>JAWNMK010000124.1:9509375-10770000 GCA_035044105.1 Drosophila nr. perissopoda 5 BK-2023a
GGTTAAATCAGTTGACGAGTAAAAAAAAGCAGCCGCTTAAAAACCACACCCCAACACACACCTGAACGGAGGTGTAATTGGAAACCGCTTCTCGAGCTAGCTCAAAGAAGATGACTTCGATGCAAGTTAATGAAGAAGGAGAAGAAGAACTCGATGCAACCGAAACTTGCTAAGGCTTGGCTTGGTCATTGGAAACAAGTTGCGAGAGATTGGAATACCAAGAGCGAGAGTAGAGAAAAAGTGGAAGTGCCTGAACACACAGCGAGCGAGAGAGAGAGAGAGAGCGAGAGAGAGAAGCGATTAGAGCAGCCAGCTGACCGATTCAATATCCAAAGACCGATCGTCGGCTCCAGAGAGGAATCGAGCGCGCAACGTGTTTTAGTTGCGTTCAAACGCTTTAGTCTGTAAGTAAGCAAGCCGAAAGCTAACGCAACAGCAGCAAAAACACCACAAAACACGTTCACGGAGCAACCAGCCGAGGCTCTGGACGCTACGACAGTCCAGCGATAAATGCGAACAACTTTCGAGATCGGTCAGCTCACGAGTGCGAGCAACCCCTCACTGAAAGTGAGAGTAATTTAATGCGAGCGCTCTCCCGAAGCAGTACCAGCAGCAGCAGCAGCAGCAGCAGCAGCAGCCGAAGCCGAATCTAGGAAAGAAAGTAAACAAGACCAGTTCGTGCGATTATCTAATCGAATGTCGGAGGCACAGATTAATGGCCTGGCGCTCTCTATGCCATGAAAACTAGGAGGAGAAAACTCAAGCACTGATATCAAAACCAAAAACAAAAAGCAAGAAACAACACAATCGCGATCGACCCATTGTGAACTCTTTTCATATTCCATAACACTTATGTAGATCTGTCGCATTGCTAATTTAGAAAGCGACCCGAGCTGCATAACATTATCTGGCCGGATTGTGACAAACAATTTGCAGCTACTAAACATACCTAAACAAAACACCATCATCAACATCAGCGACATCAACATCTTGGGTAGTTGGGGATTGCAGCCTGCACCTGGCTTTCTCTGAGGCGTGTCTCCGGCTCAGTCGTGTGTCTGTGTCGCTGTCGTGAACTTCAGCTATAGTTTCAGTTTTAGCTGCCACTTGAAGCTCAACAAACCAAATCGTTGGATACATTGAAAATCCCGCGCAATGAAAATGCTACGTTTAACAATATTATTCATCGTGCTCGTTACGTATTTGGCCAGTGTCGATTCCGGTAACAATGCGCCACAAAATGCGCACGTGCCACACACCGTCACCGTTCGGAATGTGCCACGAAGTTTTAACAGCAGCATTAGCAGCAGCAGCACTGACATCAATCGAGGAAATGTTCCAGTTGCAGCCACAGCTGAGCAACAGAAGGAGGCGGCTGCCACAAATGGCCGCGATAAAAGAGGTAAGTACTTGTAGCTTTTGATCACTCTTACCCCCTCCACCCCCGCCAGCCAGCCACAAGTGCTAGCTCGAGTGGCAATCGAATGCCTAAATCCATGCCAAGGTCGCCGGCATCGTCGGCATCGCAGTCATCCCATCGATATATATACGTTAACGAGGCTGCTGCACGTCAATAGTTGGGGCAAATATTTAAGATTGCACTTAGAGCGAAATACGTTAAATAGTTTGGGAAAATTATTTGACCAACTATTGAGCTGTTGAGGCGTGAAACTAGCCTTTAACCAAACTGACCTTAAAGTTAGGCAAAGCGCAAAATTTTTATTGAATTTGCGCTGGCAAAAAAAAAGATTTAAATTGTTTATGTAAATAGCGGATTTGTTAAGTTTTTATCTGTTTATCTATAAAGGTGTTCGTTGAGACAAAAAGTCAGTTTTATTAAGTATTCCAGTTTTGATGTGCTTAGTGAGTTCTTAATGGCAAAATTTTATTATTTTATGCACAAACGGAATTCAACTTATCTTCCCACACTAAGGCAAAAAAAAAAAAAAAAAACTTCTACTTTTGATTAGTTGAATATAATTTGTATTTATATATATAATCACACGCATAAAATCTTCATCTCAAGCTAATTTCATCTAATTAAAAGTGATTATACACACAACGCAAAAGATAAGACCACAAATTAAAATACAAATTGTGCTCATTTTGTTTTCGTTTTAAATATCTCGATTGAAGATCATTTTCCATAATCCAAAACTTGATTTTGTTCCCATTTGCCGCCATTGCTGAAGGAGCAAAGCCAGCCAAATTATTCTTATAAATGTCAATGGCATCTTTATAGGCAAAATAATTAAATATTCAACAGCGGCATATAGTTATTTTATTTTTTAAATTTTGGTATGCTGGATGAGCTCACAAATTACCGTTAAGCTAATCAACAAATTCCAAAAAATATGCACAAATTGTTATTGAAAGCATTATGAAACTTGTCTCATCACTTATTATAGCCACTTTAAAGTTGATTTCGGTTTCTACTTTTTTTTTGAGCAATTTTTTCTATCGAAAACAAAACAAAATTCAGCGCGTGCGGGCAAATTTCCAAAGTCGGCTCAAAGATTAATGGCCATTAACTTGAATGGCTGATAAATGCCTAATACTAACTTCTTTTTCAAGTTCAATCACCTCTTATGTAATCATCATAGATGCAAATTGATCAGATAAAAATCGCATTTAAATGCTAGTTCTTATGCTGAAAGTATACAGCATATTATACAAATTGTAGCCAATAACTTATAGGCAGTTAGATGACAGTTCTTGGATAGAAAATTTAATTTACAGCCTATTATGCAAATGCTGATTGATAATTTATTTGTTTATTTCACATAAGCTACGCATTTTATATCCAATTTATGTAATTAACTGATGGCTTAATTAACATGTTAATAATCCCAAGAACTTAATATACAATTAATAATAATTAATTAGCTGCTTCGTTTTTTGGTCAATATCTTGTTTGACATTGAAAAACAATTGCAACATGCGTATTATCTGCCACATGTCTTAAATTACCAGATGTCAATCAAACTGTAAAAAAAAATAGTAAGAATGCTCTGAGGAGAGACCTCGACTGGAAGGTACTCTTAGATCCATATCCTAACCTATAGACTTTCTTACATGTTCCCCAACCGATCTTAGTGAAATTCTTAAAGATGATCAATATATTGTGAAGGTTTATACGATCTTGATTAGAAAGAAATGTCCTTAAAATTTGTAGATTTCATTAGGATCGATAATAGGTTTTTGTCGATATTCTCAAAACGGAGAAAGTTCTCAATAAGATGAGGCAAACTGCGTGGGATAAGCTGCTATAGTCTCTGGTTAGATCGAATCGCCCATTGATACTGATCAGGAATATTTCTGCCATATGATGTCGAAGATGCTTTCTTCCGCCTGTTACAACTTTATTAATCACATTTCTATCCAAAACAAGCGAAGTTTATAAACATCCAACGGGGCGTATGCGCTTTGCGACTGCGTTGCGCATACGCCAAGTATGACAAACAATTTATGATTTAATTACTAGCGCATTGATTGCACAATTGAAAAATAAATAAAAGATTTTTTTGTGCCAAAGAAATTCACATTTTAGTTTTGAGACACTAATTTATTTGGGGAATGTGCGAAATCTGGTCTTGTTTCAAGCTGAAATCGCAAACATTTTTGGAATACATATTTTTCGCACATCGCGTTTATTTTTTCCGTTTGCGCAACGTTGCAAAAACAAACGCTTGTGTTGGGTAAGTACTGGGGAAGTGTTGATAGAGATGGTTGGGGAGGGGGGATGGGGAGTAGAGGAGTAGGCGTAGGTTGCGGAGTCTACTTGCAGATGCTGTGCGCTATGCGCTGTGCTAATTGACCTCTTTCCAGCGAAGCGGCAATTAAGCGGCCCTCAATTCTTTGCAGAAGTTGCTGCAATTTTTTCTTGAGGCATAGTTACAGATACAGACACAGATACGGACACAGATACAGATACAGATATAGATACAAATGTATTAAGCGCTGTAGCTGAAGCTAGCAACTATTTGCAACAGATGCAAGTCAAAATGATTTACTATTTGTTGTTGTTGTTTGCAGTTGTTGTTGTTGTTGTTGTTGTTCAAGGCAGCTTGCAGTCGACATCCTCGACGAGTCTACATGATTTATGTGACTGGCAACCAAGACGACAATTAGCCAATGTGGCCATGCCGTTGTTGCAACTGCTGGATAGAGAGATACACATCACTATTTGAGACAGAACTGGGTTACGTTGCATAGTTGCACGTTGAACGTTGCACGCTCGTGAAATTAATAAACTTCAAATCGAATACGACAAAAAACGGTGCGTTTAAATCGATCGGTGATCGGGCAACTGCATTATAGATTGTGCATTTTGGGGCCATCACGACTGGCTGGTCCAACTTTCAATTGGTCAATTGGTCAATTGGTCAATTGGTCAACTTGACAACTATTCGACAATGGCATGTAAATTGCGCCAAAAGCAATTGAAATGTGGCTCATAATGAGCGACAAATGGTCATAATAGTATCTCAAGGATTATTCAGTTTTGAATTTGTTGACTCGTTGAGAACAATTAGACGGCCTGTTAACAATAGGTGCCCGATAATATGACGGCTATTAGAGCCCATTGTGTTTCTTTGTCGGTTTTTGGTAACAACTGCTTGACCTCAGCAGCCCAAAACCAATAATAATTCACTGAAGGATGCCGACCAATTGGGTTTGAAATCGATAATTAATGCCACGGAAATCAGTCAAAATATAAATATGAATGACTGGCTCTTTGAGTGCCTCGGGAAACAAAATTCAGCACTCAATTGGTTTTTGAGTGCTATACTTAGATTGCACTTAGAGATTGTGTCTGAAAATGCTGCAGACTCTGCAAATGGATTTTAGTTGCTGTGAATTATGATGATTATATCAAAATCAAACTGAAAAATATGCTTTCCCTTTAACTGACTTTCAGTTATGGCTGTGGAAAGTATTGTAACGAATCTCTATTAATTTCGAGTAAATTATTATAAATATTATAAATGTTTACAGTTTTTAATGTAATTTCAATCAAATCAATATCAAAATGTATTACGTTTAAGGTTTTATAGCAACCTGAACACACCCAAATTGTATCCCACTTTTGAGTACACATAACTGAAATTTGATTTGCATCATCATCGGACACACAAATGTCAAGGGGGTTGCCCCAGAAAACTGAAAATGATGACTCTTGAACCATAATGAGGCAAATTTCAAAAATAATTTCAAAAATATAATATAATTGCCGCAGGCATAAACAGAAATTGTGTAATCAATTTTAATTCAATTTACACACACTGATGAAGGTAAAAAGCACATTTGTAAAGGCGTTGCAAAAACACGCACACAAAATGTGAAACAAACCCCAAAAAACGACGGGGCATTCAACAATTTTCGGTGGGCGCGCGACATATTTTGTGGTTTTGTTTTTTTTTTTTGTTGTTTTTTAATGTTTTTTTATGTTTTGTGTGTGTGCATCAAGCGAGCTGTTGAAGAGCTGTAAAGTCTTTAATGTCGTTTTGTTTTGCGCCTTTTACAGCAGCATTTATTTCAATTATTTGGCAATTTTAACTCATTAACTTGATGGGAGGGGAGAAGGGAATGGGGATGGCCACTGGAACTGGAGCTGTAACGCAAACTCGAACGAATCTGCTTTAATGTTGAGCAGTAAAATGCTTTTATTCAACCTTGACACAGTTGCAGCTGAAGAAGGGGGAACCAAATGGCAAACGATTAATCTCTCATTAAAAATGAGGCACAAGAAGCGGGATGACTCACAAAAACAAAAAGCATGCAAACAGTGAACAAAAAATTAACTCTACCTGTTCAAGCTCCAGCTAATGATCTTAAATGCTGCGCAGAAATGCGACCCTGAGGCAATACACACGCAGCCGGCATCCTCTCTGTGTCCCTCTCTCTCCCTCTCTATCACTGAGTCAGTCTCTGTGGGTCACAGATTTGATTGATGTGTGTCTGATGACAGATGTCAATCGAAAATGCTGCTCAGACAGAGTGTAATTAAAGAGGTGTGCTTGAGATAGATTGCCAGTTTTTTTAGTTTCTCGTTTAGAGTTGCATATATAGGCATTTTTTGGATTGCAATTCTGGAATACATATTGCAGAGGTCATTTTTTATGCCTGTGAACAGATTTGACACGTACCACTACTTAAATATAAAGTCAGAATCTTGTTTTAAACATTCATATTAAAGCTATGGCATTTTGAATTTTCGATCTATGCCCATAAACCGATTTTCAGGCCATAATTTTTACTTGTCTTCCGACCTAAAATTTCATTTTTAACTTTAAATGTACGATTGATTTAGGGGCAAAACTATGATCAAAAAGCCCTTGCTTTTTAAAATCAGTTGAGTTTTGACGAAGTTATGGCATTTTGAAGTTTCGATCTATGCCCATACACCGATATATCGATTTTCGGGCTATAATTTTTACTTGTCTTCCGACCTCAAATTTCATTTTTAACTTTGAATGTACGATTGATTTAGGGGCAAAACTATGATCAAAAAGCCCTTGCTTTTTAAAATCAGTTGAGTTTTGACGAAGTTATGGCATTTTGAAGTTTCGATCTATGCCCATATATCGATCTATCCATTTTCAGGCTATAATTTTTACTTGTCTTCCGACCTCAAATTTCATTTTTAACTTTGAATGTACGATTGATTTAGGGGCAAAACTATGATCAAAAAGCCCTTGCTTTTTAAAATCAGTTGAGTTTTGACGAAGTTATGGCATTTTGAAGTTTCGATCTATGCCCATATATCGAAGGATCGATTTTCAGGCTATAATTTTTACTTGTCTTCCGACCTCAAATTTCATTTTTAACTTTGAATGTACGATTGATTTAGGGGCAAAACTATGATCAAAAAGCCCTTGCTTTTTAAAATCAGTTGAGTTTTGACGAAGTTATGGCATTTTGAAGTTTCGATCTATGCCCATATATCGATCTATCCATTTTCAGGCTATAATTTTTACTTGTCTTCCGACCTCAAATTTCATTTTTAATTTTAAATGTACGATTGATTTAGGGGCAAAACTATGATCAAAAAGCCCTTGCTTTTTAAAATCAGTTGAGTTTTGACGAAGTTATGGCATTTTGAAGTTTCGATCTATGCCCATACACCGATATATCGATTTTCAGGCTATAATTTTAACTTGTCTTCCGACCTCAAATTTCATTTTTAATTTTAAATGTACGATTGATTTAGGGGCAAAACTATGATCAAAAAGCCCTTGCTTTTTAAAATCAGTTGAGTTTTGACGAAGTTATGGCATTTTGAAGTTTCGATCTATGCCCATATATCGAAGGATCGATTTTCAGGCTATAATTTTTACTTGTCTTCCGACCTCAAATTTCATTTTTAACTTTGAATGTACGATTGATTTAGGGGCAAAACTATGATCAAAAAGCCCTTGCTTTTTAAAATCAGTTGAGTTTTGACGAAGTTATGGCATTTTGAAGTTTCGATCTATGCCCATATATCGATCTATCCATTTTCAGGCTATAATTTTTACTTGTCTTCCGACCTCAAATTTCATTTTTAACTTTGAATGTACGATTGATTTAGGGGCAAAACTATGATCAAAAAGCCCTTGCTTTTTAAAATCAGTTGAGTTTTGACGAAGTTATGGCATTTTGAAGTTTCGATCTATGCCCATATATCGAAGGATCGATTTTCAGGCTATAATTTTTACTTGTCTTCCGACCTCAAATTTCATTTTTAACTTTGAATGTACGATTGATTTAGGGGCAAAACTATGATCAAAAAGCCCTTGCTTTTTAAAATCAGTTGAGTTTTGACGAAGTTATGGCATTTTGAAGTTTCGATCTATGCCCATATATCGAAGGATCGATTTTCAGGCTATAATTTTTACTTGTCTTCCGACCTCAAATTTCATTTTTAACTTTGAATGTACGATTGATTTAGGGGCAAAACTATGATCAAAAAGCCCTTGCTTTTTAAAATCAGTTGAGTTTTGACGAAGTTATGGCATTTTGAAGTTTCGATCTATGCCCATATATCGATCTATCCATTTTCAGGCTATAATTTTTACTTGTCTTCCGACCTCAAATTTCATTTTTAATTTTAAATGTACGATTGATTTAGGGGCAAAACTATGATCAAAAAGCCCTTGCTTTTTAAAATCAGTTGAGTTTTGACGAAGTTATGGCATTTTGAAGTTTCGATCTATGCCCATACACCGATATATCGATTTTCAGGCTATAATTTTAACTTGTCTTCCGACCTCAAATTTCATTTTTAATTTTAAATGTACGATTGATTTAGGGGCAAAACTATGATCAAAAAGCCCTTGCTTTTTAAAATCAGTTGAGTTTTGACGAAGTTATGGCATTTTGAAGTTTCGATCTATGCCCATATATCGAAGGATCGATTTTCAGGCTATAATTTTTACTTGTCTTCCGACCTCAAATTTCATTTTTAACTTTGAATGTACGATTGATTTAGGGGCAAAACTATGATCAAAAAGCCCTTGCTTTTTAAAATCAGTTGAGTTTTGACGAAGTTATGGCATTTTGAAGTTTCGATCTATGCCCATATATCGATCTATCCATTTTCAGGCTATAATTTTTACTTGTCTTCCGACCTCAAATTTCATTTTTAACTTTGAATGTACGATTGATTTAGGGGCAAAACTATGATCAAAAAGCCCTTGCTTTTTAAAATCAGTTGAGTTTTGACGAAGTTATGGCATTTTGAAGTTTCGATCTATGCCCATATATCGAAGGATCGATTTTCAGGCTATAATTTTTACTTGTCTTCCGACCTCAAATTTCATTTTTAACTTTGAATGTACGATTGATTTAGGGGCAAAACTATGATCAAAAAGCCCTTGCTTTTTAAAATCAGTTGAGTTTTGACGAAGTTATGGCATTTTGAAGTTTCGATCTATGCCCATATATCGATCTATCCATTTTCAGGCTATAATTTTTACTTGTCTTCCGACCTCAAATTTCATTTTTAATTTTAAATGTACGATTGATTTAGGGGCAAAACTATGATCAAAAAGCCCTTGCTTTTTAAAATCAGTTGAGTTTTGACGAAGTTATGGCATTTTGAAGTTTCGATCTGTGCCCATATATCGATACATCGATTTTCAGGCTATAATTTTAACGTGTCTTCCGACCTCAAATTTCATTTTTAATTTTAAATGTACGATTGATTTAGGGGCAAAACTATGATCAAAAAGCCCTTGCTTTTTAAAATCAGTTGAGTTTTGACGAAGTTATGGCATTTTGAAGTTTCGATCTATGCCCATATATCGAAGGATCGATTTTCAGGCTATAATTTTTACTTGTCTTCCGACCTCAAATTTCATTTTTAACTTTGAATGTACGATTGATTTAGGGGCAAAACTATGATCAAAAAGCCCTTGCTTTTTAAAATCAGTTGAGTTTTGACGAAGTTATGGCATTTTGAAGTTTGAAAAAAAAAAAACATTCGTATTCAAAGTGATGCCCCAAATAATCTCATTTAAAATGCCAATTTTTTGAAAATCGGCTTAGTTCTGTCACAGTTATGACTGTGGAAAATTTGAACTTATCTTTACCCTCGCATTTTTTATCTTTTTATTAATTACACCATGAAATCGATTGCTTCTGCAACTGTCTGAAAATGGAAGTGCGTAGCTGGACTGCCAGCTTAATTTAATTATTTAAATCGTAATAATTTCAAGCATTTCAATTAAGCTTTAAAGCAAAACATGATAAACACTTGACCCTCGATAAATAGTCTCACATGAGACCCTGAGTCTGCCTGTACAGGTTGTACACGTTTTGAAATTACTGCTTTTTTTGCACCTAATTTGAGTGTGGGCCACAGCACGGAAGCGTTTATGTAATTGCCCCAAAGTGGCAGCCACCTGTGTGTGGGGATTTCGCAATTGAGCGACGGCCCACATGTGATTACAGTGATTAATCGTGCAACCAATTTTCATCCCAATTGTAATTGCAGGCACCAACAACAACAACAGCGCAAACAATCACTTTCAGCTGGATCAGAGCGAGCTGGCGCGCCAGAATCAGATAACGCAACAGATATTTGCCAATTATCTGGAGCGTCGCTTGTTTCCCAATCGCACCGTCAGCCAGAAGGCGCCCACCATCGCTGATATATTGCCCAAGCCAAAGCCCGCCGCGGGTCGTCGTCCACATCCCCGAGGCTTCTCCGCCGGCAGCAATGGCTTCAAGAAGAGCGGCGGCGGAGCGCAACGGAATCGTTTGGCAGCTGCAGCTGCAGCTGCAAAGCGAACAGCGGCGACGAGCTCGACTCGGGGCCAGGTGCGCTACGAGGATGAGCAGGAGGAGGATGAGCTGACGGATCAGCAGTTGCAGGCGAACAGTAATCCACAGGATGAGTTCGATGAGGATGTGCAGGAGTCGCTGCAGAGTGTTGAATCCGAGCAACACGATCAATACTATGGCAATATATTTCATCGTGATCCCAGTGAGAATGAAATCGATAGCGGTAAGTGTGTGTGTTCGTGTGTGTGTGGTAGTGTGTGTGTGTGTGTAGGCTTGTGGGAGATATAAACCATTAATTAAGCATTCAAATCAGTAAGCGATAAAGTTATCAAGTCTGAATTTTAATGGATCACGGAAACTGCTGCTCCATTTCATTAAGCTTGTCCATCAATCAAATTTCAAATTTGAAGTAGCTGCAGCTTCCATAAGCATCTCATCAATTTTACAACTAATGACCTTGGTCTTAAGTAGTTTTGGCTAATGCTGCCTTTATTAGTCTAACAATAGCCCACACATTAGAGACAGAGACAGAGACAGAGACAGAGAGAGAGAGAGAGGGGTTTTTGATGTTAACATTTGTATACCCCATAAGACTATTAAATCTTCCCCTGTTTATACTTGCTATGAGCCATTTATTTGCATGCAAATGTAATTTTCACGCCGTTTCGGTTTATGGTCCACGAGGCGTATGACAAATGAGAGCATTTTGTTTTCAGCATCATTTACAGCATCAGCGTCTGCCTTTATTTAATTTATGACTTTTGACAATCGCATGGAATAACGTAGACTAGTAGAAGGAAGGAATTGCTTTTGGATATAGCAAAAAAATTATTTGCATATGAGAACATTATTTAAGTAATTAAAATAACCAAATATTTAAAATCATAATAAACAAATTTCCAGCTAATTCTTTGCTAAGAAATCTTAAACGAATTATTCAAATAGCAAAATAATAATGCCCATCAATCAAAATAATAGTAAATAAATATAAAAAATGGACTATCCCAAAAAATAACTACTTCCTACCGCATTTTTTTGAGTTGGCTCCAAAGTAATGCACGAAACTGGTTTGTTTCTTTTTGCATTAAATGAAACATAGCCCTGACCAATTAGCGTTGAGCTGACGTATCGGCTACTATGCTCGATGTCTATTTGATTAGAAGCGGCACCGATCTACTTTCAATGGCAACTGCTGCATGCAAACTATTGTTGAATAACTTCAAACTTGTTTACTGGCGAGATTTTAGATTACATTTTGAAGTCTGAAGCGAATCAATGAAGGAGCGAGACATGCTCACAGCATGCGACTTCAGACGCAATGAATCCAAAGATAATTCACCCATTAATATTACAGCTAAAGGCCTTGCTTTCAAGTAGTTTTGGCTGATGATGCTGCTACTTAGTTTAACAGCACACCACACTTTAGATACACACAGAGAGAGAGGTAAAATTTGTATATCCCATTAGGGTATTAAATCTGCCCCTGTTTATTCTTCTTATTATCTGCCATCAAAGTTTGGTCCATTTATTTGCCAACAAATATTCGCTTTTAGGGGCTGTTTTAGTGAATGTCATTTTCACGCCGTTTCGGTTCATGGCCCACGCGGCGTATGATGGATGGCAGCATTTTTTTCAACGTCATTTGCAGCATTAGCAGCTGTGTGTATTTAATTTAATTTATGCTTTGTTTCCTTAGCCTATTTACGCAATTCAAGCTTTATTCGCCAACTTTACTTGCAATAAAGATAAACAGGGCCATGAATTATAATTGTACAATCAATATTTGACATTTAACTCTTCATGGAACTGCGTCTTGTATCTTATTTAAATAGTCAACAGATACAAAAAAAAACAAACTTTGTTAACTAACTTTTGAGTACTTTTAAGTCAATTGATTTGCAACGTTGATTTCACACATCTATGCCAAAAATCGTTCGATTTGATTCGCTTAACTTGTTTGCTAATGTGGCTTATTGTTGCCTCCCAACCAAATCAACTTTAATATGCATAATAAATCTGAGAGTCGCTCGATATAAAATAGAATAAAAATTCTTTTACGACTCGGCAGTTAGAAATTACTTTTGATTAAAGCTGAAAGGCCATTTGCATAAGAAAGCCAAGTTAATTAACATGATTTAACCAATTTAGAATTAACGAAATTTAAACCAATTATAAGTTCAAAAAGAAATAAATAAAATTGTTTTCTGAGAAATCTTAACCATCAACTTTGTTAAAAAAAGTATTCGGTTGAAGAACCAAATTATTAAAATAAGAATATAATATTCTTAATCAAGGTCACTGCCAAACAAGGCAAAAATAAGTTTGACAAGTAGAAAAAAAAATCGAATTTTAATAATAAAAAACAGTCTAGCAACAAATTAACAAATATTCAAATTAACCAAATTAAAAACTAAAAAAAAACATCTCACTTTTTATGGTATATAATGAATCCTTAAAATAAAAAAAAACGTAAAAGCAACATAACTCAACATAACAAACTAACAAATCAACACAACCTGACAAAAAATCGTCTATATGTATTTTTAAAAATTACCAGCTTTTTATGGTGTGTCTGTCTGTCTGATCAATTAGCCCCATCAATAAATTCAGCAAACATTTTTGAACGATTGCGACACGTTGCGAAACTGCCCACTATTTTAGTTAGCCATTTCAAAACTCAATTCAGAAACACGTTTGCACAAGGAAAACAATTAAAATTCTTAATTCTTATAAGCATAGTCCTAAGGCATACGTGAGATATTGTCTTATCTACGCCCATTAATAACTTATAAGGAACTAATAAATCTTAACTAGTCAAACTTGTAGAACAAATATTTTTATGATTTGAAAAATTTTAAGAAATTTATTTGAGTGCCCAATTATAAAACAAGATTAGGGTAGAGACAACAGCGAACTTCCTATGAATGAGATAGGCCTAAAACTATGCACGAATTTTGATATTTATTACATTGAATAAAACATGAACTGAAGTATCGGCCATTTTGGTCGATCTGTTTTTATTTAGAATCGGCTCCAATGGCAAATGCTAATCGCTGCAAGAGATATAAATTTTAGTTGTACAACTGCCAACTTGTTTAGTCTGTCTGGTGACTTTATTTAGATTTTATTTTGAAGGCTCAACAGAATCAGCGAAAAAGCGAGACCTGCTCACAGACTCTGATTTTGATACGCATTACAATCTATGCGTCTCTCATCTACGAATGCAAAGAGTGTGCGAAATATGCTACATGTCAGTATAACAATTCCAAGTAACTCCATAAAAGGTGTCCATTTCTTCACTTCTGCACTTGTGCGAATTTCAACGGACAAAAGTCGTGATGGACGTGCATCCATTTTGAAGGTGGCTCTCTGCTAAATTTTATTGGTTTTCTTAGTGGTTCTTTATTTTGAAGTAAGCTTGTCTTATGACAAGTTTTGGACAACAAAATTTAATGACTGACACCAAAGGCAAGTGTAAATGAGTTTAGTTGCTAGATTTGATCAGAATGTGCGAGAGCTGAAGTATTTTTCAACAGCTGCGAGTACACTTAGAAAAAATCTACTAAAGCGATGAAAATTTGTTCTGTTAACTAAACAAGTGACAACTTCATTCAAATTGAAAGAAAAAAAAAATTGCTAAAATATTCTATTCAAGCTTTTAAAATGTGAAATATTGGATTTAGAAAAGTAATTTATTAGCAGTAAACAAATAACGTATACGCAGCGTATCACTTGTTCAAGGTCAGCTGCAAAAATCAGCTGCAATAGTTAGCTAGCAACAGCTGTGAAATAATATGAATAGAAATCGAAAGCATCAGCAAAGCATCATTCAATGAATAAGCTATGAATTGGGTTTCGCTATTGTTTTTCTGGGAAATTGCAAAATCTTAGAACGTCGCAGAACATGCAATGCGAAACCAGAATTTTGGAATGCCCAACTTTGGAGTTTTTGTTTCGCTCCGGCTCGAGTTTGAACTCGATTTCGGCTTTGGTTGCGGTGGGCACGTCTGCAAATCAACGCACGCTTCGCTGATGTTACCTTGGTCAGCTTTTGCCAGCTGCCAACTGCTGCGTCAAGTGTTTGACAAGCCAGTCAGTCAGCTGCACGCAATCCCCCTCGCTCCCCAACAGTCGCATCTCAACGGATGCTAATCTTTCTGAGCGTTTCACACCAAAAATACAAAAAAAATTCGAAAACAGAAAAAATAAAACTGACCGACCAAACAAGTTGGTTGCAACCAGTTCGACCGGCTCTCTCTCTCACTCTCTTGAGCCGCTCTCATTTCTCAGTTGCTGCGACTCTCTGGCAGCTGTGTTTTCTCTCTGGCGGGGATTCAGCATTAGTTGATGCTTTAGCGGACCAAAATTGTTAGTTCTTCGACAACCGACGGTCAGTTTGGGCGCGCATGCGCACGACGTATTCGAGATTTGAGCTCTTCATATTATTATTGTTAGCCGACTCTCCAAATCAGTTGAGTTTTGGTTTTTTTTCGCCAACTTTCGATTTCGTTTCAAGATCTCGCTTAACGACAACGGACGATTACAATACAAAAAGCGGAACGCGGCATTTATAATTTATCATCTGGAAATCTGTGCATCTCGGCGGCATAATATAAATTTGTATTCGATAAAAAATGCGTTGTTTTGTTTGCTAGCTTTACGGAAGTGCCAATTTGCATAACTGTTAAACAAAAAATTCCAATAAAACAAATATACATAAAATATTCAAAAACCATCATAACAAATTGATAAACTAAATTTGAAACGAGATAACAATCGCAACAGCATGGAAAAATATATAATTTTGTCTGTGATACTTGGCGTGCAGCTGCTGTGCAGCGTGGATGGGACACTGGCGACACCGAGCAAAGTAGCAGGTCCCATCGCTGGTATGTTCATGTTAACCCACTTAAACTTAGCCCAGTTTTTGAGACAGGTGGCAGACAGGCAGGCCATTGCATAACACTTGACCGCACATCCTTCCGGACAGCTTATCAAAAATTCACTTTCACTTTCCAAATAAGGCAGCAGCAGCAACAGCAACAGCAGCAGCAACAAAAAGAGTTCAAATTTATACAATTTTTCTTTTTTTCTCTTTGGTATCTTGTATGTTGTATTGGTATTTACTTTTAGCATTTAATTAAGGAGTTGTTGACATATGATGCCGTAAGTTGGCTCACGCCTGCTACCGAGTTGATTTGTCTCTCTTTGTTTAATGTGCCTTGCTCCAAATTGTGTGTACAATTGTTGTTGCTTGTTTTTTTTTAAGTTTTCAGATTGTTTCAGGCTGTTTATAAATTTATAACATAAGCAAATGGATTCTGAAAAAAATTGGTATATACAACAAAAAGCAGCTGTAAGCGAGCAAAACCAAATCACTTAAAAGAAACGCATAAATCAGATCAAATATCATCGAGGGCCATGGTCAGTTGTTTCATATAATAGCAAAAAACATAAAAATCAAATCAAAATCTGTGGAAGATTTAAAGTTTATGCATGAGTAACTGGGGCAAGTGGTGTGCAATAAAAACTGCTACTCAAGATGTTAAAGCAAAGCCAAAAAGCAATTTCGACAACATGGCGTATGCATAATGTCTAAGTTGACTTGCAAAAAAGCTAATAAAAATGATAACTTATATGAAGAAAACATAAATTTTATTATTTTCAAGTGATTTACCTTCTTCAAGCTAAACACAAAACTAAAGGCAATAAACTTGAATTTAAAGCCAAAACTGTATTCTAAACGAAGGTCGAAATAAAGGTTAAAGTATTAGCAAATAAATAAATGTTGTCAAATATAAAAGAGGGTAAAACTGGTTCATATGGTAATAAAAAAAAACAAAAGTAACGTCATTCACATTTATATATCGAACGATTCTTTTGTTATAACACGAATTCGAGGTCTGGCCAAAAATTCAAAACAAAACTATTTTTGCACAGGAAGTCACTTATGCTTTGGGAGTTGAGTGTCTAAGTGACTTGTTGCTGGCTGCCAGTTTATCTCAACGTTAAGGAAATGCTAATGAAAGCTGCCAGCTGTCAGCACCCTCTTGGGAAAAAGTATCTCTCGACTCCCACAGAAGGTCACGTAAAAATCTCAGCCAGCCTTGCGCAATTCAACTTTTAATTGGACTCACTTATCCCAGAAACTGTTCGAGCATTGACATTGACTTTGAGACTGCCCCGCCCGCTGCTGTTAGCCAAAAACTTCAATCCAAACTGGTTTACTTTGCTGTAGATTAATTGACTGCCAGAAATGAGAAGAAAAAAAACACTGAACTATAAACAAGTAATAAATAATGGAGCGATAAATAGTCGGCCATTAATATTGACTTTATTTATTAATAAATGAGCAGTTATTGTTTGTGACAAACTTTTGTTTAATAAACTGGCAGAGACTATGGCCAAATAAATAAAGTTTGGCTGCAAATTAATCAATTTGCACCTTTAATTTGTTGGCCATCTGGCGGGCAAATTGACGGGTCCGTTACTAGGCACCGTTACCAGTCAGTAAAAATTAACAAAGCGTGCTTAATTTGTACGATGCATTGCATAAAGTATATATATATATATATATATATATATATTTATATAAATTGTTGATTGGCAACAGCAGCCGAGTCCGTCTGCCTATGCAAACTAGTTGGTCAGCTTTGCTGCTGTGCTTGTGAAACTTGGCATACATCGGTCTACTTGCAGCAGGCCGTACTTATATCTGAGATCTATCTATATACATATATATATGTTTATGTATCTATCTATCTATCTACTCATCTATCCATCTATCTATCTGTCAATCTCATCAATCTACCCATCTATCCACCCATGTATATTTATGTATCTACCCTATCTAACCATCTATACACCCATCAATCTATCTATCTGTCTGTCCTTCTATCTACATATCCATCACTTAGTCCATCTATTTATCTAACTAAAAATGTTATAGTTAGATAGAAAAATCTGCATATGTCTCTATCTTCTCACATACATCTCTTGTATGTAAATCTTGACATTTTGTAGCCAATTTACGGCGTTAACTTCATTACGCAAATGGCAGCATTTCGCATTATTTCTTAATAAATTACAATTTTTATGATGCAGTCAAAATGTTTACCTGATTTCCAGTGTTAACTCATGTATATACTACTCGACTGGCTCGCTTCAACGCTTGCTCTGTGGACGCTAAGACAAAAAAACCGTCGTAAGCAACAATGCCAACCTTAAAAAAACAGCAACATTCATAATTACCATTAGTGCCGCCTTCTGCAGACCTTGGGTCTGCCGTAATGGCGTCCATTTAGGATGATTAATTATTAACATTCGTGAAATATTTGCCATATATTTGTTTTGGGTGTCGTTTTTATTGTCTTTTGTCTTTGTTCGTTGTGACTTATATAACAATGGAAATCGCTGCTAATTTGGCCAACACACGTGTGTTTGTTGGCAGAATACATAACATATGTGTACATGTATTTCATATGGTCTTGACATACTCAGAACCCATGCCGAAACGCATTGACCTTGATGTAGTTATAGTTATCATTTGTACATCATCATAATCTTAACAAAACTATTGTCAACCATTCTTGGCCATCGAATTATCATATTAATTATGTAGGCTTTCACTATGCTTCAGCTGGT
This sequence comes from Drosophila nr. perissopoda 5 BK-2023a, assembly GCA_035044105.1. Lineage (NCBI taxonomy): Eukaryota > Metazoa > Arthropoda > Insecta > Diptera > Drosophilidae > Drosophila > Drosophila nr. perissopoda 5 BK-2023a. Next base: position 9,527,289 of record JAWNMK010000124.1, read on the forward strand.
TGAACTTGTTTTGTGCGCCAACCAATTCATTTTATTTGGAATTTCAGAGATAAACACTCGTAATTCCATAAAAAATCCAAATTTCTAGAATTTTAATACGATTTTTATGGTTGGTATTCGCAATGGCTAATTTATCAATTAAGGCACAATTTTTAATTGAATGAAATTTAAGTTTAATGGATTTTTTAGTATAGCTGTCATAACAGGATTTTAAAATCGTTTTTTTTTTTTTTTAACGGTTATTTTATACGCAAATTTCGTAAATCGACCTTGGTATTTTTGTTGCCCTGTTTAAATTTCAGGAATAATGGACTTAAGTATTTTATTGTGTTGTTTACCTTTCTGTGGCAGATGAGTATAATTATTGATATGTATTTTTTGCTTTTGTTTTCTTATTTTTAGACTGCCCCAACTGCGTGGACGAGTCACAGTACACGCCGAATAAGTGGACGATGCCGCTGCTGAAGCTGGGCGAGAAGCGCTACTACCTCGGCATCTTCTTCAAGGTAAGCGGCATTCCCCCAACCGTACAACAACAAAAATACATTTAAAACGCGCAACGGTTCAATGGTCTCTTCCCCTGCCCCACCAAGTCCCTCTGCAAGTCCGGTTCGCTTACTTGCCATTAAATTGAACGGCAGATTGCACATATGCAGCTATATATATACGATACTTAAAGGCCAGCAACAGCATTTAAGACAATATAATAGCTTCTGTGTTAATACACAAGACTTGTGCTTTGGCACAAACTTAGCCAAGAGGTTAAGCCGGATTTCAGATCATGTTCAGTTAAAATTCTCCAAAAAAAGAAACATGCCAACAGCCATCAATAAAGTTTGTCTTATAGAGTTATAAAATAAATTCGAACCATCAAAATGTAAAGTTTGAGCAATGTGGTATAAGTGTAAATAAAATTTAATGGCCAACAACATTTATAGTGCTTAAAGACCGACAATGTAATAACTTCTGATGCAATGCAAGTTGTATACTTAAGCAAGACTTTAAGCAAGAAATTAAACATCTCGAAAAACAAACAGCCTCCTAAGACATACGACTTGTGGAGCTATAAACTAAATTCCAAATATAGACATTTAAAATTCGAGTTAAGTAAAGCATATTATAAAGAAGTCGATTCATAAGCGCTACTTCTGCTTGCACGTTGGGCCACACCTGCGATACCATCAACCTTCTAGATATCATTGATATCAAATATCTTTAGCCTTAGAATTGATATCAATGCCAACATTGTAGCGCCGTTAAATAATAGTAGCGGGAAACGTGATTGGATACGCATAGAGCAATTTGGTTAATATAATGACGTTTGGGCATTGTTATTTTTAAGATTTTTCATAATTTATGCAGCTATTCATATTAAAATCATATTAGTGAAAAAGACACGAAGAAAACGCGTCCGAAACGCGAGCGATTACGATGCGACGCCGCAGCGATTTGTTCGCGAGACGAGATGTGAGTCGAGTATGCAAATGTCTTGCAACGGTCTGCTGTATTCACATAATAATATCTATAAATTTTGTAAGATGCCATATTAAGCACTCTCCTTGAACTTTAAAACCACGCCAAAAGCGCATTTAATGCAAACCAATTTAACGGACAGCCACTGAAAATTAATCGATGTAAATGAGTAAAGCAAAAATTCAGTGAATTCGAAGGGGAACTTGTTGAGGAAATTGTTTTATTTTATTTTTTATTAGAAGCTACAAACAAATTGCCAGCTAATTGACAAATTTCGACATGTCGAGAGGGTGAAAAGATTGATGGATTGAGTGAGTTGCAACTTTGTTCTCATGACGTGTGGAATGTGCAGCAAAAGATTTAACACTGCAAATGGCTGTCAATTAATTACAGCAACAGGTGCTTAGATGAAGCAAATCGAGTTAATTAAACTGTTAATCGATAAATTGTTCATGTAAGTGCAGCAATATAAACTGTCGAAAGTGATAATCTGAAAGAAAGGGATGCGGTAAGCAGCACATTTCAATTAGCAAATTAATTTAACTACTAAACGATTAATTACTCATTTGAATGCAGAATAGAAGCAATGGAAAGTGATTGGAATGAGCGAAGCCCAACATTTCAATTAGTTGGTAACGTATTTAAGTGTTGTACACAAGTTAGTTATGCAAATTGGCAGCAACTCTTTAATCTTTCACATCGATTATAAACTTCAAAGGATTTGCTCGCTGCTCGTTAAATCGATGCTTGACTTATATGGTATTTTTAACCCCAATTCCAAATAATGCCCAGCAAAAAACATAGCTAACGAAAAAGTAATTACATGTTTTTTGGTTTTATGTACACACTGTTGAGTCAAGTTGGGGGAGGGTTGTGCTAGCGGCAGGGGGTGGTCGGGGGCATGTGGCACATAAAACATTTGTATTGTGAGCATGCCGACAGTTTGATATTGTGAATTGAATTCGTTATTAGAACATTAATTAAAGAGCGGCAGCCACAACTGATTAGTAAACAATTTGCGATGAAACCAACAAAAAAAAACATGTAAGCATACTGTAGTCGAGTGAGCTCGACTACGACATACCAGCTGTTAAATTTATTCAACTTTTATTGGCAAATTTCTATTTAAAAAGTTTTGCATATATTCCAAATTTGAAGTCTCTAACTCTTATAGTCTCCGAGATCCGCATGTTCTGTTGATCCTGATCAAGAATATATACTATATATACTTTATGGATTCGGAGATGCTTCCGTCTGCCTGTTACATACAGTTTCACAAAGCCGTTATACCCTTTCCGCCATTTTTAATGGGCTCAGTGTACAAACATGTTATCCAAACAAAAAACACAACGGTAAAAACAGGTCTGTTGCCATCTCTTTCGCTCCGTCTAACGATGACATTTCAGTTCATGAATACATTTGTGAACATCTGTTTTTTTGAATATTAGAAATTCATAACTTTTGGTCACTTCTTCAGAAATATGCCATTTTATTTATTGACAAGAATCTCCGTCCTTTCCCGCCGCGAACTCAAGAATCACTGCAAGAATTCATGAATAAATAAGCATCAACTTAAAGTTTTTCGCAATGCGTAATCTTGGTCGTAAACAATCGCGTTGCAATCGTGTGGCAAAATGCAAATGCGGTGAGCAAAAATGAAAATTGAGAACGAACTGGAAAGAAGGAAAAATTCATTACGAATAGTAAATACCCTTACAGAACGAAGTCAAACTGCCGACTGTTGAAATTTACTATAAGTGATTTGATTTTCCATGTTAATGATTTGATGCACAAATGTGTGGCTCATTATAACACGCATGAGTAAGTGTGAATTGGTGATCTCATAAGTTTTCAGACAAGAACTCATCTATCGACCGATCATTCCTCATCATAAGAGTTCGATCTGGATAGATTGTTTAACAAGAAAGCGTTTCAGAGACAGAAGTCATCTTTAACCGATCCTGAACCGATAACTGCAGTTTAACAAAGATCTCTTTAAAACTGTGCTGGGTTTCCTAAGTACTAAGTACGTTACAAGCTCATCGACCAAATTATAATAGCCTTCTCAAGCGTATTAGAAAATTACCCTCTCAACTTAAATTGCCAGCGGCACGAATAACCCGAGAAAAAAGCATACAGTAGGCAGACAGCCAGGCAGTTTACTTGGCCAGTTGGCCAAATTGAATTGGACTCTGTCGATGTTGTTTTTAATGCGACACTAATTGCTGCTGGAAAAGCTAACGATTGAGCAACTCATTCGATTCAAATATATTTTATATTCATAGTAGTATTCGTTGTGTTAATAACACTTACGAAATGTCATGCATTTTGTTGTCACCCCTTAATTGAGTTGCGATAAATTCAATTTGCATGACATTTGTGGCAACAAGAATATTGATCTATTGGTCGTTAATCAGTAGCTGTTTTTAGCCTACTACTACCCAAATATCTATTGACACTACAAACTGGATCTCAATTAAGCGAATCAGAATCAATTTAACGAGCAGTAAAGATTTTGTCACAGTGTATATACATTTTATTAAAGTCCAGATTAAAAATCACTATTTTTTTGTGCCTACATATTTTCTTAATCATTTTTCTGCCTAGTTTTCCTCATCTTTTATTCATGTTAAAGCCTGAATTTAAACCAATTTATTTTTACACACTCTCTTCCTCTTTCTCTTACGTAATATTAATAATTGTGTAATCCATCGCACTCTCCCAACTCAATCTTATTCTGCGCCAATCCTTTCATCTACTGCTGCTGCTACCGCTGCTACTGCTGCTGCTGCTGCTGGTGGTGCTGCTTCTGTTGTTGATGCCCACATGTGGCATACATGTCACGACGTTGCACTCGACTCAACTCGACAATCCACAGTTCGATTGCATGACTGATCCAGATCTTAAACGACATGTCACTGCTGCCACATTCATATGTGTGCCCTGCTTTCCCCCTCTCTCTCTCTCTCTTTATATCCCCATCTCTTACCTAGCTGGCTGTAAAAAATCTCTGACAAACGTCAATAAAAGTCGACAGCATTTTATATTTTATTTTGAATTATTCAGCAGCCGAGTAGTGGGTGTTGCCTGGTGGCATAGTTGAGTGTGTCTGTGTCCTTAACGACGCAATTGGAATTTCGCATCTTGATGACAGCCAATTAGCAAATGCCCTGAGTTGGCCAAAAGCTTTTAATGATGCCAATCGCAGCAGACCTTTTGCTGAGTTTAGTTTGTCAATACTTTCAAAATTTGCTCTATTTAGTGGTTTATCAATAAATGAAATTTGATATTCAATTAGCACTAATGGCATCTGGTTAACACCAACTAAGCCCAGGCATCAACCTGCGGGTAATTAGCCAAGCCATTGAATTTCCCTTGTAGCCAGCTCCCCGCTGCACCCCTTGCCTGCCTGTTGATTCTGTAGCATGTGGCTGTGGAAATATTTTTTGTATCTTTGCCACAATTTCTGGCAGTCCTAGCTGCCATGTGAGTGCTTTTCAACTAGCAGGTGATGCGCATCTAAATCGATTACGCAATTACACTTAGAGAAAATGCGGGAATCTAAAGAAATGCAGCAATGTAGCGAAAAGAGAAAGTAAATAAAACTACGAGTTTGATTTATATTTTTGGGTTTTTTTTTTTGCTTTTAAGAAATTGTTTTATAAATTTCGAAATATATTCTAAGTTTGTTATTTTTTGTGCTTAAGTCCAGAGCAGCTTTCCTTAGTGTAATGTATGCCGCAACTCCGCTTGCTCTCTCTCTCTCTCTGCACCCCTCTTCCGGAGCCAGCTCTGCTCTGACTCCTGTTCCACATACTTTGTCTGTTGCTGGAGCTCTCGCCATGCTTTTGGCTCTGCGGTCTGCCGCCCAACTCAACATCGGCATCGTCATTAACTTTGCTTTAATTGTATTAGCCGTAATTGTGCGCGAATAAAGCGCAAACTGACGCAGCATCCTGCCGATAGCATCCAGGCCATCCTGGCTATCCTGGCATCCTGTCTGCGGCATCCCAATGACGTGTAGAAAGTGTTTAATTTGAGCTCCTGCTGCTTTTGTTATCGGTGTTGTTGTTTTGATTGTGTTTGTGGCACGCTCGCTGAAAGTGTTTATTGGGCTGTAAAAGGACGCACCACTGACGCCAAGAAGTCAATTAGTCTGCCATACATGATGTAAGAAAAGTGCCCACCCTCCAGCCCCCCTCCTCAAGGTCTTGGGGGCAGTCTTAATGGCAAGCGACATGCTTACGGCTTGTGTTCACCTGTCATGCATTTCATGCAAAAACTTCTGTGCTTGCCCAAAAAAACTTTTACGGACTTAGGTGCTCTATAAAATCTTTGACTCACTTTGGTTTAAGGAAATTAAATTGAAAAATTGAATTAGGATTTGGATTGAAGAATTTGTAATACATAAAATATTATTTAATCATTTTGATTGTCTAAAGTAAAGTTGTCTTTAATAAGCCTGAAGTTCTTGAAGCTGAAGTTATATTTTTTAACTACTTAGAAAAATTTCCTCTTTAATTTTAATTTACAAATTTAATCTTTAACTGATTTGTAGTATTTTTTTTGTTATATCTACATTATAAGCTTTATATATATAATATATAAAATATTTAAAATGAAGAGCAAATGTGTAATTTATTTACTTTATCACCTTAACCACTTTGTAGTAAGCTGTATGTTAATTCCCAACACAATTGTCATTAATCAATGGCCTTAGCTTACTAACATATATATCTAATAAATGTAATAAACCAAATACGAAGAGCACTTGAACTTCAAGGCGGAGCTATTTAAAGTTTACTTTTTAGGTGTGAAAACTTGGCACATTTACTCACCGTTTTTTTTTTTGTGTTTTTGTTTCTTTAACTTTACAGGCGAATTGGTTCAAAGCCACGCAATATTGCCGCTACCATGGCATGCACTTGGCTAGCATTTCATCACAGGAAGAGAACGATAGACTGGAGAAACACATACGCGACTTTGGTAAGTGAATGTGCGATTGAACTCGATAAGCGGCTGCCTCGAGTTGGGGGCAGCTTTGACTTTCGAGTCGTGCATAATACGCGGAAGTTGTTGGTAACCCAAGACTAACAAAAGGGAAAGACACAAGACGGTGGGGGTACTAGCTGGCAACAGCTTTTGTTGGCCAACGGTCGACTTGAATTGCGGCCAAGCATTCCATTTTGATGCACTTTCCCACAGCAGCAGCAACAGCAGCAGCAAACTAAAAGTGAATGGGCGATGAATGCAAGAGGGCAGTTGGGCTGCCCTGCCATGCCCACAATGTCTTAATCTGCTTGAAATGTGCACTCATTACACTCACAATCGGTGATTATCATTTATTCATTCATTCACTCATTCATTCATTGACAGGCCTGGGCCACGAGCATTTCTGGATTTCGGGCACAGATTTGGCCGATGAGGGAAATTACTTTTGGATGGCCACCGGAAGACCAATCACGTTTACCAACTGGAATGCTGGGGAGCCCAATAATTTCCGCTACGAGAACGGTGAGGAGGAGAACTGCCTGGAGCTGTGGAATCGCGATGGCAAAGGACTCAAATGGAACGATTCACCCTGCAGCTTCGAGACGTACTTTGTCTGCGAGGTGCAGCCCGTCTGAAGAAGTTAACCCCCCCATTATATATATATAGATATATACGAGATATAGGATATATATCGAGCATATGCGACATTGCGGCATACACACAAAGAAAAATAGTAGTTTAGCAGTGCATGAAATAAATGTAGTTTTTAATGTCTTTAGTTGACTAAGGTGATACAAGTATGTGTGTGTGTAAATGGCAACTGAACTTTGCTATGTATATGTTCATTTTTAAATTAAAATTTGAAAGGAATTGAAAATTGCAAAAGAATATTCGAAATTAAGCAACAAAATCTGATTCAGTTCATGTTGAATGCTTAGCTTAGGGAAACAAATTAAATTATAAATCGTAGGCATTTTACTCATGTAAAAATCAAATAAATCATTACAAAAACAAATTCAAAAACGATTCAAACTTAAATATTACAATCTTTGGCAACTTTCAGCTGGTTTATTCACCCGCCTGGAGGTGGGTGAGGTAACGGGGCGTATGGGCAATGCGCTCAATAATCACATTGGGCCATAATGCGCGCAAATAAAATTGAAAGTGGCTGTCGACAAACTTTTAAGCTCGCCACTCCCTCCCCAGCCCCTAGAGGTGCGGCACTCTCTTTTTTGGCACTCTTTTTGGCAAGTGGAGACTCTCGTGCACTGCCCGCCACCCACTTTGTCGCCTTTTCTTAATCCTGTTAAGAATGCAGCCACCTGTCGTTTGTCAGCGAAACTAGAAATAAAAAGGAAAAGCTGCTAAAAGTAATAATCAACTGAGGCTAACTTGACAATCCGCCAAGTTTTAATATATGTCAAGCTGCATACGGAGGAAGATGTAGGCAGAGAGAGTGAGGGAGTGAGAGAAAGAGAGAGAGAGCAGGCAGTTGTGCATTGGGTAACAACGGTCTGTTTATCTCTCCATTTGTCCAGCTGTTGAGCTGCTGTTCACCTGCTCGTTGCCGCCGCCGCCGCCGCCGGCAAGGGCTAGTCCCACGAACCCACCCCCTTTGGCACAGACAGACAGATAAATGGCAAAACGTGCCTTTAAAAAAAAGTGTTGCGGCTGTTAGTTGTTTATGCGCTCAATAAAGGCAGCCAGAAAGAGAGAGAGAGAGAGCGACGCATGCGCTGGCCAATGAGCGAAGCGAAGAGAAATTTAATGGCAGATGTTGAAATTTAACAGTTTAAAAAATGTAGTTAATTCAATTATGGAATATGTCTTAACTTAAGAATGATAACTAAATATAGTAAGCAGTAAGAATTTGATTCAGCCAATGGAAAAAAAATTTTGTTTCTAATTTTGTTTTAAAGAAGAAGAGGTTTCCGAATCCATCTCTAGACGACTCTATATAGTCATATCCTTTTAGCACTTGTTGCGATTTTAAAAAATAAGCTTTTTTCAATTGATTTTTCGAAAATATTAGAAAGAAAACATTTCAAGTGCTGCTAAATTAATTCACAACTAACAAAAACATTGTCAAAGTTCTTAAATAAAGAATGAAAATTATTCCAAATAGCTGCTCTAGAAACCACTGTACAATTCCTAAGAGAACCCAACTCAACTCACCTACCTCTTTCTCTCTCTCCCTCTCTCTCTTTTCTACAATTCGATCTCTTTGTAAGAGGCAGCGAGCTAACCAAAACATAGCCACAGCCATCGATAGAGATAGCAACGCACAACACGCGAATGAACTCAGCAACGACGACAAAGAACCCGACGACGACGCATTCCGTGTTGCGTGCTCCGTGCTCGGCGTGCTCCGTGTCCGGCGCAAGGCAGGCAGCCCGTTAGTCCGTTGGATATTAGCCGAGCAGCGACGCTGTCATCAGTTCATTGTAGACATTTTCCCGGCACGGACGCGCGCTCCCAAAAGCCAGCCGTTTTGAGAATAGTCGAGTCGAGTCGAGTCGAGTCAGTGAACGGGGTTTTTCGGTTTTTCTTTTTTTGGGCACTGGCCACAAATTCGGTTGAGGTTGGCACTCGAATTTCATTAGGGCAACCGCAAAACAGGACGCGGCCAGCAAACAAAATGTTAACCATGGCTCGCATTTAAACAACGACCAAATAAATGAAAAAAGTGCGTAAATGATGACATGGTTTTTTGGGGCGGGCATCGGGTGAGGGGTGCGAAGGGAATATTCAAAAAAAAGGAAAAGGAAATCGCTTCGTTGCTCGTGCGCTTTGTGTGGGATTTTGTCGCCTGTGTCTCTGTGTCTGTTTCTGTGTCTGTGTGGCATGTCCTGATAACATCGCAGAAAGTAAAATTAGGGCAAAATACTTCTGCAGCAGCGAGTCAATCGTTGTGCGAGAACGTGTGTTAGTCTCTGTGTGTGTGTATGTTAAAGTGTGTGAGTGTGTGTGTGTGTGTGTGTGTGTTTTAGTGTGTGATACGCCCGCGCTTAAAGTGTCCTCCTCAACACAGCCTAATTAACTCAGTCGAGTACTCGAGTAACCATCTCACAAAACAGCATCAGCAGTAGCAGCAGCAGCAACGCGTGCCACATTTAAGTGCAACATTAAATTACATTTATCAACAGCTCACAAAGAAATCATAGGAATTTGTGCGGCAGCTACAATTATTTTTAAATCGAGAACTTAATAGAATATTAAATTGAAAGTACACAGCAAGCCAAAAAACGAGAGGACAGCGAAGACACAGATAATCCGGGCAGTGTTTGTTGCTGTTGCGACATTTTAAAAATACATTTTCCACACTTTTCATTGCCAAGCAAAAGCATCGTCGCAAATAAAATACGTAGGGACGCAAATCAAAAAAACAAAAAAGAAGAAAAGAAAATGAAAACCAAATTGTAAAAGCGAACACGCTGAGTGAAAATGTAATTGCAAAAAAAATGAAAAATGGAAAATTAAAATTGTGACGTTATGCGAAATGTTTTGTTGAAGTGCGTTTCTCAGATAAAAAACAAGCAATCGTAAACTTTTAATTAAAAGTTTGCAAGTTTAATGGCGAAACAGTGGAGCATATTAATTAAAGGTCAACCAAGCTGTCAAACTGACCGTCATTAGGAAAATTTGTTGCCGGTCAAGCTGTTAAGCCCACCCCAAAGAAGGAAAACACTCAACAGCAAAATGGAAGATTTTCATGTTGAATGTTGCATAAATCGTGGCTGGCTTTTAGGCAATTATTTGAAATATTATTAGAATTATAAATAAATAATTGTATATTATAATAATACAACAAATTGAAATATTAATATATTATTAAATTCAGACTCAATAATATTGATTTCCTAAATGTATTGTTGGCAATTTTCCTACTCAAGTATGCAAACCAAGAACAGGAACCGGAACGGAAACCGGAAACTATAGAACCTAATATGTTATTATGTGGAATCCATTTATAAAATGAACAGAAACCTTTAAACTTTACTTACCTGAACCAGATCGAGCAAATATTACGATTACTTCATTTTTATATTTCATATATCAGCTATTTTCGGTTCATTTAAAAGCTTTTTAATTGCTGCCTGATAACTGTTATCTCGTTGGCTGTCAGCTTTTAAGAGCCTAAAGGAAAATTTAAGCTTATCAGTCAAAAAGGCAAAATGAGAGCCCTGAGTTTAGCAGTCGAAGCACAAGGCGAAGGGGCCACACCCCACCCTAACCTTGCCCAACTGAAAACGAAGTCACAGCTCGTATCTATGTTGCATAGTGTAGTTTACCAATGTGTTGACATAGGCACCTCCTACACACCTTTCCGTCTGTCTGCCAGTCCTGCTCCCGCTCCTGCTGCCTATGCTGCCACAGCCAACCGCGTGAGTCACATGTAGCTGTCATAGCCGCCTTCGTCGTCGTCGTCGTAATCATCATCATCATCGTTGAGTTTCGTTGTCCACTCGACGTCATGTTCGGCCCACAGCAAACATGACGTTCTACGGGTCTTTTATGCTTGCCACATGTCACGGCAAAGTTAACTGCCACACGAAACCACAAGAACAACCCAACAAACACCCCAACCCACAGCCACCCCCCTCAAGCGCAACGCAGCAAATCATGTTTGGGGGGCAGACATGGGTTAGTCATGGCATATATTATGTTGTATTTTTATGCGCATCCATTCAAAATACACGACAGTCCAGTGAAATATTGCGTCGACATATTTGCCGGCATGCAATTATGCAAAAGGGAGGCGTGCCCCCGAAAATGGGCGTACTCGTAGTGGCAGTCGAAAAGGTTAAACAAGTTCGAGTCCCCAAATTCTACTGTCAATCAATGGAAATTTACTGCAGCTGCATTCACGACTAATTTAATGCTAAATTGTGAGCACCTCAAGAGCCAACTGTCCTTGCTATTGAAGCTGAGGAATCCTCCGATGTAGTACACTCGAAAAAACCAGTAGAGAGAGCTCGGCTAGATGACACCCTAAACGCAGCACAATAAATAATGGGCTGTCTGATAGAATTTTGCTCAATTAAAAAAGTACTTTTTGGCTTACAAAATCTGTTTTTCGTATCCTAAATCATTGCAGTGGGTTTATAGTATGTCTGGGCATATGTATATATATATATATCAATTGGAACACTTTATCTGTACAGTTGTGTCTTTTATTGCAGTCGAAAATCTATCTATAGTGATTTTGCGCGAAATGCGCGCAGTTATCGATAAAATAAGATAAGTTTTATCTGCTTCCAAATTCTCAAGATCTTATAGCCTCTAAGAAACGAAAGTTTTCCCATTTTTAGGAAAATTCAGAAAAATGTCTTTAAAATCTACAAATAAATAAAGCAGTTTATGAGATGTCTTTCTCCAGGTGCAGCTCAATTACACTAGAGGGTATCACATAATAGAAACAAGAACACGAGCAAACACACACACACACACACACACTCTAACACACACACACACACACACACACTCTAACACACGCACACACACACACACACACACTGAGACACGGAAGCAGGAGTAGCAGTCAGGACTCTTTTATTGCCGCCACTTGAGCCAATATTTGCACATTTCAACAATGTTGCCTTTTTTTGCATAAGTATACGTATGTTTATGTATGGGCGTGTGTGTGTGTGTGTGTGTGTATGGGCGTGTTCCATGCAAGGCAGGCAGGCAGGCAGGCAGCACTCGTCAGTCATGCATGCACAAATGTAATGAAATATCCCGTTGCCATTATGAGCCTTTCCCTCTTCCGTTTGCTACTCGTCTATGTTGATGTCAGCTAGCATAAAAAGTCGCAATTCAATTTTGTGTCCCGTTCGGCTCTTTCGGTCTGCTGCAAATTCAAGTTGCAGCCACCCCTTGCGCCTAGCTCAGCCCATCTCAGGTGCATGTCCCGCACAATGCCAAGATGTCGTGCATTGTTACTCTAAAGTGCAGCCAGCTGAATGCGGTGCAACTGACTAAGTAGCTGCAACCCTTTAAGCTCAGCGATGCCTCAGTGTAATTAAATCTGGCAATGTCGCCAATTTTACAGATTTAATGGGTAAAGCTGCTTGCGTAGAGCTTCCCCTTGGCTAAGGTCGTTTAAAATGTATTCTATTACTTACCCTGATTCAATTGCCAACACAACGCTAGAGAAATGAGCTAAGTGCACTCCTGCACATGATAGGGTTGGATAAAGCCGGATTAGGCAGGTAGATCAAGGTGGTCCCAGTGCATTGACTCTAATAATAGCAATGATAATAATAATACTAATAATAGTAGCAATAATAATAATAATAGTAATAATAGATTCAAAATACTCCCATCGATATTAATAAAATAAATCAATTGCTTTTTAAGTCGATCTTTCGGCTAAGAAGTGGCACTTATTAAGAACTCTTCAGAAAGAAGACAAAGTTCACATAGAAGATTTATTAATTGGATTATTCTCTTCATAAATAAATTTCTAGTAATATTACTTAAGAGCTTTTTAAAGGACAAACAACTCCTTCAATATATAAACCTAATAAATATCATATCAATTGGTTTGCTCGCCGCGTTTCTACAGAGCTATAAACTTGGTATTAGAACTTGTATTAATCTGAAATTGATTAAGCCACGATTTTTTCCTTTTAGCCCAAGCGAAAATAAATTGAATATCTAGGTACTTGTGAGACTAGACTACAAGTATCGAGGGAACTAACTTTTATATAGTCTTTGACTGGCCTAAAAGAGCTCCGTTTGCTGTGTAATATATACTTGAGCATTCATTTCATGAATAAGTAACCATTTCCGTCTCGTATGAAGCTCGTAAAATGAACTTCCAGCTCCGTCTCCAGCCGCTGCTAGACACGTGACCAGAGCAAACATTTTCTCAGCGTGTAATGCGACACACCCGTCGAAAGTATTTGGCCCAATCCACGCCTGCAATTCTGGTCTGATTCGTTCTCGAACCGAATTGCATTCAGCTATCTGGTTTCCTTTAGCTGGGTTTTTTTTGCCGCCACACTTGAGTTGATTGTTGTTTTGTTGTTCTTTCTGGCTTTGGCCTCTTTGGCCAGCTGGCACGTGAGCTTTACGCCCTTTGGCATGGCCAAAAGCACGCGATGCACTTGGCCAAGACGAGTGCAACCCTTTTAGCCGACGCCGCCAACGTCGCCGACAGCTGCAATTGTTGGCAATTTTCATTGTGTTGTGCAGTGGGGCGGGAATGGGGGAGTATCGGCGCTGTTCAAGTGGCTAAAAGAGGAAATTATTTTCATGCTCACGGACGGGCGAGCACTTGAGGGCATTCTTTATGACATGCCTGGGAAACAGCGAAATGCACAAAGTTTTTGGCTTTTTAAATTATTCAAAATGATTCCAGTTGGATCATCTTGGCTCGAGCCATAAAAGCCATTTCTGTTTATTGGAGATGTGCCCCGTTTGAAACTTTTGCCCCAGCTTTCGATACACAAATTTGTCAATTTCCTGTTTTGTCTGGCTTGCGACCGTTGTCATAACGAACGCTGAAGGGGCAATCGCAAAAAGAGGGCTTCATTTTCAAAAACAAAAAAAAGCAAATAAGCAAAAGTTGACAAACGTGTTTCAAATTACATCAAAAGACACAAATAAACATAAAAGTCATTTGAATGTTGTTGCCCTGGCAAAGTCTACCACGAAAAGCTAACGAAATTCCAAGAACTTAACGTAGCCCAAAGCAGCAGCCTGTGAAATTGAATACTACCCCATAGGCAACAATTTGATTCAATGTTGGGTCCATCTCTCTCTCTGGTTTATTGTACAATCCAAACAATTTTCCATTAAATTGATTAGATTTTGATGCACCAGCCAAGGCAAACATTTTAATTAAACTTCACAATAAAAAATAATTCGTGAAAATTTAATTGAATTTACAGCCCCATGGTCTTTTTTGGTCAGCTAAAATGGAGAAGCCTGCCTGCTGAATCCTGTTAGGACAGACAGCTGAGCCGACGCACCAAATTCAATTGAAAATATGAACATGAAAGCTTTTCCATTTATCAAGAGCCCATCAGCAAGGACGATGATGACGATGACCTTAGACATTAGCACATTCACACATTGTCTCTCTCTGTGTGTGTGTTTGTGTGTGTGTGTGTGTGTGGTTGAGGTGCACTCTGAAAAGAGAAAAACAATTTTGTACACAAATCATGTAAAAAGCATACTCAAATTGCTTCTTTCAAGGACATATTCAGCAATTTTCTGCAAGTGTAGGCATTAAGGTTGCTTCACGACACTATTTATCAAAAATACAACTTGGTCGAGAAATAAAGCAAATAAATGTGCCACACAAAACAGGGCAACGGAGCGGCACACAAGTTATCGGCATCTAGGGGCAGACATTCGAGAGCCTCTGCCATTGACGGGGCACATACGTAGACGAATATCTCTCGCCCAAATCACCCACGTAAGACTCTCACTCAAAGCGGCTGCCAGACGGCAAAAAGTAAAAAACAAAAACAAAAAAAGAATGAAAAGGACGATTATTTGGGGGATGGACGAAACGTGAAACGAGGAGGAAGGTGGGAAGGAGAAGGACAAAAAGAGAGCATGGAGAGAAAGTCGAGACTGTGACTAAATGAGTGGGTAGCATCCTGAAGATGATGATGCTGATGATGATGGGCCCTGGCCATTTTAGGCATCATTATCATTATGATGATAAGCACGAACGGTTTGATTTTTGCCGTTTATGGGTTCGTTGTCATCGACAGGACAGGACAGGACAGGACGCAGGACACAAGGCAAACCTTTGGAGAGGTTCCATTTTATCTTGTCCTTATTGAAGTCAATGTCTTTGTCATGATTAGCAACATCATTACCGTTAGCCATTATCGTTAACTTAATCATTATCATTCTTCATGACCGTCGAGTGCTGACGCTTTTGTCCCATTTTGGTTGCTGTTCTCGTTGTATCTGTTTGCCTCTGTTGTGGCAAGTGTCCTGTTTTGTTCCATTGATACAAGTGGCGTCTTTTCTGCACTTGATGGCAAACTAAGTGTTTAGGCTGCAGAAATAACTAAAGTACATATAATTAGGCTATTTTTACGTAATCGGATAGTGAAAACACTTTAGAGTCCTTTACGAATTTGGAGATAGTTACGATTTATGTACTCAATGAAAATCCCATTGAAATTGTTGTACAAATAGTCGAGATCTATCAAATTTCATTTCACTAAACTGTGAGTATTCGGCAAATCAAGAGTTTTATTCAGCCACTCTTCAAATATAGCCACTCCCCCCTTCTTATCCGCTTTCTAAGCCCTACGCTCAGTGAGCAATTAAAAAGTTTGCGTAAATCACTTGAAACTATCAACACTATAGGCTTTCGTGGCATTACCTACTTACTTACCCCACAGAATCCGCCATAATAAGCCTCGAAAAAGTATTCAATTGTTGCCAAAAAAAAAAAAAAAACGAATTTAAAAAAAGGCCCCACTCAACTCGAAAACTGACGCTGCCCATTACAAAAAGCAGGATGAGCTTTTAAAAAGTTCGCCTTTCTGCCCCGTTTGCCCCGATGTTCGCATCATGTCTTTCGGCGTGGACTTTTGTTATGCTTTTCCTTGTTTTCTTTTCTTCCATTTTTATTTCATTTTTGTATTTTTATTTCAATCTGGCAACTTTAGTTGACCCAGTTGCAAAGTTTATGAACATTTCGCATCCGAAAGCAGACAACACTGCGTATGGGTAATGTTTGCTTTGTGCTCGTTGCAAAAGTTAAAAGCGTCATTTTTGCCAGTGCAACGCAAGTTGCAACGTTTTGCACAACTTTCAACTGGCAAACCAATCTGCTTTTAATTTGGCAACACGGTGAAATTTCACATTCGTCAAATTTCCAGCTCATTTTGAGTAAATACATATGTGCACACAAGATGAAAGCGCCTCTCACTTAATGACAGGCCAAACCAAAAACATGTGGCAAATAGGGTGCAATTGTGTCTAAGGATCTGCTAACAAATGCCGTCATCACTTTCACTCAGTCAGGTGCCACTGCCACAGTTGCTTCTTCTTCTTCTTCTTATTCTGTTTCTAATGTACTTTATTATACCCTGTAACCATTAAAAAGGGGTTTGAAGCTCGTTACGAGGCTGTGTTAATGCATGCAACATGCTGAGGAAGACACACATCCGACCACATAATATATTTAAGATTCATGTTAAAGTTGTACCCTAGAAAGGCGCATGTAAGCAAGGGTCTCAACTTTTTAACGACATAACTTTCTCAGAACTCAAGTGATTTTCAAAAGCAAGGCGCTTTTGCCCTGGGCTTCTCAATCTTGGTTTGTACTCTAGAATAAAATTACAAATAAAATTTTAAAACCGATTGAAACCCTGATTTCAACTCGAAATTTAAGTACAAATTATATCTTAAAAAGCGCTTTTAAAACTTTCCACTCTAACTATTTTGAGAAGTCAACTTATTTTTAATCAGAACTGCTTACACGGCATCGCCTAGTCGAGCACTCTTTTGCTTGTTTTGAAAATGGCGCAGTCTGGTTAACCCACATTGACAATGGGGCTGGCACAAACCCAACCACAGCTGGATAGAGAGAGCGGGAGAGAGGGAGAAAGGGAGAGTGGAAGAGAGTGAGACACAAGATTCAGCATGGCGCCTCTTTCATCAGCGTCTTTTACGTTTGCCGTTACCATTGTGTCAACAAGCGAGGGCAGCCTGTGACCCACTGCAGCCGCGGGGCAAGCAGAGAGGAGGGTTGCACGAAGAAACAGAAGTAGAAGAAGAACTGGCTGTGGCATTAACTGCAGCACATTAATGTTATTGCGGGCGCCGCTGCGTGGGTTTTACGCTTGACTGACAACAACAAGCAAAACAACAACATTAACAAGAACAACAACAGCGAAAGATGCTTTTGTTGTTTGGGGCGATTAACAGTTTTATCCGTCATCGGGGGTGGACACTTTTTACATTTTGTTTCTGCTGTTGTCATTGTCTACCCTCACAGTTGGCCTCATTCGCGGCTGACCTGCTAACCTCAGTCGCTTGCTGACTTGCAGTTCGTTAACCACCCCCCACCATCCACCGCCCCAAAACCCTTCCGGCCAAGTCCCACTTGGCACAGTTTCTGCACAATTACGAAGCAATCAATTGGCCCCAAAGCTGCCAATAGTGTGCAATAAATATTGAGAGCGCGGTTTGTGCTCAAAACTAATCGAACTTGGCTCTCAAGTGGCCCACAAGTCCAGTGCCAACTTTGTGCGCTACAAACTTGAGCGTTTCCCACTCGCCAAACAACCCAACAACTCTCTCATTCTCATAGTTGTCACATCACTCTCTCTCTCTCTCTCTCTCTATCTCTTTTGCAGCCGCAGAGCACCGCAACAGCCAAGTGACTCTGAATGACAGCTTGAGGAGCCGTTGTCCAGCAGCCAGGAGCCAGCAAGCAGGAGCAGAGCAGGCGAAACTGCGACAGTTGCCATGGGCGACTTACAGGCAACCATCGAGTTTTCCGTTGAGCTGCACAAATTCTTTAATGTGGATCTCTTTCAGCGCGGGTAAGTTGAAGAAAAATATGCCATATATATATATATATATATTGGAATAGCAATAAAAAGCTTTGCACCAAAATTTAATAATCGACTTTAAGGTCTGTTAACTTTGTTTTTATCTGTGCTCTCACGTTCTTCATGGGAATTGTTGTGCAGCAAATCAAATGATCCATTGTGCATATGTGGGCAAAATGTGTAGCATGCAACACGTTTTGTTGCATGCAAAAAGAATTTAAACGTTGTGAAATTGCTGAAATAGCTTCTGGTCATTTTGCATTCAAATGCATTTGGAAGTCATTAAATTAAGCAAAATGCTTATTACACATGTCTCACACATGTTGGGCAAAAATCTTAAATTACTGAGAAACTGGGTCAATTATTATGCATAGCATTTCACTTGAGTGAACTTTCAAGTGGCTGAGGCACTTGCTCAGTACGCCAACGCCACGTAAAATATATTCCGCACCTGAGCTGAAAATTTGTTAGCTTTTGTTGAAATATTTAAAGACAAGTGTTGGGCAAACAAACGGAAGCGAAATGCAATAAAGCAACACACACACACACACACACACACACACACACACAGAGAGAGTGCATGTGTGTAGAGTGGCAATCAAGCGAGTGGGCGTGGCATTTTATACAGTAACCGTAGCACTCACTAATTGTCAGCCAAGCGTTTATTGGATTCCAATATCAAACACTCTTTTTTTTCGACAGACGGACGCAACACGCAAAGAGGCGTAGCAGAGGGGCGGAGTGGGGAGTGCAGTGTTTGCCGGACAGCGCGTGTGTTAAAAATACACGAAACAACAACAACAACAAAAAAGGGGAGCTCGCATGAAAATGGCGCACAAATATAAACAACACAATCCTAAAGAGACCAAGACAAAAAGTACGAGAGTAAAAGACAGAAAAGACAACAAAAAAAAACTGTGAATATAAATTAAAGCAATTGTTTTTTGTGAGGTAAAAAAGAGGGAGCACATGTGATCGTTGAAAATATATTTCATATGTTTTTGGCAAGCGCGATTTGGCAAGCAAATTGCCAAAAATCAAACAGATTTGAAATACTATAAACAAAGGCAAAACGTTTAATTAAATGCGGCGTTTTTCAAATGAAACTTTTTATGAACTTTTCCAATCAGCACATAATATTTATTATGCGCGTCACGCGGCGTATGCGTTATTTATGAATGGATGATTAATTTGCCACCATCTTTTTTGTGTTCTCCTCGTGCTTCTCCAGACTCTACCAGGTGCGCTGCGGACTGCGTGTGTCGCCCCGCCTGCCCGTCCAGGTGGAGACCAGCATACCCGAGCCCAATGGCAAACCGATTGGCAACGGACACGGCATTGGAGTCGGAATCGGAGTCGGCATTGGCGCTGGCATCGACACGGCCAGCGATAGCGAACGGGAACGGGAGCTGGGCTCGCCGGAGGATGCGAATGTAACGCCGGGCAGCGGCAGTTGTACATCCGCATCCATTATTAATGGCAGCGGCGCCTCACGCATATTTCAGATACTTTATCGCAACGAGGAGGTGCCCCTGCGCGATGTCATTCACTTCCGCAGTCATCTGTTGGGTAAGTAAAATATATAAAATGAAGAAATATATCTTTGAATATAAATATTATAATGAAATTTAAGTCAAAAGAATGGAATACCAAAAAAAATATTTCATTTTATAATACTTGTTTCAAAAAACGATTTTTGCTGTTTTCAATTTGATTGTTGCGATTTTTTGCAGTGCAGCCGCATCAAATGTCGCATTGCTGACAGCAGCCAAAAGAGTTTCAGTGGGCGGCAAAGTTTTGTGCGAACACAAAGATAAAGTTTGGTCCTCAATTGGATATATAGTATATATATATAAATCAAAAGCTTGACGCTGCACGAACTTTTTGGCTTGGTCGCGTGTCAACAGGCCCAAAAGTTTTACCAAGCTCTGAGCATTTGGGAAATGCGACTGTCCAAAGTGTTCAAAATGTTGTTGACCGTTGTCAGAGTAGCAATCTGAAGATATAGATATAGATATATATGTATATAGAGGCAACTTCAATTTAGCTTCGATTGCGCTAATTGGATTTAGGACACAGCCACGCCCAAAGGCAATTAGTTGGGCAACTCTTTTGTAAATATTGTTTCCCTTTGCCTTTTGCCAATGTTTTGCCTCCAAATTCAATTTGCGAATAAGGATGGAAAGCAGTTGCAATGACCCTATTTGAAGACATCTCCAAGGCATCTCTTTTACAGTTGTTACTACATCAAAGATACATAAAAAGAAGAAGAAGAAGAAGCTAGAAAAACAGCTCAGCTGAAAAAAAACATAAATGAGAAATAAAAAAAAAACATACAATATGAAAATGGCATAAAAAGTTAACCAGGCGCAAAAATGCAAAACAAATTGAAAGTCAATTTTCAGGGGTCGCACTGCCAGTGAGTGTTGGCAAAGGGGAAAAGCGGCAAAGGGGTGAGGGGGGGTGTGCCCTAAGGCGCATCTAAATGGGAGCATGGCAATAATAATATATATAAGAAAAAAAAAACCGAAATGCTGGCAAAATATTTTGTTTGCAATCGACACAAGAAAAATACAAAATTTCCACGCGCAAAATATATATGTATTTATTTATTTATATACATATTTATTTTTATGCTTATCCGCATTGTGTAATAAAAATGAAGCATGAATTTGAACTTGGCATAGCCAAAAAAAAAAAAAATTCTATATATTAATATAAATATTTTGTTTGGCATTCAATTTACTAAGCATAAAAATAGCAATAGCTAAATTTGTTGAGCATTGAAAACAGCAATAAGTAAATATGACCTGTGGGATTCTGGAAAAGCTTTTAGGCATTTTTCATGCCCATTTCTAAACAAGTATGATTATAATTCCCAAAGGAAAACCATTTAAAGGTCAACTGTGAAAGCCCCACATATAGACTTGAATGTACTTAGTTTAAAACAAAAATCAAGCTGCCCTTAAATTACTGGCTTAAACTGTAATTTTCAGAAAATTGTTAAGGCACTTTTTCATCTCTCAATCGGGAAAAAGAGGGTCTGTGAAAATACCCATACAGTCACTGAGTGCGTGCCAATATCGAGCACCAAGCAAACACAGCAGTGACCCAAGTTATCACTGGATGTTGGCAGAAGCAGAAGAATCAATTCATCGATTTGCAGTCCTCGGCAGTAGAATAATTTCATCGTTTTCTTTATCACTGCAGGAAATGGCTGAAAATTTTGGGTTCTCGCTTCCTTGCAGGCATATCAAAGTTTTCCGGTATCCAATCTATGTGGCTATGTTCATTCGAGCTACGGATGTTTAGTTAGCCCAAAAGTAAAATAGCCAAGGGCCGCCAACAAAAATGATTCAAGTGATTCGTTGGGGGGATAATTTTCATCCTTACACTGCCGACAAATGCCCTTACCAAGGATGTACCTAAGAGCGAGGCTGAGTTTCTTTAAAGGGTGTTCGAAGTGGAAACCCACAGCCTAACCTAGTTAGCCTTAATTTGTATAACTGTAAAGCATAAGCAAACATATCTTAATAGTAGTTCGAACAGTTCGAAGTCAGTTCAAGTAAGACACAAGCAAATATTAAACTAATTAGCCTGGTTATAATCAAAGACTCAGCATTATATCTACTATTTTTATAAGCTGGTTGTTAGTGCGTAGCAATCTGTACACATTAACAAGGTGCGGCTGACTGATTACTCTATATTTCAATCTCATTGTCTGACTTAGTTCCAATCATCAAGCCCCCCCCGCTCTACGTCCTCGAACCATAGCGTATAAGTATAGCCTGCTGCTGATGAGCACTTGGCAGACTTCATCAGATATCCGAGCTGCTGCTGCTGTCTTTTCGATGTGTTTGGTTATTCCGTTCATGTTCTCCGACACATTGTAGTAGTAGTAGTAGTTGTTGCTGTTGTTGGGGCAACAACAAGTCAATAACAGCAGCAGCAGCAGCAGCAACAACAGCAGCCGCAACAACAATGAAAACAACATCATCCACTCGGCTGTTGGGTAAAGTGATTAATTCATTTGGACAAGTTTTGCCAGGGCTTGTGAGTGAGAGTCCTTCGACTTATACATGCACACACGCATACACAAACAACAACAACAGCAGCAACTAAAACAACAACAACAACATCAAACATGTAAAGTGGCAACACAAAACCGCAGCAAAACAAAAAAGTTTCTTTTTGCTCGACAGCTTTTTTTTGCAGCTGTTGTTGATGTTTTCGAGGGTGCCCATAAAGTGCAGCTCCCACCTACCCTCCCCCTTATCCCCTCCCCACTATCTAGTAGAAACTTTGAGTAGCTAAGCAATTTATCTCTTTTACACGTGTGCAACTCGAAGGTGTGAGTTGATATTGTTGCAACAACTGCGTGTTGCAAATTGTCACCGGCAAAGCCGAGAGCCGAGAACTAAGAGCTCTATCTGATGCCGAGGGACTCGTCACGCCCTCGACGCAAATTGAGGCAGCATTTAAAATGTATTCAACTAGAAATATAATAAAAAATACCAGAAATAAAATAAAAATCGCAAAGACAAAGAAAAAGCTGTCAAAGAACTGCCACTGGAGGCGTTGAGTGAGGCAACTTTTTCCTTTTTAATACCCAAGCAGAGAAGCCTATTGTCTTGAGGCTTATAATGCAGTGAAGGAGATGTCTCAAAATCTTATAAAATATATATATATATACATATAAGTATATATAAGTATCATTAGCTGAGACCCTCGCGCTGAAGGCAGATGACTGGATCGGATCACTATCTTGAATAACTGTCAATGGAGCAATCAGATGAAGGATTAGACAGAGTCTAGAAAACTTTTTAATTACTGCAGATCAAGAACCTTCAAGACCCTCTTCTGGAGACTAGAACCAATTCTTCTTCTTTTGGCCAGCTGCTCAGTTAACTAAGCAAGTCAGGCCATGCAACACTTTGTTATGTTGTGTGGGATAACACATCTCTATTGCATTGTCAAACAATCCTTTTGCACTCTGTTGTCTGCACTTTACTTAGTTACAATTTGTCTATGTTACACGTGTATAACTCAAAGGTTGAAGTTGCTGTTGTGGTTGCCACTGCTCCCTGTTGCAAATTGTCACAGGCAAAGCTGAGAGCTGAGAGCTGAGAGACCTGAGAGACCTAAGAGCTCTGTCAGATGCCGAGGGAGTCGAATTGCCACGCATGCGATGCAAAACGAGTCAGCATTTAAGATATATATTCAACTAGAAATAAAATAAAAATCGTAAAGATAAAGTAGAGAAAGAAAAAGCTGTCAAGTAACTGTCACACGAGGCGTATGCGTGATGCCCAAAGAGGGCCAACGAAAATCTCAGACTTTTTTGTGGCAAGATAAGATCTGCTTCTTTTTATTTGATTGTCACAGCCGAGACTTTAGCCGCCGCAAATCCCCATTTTATGAAAACAAATGAATTTTTTGTTGCACAGCAGATAAGGGTGGGGGAGAGAGGAGAGGAGGAGTAGCAGCACTTCGGTGTATTGACTACGTGGTTATCAGGGCGCATCGACGCGTGAAGTGAATTGAATTTGATTAAATGACGGCAGGCAGATGACAGCAGGGATATGTGTGGCAAGTGGACTGTGGTCAACTTGCAACAAGCGGAAATTGTATTCGTAATGAGATTTAGCCTTAGTTTCTGTTAATTTGTCGATGAACTTATCAGAAGCATATTGATTGGCTCACCTTGCTGGCGGCAACATTAAGTTGGTTAACCCCATTTCAAAGCTGCTTGTGTGGCTCCTAAGCCAAGGCCAAGGAACAACACTAACAAAATAATAAATAGTTAGGAGTGTAGTACAGTAGTCACTAGTTAAGAAGTATTAAGAGAAATTAAGATTGTCCTGAAATGAGAAAGCGATTTTGAGCGAATGAGCATAAAAAGATATTTGCTTTAAATATTTTTATTGCTTCAAGAATTATCTTTCATTTTCATATATGAACCCAAATGGTAAGCACAACTTTATCAGTAAACCGAACCGGATATTCCAAAAGTTCTTTTAAGAACCACTAAAAGAATAGTCTAAACTTAATAGCCCAAGTCGAGTCGAGTCGACTTTATTGTCCAGCAGATTACTACATGAACCGACAGAACAATAATAAAATAGTGTGGAACCATTCGACGACCCCTACCGGAACCGGAAACAAAATACGATTTGGCTTGACACCCTGTTTATGTACAAACAATATTAATATGTACAAAAGTTTAGCTAGCACAATATCAAATGAGTTGGCTCGACATGGTTTTATACCATCATCAACAGCCCAAGCCTAAGTGAAAACCAATAATCAATGTGGTGGGAGTCGGCAAAGTGCCCACAACAACAACAACAACAGCAACAGCAACAACAACAGGAACAACTACTGCTGTCCTCGCATGACAAAACCAATGAACAAAACGCAAGCAAAGCACTTGAAATATGTTTGCACGCAAGATTTGCGAATGCCTCAAAATAAATGAGTGTTTGTGTTTGGGGATTTGTCGCTCGAGTTGAAAATACTACGAATAAACTTACAACTAAGCCCGTACTCTATCTCCCTCACTCTCACACACACTCTCTCTCTCTCTCTCTCTCTCTTTCTATGTACAGTTGACAGCCGTCACCTGAAGGAGTCCATAGAGCGAGCGGAGTTCTCATTGCAATTGGAATTGTGGTTTGGCGAACAGAATGGCACCAGCAACTTGTCGCTGGCCTCCAGCCGCAATCTTCAGCTCAATTTTCATCCGGGACGCGGTCTGCATTATCATCTGCCGGTGCTGTTCGACTATTTTCATTTGGCGGCCATCAGTGTGGGCATTCATGCCAGTCTTGTCGCCCTGCATCAGCCCTACATCAAGTGAGTGCGTTGTGCTGCGTGTGGTGCAGTGCTGGTTTGGGTGGTGCTGGGCGGTTGCAAATGTGTTATGCAAAGCAGAGTTGACAACATGATCTCTAATGTCAACGTTGATAGTCATATATACATATATATATATTTTTTGCAGTCACTGTCCTGCTGTGCTGAACTGGATGCACCAGCTCCAGCTTCTGTTACCACAGCTCCTACTCCTGCTACTCCTGCTCCTCCCGCTCCTGCTGCTTGCTCTGCTTCTCCTGCTTCTCCTGTTTCTAGGGGCCAGTATTACCAGCACAAATCATTTCCAACTCATTAAAATTGCACACAGACAACAAATCCTCTCGCTCCCCTCCCGTCTGTATTATACAAAAGCCACGCACCCATTCCTGCCGGCTACTGCAACTGGTCTTTTTTTCCCAGGCGGTACACTTGTACAAATATCCCTATATAATTTGATATATACAGCATTTTTGTACTTAATTCAAGTACACAGTTGGGAATGCAGAACTTTTTTTTATTTAATTTATTTTGTTTTAATTTAAGTTAGATTATTCTCAATTTTCGTATAAAAACACAACTTTTTGAACCCTAATCCCTAATCGTCTTCAAATAAAACTTAAACAGCTTGGAATACATCAACAAACAAATTCTGAATTAAAAACTAACTTTAAGTTAATTTATTCTCACTTTAAAAGTGTCATAAAAGATTTGCAAGTAGGTTTTTGAGTTTTTGTTATTCAAAATTCTCAAAGTTTTGAATAGATTCCCTGAGTGCTTGCAAGTAAAACTTAAACAGCTTGATCAAGAAATTATAAAGAATTTCGTTAGTTTGGCCCTTCACTCGTAGTTGCCCACTTTTTCGCTGAGTGTGGCTCTTGTGTGTGCAAACATTTTAATGACTCTCGTATTTCAATTGTCTTCCTCTTCGCACCGCGTTTACTTTGGCGACACACAACGGCAACTGCGACTTCAGCAGCAACTGCAACTGCCACAGACTGCAACATTTGGGCGGCATTGAGGGCGGGGGCATGGCATCTGCTTGGCCACATCCAAGAGCTCACAACTTTCTTCAGCCATGTCGCAGTCAATTTTTACGCCATTTGAATCAGCAAAAGTTTGTATATGCCCCCACACCCCCCCACCCACCCACTCTACCCCTCTCTTGTCACTCTTCAATCACTTTAGGAACAGTTGTTGTTGTTGTCATTCTTTAATTTGTTTGATAAAGCTAAAACTTGTCGCTAAATGCCGCACACTTCTTAAACTATTTAAATAGAGGCCCAACTAACTTCAAATTAACTTCACTTGGGATTTGCGTGGGTGGATTTCAGTCTGTGGATTTCAGATTTGTACATTCTCGAAATGAATAATAGATTAGCCCATTGGAATTGAAATTCCTCGCTGACCTTGGCCCTTGTCGTCTCTGAATTTTGATGTTGATTACATTTCTCTGCCCCATCTGCTGCGGGGGGCAACTGTAAATTGGCTGATTATCTCCCCCCGCTTGCCACCGAAAACTGAAATGGAATCACTGAGTAAGCAGCAGGGATTCAATGAGCGCTGCTTTTGGCTTGAAAGTTGCTTTAAGCATATATATTAACTTTAAATTAGATGTAGCTGATTTGATTTAACTTAAAGTTGCAAATATGTTTAGAGTGTTATCCTTTTTCATGTTTTACTGCGGCTTTTAAGTAGTAATACACTTTTCGTTCGTTCTTTCTTTAAACTATATTAATTTAGAATTTACTTTCTTACTCTAACTTTAGCACCCAAATATTCCTTCTTTTTTTTAATGTAGCAATTTAATTTAATATTGATCAACCTATTGAAAGGTTATAAAATATTGTTTTGACGATTGTATATATAATAACAGGGAATTTAAATTAATTAACATAAACATATAATTGGTTTTAACATATTACAATATTACGCAACATCGAATATAACACCAGAGATATCTCTTAGCACCTTTTTCTGCAAGACTTGAATTTGATTAATCCAAGATTTTGCCCCTGTGCCCCAAAATGGAATCCCATATGTCCATGTGGGCACGATGATGCTCCTATACACCAGCAGCTTGTTGCTCAGGCTGAGTTTACTGGATGACTTCAGCAACCAGTTGAGTTTCGCCCTTTTGGATCTACACGCTGCTGCCGTGATCTGTATGTGTTTGCGACAGGCCTGACAGCCAGAAAATCGATATATGGGCATAGGTCGAAACTTCAATATGTCATAACTTCGTCAAAACTCAACTGATTTTAAAAAGCGAGGTCTTTTTGATCATAGTTTTGCCCCTAAATCAATCGTACATTCAAAGTTAAAAATGAAATTTGAGGTCGGAAGACAAGTAAAAATTATAGCCTGAAAATGGATAGATCGATATATGGGCATAGATCGAAACTTCAAAATGCCATAACTTCGTCAAAACTCTCCTGATTTTAAAAAGCGAGGTCTTTTTGATCATAGTTTTGCCCCTAAATCAATCGTACATTCAAAGTTAAAAATGAAATTTGAGGTCGGAAGACAAGTAAAAATTATAGCCTGAAAATCGATGTATCGATATATGGGCATAGATCGAAACTTCAAAATGCCATAACTTCGTCAAAACTCTCCTGATTTTAAAAAGCGAGGCCTTTTTGATCATAGTTTTGCCCCTAAATCAATCGTACATTCAAAGTTAAAAATGAAATTTGAGGTCGGAAGACAAGTAAAAATTATAGCCTGAAAATGGATAGATCGATATATGGGCATAGATCGAAACTTCAAAATGCCATAACTTCGTCAAAACTCTCCTGATTTTAAAAAGCGAGGCCTTTTTGATCATAGTTTTGCCCCTAAATCAATCGTACATTCAAAGTTAAAAATGAAATTTGAGGTCGGAAGACAAGTAAAAATTATAGCCTGAAAATCGATGTATCGATATATGGGCATAGATCGAAACTTCAAAATGCCATAACTTCGTCAAAACTCTCCTGATTTTAAAAAGCGAGGTCTTTTTGATCATAGTTTTGCCCCTAAATCAATCGTACATTCAAAGTTAAAAATGAAATTTGAGGTCGGAAGACAAGTTAAAATTATAGCCTGAAAATCGATGTATCGATATATGGGCATAGATCGAAACTTCAAAATGCCATAACTTCGTCAAAACTCTCCTGATTTTAAAAAGCGAGGTCTTTTTGATCATAGTTTTGCCCCTAAATCAATCGTACATTCAAAGTTAAAAATGAAATTTGAGGTCGGAAGACAAGTAAAAATTATAGCCTGAAAATCGATGTATCGATATATGGGCATAGATCGAAACTTCAAAATGCCATAACTTCGTCAAAACTCTCCTGATTTTAAAAAGCGAGGCCTTTTTGATCATAGTTTTGCCCCTAAATCAATCGTACATTCAAAGTTAAAAATGAAATTTGAGGTCGGAAGACAAGTAAAAATTATAGCCTGAAAATGGATAGATCGATATATGGGCATAGATCGAAACTTCAAAATGCCATAACTTCGTCAAAACTCTCCTGATTTTAAAAAGCGAGGCCTTTTTGATCATAGTTTTGCCCCTAAATCAATCGTACATTCAAAGTTAAAAATGAAATTTGAGGTCGGAAGACAAGTAAAAATTATAGCCTGAAAATGGATAGATCGATATATGGGCATAGATCGAAACTTCAAAATGCCATAACTTCGTCAAAACTCTCCTGATTTTAAAAAGCGAGGCCTTTTTGATCATAGTTTTGCCCCTAAATCAATCGTACATTCAAAGTTAAAAATGAAATTTGAGGTCGGAAGACAAGTAAAAATTATAGCCTGAAAATCGATGCATCGATATATGGGCATAGATCGAAACTTCAAAATGCCATAACTTCGTCAAAACTCTCCTGATTTTAAAAAGCGAGGCCTTTTTGATCATAGTTTTGCCCCTAAATCAATCGTACATTCAAAGTTAAAAATGAAATTTGAGGTCGGAAGACAAGTAAAAATTATAGCCTGAAAATCGATGCATCGATATATGGGCATAGATCGAAACTTCAAAATGCCATAACTTCGTCAAAACTCTCCTGATTTTAAAAAGCGAGGCCTTTTTGATCATAGTTTTGCCCCTAAATCAATCGTACATTCAAAGTTAAAAATGAAATTTGAGGTCGGAAGACAAGTAAAAATTATAGCCTGAAAATCGATGATCGATATATGGGCATAGATCGAAACTTCAAAATGCCATAACTTCGTCAAAACTCTCCTGATTTTAAAAAGCGAGGCCTTTTTGATCATAGTTTTGCCCCTTAATCAATCGTACATTTAAAGTTTGTTGAAATACGTTTGAATTTTAACGGCAACGATAACTATCGCTACGTCGATTAATGTTATTGCTATGCTCACACATGTATCGTGTGTGGCTGTATGTATTCTATATTCCTAGTTCTTTCTCTAAGCTCACTTTATAAAACATTTAAGTTCTTACATTCTTGAAGCCATAAGAAGAATCTATAATTTGCCCTAAATAAATAGATTTTCATTTTATTAAGATTGTCTTTCAATATATTTTTCATTTATTCTTTCTTTAAACTAACTTTTTACCCTTTCGAAGGAGTTTAAATGTATCCAAGTCTACGAGAGTATTTAAGCATTTTCTTCTTTAAAGATTTTTCACTTGTAATTTTCCACAATACTTTTATTTAGTTTTTTCTTTCAACTATAACCAAAATCATTTACAAGCGAATCTTTAATTTTGCCTTGTGTCAAATACACTTTCCAAAAAATAAAACCAAAACTTTAATTTGCCTTAAATCAATTTCATTACATTTTAATCTCATTTTAATCTCAACATGTAACCAACTGAAATCGAAAACCATAATCAATATAAATCCATAAATCAAACAATAAACAATTGATTCGTTTCGAATGGAAAACCAACTCTTAACCCGCGACCATCGCCAACAAAACCGATTGCAGGAAAAGCATGTTCTCATTTATCAAGTTATGGTAAGATTAACATCCGTTTCGGTAACTCTTTATCCTTCCACTCGTTGTAGTTGGTTTTAGTGGCCACTTTAGCAGCGCTTTCTATGTGTGTGTGTGTGTGTGTGTCTCTCTCTAACTAAGGACCCTTAACTCACTCAATCTCTGATCCTTTGCGATCTCTGTTGCAGTGCACCGCGCAGCTCGAAGCCCTGGAGCGCCAGCAAGTTGAGCTGTCGTGGCAACACCTCACCTGGTCCACTCGAGGCGGTTTTCTTTGGCCCACAGATCGGTGGCACCACCAAATGCAGCGGTGGCCCCAATGGTCGACTACTGCAGTCCCGGCAAATACATCGGGATATCTGCTGCCTGCTGCTCGGCGCCATCGAGCAACTGAAGGCGACCCTCAACGAGTTCAGCACCGTGCTCCCACCCAGCATCAACTCACAGATCGGCTCGCCGCCACTGAGAGAAAACGATATGGGAGAGCGGCTGCAGCAACTGATGGAACAGGCCAAGGTAAGCTGAGTCCCATAAGTTGCAGTGAAAACTATTTCAATATGAGAAAAAAGGGGTATCTCCTAGTCGAGTTATCCCAGCTAGAGCGCGCTTACTGACTACACCTTTTCCCAACTCATTCATAGCTACTCGAGGCGGAGGATGACTTTGCGACGCTGGCCAACTCGGACATTGCGCAGCTGTGCGCGGAGAGCATCTTCTGGTGGCGTCGCGTGCTGCTCGCCTCCCGATCCTCGACGGCGGTGCACACACTGCTCGCCCGCAAACATCACATTCTGCGCGTGCGTCGCTTTGCCGAGGGCTTCTTTGTGCTGGAGCAGCCGAGGCACGCAGCCGCTGGTTGCCAGGAGGCGAACAGCAGTCCAGGTCATTGTCAGGGCTATGCGGGAATTGCAGAGTTGGCGCGCAGGAGTCGCTACTTGCAATCGTTGCCACCACTGCCCGTGCATTGCACACCCATCGATGGCGATGCGGCATCGCTGCCGCTGATTTTCGAGGATCGGTATGTGGTGCCTGGTGCCAGCTATGCGAGACGACGCTCGGGCAGCGATCCACAGCTGGAGGAGACGTCCACTACGGGAACGGGGGGCAAGAAGAAATCGTTGCCAGCGGATAAGACGCACTCGAGCAGCAGTTTGAATGGCACCAAAGATTGCCTCGCCTGTCACTTTGACTACGACTATCCGCAAGGCAATGGCACTGGGCCGGCTCATCCGCATGCCAAGTGCGTGGTTACGCCCCGTTTCGCTTTGGGTGGCGAAGTGCTCCAAGCCAGTCTCACCATAACGCCCAGCAGCAACGGCAACATCAAGGATGCAGCAGTTCCTTCGCTCGTCCTGCGTCACAATCTCTCCAGGCATTCGGTGACAGGTCTGCTCGAGGATCTCGATGTGGACGGCAGTGAGGCGCTGATTCTTCCAACGCGCCACAGCAAGTCTTTGGATCAGCTGGACGGTTGCCAGACGACAGCGGAGTCGCCTCCCCAGCTAACGTCCAACTGCAATCCGCGGCAGGTGAGCTACAACACGTTGCCAGCTGGTCTGGCCCGCCTACAAGCCGACGATCTGATGCGCAACATTTGCGAGTTCCGCCAGCGCTATGGCAATGCCAGCAAATTTGATTATCTGCACGAGATCAAGCTGCTGAATCCACCCAAGCAACAGCAGCAGCAGCAGCAACAACAACAGCAGTCTGGCTACACTGAGAGAACTAAGCAAATAACGTGTAAGTTTTGACTTTTAATCTTTATCTCCCACAAATGTGAAGATGGAGTCACCAAATTTGGTTGGTATATTGTTGGCGATGTCATTAAAAGATCGACAAGGGCCACGCCCATTTCAGTTACTTCTTGGCAACACCCACTCTGTTCTGTTGATATCAGAGTATTTCGCAGTCGGCTACTCCCGATTGCAATGTTTTCACTTCTTCTCTTGCCAAATCTGGTCGAAAAAACCTTCACATTTTTCTAACAGTTCCTTAAAAAATTGCTTTCATTTTCTACAGTGTACAACTCGCTGCCCAAGAGTATGGTGCCGCCAAGGAACTCCTATCCGCCACCGCCCAGCCAGTACACAACGATGCCCCGCAGCAGCAGCTCCCAAATACCACGAGCCGTAGAGATTGCCAGAGTGCGCGTCTCGGATATCAAGGAGATGCTGCGACAGGGTCAGGGTCAGGGTCAGGTGGGTCAGGCGAGTCAGGCGGGTCAGGGAGCACAGGGCACACTGCGCAAAGAGTCGAGCAGCTCGGAGAGCGACATGATGCAAAAGCTGCAGTTGCTCAGCTCGAGCAGCGTGCCCTTCCGGCTGGATGCGACGACAACAACGACAGCGAACAGTCAGAACAATACGAATAGCAGTGATCCCAATACGAGTGGTTTCAGTGAATCCCTGCCGAATCTGGCGCCACCGCCCGAGTTCGATACGGATGCGCGCCGGCAACGCAGCAATTCGACGTCGTCGCTGAGCGAGGAGAGCGGCTGGGTGAGCAGTCGTCGCAGCTCGTTGGCCATCTCCAGTCCGGACACGATAACGAGCATCAGTGGTCCACACTCGAAGCAGCAGCAGCAGCGGCACACACAACTCAATCTGGGCATGGGCATGGGTCTGGAGACGCGCCTAAATGGCGAGCAACTGCGTCTGCGACTCCAGAAGTTGCTGGAGCAGCAGCAGCAGCAGCCACATAAGCCCAGCAGGAAGCGACAATCGGCGGGTTCGAGTCAGAGTCGAACGCCAGCGAAACAGCAGCAGGAGCAGCAGCAGGAGGTGCACAAGAAGATCTCATCGGTGACGCTGACCATCAAGAAGGAGCGCTCGCGCTACCAGCTGGATCGTTTGCGCCATCTGCCCAACGGCGAGTCCACCGAGGTGGAGGATTTGGAGCGTCCGCCGCCGCGTCGCAGTCGCCACAAGGGTGCCGGTGGTGGCGCCTCCGCCAGCAAATCGAAGTCCGACTTTGACATTACCAGTCTGAAGGATATGCAACCGCTGGATGCGGTCTGTCTGCCGCCGCCACAGCAGTTCCAAGATCAGGAGCAGGAGCAGGAAGTGTCCACTGTGGTGGCACCACCGCCACCCGATGAGTTTCGCGATCCACCACCACCGGTACCAGAATCGGTACCAGAACCAGCAACAGCACCAGCTCCGACACCAGCACCAACTCCCGCCGCTGTTGCTGCAGCTGCACCAGCTCCGGCTGCTGTTGCTCCGAAACCCAAGTCTAAATCCTTGCCCTGCCACGTGGTGCATGCAACAGCACCGCCTCTAAAGGAACGCCAGCCCATTGGCGCCATAGACAATCCCGTTTATCACATCTACGAGTCACTGCGTCCCATGTCCACACCGGCCATCTTTAGCAATAAGCCCGTACTCAAATCTCACAGTCTGGCCGAACTGAAGCGTCCATCGCAGCACCAATGCAAGGAGAATATTCTCGCCACGGAGCAGGATGAGAACAAGGAGAATGCCAATGCTCAAATCCTGGGGCGTGTCAAACAATCAAATGGTTCGACGACCAAGCACACCAAGCGCAAGAATCAACCGGCCTTAAATGCACCGGAGGCGTCTCCGAGCATCTCGTTGCTGGAGTTCGAAAAGTGTCGCGAGGAGTTCCGCAAACAAATCAAATATCAGGGCAACATCTACTCGGACTATGTGCAGCTGGCATCGGAGCTGCCCTATTTCTATATCAGTGATGAGTATCGCGCCTTCTCGCCCAATGGCATGCATCTGGTTATTTGTGTCCATGGACTGGATGGCAACTCCGCGGACTTGCGTCTGGTGCGCACCTATCTGGAGCTGGGTCTGCCCGGTGTTAATCTCGAGTTTCTCATGTCCGAGCGCAATCAGGGCGATACCTTCTCCGACTTTGATACAATGACTGATCGGTGAGTGAATGATTGGAAATTGCTGGTAGATATGTATAAATAAATGATTCTTCTTTGATCTGGAATTCCAATCTTTAATCCTCGCAGGCTCGTCGCCGAGATCCTTTACCACATTGACAGCTGTGGCTTGAACCCGGCACGCATTTCCTTTGTGGCACATTCCCTGGGCACAATCATTGTGCGCAGCGCCTTGGCGCGTCCACAGATGCGTCCACTGCTGCCACGTCTGCACACGTTTCTCTCGCTCTCGGGACCACACCTGGGCACGCTCTACAACACCAGCGGCTTGGTCAACATGGGTAAGTGGAAGTCGCTTGATTGGATTACTAACTACAATCTGCTCTTGCTCCGCTCCTAGGCATGTGGTTCATGCAGAAGTGGAAAAAGTCTGGCTCGCTGCTGCAGCTTTGCATGCGGGACACCACGGACATGAGGAATAGCTTTCTCTACCGACTGAGCCAGCGGAGTACTCTGCATCATTTTAGCAACATTCTGCTCTGCGGTTCCAGCCAGGATCGCTATGTGCCCGCCCATTCGGCGCGCTTGGAGCTGTGCAAGGCTGCCATGCGGGATGGCTCCTCATTGGGCACAATCTACAGGTTGCCTAACGGATTCATCTGTTAATCCATATCACTAATTAACGCCAATTTACAGGGAAATGGTGCACAATGTGATTGCACCTATTTTGGCCAGACCTGAGCTGACTTTGGCCCGCTTCGATGTGCATCATGCACTGCCCCACACAGCAAACACCTTGATTGGCCGAGCAGCTCACATTGCGGTAATTTATATACTTGTAGATACCCTGTAACTTTGTTGCTATGCTGAAAATCTAAGCCAGACATCTCCATGTCGAAGATGCTTTGGTTCAACATCTTTTACCATTTATTAACATAAATATTTTACTAATTTTCTATTCCCCAGGTGCTGGACTCTGAGCTATTCATAGAGAAGTTTATGCTGATTGCGGGCCTGAAGTATTTCAGTTAACAAGCCAACCGAAAAGCCGGAACGGACTTTTATAACTTTTAACTGTAACTTTGCTGACTTTTTTAACAGCCATTCATAGAGAGCTTCTAAGTTCTAATTTTAATTTTTATTTTAATGTTATTTAATGTGTAACGCAAACTTTTCAGTTCGCAGAGAAACAAACCAAAAAAAAAACACAGGGTATACTGAAATCCAAGCAAGAACCAGTTTTTTCAGGCCAACAGATTCCAATAAGGAATAAGGAATTTATTGAAGCAAATTGTTAGACTTGAATTTTTTACCAAATGCAAATCTTTTGTAGCGAATTGAAACTAGAAAAATCACAACAAAGAAAAACGATCAACATTTAATCAAAAGCAAAAAGAACGTTTAATCAAAAACTTATAACCAAATTGGAATAACTGTTGAAAACGTGTTATCGATAAATTACACTTTTTATAGCTAATAAGAGTTCAAAACAAAGCAAAAAAACGGAAGCCAAAGAAATCCAACTTAAGTAGCCTAGGAACTAAGCTAGAAAAATCAACAAACTATTCACGAGACTTTATTGAAACGGTTGAATTGGAAAATGTAGGAAAACTTAGAAGTATACGTAACTAACGGTAGCTGAGCACACGAATACAAGGTTGCATTTCGATAATTATGTATTAGCAATTGTGAGATTAATTAAATACGAAACAAAACACAAAACGAGTGGTTTTTCCAAATCTTTGTACTGCTAAAAACAACAAAATAAGTCGACTATGTTAGAATGAAATAGATTAGCGTTGATAGAGAAGTTTTGTAGGGATTCGAATAGTGTATGTAATATGCATTTGCGGAGTGCGTCAATTAAGCTGATTAGAATATGAAGGGTATTTCTTTTGGTCCTGCAAAAATCTGAATTAATGGGAACAACAAAATTATGTTAGCAAACAATGAAATGACGTGAGAGGCGGGAAGAAAGAGAGACGATGGAGAGCAGTTAGGTCAAACTTGAAAATTTGTAGTCTAGCCGTAGCGATACAAATAGTTATGTGTTCCTTTAAGCTTTTTTTCAATTGTTGTTGTGAATCATATTTAGCTTACAAAATTTCAACTTTCTTTGTATGCCCCTTTTTGAGAATCTACCCATTTTTGCCTATACATACCAGAAGTTGCATTCTACTTGTATAACCGTCCTAAAAATATAAAAAAAATAATAAATTATGATAAGCCACATGTATATCAGCTTTGCAAATATTTGATTTTAAAATACGATTTAAGATATATGTATGTGAGCTGTTTTTCCTAAGGCACTTCGATTTTACAAAATGTATTCAAAATGTCTAATAACTCTTAGTTGCGAATTTAAATGTTTTTTCATTTCAATAAAATATACTAAAATACAATTTTAGTAGAAGACAATGTGTAGTTTTATTTATTTTGCTTACAAAATTCGAATTTAAATCAATTATAACAGTTTGCCAAAGCTATCGTTATCAATCGTCATCGATAGCACCACACAGGCAAAGTGAGTATTAAATCGAACTATCGCACAATTGTGTCGCTTAAAATCGATACATCGTTGTGATTACGCTGCTATCAGCTGTTTATCTTTAGTCGACTATCAGCCTGGACCCCAAATAGGAATTCGCAATAAATTCGCGTCGTACAAAATTCAAGAAAAAAGTAATTCGTAATCATGGCGAACCGTGCGCCGATGCTGCGTATCGGGCAGCAAGATCTGAAGTGCCGCCAGGGCTGCGGCTACTATGGCAACACACAGTTCGATGGACTCTGCTCGAAGTGTTTCCGCGAACGCAACGATAAGCAGCGGAAAATGCGTAAGCTGGAATTTCTCTCGATTTATCTGTAGACGCGACAATTAGTCACACTATCGTGCTTCCCCTTTCTATCCTTAGAAAGAGCTAGCGAGTATCATGAAGCTGCCAATTCCGCTAACGATTCGATGGAACGCAGGTCGCCGCAGCATTCGCTCTCACTGGACCGTGTCAAAATGAAGCAACAGCAGCAGCAGCAACAGCACGAATCCGATTCCTCACCAGTTGCCACAGCTAGCACCATGCCGCGGAAGAAGTTCAAAGTGCCGGCTGTACTCCAGAAGACACTAAAAAATAAATTTCCTGCTGCTGTGACACAGCAACCACAGCAGCCCCGCATTCCGAGTGCCACCGAATCCCAGTTTATATTGCAGCTGCGTCAATTGCGTCTGCCGGACGATGCCAAGCGCAAGCTGAAGAGCGAGATTCAGCGTTTGGATCACGAGATACGCAAATACATGAACAATCACAGCAGCAAGAATGTCGATGAACTGTCCGATCTTGTCCAGAATGCTTACACTCGCTTCGCGGACATTGTGCATAATGATGCACGCTTCGAGATCGCGACGAATGAGGATCGCGAGAGTGCCATCGATTTCTTTGAGAAGGTCGTCATGACACAGAATCACTAGTAAGTCATTAAGTTCCCTGCTCGCTGGAGATATCAATCATCCAGACAAACTGATATCTGTTCTCTTGCAGCTTACTCTTCAGTCCATATTTTACCACTGATGAGGAGAGCGATATTAAGGTGCAGAAGCGCATACGACAATTGAGCTGGATAACATCGAAGCATCTCGATTGCAGCATTGATGAGGTGAACGCCGAGGCCAGGGATTTGGTCTACAATGCCATCTCGGAGCTGGTGGGCATCGATTCGTATTATTCGCCGCAGGAGAAACTGTTGTGCACCGTTCGATGTTGCCGACACATTTTCGAGCTGCTCAAGAGCTCCAAGGGTGGACCGGCGAGTGCTGATGATTTCCTGCCAGCGCTAATCTTTGTGGTGCTCAAAGCGAATCCGGTGCGCCTGCACAGCAATCTGAATTTTGTGAATCGCTTCACGATCGCGTCGCGAGTGATGAGCGGCGAGGGTGGCTATTATTTCACCAATCTCTGTTCGGCCATCGCCTTCATTGAGAATCTAAATAATGAGAGCTTGAGCATTGGTGCCGATGAGTTCGAGTCTTTGATGTCGGGCGCTCAGGCGTTTAGCACTCCCTGGGAGAGTGCGTTGCTCGCCTGCGAGAGTCTGCATCTCATCTCGGAGAATATGAAGTGCATGGAACAGTTGCAGAAACGGAATACGGCGATTAGCAACGGGCTCAAGGACTTTGAGCGCGAATTGCTTGAGTTTCAGCTTGAGGTGACGGAGAAGGTGGACACTGTGATGGCCAAGGCGCCACTGACACTGCTGCCCATTAAGACGCCGCCACATCTGATTGCCCAGGCGCGTGCTCATTTGGCACAGGATGGCGTTGAGGCAGCCGTTGGCCATTATTCGTCCAATCTGCTAAGTGCCACACACAATCAGCACACGCTGACAGCAGCCAAGGGCAAGGAGAAGGAGAAACCCGTCGAGGATGCCCACTTGGAGGCGTCGCATACGCTCTCACTGAAGGATACAAGTGTCAGCTCTGTGGGTCGTCTGTCGCCGCTGCATCAACAGTTGGCGCAAACGGATCAGTTGTTCGCCTCGCCCCTCTTCAACAATTATATGCCCTTCGATGCTGTATCGCTGCTGGAGGAGTCCTCGGAGCATGCTGATGTCCTGATGCTGGGCCACGAATTCCAGGGTGGATTGACCAACATCAATTACGATTTCGATTTGTCCGATCAGAGTGGGGATAATAGCGTTGCCGATGATCACAAATTGAATTTGGATGAATTTGATCCACTTGCGCAGCGCGGAATCGCAAATCCCGTTGCAGCTGAGACCAGTGTGCTGGATACAACGTTGGATAGTTTGATTGACAGCGATGTGCCCGCCACGGGTGTCCTTTTGCCATCCCCCTTAAAGCCGGAGGTGGCCAATTATCGGGGATTCTCCAATTTTGATATTCCAAGCATCTCCTGCAATACGGGTGACTTTAGTTCACTCAACCAGGATGTCAATGATCCTGGGCAGCCAACCCATAATGAATAAATGTCCTTCCTGCACCATTGAACAAATTGTAAATAACGCTTGAATTTAATTGCACATATTTATTTGTATTTTTCAAATAATTACTCTTAAGTATTTTACCCAAATGAAATAAACATCCTTTATTTTATTACGGAATTATAAATAATATAATACTAAGAACAACTTATTTTAAATGCTTTCCACTAATCAAAATAAAAATACGTTATTTTGCACACTTATCGATATCTCTAATATGACATTGATACATTGTATCGATACACGCACCTAGCACAAAGCATTCAAGAACTATCGATACTCTGAGGCTTCATTGCTGAGTTTTGTTCTAACTCAAATTACTCTTGTTCAACTACTCAAAGCGTTCGGACGACGACGGACTTGAACTCTGAGCCGGCACAGAAATGACAACGGGAACATTTTTACTTGTTGCTGCCGCAGCCATAATCAGTCTGGTTGCTGCCTCAAGCATACCGGATAATAATGGAGAATTGCCCCATAATCCGCTAGAGCACGATTCGCTGCATGCAAAGCATTTTGAGGCCGGGGAACACAATTCGCAATACGATCACGAATCATTTCTGGGTGCCGATGAGGCCAAAAAGTTTGACGAACTTACGCCGGAGGAGAGCAAGCGACGCCTGGGTCTGATTGTGGATCGCATCGACGATGATAAGAACGGATTGATAACACTGGCTGAGCTGAAGGCGTGGATTCAGTACACACAGCGTCGCTACATCGACGAGGATGTGAGTCGCATTTGGCGTCAACACAATCCGGATAACAATAAAACCATCAGCTGGGATGTCTACCGCAAGAGCATCTACGGTTTTATGGATACGCTAAGCAAGGAGGAGTTGGAGCATGAGGAGCAGGGTATGTAACTAAATCTTATGGACGTAATTGATTAACAATCCAGAATTCTCGCCAGGCATTTCGTACAAGAGCATGTTGACTCGTGATCGCCGTCGCTGGGCTGTCGCCGATCAGGATCTGGATGACAGTTTGACACGCGAGGAGTTCACAGCATTTTTGCATCCCGAGGAGCATCCCACTATGAGTGATGTGGTGCTGCAGGAGACCACCGATGATCTGGACAAGGATAAGGATGGCAAAATCTCTGTGGATGAATACATCGGCGACATGTATCGTCCATCCGAACCCGATGAGGAGGAACCCGAGTGGGTGGTCAGCGAACGTGAGTCATTCTCCAAGCATCGCGACCTGGACAACGATGGCTATCTGACCGCGAACGAGATTCGCCAATGGATAGCGCCCAATGATTTCGATCATGCGGGCAGCGAGGCCAAACATTTGATCTTCGAGGCGGATGTGGATCACGATGAGCAGCTGACCAAAGCGGAAATACTCGACAAATACGATGTCTTCGTCGGCTCCCAGGTGACGGACTTTGGCGAGGCACTCGCTCGCCACGACGAGTTCTAAAAAAGCGAACAAATCTTCTTTTAAGCTATAGTTTACAAAACGCAACTCGAATGCCAAATAACTTGAAATACTTCTTAGCCATATAAGCCACACACACACACACACACAACTAAAACTAACAGCAAGTGCATTATAAACAAACTTTACTTAAATCAGCGCTCGTGTTAATTTCATTCCATTGCTGTGCGTAGGAAAAGAGCCACGTCAGCCAGATGACGGACAGGCATACAGACTCTTTAATGATTGGTCCATGCGGGGTCTTTCTCTCCTACGTACACGTCATCTGTGTAGATGAACCAACCACACTTGCTCACACACACACACGCCTGCATACATTACACACATGTCCGCATAACATAAACATAGAAATGCTTTTTGTTGTTGCTGTGCCCGATTAATTTCCAGCTGCGAGAACATTCCATCATTAAGAAGCAGCAGAGAAAGAGGGAGCAGAGAAAGAGGCAGCAGCGCAAATCTGAACTGATTTGTTGCCTCTTCCATTTTGGTATTCAATTCTTTCTTGCTGTGATAAGCATTTTTGTTCAATGATAGCTACCAAGCTGAAATTGAAAACCAATATGAAACTAAAGCTGACCGAGCGCAAGCCGAAGTTTGAATACTCTTTATTAATATACGATATTCATCTCAGCTAAGTAATATAATGCTCCGATTCGGCTGATTTTTGCATATGTACTACCTGAAGCTACAAAAGGGATGTGTTTGAAGTTTCATCAAGATAGCTTGCTCAGTGGCAGAGTACACATAGTTAGCTGGATAGACAGATGTATCTAGCACTTGGCTGTATAGACGTATAGCCTTTAACTCCGTATCAACTCGTCTGAGCGATGTCTACTTCAATGCAAAAATGGAAAGACTCTCAGCAAGGGTATTAGAACTAAAATAAAGAAAAAAAAATCCGAGACCTGTTGAGGCCGCTGAAAATCGCTCATGTCTATATAAAGTATGCATTTACATATAATTACACATATATATATAGCTTGCGGTAGGGGTACTCAACATGTAAAGACAAATTATATTGTTTTATGCTTTATTTTGACTTCCATTGACACATTTATGTATATGTATGTTATTAATTTGCTTTTCCGCTTTTCCGGTTTTCTTGTTTTTTTTTTTTTTTTTGCCCGTTTTTGAATATTTAAAAAGTATTCAAAGTTTCAGTTGTTTGTATTTAGTTTTGTTTTTCATATTTTTTCTCTTTGTGTATTTTAAATCAGTACATGTACATAGTATACGAAGGACTTTATCTTATATATGTATGTATATATGTGTGTATGTATGTGTGTAGCTGCTGAAACTAGCAATTTAAAAAAGTATTTTTTCATTTTTGGAAATTTTTGTTTTTGGATGCCTTTTAGGAAATGTAGCATCATGACATACATCCAACTGTTTTACATTTATATATATATAGATATATATATGTGTGTGTATGTGTATGTGTATATGTATTTGTTTTCATTTAGCTGCAATTCACACCTTATCTTTGCCATCCTTCGATTCAATTCAACATCTAAATACAAATGTGTTTTTTCTGTTTTTCTTTCGGATTTGTTTTGTTTTGTTTTGTTGTAAGTGAACGTTTTTACTGGCTGCTTCATGGCGACTTCCTCTTTCCACAATCATCTACATTCGGTATTTATGCAGTTGCGACTTATCGGCTCCTTACAGTTACAATTTTCATTCTATTACAGTGATCGCTCGTTAAATGGAATCGTTGATTTTTCTTTTTTCTTTGTTTTTTTTTGAGTTATTTCAACTTTGTTAAATTCGCAAATCGAAAAATTGTGCATATACAATGATAACAATTAAACATTTTCTCAAGTTTGAAATCACTTAATTAAAATTATGATATATAACAAACAAGGTGAAAGAGTGGAAACACCGAGTTCTCCATTTCGAGCAAACACTGTAAGTTTTTTTTTTTTTTTTGGTTTTACAACATTAATTTTTAATTAACTTTTAGTTCAAATTAATGCACATGGTTGAAATTAGTATGGGGAAAATATATGTTTGCAAATATATATATATATATATATATATATATTATTGATAAACAAAGAAACACACGTAACGTACAAAAACAAATACGAATATCAATCGAAAATTAATGACAATTTAACAGAAGAACTAGAGAAATGTTTTGAGTTCGAAAATTCGGTTTTTCTTCGAGTTGGGCAAGTTTTTAACAAAGCAAAAAATACAACTGGACTCCGCTCTCTCTCTCTATCTCTTTCTCTCTCTCTCTCTCTCTATCGATCTCGATCTCTCATTCTCTCTCAGCCTGCTGGCTGCTGGCTTAAGTTACATAATTGTTATTAGTTAATAATATTACGTTATTAAATAGACTTGACGACAAATACAAATACAATGCTTCGTGGGTGTGTTGTGTGCTGTGTGTGTATTGTGTGTGCGTATATGTGTGTGTGCTGCGTGTGTGAGTTTGGTGTGTGTGGGTGTGTGTGTGTTGTGTGTGTGTGCTTCTTAAAATTAGAGCAATGTGCATTTACGCTTGGATTTGGGCTGCAGAACGGGACACAAAACCGATCTGATAGCCTCATCGAAAACGGTCTTCAGACCCTTTTGCGTCAGTGCCGAGCACTCCAAGTATTTGACAGCACCAATCTCCTTGGCCATGGCCAAACCCTGGGGATAGGTGATGGGTGCCAGCTTCTTGTCGCGCAGCTTCTCAATCGTGTTCTTATCGTCACGCAAATCCAGCTTGGTGCCAACGAGTATGATCGGTGTGCTCGGACAATGATGACGCACCTCCGGATACCATTTGGCGCGCACATTCTCGAACGAGGCCGGATTCACCAGCGAGAAGCAGATGAGGAAGACATCCGTCTGTGGATACGACAATGGACGCAAACGATCATAATCCTCCTGTCCGGCCGTATCCCACAGTCCCAAATTAATCGGTTTCGCATCGACCATCACATTTGCCGAATAATTATCGAATACGGTCGGAATATATTCGCCGGGAAATGCATTTGTCGTATAGCTGATGAGCAGGCAGGTTTTACCCACTGCACCATCGCCAACAACAACACATTTAATCGCCTGCATATTTGTTGCGTTTGCTCTTCTTGTTGTTTTTGTAAATTAGGGTGGTGGTGTTGGCGTTGTTGTTTTTGTTGTTGTTGTTGTTGGGCGAGGGCTGTTGCTGTTGCTGCTGCTGCTACTGCTGCACTGTCGGCTCCTTTGTACAAACAACGTTAATCTTGTGCTAATTATTGCTTCTGGTTTTTAGTCCCAGGCGTCGCGCGTTTGTTCTTATTGCGTTAGCGAAGCGCGTTTTGTGCGTTTTTTTTTTGGTTTTTTGTCAGGCAAAAAATAATTTTCTGTGTACTGTGATATCGTATCGATAAGCCAACGATACCTTTAGCGAATTAATCGTTGCCACCAAGCGATAGTATCGATTGCGCTGGGTGTGCATTTATTAGCATCGATATGGGTGTATTTAAACTGCACAGTGGTATTCCCATTTTTAAATAATAAGAAGAATTGAGAATAATATCTATGGTATTCCCATTTTTAAATAATAACATTAAATAACTACGCATTGCCCAAAGAGCTTAAACATTGGATAAATTAAAATTAATCCAATAATGCTTCAACCAAAATCATAATAATCACTGAAAGAAAAATTTTATAGGAAAATATACAAAATTAAGACTTCTTTACTTTAACTGAAAACAACATTCATTTGAAATATTATTATTATTTCTAATCGGCTTAATCGATACATGCCATTGTGATTGCTTTACCGTATTTACCTATCTTTGCGGCGAATATCACTGTGAACAGCAGGCTCGCCGCAGCGGCGATTGCATTTGTTTCAGCGCGCCCAGCGAGGCAACAGCACGATAATTTCTGCCGCGCTATATTTATTGCTTATTTATCACTTAAAACGTAAACACTTGCTAAAAATATTAATTGCTGAGCCATGTCTGACGTGTTTATTGTGTCTGCGGCCCGAACACCAATTGGTAAGCACTGCTAATCAATTGGAAAGCTGATGTAATAATTTTATCTATCAATGCTGTGAAAACTTTCTCTTTGCAGGCAGTTTCAATGGATCGCTTTCTAAACTGAAGGCATCCG
Organism: Drosophila nr. perissopoda 5 BK-2023a; assembly: GCA_035044105.1. Classification (NCBI taxonomy): domain Eukaryota; kingdom Metazoa; phylum Arthropoda; class Insecta; order Diptera; family Drosophilidae; genus Drosophila; species Drosophila nr. perissopoda 5 BK-2023a. Next base: position 9,571,500 of record JAWNMK010000124.1, read on the forward strand.
ATCTGGGCAGCGTTGTCATCAAAGAGGTGCTCCAACGGGCCAAGGTCGAGCCCCAGCATGTCAACGAAGTGATCATGGGTCAGGTAAGATAATAAATAAATAATACACAACAAGTTTCAATTGTTGCTATCCGCTTTTCTGTCAATTGTCTTAATACCCTGTACTTATGCGGAATGGGGTCTATTTGGAGTTGTACACATGCTGGCAAGAGACAGGTGTGGAGAGTGAGTAGATTAATGAGTTTCACTTGAGTAATGAATAATCTAACAAATTGCCTCATTCTTATTTTCAAAATCGATAAATATCGATTACTTGTTTGTTTATATTATCTGTCAAAGTCTATAGAAGCTAAACATAAATTTCCATTTAAACTACGCCTAGGCAGACTTAATTTTAAATGTATAGTTTAAATCAATTCACTAATTTTGATTGTTATCGATTAATATCGTTTGGAATTTGAATTATAAAATCATATTTATTCAAATGCCATTTATTTTTGTGTAACCCATGAATAGGAATTATTTATTTGGAATTTATATTTTCGATCAAATCACTATTTTTGTTGTTATCGATAAATAACAATTCTGTAACTGAGAATTTTAAGTAAATATTCCACAGATTATAAGTTTGTTATGATTGAGAATACACACATAAATTGATCGTTACCAATAAATTTCGAATTGAAAACATATTTACAGGGTATCAGCTGATCGATCACTTCGATCTTTCTTTCGATTATGTACATCTTATCGTTTATCGCTTGCTTGCATATTATTTGCGTAGCTAATTTAGAAATTTGTATGCAAAAATGTGTTCAACTTATTTATCGACTATTTTCCATGCTAGACGTTGACTGCGGGGCAAGGCCAGAATCCCGCCCGACAAGCAGCTCTGAAGGCTGGGCTGCCCATCGAGGTGCCCGCCTTCGGCATCAACATGCTCTGCGGCTCCGGACTCAAGTGGGTATATCAGCTATACACCCAATTGGAATGGAAATTAATGATGAATATTTATTGCAGAACTGTTGCGCTGGGTTATCAGGCGATACGTTCGGGAGATGCACAGATTGTGATTGCTGGTGGGCAGGAGAATATGTCGCTGGCGCCGCACGTGATGCATCTGCGGCAGGGTGTCAAGATGGGCCCCGGCACACTGGTCGACTCCATGCTCAACGATGGTCTGACGGATGCCATGGAGCAGATACCCATGGGCATCACTGCCGAGAATCTCGCCGAGAAGTATGGCATCTCCCGAGCGAGGCAGGATGCAAGCGCATTGGATTCGCAGCAGCGAGCGACGCAGGCACAGCTGGCGGGACACTTTGAGCGGGAGATTGTCGCCGTCGAGATCAAGGATCGATCGGGCACGCAGCTCTTTGCCAAGGACGAGTACATCAAGACGAACTGCACCATCGAGCAATTGCAAAAGTTGCGTACCGCCTTCAAGGATGGCGGCACCATCACAGCCGGAAATGCATCCGGCATCAATGATGCCGCCGCAGCCCTGCTGCTCATGTCCGGCGAGCAGCTCAAGCAACGCAATCTGCAGCCGCTGGCCAAAATCGTGGGCTGGACACAGACGGGCGTCGAACCCAAATTGATGGGCCTGGGTCCGGTTAGCGCTGTGGACGCATTGGTAAGCGTTGTAAAAGGATGAGCAGCTGACTCCATCCGCTAATTTGAAACCTTTTTCTGCCCGCAGCTCACCAAGATTGGCTGGACACGCGACGATGTCGATCTGTACGAACTGAACGAGGCATTTGCGGCTCAATCGCTGGCCGTGGTGCAGTGCCTCCAGTTGGATGCCGACAAGGTGAACATTAATGGTGGCGCCATTGCCCTGGGTCATCCCATTGGGGCGTCGGGTGCCCGTGTGCTGGTCACCTTGCTCTATGCGCTGGAGCGCACGGGCGGACGACGTGGCATCGCCTCCCTCTGCATTGGTGGCGGCATGGGCATCGCCCTCGCCGTGGAGCGCATCCTCTAAACCAACCAGGGGCTATCGAGCTATATCTCTCTATATCTATCGGTAGTCTTTGCAAAGTTTCCATTTTGTATTCGCTTTTTTTCTCTGTCACAAATATTAATTTAATTTATGCTCTTTGTTTGTACATGTCTCAAATTTAGTAGGGGTTTTCCCCCCGTTTCCATATACGACAATAATACGCCATGAATGGTTCAGCTTTATAGTTCCCTAAAACTTTTCCAGCTTTTCTTCAATGTGTATAAAGAAAATTTTCCGATTTTTAGAGTAAGCTCAAAAATTGTTTTTGTTTGTTAAAATGTGAAGGAATAAATTAATTTTTATATGTATTGTAAATTTATATGAAAAAATGAATACGGTTCCATCCAAAACTGGTTTAATTAACAACAAATTAAAGTACAGTGATCACTCGTAGAGAAGCAACTGCAGAAATGCCTTCCTTAATCGAAAAGCTTAAATTCTGTGCGATTTTTTTTTACTTTTTGAAATATTTAAAATGCTGATTAGAAATTTGAATGGATTTTAATGGATACACTTGCAGAGTGTATTATAAAGTTGTCTATATGGTATATATATATACTTGATCAGTTTAGCTACATATATATATATAATATATATATAACAAATTAGCAGTATCTGAGTAAAATATCAACGAGTTTGACTTTAGACTGGAAGGGTATTCAAACTTCGACGTGCCCAAGATGGTTGTTCTCAGTTGTTGCTTAGAATTATTTGCAAATTAGAATGAATATATATATATATATATATAATATAATCTGGACAAATTGAAGCTACAAGTTTTGTTTTTATTTGTTTAAAAATTAACATCTTGAAATTAGTTTAATTCGGTTTTATTTTGGCTTATTTGGTAAATTAGTTAATATTAGTAAGCGCATAATTGGAATCTTGATTTGTACTATACATACACATATATATATATATATATATATATATATATGTATATAATTAATAATCTATTATACTGTATTGTATAAATTTAAATGACCAACTTTGAAAAAACGAAATTATTCAAATGTGCTTTTCTTTGGTTGTGCTTTATCAATCTTAAATGATAAATATATATATATATATATATATATATATATATATGTATGGTATGATTGATGAAGCACAACCAAAGAAAAACACATTTGAAAAAAAAAAATATATATATATATATATAAGAATTTTTTGGTTATTGCCGTCTTATTGCACTTTTAAAATTTCGCTAGTTCTAATTTGAAAATTTGAAAAACATATAGAGACACATATATATATATATATATATATAGTATATATATATAGTATATATACTATATATATATATACATATATCTATATAAACAATTTCGAATCTCAGCTCAATTTGTTGTTTATTCCTGTATTATTGTACTTTGAAAATTTGTATGTCCAATTTCGAAAATGCGTTTTCTGTTTTTGAGAATGGTTCCAGCTGTTGTTGTTGTTGTGGATCTTAGACATTGCCACCATGCCAGGAGCTGGTGAGATTGCTGTACTCCAGTTGCTCGGGCAGCGCCGGATAGAAGCCGTTGACATTGGTGCATACGAAGCGTTCCTGCGGCGACTTTTGGGCGATTTGATCCATGGAACTGACACAGATCTGGGCGTAGTTGGCAATGAAACCAGACCAAAGTGTTGGCGTGCTGCCACTGATGAAATACGAATCCCAGAACTTGGAGGTGAGCACGGCGCGAAACGGATAATCGGCTTGCTCGAGCAGGAACAACTCCTCGGCAATGGCAACCGTATCGAAATCACGATGCTTCACCGGCGTATAAATGTCTTGGATGATGTTGTCACCAAAATACAGAGCACGTGCCCCGCTGGCATCCTTGCCCAAGAGTTTGGCCATCGTCTGGTGCAGCTGCTGCCAATTGCCCTGGGAGTAAACGCTGCCCGCTTGCAGATCCGTCAGCGGACTGATCTCGCTGCCCGGCAGCTCCTGCTTGGCCTCGTCGTCCACGCGTAGGAATGGACGCTGCTGTGTAAAGAAACCCGGTTTCTTGGCATACGTCACAATGAAGTCAAACTGCTGCTGCCAGTCGGCGCCCAGCGCCTGCGTCGCCGTCAAATTGGCGAAATCAATGTTGGAGCCGGTCAAGAGGAAGGTCTTCTTGCCCGCGGCACGCAGCTGTTGCAGCCACTCGAGCAGCTTGGCACTGCTGGGCAGCACATAGCGTTGCGGCTCCGCACGCATCGCCTTGAAATACAGGCTCTTATCATTGGTGAAGTTATCCCGACTGTAGTTTTGCATCAGGGCATCTAGCAGATCAGGCCACACCTGGTAATCCCTGCGGCCGCCAGCAGCGCCGTCCTTGTCCACAATATCCACGGCCTGGGCAAAGACCAAGGCACACGGCATATCGAAATAGTCGAGCAGGGTGCGCATCTGATCCGAAGCGGGACCATTCCACGTGGACAGCGGATCATTGTAGAAGGCGGTGGCAACATCCCAGCGCCTGTCGCTACCATAGATGGCCAAGATTTCCTCGTCGCTGAGCGGCCGAGTGCCGTGCGAGGCACGCAAAATGGTCGCCTCGTTGCTTAACTTGAGGATATTGCCACGAGGCCCATCAAACATGAGACCCTTCTGCAGGAAATCCATGTCCAACTTTTGCTCCAACAGCGCCGGCGAATAATTCTTGTTCTCCACCAGAAACTGCTTGAGCACATCGTAAATCAGCGTTGTCATCTCCCACAGATCATAGCGCAACAGTGTCCCGTCCAGATCGAACCCAACTATATCGTAAACCATCAAATCCAACTCTTTGCAGCGCGAATTCATGATTGTGCTTGCAGAAAAACGTGAATATCTTCGTTTGGACGTGTGTTCGTGTGCTTGTGTGTGTGCTAACAGCTGATTAATTCGCCGCGATTGTGTTCCTTTGTTCGTCTTATGTAATTTCCATAGAACATCTTTTTGGCGCTTTGCTGTTGTTGTTGTTGCTGCTGCTGCACGCACACTGCCTGTTAGCTGACTGACACCCGTCCGCCAGATGCACCCCTGCATTTTTATTGTTTGTTTTATTTTTCAAAGTAGTTTAATACATGTCTGCTGCCGAATTTAATTTAATTTTGGTTATGTTTCTACATTACTCTTTTTCTTGTGTGTATTATCCATAAACAATGCCAGCTCGGAACAATCGCAGGTATTCCCGATAGTCAGAGGCAACGCTGTGTGTTATGGTTCAGTGTCACACATTTGACCAATTTAACGACTATCGCGCTGGTTGATGCTACACAAAATATTTGATTATTTTTGTTTGGTTTTAACGAGTAAAAATTTTATAGTCTTAACATTGTCGCACGCTTTGCTTACACTTCATTATACAAACATTAGCTTGAGTTAGTTTCGCTCGAACTGATATCGATAGTTTACGTACACTTGCCATAGTTATCGATGCGGTTGCGCTGTGAACATCCCTAGTTTTTACCATAAACAAAAACAACATCGAGCGGGTTGGACGCGCTTGCGGACGGTAATTCGCGTGAAATGTGTTGTTGTCTTCTATTCAAACAAATGGCCGCCGACGCGTGTTAAATGTTTTTTTAAATGTAAAAATGTTCGACAACGTATAGATTTTAATTCTTGAAAAATCCTCGATTTGGAATTTAAAATCCCAGTAAATGCAAAAAGCCGTTTTGCTATTGCATGTGCATATCTATATGTATGAGTGTGCGTGTGTCTATTGAAGTTATCGTTTGTGTGCGTGTTAAGTGTCGACAAAGTGCATGTGCACGGAAGGAAATAAAGTGCCGCAAGCGACAAGCGTAAAACAAATGCGAAAATCTTTGCAAATTGTGTCTTTTTTTGAAATAAATAGTGTGCATTAAGCTGAATATAAAATCATAAAACAACCACCAAAGCTAAAGTCTCGAAAATACACACATACACACAGACACATACAAAAAAAACCGACTGCAAATGCAGTGCGTGCAAATGTGTGTGTGAGTGCGACAAATTCGCTCTGTGCTTGTGCCTGTGTGTGTAGTGAGTGAGAAGAGGAAGAGGCAAAGAAGAAGTTTGCTTTGCTTTGCTTTATTTTTGCATTTGATTTTGCGGGGTTCAAATTCCAATTTGAATTTGATTTTGTGTGTTTGTGCTGGTTGCGCATGCGTCGCCGCATTGAAAAAAAGTCTCGTGTTGCTTGTAGCCGAAATTATTAAGTAATTCAACGAAGCAGCTGCTGCAATAAAAAAGGTATGAAAAACTGCTACACTTGCTAAAAAATTGTATGCTAAAAGAGAGCACTACATATAATTTACTTCCCTCAAAGAGCAACTGCAGCAGCAAAAAAAAAAAATACTCCATGTGTGTGTGAGTGTTTAGTTTGCTTGCTACTCTTTTCTCTGGCATTTGGTTCTTTGGCTTTTCTTTTCTATTTCGCTGCTTGCGGGCAACTCTTTTTCTTATTTTTTTTTTGTTCTGACTACTTGCCAGTTACGCTTATTCGCCTGTTTTGTGTTTTACGCCATTGTCTTAGCATTCGCTTGGGCAGCCGCTGCTGCTGCTTCTGCTTCTTCTTTGCTTCTGCTTCTTCTGCTGCAATTGCATTGAATTTTAATCCATAAATGGACGCATTCGGCTGGCAAAATGTGCTCCGTTTATATTTTTAGAATCTGCAAAATTAGGTAAAATAACATAATTTCTTAAACTGCAATATTAAGTTCTTTATATTTAGTTTATATTTTGTTTAAGTTTTTGTTGTTTTTCTACACATATCAAACAGATTTGGTCTGCTGAACGAAGCCTTTTTCTTCTATTTCGTTTTGCCTATTTTTGCAAGTGTGTATGTTTCTATGGCGTTTTCTATCTACCGTTATGTTCGATTGCGATTTCGTAATAACTTTGAATTTGTCCGCCGACCGCCGACTGCGATAATATTATTCGTTTGCTCCGTTTCACACACACACTTGCGTTTATGTTTGTATGTTTTATATGTGTGCGCATAACTGTGCAATGCCAGTTGTTGTTATGCGTGGGCTGCGTTTTATTTATCTGTGCATGAGTGTGTGTGTCTATCGATTGCTATCAGCTGCAAACACTGCGTGGGCCACAAAGCAATTGAAGCAGCGATTGATATAAACGTTAATGTAATCAAATATTCATGAAAAACAAAAGAAAGTGAAAGAAAAGCAACATGATAATATTTTACATTATTTATGTGACAATACTTTCAAGGACATTATGCATTTTTTTTATATTGACTATGCATTTTCAATACACGCAAATAAAATTCAGATTTATTATCTGTTATAACCTATCCCGTTATGATTGGACTATTAAGTGCTCTCTTCACACACACACTCTGCTCTCTTCACCCACATCTTTTCACACTTATCTCTTCACTTCATAAGCAATGCTGGTGAGATAAACACAATACCATCAAATTTCCAATCTATTTGTTTTCCAACTGCGTCGCTTCAGTTTTTTTGTTTGTTTATGTTTTTGCATAGTATATTTATATTGATGCCTTCAGCAGCTGCCGCTAGAGAGCGATACTTGAGCAGCGCAAGTGTGCTGCACTCTTCTAACACTTGTTGTTGTCTTGGCCCTATTCTAATGGGAGCATGAGAGCACTTCCAGTTCGACTTCCAGCGTGTAGTCACTTTCCAAAAGAATCTCAAAGAGATGAATTTCTTATGCGCTTTTTTTTAACGGTTTTTAATGCATGGTTTATTTCTTCATATATTTTGGGTTGTTGTTGTTGGTCGCTTTGGGCGCCTCGCTTTTGACCTGCTGACCCAGCAGACAAGAGATTCGTTTAGCGTTTGTGGCGATTGCTACAATAACAACAATACCAAAAGTGCAAGAAAGAGAGAGAGAGAGAGAGAGAGAGAGAGCGACGAAGAGGGAGAGCGCGACTGGAATACCTTTTGCAGATTGCAATCAGTGTTGCCATTTTTAGCTATTTAATAGCTACTTACCGGTATTTTTATTAGCCAGAAATTTGGTTGTTAAAAATAAATGTTAATAAAAATAACGAATTTTACTTGTATTATTTATTAACTGTTATTGTCTATTTCTTAGCCATTTTATTTATTTTCATTTCTTTTTTGCATTTCCTTATGTTCGTCGAGGTCGTCGTGCCTTGCTGGAAAACTCTAATTGAGGAAATTCATAGTTTTCCCACTGACCCAAAATAAAAAAAAATGCACAACAATTTCTTTGATGTGCGTGGCCAAATTTCAGTGTCTGGCTGAACTCCGCCCCCCCAACAAACTTGGCTGTGCTTTTGGGCTCGATAAGCGTGTTAATGGCTTATTAGTTGCTGGCACGTTGTGTTCAGCTCCAAAGGCAATTACACAAAATTGCCAAGAAATTAACGAGTTTTTTTTTTTGGCTTTAGCGGCGGCAACCTCTTAACTCTTTTGGGCGTGGGCGGAGACACCTGTTTTAACCCCTTGCCCAAAAATAAAAATCGAATTTCTCATCAGCTGTTAATCGTTTTTGTTCATCAATTGATTTTTTGGAGAGAGTTTCTTATGGCAACAGGAAGTGGCAACTAATTGCAACTGAAATGGGTTTAAGTATATTTCTTGTAACTATATTTGTGTGTGTGTGTGTGGAGAAAAGATGATTCGTGAGAACTTGAAAGACTTTAAGCCGTAAATCGATGAGTTTGAAAAAGATAAAAAAAACTCCGACGAAAACAAGCTGAGTTTTAATGTGGGTCAAAGTATCTAGATAAGCATTACAAGTGGATTTCAATCGAAAATTGTGTGCGGGTTAAATGAAAGTATATATAGTAATGTATATAATAAATGTAGATGAGCATGCAATGAACTGATTTCTTGGGAAAATCTGTAATGAATCTATATCTATAGAATATGTAAATTAAAATAAATAAACAGTACTATATCTAAATAAACATGCAATATAGTGGAATAATCTATACCACATCTAAATCTATATATATTATATACGCTGACTAACTCCATGGTGTGGTTATGGTGCCTATATCAATCCTATATATATTTAATATATCTAAAATATGCAGTCAATCGGTTTCTATTGTAAATATTCTTACATTATCTGTATACAGGTTTATCTTTATCTTCACCACAGATACATAAATCTTAATTTTGTATTGACCCTCTTCTTTGTAATTAAAAATCTTTTTTAAAGCTTCTTTTTGTTGAATCTCATAGTGACTATAAAGCTTCCACTATAATCACATTTAACCCATTATTTCTCCACTATTCTTGATTTAAGATATCTTTTGTATATTGCTTGGCTGCCTGGCTGCCTGGCTGGCGATCTTAGCGATGCATGACTTATTAAGAATTGTGCTTGGGCAATTCTTGATAATTTACACATTCGCTTAACTGTTTAAGTCCAGCAATCAATTCCGCAACATTTACATAAACATAAACTCAGCAATCAGCTCCCCCCTTCCCACCCTTCCCACTCTTCTCCCTTATTTGTTTGCTTCTTGCAATTGCGTTACAAAAACTAACATTTTGTTTACATTTGAAAGCATCAAACGAAAAATCAGTTTGAGTAAATTTTTGTTAAGTGCTTCCCTCTCCTTCACTCCCCCACCACCCACGTCTGTTTGGCAAATGGCAGCACTTAAGAATTGCTTGCAATTATCGATAAGTTGGCAGCTCCCCCGCCGCGCAAAACTGTACTTCTTACTTTTGTTGTTGTTTTCTGCTTTTTGCTTTGGCTGCAGTCCCGATTTGTTGTGTGCGATTATTGTTTGACCTCCTTTTGATTTGTTTACAACGTTTTGTTGGATAAATGGCGGGGGGATTCGGAGGGGGTTGCTGGTGTAGTTGATTTCGTGGAAGGTGTAAAATGAAAAGCGAACCGTTTAGCTGCCGTTATTGTTGTTGTTGTTGCTGCTGCTTTGTTTTGTGGCGCAATATTTGACCCAACTTATTTGACTGGAAAATGTGAACCAGTCTTTGACTTCCTCTAACCCCCCACCTCTGTTTCACGCTCTTTGTTTTATCTGACTGGTACTTTTTCACACATTTTCCGTTTTGTTTTGATTGCTTTTAATGCGTTTCGCTTTTGGATTTTGATCGATGTCTGCTATATCATTATCATCTTCTTCCCATCATGATCATCACAATCAAAAAATAATTTACATTATCTTCATTACCCAAATGCATTTTGTGGTCTTCACTTTTACTTTTCTTTCGACATTATTTTCCTTGAGGGATTTTATTATTACTTCACATTTGCGAATATTTTCGTTTTTGTTAGTGTAATTGTTGCTGCTCTTTTGGCATTTTGTGTCAAAATATTGAACCCGCCCAACTCCTGCCCATCTCTCCTCATCCTCATCTCGCCTAACAATGTCCGCATTGTTTGCAGCTCATTAATTTTCCAAAGGTTTTATTTTGTATTTTTATCTGCATTTCCGTATCGGTTTTTTTTTCTCGTTTTTTATTTTATGCTTTGCTTTGCACGCACAGGCAACTGTTTCTTCTTGTTGTTGTTTTTGTGGTGGGAATACCCTTGTTGTGGGTGGTTGCATTTGATTTGTCATGCATTTTGAATCACGTGTTGCACACTGACTATCCTTAGCTGGAGTTGATTGATTGGTTTAAGTATTTTACTTGAAGGCTTATCCATAAAATGCTCTAGTCGAGTGAGCTCGACAGGAGATGCTTTTGGGTATTTATTAGATTTGGTTCAAATGAAAACGGAGGCAGTTAATGATGAAAGGAAATAAACTTAATTTTGCGTCTCAAAGAGCAATCAGCTGTTGGCTTTGCATAGCTGCACTTTTTTCCCACTGCTGCACTTGTGACTTTTCTCGTAAATTTCACCGCTTGCGTGTTTGCACAGTTGCTTTTTGGTGGGAGGCACACAGTGAAGGGGGTGCAGCAAACAAGCACGCCTACAAATTGTGTCAAGTGTTGCAAAGTGCTGCACTAAACGATCTTTAAGCCAATATATATTGAAAAAAATGCCGGCTGCCAAAGTCAAGCAACAGCTGAAATTAATTGAGCTCATCTTGAATGTGTTTCGGATCGAATTGAATTGAATAAATTGGAGTTGAGTCGAAATAGACCCTATTTATAATGCTGCTGTCAGCGTTTGTTGTTCGCTGCCTGCTTTTTGTTGTGCATACACAATTAACCTTGAAATGTAGAAAACTCAAATTAATTTCAAACCGGTTAACAAATGCTTTTCCGTCTCTTTTTAACCACGTTTTCGTTGCTTCTTTTTTGTTGTCCGAATAGTTTCGCATAATTTTATACAAAAAGTTGGCGACGCATTCTTAAGTGTTGTTGTGGGGAGGGGAGCGGCTCAATTTGTTTTTATTTCTGAATGGTTTATTCAATAAGCGGCTTTAGAATTAATTTTTTTTTAATGAAACTTTTATAAGCTGAACATTTGATAGGGCTTTGTTTTTTTTTTTTGCAAAACGAAACGTTTATAAAACGGTTTTAGATTTTATATTTTGCGAAATGAAGTAAGCTGAATATATAATACCCACATTAGTTGACTAATTTTAACTAATTTCTGATAATTTTGTAAGGCCTTAATTGGAGGTTGATTTTTTTCATAATTTAATATATTCAACAATCATATTTGCTTAATCATAATGCATAATCTGCCTCTTATGGCGTATTAATATAATAATAAAGCAGAAATAACCACAACTCTAGAAGTTTACCAACACTGCCTATTGAGGTCGGGAATTTAAATAATCCTAAGCAGCACACAAACTTACCCATTGTCAAATGCTATGCAAAACTATTTGGGACACGCAAATTTGTTGTTGCCATAAAAAAGAAAGAGCATTTTTTGTTTAAAAATAGTTGCAATTAGTGTCTGAAATGTTTGCAGTTGGCCCCAAAAAAATGTGGTCCCCTGGGGAGGAGAAGCATAGAAAACAAGTCCTTAACTTTAACGGAGTATTCGAAACATTAATCGGCATCATTAATAAAACTCCAAAATGCCAGCTGCGAGTATTTATATATATATATATGGTCTGTGTGTGTTTGTGCATCTGTGAGATACTCGTGTGGCATCCACATCCACAGCCACATCCACTTGAATGTCTTGGCTGGAAGTGAGCCAAGCCAATGGCGACACTTGCATTTTTCATTGCTTATCTTTAGAATGTGCAACTATTTTTGGTGTGCCTTCTATCTTCTATCTGGGAATGTTCAGCTGGGATATAACACACATCTCTGCGAGTGTTGTGCTTATGCATTTGTGTGTGTGTGTGTATTTGTTTCTGAATTAGGCACGCTGTCACATTACTCTTGCTGTTGCTGCTGCTGCTGTTGGGACTGGGACTGGGACTGGGAATGGGCCTGGCATTATTTGGCTAGCTAACCTAGCTGACTGCTTGTTGCATCTTGTGGATACATTTCAAAGCAAACTGCAGCGCATGTTGGTCTAAAAATAAACCAAAAGCCCTTCCATCAGCAAACAGCCAGCAGTAGTTGCAGCAGCAACTACACTCGCAGAAATTAAGACGCGTTCCTAATCCATGTTCCGAAAGGATATTTATTTAGTTTTACTAATCGGAAATGTTTACTGAACTCAAAGTATATATTCTTGATCGAGATCTCTCGATAGAAGCAGGTATTTTTAAATTCTAGCTCATACATGTATATATTTCTCCAAGTGTAGCAATAGCAGTGTGCATTGGAACCGTAGGGAGTTGGCGGGGCCAACATGGAGTGTTCCATTTTTATTATCACCTCGCCGTTGCTCATTTTATGCGTCTACTTCGCTGCTGCAACTGCTTCTTCTTCTTCTCGCTCATAATCGTCGACATTTCTTATTCTCGTTCTTGGCCTCATCTTTATCCGCGCTCCTTTTTAATTGCTGCCTGCTCTTTGCTCTCTGTTTCTCTGCAACCACAAGCGATAAGGCCTGAAGCAGCTTGTTTCTCTTCATTTACTTCCTCTGCAACTCAACTTGAAATCTTTTATATTAAGTTGCCGCCTATTATTCTGATTCTTGTTCTTCCTCCTCTTGGTTGTTTTAAAAATAGTTCGAGTGCGCCACAGAAAATTGCAGATAAAGATGAGCATAATATTTAGGTTCACATTGTGGAGGGGGCGGCGGGCGGAAGAGATCTCCCCACAATTCTTTCGTAAAGTCAGCAAGTCAAGTCTTTTGCCACGGTTTTGATTTACGGCGCATTCCACGAGATCAAATGCATAGCGGACGGCTTCGGAATTTATTCACCGGGCAACCGACCCCGTGAATGACATCATGAAAAAAGTGGAGAATATTTCTGTAAAGAATTCTTTGCCATGAGCCAACTAATTATACAAGTTTTGGTTACTTATGCCGCTTTAAGTGCGAGTTTGTAAGTAAGTGTCTGACAAAGTGATCAAATTTTGGTGCAAATCTTTAAAGGGGAACAAATTTATGACCAAATGATGTGGTAGAATTTCGAATCGGAATCTCGTCTCCAACTTTGAATGCAGTATTATTTTATGACTCAAGTCATGACTAAGAAGCGCTAGATTTCCGAAATCGGATCACTTTTGACAGAGTTTATGCCTCTGGGAAGTTTGCACCTATCTCACTTTTAGGCAAGTCACAGCAACAGGAAGTTAAAGGCAATGCCCAGATTAGATTTTGAATGGCCTTGGCTCATTTGCCATACATACTGCAAAAGTTACTCTAATTTTGACCACATAATCACAATGATTCAACTGCAGCACTTGAAGATAACGCAAGGGATCCACACATCTAGGGATAATCAAGTAAAATTAATAATTTAGCAATTTGCACAAATTGCTGCGGCAAACATGAACTTTCCATTTCTTTTACATAACAAAGTGTTGGCCACAAAACGAAATCCTCGCCAAAATGCAAAGCCCAAAAAAAAAGTAAAAATAAATAAATAAAAAAAAGTAAAAGTCGCCACCAAAATGACCTTTGAGAGGTTTTCAAAACAGAGACAGTGAGACGTTTATGAATGCGAATGCGAATGCGAATCTTAATATTGCCACTGACCCGTGTCCAACTTGCAACCAGAAATGCTTTTGTTTTGTTTTGTTTTGTTTGCTTGGCATTGGATGCAACTCGTATCTCCAAAATGTTGAATGTCAAATTTTGTTAACAAAAGCAAAGCGTAAGTTTTAGCCGGGCTAACAAGACAATTGTTGTTGTTGTTGTTGCTGTTGCTGTTATTCACACGCAGCAGCAGCAGCAGCAGCAGCAGCTATGAACATGAAGAATTTCTTTGTGTGCCCGGCTTAGATTTCCATTTCATTTATATTTTGCACAGTTTTTCATACACTGCCTTTGTGGGAGATATTACACTTAAAACAACGGGTGGCAGAAGATATTTTCGAGATTGCTTAAAATATATTGAGAGTGCAAGTTACTGGATCAGTTAGATAACTAACTAAAGTTACTAGATATACTATAATAATCGAGAGTCTTTCTTTGTATGTAAACAAATCTGTAATCAATTAGTTCCATCACATCAAACTGAAACAAAAATCGCAATAGCAACTTGGCCGATTAAAATTTAGAGCCGTAACCGATAATTAACAATTTTTTAAAGAACCAGTTACGGGAAGCGATTTTCAATTCAAAAAATGTAACGGAACTTTTACACTTTATGTACCGGAACAGGAACTGAAATACGTTTCGGGTTTAGTTTCTGGTTTTTATCGATATCAAAAGCTGACCAGAGGGGAAAGAGGTTTCCAATTGTTGTGTTCTCTATCCAATATATATACCAATACATCGAGCCTGCTTTGCCGATTTTCTAGTGTATTATCGCTAACAGTTTTGTTGGCCTAAACTATTTTCTAGCTCATACTCCTACGTTTTTCGTTGTTGTTGTTATTGTTGCAGTTTTGCTGGCATTTCAAAGGCAGCGAAAGTCGCTAGTTTGGCATCGTCTCATAGATGACGTCTGGGTTTTGGTCTTGGTCTTGCTCTGGGTTTGGACCTGGCTAAGGAGTCTGCTGCTGCTGCTGCGGCTGCTGCTACAGTTTCTGTGTGTGATTTAATGCGCGACTTTTCGCTAGTTTGGGTTTCGCTTTTTTTTTTTTTCGTTTTTTTTCGGCAGCTGCCCGTGGGCTGTGCAAGCTTTTGAAGTCATTTGCATATCGCATGCACCATCGGCCATCGGAGCAAATAAAAATTTATGCAATTAAGCAAATCAGACGACGACGACGACGACGAGAGACGCCACCAAAGCGATAACAAATGAACGCCAGATCCTGGCCAAAAAAAAAAAGCTAAGCTCATGTCTAGCTCTGCTCCTTATCGAGTGATCGTACAGGAGGCAGGCCAGGGGGCTGCCCCTGGAGAATATGCCTTGGCGTTTTTTTTTGCGACAGGGCGTTACGCTTGGCTGGTTATCGCTGCGGCAGGCATTGTAATCATCGATTTAGGGGCGATTCGCATTTGGGGCTCCTTCGGCTGCTGAGAGAAACATAAATTAAAAGCGCGCCGCATTTGTTTGCCTGCTGCTCGTGTGGCATGTGAACGTGCAACACGCCTCCTACTAAGTGCAACTACCGTTTAGAGTTGCAAGCTGCGAGCTGTGCAACTGAAACTAAAACTGTCGCTGATCGCTTTTGCCACACTACGGTGTCCATCAATTCTTCACTTCACTTTCGTTTGGAGGCCAACATTTATCTAACTATAAATACGTTGCATATATCCATATATATATATATATATATTTTGTTAGTGGGTGTTTTGTTTTATATTGGTGTTGTTGTTGTTGCTGTTAATTTGGCTGTGCGCGGCATGTGAAAGTTTGCATGTCATGCCACAAATTGCACAAATGTGGCAGGGGTACAGGTGTATACAATGTGTTGCGAGTGTGTGTCTGCTGCGAGGGTTTAACATTCATTTTTTTTTTATACGGTGATTATCCTTTTAACGATGGATTGTCCAGAGCACAAGCAAAATTACAATTTTTCACCCACCATTCACAGTCCATAAATCATCTAAATGAGGCATTCAATCATCGTGGCCAAAACTTTGGCTATTGAAAATGGACTGCAACTGATACGGACGAGGCAAGGCAAGGATCAAAATTGCACTCTAAATCCTGATATGCAAATATGGAAAGCCTAATGGCAAAGTCATAAATCTGGGCGAAAATACAGCTCAAGCCTGGCGGGGGCTGTTATAAAGTTGGCAAAGTTGGAGATATCTCAGATTCCATATAGTATATAGATATAGATACACAATAACAGCTAATTCGTTGAAGCCATTTTCCATTTTCCTTCCTTAGCGCTAGCAGTTAACTGAAAAGAAAGGAACTTAACTTTATGCCAAATTTGAAGTTTCTAGTTTCTGTTCATACAAATAGACAGGCAGGCATGGCTAGACACCCTCGCCTGTTGATTGCTGATCAAGAATATATACAGTTTATCGAATCGGGACTGCTTCCTCTTGCCTGTTGCATACCTCTTTAGACAACTTCATTTTAGCCATATGTACCCACTTTCAACGACGTCATCCTATAAAAATACCGTCTATGATCCCATTACTATATTTCACTATATATATATATATATATTTCCTAATTATTTGTTGACACATCAACACTCAAATTGCTAATGCTGTTTGAGCTCTCCTCTGGTGCGCAACATTTGCAATTACTCAGCACTTTATTTTCAAATTCAATTACAAGACCTTAATGGGGGAAAAAATAAGAACGCCACACCCTGAAAAATCGAAAACCAGTCGAAAAAATCGAAAACCAAGTCAAAAGAATTTAATGACATTTTTTCAACGTGTTGCTTTTAGCAGCTCAAAAAAAAAATAAACACAAGACACATTTGTTCACACATTTTTTGGCCAGCACTAAATCAAGCCAAGTTGCAGCACAGTTTGAGGGGGAGCCAGAGGGACTTATGCACCCAGGGGGCAAAGGGGACACACATAAAACAGCCGCTAACTTGGATCCGTGTGACATTTTCTGACATTTAAATTGAACATTTTTGACTTGAGTGGGGAAAAACACCGCCCACTGTCTGATGGGATGCCAATGAAGCGTGTAAATTGGGTCAACAGCCGAATTGTGAACATAAAATCAAAAGTTCTTAAGCATAAATTATGCGCCGAGGAGCAGCGCGAGAAAGTGTAACCCAAATCAAAAGGAACGCAGGTTGCATGCCTCGTTTTGTGTCCTACTTATGCAATCCCCACTGACTTTCCAAAAAACACAAATAAAAAAAAAGTGTTGGCCGGAGGCGCAGGGCCAGCCCAGGCAATTTAACGAGCCAGCAATCGAAGCAATCGATAAATCGGCTATTGCCCATCCCTCCTCGCGCTGTGGGGTAAACAGGAATCACTGGAATTATCGCATATTCCAAGATATTTGATATTTGCATTTGGCCTGCGCTTTTGGCCATAAAATAAAATGTGGGCAAGTGCAGCATGAAAACATAAAGAAAAACTACAGCCCCAAGGAACTGCTGAGCAAAGCAATTAGCGCTGGCCATTTACGACCAAGCTGGCTGGTGGCTGGAAAATGGAAAAACTCTCCACTGGGTGGCTTAAGAACCGTTACGCAACAAATTTTTATGTTGCCATTGAAAACAAGCAATGACTTCTACGACAACAACGACAACGACAACTACAGCGACAACGACTTGTGACTACTGACTGCGACTACTGATCATGCCGCATAGATAAAGCGCACAATTTATGATGCCGCTAATCATCATGGACATCATGCCCCCAGAGGATGAGTCTTCAGTTGCCTGCTTAAGTTTTGAGCACTTCGCAGTTATTATGTGTTAACTGATTTTGATTATCCTGTTGGCCTGGCCTCATCTCTTACACACACACTTATACACACAGATAATTGAATGGCATTGGGGGATTAGATCGTCGATGATGCTAGCCATGGACAAGTTGATTATAGACACTTATCAGGAATGCGAAAAGAAAGGTGGGCTCATTTTTCCATTTTTCCCAACAAGTAAGAGGTGGCAGCAGAATCTTTGATGATCATGCGAGAGTTGCGTATAAATTAAAATGGTTCCCACTTGAGCAGATCTTCAGTTATTAGATTCGCATTTGCTGAACTTGGTTACAAAATGTTGCTCTATAATGATATAGTCAAAGTTCAAGCAATCAGTGAAAGATGACTAATGTTCAATTGCTGATTAACGATCTTAAGTAGTTCATCGTTTTCAGACTCATAATAAGTGAGATTAGTTAGCAAAGGTTGCAAACAAGAATTACATTTCAATAATGATATAGTTATAGTTGAATATAAAGTGTTGATTAATGATCTTTAATAATTTATAGCTCTGTAGAGCACTTTAGTTTTTAGATCAATTAGTAAAATGTATGAAATATATATATAAATTTAGAGTTAATGAACGATAACTAAGTAAAAATCTCAAATTACAAGTGTAGATCAACGATCTTAAGTAATCTAAATAATCTGTGCTTATATAAGACATCTAAATAATATATTCGAAAGAAAAAAGTACTTAAATCGCTACGAGAAGTTTTGATTTTAGCTATGCTAGTTTTACTACGACTTGAGTGGAATTCTTAAAGTTTATGGCTAAATTGATTGGAGATTCCTTTTCACAGCATTCTAAAGCTAAGATCATTATGCTAGTCAGTTGATTTATGGATTATTTTAATTGTTTAATATGAAAAGCAATCTCTGATAAAAAAATAGTTAAATATTAATGATGCTACTCCCTTTAAATTGCACTCTGAAATTGATATTTATATTTGCCATGAAGGAACTTTCATTTATCATGAATCGCATGTAATGAGATAAATCTGAGCACTTCCCCCCCGCGCTCCACACTCCCGACGAGTGATCAATTGAAAAGATTCGCTTGTGAATAAGTGTGCAAAGAAGGAAAGTAAAAAGGCATCCTAGCATCATCAGTCATCAGTCATCAGTCAGATTGATATTAAGATAAGCATTGCAGTTGCCGCACAATGACGCTTGATTATGCAATGATCTGTAACCGCAACAGACTGTCTCTCTTGCACTATTTCTCTGCGCTCTTCTCTCTCTCGCTGTGGTCTGGCAACGCCCTCGGGCTATCTGCAGTTAGGTGAGGCCGGCTATTGGAATTGGAATTGGAAATGTGTATGGGAAGTATGGAGGAAGGGGAGTGAGACTGGTCAGCAGCAGCAGCAGCTGCCTGCCTGTCCACTTTATCGCATGTCCAGGAAATGAGGTGAATGCCTTCTTAGTGCTCAAAGCGGCAATCGGAACAAGCACAACAACAACAACAAGAATCAAGAAGAAAAATAAGAAGAAGAAGAGCCAGAAGTCAGCAGCAGGCAGACAAAGTCCAACAGCGAAATCGATATTATTTCAGGGACGACGACGAAGCTTCTCTGTCAGTCTTCGTGGTTTTTTTTTTGCCACCTCTGCGTTGCTCTATTGATAGCTGTTTTGCGATACCCTGTAAACTATTCAAATGCGTGGGTGTTTACAAGTTGAGCAAGGGAATGCTATCAAATAGAACACAATGAAAAAGTGGGAACTTAAATTGTACAAAATAGGCTCAAGTTAATTTCGCGTCTCACTTTTCATGTCTCACTTTTCATAATTGAGTGCTCTTAGGGCATCTGCTAGTCGAGCACTCTCTGCCTAAGTACTCTTACTTACCATTGCAGTTGCTGCATTTGTTTTCTTTTTTTTTTTTTGTTCTGTTTTTGGTTTCAGTTTCGCTGCGTGCTGCCTGCGGTTCAATTTTGTGCTCATTCGGCCATTGAGCGCCTATTGGTCATCAGAGGGGGCGTGGCGCAAGGGGTGTGTGTGCGTCGTTGATAAGTGACAAACATTGGTGGTGACTCACTTTGGCAGAACATTTGCCAGCGCCGTTCACACATAGTCTCATAAAGCGTTGCTGTCGTAAGCCTCGCGAAGCCACATCAATCCGTCAGCCGACTTTTGAGAACGTGTCGCCCGCTTTTGGCACAATGTACGGGCAACAAAAAGGCGACAACAACCTGAAGAAAAAATGTATGCAGCAACATGCTTACCCTATTGAACTGTAGCAATAGAAATGAATTCATGCCATTAATAATTTAAGTTGAAAGAAACATATTATATAGTAAACATTATCAAGGTATTCTCTGTTGCTCAAAGTAAATAAATTATATCGTTTCGACAGATAAGATAATTCAATTCCTTGGAAGAAGCAACTTAATTAATTCTCTATAAAATTTAGCGATTAGATCATATTGCTGATAAGTACATATACAATATATATTATAGTTTGATAACTACAAGTAATAGATATATGCTACTTTAATTTATTTTTAAACTGATTGAGTCAATCGAATGTTGTTTTGATATATTTCATAGGTATATCCCTCAATTAATCATATTTACAGCCGACATTTTTTTAAAGAGATATTTTAAAGATTGATTATTGCTGGTGGCAAAGTTTAAGCTGACTTAACAAGTATTTTTTATTTGCATCGTATAAATTGAATAAATACTCACTTAACCCCTTTTTAGCTAGCAGTAGAGTATACAAATTGGCCAAGTGTTTTTTTTTTAAAGTGTCAATAAATTGTTGACTGTGTCACGTTTTGAGTGTATTTGTGAGTGGCTGTTGCTGGCAACTGAATTATAGCCAACTCATATTGCCTGTTTGTTGTTATGGCTTGTTGCTGTTTTGTGTTTAAGTTGTTTCTCTTTTTCTTCTTTTTTTGCGCTTATCTGCAGCATGTTTTAATGAGTTTTCATGTTCTCGACTAAGCGATATATACATATATATATATATATATATTATTAGATATTTGTGTGTGTATTGACAAGACTGTGAATTAATGTCGCAGCACTTGAAAAACAGTTAAGCAATTTAGCATTTAAGCCATCAAATCTCGCACACTTAAATGTATATACACAATTGGAGCCACTGAATCAGCAGCAGAAACAAGCTAAGCCACTGCACCACTGACAAACTGAAAGACGGACAGACAGACAGACAGACAGTTTTTTAGGCAATACGTCAATTTGCAAAAAGCTTTTGCAAATGTTTAAGCTCAATTTATGTTTACATTTTGACTTTGTTTATTATGCTGCGAAAATAACGGCGGAAAGCAATTGACATTAGAAGCAATGGAGGTTAAGTGGTGTTTCTTTTTGGGTTGGGTCTCAACTTGATTTACGAGAGTCGTAGAGGGAAAGCTTTTGCAGATAATAGCTATAGAATTTTGAAAATGCAACTAGGAGCAGTGTTGGTGCAGCTGCAAGTGGCAAAGACTACGAAATGGGGTACTTTAATTGAATTTACTGTGAATACAGAGAATTTTAACATACTTTTCTCAAGAAATCCAATTCTTTATTAATAAAATGTTCTCTCTTTACTTTCAGGTATGTACACCAGATGAATATCTTCGGCAAACATAACTAAATATTATGTGAAGGCGTGTGATTGCAACACAGTAAACAATTTGTTTGATTGCCTCGTACATCAAAGGAAACTTAAACATGTGCGTATGAAATGAGGTCGCGTAAGAGATTTGGACACACCTTATTTTGGGTAAAAAATAACAGATCTAAACCTGCAGCACTACCAGGAAATTCTTCACTCATGCGGGCATGGCTTGCAACAAGCCACCAGGTGGCGCCTAGTGTTGAATTCACTCTCTTCCTCACTCTCCTCTCTCACATTTTATTTTGCTTCTCGTTGCACATTTCTTATGCACACCTTGCGCACTGATTTCCATGACTTTAATTACCGAAGTGGACGACTAACTTGGTCAGCGCCATTGGCCCACATTCGGTGGCTGCTGCTGCTGCTGTGTGTGCGTGGAGTGTGTGTTTGCCCCAAGGCAGTGCGTTCGTTGTTGATGTTGCAGGTGCGTAAAGTGCCGTTGATTGCAACAGCGAAATGCGTTACACCCCTTTGTGCCACTTTGTTCACACCGCCCACAAAGAGAAAAAACCTGATCATGTTTGGTATTTATGCAGGAGTTGAGCGAAGAATAGGACTTAAATCCACTAAAGGGATTGAAGACACCTTGGAAATGGGTAAAAATGGTATAATGAACTTGTGCAAATGTGTGTGGAAGCAGCTCCGACCTTATAAAGATATGTATTCCTGATCAGCGTCCACTTCCAAGTCGCTTTAGCCATGCATATCTCTCCTTCTGTACAAGTAAGCCAATCTCAGAAATTATAAGGGCTAAAGACTTTAAACTTGGGCTGTAAACTCTCTCTTATCAATAATTTATATATATCATATATCATTTTAAGATATATCTTTGTAGTCTGGTATGTAAATACCCAGAGCTATTGTAGATTTCTGTCAAATATTCATCAAGATCGGTTAAGAAACATCGCAGATTATTCAGATATTCATATATACAAAATTAAGCCGCCGCAAGTTGTCGAGCTTTCTCGACAAGAACATTCTTATTTCAAAGTGTTAATTTCAACTTTCCAAGACTAATTTACAACTTAAGCACTAGACTAAAGTCGACATTAAGTCTCCGAGCGTGTTTAATCCGCTCGATCGCCGATTGTTAATTACGCTCACGTTCGTTGTGCAAATGACGAAATGTGCAATCGCAGTTGAGACCGGATATGTGTATGACTATCTTATGATAATCAAATGATTATTGTATGTAGATTGGCTAAGCTCTTCTGACCAAGTTTGGTGTTTAGGAAGCATAAATTGTGGTGCAGTTAGGCGACTGCATAATTATTTAGTACTGTGGGAGTTTTAAGCACTTTTCCATTTCCATTTCCAAAATCCGCTTCTGATTTGAGGCTACTTAAATTTTGACTGGGGGAAAAAAGGAAATGGAAATGTAAATAAACTTGGAACCAAGTCGACGCTGACTTTGATGTCAATATGCTGGAAAGCCGGCTTTCAGTTCACTTCAGTGTCAAATACACAGAACTGGCCAAAGAAAAATTGTTAACAAATTTTGTTTATTGAAAACATTGAAAAGATTAAAATACACTTTTTTTTCCTTATCAATGGCCGACGATGATGAGATGCAATTTGATGCCGTCGACTCTGGAGCATCGAAAACATATCCGATGCAATGCTCGGCACTGCGCAAGAATGGTAATGTGATGCTCAAGGGACGTCCCTGCAAGATTGTGGACATGTCCACCTCGAAGACCGGCAAGCATGGGCATGCCAAAGTCCATCTCGTTGGCATCGATATATTCACACAGAAGAAATACGAGGACATTTGTCCCTCCACCCATAATATGGATGTGCCGCATGTGAAGCGCGAGGATTATCAGCTGACTGATATCAGTGATGATGGCTTTGTCACCCTGATGTCCGACAATGGTGATATCCGTGAGGATCTCAAGGTGCCCGATGGCGATTTGGGCGCTGGCATCCGTCTCGAATTTGGCGATGGCAAAGATCTGTTGTGCACGGTGCTGGCTGCTTGTGGCGAGGAGTGTGTGATTGCCATGAAACCCATTGCGGGACTGGATAAATAATGTGACGAAAGACCCAAAACGAAATAAAGCTGACTTAAAAAGCAAAGCAATTCGTAGAAAACTTTTCTCGTTCATATTATAGCCACTGTCAATCAATAAATGTCATGAGTGCTATCAGCTTCACTGAGTTCTTCAAGAAAACAAGAAAAAACATCGATCATCATTTCCACCGCGGATCTTTCAATGTTTTGATCGCATTCATTTAACTTCAAAGCAATTTACGCACACAGAGCGCTACAAATTGTTTGGTGGCCCGCATCAAGGCTCATTTATCATGTTGCCCCAGACGAAGAAACATAATTTGATTGTCTTTATCATATTAATGAGATCTCATTAAGGGGGTCGCGCTCAAATAGAGCTCTCCTCGGCTAACTCAACTCTCAATGTTGCAACGTTTATCAATTCGTTGCGGCTAAAATGGAAAGGTCATCAGCACACGTTGGGGTCTTCTTTACTCACATACACGTGTGTGTGTGTGTGTGTGTGTGTGCGTGTCTGGTGTGTGTATGTGCTTCTAATTACGGTACAGCTCATTGGTCAAGCAAACTGACTTAGAGACTGGCTTAGAGACTGGCAATCAGCTATCAATTCATTAGTTTAATGTCATTTACCATTGGCATTTTCATTAATTTCTGTGCAAGTTGGAGAAAAATTAAAAATGAAATAAAATAAATAATTAAGAAAGACTATTTTAAGCATGCTGAAAATGGAATACCCTTGCAGATCGGAGTCTAAATTTGGAGTACATTGTTCCTATGGGAGCTATAGAATATGTTAAAGCGATTCTGTGTCCAAACTTGTTCAGTTTGGTTCGAATATTCTAATAAACAAAAAAGTTGTTAAATCAAGAACTCATCTTTCAAGTGATTGCTCCTGTGACAATTATATATATGATATGTGATATAGTGATACGATCCAGCGTGTTCCCACATATTTACTGTCTTCAGCACAAAAAAATCGAGTTTCGTTAAGTAGGCTTTAAAATAAAGATACAACTTCGCAGAGAAACAGAGTCCCAGACGAATATGGCTATATTGACTCGACTAGTAAAGCTGATCAAGAATATATATATAAATAAGTTACAAACTTGACGAGAAAATGATCATACCCCTCTGCCAGGCTATGATAATAGAGTTACAGTTAGTAGTGGAGTTGTCGAAACTCTCATTGCTGTGAGCTGTGTGGCGCCTCGCTGGCGGCATCTCCCAAGCAGCATTGTTTGTTTTGCTCCACCTTTTTTTGCTGCTGCTGCTGCCGGCGACGGCGTCTCCTTCATTTTCAATTGACAGGCAGCCGTTTTGCTTCCTTGTTTGCCAGTTGCATTTGCAATCGACTAAACTTGCCTCATTTGCATAGGCCACAAAAAGTACGTTAGATACACTCACTGGCACACTCACTCGCACTCACACACACTCACTGATTCATTCAATAGTCCCCCCCCCACCCCTCTAATTGTCAGTAATTCATTCAAAATTTTGTGGTAACTGTTGTTTTGCCTGCCAATTTGACATTTCTGTCAAGCTGTCGCCGTTTAAATGCTCACCTCTCCACAATCTCTGACTATTTATGGTGGGTGTGTTGACTGCTTCCAGCTGGTTTCCACGAGTGCGTGGTTTCTCAGTCAAATCTTGACGACTGACTCCCCTTAACCAAAATCTCCCTCGTTGCGTTGCAATTGCAAATGTTGTCATGTCTGTAAACAAATGCAATAAATTTGCTAATACAATTTAATACCGAGTTGTGTCTGCAGTTGTGATTTTGGCTAAGGATTTGGTTACATGAGCGCCACTCCCATTAGAGTCATGTTGTGGGAATGAACCCAAATAAAAAACAGACTTCCAGCCAGACATGATGACATCATAACTACAACAGAATAAAAGGCGCCAAAGAACACTTATGTGAATTCAATTAGTTGCCAAGAAATAAACAAAAGCATTAAAAAAGAAAACATTCAAAATCAAATTATGAACAGCAACCTTAATGTTGGGGGCGTAAAAAAATGAAACCCCAAAATGGAGCCCGCATTTATTTCAGTTTCTAGTTCTTTGTCTCTGACAAAATGTTGCCCAATTTGGGCATATGTGAGAATTAAATTGGGCGAGGGGAGGGGAGGGGGACTGACTGAGTGTTTCTGGTGGCAGACAAATGCATTTTGGGATTGCTAAGCAATGAATAAATAAAGGCATTAAAATTGCTTTGTAGAATAAGCGGGAGAGGGAGGGTGGCCAAGGGGGAGAGTCGTGTTTTTCCCGAGGGTGTGCGTTGTATGGCAACAATAATTGCTAAGCTTGATTGATAAATGTTTTCAAGTTTGCTTAAATTTGACTGGAATGTGTGTGTGTCTGTGTGGGATTAAACAAAGTAAATGCTGCAAAAGAAGAAGAAGAAAGTGTGCTGCATTCCTTAAAGAACATTTGAAAACATATTTGATAACTGCCACGTTAGGATTAACTGCGTCACACTAACAACTTAATAGCTTACGCCTAAAGATTGACATTGATTGAAGAGCATTTGATTGTGGAGCTTCTTTGATGTATATATTTATTCTTATGTTCTTTAGTTTTTTCATAGTTATTATACAAAGTGACGTTTCTTGGCTCGAACAGAGTAAAATACTTTGCTTTAGCTTTCTTCTTGCCTCTGGCAGATATTAAATTGGCTTGCATTTAAAATCAGTCAACAGTTTACGACCGTCTCAAGCTAACTCCATTAGACAGCCTGCATAAATTGCCAACTAATTATTATTGATTTTGACTTTGCATGCAGCATTGTAAATAAATTAAATGCAATGCAGAAACTACAAAACGAGTGGCAAGAGGTAAGAGGCAAGAGGCAAATGAATATAAACTTGGCACTGCACTTGGCGCTGCCTTTCTTCAGGGCTGTCTTTCATTATTTTCAAGTGCATATTGAATATCGCTATGACAATGCCAACAACAATGAGTGAAGGAGACAGCAATAGAGAGACAGAGTGGGAGAAGGGGGAGGGAGAGGGAGAGTGAGAGAGAGAGAGAGCCTTAAACCAGAAACCAGAAACCATTCCAGACTTTATGCCTGCACTTGACCTCCGACTATGATTCCTATGCCAGCACTCTAACTTTAGCTGCAGGCAACTGACAATGTCGGCTGTCAGTCAATCAAGAGGAAAAACTGCACCATGCTGAGTTTTTCCAGTCCCTCCCCCCACCCCCCACTCAACTCCCACCTCCATGCCTGCATATCGTATCGTATCTATCCAAAACTAATTACACGCTTTAATATGTTCGCCTGCCAGTCTTTGGGGCGTGGCCATTATTCAGCAATTTTTGTGTGCTTGTGGAGGGAGTCGTTGTAGGTTTGGGGCGTGAATGCGTGCATCATGCAGTCATGGATACAATTTCAACCGTTATTTAAACACACAAACACAAACACACGCGGCATATGCTGGCTTGTGATGTTTATCTAACGGTCATAGGTGAACAGCTGGAAATTCGAGCTCCGCCCTCCGCTTTCAATTAGAACTTCATTTGAGCTCAAGAAGGTGACAGTTGCATGGTTTTAATTACTCAATTCGATTGTGTGATAGATTGTTGTTGTTGTTGTTGTTATATCAATATATAGCTTTCTATTTTGTTAGATCGATTAATGTGCAGTCATCGGATTTTGTTTATTGTGATACCGAAGGGGGTTTTTTTGTTTTTCTTGAACAAGAAGTGTTCCGGCCTTAAATGGAAAGGAGCCAAACAAAGGTAAATCAAATTTACATGTAAAACAACACAATAGAATACTCTAGGCGAGCGAGCCCGACTAGCAGATACCCTCTTCAATATTTCGAAGGACAATATGAACAGACAAAATCTGTGTTTATCATCTGATCTTAATGCAATTCCTACAGTTGATTAATATTATGCCTGCATATCGCATCGTATCTGTCCAAAACTAATTACACGCTTTAATATGTTCGCCTGCCAGTCTTTGGGGCGTGTCCATTATTCAGCAATTTTTGTGTGCTTGTTGGTATCGGAAATCGATTAGTATCGATATTTGTCGATAAAATGTATTGAACTTGATCTGCGTAAGGTGTATAAGAACCCATATTCCAAATTTGACAAGGCTTCATCGACTCGCCTGTTGATCCTGATTGAAAATATATTTGTATATCCTCCTGCTGCCTGCTGCATACTTTTGCATCATATCATTATACCCCTTTTACACATTTTTAATCTATTTAGAATACATGTGTTTATCGGTTTTTCTTTAATCAAATTCATGATCTAAATTTGATTTCACGCTCTTGGTTACACATACATCATTTCGAGCGAGATCTTCGTCGCTTGGCCTGGCAAAGTGTTAATGATGCAACGGCGCATTTTATTTTGATTTGATCAGAGATAACATGAAATTAATTTGCGTCGCTCGCTCCAATTAATAGCTCTGGCTTGTGAGACCTTTTGACTTTTTTTTCCTTACTTTGCGGGTCTCTCAAGTTGCGTGTGGAGCAATTAAAGAGATTAATGTGTCAACTCTCCACCCTCTCTCTCTCTCTCTCTCTCTTTCTCTTTATCTCTCCCAAAAAGGGCTAAGTTATTCGTGCGTGTCTCTTGGCCTGGAAAGAAAATGGGTTAACAAAAAGACAAGTGTGTGTTGGTTTCGCAGCAAGATAAGCCAAGGTACGCGTTGAAGTTGCACTCTCCGTTAAATTGGGTCATTGGAAAGTTGGGTTACTATATACTTTATCAGCGTGAGTTGAGAAATGTGCCTTGGCGGACTGACAGACAGTCTGACGAGCTCACTTTAGCACGAGGTTTTGATGAATGGGTTTTATCTGGAGTCCATGCAGGTGCTAAGGCAGTGGATTGATAGAGAAATCAATCGAGTATCGAAGGAAATGTCAGGCATGTACTATAAGTAAGCCTGCTGTTTATCATAAGTATTTAATTTTAAACTGTACGATAAGTATTATCTTATGATTATCATAGATGCCCTCGGCAGGGTGTCAAACCAAAGGGTATTCCCTAAAGTGAAAAGGTTCTGGAAGGGTTATGAATTGGTTGCACATGTTTCGTCATTCACATCTGTAATTATATTAAATGTACTAATAGAATCGGTTCTTGTAACAAATGTTGAGTTTCTGTAGTGGTTCTCAACTTCAATCTGTAAAGTTGCTGTACCGGTTCCGGTAGTATTACAAGTACACCTTATGCTTAGAGTGCAGATGGCAATCGACTGAGATACACAAGATATTTTGGTACTCATTCATGACACAATTACATCATCTCAAAGGAAATATAAAAAACGACAATTAAGTCTACCTCAATTGGCGTTACTTTTGAGGGGCTACCGTATTTGATTCATTCGTATCAGATTACTTACCATAAGAACGATCTACAACTCATTAAACCGCTTAACAGCTAAGGTCAACCATGGAGTCTAGATGGCCCGAAGGCAAGGTGCTTGCCGGTTTCTGGCCTCAACACGTAAGATTCTCTCTGCATGTTGAGTCTGTGCGTGTCTTGTTTCGGTTTCTGTTTGTTTTTTTTTTTGTTTTTTGAAAGCCAAGCCCATTAAAATGGACAACTAATAAACCATTTCAAACGACATTTGGCAGAGCTTTGAGAAAAAAAGAAGCGAAGAAACAAACAGAAACCGAAATAAAAAAAATATTCATATGCTAATTGCGTGCCAAGTGCGTTTGGACGCCAAACGGAACGACCCTGAGAGTTATGTGTGTGTTTTTAACTCGTTTATTGAAATATGAAATGATATTGGGTAACACAAGAAAAAAGCAAACTTTAATTGAAAGGAAAGGGTGGTGGTGGGCGGTGGGCGGTGGGGGAGGGCAGTTGGCAATCGAATCGTAAATCAAATCGCAGCATTTAACGAGCCAACTTGCGAGATAGTCGAGTGTGGAGCGTGGAGCGTGGAGCAGAGATCGTGGTCTTGGAAGTGGACGCCACCACTCCACGCTCCACTGCCATTTTACAAGGGGGAAACTGCACGCGTTTTAATTGCAACTTGTGCAGTAGAAGAGTAGGGGAGGGGAGGGGGTGCTCCCTGATAAAGAGACAGATGCCCGCAAGCGAGTTGTTGTTGTTGTTGTGTGTGTGTGTGTGTGTGTGTGTCTTTGGGGAAGCGTGCGTGCACTCAATGAGCTCAATGGAGTGGGCCCCCAATGGAGGCAGGCCGCATAAATAAAAACATGTAAAAGTGCGCAGAGTGTGGAGTGCACGACTAGCAGTTACCCTGTACTCAGTTGTCAACTTTCAGATATCATTAGAATAGTGTAAATTAAAGTCACAATCGATATATTTAGATCGGTGGAGGTTATTAATCAATTGAATGGACTGCATCTTTGTGTGAACTGTTTGAATATATTTTTCGACATTCAGCTCTGTAGACAAAAGATTGTAGCTTTCTTCATACCAAGATTTCCATTATTGAATTCTAAGGTTTCTAAATTCGAACGAACTAACCAGAAAACATATACAATAGTAGCAGAAAAAAATAGTCCAGAAACCATAAACTATTTCAGGGAGAACTGACTATTAAACACAATTGAAGCGCCACATAAAAAATATAGAAGGCTGGGCAGGGGGGGCAGGAGGGGGTGTTGGGCTGGTGAGGGGTGTGCAGATCACTTGATGGCTGTCGGCGCCGCATTCATTTTAAAGTCTCCATTAGGCCGCTGCGTGGGCAAACACGACACATACATAAAAAGAGGGGCAAACAATGGGAGAAGAGGAAGCAGAAGGTGTGCCGAGAGAGAGAAACTCTGAAAATTCTGCAATTTCTAATGATTTTATCGGCATTTGCATCCTAACTTTAACATTTATTTTTTTTTTTTTACCAACTCTTTCGTACCCTTTTTTCTTGCACGTCAAGCCCAAAAAGGAAATTCATTTTCACTGACCAACTTTTTGGTATTCGCCAGCCTGGGAAATGGCAAGCAGGAAAGGTTTTCCCCCATCTCTTTTTTTTTTAAGTTTTTCGTATTAATTATTTAGTTATTGTTGGAAAACTGGTTTCTGGCCAATTGAGACATAACTGTAGTTAAATGCACATTAACATTTTCCGCTGGGAATTATGTCAGTTGCCTCGACGCAGTTTTCCTTAACTTCAAAACGCAGAACTCTCAAGCGAGGACTGTTGAGGGGATCGGTGGGTGGGTGGGTGGGTGGTTGAGTGGGCGGTGTGGGGGATGCAGCGAACGGATTCATAATGTTGTTGCACCAATGTTATTGTTTGTTAATTTGAGAAATACCTGAACACACACAGACAGACACGCAGATCTTATTTCATACATATGGATAATGTAAGCTAAACTATGGGAAATTTGAAAGTAGCTCAAGTCTTAGACTACTCTGCTCTAAGTATGCCTTGTGCATTATTATAAGATGATATTTCGGTCAATGGAGTTGAATTGCATGGGGAGTTGGGCAAGACATAAATATGAACATAAGAAAGGTAGATATTCACAGAACTAAATGGGGTTAAGCTTGCCTTAAAGTTGAGCTGAAGTTTTGAAAATAGAAAATGTGTAAAGAAGTTAATTTTGAAGGTTTAAGTTTGGGTTTCCATTTGAGCTAAACTGAAATGATTGAAATTTAAGTTAAGGAAAACTTTAATTAAGTAAGCAGAATGCAAAAGAATGTTAACTAAGAGTTAAGAGTTATAAAATTGTTGTATTTTGTAGTTTATGTTTTAGACTTAATAGTTTGCTAAGCACCCCCAAAAGGTAACTTTCTATTATGCAAATTTGACTGCATCCTTTCAGCATGCTCTCAATTTGCATCACAATTACTTAATCGTAAAACGAAAGCGAAGCCCAAACGACCAAAAGGAATAGAAACAGGAACAGCTGCCTCACATTTGTGGCAACCTAGACAAACAAACAAACAAGCCAACAAACACACATAACTGTATGTAAATGTTGTGTTTGGGTATCTATCTCTCTCTTTCTCTCTCTGTCTGGAACACTCTTGTCAACATTGTCGTTTCTGTTTTTATGGTCTTCTAACATGCAAAGTTTGCCTTTGGCCACCAAATTCGCGGTCATCGCGTGCCTAGGCCAAGTTTATAAAAAGCGCCTGCCCGTTTTTTGGCCTTTAGCTGTTGTTGTTGTTGTTCGTTATTGTTGTTGTTATTGTTGTAGTTACCCCTAAATTAGCCAAACAAAAGTTGTAAAACATTTGCCATGCATTATAATTAGCAGCACTTGTCTGTCTATCTCTAACTTGGCTTATTGTGGGCGGTCTTAGCTGCAACCGCGATAAATATTCAAAATGCTTTGCGTGAAAATCTAACACGTTATTATTACAGCAACAACAGCAACAAACAAACAACAAGAAACGTTTGTGCAAAACAACAAAATATTTGTCTACATATGTTGAATAATGCACAAAGGTATTTTGGTAATTTTCGTTGTGGTTGTTGTTGTTGTTGTTTCTTGTTACTATTGTTAAAAATAGCGTGTCGACTAACCGTTCAATGACCGCCGCCGGCGCTGCCAGGTGGCGTTTTCGTGCAATTTGCATTGTTAATTGTCAAGTAATTAAATGAAAGGCAAAAAGAAAAAAACAACAAAAAAAAAACGATTGAAACTTCAAATTGAAAGTAAAGTTAATACAAATATTTGCTAATGACAGGCTAAATGATGATATAATTTTTACTTGTCTTCCAAACTAAAATTTCATTTTCAACTTTAAATGTACGATTGATTTAGGGGCAAAACTATGATCAAAAAGCCCTTGCTTTTTAAAATCAGTGGAGTTTTGACGAAGTTATGGCATTTTGAAGTTTCGATCTATGCCCATATATCGATACATAGATTTTCAGGCTATAATTTTTACTTGTCTTCCGACCTCAAATTTCATTTTTAACTTTAAATGTACGATTGATTTAGGGGCAAAACTATGATCAAAAAGCCCTTGCTTTTTAAAATCAGTTGAGTTTTGACGAAGTTATGGCATTTTGAAGTTTCGACCTATGCCCATATATCGATAAATCGATTTTCAAGCTCAAATTTTTACTTGTCTTCCGGCCTCAAATTTCATTTTCAACTTTAAATGTACGATTGATTTAGGGGCAAAACTATGATCAAAAAGCCCTTGCTTTTTAAAATCAGTTGAGTTTTGACGAAGTTATGGCATTTTGAAGTTTCGATCTATGCCCATATATCGATACATCGATTTTCAGGCCATAATTTTTACTTGTCTTCCGACCTCAAATTTCATTTTTAACTTTAAATGCACGATTGATTTAGGGGCAAAACTATGATCAAAAAGCCCTTGCTTTTTAAAATCAGTTGAGTTTTGACGAAGTTATGGCATTTTGAAGTTTCGACCTATGCCCATATATCGATAAATCGATTTTCAAGCTCAAATTTGTACTTGTCTTCCGACCCAAAATTTCATTTTTAACTTTGAATGTACGATTGATATAGGGGCAAAACTATGATCAAAATGCCCTTGCTTTTTAAAATCAGTTGAGTTTTGACGAAGTTATGGCATTTTGAAGTTTCGATCTATGCCCATAGATGTACCGATACATCGATTTTCAGGCCATAATTTTTACTTGTCTTCCGACCTCAAATTTCATTTTTAACTTTAAATGTACGATTGATTTAAGGGCAAAACTATGATCAAAAAGCCCTTGCTTTTTAAAATCAGTTGAGTTTTGACGAAGTTATGGCATTTTGAAGTTTCGATCTATGCCCATATATCGATAAATCGATTTTCAAGCTCAAATTTTTACTTGTCTTCCGGCCTCAAATTTAATTTTCAACTTTAAATGTACGATTGATTTAGGGGCAAAACTATGATCAAAAAGCCCTTGCTTTTTAAAATCAGTTGAGTTTTGACGAAGTTATGGCATTTTGAAGTTTCGACCTATGCCCATATATCGATAAATCGATTTTCAAGCTCAAATTTTTACTTGTCTTCCGGCCTCAAATTTCATTTTTAACTTTAAATGCACGATTGATTTAGGGGCAAAACTATGACCAAAAAGCCCTTGCTTTTTAAAATCAGTTGAGTTTTGACGAAGTTATGGCATTTTGAAGTTTCGACCTATGCCCATATATCGATAAATCGATTTTCAAGCTCAAATTTGTACTTGTCTTCCGACCCAAAATTTCATTTTTAACTTTGAATGTACGATTGATATAGGGGCAAAACTATGATCAAAATGCCCTTGCTTTTTAAAATCAGTTGAGTTTTGACGAAGTTATGGCATTTTGAAGTTTCGATCTATGCCCATAGATGTACCGATACATCGATTTTCAGGCCATAATTTTTACTTGTCTTCCGACCTCAAATTTCATTTTTAACTTTAAATGTACGATTGATTTAGGGGCAAAACTATGATCAAAAAGCCCTTGCTTTTTAAAATCAGTTGAGTTTTGACGAAGTTGTGGCATTTTGAAGTTTCGATCTATGCCCATATATCGGTACATCGATTTTCAGGCCATAATTTTTACTTGTCTTCCGACCTCAAATTTCATTTTTAACTTTAAATGTACGATTGATTTAGGGGCAAAACTATGACCAAAAAGCCCTTGCTTTTTAAAATCAGTTGAGTTTTGACGAAGTTATGGCATTTTGAAGTTTCGACCTATGCCCATATATCGATTTTCAGGCTATAATTCTTCCTTCCACCACTTCTCCACTCCGTGGAAGTGTGCTGTGATTGCGGTACATTAAAATCGAAGACGCTTAAAGCGCCTCCACACCAGCGACCTCTGGACAGTTGGGCGTTAATAGTATCGTTAATGTGCAACAAATGTTATATTTAATGTTATATTCGATGTTACGTAATATTGTAATATGTTAAAACCAATTATATGTTTATGTTAATTAATTTAAATTCCCTGTTATTATATATACAATCGTCAAAACAATATTTTATAACCTTTCAATAGGTTGATCAATATTAAATTAAATTGCTACATTAAAAAAAAAAAGAAAAAAAAAAGATGATCAAAACGACTTGACTCAATTGCAAATTGAAAGTGAAAATGTAATGAAACAAAAATACTATCCAAAAAAAAGTTGGCAATCAATGTTGCATCTGGCAAATCGAGTGCAATGATATCATAAATTATTAATTGCAACACTAAAGGCTGCAACACATTAGGGAATTGAGAAAGTAAATGCTGCCCGCAGTAATTAAACATTGGTTATTTTATTTTCCTTTTTTAAATATTTGCTAAAGACATGCAAAATATGTTGCAACCAGCTTGAGCTCTTTGCAACAATTTTGGCAACAAAGTAGCAAATTGCTAACTGCCCGAGTCATTTGCATAGAAACTTGGTTGATTGCAGCTGGGTGCAGAGTCCATTAAGAATGCAATTTGCTCAAAATCGCCACGAGGTTGACATATGATAAACTGCTGTGCGGAATGGCAAAAGGGGGTGGTGTGTGTTGAGGGGGGGGGGGGGGGGATTGTGCTTATACTCGTGTATAGAGTAAGAGTTGCTGGTTGGTTGGAGTGTCGAGGCCGCCTGACGGGGCTTGTTTATTAATTTGTCAAGAGTTTTTGGGCTATGCGCCAACAACTGATGGGAGAAATTGCCATACAGGTTGGCAGGCATCAGGTGAAAATTGTGAGAATGACTAAAAAGACCGTTAGAAGTGGCAAACAAGACGAAAGAAACTAAATAACAAATTGCATACAGTTTGGCAGGAAAGTAAGTCGAACGCGTAGACGCAAAGAACTTGATGATGGAGTGTGCCATCAGCCAAATGGCCAGCTTATAACTTGCATTCGGAAGTTTCTCTCTCTCTCTATGTCGACTTGGCTGGTTTTTCCCCAAAAAAATAAATAATAATAATAAAATGGAAACAACTGCCAAGTGGAAATGTCATTTGGTGGACAGAAGACAACGTTTGGGATTACGTGGGAGTTTACTGCATACTAAATTACATGATATAAATTTCATTTTGCCTAATGGAAAACAGCTCACAAAAGAGCCAAATTGTTTGCCCGTTTGCTGTCAGCCCAAAAATGAACAACTTGCAACAAGTGTGAATGACTAGCAGTCACTCCTTAGCCCAAGCCATAACATACACAAAAAAAAACTTGTATAACTATTTGTAGGAAATGTATTCATCTATATATATATATATATGACAAACTTACAGCAGTGGATATATTGAGCTTAAGTCAACAATTTAGCTTTTTTAACCTTAAATATTGTATTATCTTACATGATTAAGAATCAGTTGAGTTTTGACAGAGTTAAGACATTGGAAAGATTGGTTTTGAGTCAAAATCTTGGCTTAACAACTTTTGGATAGGCTTGTTAAATGAGTACAGGGTATGCAAATAAATATGCATAGATAAAAATAAAGTAAAACCAAATCACATTTCACATTCGTTGTCAGGCAGGCAGGCAGGCGACTGTTGCCCAGCCGACGACAGTGTTGACCAGAGACCAGAGACAGCGGCACAGAGCAGAGCAGACCAGACACAGTAGCTAACAGTTGCCAGTGACGCCTGCTAAGGCTGCTGCTTGTCTCATGCCACAACCAAGTGCAACTGCAACTCCAACACCGCCTTCGCATTCCGTTTGCCATTGCATGTTGGCTTCTGGTTTTTCTTGCTGATTTTTCAGCTGCATGGAGACAAGTGAATGTGGCTCGGACTATGAAGACAACACCCGCATTGATTTGACTTTAGATCTGCCTGGCAATACTCCTCCTGCCACACTCCACACTATCCACTTCCACTTTTCACTCCTTGGCTATCTGCTGCATCATTTGCAGCTTCTCTCTCTCTCTGTCTGTCTCTTTTTTGGCCACCCACTCTTCGCTAATCATCATTCATTTCTCAGACTCTCTCTTCTCGCGCGTCTCGCTCAACTTTAATGAGTTAGTTGCTGCTATTGGAAAATTGCAGTCGGCGGGGCCAAGGTGAAAAGTCCATCGTCTTGGGGTTAGTCTAATGTTAATGTTAATGACGGATTTAAGACGACATCATGACTGAATGGAGCCCGAAATTGCTGATGATCGTTGTTGGTGCAGTTGCAGTTGCAGTTGTTTTTGTTGTTGATGTTGCTGCATTTACAAGCAATTTAATTAATTTGACAGCGGCAATTTTACAAGCTGCTCATTTAAAGGCGAACAAGTGCAACAGGCACAACAGCAACTGATTTGCTTGGAATTTGATTCAGCAACAGCAGCACAGGAAGCAAAACTGATCTCGTGACGTCGGCCATTAACAGTCTAATCAAACTAACAAATTAGTTTTTATTATGCAGTCACTCTAAAACTAAAATGTTCCAATTACAGACTTATACGGGAAGTCATTCAATTTAAAAAAAATAAATAAAAATAAAATAAATAAATAAGTATTCCTTGCAGATCGGAGTTAAATTGTCACGATTTAATTTACACTTTAAATTTACAGAGACATTATATTAAGTAATTAATGACAGCAAGGAGGAGGCTATAAGATATAGTAGCTCGATCTCGATGCTCTTTGAGAAATTAACAACTGATCCTGCTTAAGTCAAGTTTATTATAAATACAAAAATTATGTTGCGATTTCTTGAAAATTATCTTTTTCTCTGTGAGAATCCTTTCACACTTTGCCCTGCTCAATTCACACTTTATTTATATTTTTAAAGTTAATTCCATTTGATTAAAACTTTGATTAAACCTTGATCCTCTATGAGAAATAAGCAACTGATCCTGCTTAAGTCAAGTATTATTATTATTATAAATATATAAATTATGTTGGGATTTCTTTCAATCCTTTCACACTTTGCCCTGCTCAATTCATACTTTATTTTTACTTTTTTTTTATTAAACATATTTCCAGTTGAGCTCATGATTTTTATTTTGCATTTGCAGCTGTTCGCATGTGTTTTTTTTTTTTTTGCGTCGCTGCAATCTGATTAAACTTAACCCCCATGATTATTAGAGATTACTTGCCTTAGAGATTGGGCAGAGGTTGGGTTCAGTTGCTCATTGCCACGTTTCGCCTGGCCCAGTGCCTTTTTGACTGGGGTTCAATGTGAAAGTGCCTGCTAGTGCGAGTGCGAGTGCGAGAGCTCTTGTATCTGTTAGATACTTACATTAACAATAAAAGGATTTGGCCAGCTGGTTTTGCTCTGGCTCTGGGTTTTTGGTTTTTGGTTTTTTGGTTTCCAACTGAACAATGAGAGATCTTTGGTTGTGGCGGCCACCTGAGGCGACGTGCGGCTCTGTTGCATGTCATTTTCTGACCGGTATCTCAATAATTCATACGCAATTGTATTGGCCAATAAATTAATCACACGAACGAAAGCTGCACACACACACACACATGATCAAACGTCATAAACAATGGCCTAAACACACACACACACACACACATCTCCTGTGTGTTTACAAAAGATGCATTTGCAAATGAATAAATATTGAAAGAGTGCTTTTGCGGGAAATTAAAAGGCAATTTTACCCAGCGATAAAAACTGAGATCGAACGTGTTTTCTATGTTTTTTGTTGTTGTTGTTATTTTGTTTAGTTTTTCCTACTACTAGTGCAAAAGTCAATTAATCATTAAAGAAAATACGGTGTTCAATGTGCATGTCGATGTTTTTTTTTTGTTGTTGTTTGTTTGTTGTTACCGTTGTTGCTGCTTGCAATTGCAGTTGTTTTTGTGGCACAGGAAACATTGCACGGCATCGACACACACACAATTGTGTGTGTGTCTGTGCGTGTGTGTTTAAAGTAAAAGTAACAAGAAAAAAAAGACATCGCAAAGAGTTGCACAATTAGATACACACATTTCACAGATACCATTTGCAAAATTCCAACAAGTGCCGCCAATTCCAAATGAAAACCCTCTGAAACACTCTCAACCCAATTCATTTTTCCGCTGACCAACAACTAGTTTAAATGCACTTTAATTGTTGCAATGTTTTCATTTCATTATTGCAAAAGTCAAGTCGTATTCCTGTCATCAGAGTTTAGACTCTGTGCAAATTGACCAGACCATGACTAAGTCAATCAGTCAGCTCAAAATTAAAAACAAAAAATAAAAGCGGTTTTTCGTGTCCACTTTTTAATGTCCATGCTGTTCGAGGACTTTATATAACGAGTTGACCTAAAAAAAGCGAAAGAAGAAAAAACCAATTTTTATTCGCTGCCTTTTTTAGGGAATAAACTTGCTTTATCAGCAAACTGACTTTTTTCCTGTGTTTACGTAGTGTTTATATGACGTAATAAATGACGTAAGGAAACGTTTAATTATATACCTTATAACACAAACACTACGCGAGAAAACATGTCTAACGAAATCGTAACTCGATTCTGGTGCTCAAATTGTAAAGGTTCCTGTAAAAGTTTTAATCTGTTTTCTGTTTCCTGATAATATCGGTTCCTCTTTCTATTCTTAAATTGATCGATAAATTTGCGTTTGTTGTTTGACATTCTGAAAATAATATTCAAACTAAAACATCCTTTTTCAAAGAAAGCAAATCCTGCATCAAATTTTAATTGTCTTTGGTCTTGTTTGGAAAGAAAACGAATGTGTTTAAAGCCAAACAAATCGAGCAACTAATTGTTAAATGTCTTTATAGCTTTGTATCGTTGTTTTTTTTTTTTTTTATATCTATCACTCGTCGCAGCGTGATATGATTTTAATTGAATCAAGCCAGATAAAATGGAGCGAAAACGCAGCCGCGGAAAATCTTGTGTGGAAAACGCTTAATAAAGCTGTAAGCAAACATATCAATTACTGGCAGCACAATGCGTTTTGCCATGGCCCAATTATGCGACTAATATGGCCAGCTCTCTCCTCTCTCTCCTCACTTCTCCTCTCTCTCCCTCTCTCTCTTTCGTCCCTCTCTCTATGCCCATTTCCACGCTGCTGTTGCGCTCCCCTTGGCCAATTGTTTTGCTTGAAATGAATAAAAATTCCACCGCCGCATTGACAACTTGAAGATTTATCTATGGCTGCATTGACAGCTATACGCGAAGAGTCAGCCATCAAACCAAATCTAAAAGGGGGGCGAGTTGCTTAGTTGCCTCTTTGACTGCTGTAACTGAGACTGAGACTGGGCATCTTCGTCACCCGCTCTTCCCTCGCCTCTCTCCTCTCTGTTTCTCTGGCGGCACTGAGTCACTTTTTCTTTCTCAACTTGTCGCCTGCCATTTTATCAAACGAATCTGTTGCATTTTTCATTTCATTTGCTTCTGCAGCCAGCCCACACAACATCTGCGAGCAGCGAGTTTTTTTCAACTGTGCAACTGCAACTCGCAAGAGGAGTCGTCAATGAAAAGTCCATAGATATTTTATCTATTAGTTGTGTGTGTGTGTGTGTGCACTGCAAGAAATAGCATATACAAATATTTATAATATTGTTGAAATAGGCAGATTGATCAAATATTTGATTAATATTGATTTTCATTACATCTTTTATCAGTTTTAATGAATATTTGTAGTAAATATGCTCGAATCAAGAACTTTTTTTTATTGTTTTGAGAAATTTATACTTCTAATAGAAAATATTTTAGATAAAATACTCGAATTAAGAACTTTTTTCGTATGAATAAATATGTTAAATAAATACTTAATTTTTTTTGTTTGGGAACATGGTTTAACGGGTAGTTTATAAAACACTGAACAAATGAAAAATAACAAAAAATTCGTAAGTTCTAATTTAAGGAGAGTTTTAACAAATAATCTATTGTAGTCATGTATTTTTTCTCAGTGTGGCCGAGCATTGTTTGGTATTGCGTTTGGACTTTCGTTTGGCGTGCTAGTTGCGTCTTCGCCTTGGTCGTTGTCTTTCCTGAAAGTGAATCTTAAATATTTCTTGATTATGTGCAACGATGCTGCATTCAAGATTGGATGCTGCTGCTGCTGCTATTGTTGCACTGCACCCAAAAGGCAAACAGGCGAACAGAATTCGCATATATCGCATATATCGCATATCGCAAACATGTCTGCGATTCAATGCAATGTAACAAGGTCATGTGAGAGAGTTACACACTAACAATGTCGTTTGGCTGTTGTTGTTGTTGCTGCTGCTACTGCTACTGTTGTCCCCACTTCTGTACCCCTGCTGCACTCTCAGTATCTTAGCCAGCATCTTTTGGCTCATTTGCTATTTGGCTCTGTCTTTGCTTTTATATTGTCTGCTTTTTTTTTCCTACTGTCTTTATTTGTTTTTCGTTAGCCAACGCATTTCACTTTCTACTACTGCATTTCGAATGCATTTTTGTTGCTGCTGCTGTTGACGACAAGTGGGCCGAAATCGACAACATTGTCTCTTCTTCTTGACGCGTTTGGCTTTGGCTTTTCACTTTCATTAGCGTTTTTTTGTGCATTTCCTTTTCCACATGCAAATTTCGAACTGACCGTGAAATAAACACATTCATTTCCATCTAGCCATAATTTCCCATGCCTTTCGTCCATTTGCCACTTGATATCTGAAGCATGTTGCATTTTCTCACCTCTCATCACACAAACCACTCGACTCGACGCGACGCGACGCAACTCGACTTTATTTGACTCTTACACACACACTCGAGTTACGCTCGCTGAGACACTTCTGACTGCTTCTTTTGATATAGCTTGTTGCTTTGTTTGTTTGCACTCAGCCAGCCAAAATGTCAGCGTTTTGCTTTGATTTGTTTTCTTCTTCTTTTTAGCATTCTTTTTGTTATTTATACAGCTGACAGCATTTGCAACTTGGTTCCGTGTTCTGCTGCACTCAGCGTTGCGTCTCACATTTCAGCATAAACAAAAGATACACAAAAAAAATGTTGCATAAAATACTTTGTTGCTTGTTGCAAGCTGAAACCAAAGGTAAAAGAGCGTGACACAGAGATTCAAGCTAGAACGAATCGGAGTAATTTGATGACTTCTTGCGATAGTTTTGTTTTTTATGTAAGTAATTTTTTAATTTATATTTTGTCTCTCTCTCTCACTCTCTCGCTCTCTCTAAATGGTTTATTTTATTGTTGTTGCCAATTTCTGTTAAGCGTCGTTTTATTGCTAATTAATTGTGAAACCCTCGAATATTTGAATACTTTACACCTGATTTTCCCACACACATTTCACAGTTAACTGTGCAACGCCAACATATATTTTATTTTATTTTCTTTCTGGCCTTTTTTGGCCAATCATTGCCCGCATGTGTCAAATCTTTTATGGCCAATCTTTAAGCGGCGACCTGTTTTGATGATGGAAGACGGCAGAAAGTTGAGAATTATTGCTGAAAGCTGTTGAAATTGCATTTTCCCCACCTATTCAAGCTAGCTGGGCTAGCTGGGCTAGCCAGCCAGCAGGCGGGCAGCCAAGCAGTTGGTCAGCTAGTCTAGCCAGTTAGTCAGTTAGTCAATCAGTTAGCCAGCCTCCCACCATGGGAAAGGGACCCAATTATCGCCCGGAGATGTTGATGTCGACGTCGTCAATTGGCCATTACGACGAGTTGGCCAACAAGCAGCTTTTGGCCAATTGCTGCTTGACCGAACAAAGCTGACGATCGACCAAAAACTTTGACTGCCAGCAATTGTGTGCCCATTTCCGACTTCAACTTGACCATACTCAACTAAAGCGAGAGTGCCAACCACAGTCAGTATAAGAGAGAGAGAAAGCGAGAGTGAGAGATAGAGATAGAGATAGATATTGTTGTTGTTGTTGTTGTTGTGGTGTTTGGCAAAGTAAATCATTCATTTGTTTTTCAGCTCGTTGTTCGTGCAAAATTTCGCTGGGATTTTCTGTTTATTGCCCATTTTACAAGTGCGGCTCTTAAAACTTTGTCTTAAGGTTTGCAAATAAATATAAAAAGAAATGTTAAAAATTTATGTTGCTATTATTATTTTTACTATTTAATTGATTGTTTGATGATGACACATTTTTATGTGTTGCACTTAAAATTTGGACAGCGTTTATTCATTGCTGGTGTTTTTGAGAAAGAAATGCCTGCGAAACTATAAAATGATTTGAACTTTGAGTTTAAGTATGTTTGATTATGAATTTTATTTCATTTTTTCTATATTCAAGTTTTCAATATTTTATTACATATTTTCTATATTCAAGTTTTCAATATTTTATTACATATTTTCCATATTTTTGTATCTTTCTGGTTTTAACCCCCTTTTTTGAAGAGAATTTGAGCTTCGGTGCGACAATTTGAGTTTTTCCTTGCTGATTTTGTTGTTGCTTTTACAAATTGCTAGTAAATGATATTTCCACAAGTTGCATCGATCGGTTGCCCCGATGCTGTGTTGCACCCCGCCTCCGCCCCTTTGCATTGTCGTCCCCCTCGCTGCCCCGGAGAAGTGAGAGAGTTCGTTGGGGTTAATATGGTCAATAAATCGTTGTTGCTGATTTCAGCCCGCTGATGCTTAATGGGCCATATTTTTGGCAATGTTTTTGCCTTTTTTTTGGGTCGATTTTGAGCTGCGATTTGTTGTTGTTGTTGTTGTTTTTCCCTGTAAACGCCTAACGGCTAACGATGAAAAGAAATATTGAAATTTGCGGCCAAATTGTTTTCAATTTAATCGACTTGGTTGCATTTTTCATGCTTTGCCGCCAAGGAGTGCAAATATAATTAATGATAATGAATTGCTATGGCCATCGAACTGAGCTGGCCAACAGCTTCAGCTTCGCATTTCCCAAAACGCCCACCACAAAAAAAGAGCCACAATTGAGGCAAGCTTCATATTTAGCGGCAGGCAAATATCGTGCGACGTTTTTTTTCTCCCAAAACCTTTGAGAAAATCATGTTTATGTTTTCATTTTTTTGTGGTTTTCCATTTGCAGTGGGAGTTGGGAATTGGGGCTGAGATTGGGTTGAGGCAGCAGCGAGTTGTGATTTATCACTCGAGTGGCCAGAGCGAAAGGTTGCCACAAAAATATGTTGCTAAACAAATGTTGACGCAGCCAATGAAGCTGTGCGGTAAAAGTTTGCCATGAGCGCATTTTTATCGATTTTTTATATTTTGCTTTTATTATGCAAGTGCTAATAAAATCAGTAAACAATTTTCATTTGTTGTCATTTGTCGATGGCGGCAATGGAGGCAACTAGTTTCCGCTCTCGCTTTTCCAATCGGTTTTCATACAATTTCACATAATTTTTGCATATTTATTTTTAACACGCATTTCAACTTTTATCATTGCAGAGTTTTTTTTTTTGGGCACAGAAAGTGAATTGAAAGGCTAACACAACATCGACTCGAAAACAACACTTTTTAGCCACTTTTCACATTTGGAGTTGAGGTGAGCAAAAAACATTCGTAATTCACTTTGAATATTTCTCATGCCTGCGGAAACAGATCTTAATGGTTTAATGATAGCAGTGAATGGGGATTGCTTTCAGGCACAATGCATTTGACATTGACAAGACACATCTATTTGAGAGCGGTTTCAAAGATTTTGACAAATGTGTATTGAGGTCAAGGTAACTGAAACTGGTTTAAGAAAGATGAAGGCAAATTAGTTACAGCTAGCAAAGTTTGTGGCATAAGCTCGATATGAATGGGAAGGTAAACTAATATAGGCTGTTTATAACTAGGATAAACTCTGCACAAGTTAAGTCTTCGTAAAATCAAAATATTTGACAGAAAAGGAGGAATAAAATGAAGGAATAAAATGAAGGAAGATAAGTTAACTGATGTGCCTCAATTTTAGATGTATAAGTAATATAGATGACAAATCTTACCAAAAATGAACCTAGCATTACAATTATGACAAAGCCATAAAGATCTGAGTTGGGAAAAATCAGTTTATAGATTAGTTAAAGTTAGAATCTGAATCACACATAGTATTAGTAGCAGCTCCGATTACGAATGCATTATAATCATAATCAGATCAAGACCCATGTAATATTATCTCTCCCTCTATAAATATAAGTCAAGGAATGCTTTGATCTATTATAATTAGCTACTTACACAATTTATTATTTCAGTTCGCTCGACTTTCCATACCCAAATATATATACCATTCCCAAATTCCTCCAGAAAAAGAGTCGAGTCTAATCACTTTTTGTGTGTTTGTTTTTTATGTTTTTTATGTTTTCCATAATTTATGCTCGCTGGGTGCATGGAAACCGCTAATTTGGTAGCTTGTTGCTGTTGTTTGGACTTAGTTCGGGGAGTTATTTACAGCTGCGCCACCTGTCGTCGGTTCATAACAAACGACTTCCCTTTGGAGTGGGCGATTTGTGGGCGTGGCTAATGGCAATTTGGGTAGCTAGTTGGCGAGACTGCATTTTATATTTTGTAAATAGGCGCAGAACAAATGAAAACTTGTTCAAGAGACACGAAAACACGACACATTTATCATTTTCTGTGTGTGTGTGTGTGTGTGTGTGGAAAATGTTTATAAGTTGTAGACAAATTTACTGGTCAAAA
The DNA here is from genome assembly GCA_035044105.1 of Drosophila nr. perissopoda 5 BK-2023a. Lineage (NCBI taxonomy): Eukaryota > Metazoa > Arthropoda > Insecta > Diptera > Drosophilidae > Drosophila > Drosophila nr. perissopoda 5 BK-2023a. The sequence goes on from JAWNMK010000124.1 coordinate 9,616,223, forward strand.
GAAAAACTTGTCGATTAGCGAGCATTTGAACGGGAGAGGGGAGAGCGGAGCGGAGGTAGTCGATAACTGCAGTCAGGTGTGTGTGTGTGTGTGTGTGTGTGTGCATTTGTTGTTTGCATGTTCAACATTTGTCCACACTGGTCGATAACTTTCGTTTTTTGTGGTGGTGCATGTGGTCCATTTGCAATTCTCTAATTGCTCGCCGCGGCACCACCTGAAAAGTCGCCTTTGTGTCTGTGTCAATCCCAACCCACCTCCAACTCCAACTCGGGCTCCATCTGCAACCAGCAACTCAGCTCCATTTGCCATTTTTCGTGTGGCGTTTCTTGTTCGGTTTCGGTTCGGCGTCCGTGTTCCATGTCGCCCCACGTATAACAGTTGCAGTCGGCCCACCTTTCCACCTTGCCACCTTTTGGGTGCAAATATTTTACAGCAGTGTTGCCTTTTCATGTTGCATACCTCTCCTGTGGTTGGCAGCAGCGCGCAAACAACTGTGGCACAAGGAATTTGCAATGTTTGTATTTTCAGTTGACATTTGCCACATGTTTTTTCGCTTATTTCTCTTACTTGCCGCAGACTTGCCGCAGTTTCCGAGTGCAATAAATTCAATTATGACTGCAGGAATTTGCAAATTGTAAGATACAAGTGTGAAAATGTTACAGTTTATAATTAGAAATTGGCAAAATATGCAATTAATTATGAAAACAATAAAAAAAAACTACTTTTGGCATTAATATTTAGAAAGAGAATATTAGAGAGCAAAATGAAAGAGGATTTTTTTTATTTTTGATTTATTAAATTAAAATAATTAACTTCAGAATTAAAGTACAAATGCCTTTAACTCTAGGGTTATTCCATGCATTCAGCTAAATTGTAGTTTTTTTTTTAAAAAGAGGTTAGAAGATATTTTATGTGGCAATCAAACTTAATCGAAATTTCGATTCGGGTGCAGAATTTCGACTGGTTTCGATTCCTGTCTAAGAAGCTGAAAATAACGCATTTTGGTGCCAGTTTCGATTGCCCCGCCAAATCTCAAGTCAGCTGCCCCTAAAATGCCGCATAGATTGAACTTTAAATAAGAAGCTTTGTTTTAAGTTAATGCAACAAGTTCTAATTGTTCATAAAGATCTTCATGGAGTCAATTTGCCTGCTTGCAACAATGTGGCTGCTGACCAAAAACAAAAGCAACAAAAAAATATTGCTCAAGCGACCGCAAATGGCAACAAATTAACAATTCATTGTCTTTGATGGTAACTGCGAGCTCCCCTTTTGCAGCTCCTCGCCAGCACCACAGTGTTGGTGGTGCTCTGGTTATCTAGGTGGGCCGCAAGTTGTCGTTGTCGTTGTTGCTGTGGTTGTTGTTGCTGTGGTTGTTGTTTAGTGGTTGCATTGCGGTTGAGGTTGACATGCCGCTTGAACCCAATAAAGTCCAGTTCTGCTCCCCTCGGCGGGAAGCTGTGCAAAAGGTTTTTTGATTGGCCTGCATTTTGCATCGTGTTTTGCAGCAGTTGCAGTTATTGCTGCAGTTGCTGCAGTTGTTGTTGTTGTTGTTGTTGTAGTATTTTACAAGTCAATATGGTTATTGTTATTGTCACATTTGGCGCATTGCCTGCAATTTGGTCATTTGGCAAACGGCAAGCAAAGACACAACTGCAAATTGCAACTGCAATTGTGGCAACTGCATCACGTGTGCCCAACTTCTGCTGGCCAACATGTGGCACAGACCAAGTAGTTAACAATTCATTAGGTGTTGCATTGCCTGTTGTTGTTGCTGTTGTTGCTGTTGTTGCTTGCAACCGGCTAACATTTATTTATGGCATGTTAGTTGCCTGGCGGCCAAGCTTGACTCAGTTGGTCAACGTTGAAAACTTGGCTTAAACAGCACACCAAATGCAGCGTCCGTCCACAAACGATTCTTGGAAGAATTCACTCGCAGCTCGCTCGATAATAATTTATGCAATATTTTACAGATATTTTCAAACGGCGGTCCGCTTCTGGAATGCTGTCTGTCGTCTGGCTTAAACTGTAGTCAGCTGTTGCTGGCAGCCCTCCTTTTGTCGACGTCAAAATATGCTCTGTCATGACTCATGACTTGATTTATAGCCTTGTGGCACTACGGTATTATCATTATGCCACACGTTAAGTTAAGCATTTCGTGACCTTATCGAGTGAGTACTTGTTCTATCGATTGCGTATTTTTTTTTTTGTGACTTCTGTGTGGAATTTGATTTTTGGCAGAAACTAAGGCATACCCAAAAGTAGATGCTGCAGTTAAGGTTAAAGTTTACAAAATTGGTTGCAAGTATTTGTATGTTCTAATAGTAAAGCTGCCCCATAAATCTGGAATTTCGCAATTTGCAATTCCAGTTCCGGTGAAATGCACTCAGTTATTTTTAGTTACTTACGACTAGCTGATGACTAAATTCCAGATAAGTTTCAAGTTTAAAAATACTATAAAAGCATGACTATATATGCTATACTATATATATATATTTATAGTATATATCTGACAATTATTGCTATTGCTTTTGCGCACTCTAGTTTCGTTTTTGGCATTGATTGAAATGCGATGGCAATTTAAGCGTTTTGGCCATCAATTCGCTTGTGGCTCTTATCTTATCTTATCTTAACTTGCCGCGAGTTGGCTTTCAATTATGTGTTCTATTTGCCTTAATTTGGCGTGAGAACTCGTAGACCACAGCACCAGTCTATGCCACAAGCATAGCTCAACATCCGGTGGCATAAATGCAAACATGAGATTATATAAAAAAAAAGATCAAAGATCTTTTTACAAGAAAAAATAATGATAATTAACGAAAACGAAAGTTTGTTTTTCATTTTCATTTGCATTCAATTTGCGCATGTTTTCAGTTCTATTGTTTATTTATTTTTCTCTAAACTCTTTCGGAAATCTTTTGCTTTTGCAGTTTTACGAGCTTATCATTGTGCATGGATACAAATAGTTAAAGATACAAATTCCACTTTATAGTTTTTTTCTTTTCAGCTGACTTCATACTGTTTGTTGCGTGCCACGTTTGTTGTCTTTGGCTTGGTTTTTGTGTGGCCAAATATTTGTTGTCAGTGTTTAGCTCTTCTTCTTCTGCTTCTTCTTCTTCTTCTTCTTCTTCTTCTTGCCGCTCTTTAGCTTCATTTTGTTGGTGTCTTTTGCTGCGTGTGTTTTGTGCTCGTTGTTTGGTTTTGGTGGACATTTATTTATTTTTATGGCACATGTTTGTGAGGGGGGCAGAAAAACTTTTCCTGGAATTAAGTCGCTTATTACCGCATCTATTTTTCTTTTTAGTCAGGCCCAGCTTTAGCTTATGTAATGCACAGACCGAGCAGACAGGTGACTGACGACCCCTTTGCCTGCCACATTTTGTGGCACTCACCAATAGTGAATGGGCTTCATTTTGATTTATGACTTTTATGGGCGAAAGGTTAAAGCACTTTTTGGTTTACATCTCAATTTCCCCAACCAAATTTGCATATTTTTTTTTGGTTAAGTGTTTTTTTTTTTTTTTTTGTTGTCACCACATTTTCGATAATCTATGTTTAATTAAGTCATTTGCAGTTTGATTGATTTCGTTTTTATGGCTTTGTATTTGTACTTTGGAAATCCAAGCATTTTGAAAGTTCGACTTTTTTCTGTTGAGTATACTTTTAATTTAACATAATTTTGAGCAGTGCTTAACAAAGTAAAGATTTGATATCGATAGCCATGCCCATAGTTTATATAAGCCTTTAATCTGCTCTACTTAACTCCAAACTCTCCAATTAAATGAAATATTATCAGGTATTAGGTAACATTAAACCAGCTTAAATCAATAATGTTGTATTTCTTAATGAGTCATGGCCTGAACAGTGGAAAGAAGAGGAGGATTTCTGCATAGGTTTCAGTGGACGTTCTCTCGTAATTTGCATGCGCGACAAGCCACTGTTGTATGGGAAGTGGGAAGAGGGAACTGGAAGCAGGGAGCGGAAAGGGGAAGGGGAAATGTTGGCTCTTGACTATTATTCGAGTGACTAAGCCAAAGTGTTTGGTGAGCTGTTGAAGTGCCTAAAAGGCTGGCAAGAGAAGTGTGGTCCTCTTGCCACAAATACTTTATATATATATATACATAAATATATATACATCTGCACATGCATATAATATGTGTTTGGGCCATTGCTTTTGGCCAATTCATTTGGCCATTGCATTTTGTTTTGTGTGTAGGTTGGCTGTTAACGTTTATGCTTTCGCTTGACCAACAAAAAGTCAGTTTGCTGTTGTTGTTTTTGTTAGTTGGCAACTTGCAACTCAAAAGACGCAAGAATGAACAAGAGCGCAAAGTGCAAGTCGAGAGAAGAGGGGCCTTTTCAAATGGATGAAACGGATTCAAACGCCTATTGGTGTTGTGCAGAAACTAAAGGCTTGAAAAATATATTCCTCTATAACTTCCACAATTTTTAAGCGATATAGCTCCTGAAATAAAATATGCACAACAACTGAGAGAAAAATTGCGATTATTTATTTAATCTGTAATTATTTTTCAATTTACACTATTTTAAAGAGACACTTGTGAACCGGCTTCAAATTACAAATCATTTTTCTGTGTTATCATCGATCTAAGTTATAATATTTCAATAAGAGTTACGCGTGATCAGATCCCTAACAAATCCATTAGATTTTCATAATCAGAGTCAGGTGACTCATGGCTCTATGTGCTCGTTGCATTCATTGGGATCCTTGTGCTCGTTGCATTCATTGGGATCCTTGTGCTCGTTGTCCTGTGTCCCTTGCCGTAGTCAAACAACGAGGCTTCTTTGTTGTGGGTGTCCCGTGGAAAACGCATGCGAACACATATATTGCCTACACGTTTCTTACATGGCGGACCCCATACCACCATCTCACCACAACTTGGGTACAGAGCTATGTCCAACAGGCACAGAAGTATTAACACTTTGAAGTCCATCCTCGCTGGCTGCCTTCAATCAGTCTGTTGTAGGCTGTGTGCTGAGCAGTACTGACTTAATATAATTATTAAGTTCCTTATTTATACTTTTGCTTGAAGGAGAGATTAAATCTCAGATGCAAAAAATATGTATTTCTGTATTGTTTTAATTATAATCGCGGACTCAACATAATGCCCATTGTTTAAGGTTTACTTCTTGGAATGACAAATACTATGATGACGAAGGTTTAACGAAGCTATATTTATTCCACAACCACCAAACTGGGCAACGCTGCATTTTGCACATACCTGTTGCACCTTCCTCTTCTTCTGTCTCGTCACGACATCTTCTATATATATTTCGATTCTTTATTTAGTTGTACTCAATGCAATATATATTTATTTTGGCAGATCATATTGTATATTTTTAATTTACACTATTTATATTAATTGGATTATTCCGGATCTTGGCTCTTTTATTTCCTCTTTGCTGATTTTGTAGGATTTTCCATTTTTTTTTTTGATGGTTAAGTTTTCTTGAAAATTATCTTCTGACATTTACCTAATCTGAAAATTTTACACCGGTTGCTTAATGTTTCCCCATACATTGATTCCAAATGTTCTGTTGCAATATTGCTTGATTGTTGTTCGCACTCTTGGGCATCACTCGAGGGGCGACTTCTGAAGCACAGCTCATAATGTGTATTCTTAATCTCGTACCATAGACGCACTTGCAACTTGCAACTCTGCAAGTCCTCACTGTTGACGCCCTCGCAACTTGGATACGCGGTTAGAGCTGTGTTGCTTGTGCTCGTTGCACTCATTGGGATCGTTGTGCTCGTTGCACTCATTGGGCTTTGCTGCATCACACCACAACTTGTAGACTCGAACAGAGCTGTGTTCAACAGGCACAGAAGTATTAACACTTTGAAGTCCATCCTCGCTGGCTGCCATCAATCGGTCTGTTGTAGGCTGTGTGCTGAGCAGTACTGACTTAATGTAATTATTTGGTTCCTTATTTATACTTTTGCTTGAAGATCTGTATTGTTTTAATTATAATCGCGGACTCAACATAATGCCCATTGTTGAAGGTTTACTTCTTGGAATGACGAATACTCTGATGACGAAGGTTTAACGAAGCTATAGTTATTCCACAACCACCAAACTGGGCAGGCAGATTACTCATAACATCCTTTAAAGAGTGAAAATATAGCCTCAATAAAGCTGTAATCGAAAATTGAAAATGAAAAACAGGACTCTGCAAATCCTGTATAGTCTCCACAGTCGGGCAACGCTGCATTTTGCACATACCTGTTGCACCTTCCTCTTCTTCTGTCTCGTCACGACATCTTCTATATATATTTCGATTCTTTATTTAGTTGTACTCAATGCAATATATATTTATTTTTGCAGATCATATTGTATATTTTTAATTTACACTATTTCTATTTCTTGGATTATTCCGGATCTTGGCTCTTTTATTTCCTCGTTGCTGATTTTGTAGGATTTTTCTTTTTTTTTTTTTTCTTGGTGAAGTTTTCTTGAAATTGATCTTCATACATTTACCAGATGCGTCACGTGTACACCAGCTGCCTAATGCGTTCCTATAGCCACCTGGTACATGTATTGATTTCAAATATTCTGTTGCAATGTTGCTTGATTGTTGTTCGCACTCTTGGGCATCACTCGAGGGGAGACTTCTGAAGCACTGCACATAATGTTTATCCTTAATCTCGTACCATTGACGCATTTGCAACTTGCAACTCTGCAAGTCCTCACTGTTGATGCCCTCGCAACTTGGATACGCGGATAGAGCTGTATGCAACAGGCAAAGAAATATTGCCGCTTTCAAGTGCATCTTTGCTGGGGCAGGCAGCTGGGCTGTGCAGCTGCTTCGTTCTGTGTATCGCTTAGTACTGTTGTAAAATAGTTATAAATTTCATAAATAAGTATTTTTACACTCGTATCATAATAATTGTTCACCTAAACACAAGCCATGACTAAGACAAGTGGCTTGCGTTATATTTATTAAGATTACAGCTCATACTTGAGGTTTGCTATGCCTATGCAAAGAAATACCCTGTAAAGCAATCAACTGACATGGCCTGTTATCAGCTGTTTTCGCTGACTGCTTTTAGCGTCGATTTGTATGTTTTTGTGGCGCGCCCACCACCCAGCGACCCACCCGCTCGAGGCGACCTCTCACTTGGCGGCCCAGACAACTGTCGACAACTGTACGCCCCTCCACTCCCACCGCCCCCTCCCAACTCCCACTTTTTGTGTGGATCATTATGCGAGTGTTTTCAACTTTCGCTCCGAACTGACTGGGATATCTCGAAATTACAAACTTGATATGCACTGTTTATGTAGTTGAAGCATCTCACTCTTTGTACATATATATATATATATATATATATTATATATATATCTTTATTTTTTTATATTTGCAAGTTAGATTTTTATTCTATTTTATTTCTCACTCACAAATTTTTTCTATATCTCTAACAAACTCATTGCTAAGTAGTTTGTATATCTTTTTGTCAAGTTTTACAGGGTATGTAATAGTGTACTCTTCGAAATTGTAATTGTTTCTGTTGTTATTATTACTACTACTGCTGTTGCTGCTGCTGCTGCTGCTGCTGCTGCTGTTGCTGCTGAGGTTGCTGATGCTGTTGCTGTTCGGTAGTAGTTTGGTATCTTAAGTGGCTAAATAAACGCCAGCAGCCAATTTTGGTTAGGCGTGCAAAACTCGATTTGCATACAAATATGGCCCACAAGTGTTTTCGCGACTAATTTCGTCTGAATATTTGATTGCTCCCGATTAGAATCGTCGTTTGCATTGTTGTTTTTTTTTATTGTGTGGCAAGTCAGACAACTGCCCCGGCAATATGCGCCCTTTCCACTCCCCCCTCGAAATTATTATTATTATTAGCATTTTTTGTTGGTTTTTGCTGTGGTCTCTTTGCCGTTTATGCAGCCAAGAGTCGCTGGCCTTCCACTTTAATTATGTGGCTCTTAGTTACAGTTGGCTTTAATTGCTATTTGCAGCTTGTTGCCCACTGTTGTGGGTGTGATGTCAGATATATGTAGATATATATATATATATATACAAGTGATTTATGTTATAGCTGCACTTGGAAGCCATAAAAAGGCAGGCGGCAAAGTTCTTGTGTCTACTGAGATATGAGCAAGATATTACGCTGTTTGGTAATACCAATTTGTGTGTGGCTTATTTTAAATTTGAATAATGTTGCAATGTGTGTAGAGTTTCGCAGTTTTTCACTTGGTTTGCTGCACTTACAAAGTTCTCTAATAATGAAATAGAAGAGCTGTAGTCGAGAGTGCTCGACTTGAAGCTACAATGTATGCAGTTAGTTGTTTGGTCAACATGCAACATGGTTAACAACATCTGCTGTTATTATCCAATCTGCATTAAAGTTGCACTTTTGATCAATAATATGTCCAGGTATATTATATACAAATTAGAAGACTATATCTTTACAATTCTGATTGCAATCGGATGATTATTTGTATCGATTGGTTGAAGTTATATACAAGTATCTACCAAAATTGATCTCGGCGATCGGCTCCTACAAACTTGCCTAAACTGACTCGTATTTTGATGCTGTTCAAGAATATATATATATATATCTACCTTATAGTTTGTGGAGATGCTTCTTTAAGTCCATTGCATATTATTGCACTACTTCAACATACTCATTACCATTTACCATTTTGATTGATTGTTACTTAATCAAAGCAGTGACCATAAATGCGCCATCATCATTAATGTTAGACATCAACTTATACATAATAGTTAGCTACAGTTATACATAAATTTAAAAACAATTTAAGCCACAACTGATATTTATGCCATAATTTGCATATGTGTTTCGCATAATTTTGATTTTCCTTCAACTAATTCGCGTTAAACGCATTTTTTTTCTGTTTCTGCTTTTTATAATTACAGTGAAATCAACAATTAAAGCCAACAGATTTTGGTTTTTGACAAAATAACGAGAAAAGTATTTTGCATAAAAAACAACGAACGGGAAAACGGATCCCCTGAAAAAAAAAAAAAAAAAAATCTTATCCAGGAACTGGAACTGAGCCCACAAAAGGTCGAGGCTCAACACAGCGGAACGGTGGCATGCAGCAGCCAACGAACACCCAACGATGGCCAACATGCAAATTGATGCATTTTAAGTGCAACAACAACAACAACAACAACCACTGAACGAAAAAACCAACACGAAACACGAACAGCGACTAAAAGCAGATTTTAAGCAAATTAATTAAATTAACATAAACAAAAACAAACTAAAAAAGCACATGGAAATCGGAACCAAAAACAATTAGCGGCCAAAACAAAAATGGAAGTTGCCACAGAAGTAAAGCAGCACATGAATGAAAACGAAACAGCAGCAATTGCAACTGCCACAGCAACAGCAACAGCAGAAAGAGAAGAAGAAGAAGATGGAGAGACGTCATTAAGCAACCAAGAGACTGATAAAGCGGCCATCAACGATATAACTACTAAAGCAAGCACCACAACGACTATGAATACACTCAGATTGCGGGAGGATTTCGCATTTCTGATGCCAGCTGCTGCGGCAGCACCACAATGCACCACCAAAACGGGCCACAATGCCACCAAATCGGCCAGCAACAGTCGCAGCAGCTCGCTGCGGAAACAGCGACGCAATGCTGGCCATCTTCAGGCAGAAGGTGGTGCCGCTAGTGCTGCGGCTGGTGCTGGTGGTGGTGGTGGTGCCGGTGCAGGTGCGGGTGTGGGTGTGGTGCAAAAGGATGTGAAAATATCGCAATCGATGACATCGCTGCCAGCGGATGAGCTGCAACAGGAGCGACGAGATGTCATTCAGGCCAAACTGCATCTGGAGCGACCCTACAACAGCCTCAAGGTGAGTGCAACAGGTGCTTGGAAAGCCAACAAAATTTTAACGGATTCAAACGCCTCCTTTGATACCCTAACATCGAGGATAGTGGAGCATATTGGTGTTACAAATCATTTTTCTGTGTTATCATCTATCTAAGTTATTATATTTCAATAAGAGTTACGCGTGATCAGATCCCTAACACATCCATTCGATTTTCATAATCAGAGTCAGGTGACTCATGGCTCTATGTGTTCGTTGCACTCAATGGGATCCTTGTGCTCGTTGCATTCATTGGGATCCTTGTGCTCGTTGTCTTGTGTCCCTTGCCGTAGTCAAACAAGTGGGGTTTTCGTTTAAAACTCTTGGGAACACACTTGTTGTCTATAGGTGACGTATAACACTTCGGACCCCATACCGTCATCTCACCACAACTTGGGTACAGAGCTGTGTTCAACAGGAACAGAAATATTAACACTTAAAAGTCCATCCTCGCTGGCTGCCATCAATCGGTCTGTTGTAGGCTGTGTGCTGAGCAGTACTGACTTAATGTAATTATTAGGTTCCTTATTTATACCTATGCTTGAAAGAGAGATTAACTCTCAGATGCAAAAAATATGTATTTCTGTATTGTTTTAATTATAATCGCGGACTCAACATAATGCCCATTGTTTAAGGTTTACTTCTTGGAATGACGAATACTCTGATGACGAAGGTTTAACGAAGCTATAGTTATTCCACAACCACCAAACTGGGCAGGCAGATTACTCATAACATCCTTTACAGATAGTGAAAATATAGCCTCAATAATAATCGAATATGAAAAGGAAGACTCTGCAAATCCTGTATAGTCTCCACAGTCGGGGAAACGCTGCATTTTGCACATACCTGTTGCACCTTCCTCTTCTTCTTTCTCGTTTCGACATTTTCTATATATATTTCGATTCTTTATTTAGTTATATATATGTATATATATATATATATCTTTATTTTTCTTTGCCATAGATTTTGCCCGCACCCTTCTTGCCAGTTCGATTTTTATTCTATTTTATTTCTCACTCACAAATTTTTTCTTTATCTCTAACAAACTCATTGCTAAGTAGTTTGTATATCTTTCTGTCAAGTTTTACAGGGTATGTAATAGTGTCGTATTCGAAATTGTAATTGTTTCTGTTGTTATTAAATTAATCACTACTATTACTACTACTATTACTACTACTATTACTACTACTATTACTACTACTATTACTACTACTATTACTACTACTATTACTACTACTATTACTACTACTATTACTACTACTATTACTACTACTATTACTACTACTATTACTACTACTACTACTACTACTACTACTACTACTACTACTACTACTATTGCTAATACTATTATTACTACTACTGCTGTTGCTGTTGCTGCTGGTTGGTTGCGCATAAATTTGCAATTGTTGCAAAGTTGTCTCCTATCGCTCTCTCTGTCTCTCGCACACACTCAGAGCACACGCTAACTAGTTGTGTTTGCTCTACCGACCGGTAGAGGGTAGATGGGGGGCTTTGCTCCATTCATGGTCATGTGTCGCCATGGCGGCGTCTTAAAAATGACATGCCACCGTTAGGCATATGAAATTCTTGTTCTGATTCTAGTTATTGTGCTTGTTTCTCTTGTTCTTCCCTCTCACTCACTCACTCACTCACTCACACACACACACTCTCTCTCTCTCTCTCGCTCGCTCGCTCGCTCTGTTGAGCGGAAATTGCTCTGATAAATAATTAATAAATTTCATTTGATTGGCTTGCCATGCAAATGAGCGACACATAACGGTTATAAAATCGCCAAGTTGCTTACATAAATTCCACAACGCTCCCCATTGCTTTGCTCAGCGTTTGCTCAGCGTTTTGCGCATCTAAATTGATTGTAAAAACATTAATTTCGCTCAGTGTATGTGTTAATATTTACTATGTTTATTTGCCATTAAGTTTGACAGACTCTGAACAACGTCTTCATTATGTTATGATATTTGTAAACCATTGAAGAAATTGTCTCCGACTCCACAGAGTATATACATATATGTATATCTATATATATATTCTTGATCAGCAGCCGATTCGATTGCATCAACTTGTTTGCTGTTAGCAACAACTGTTGTTGTCCGCCTTAAATGAATAAGTAAATTAATTAAATGAATAATTTAATATTTAATGCATTTTATGCGATTTCCCAGCGTCTTATCAACAAAATGTGTTATTTGTGTGCAAATTTGACAGCAGTTCATTAAATTGGCAACTTGTTAGTTTCCAGTCATGTAATTGTTTTAAGAATAATTTCCAGCAATTAGCAATGTATTTAAATCTGGCAACACTGCAATTCTAACTTCCTGTTAAATATATACTATGCCCAAAGATCAGCTATAAATAAATGAATACCTTAAAGATGCCTCAACATATTGGGGAACTACAAATAAACCCAGTTGCAAAATCACAGCTTATATTTCTGTATGCTCAATTGTTGATTTATGGTTTTTATTAGTAATTTATTGCATAAGTAAATAGTTGTATATATATATATATATATCATACATATCAACAGAAAAATAATCCCACGTCTCAATTCGCAAAGCTCAATCATTGAATATATGTTGATTTATCAATTGATTTTCATATGCATAATTGTCTCGCTCGCAGCTGCCGCCGAAAACTGAACTCTCAAAACTCGAAAACTGCACAGAAATTTGAGTCATTCAGCGGGGTTGGAAGTGGGGCAAGGGGTTGTGGGGAGGGGTCTGCTCGGTCTGTGCTGTTGTTGCTTATTCAGTTTAATTAATTGCTCATGGCGCCAGTCATTCAATCAATTCAAAAACTACAAATTTTGATTTGATTCGTCGTAATGCAATTGCAATTTTATTTTGCTGTTTTGTTGCTGCTGCTTTTTGGCATTGTTTGAGCATTGCGAGATCGTGTTAATATGGAATTTCCTCAACATTTGTGTTGTTGTTCATTTTTTTTCTTGTTGTCGCCGCGCACTCTGATAAATAAAAATTCAATTTAATTAATTACGCGCGCTTTTTGCCATATTTTTTTTTGGTGCGGCTTTGAACCGGTCAAAGCTTTTGCTGTCGGCCCATAGATGGCTAAGCATATTATCGCGTCCATATTTGGCTGCCTTAAATTACTTATTTATTAACAACTATTAATGGTTTCTCTCTCTCTCTTTCTCTCTCCGTCTTCCGCAGAAAAACTCACCGAGCAGCGCGAGCAGCAAGTGCTCGAGCAACAACAAAATGCACCGCTATTCGTGGGGCAGCGGCCACAGTCACAGCAGCTCCACCAGTCTGCACAGCAGCGCCACCCTTGGGCTGGGCTCGTCTGGCAAAGACGACCTATGGGCGGCCATACAAACGAACTATAATTACATCATGGACACGAACCTGCTCGATACGTGCAAGGAGGCGCGGTTTGAAATTGAGGAGGCACAGCCAATGTCACGCGAGTACAAATTTACGGGCAGCCAGCTTCATGTGAGTCTTAAAGCTTGCGCCATCTATTGTGCAGTAGGAGCACTTGCTTGTTGCATATTCGACGTATTTAGTCGAGTTTCGAACCAATATGTACTAAATCACACTTAACTTAGCATGTCAACTAATTAAATTTAAAGATTTTATATGTATTATAACGCCGTTGTGTATTTTTATAGATATTGGATGATAATCAGCGACAAGAGGGTCTGTGCGAAGATCCGAAAGAGTTGCGACGCTGGCTGCGCGACATGGAAAGCAAACTAGAGAGTTCACCAACCATTTCGGAATTGACGCTCTATTCGAATGCAGAGTTACAGCGCCATCTAGCAGTACACTCGGTAAGTGTTGTGATTTGATACAAAAACCAAATTATATGTAGCATAAGTTAAGGCGGCAATGTTGCAGCAACATGCGTGCTGCGGCAACATGCACGCATTTTAATTGAGGGAATTTATTGAGTTATTTTTAATCGTGAATTATTTATTGAAAATTGAACTGAATTTTTATCGAATCTAAGCTTAAATCTCTGCAAATATTCTCATTAGGATTCTTCGGCCACTTGCACAATTCCTGCTCAAATCAAACTCTAACTTAAATAAAACAAATGAGATATAAAAAAAACCCTCAAATATACGTAATGATGATAACAAGCCATAAACCAGAAAATACACGAAAATTGAGATACTAATCACAGGTAAAAGTGTAACGAAATTATACGCATTTCATTTCATTTCATTTTTCTTTTCATTTCGCAATGACTTTGACTTTATGTGCTTTTCATTACAACTTGGTTTTTGTGTTCATTTCTTTTCGTTTTTTTCTTCACGTCTTCCGTTAGTGCGTGCAACAACAACAACAAAAAAAACACACACAAAAAGAAAACTGCAGCCACTTGCTAAAGTCTAAAAAAAAAAAAAAATAAAAAAAAATCAGACAAGTAACGAAGATTGTGTAACTCTGTATGAGGGATGGGGGAAGGGGGGAGGGCAGCACATATCAACTTGTTTGGGGGGCAGCAATGATCGTGCGTTAACTACGCCCCGCCCCTCTGCCTACAATGTTCCCTTGCATTTCGTTTTCATTTTCATTTGCGTTACGTTCAAATTTATTGTGCTGAAAAACATAATAAAAAAAAGTGAAAATTGCTTGGCTTGGAATAATACAAAATTGTTCGTTGATAACCCCAAAACTGAAAAAGCTGAAAAGCCTCCAACTGGACGACACTTGAATAGTCGGCAAATGTGGCCCGAAGTTGTGGTTTCCAGGGGGGATTATTATCTAGCTAAAGTACATATATGAACAACTGAGGTCAATATACTAGAAGCGCTTCTCGAAGCATTCAATGAAAATATGACGGAAAATATGCTGCAAAAAAATTAAATATTTGGGAATAACAAATATTATTATATTATCTTATATATCCAAATACTAAACGCAATAAAATAACTATTTTAATCATTAATTCAAATATTAATTTAATAGAAATAAATATAAAATAAATATTCAGACGAATAAAAATAAACATTAAATAAATATTAAAATTATTCAATTTAAGGCATTTTTTTTATAATTTTTATTTTTTATTTTTATATATTAAATATATTTTATTTTTATATATTATAAATATATTTTATTTTTATATATTCATATATGTTTGCATGTGTTTAAACAAATTGTTAATTTAAGGTTTTTATTTTGCTTTACTATTATTTTGACCGCATCTGTATATGTGTATATGTGTGCATGTGTGTGTGCTTGCAACGCTTCATTGCGTGGCTCTGGGCGTGAAAATTATGCAATGGGAAAATAGCCTGTGGAAATCAGTGTGAATTTGAGTGGGCGGCGGAAGGGGGGGAGGGGGAGGCGGAACTACGAGTCTAAAGTCAAAATCTAAGACGGAAGAGGCCCATTTCGCCATCGGGGATTGGCTGGTCTCCGCTTGGCTTAGCTTGGCTTGGTTTGAGTTAAGGTTGAGCTAAAGCATTTGAAATATTGACAACAATTGAACATTGACCATGACAGCTGTTTAACTAATGGGATGTGTGTGTGTGGAGAG
The DNA here is from genome assembly GCA_035044105.1 of Drosophila nr. perissopoda 5 BK-2023a. NCBI lineage: Eukaryota > Metazoa > Arthropoda > Insecta > Diptera > Drosophilidae > Drosophila > Drosophila nr. perissopoda 5 BK-2023a. The sequence goes on from JAWNMK010000124.1 coordinate 9,631,620, forward strand.
TGTGTGTGTGTGTGTGTGTGTGTGTGTGCGCTTATGTGACTGCATAAGGAAGCTTTTCAAGTCCAGCTGGCGAGGATTGCCTGTGCGTTCAAGTGAAATTTGCAGTATTTTATTGAAATTGAAAGTTTTCTTTTTTTTGCTATAGTCTTGAAGACGAGGAAGGTATATATTTATATAAATATATAATACATAATAACTAAATAAAGAATCGAAATAAATATAGAAGCTGTTGTGACGAGAAAGAAGAAGAGGGAGGTGCAACAGGTATGTGCAAAATGCAGCGTTGCCCGACTGTGGAGACTATACAGGATTTGCAGAGTCTTCCTTTTCATATTCGATTATAACTTTATTGAGGCTATATTTTCACTATCTGTAGGGGATGTTATGAGTAATCTGCCTGCCCAGTTTGGTGGTTGTGAAATAAATATAGCTTCGTTAAACCTTCGTCATCATTCCAAGAAGTAAACCTTAAACAATGGGCATTATGTTGAGTCCGCGATTAGAATTAAAACAATACAGAAATACATATTTTTTGCATCTGAGAGTTAATCTCTCTTTCAAGCAAAAGTATAAATAAGGAACCTAATAATTACATTAAGTCAGTACTGCTCAACACACAGCCTACAACAGACCGATTGATTGCAGCCAGCGAGGATGGACTTTAAAGTGTTAATATTTCTGTGCCTGTTGAACACAGCTCTGTTCGAGTCTGCAAGTTGTGGTATTATGTTGGCTCAGAAATGTGTTGAAATTTCAAAGGGACATTGTCTGCCCTTGGTTTTCATACGTCGTTTACGACAAGGAGGACAACGAGCACAAGGATCCCAATGAAGGCAACGAGCACAAGGATCCCATTGAGTGCAACGAACACATAGAGCCATGAGCCACCTGACTCTGATTGTGAAAATCGAATGGATTTGTTAGGGATCTGATCACGCGTAACTCTTATTGAAATACAATAACTTAGATCGATGATAACACAGAAAAATGATTTGTAATTTGAAGCCGGTTCACAAGTGTCTCTTTAAAATAGTGTAAATTGAAAAATAATTACAGATTAAATAAATAATCGCCACTTTTCTCTCAGTTGTGCATATTTTATTTCAGGAGCTATATCGCTCAAAAATTGTGGAAGTTATAGAGGAATATATTTTTCAAGCCTCTAGTTTCTGGACAACACCAATATGCTCCACTATCCTATCTACTACTATACTATATATATATATATATATGTATATATACCAGGCTAAGGCAAGCTCATTGAAGAAACTAATGCATAACAAAATCAAATCAGGCAATCGAAAAACGTCTAATCAAGTTGAGCTCAAATTTTGAATTTGTTGCCACAACGATAAATTTTTTTTCAAATAAAGCACAACTCAAAAAGTAAATCTGAGCTTCAAGAAATGTGAATAAATATGTAAAGTAGAAATTTTAAATTTATTTCTTAACTTTCAGCAGACAAACTTAGTCTGGGATCTAAAATCTAGAATCCATTTGCCTTTCTTCTTGCAGCAGAAGATATCTTTGCTTATATTTCCTTAGCTTTCTCGCTAATTGCACATTCCATGGCAAGTGTCAGCTTGGAATTTGCCACTTGCAACTGCCACTGCTTCATAATGATCCAAGCATAAAATATGCAAGCAAAACAAAAAATAATAACAAATAAAAAAAAACACTCTGCGGCCACGAGCCAAATGAAAGTAAAAAAACACCCGCAAAAAGGAGAAACAAAAACAACAAAAAATGCAAAACATCAAAAAAAAACAAACAAAGCAGCAGCAAACAACAAACAATGTCTTCGCCTGCCCCTGCCACTGCCACTGCCTCCCCGCTCCATCAGCTACATTTTGGCCTACTGATTTACGACAATTGTTTTGTCACGTTGTCGATTGGAGAATTGCACAAAAAAAAAGAGAGTGTTTTTGTCGCGAGGGCGGTGTGTAGAGGGGGGGTGGGGGAAGATACTCTTGCAACTTGCAGCTAAAAATGTCAATAGACCAAAATGGTGCAAGCATTTTTTCAATAAGCTGTTTGGCGTTTGTCTCTCGCTCGATTGTGTTTGCTCTCTCTGCACCCGTATCCCCCAGCCCACCCCAACCCACATCCTGCCCTCCCCTCCCCTCCTCTGTTGCAGGCAATCTTTTACTTGCCACTTGCGGCAAATGGAAAGGTAAAATTTGTCAGCCAGCGGCCAGGAATACACATTAAATCTGTCTATGTAATATATATATAAATATACTATATGAATTTATGTGTTGCTGCAAGGATGAGTTGTGTTGTGTCAGCCACTCCCCCTCCCCCTACTTTCCGCCCCCCCTTTGACCAGCTCATCTCGAGCTGGGACAGCCCCTGGGGTAATACTATTGCAATCACTGCACTTTCCCAAATATTAATTGAAATTTTTCGTTTGGCTCCTTTCGTTCTGGTCGCGTTAACAATCATGTTGCCATGTTGCCATGTTGCCGCCAAAAGTTGCATGTTGCGTGTCGCTTCGACGCTCAGCTTAACAAGGATGTCTCTTTTAAGGCGAACGACCCAAAAATGGTATTATCAACTAGAGTAAACAGTTGAGCGAGCAGAGAGATAGAGAGCGAGTGGGAGAGAGAGAGTTGCTTGACCAAAAGATACCCTTTACTTGACATATCTTTGAGCTCTGGGCGAGACTTGTTTACTGGATTACCTTAAAATGTTGTACAGGACTTGGCTAAAATATACTCTTTGCCTAAGAGTGATTACAAGCAGGAATTGATATTATTATAGAGTATATTATATATATTATCGAAGTTTCCACGATCATCAACAGATTCCCAAAAATATAAACCCCTTTCAGTAAATCAGCTCCTTTAATCTACTCAGCTTCTCTCAGTTTTCTCCGTCTAAAATTAAATTAAAAGCATTTTTCAGATTGATTTTGAGTTTTGATATTAACTTTTGAGTTGAAACATTTTTCTATATATTTTATTTTAATACTAATTATTTTTTTAAAATTCTATTCGCATATTTTCTTCATTTTTTGATATATGTATATAATACAAATAAACAAATGTGTGTATATATTTATATAAATATATAATATATAATAACTAAATAAAGAATCGAAATAAATATAGAGAAGCTGTTGTGACGAGAAAGAAGAAGAGGGAGGTGCAACAGGTATGTGCAAAATGCAGCGTTGCCCGACTGTGGAGACTATACAGGATTTGCAGAGTCTTCCTTTTCATATTCGATTATGGCTTTATTGAGGCTATATTTTCACTATCTGTAAAGGATGTTATGAGTAATCTGCCTGCCCAGTTTGGTGGTTGTGGAATAAATATAGCTTCGTTAAACCTTCGTCATCAGAGTATTCGTCATTCCAAGAAAACTCACAAGATAAGCAATTAGTAAGTAAACTTTAAACAATGGGCATTATGTTGAGTCCGCGATTAGAATGAAAACAATACAGAAATACATATTTTTTGCATCTGAGAGTTAATCTCTCTTTCAAGCAAAAGTCAGTACTGCTCAGCACACAGCCTACAACAGACCGATTGATTGCAGCCAGCGAGGATGGACTTTAAAGTGTTAATATTTCTGTGCCTGTTGAACACAGCTCTGTTCCCGTCTCCAAGTTGTGGTTATATGCTCCGTATTCCATGTGAAAGAGATCGGATGTGTTCTACACGTGGTCGGCGCCTGTTTCCCAGTCGTCGTACGACATGGATGAAAACGACCACAAGGATCCCAATGAGTGAAACGAGCACAACGATCCCAATGAGTGAAACGAGCACAACGATCCCAATGAGTGAAACGAGCACAAGGAACACAGCTCCATCCGGGTATCCAAGTTGCGAGGCCGCCAACAGTGAGGACTTGCAGAGGTGCAAGTGGCTAATGAGTCAATGGTACGAGAAAAAGGATAATTATTATGATCAGTGCTTCAGTGGTCGCCCCTCGAGTGATGCCCAAGAGTGCGAACTAGAATCAATCAAGAAGGCATTCGTATATTTCGCTACAAGATATGTAATCTCTTTTCCAGTATTATTCAACGATTGTCAACGTGACCCCATAACACGTGAATGTGTGCCTAAGAGATACGTAACTACACCAACAACAAAAAAAAAAAGGACCCGGATCTCAAATACTCGCAGAAATAAGAGTACTGTAAATTGAAAGTGTAGTGTGAAGTGGAAAAATAAAAATTGCATTGAGCCCAGCAGAAATGAGAGTGTTTTGGTACGTTATGGTAACAAATGCAGAGGGAACTCTTTTCCTAACACCCGTTTTACAGGGTATAACATGCGAACACAAACGTCTTGTGGACTTTGCCAAAAAGTGAAGGTGGCGCAATTTGGCTGTGCCGGGATTAGAGCCAAGCGCTGGTTGGCTTGGCTCTGGTCTGGCTCTGGCTCTGGCCTGGGTCTGGCCAAAAAGCAGTAACCTAATGACAATGACAATTGATTATGCGGGTTGTGCTTGGGGATTGGGTTTGGAATTGGAATTGGTCCGCGTTTTTGTGTATTTCGGTTACCCAGGAAGTGCTCGAGTTAAGCTTTATGTTGGCCATAGCTTACAAGTTTGCCGACAATTCGATTTGGATCTGTTGCTGTTGCCCAGTTGTTTGTCCAATTCTACTCGCTGACCATTGTTGTTGTTGTTGTTGTTATTGTCCCCGGCAATCTCGACGTGATTTGCATAACAATTGCTGGTAAAAAAAAAACAAAAAAAAAAAAACCTTTCGCCCAAATAAGTTGGTAACAACTGCAGTCGGCTGCCAGCCTAAACGTTCAGATCAATAAAACATTAACGAATTAGCTGCTTAATCTAGTTGCCCAGCAAATGAACCTTAAAATAAACTTTCCATTTAACTGCGATTGCATTTTCTGCTTTTATTTTTTATTTTTTGTACATATTTGTGGCATAATCGAGTTTTTTTGGTACTTTGTTTATGAAAACTATTAACTTGGCTTAATGTTGTTGGCAATCTTTGATGAGCGGCAATTTAAAATGAGCCTAGTTGACAAGCGCATTAATTTAAGTCGCAAGCTGAAGCGGAAATTTTCATGTAATCGTTTTTAAAAAACTAAAATTATTGCACAAAAAACAGTCGCTTTTTTAGCTAGTTTATTTGTGTATTCTAACGGCGGGCACTGGCTTGCAGCAATTATCCATGTTTGTTTGGTAGTAAAATATATATGAATAAATAAAATTTATTTTTCACTTCAGCTCAGCTTGTTTGTTAGTGCCAAGTTAAGTTTTCAGCTGTCAGCCAGTTAAACAATCAATCAAAAAATATAAAAAATTAAATAAAAAAAAAAACGAAAACATTTTCGACAACAATCTCGAATCCGCCCGCTGAACAACCCATCAAATTGTGTATCAAATTGAAAAAAAAAAACCTTTCTCCTGCTCAAAACTTGACATTGTTTTTGCCACAGAGAGAATCGCAGCTCATCTGGAGAGAGACAGAGATGGAGAGAGAGGGAGCCAAAGAGAGAGCGAGAGAGCGGGTGTGTCTCAAAATAATATTAAAAAGTTTATTTGAATTTCAATCGAGTTTCACTTTTTTGCCATTGTGCCATAATTAAATTTTTTCCGTGATTTAAATTAACAATTAAAGTCGATAATTAACAAAACGAAAACAAGCCAAAAACAAAAACAAAAACAAAAACAACAACAAAAGGGCAACGCTCAAAAAGCACTCAACAAAATAAAAAAAAAATAAACATAAAAAATGTGTAGAAAAAATAACAACAATTTATCAAAGTAACCGACAATTTTCATGAGCCATATATCAAAGATTATGTGGCCAAAACAATACAAAGCACAAAAAAAAAACAAAACAAAAAAAAAAACTTGAAACAAGCAGCAAGCGAGCCTCTGAAAATGAAGTCATTACCACAGACAACAAAGCCAACGGCAAAGTTGAAGCCACAGCAAACCCAGCCCCAAACAAATTTTTGATGGCCAAAACCGAATTCAGGCCCAAAACGACGTCATATATGCGAACTGATCGAAATGATTTCGTCATCGGCAATTTTTCAGAGTCGAAGTTGGAGTTGAAAACAGTTTTTGTGGCCGTCATAATTACATTTTATGCTGCAGCTGAAAAGCCAATCGAAATAACTCAAAATAAATTGTTTAAAGCTGACTGGAAACTGAGATCAAATCGACGACAAATAAAAACCATGAAAATTAAGTAGAAAAAGTTTTTTGGTAATAAAAATAAAAAGCGCTAAAAATGAGGTGAAATAAAAATAAAAAAAAAAATAAAAAAAAAACAAAGCCTGCTTCTGAACATCAAATTCGCTTTCAAGCACAATTTATTTGGTGTTAAATACCCTGTACTCATTTGAAATGTGTAAATGGGGTGTGTTGGGGCAGCAGACTATTTCACTGGGTAACTGCTAGTCGTGTCTATATTATCTGAAAAGTTAAGCTTAAGTCTAGTTTTATAAACATTTGGAAAAAATGTTGAAATATATTTGAGTGCAAATTACAGGGTAACTGGCAGTCAGGTCAATCATATTAATACAGATTTGTAACTGTAAAGTTAAGCTTCTGTCTCCGACTATTGATTCTAGTTAGGAACATTGACATCAATAATTACAGAGTAACTGGCAGTCAGGCATATCCAATTAAAATTTGATTTTGAACATTTTGCCACAATGAAAAACACACGTATGTTGCAAGTGTTGCAAGCGTTGCATTCGGGTTCATCATTAGCACCAAGCAGCAAGCAGGCAGCCAGCGAGCATTGCGGAAAAGGGAAAGGCAACCATAACTTGCAAAGTTGCAAGTGTGGCAGAGTTTGCTGCCGAGTGTGTCGCCATTTAATTGGCTCAAATTCGAGACGCGGCCAAGGATGAGTGCCAATTACTTAGCCACAGCCACAGTTTTGAAGCAGGGTGCGGGGGAGGCTCGGCTCGGCTCAGCCCAGCTCAGCTCAGCTCAGGTTGAGCAGTTGTTCGTTTTTTTAGCTGATTAATGAACAGAAATATTTCATTTTCGCCACCTTGTTAACGACTTTTGCGCTTTTCCTTTCTTGTTTTTGTTTTTGTTTTTTTTTTTGTTTTTCTTTTTTTTTGTTTTTTTTTGTGTTTAATTTTTGAAATAACTCATAAAGTGATAAACTGAAGAAAACACTAAAGGAATGAAAGCTGACGATGCGCCTCCTCCTGCTAGGGTTATAAATGATTGATAGCTGGATGATTAGCTGATTAGCTGATAGCTGAAATGCCAAAAGAAAGTGTTGGCCAAAAGTGGCTTTAAAGTGTCACAAAAAATGATTTATTTGACTGCAAGTTAAAAGCACATTTTCCAATTGCTGACTAATTGTGCTGCGTTTAAAACTAATATTCAATTTGTGCACTTTTTTGTTAAATTGATATTTAAATACTTCCAGAATCTGAAAAATATTTCTTCTTTTTTTAATTTTTAATTTTATATTTAATTTTGGATATAATTTAAAATATATTTTAATTGAACTTTTTACTCTGTGTATTTTTTGCGTCGACTGAATTTAGTTGACATTAAATAAATAATACAAATAAATAATATAAATAAATAATATAAATAAATAATATAAATAAATAATATAAATAAATAATATACCTAAATAAATAATATAACTAAATAAATAATATAAATAAATAAATAATATAAATAAATAAATAATATAACTAAATAAATAATATAACTAAATAAATAATATAACTAAATAAATAATATAAATAAATAAATAATACAAACAAATAGATAAATAATATAAATAAATAAGTTTTAGCTGTGCATCAAAATGTGGACCAAGTTCATCTATTTTATAGTTTTGCTGCTTTACAAAATATTTATGCAAAGAATTTATGAAAATTCGATAAACATTTCAGTTTTAAATATTTAATTGAAAAATACTTGTGGACAAAACTCAGCTGTTTATTCGCTGCACAAGTGTTTTATATAATTCAAGTTTAAGTTGGCTTAAATAGCCACCAAATAAGGCTAAGCTGCTGCAATGCCTGCAATCATTCAAAATGTTGCTACGCTTGAGAGAAGTTGTGCACAATTTCGACTATTTGCTTATAACTAATTAAAAGTTTAACTGCAGTTTTTGCATTCCATTTTTAATTTTTGCATTGGCCTAAATTGTTGCCGATATTACCAGAGGAAGCCTGAGGCCAGTGGCAAGCCTGCTTGCGGCTCATTTGAGTCTTGCCACTGAAACTGCCAAGGAAGCAACAAAATTGAGTTCATCATGCGAAAATTGTGAAACTAATTCAAACAGAGCCAAAATAAATAATAGTCTGTTGAAATTACTATGAAATCTGAATGAAATCTGCATCTGGATATACCTATATCTGTCTATAGATTCTCATTATAAATTGGGGAACCATCAATGCGACCTCTAAAGTCTGTTATGCCCTCAATATCTGCAGATAGAAATTGTAATTCAAATCAACTCTACTTTTTTGCATTGTTCTTTCATTCAAATCATAAAAATTGCAAATGGAACACAAAATGCTCCAAATAATCACAGGAAAGCCAAAGATACCCTCTAGATACCCTGTAAATTTTAGTTTTTGTGTCTCAATCAGGCCGTCAAACAGCAAACAAAATTGCAATTTTGTTATCTTAAAAAGTATGTTAAAGTATGTTATTTTAGAGCTGCCCTAATTTAACAGGGTATCCTTGGCTGGCATGCAACTCTTTGTTTGTGTTTATTTGTTTTTTGTTGCTTCTGTTTGCTGTAATTGAGCGTAAGATGATAAAAACCAAATGGAATTGCGCTGCAGGCAGCAGCTTGCCACATGCTGCAGCATTCACATCTGGCCGACTGTTTATTGAGGCAGTCAATAATTGGCATTAGCCAAATGCAGTCAAAAAGATGCAACAGTTTTTTCTTAGTTCTTTTTCTTTAAGCAGATCTGAACACGCATATTGTGTTGCCACACTGATTGCAAATTGATTAATGCCAAGTTGCGCCAAGTGGCCAAGAAACAGCAGTTGGCCAAATTCAAGCAGAGCAAAGCGGGAATTCCGCCATGGATCACGCCACGCTTCCTGTTCTGCTCTACCTGGCCCAAATTGACCCACATTGGCCAAGGCAAAAAATTGGAAATTGAATAATGTTGTCGGACGTAGCCGACTGGGCAATACTCTAATAAGTGTTGAAATAATATAATAATAAAAATATAATAATAAAAAAATAATAATAAAAGTATAATAATTAAAATATAATAATAAATATAAAAAATAAAAAAATTTAAAATAAAAAATTAATTTTTTAATTTATGATAATTTTTTATAGACCAAAAAAGGCTCTCAAACCGAAAACGAAACTTAGTTGAAATTCTAAATTTGATCGGAGTTATCATTAATAAATAAAATAAATAATAATAATTATTTATAATGATTATAATAAATAAAAATTAATAAAACTTTAAAGACCAATTTCAATTTAGGTTTAGTTTATTATAGGAAAATTAGAAACTTACTTTCAAACAATTCTCAGCTCAAAAGTGTTTTCAGTTTGTGCACTTTTGTTTAGGCCAAATTTTCAAACTGAACGTTTTCTGCAAAGTGTGTAAAAACTTTCGCTGTAATTGCACTGAACACAAATACTCTTTTTCCCCACTCAAAGATCAGCGTTTGATAAACTAAATTTATGCGTTTCGCCTGGTCCCAGAATTGTTAACAACAATTTAAGCGACTCTATTTTGGCCCCCCCTTTGAATCAAGTCACCCCCCTTTGGCCACAGCTGTGTGTATTTTATTGTCTAACTGTTTGCCAATTGTTGTTGTTGTTGTTGTTGTTGTTATGGACTTGTTGTTGGTTGTTGGCTTGTTAACGCTTTTTATTGCTTCTTTCATGGCTTGGCGTTTTGGCTGTTTTTTTTTTGGCTGCTTCTCCGCTTTATAAGTCTATTTGTCGTGTTTGCTGCATGCAGATGTATCTGTCAGATGCATTCATTAGCCTGCTTTTGTAGTTGCCCCAGCTCCCCCCCCCCATACCCCCTCCACTGATTTATGCCAACAACATAATTTTTTTTTTCTATGTTGTCAACTCTGATTTTTTTTTTGCACACTTGCTGAAATTGTTTTTGGGTTAATTAAAATAGCCAGGCAAATGAGCAGTTAGTTAGCTCGCATTGTAAATAGTAGTAGGGGCAGCTGCTGGGCGGGGGGTGGTGGTGGGGCACAGTGGGTCAGCCAGCAACACGACGTGTGAACATGGCCGGGCAAATTATAGCCCCTAGCTGGAGGCAGCCTTCTCATCTCACATCTCGTTATGACTATGAATATGCAACGAGCCACTGTTGATGGGATCTAACTTTAGGCTCTTGGCCAATTTGCTGTTGTTTAACTATGATGCTTGCTACCTTGTTCTGCTGTGCCCAGCTTGCCACCTTAGTTTTGCTGGCCAGTGATCGAGGGACGCGCCTCTCTCTGTGCAATTAGCTATTGGCCCTCTTCGCTGCTGGCAACTGGCGTCTTCAGTAATTTTGGCACGTTATCAAAGTGAGCGGAAAAACGAGTTTTCCTCCACGCCCAATGCGGCTTAGCTGATTCTTCTTCTTCTTCTTCTTCTTCTTCTGCAGGGCTTGTTCTTTGTCAGCAGAATACTTCACTTATTTTTGCTACACTGTGCAAATTTTATGTTTGTTTAAACTTATTTTTACTGATTTTTATTCTCCATCATTTACATAGTCTCTTTAGCTTTTAACGTTAGAAATATCAATAACATTTTTGTATTTGAACTTGCTTGTGAGAGCTGCTTGATTTTTTCTTCCAGTGCATATATGGATTGTCTTTTCTAATAAAGTTTGGCCCCGGCTCTGCGCGGCTCTGCTGCGCTTTTGTCTCTTGTTTCGTGATTGTTTTAACAAACTTAACATCGAGTTGGTTCTATTCTCGTTACTTGGCCCCGAACTGGTTGTCAACATGGGGCAACATCATCAAATAAGGGAAAACTTGTCGACTTGCAACGCGCATCGCATCGCATTGCAACGTAGCGCGTCGTTTCCTTTGCTTTGCTTTGCTTCTTGGAAAATACAAAAAGAATCTGTTGCATTTCCTTGGGAAATATTTGTGGCATTTGTCTTTGATTTGATTTGATTCGCAACTTGCTGCAAAACTGGCAAACGGGCCGACTTGCAACACAGCGGCGATTCTTCTTCCTGCTCCGGTTAACGTTCAGTGCCACTTTTTCCATGCCACTGTTTTTTTTTTCTTTTATGATCTACTTTGACTTGCACAGCGTACTCAGTTTTGGCCAGAGCAGCGGCTAAGAGGTGGCGGCCAGCTGTTGCCACAAATCGTTGCAGGAAATCCGATTTGTGGTAAAAGTTGTTGCACTAAGCACCAACTTGGCTAACAATGGCGACAATAAGGCAAAGGCCTTTTTTTTTTGTTGTGCGGCTTCTTGGTGTGAAATCTAAGCAAAGCCATGTTGCTCTTGCCTTGTGGGTGGTGCGCAGTGGTGCGAGTGTGTTGCGAGTGTGTGTTGTGAGTGTGTGTTGCGAGTGTGTGTTGTGAGTGTGTGCTGCGAGTGTGTATTGCGAGTGTGTGTTGCGAGTGTGTGCTGCGAGTGTGTGTTGCGAGTGTGTGTTGCGAGTGTGTGTTGCGAGTGTGTGTTGCGAGTGTGGCAGCTAATGTTAATCGACAGCTTACATAATAGAGGTCACTGCCTTCCTTCATTGCGGCGACGCAGACACGACTTAACCAGGATAAGTTGAGCAGCTGATTTATTGGAAACCTCTTGATTTATTTATTTAGTGTCAACTAAAATCAGTTGACACAAAAAACTACAAAAAATAAGAAATTAAAAATTGTAAATAAACTTAAAAATAAGAAATATTTATAAGATTTCTGTTTCAACACTTGTTGCATGAATGATCTGATTAGAAGCTGATAAATATTTAAAGCACAACTTTAAACTAGCTTAAGATTTTATTTTTTTATTTATGTATTTTATTTTATTTATGTATTTTATTTATGTATTTTATTTATTTATTTTATTTATTGTATATGAATTGAAATATTTCTTGTAGCAGGAATCTAGCTAAGAGTCTGGAAGGATTAGCGGTTGTGGCTCGGTTTCCTTAGTTATAGTTTAAATTCCATATTAATTTCTAGTCGCTTCGGTTTCCTTAAACTTAAACTTAAACTTAATATTAATTTCTATCTTCTTCTTCTTATTTATATGTATTTCTCATTACCAAAAACTAAACTTTAGCAAATGATGCAAGCAATTGAAACCAAACTCAATAAATGCGCCATCATCATTGGTACTATTTATGCTTCCACTTTAAGCATAAATATTAACAATATCTCAATAATGTTGCAGCTTCAAATTCAATGTTTTTTTTTTTTGTTATCAGAGCACTCGCAACGAGTTGATTCATGAATCATTCGTTTGTATTCACTTGCTGGCTCTGCTTCTGAAATCGATAGCTGAGCGCTGCTTAAGGATTTGTGGTGCAAGTGCAAGTTGCAGTCAAATAAGAGAATAACTCTTAAAGAGAGAGAGAGCGAGAGAGCGAGTTAGTGTGTGTGGGTGGCTTGAAACTGCCGTTATGCGAGAGTTGCAAGCACAGCTGCTGCATTCATCATAAGTTGACTGCTGTGTGTGTGGAGTGGCAACAGCAACAGCAGTGCGTGGGTGGGCCACACTCTGGCAGCAGACAGCACTCTGCAACACAACTGCACCACTGCAACACTGCACCGCTGCACCACAGCTCGAGTTCATCATTCAGTGTTGGAGCCATTTGCTTCATTAACACTCGCTGCCAGTTTTGTTGTCGGCTCTTTGTTCAGCAGTCACTTTGCCATCTTTGCCATTTTGACACTCCGCGCAACAAACACGCTGAACTTCAAAGCAAAGCGATTAATCTTTTTAGCCAGCGACGACAGACAGACAGATAGAGTGAGAGAGAGAGAGAGAGAGAGCGAGGTGGCAGTAGTGAGAGCGAGATGGATTTATTTGCCGGATACGCTGCTTCCTCGCATCTGCATCTACATCTGCAATTTGCGCTCATTTCTCCGTCTGGCCAAGATTCTGGGCTTGCATTTCGAATCGTGGCTATGTGACTACACTGCGCCAAAATTTTGGCAATTTTGGTTTAAATATAAACCTGACTTTTGCAGTAACTGTAAGAAATGCCAAACAAATTTATTGCAAGTTGATTTGATTTCTCTGAGTGTAGCTCATTTGGCACATTTGTTCACACCCTGGACTTGACACGAGAGCGACTTGAGTTGGGAGCCTGGTGTGGAGGATGGAAGATGGAGGAGCCGCGCGAGGAGCTCATAAATCAATGCGACTGGCAACTCTGAGTTGGTGGGCGTTGCCAGCGTCCATTAGAAGCTTACGCGCAGGCGCAGCTGCCACAGCTGTACTCCTTTTACTCCTTGTGCTCCTTGTGGCACCCCAACTTGGCCTTAGCTCCCCTTTCTCCTTCGTCCCTTCGCCCTGCGCCAGTTTCTCTTTTATTGCAATTGTCAGCTGCAGAAATCTCAAGCAGCAGCAGCAGGCAGGCGTCGAGTGATTTGTGATTTTCATATTGTTCCAGATTGGCGTTTTGTTTGCCACTTTATTGTTGCCGTTGTTGTTGCTGTTGTTGTTGTTGCTGTTGTTGTTGTTGCTGCTTTGGAGTTTGACCAGTCTGCGGATTAAAAGCAGCCTTTGTGGAGCACTGGGTCAGCCTGGCTGACTGCGTCTCAAATGCACTCAACTGCGAAAATTCTGTGAAAATTGTTTATTGTGCTGTGATTGAAATCAATTTGGCGTGTGAAAAGCCAGCAGAAAAATTACAACAATAACAACAATAACAACAATAACAACAACAACAACAATAACAACAACAACAACAGCAACAACAAATCAGTCATCTTGGCAATCTCAAATCTCTTGTAAATCATTTTGCAGTTCAAAGGTTCAATGATTATGCGCTGAATGCATTTCTGATTAGTTTCTGGGAACAAACATTTCTTTTTTTTTTTGGGGAGCGGTCAAATTATAACTTGATTTGGATTTATTATTTTTATTTATTATTTTATTTATTATTTTATTTATTATTTTATTTATTTATTTATAAAATACATTTTAGCTGCGCAGCTGAGCTGCAAATTCAAAGCTCGCTGGAAACGTAATCGAAAACGAAATTGAAAACGCTGCAAATTTTTGGGGTAGATATTAAAATTGTGGAAATTCGTGGAAAAGCAAAGAAAATGCATTTGGCGTAACAATTTTAAGAGTCGACTCGCAACAATAAATATTGTTGACTGTTGAATGTTATGCGTTGCATAACAGAACACAAAAAAACTGTTGCACTCAAATTGATTTAACAACTTGCTTAATGCATTTTCCCGCAGGATCTGGGAAAGCCCAACAAAAATGTTTATTACATTTTGCCGTTGGGGGGCGGATATGGCCAGCAAAAAAGCAGAAGGCCTCTATTGACTTTTGTTTATGATCGGCATTTATGTTAACTGTGGCATTAACGTGGCCAATGCAATTTCGCATTTTATTGGCCGCTTTTCAGGTGGCTGCAATTTGCTGGTGGACTTTATGGCCACGCCAAGTTTTGGTTTGACTTGTTGCTCCAGATATTATGCAATTCCTGCGAGTGCAATTCTCATTATCGTATTACAATCGTGGTGGCATGCTGCATGTTGCGCCTTCTACGTTCTAAAGCTATTGGCCTGGTCCGAGCCGTGCCGATCCGGTTCAAATTCTCTTTGCCTTTCTTTCTATTGGCCATAACTTTCCAACCACGCAACTCGATTATTATTTTTATTGCCACGCTGCCAGCAAACTGCAACTGCCACTGCTGAGTGCTTGCAACGTCCTCTAACATTTCTCTTTACTTCCTCCTGCTGCTGCTCCTTTTCCTGCTCCTCCCGCCTCTCTCTTCCCTGCCTTTTTTGTGTGTTCATTTTTTATATCTCTGCTGGCTGTTGTGGCTCCTGTGCGGCAGCAGCTGGAAAATGCGGAAAATCGTTCGACTAAACTGTTGCCTTGAAATGGAAAATGTTTACAACGCATGTGTCTCTTATCATTTGTTGCATCTTTTCACATTGAGGAGGTAGGCGGCAGAGGAGTGGCACATTGTCGAGAACTCGAAAGTTGCAGATCTGTTTATGCTTAGTTTTTCCCACTGCAGGCAATTCACTTTTCCATCTATCATGCAATGTGGAAAATGGCAATGGAAAATTAAACTTAAATCGTATGTGAAAAAAGTAAAAAAAAGAAAGCATAGAATGGAAAACTGGCGCAGTTGCAGCAGCAGCTTAAGCCTTGGAAAGTGAACTAGAAGAGCAAGAAGAAGAGCTGCAGCAGTTGCAGCAGTTGTAAGTTGCAACAGTTGTCACAAGCAAAGCAGAAGCAGCAGAAATGAAGCAGAGCAGTCAACCGACTGCGCCATGCGCTGCTTTAATGAATTGAATGAAAATTAGATATGAAATCGACAAAGTATATATATTCCTGATCCGCATCAGCTGTCGAATATATGTAGCCAAACTATTTAAGATTAAAGACTTTAAATTTGGCATATTTGCACTCGTACACCATATGCAGATGGGCTTTAGATGATTTTATCGATTATATATAGATATAGATATAGATAAAGATATAGATATGGATATGGATATGGATATGGATATGGATATGGATATGGATATGGATATATATATATATACCATATAATTAAAGATAAGTCTTTCTAATCAGATATTAAGCAAATATCTCTGTTGCCACTGCCATTTTGAGTAAGCTAATGGACTCCTTTCACCCTTTCCAAACATAGGGTATGCGAGGAGAAAAAACATTGGCAAGTCGCACATAAAATGCGCCATAAATGTGGCCAACAATTACGCATAGAATCAGCCACTGAATTGGCCAAGTTAACTGCCAATGGCCAATTGGCTTGGCAGCTGCTTCCTGGCCAGCCAGCAACGAGTTCAGATCCATGTCAGTGTGGGCGGGTGAAAGCAACAACAACAACAACAATAGAAAGAAGAAGAAGAAAACATTATTGGGGGCCAACTGTTTTGAACTTGGCCATAACTGTGCTGCTGTCGA
The DNA here is from genome assembly GCA_035044105.1 of Drosophila nr. perissopoda 5 BK-2023a. NCBI lineage: Eukaryota > Metazoa > Arthropoda > Insecta > Diptera > Drosophilidae > Drosophila > Drosophila nr. perissopoda 5 BK-2023a. Next base: position 9,647,680 of record JAWNMK010000124.1, read on the forward strand.
TGCCAACAATTAGACGGCTATCAAAAGAGAGAGGGAGGGAGAGACCTTGCGCTTGAAGCTTCAATTAAACGGCTGACAAGTGAGGGAGAGAGGGACACGGAGTGGGACACAGAGAGAGAGAGAGAGAGTCGTGCTTGCAACATATTTATCAATCACCATTATTCTAACTGTGTTTATAAAGAAGCTGCTGCTAAAAAAAAACCAAACTGGCTAAAAGGAAAAAAGAACTCATAACAACAAACGCAAAGTTCAGTTCAGCAGTTCACTAGAACGCAAACACAGTTAAGGAGCAGCAGGGGCAGACAGCGGGCTGGGGCTGGTGCTGGTGCTTGGTGCTTGGTTGCATGCCACAATGAACTCGCAACTTTTAACTGTTTTTTTTGTTGTTGTTTGTTTTTTTCTGCTCCATTCCGTCGTCGTCTGTTTGCGATTTGTGAAAGCTTCTGCTTCAACTTCAGCCAACGAGCAAAATGAGTTTGCGCTTCGGCTTTTGAGCTGCTGCTTCTGGTTGGTCGTCATGGCTCACTAGGCTCCTGCTAAGTTGGCCAACAAAAAAAAAACAGTTCTCGGCAAACAATGCATAAATTGTGCGCAAAAAGGCCAAAGCGACATTTCAAACGACCAAAACGACGAAAGTAGTTCAAACTTTACGGCCTGATATGCAAATAGAGACGACGGGACTTTTATTTTTGTTGCTTTTTGGCCAAGCTGTTGACTTATTCCTCCCCAGCCAGCCACCTCTTCCCCACACCTCAACTTGCCTCATTAGCTGCAGTTTTGGCCATGCTACTGTTTAATTGACATATTGGCCAAGTTAAGTGTTTGCTTGACTCTTGAGAAAAGTCTAACAAATATATATATATATATAAATTATATTTGTTTAATTCTCTTAATTTTGTTAACTATTTTCTTAATTATAATTCTTTTTTGTATTAATTTTCGCTTTTTTTTAACCAATTTTTGTTTGTTTTTCTTTGCAGGTAAGCAAAATGTGGTCAACCAAAATCAACTTTTACCTAGTTGCACAGCTGATGTTTTAAGCTTTTTACTCGGCATATTTTATGGCCACGTAAGTAGCACGATCATAAATCAGGCAGCACATCTGCACACGGTCAACGGATATGGCGGAAGGGGCAGGCAAGTGAGGCGGGGCGCGGCAGTGGGGAGGAGCGACGGGAAGCTCCGGGAATTATGGACTTAAGCGGGGGGAAGCCGTAAAAACGCTTTGATGATGTCTATATTATTATAATACAAGACCCAGCATAGAATGGGAAAGAGAGAGGGACAGAGAGAGGTAGAGAGAGAGGAGACTGGAGAGGGAGGCGGAGACTGACCAAGAAAATAAATTGAAAAAGTCAAGAAGCAGAGATCAAAATCTTGGATTAATTTAAAGTTGGAATAGCTGCACAGATTGCACAATGTTTGTATGACATGAACCCTTTTCAAAATGTATAAAGTGGGTCTGATTTGTGTATAAGTATGTAAGAGCCAGTAGATATATATATATATATATTCTCGAACAGAGTAAAGAAACTGATCGATTTAGGCATGTTCTTCTGACTGGCTCTAAGACTCTAAGATCTAGATCTCTAAGATCTATAATATAAGTACTCGTATAGGCTAAAAGCTAACCAACTTGAGTTAATTTTATCGATAACTTGCTATGTTTCCCCACCATCGATACAAATCGATTTCCGTTACCTTGGTTGATTATTGATTAACTTTAAAAATGTTAAGATCAAAGTTGGATATGATAAAGTTCAAAGATGGATATGATTTATGATAAGATAGGGTTCAAAGCTGGATATAATTTATGATATGATAAGGTTCAGCATATCTCCCAGTTAAGCTCTCCTCTAAAACATACTTAGCTCTTCATTTTCAATCTATAACTTCTCAATTTGTATTCAATTTTGAGTTATTCAAATGAACTTTTGCTCCATAAGCATTATTTTACTGATCCTTAATGATTGACATGCTTGCTGATTGACATCTTTAATGATTGACATACTTGATAATTGCCAAACTTGTTGTTAATCCTTCTTGCCAAACACTCCAATCGATTTGTTTATTCGAAATTCCTGTTGGCAAATTCACAAAGCAAAATAAAATAAATTCGACAAATCATCGCGAATTTACCGCTACTTTTAATTGATGAATGTTAACAGCTGGCGGCCACAATCATCATCAATCAGAGGCCGGCAACTGTGTCAAAAAATATCGCTAGTGCAATAATTCTCTCCGTCGGAGATTCCATTTGCATAATCCGAACACCTTCAGCTGTATTTTTGAGTAACTCTTGTTTTGCCTTCGACTCATTTAACTAATGATCTTTTAATGTCAGCCGCTCGCATTATCTTTGCGAATTAATCACATTAACCACAGAAATCTATAGCAAAAAATAAGACTAAAATCATTATAAAAATGAACAAATAAAGTCAGTTAATGTTATGCAAGGGCTTAGCTCAGTTTTCGTGTCTCTTTTTTTAATACTTCTCTGATTAATTTTCAACAACTCTTAACGCCAGCCAAAAATTGGAACCCCGAAAAATATTCAGACGAGCTGCGGGCGGTGACAGTCAAAGCGAAATCAAAAAAAAAAGACAATCTTGAGAAAAATTGAAGAAAAAAAAAAATGAAAAATAAATATTTAAAAAAACCAACAAAAGATTTGACAAATGAGTTTGGCATACACTGAAAATCGAGAACGGGTTGCAAGCGCCTGTCAAAACAGGCCCCTGTAAAGAACCCCCCCCCCCCTTTCCCTCCCTCTGCCACCCATCAATATAACGCAGGTCGTTATCAAAATTTATGTAAATTTCATAACAAGGTCCAATTATTTATATTGTTAAAACATTGCACAAAATTTCGATAGCTTGGAAATTCGAAAATTTGATCTTGCAGTGCCCCAAAGCACATTAATTTATTCCCATATAAAATGCGTATAAAAAAAGGTTTATGGCAAATTCGATGCCTTCCAAGTCGGGGAAAAACGCAGGGGGGGGGGGAGGGAAACGCTGATGAATCTTCGAGCATTTGTCAAAAGCTGTGAGACAAATTGTTTGGCAACATTAAACAGCTCTTTAAAAACGCTTAAAAAAAAGAAATGGGATGGGTGAAAAATGAGGATCGAGCAGCAGTTTTATGATGCATATAAATATGCTATTAAGAGATCGGCGCAGATTGAAAAATGTTTGGAAAAGAGAAATGTGTGTGTCGAAACGAATTAAATCTCGGATCCGGTTCCGGGTACGTAAAGTGAAAGGTTCTTGTTGAGGTTTTTGAATTTTTCATTTTGAGTGTTTTTGAATTGATTTCGTTTCTATTCCGTTAGTGTATTATCGATAACTGTAAATGCTTCGTAAAGCAATCGATAAAATTATAGTTCTGCTTCCGATTCCAATTGGAAATACAAAAAAACTTCAAAGGTTTCAATTTGTATTCCCTCAGACAATAGTTGATTTGAATTTATGGGCACGCTAAGAAGCACAGCTAAACAGAGCTGATTGTGGTTAGCACCTTGAGGTCAAACACCTTTTGGGCCAAGATCCCTCCGAGAGTGCGGAGAAGTCATGAGAATAATGCCATCTACAAACTTCTTCAACTTATTTGCCAGTTGGTCTTAGGAAATAATTCCAACTCAAATGTTAATGCGCGAAATTCCATTTGCTGAAACAATTTAGCACCCACAAGCGAATACACAGATGCATAGATACATTGTGGCAGGCAATTAACGGTTAGCTTCCTGCCTGCCTGCCTACCTGCCTCAAGGGTCATAAAAACACACAGGTAAAGGGAAAATGCTGCATTCAGAAACCTAAGCGGGCGCAACAAATGTTGCCAGCGCTAGGCAACATATTCATGTTGAGATACATGCAAGTTCGCATCGAACATGTTCGAAGTGAGTTGCTACAACTCCTTGCAGCTGTCTCTTCTGCGCTGTGTTCGCTTGTATCTGCGTGTGTGTGTGTGAGTGTATCTGACGCGCAGATAAACGCGCGTCTGCTCGCGTCCCAATGCAAAGCAAAATGTATCTGCGCAGTGAGCGTTGGCCTCAGTAACACGCGAGCGCTACTCAACAGCACATGTCTCGCTACATCGGACATTAAATGCCTGTTTTTAAACAAAATTGAAAAAAATAAAACTCGCGCGCGTTTTTCGCCGCATTTTCCCAAACAACAAATATCGATATATATATATTTTTATCCAGTTTTTTTCACTAAATTTCGCAACACGTGCAAAACAAAAAAATATAAATTCAAATTGTGCAATTTGTGTATTATTTTAATGCATTTACCGGCATTTTTCCACTTTATGTAAATATAAATATATCTAGTATATAAATTGATTGAAAACTGCTGCTGCTGCTAAAGTGGAGTTAAAGTGGAAGTTGAAGTTGAATAAGAACGAAACGCCAGCATAAAAATTCCCTAGAAACATACACACACACACAAACACTCGTGCACACACATAGATACACGCGTTTGCCGGGGCAACAACTGTAGAAAAGTGCATATATTGAAAGAGAAGTTTCAGGCGGCATTTCTGTTTGCCTGCCTGCCTGCCTGTGAGTGTATTGTGTGTTTGAGTGAGAACCAGTACGCATACATATATGCGCATGTGCATGTGTGTGAACGAGCCGAGCCGAGAGCTGCAGCTGTATTTGTTGTCGTCGTCGTCGTCGACGTCGTTGTTGGTTCGTTCTTTCTTTGTGTGCGTGCGCAAAAACACTCGCGTCGACCAAACAAACACACACACAAAAAAACTAAACTAAACTAAAAGAAGAAAAAAAAAACAAAATATACAGTAAAAGGTAAACTACCTACTTTGCCTGCCTTTTGGCGAAGCAGCCGCAAAAGTGTACGAAAAACATACCGAATAAAACTCATATACAACAACAACAACAACAGCAAGAAGGACCATATCCACACATACTTGAGCTATATATATATATATATACACACGCATTCATCAAAGACGCAACGCATTCTTGAATCAAAGCGTTGTGCTCTGATTTACGGCCGTCTCTCATTTTTGGGCACTTCCTCTTCGGCTTCCTTTTTTGCCAGCGCACTCAAAACAAAAACAAAAAGACGAGAAGAAGACGAGGCAGAAAAACATTCAAGTTGAGCGCGCAGCTTGTTGCGGATACATTTTTGCATTATTGGATTTATAAGCGAGACAATCTTCTTCTTGGTATGTCTTTTCATAATTAATATTAATCATTTAGCATATTTTTTTTTTTATTCACAATTTTTGCTACGTTTCTGTTTTTTCTTGTGGGTTTTTGCATATACAGAATTAAATATTTCTCTGCTTTAGTTGCTAATAACTCGACTCGTATATATATAAGTGGATATATATATATATATGTATATATGTCGTGTGTAAAAGTCGTGTGCGCCGCGTTGTTAATTATAAAAGTGACAAAAAAGCGCACATTCATTTATATATGCATATATGTATCTAAGTATCTGTGTATCTTTATGTATCTGTGTGTGTGTGTGAAGATACTTTGAAATATTTTTATGTACTTAAAGCGACAATTTAGGCAGCAAAAAAAAAATCAGCCATTTATTTTATAGTTCTTTTTGTATGTTCAGAAATGGCATTTTCCCTCTGGAAGTGTTTATTATGCTGTGGTTGAACTTTTTGTCTGGCATTATCTTGATCCTAAAGCAGTTTGTGTGGCAAGCTGTTTGCTGTTTCTTAAATGTTTCCAGAGATCGAGAGCTCAAATGTTGACAACTAATTGGCACAACTGTATTGAAGCTATGCCAGCTGTTTTTGTGCTTGCACTTAATTTAAGCATTTCTCAATATTTAAATCTCTTTTTGAGTAAGTAAAAAACTAGTAAAAAGATTTCATATTTAAATGTTATGAATTAATAATTACAGTTCAGAGTTGAAGTAAATATTCTAAATTATATTCATGTTCGATTTATTTTAATTATGTTTTTATGTGAATTAAGTTGTATTGTTTAACTTTACTTTATAGTTATACTTAATTTTATATTTTGCTTCTTACATTTTTTTTTTTGCATATTTCATAAAAATGTATTTATTTTCATATTCAAAAGTAGGTTTGCTTTTTTCATTGTTTTTTTTTAATAATTATAATTTTTCCAAGTATTTATAGAACTATGTCAGCTGACGATTAGCTTAATTTAAACACATCTCAAATCTAAACGAATTAAACGTAGCTTTTTCTTTTGCGTTTCACACATGTGTTGCAATAATGTTTTTTTTTTATAATTGATTTAAAGAGCTTACTTAAATCTGCGCCTTTGACTTGATTTTATTTTCGCACATATGTTGCAACAATTGGTTTATTTGCTAATGCGATAAACGCTTCTTGTTGAGTTCCTTCAACAAAAAAAGATCTCCCTTACTTTAACCCTTAGCCTTGTCAGCGTCACAGTCGCAACCCCAGCAACAAATAAATAAATAAAAAGAAAATCAAAATAATTATTTTGCGTGTTTAAACATCTGGCTTCAAGTTGAATTTGCAACATCCTGTTGCATACATGGTCGACATCCTTCGTTTTATGGGCAGGATACCGGAGTGACGCACACACAATTTAAATGCTGAATCACCCCCCTTGCAGCAGTGCACCCCCCGCAGCGTGTGTGTGTTTTTAAAAGTTTTTCCACACCACATGCGAACTGTGATTATGCCAAATCCCAATCCGAATCTGCGTCATAGTTTCTCGCTGCAGCTGCTCACATAAGTGTCAGATACAGATAAAGCTACAGCTACAGATACAAAGACAGATGCAGCTAGAGATACAGAGACAGCTACAGCTACTGCTACAGATACAGATACCAGATACTTTTTTTACTCACAGCTTTTTAGCTGACAACACGACGCATCTTTTTGCCTCATGACGATTCGTTTAGTTTTGTTTTGTTTTGCCGGGTTGCGTGTTTTGGGCAACCGAATTTCTTTTTTTTTTTGTATTTGCCACGCGAGGGTTGCCGCAATTCATTGTGGTTGCTTGGCCATTTTCATTTGCTGTTTTTATTGTTGTTGTCGTTATTGGCACAACAAAGCGCAGCAATTAAGTTTGATGGTCGCAACAACAGCAACTCAGCTGTGTGAAGGTGTTGGTTGTAGCTTAGATACACTTTCACACTGGAGCATGACAGTTTCAGTAGGAGTCTTGGCAAATGCCTAGAATTAAGCATAAAATCTATTTAAGTATCAAAAACATTGAAGTATCGCAAGTTAATTACATTTATTTTAAAGTTGACAATGTTTTTGCTGCAGTGTATTTTATATTCGTTTATCTGACCTTTATTTTATGTCTTTCTTCCTTTTTTTTCATGGCTGTTAGTTTTTATATTGGTGGTTGATTTAGCTCAACAGACTTTAATCAAACGCTTCTCCAATAATTGACGTTGAGTGTTGATAGAAGCTGAACCCTTGAAAATAGATTCATCGATTATTTTATTACCTCTCTTGCATCCACCCACACACACCACACACACACCAACACACACACCAACACACACACTGGCAGATAAAAATAAATTTTCCAGCCCGCATCACAAACTGTTTGTTGTTGTTGCAATTGTTATGAGTGTTTGCCCTCGTCCCTGAGTTTTGTATAGGCTCTGAACTTGTCACTCGTGCCACAAGTTGTTGCACTTAACCCAAACCCGAGCGAAGCACCTTTTCCCCACCACCTCCCCTCTCATCTGAGTGTCCCCCCTCGGTTTTGTTGTAAACACACATTTTGGTATCTTCTTCTGCTGCTTCTCGCTTGGATTCTCTATTTATTCTTCCCTCGCCTTTTTCACTAATTTTCGGACTCTACCTTTTCAAACTTTTATCAGCTGCTGTTTATCGTCGCTTCTTATTGAATTTCGGCTCAGTTCGTTGAGCTCTCCTTCTCTTTCTCTCTCCTCTATCCTCTCTCTCTCTCTCTCTCTCTCTCCGTTGCGAGAAGATTCTCAGTTTGTCTCCGCAGCAAACTCGTGCTACGTGCGGCTTCTGTCTGTCTGTTTTGGCCTCCGGTTCACAGTCCACAAAACTGAATTGATTTCGTTAAGTTTACAAAAAGCAAAACTTGTTTTTTATGTTTTGGGACCCCAAAACTCGTTTTAAGGACGTTCTTCTTGGCCAGTTAGTGCCTCGGGCTTTAACTTTTGCATTTCATGCTTTTTAGTAATTTAAAATTGTTTTTTTTTTTTTTTTTTTTTGATGCTTTTTTGCTTTTTTGCAATTTGCGTACATTTTTATGACTCACTTTTCCCTAGCCGCAGATTTATGGGTTATGTTGAAATTCCTCGTGTTTGCAACAGATGTGGCACTTAATTGAATAACTTGTAGTTGAAATAGGAGCTGGACTGCGGCAAGAAGCCCATCAAAATGATTTAGATCTTTAACCAAAGCAATTCTCAGTTTCTCAAATCCCAATCTAAAAGCGGATTTCTTTGCTTTTCTTATTTTATATTTGTTTTTTTTTTGTTGCATTGATCGCAAACAGGCACTTTTTGTGTCTCTTGCGAGCTGTCATTGTCTGCGTGGATAAGCATTATGTTGAACATTCCGCATTTGGTGGCAGATTCAATTAACGCATTAGAAACCCTTGCGTGTCTACGCCCCACTCGCAGTTGCCGCGCTTGATTGCTGTCTGCTAGAATGACAAACGCGCTTGCGGAATTGGCTGACAGATTTTTTGCAGCAGCAGCCGCCACATGTGGCATGTGGTGTGTATGTGGTGTGTGTGTGTGTGCAACACGTGCTTACCCCTTATCCATATTTGCTGTAGCTTTGCAGCTGCAGCCTGCCTCAACTCATTTGCAGAACTTTTCCTAGTCTTTTTCCAGCTGCTGGCAGCAAAAGTGCGGGCCAAATAAATGCAAACGTAATCATAAAAGTAAGTGGAAATAAATGCAGCGAAGCAGTGCAGTAAAAACAAATGATAAAATAGAGATACAACCTGAGAGAGGGAGAGAGAGGGAAAATAGAGATAGAGAGAGAGAGAAAGGATGAGCAAAAATAGTCATTAAGTTGCCGTGGTAGCTGCTGCAATATTTTATGATCCACCAAGCCAGTAACAGCAATGAACGTTAGAAGACAGGAAACAGGAATCTTAGAAGAATGATTTAGGGCAGCAGGGGGGTGCAGTGGAGGGGGGGGGGTCACTATATGCCCCATGGCTATTAATATTGCTTGAGTAACTTGGCTATCAGTGCTGGTTGCAAAAGATTTATGCATATTTACATATATATATAGATATGGCTGACAAGTCGTTTAGGCCACGTTGTTAATGAGATTTCATTTGCAGCCGCAGCATCTTTTAGGGAAGGCCTCTAATTGTTTACCCCTCATCATTATCATGTTTATCTTTTGGCTATTTGCACAGAGTATTCCCCCCACGACGAAAGTAAAATCTCAACTGTGTTTGCACAGCTGAAAAGCATCGAAACTCTTTAGCCACAACTACGCATCACAATTTACTCGTTTGAGCCATTAACAATTTGTCTAGCTGTCTGCTTCGGGCCAGACCCGCACTTCAAATTCCAATTGACATTGAAATCTCTGCCAGCCTAGAAACAACAATGAAAAGTGAAATCTTCCAAACAAATTTTCTTTCTAAGCCATAAAACACTTTTACGATTTTATTCGGTTTGATTTTTTTTGGAGGCTGTTCCCCAAGAAAGCACACTAAATTGGGGGCTAGCTATAAACTACAAATCAAATTAATAATCATATGTCTTTAAAGAGGCCAACGAGGCAGGCAGAGCCACAGTTTCCAAAACTCGTGCCCTATTCAAATGGTTACCAGACGCCCCCATCAGTAAGTCGGCTACTGCCCACTTTGAACTATACAAATCCAATTGGAATTTGCACGTAATTTCCATTTTTGAATACCCTGTAATTTAGAAAACTGCGGAAAATGGGGGTTATTTTGAAGTGGTGAATATATATACCAGAATCTAACAGATCAAAATAAATCAGAGTGCCAAAGCAAATCGATTTTAGTTTGGTATATCGATAAATATCGATTCACAATCATTGTTAAGCACAAGATATTTATTTATGTTTAGAACTTTACTCAATTTCCCAGTTTTAAAGCTAAGCTACAGTACAGGATATCTTCTAGTCTGTCAATTTTATTTAGCTCCTGTGCATGTTTTTGATGTGCTTCATTTTGTGGTCAGTTTGCTGCAATTCGGAGCGGCCCCATTATTTTTGGGGGTAATGAGTTTTTCTAAGTATGCAGAAAACGATTTGTTTTTCCTCGATTATTATTTTTCATTGCTGCTGCTGCTGTTGTTGTTGTTGTTGTTGTTGTTGCTAATGTTCGATTATATTGTGCATTTATTAAAGTGGATTTTGATTGGAGCTGTTGCTGGTTAATCGAGTAATCGATCTAAGAGGATTTGTGCTTTAAGTGCTTTAAGAATAGGTTTTTTTTATTGTTCAGACTCAGCCTGAGTTCAGATTAGCCACATGCGATGATTGAAACCCGAACTTGAGATTACCTGTGGGTTTCTCATAAGGTGAACACAAATTGAGGCTCATTTATTATAATACCTCAAATCGATAAAGTTGGCAATAAATATTTGGCCAAGAACCATTTAAAAATGCTGCATTTTTGAGGTCAACAAAATTTGACCGATTTTTGTATTAGTTTTGTTTTTAAGCTTTTGTTTGACATATGTAAATAACGAAAGTTGAGCAAATGTTTTAACTGCCTTTTGTTGAAGCATCATTAATCATCTAACGCTGGTTGTTGTTGTTGTTGTTGTGGCTTGCAACACGGCATCCGTCCAGAAGCTTTATGATTTCCCAACTCAAATAGCCTTGGGGTGCCCCGTGTTGTTGTTGCAGACCAAATCGATTTATGGCTTGTTCTGTAATTAGTAAAAAATAAAAAACAAAATCGAAACTAGTTTTTTCGGTTGGCTGCAGCGCACAATGTTGACAAGGCAACATGCAACATGCCACATGCCAGGCAACAATGTTGCCGAATGCCCCGTTTGAAGGCGACAAGTGTGTCGGAGAGTCTGTCGAGTGTTGTGTTGACTGTTTGACTGTGTTTTGCTGCGAGTGTTGCAATTGCCATTTGCCGACAGTTCTCGGGAACAACTGAACGTGTGCAACGTGCCGTTGCAGCTGCAGCGGCCAGTGTCCAGGCCAAGGCAACAAATGCTGCCTGTCGTCCGATCCCAGTCCCGGTCCCAGTCGGTGTTTCTGCTCTGGATTTATGGTCGCGACGCGTTGCAACTTCGCTTCATTTCATTTCGTTTTGTCGTTTGGACTGCTTTTCAGCCCCTCAACAAACCCAACCTTGCCCCACCAACCACCCCCCGCTCGATTGGCGACTTGTGCCTCGCCTCGCTTTTGACTCGAGGTCAATGGCATCTTCCTAGCAGCAATTATTGTTGCCTGTTGTTGCTGTTGTTGCTGTTGTATTTGCTGTTGTTCTCATGGCAGTTGTAAAACAACGAAGCGCGAATTATTATTTCAGCGAAGCGAAATGGAAAATGTTGTAATAATAAAGTGGCCAAAGCAACGAGCAGACGAGTGTTGAGCAGCAGACACAGAGCAGAGGAACCAAGCCAAGCCAAGCCAAGGCAAGGCAAGCCAAGCCAGGCCAGGCCAAGCCCCAAGTCCAATAGATTACTTGATGACTGCATAGACTTGCCCATCTTCCGTTTCGCACCACATTCAACTAACTTCAACTTACAAGCTTACATCACACAAACACACACGCACACACACACACACACACACACACACACACACACAAACAAAAGACAAACATTTCCGTTAGCTTAACACGCAAACCGACTAACCAAAAAAAAGAAAAGAAAAACAAATTAAGCCATGCCAGAACAGCTTAAGACTGAAGTTTAGATACACTTGCAGCCTGAACTTGACATGCTCAGCACTTAAAGATTGTTTTTATGTTAACAGTCGGATATATTTTGGCCAAAATGTTTGTAGAAGTGCAGAAAACACTATCTGACAGGAGGCTAGGCATGTGGGAAAGAAAGTAATAAAAGAGGAAGCTGCTCCTCTCCCCCCCACTAAAAATCAATACCAAAATCAAGCAGCCTTACACATGTCCTTCTCAAAGCGTTACACATTTCATTACAAATTCACAACACCCTAAATACACTTCACAAAAAAAAGCACATCTAGTAAAACCCAGTCAATTATGTGTTTTAGTTTTGTGTTGGTTCCTGGAAAGTAAATGAAATTTGTTCATTTTGTGCTGTGGCTTTAATTGCAGATTGTGTGACGCCACAGCTAGCTGCAATTTGTGCCGGCAGTTGAGCAAAAAGTTACAGATACAGATATAAAGATGCAGATATATATTTGGATACAGCTATAAAGATACAGATACAGATACATTTACAGTTACTGCTGCAGCTACAGCTACGTATTCAATTACATTTAGTGCTGTGCCTAGTTCCACTTCCACTTCCACTTCTTCTGCTGATTGCTGCACTTCTTTTCTGGTTTTTAGCTTATTATTTGTTCTCTTAAGTGATAAATTACTTACAATTTTATCTAATCAGTTATTGTTGTTGATATGCACGGTGTGTGGGGGGGGGGGGGGGGCGAGGCAAGTAACGCTTCAGTCGTGCACTTCATGATGAGTCAATTAAGTTTATCTCTGTCTGACTTCTGACTGATTGCCCAGCCGAGCCCCAGCCCCAGCCGTGTGATTTTTATCATTTAAAGAACGCAATTGAATTTAAGTAGCCTCAGCTTAAGTTTTAATTGCGTGCTTTAACACTATATACTATATCTATATATATATATATATATATGTCGGCTGATAGCAGTTATCGCTTTTGATTGATTCTGAATCATACAAAAAGTAGTTCGCTTTACGACAATATTACAATAGCCTCTGCCAGCGCATAATGTTTGGAGTTATACTTAGACCACTTGGATATGTATTTTGTTTACATTCCCTTCTTGAACTTGATTGACTTCTCATTTGAATTTTATTTGCCTTTCAATTTTCTTTTGTTTTCCCATCAGTTGCCGGAGAACAAAAACCATTTCTTTCTAATTATGACATCTGACTGACATTTTGACTGTGCATCAAAACAAACAAATAAAAAATGCTCTCGCTTTGAGACGCTGTCCATTAGTTGTTCCTGTCAAATAGGTTTTCTTTTGTCTGTGTGTGTCTGTGTGTGTGTGTTTGTGTTAGTGCTTGTGTGTGCTGCCACGCCTCTGCAGCTACCTCTCCTCCTTCCTCTCTTTTTTTATGTGCTTGCTTTGGTTTTTAACATAAATTTCACTTTCAAGCAACAGATTTCTGGACACTGAGGTTCAGCCTGGCTGTGTTGTGGTGCTGCAGTTAATTGGTTTATCACGCACACGACTTGCACTTGGCACCACTTGCGGCACATGGGGCAGCAACTGGCAACTGGGGAACTAGCGTACCATGAGCCAAGTAATACCTGCATATGAAAAACACTTTCGTTTCTGGCTGTTTTTTCAGAAACGAAAGTGGCCCTTTCTTGATTTTTCTCCAGCGATAAGAAAAACCAAAAAAAAAAAAACAATAAAAAAAAGCAGCAGTTACAAAACCAAAGGCAGGCAATGAGGTAACAATAAGCCAAAAGTAAACTAAAAGGTGCCAATTTGCTGACTCCACTCGCCAGTTACGAGTTGCAGCGGCGCAGTTGAAGTTGGAGTTGAGCATTGTCACATCAGCTGTGTCTCTGACCAAGTGCCCAGCCCAGCCATTATTTAACTTATATTTTTAACTCTCTTTTAAACTCTATTTATTATGGCATTTGTAGCAATTGTTTGCGCTTCAACGATTTAAATTATTTTTCTCTGCAACTTTTACATTTATTCTGCTTCCTTTTTAACCGCAAAAAAAGAGCTTCTCTTCGAAATTTGATATTGCCAACTCTTTTTTAGCCTGATCAATATCTTTGCATCTTCTTGGTAGTTTATTGTGGCAATTTTCTTTTATTCTGCTGCAAGTTATTGATAGCTTATACCCTTTCTTGAAGAGTCGCTGGCTTCGAGTATAGCTGGAGCGAATAAGCAGAATAAGGTTTATGATCTGATACCAAGCATTTCTTTCAGTATTCAGTTCCGTTGTAGTACTTCTATATATTATGCGTAATATTATAAATATTGTTTGCAGAGATATCAGCTTGATATATACTCCCAATAAAAGAATGAGAAACTAATTAAGCTTTAACAATAGAGCGAGAGATAGCAAGATAGTCACAAACTAGATTTAATACTCAGCACAACAATAATAAACAAATATTTGTATATATATATAAAAATAAATATATATATATACATTTATAAAGATTTAGCTTAGGATCAAAGCACAAATTCCGCTGATTAGGGTATTAAAAATGTGGCCAACTGCCAACAGCTTTGATTGTGTTGCTTAAAGCCAGGCAGCTGCTCATTGATCCTGCCTTCAACTTTACACGCAACATATCAATTTGCCTCTGACTTTTAACCACAAGTTAAAAAAAAAAAAAAAATATAAAAATAAATAAAATGTGTTTTTTTTTTTTAATGTAGCAATTTAATTTAATATTGATCAACCTATTGAAAGGTTATAAAATATTGTTTTGACGATTGTATACATAATAACAGGGAATTTAAATTAATTAACATAAACATATAATTGGTTTTAACATATTACAATATTACGTAACATCGAATATAACATTAAATATAACATTTGTTGCACATTAACGATACTACTAACGCCCAACTGTCCAGAGGTCGCTGCTGTGGAGGCGCTTTAAGCGCCGAAGGTAGTAGGGACTTAAGCTTAAAAAGCAGGCCATCATGCCATACGCGATCAAACGCTTGCTGGATATCCAGGAAGACAGCAGAGCTGTACTGCTTATTTTCCAAGGCATCGAGGACATGCTGAACTACTCGATGAAGTTGCTCTGGTGTACCATGGTGATGCCCAAAGCCAAACTGATGATCAGGAATTGCAGTCTGGAAGCCACTTACTGCCGACAATCTTAGATTATACGCCCTGCCAGGTTTCGGAATCATCGCAATCACAGCACACTTCCACGGAGTGGGGAAGTGGTGGAAGTAAGAATTATGGCCTGAAAATCGATATATGGGCATAGATCGAAACTTCAAAATGCCATAACTTCGTCAAAACTCAACTGATTTTAAAAAGCAAGGGCTTTTTGATCATAGTTTTGCCCCAAAATCAATCGTACATTCAAAGTTAAAAATGAAATTTGAGGTCGGAAGACAAGTAAAAATTATAGCCTGAAAATCGATGTACCGATATATGGGCATAGATCAAAACTTCAAAATGCCATAACTTCGTCAAAACTCAACTGATTTTAAAAAGCAAGGGCTTTTTGATCATAGTTTTGCCCCTAAATCAATCGTACATTCAAAGCTAAAAATGAATTTTGAGGTCGGAAGACAAGTAAAAATTATAGCCTGAAAATCGATGTACCGATATATGGGCATAGATCGAAACTTCAAAATGCCATAACTTCGCCAAAACTCATCTGATTTTAAAAAGCAAGGGCTTTTTGATCATAGTTTTGCCCCTAAATCAATCGTACATTCAAAGTTAAAAATGAAATTTGAGGTCGGAAGACAAGTAAAAATTATAGCCTGAAAATGGATAGATCGATATATGGGCATAGATCGAAACTTCAAAATGCCATAACTTCGTCAAAACTCAACTGATTTTAAAAAGCAAGGGCTTTTTGATCATAGTTTTGCCCCTAAATCAATCGTACATTCAAAGTTGAAAACGAAATTTGAGGTCGGAAGACAAGTAAAAATTATAGCCTGAAAATGGATAGATCGATATATGGGCATAGATCGAAACTTCAAAATGCCATAACTTCGCCAAAACTCATCTGATTTTAAAAATCAAGGGCTTTTTGATCATAGTTTTGCCCCTAAATCAATCGTACATTCAAAGTTGAAAACGAAATTTGAGGTCGGAAGACAAGTAAAAATTATAGCCTGAAAATGGATAGATCGATATATGGGCATAGATCGAAACTTCAAAATGCCATAACTTCGCCAAAACTCAACTGATTTTAAAAAGCAAGGGCTTTTTGATCATAGTTTTGCCCCTAAATCAATCGTACATTCAAAGTTAAAAATGAAATTTGAGGTCGGAAGACAAGTAAA
The DNA here is from genome assembly GCA_035044105.1 of Drosophila nr. perissopoda 5 BK-2023a. Taxonomy (NCBI): domain Eukaryota; kingdom Metazoa; phylum Arthropoda; class Insecta; order Diptera; family Drosophilidae; genus Drosophila; species Drosophila nr. perissopoda 5 BK-2023a. Next base: position 9,663,832 of record JAWNMK010000124.1, read on the forward strand.
AATTATAGCCTGAAAATCGATGTATCGATATATGGGCATAGATCGAAACTTCAAAATGCCATAACTTCGCCAAAACTCATCTGATTTTAAAAAGCAAGGGCTTTTTGATCATAGTTTTGCCCCTAAATCAATCGAACATTCAAAGTTGAAAACGAAATTTGAGGTCGGAAGACAAGTAAAAATTATAGCCTGAAAATGGATAGATCGATATATGGGCATAGATCAAAACTTCAAAATGCCATAACTTCGTCAAAACTCAACTGATTTTAAAAAGCAAGGGCTTTTTGATCATAGTTTTGCCCCTAAATCAATCGTACATTCAAAGCTAAAAATGAATTTTGAGGTCGGAAGACAAGTAAAAATTATAGCCTGAAAATCGATGTACCGATATATGGGCATAGATCGAAACTTCAAAATGCCATAACTTCGTCAAAACTCAACTGATTTTAAGAAGCAAGGGCTTTTTGATCATAGTTTTGCCCCAAAATCAATCGTACATTCAAAGTTAAAAATGAAATTTGAGGTCGGAAGACAAGTAAAAATTATAGCCTGAAAATCGATGTACCGATATATGGGCATAGATCAAAACTTCAAAATGCCATAACTTCGTCAAAACTCAACTGATTTTAAAAAGCAAGGGCTTTTTGATCATAGTTTTGCCCCTAAATCAATCGTACATTCAAAGCTAAAAATGAATTTTGAGGTCGGAAGACAAGTAAAAATTATAGCCTGAAAATCGATGTACCGATATATGGGCATAGATCGAAACTTCAAAATGCCATAACTTCGCCAAAACTCATCTGATTTTAAAAAGCAAGGGCTTTTTGATCATAGTTTTGCCCCTAAATCAATCGTACATTCAAAGTTGAAAACGAAATTTGAGGTCGGAAGACAAGTAAAAATTATAGCCTGAAAATGGATAGATCGATATATGGGCATAGATCGAAACTTCAAAATGCCATAACTTCGCCAAAACTCATCTGATTTTAAAAATCAAGGGCTTTTTGATCATAGTTTTGCCCCTAAATCAATCGTACATTCAAAGTTGAAAACGAAATTTGAGGTCGGAAGACAAGTAAAAATTATAGCCTGAAAATGGATAGATCGATATATGGGCATAGATCGAAACTTCAAAATGCCATAACTTCGCCAAAACTCAACTGATTTTAAAAAGCAAGGGCTTTTTGATCATAGTTTTGCCCCTAAATCAATCGTACATTCAAAGTTAAAAATGAAATTTGAGGTCGGAAGACAAGTAAAAATTATAGCCTGAAAATCGATGTATCGATATATGGGCATAGATCGAAACTTCAAAATGCCATAACTTCGCCAAAACTCATCTGATTTTAAAAAGCAAGGGCTTTTTGATCATAGTTTTGCCCCTAAATCAATCGAACATTCAAAGTTGAAAACGAAATTTGAGGTCGGAAGACAAGTAAAAATTATAGCCTGAAAATGGATAGATCGATATATGGGCATAGATCGAAACTTGAAAATGCCATAACTTCGCCAAAACTCATCTGATTTTAAAAAGCAAGGGCTTTTTGATCATAGTTTTGCCCCTAAATCAATCGTACATTCAAAGTTGAAAACGAAATTTGAAGTCGGAAGACAAGTAAAAATTATAGCCTGAAAATGGATAGATCGATATATGGGCATAGATCGAAACTTCAAAATGCCATAACTTCGTCAAAATTCTCCTGATTTTAAAAAGCGAGGCCTTTTTGATCATAGTTTTGCCCCTAAATCAATCGTACATTTAAAGTTGAAAATGAAATTTGAGGTCGGAAGACAAGTAAAAATTATAGCCTGAAAATCGATGTATCGATATATGGGCATAGATCGAAACTTCAAAATGCCATAACTTCGCCAAAACTCATCTGATTTTAAAAAGCAAGGGCTTTTTGATCATAGTTTTGCCCCTAAATCAATCGTACATTCAAAGTTGAAAACGAAATTTGAGGTCGGAAGACAAGTAAAAATTATAGCCTGAAAATGGATAGATCGATATATGGGCATAGATCGAAACTTGAAAATGCCATAACTTCGCCAAAACTCATCTGATTTTAAAAAGCAAGGGCTTTTTGATCATAGTTTTGCCCCTAAATCAATCGAACATTCAAAGTTGAAAACGAAATTTGAGGTCGGAAGACAAGTAAAAATTATACCCTGAAAATGGATAGATCGATATATGGGCATAGATCGAAACTTCAAAATGCCATAACTTCGCCAAAACTCATCTGATTTTAAAAAGCAAGGGCTTTTTGATCATAGTTTTGCCCCTAAATCAATCGTACATTCAAAGTTAAAAATGAAATTTGAGGTCGGAAGACAAGTAAAAATTATAGCCTGAAAATCGATGTACCGATATATGGGCATAGATCGAAACTTCAAAATGCCATAACTTCGCCAAAACTCAACTGATTTTAAAAAGCAAGGGCTTTTTGATCATAGTTTTGCCCCTAAATCAATCGTACATTCAAAGTTAAAAATGAAATTTGAGGTCGGAAGACAAGTAAAAATTATAGCCTGAAAATCGATGTACCGATATATGGTCATAGATCGAAACTTCAAAATGCCATAACTTCGCCAAAACTCATCTGATTTTAAAAAGCAACAGCTTTTTGATCATAGTTTTGCCCCTAAATCAATCGTACATTTAAAGTTGAAAATGAAATTTGGGGTCGGAAGACAAGTAAAAATTATAGCCTGAAAATCGATGTACCGATATATGGGCATAGATCGAAACTTGAAAATGCCATAACTTCGCCAAAACTCATCTGATTTTAAAAAGCAAGGGCTTTTTGATCATAGTTTTGCCCCTAAATCAATCGTACATTTAAAGTTGAAAATGAAATTTGAGGTCGGAAGACAAGTAAAAATTATAGCCTGAAAATCGATGTATCGATATATGGGCATAGATCGAAACTTGAAAATGCCATAACTTCGCCAAAACTCATCTGATTTTAAAAAGCAAGGGCTTTTTGATCATAGTTTTACCCCTAAATCAATCGTACGTTCAAAGTTAAAAATGAAATTTGGGGTCGGAAGACAAGTAAAAATTATAGCCTGAAAATGGGTGTGTTGATATATGGGCATAGATCGAAACTTGAAAATGCCATAACTTCGCCAAAACTCATCTGATTTTAAAAAGCAAGGGCTTTTTGATCATAGTTTTGCCCCTAAATCAATCGTACATTCAAAGTTAAAAATGAAATTTGGGGTCGGAAGACAAGTAAAAATTATAGCCTGAAAATCGATGTACCGATATATGGGCATAGATCGAAACTTCAAAATGCCATAACTTCGTCAAAACTCAACTGATTTTAAAAAGCAAGTCCTTTTTGATCATAGTTTTGCCCCTAAATCAATCGTACATTCAAAGTTAAAAATTAAATTTGAGGTCGGAAGACAAGTAAAAATTATAGCCTGAAAATGGATAGATCGATATATGGGCATAGATGGAAACTTGAAAATGCCATAACTTCGTCAAAACTCAACTGATTTTAAAAAGCAAGGGCTTTTTGATCATAGTTTTGCCCCTAAATCAATCGTACGTTCAAAGTTAAAAATGAAATTTTGGGTCGGAAGACAAGTAAAAATTATAGCCTGAAAATGGGTGTGTTGATATATGGGCATAGATCGAAACTTGAAAATGCCATAACTTCGTCAAAACTCAACTGATTTTAAAAAGCAAGGGCTTTTTGATCATAGTTTTGCCCCTAAATCAATCGTACATTCAAAGTTAAAAATGAAATTTGGGGTCGGAAGACAAGTAAAAATTATAGCCTGAAAATCGATGTACCGATATATGGGCATAGATCGAAACTTCAAAATGCCATAACTTCGTCAAAACTCAACTGATTTTAAAAAGCAAGTCCTTTTTGATCATAGTTTTGCCCCTAAATCAATCGTACATTCAAAGTTAAAAATTAAATTTGAGGTCGGAAGACAAGTAAAAATTATAGCCTGAAAATGGATAGATCGATATATGGGCATAGATGGAAACTTGAAAATGCCATAACTTCGTCAAAACTCAACTGATTTTAAAAAGCAAGGGCTTTTTGCTGCTGCAGCTTGTCATAAACCTGACAAGTTTGCCTCATTCTCCTTTGCAACCACTTCGAGCGAAAAAAATACATCTTTTGGATTGCAATCTTTGCTTTTGCTGCATGTCTCATGAATGTCTCGCTGCTGTTGCGTGTCTCTTTCTCTCTCTTTCTCTCTCTCTCTCACTCTCCCTCTCTCTCTCTCTGTCTGTCTCTTTCTTGGCCCTCCTGGTGCCTCCTGAAACAAAGAAAGACATCATCGATATCAAATGCCAGCTTCTCCGCTCTTCAGCAGCACAACACACAATCTTCAGGCTTCAGACTTGTTTGTTTGGCTTCCCCCTAAGTCAAGATATGACAGCAATAACAACAACAACAACATTTGCTTACCACTGAAAGTCTGCATGATGTGGCAACGCTTATAAATGCTTTTTTCTGGGTCAAAATGCAGCTTATAAAACAGCTTCAGAGCTCAAGTTTTTTTTTAATTGATTACAGAGCGGCGTTTAAAAATATTGCCAAATTTGGTGGAGAGTTGCCTAAAGTTTTTTTCTGGCTAAATCTACTCCAAATTATAGCCAAAAAGCTGCCCACATATGCAGCCCAGACTAGACGCAAAGTTGAATTTGGAACTTTTATCGATTATGCCAAAAAACAAAAAACAAATTGTATTTTTTTATGGTCATTAAAAATCAAGTAACAATCGCCATGGGGCAAAGTTTGAAGCTTTTCATTTTGCAATTAACGCCCGAATTGAGTTTAAAATGGATTTTCGATATTCAGCAATGAAAAGCGTTTTCAGTGAAAAGAAAAGCATTAAATATTGAGTGGCAAACACAGACAATGGAGCCAAAAGACTGCACACACAATAAAAGACAAAGCTGCAAAGCTACTGTGAACTGGACGGACGGACGTATGGACGGACAGACGGATGGACCGACGGACTGTTTGACGAATGCCCGATTGAATGAGTGAATGAATGCAGCTTGATTATTTTGGCCAGTTTTGAAATGCGCTTCACACATCGTCGTCGGCAACTATTTGGCGGTCTTTTTGATTTGCCAGCTACGCAAGAAATGCTTTTTTGGGGGAAATGGGAAAAGTGCCGCAAATGAAAGTATTATTTTTTTCTTTTTCTCTTAATTGCAAGTCAGCCATTTCAAATTATTGATTTTAATTGCCACTTTAACTTAATGAATTGCAAAAAGCCAACGGGATATAAATATTAACATTTATTTAAAGCGATTAAACTGCAAATTGCGTATGAAATGTGTTTCTCTCTTGCAAGTCAGCTGCAATTAGCTTATTTTTTTACAGTGTATGTCATAGCCTCTTAAATCGCATATATTTCATTTTAATATCTTACATCCACAAAGTGACACAAAGAGCGTCCACAGCTGATTTAATCTTTAAAGCCAACCAGAACATTATTTACCCAAAAGTTGCCTCACCAAAACGTGGCATAAATTAGGTGCATGAATCACAGACTTAAATATAAATGTATGCCTCACATTTTTATCACTCAAATGTGCACTCTCCGTGAATAGCTCCGAAAACAATACGCAAACCCATTTTGTGGGCGTTCTTTTATGGCATTATTATCATTAGATGGGAAATATATATATAAAATTTTATTGGCCTTTGCTATCAACAATTTGCTTTGCATTAATTAAATTAGTATAAAATGTGTGTGCATTGCGAGCATTCTCATAAAAAACCGTGTGCCTATAAAATTATACTCCCAAAATTCTACTCCAAAAGTTCTACTCTAAAAATTTCACATTGTGTCACAATAAAAAAATAACAAATGAACTCTTGCCCTTTTTTTGGCCACTAACTGAGGGTATGCTTATTTTGTGAACAGGTTTGTAACGCATTAGGAGAGATGACTGCGAGGCCTTGGTGTATATATTTATATTCTTGATCAGCATTAGTCAATATAGCCAAGTCTGTATGGAATCTATTCCCTTAGTTTCAGGCATCTTGATATCAACTTCTCACTGCAGGCAGTCTATATATATTGAAGCCAGCCGGAACTGACCACTGTCCTATATAGTTGACATAGGAACAATCCGTCTGTGTTTGATCATTTATAGTGAAATTTATTTTTCATTATTTGGACAAGGGTATTTAAGCTGCGGTTTACTTAATATGCAAGTTTTTACTTGTTTCTTAATGGGCTTCTTTCACTTTACGACATTTTTGATAATGTACGTATATATATATAGCTCAAGACCTTTGAGAGTTTTACGAGCTGACACTTCAACACATAAAACAAATAAAATTCTAACATTTTTTTTCTCTTTCTTCTTGTCTTTGCAGGTAAGCAAATTAATGTCGAAAACTGATTTCTTACACAAATGTTGTAAGTATTTTGATGTGAAGTGTGGTACTGAGCAATGTTATATATATATATATATATATATATATAGATATGTATATGTTGGCCAAGCCTTTTTGACGCAAACCGCAAACAAATTCCAAAGAAATCAAGTTTTTTTTTCTTCTATTGTTTGTTTGGTTAAATTTGTGTGGCTTAAATGGCTATCGATGGCGATGCAGTTGCAGTTATGAAGTTGCCAATGCATTTGGCTATTACAAATTTGTGTGAGCATTATGTGATTATATGTTGATTGTTCAGCGAGAGGAGGGAAAGGAGGCAGCAGACTGTGCCACGAGGGGAAGGGGGGAGGGTTGCTGCGGTCTCTGTGCAACAATTGTCTGCATTGCTTGCTGCTCTGCGTGTCCCAAATGAGTCCACAGATCGTTGTCGAGTGGCTGCCTTTTGCCAAATGCCGCCACGGCAAGTTGCACAAGACACAAATTTGTAACTGTAACCAGTACCAATAAGAAATATTTGTTTTTTTCTTCTTTTTTGAGGCACAGAGATTTGCGTGCCGAATTCAGGCGAAATGCAAGCATAGACGTTAGTGGCATAATGAATGGCTTTAAAAATCTAATTAGACAACGGCATTGTGTGTCCCCTCTCCCCATCCCCCCTCGCGCTCTCTTTTCCTCTCAGTTATGACCATAAAATTTGCAAGTAGGCGCCCAGAACTTGGCTTGGAGCATGCTGATTTCCTTTGGAAAGTTTTGCCAGTTCCCGGTTTGAATTTAGCAAATGAAACAATAAAATCACTTGCAGCGCGAGGAGGGGGCAAGGGAAGGGTTTTAGTGTATTGCAACTATGCCACTTGTTGTCAGTCGTTGCTGTTAGCCGTAAATATCTGATGAGGCCAACTTAATTATACCGTTGCACAGCTCTCTTTGCTTTGATTGTTGCTTTTTTTATTTTGGTGTTGGCCACACGTTTACCTCATTTGCAAATTGCGGCTTTTACACAAGGGCCAAGACAGCCAAGGGAGGGGTGGTGGGGAGTGGGGCAGATGCGAACAAAAGGGAGAAATACTTACAAAGAGAGATTGTGCCCCATTTTACAGCCCGTCAACTTAAGCGCTTTAATTGCTACCTCATGACTCGCCAAAGAGCTTCGGTGTTTGAAGTTGTTGTTGCTGTTGCTGTTGGCCAATGGCTTTGCTTTTGGAAACGTTAACAGACTTAATATAATTAAGATTGGCACAAGCTTAAAGTGGGGGCAAGACAGAGAGAGAGAGAGACAGAGAGAAATACAATGTGCGTAATCGATAGGAAAAAATCTGAAAAGTATTTTTTTACATTATTTAAATATTTGTATTACGCAGAAATACCTTTCAACTTGGATTATTATATTATCAAAAAGCGCGAAAATATACAGAGAGGAAAATGAGATATCAGAATGGAAAGAGAGAGCTCGGTTAGTGTAGTTGATCAAGAATATAGATACTCTATGGAATTGGAGAAGTCTTCTTCAAAGCGTTACAAACTCCACTCTAAAATTATGATAACTCCCTCAAATGTTGTACTATGATATCATTCTAGACTGAAACAGGTCTTACATTAAGTATGCCAACATTTTCAATTCGCAACAAAAAGTGGCAAAGAATATGTGTGTGCAACCAACACATTTTGTGTAGATAATGGTGGAAATCACATTGAGTGAACGCTCAGAAAATGAGTCGCTCAGCACCTGGCTTAGTTCACACAAACACACACAAACACACACACACACACATGTGTATATATGTATGTGTAATACTAATGTGGCATGTCACAAAAGCAAACCGCCCACAAGTGCAACATTTATCAAAAAATGCCTTGGCTGTCGGCTAATGCCCTTATATAGGGCCTTATTATATCATGATATATGATGAGGGAGGAGTGAGAAGGGCGGAGGGCGCTTGTCACGCATGCAGTTGATAAGAATAACAGAGACACCCTGTCTATTTTTTTTCGCTTCGTTTAAACCCTCATTAATCGAGCATATGGCGCTGGTCGGGTCAATTTCCTGACCAGTTCCCCCCCAGACAAGTGTTGTCGAAAGTTTTCCAACCTCAGTTGCCTCAGCAATTTACCAACGATAATACGTAATTTAAATGTAAGCTAAGCACTCAAATTATGACAACAGAAAATAAAATAAAAAATAAAGCACAAAATGCGACCGGAAACCGCAGACTCTAACTCTAAAAACTCTAAAAAAAAAAGGCCAACACAGCTCGCAAAGCGTAACGATTTTAATTTGGAGAATTACTATCTATAGTCGTGGCACTTAGTCGAACTTGCTACATGCTACATAGAGAGCTGCAAACTCCATGACAACATTAACATTAACAATTGCAATTGCAATTAACCCACTTTGTTTTTTGTGATACAATTACAACTACAACAACAACAACAACAACAACAAGGTAATATTATTTTTTAATGATATAACAAACAAAAACAAAACAGGAACTCAGCTTGAAATGTCTGCTGCTCTTCTAAAATGTATAAATGATTTTTAATGTTTGTTATACGTGTACAAAAAAAGGGGCATAATTAAACATGATATATATGATAGAATTCTGGCTAATGAGTAGTCTGCCTGTACTTATACCACGATCTGTTTACTATAGCCTGCAAAGCCTAATTATAAGCTGACTATTTTTCTTGGTTAAGTTTAACTCAAAACTCATCCTGCGCAGCTTGGCAATTTAATGTGTTTGTCCACATGACATTTCGCATTTCTGTTGAAATAATTACGCATGCCACATGTTGTCAGTTTCTCTCAGTCTATTGTTTTTTGTAGGCTCTTCCGGGTACGTCCTCCTGCCCCATGACAATAGTCAGTCATAGACCCAGTTAGGGTCAAGTGTAAACAGACGCTACCAGCTAAGAAACCCACCACAGCACACAGCACATGCTATTCTTGTGCTCATTCCCCATTTTCATTTCCATTCGCATTCTCATTCTCATTCACATTCCACTTCCACTTCCCATTCTCATTCACATTCCACTTCCCATTCTCCTTCTCATTCACATTCTCATTCCATTTCAATTTGCCAGCGCGCGACTCTTTAATAGTTTCGTTCCATTGAGTGATCTCTCATGGCACATCAGCCTCATAGTTTTCCACCCAAACTAGGAAAAACAATTTCCTTTTATGGTTATTTACGTTGTGCATAAATTTATTTTGGAAAACACGAAGTTCTAATATAGTTTTCACCACATGAAAATTTCCACAAATTTCATGCTTTTTTTTTGGTTTTTTGTTTTCTGTTTTATTATTGGCGACATTTGGCTAAGCATTTAATTAGCATGGCGAATGCTGCTGCAGCAGATGATTGTTGCAGCCAAAATGTGAGACGCCCCCAAACAAGAAATATGAAAATACTTTTGACGCTGGCTGACCTTCGCTAATGGAAGAGTAGCTGCAACAATATTGAGGGAGGGGTGGGGGGGTCAACTTCAACGGAAGCCAGCAAAGAAATTCGAGAGTCATGAAACGGGTCTTCGCAACAACATTGCGTACTGTGCTTGCAGCTTGCAGCATGTAGCATGTAGCTGTTGTTGCCGCCACCAACCACCTCCCACTTCTCTGTTTTGCATTTTGCAAAGATGTCTTGATGCTGATAACCCCCGCAAACCCCTGAACTGAACCCCAACCAAATATAAAAATAAAACAAAATGCGCACCTTCTCCTGGCAAAAGTAACAAGAAGCAGCAGACAACTGCGGCCACAAATGAAATGTATTTATTTTTGTATACCCTAGCAGGTCTTTGGGGTCTTTCGATTTTGATAAGACAAATAGAAATCGGCCAATCCTTCAGTTAGTAAATATATTCATGATCAGCATCAATTGTCGAGTAGATTTGGCAACGGGTTTATCAGTGTTAAAGTTGAATGAAACTGTATTCTTGCTTAAGGCAAGTCTCAGCCCAGATTATGCTGGATATATCCACTATATAGTTGTATATGATTTCCCCAGAAATTATGACACTTATTTTTGCAAACAGCATTTTTATTATCAGTCTTCAATTATAAGCCATAGAAGTAAGCGATAGATTTAAATATAAGCGTATGCCATATTCGGTTTCAAGCCTTACTTTTCCTTCCCGTTTTTGGTATTAGTTTTTTGTTGGGGTTTACTCGGAAAAGTCGGGTCTGTGTCGCAGTTGTAGCGCATATCGCTGTGGGGCCATCTGTGCGGGGCCAACAGAGCCGTAAAGAAATTAATTCGCCTAACCCTGTCGACACCTAACACAAGGCTAAGCTCAGGCTAGCAGCACCACCACTGACTGCACCACACAATAGCACCCACCGCCACACACGAATTAACTGCGAAGAAGACGCTTTTTGAGGCTTTCACTCTTGCCTTACACTTTGCTGCCTGCCTGCCTGCCCCTTCTTAGCCAATTCTGTAGGTCGCATCAATTTCGTGGCTTGCACTTTTGACTAACTTATGCAAATAAAGTTGACGTGGCAAGGTTGCTGCTCAGTATTTGAAGGGGCGGCTTAGCTGCCTGCCTAATTATGCAAAGCGGCTTAAGCAGAACGCAGTGTCTTTTGGCCCAGGGTCAAAAGGAAGCCAAACCTACACTTGGCCTGGCCAATTGGCCCCCACACTTTGCCTGGCAAATTGGCCCTCAGTTTGCCTAATTGACGAGCGTTATTTGAATCATTTCGAAACAAAAACAGCAACTGAAATAAATAAAAACCGGAAATTCCTCAAACTGAATTTGCATGCATGCCACATTAAAGTGTAAACTATGTGTTGGAAAGTGCGGAAATGCAAAAATGCGAAATGCATTTTAGCAACGAGTGTGAAAAACTTGAAAATATGTTTCATGTCCGTTCGCTGAGCAAACAAAAGGCGAACAAACGCTGAAGCAGAAGCAGCAGAAGAATGCACGCGAAGTAATAAAATGCAAAGTTTTTTTGCTGTTCCGCTCGAATGGCCAGTGAAGTGCACTGCGCAAAAAATACAGCTAATAAGTTCTTTAAAACTGAGTGAAGATAAGGCAGGAAAATACTTTCTGGGAAACAGATGTTATTTTTAAAGAAATCTAATTTTATATCCCAGTTTAGTTTTCAATGCAGCTAACTTTGGCCAAACAGCTTGAACTAAAATATAGCCCAGTTGAGTGCAGCAGGCGAAGAAGGCCAACAGTTTAGTGTCGAAACTTCTTAAAGCGAAAACTAACCAACATTTCAGCCAGCTCAGCTTTGCAGTTGAACAGTTGAGCAGTCGAACAGTTGAGCAGTTGAGCAGGTGTGCAGTTGTGCAGGGTTTCAAAGTGACAGCTGAGAGAAGTTGCTGAGCAGATGGGGGAGAAGGCGTGTCCAGTCATGGGTAAATGGTTACAAAGAGCAAAAAAAAAAGGGGAGTGAAGGGGAGAGAGAGAGAGAGAGAGAGAGGCAGAGACGATTGTAAGCAGAAAAACTAACTAGCATTTGAGACAGCTCAGAGCTGACATTTAACCCTCAATGTGTGTCTGCTGAGGACGACACGCAGCGCAATCAGCAAAGCCTCAAGCACCTGCCTTGATTATAGTGCAGGCAGCTTGGCTCGGCTTGTGGCAAGAACCTGATATTAGATGTAACAAAGCACAGACTCGATGGCGGCTACCGAATTCGACTAACAAGCTCACAACTTGGCCAATTTTCATAATCTGCAGGAAACATTTGCGGGACACGCTTCAATTTTTCACACTGTTGCTGTTCAATGATTGCGCTGATCACAGCTATCGTTTCCGGTTGGGTTCGCAGCAGAGCATCGCAACTGAACGTGACCAGCGAGTTGCAGATTCGAATCCCGTGAATCCCGCTAATCCCGAACACGGCAATTACGCCAACAACAATCGGCAAATAATCAACAATTGTTGCACACACAATTTTCGCGCGCCAGCAGCAGCAATAACAATAACAACCAAAATTGCAATTAGAGTTTGAGTTTGAGTCCCGAGCTTTGTATAGCTGTAAATGTGGGCGTGGCCGTCGCACACTGCTTGCAACTACATTTTGGGGGTTTTGCAGCGCTGTCAACTCCAGCAACTTTTAGCTGCCCACCTGCCTAGCTTGGCTCTCACCTGTACTCATTTTGGTTGTACTTGTTTTTTTTTTTTGTTAATTGAAATTGTTTTCTGTAATTATTTTCTTACTTTTTTTTTTTGTTTTTGTAATGAAAACCATTCATTTTAATTTAATGTATACAAAATGGGGGAAAAAAAATAGAAATGCAATTAAAAAGTTGGCAAAAATTATACGAGTCATTTTTTAAACAACGTCAAAAAATGTTTTTTGAGTAGACAAATTGTGGGCGTTTGTGAAGTACTCGACGACGTTCTTGCAGGCGGGCGGCAAGCTTTCACCATTATAGAAAGCTCATCATCATTACAAATTGCTTGAACTGTGCCTCACCTAGTGGCATGCCGCAACACCAAACCAACTGCCTAGAGAGAGACTTTCCAACCAAACACATCCCGCATACCGCCGCAGTTAAGCATCTATTACAATTCGCTCTATCGCGATGCTCTTGAATTACAAATACCCAAACAAACCACCAGAAAAATAAATAAACTTTGAGCAGAGCCATATAAAAATCATGATGAGTTTTCTTTCCTTTTTTTTCGTTTTTTTTTGGTTTTTTTTAGTTTTTGGTTTTTGGGTGTGGCTTTTATTTTTGTTGGCTGGGTTTTGTAAGTTTTGTCTCTCAAGTTGAAGGCGGCAATAACATTTAACGATTTAAAGTGGCAAGAGGTTAAAGTAATTTACATTGGATAAGTCATCATTTGGGTTTACGATTTGATTTGGGGTTTTCATTACCTAATGCATAGTCTGCATTTTTCTTTCGAAAGTTTTCTTTAACCATTTCTATACTCAAACATTTGTATCCAAATGGCTTTTCCTTAAAGCCTTTGGCTAATTTGAATATATTATAAATAAATCATAATTTGAGGATGCAATGCGAGAAAAGTATAGTCACGCAAGCAAAGTTTGACAAAGTCATTGCGTCTTCTGCGCAGCTGCAACTGTTGCATGTTGCATGCTACATGATTTGCTTGTGTTGAAAACTTTATTGAGGCGTTATCACAAACAGCGAGGGAGGAAAACAGAGATTAATTTGTGCCTTCGATCGAACCCTATCATTTTAGTGTGTGGGTGCCAAATCCCCAAGCAACAATTACAAATAAAAAGGGAATCCAAAACAGTGGATTTGGAAACATGTGCAACATGTGCCGTTCCCACTTCATGTGTCTTGTTTCGAAAATCATTTAAAAATAATTAAGCTCATGTTGTTTGCCCACACAAATGTATCTGTTACAAACTTAAAAATTATTTTGGCTTTTATTGTTATTTTGGGCTTTGACATATTTCTGTGGAGTTTTGGGGAGTCGAGGATGCGTGGGGAGTTGCCACAATAAATCAAATACCGCAACGGAAGTGTGGCAAATGAAATACGAGCTTGTGTTACACATTTTAGATATCGAATTTCGATTCAGCCATATGAATTATGGCCTTTTGTTGTCTGTTCGATGGGGAAATTAATTTGGGGGAGCGCCTCCGACAAATCTGCATAGATAATGAATCAATGTTGACTTAAATATATGTTGGATTGTCGATACATATCTTCCAGCTAATCCCAAAATACTTTTACAGACTTTATTAATTGCTCAAAATTCAAGCGTTTCATTCGAGATCTATTCGATATCAGCTACTATTGGAAAAGAGTATTTCATATTCGTTCACATTCGTCCGCCTCTCATTTGTTGCCACCCGTTGATTTATCATCATCAGTTGTTGCTGCTGCTACTTTTGACACTTGTCCATTGAAATGGCAAACACAAATTTCAATTACAATTCGTGCACCTTTGACTCGACAATTTAACAAAACTTTAAATTGGTTAACTGCTAAACAGTTGGCGTTAAAGTTAAAGTCAGAGTTTGAGTTTAACTGCAGCGTAAATTAGCCAACACAAGTGCTGGCGATATGGCAACATGTTGCCGCGCAGCATGTTGCTGAAAGTTGTCAGTGGTATTGCCAATTGTCGAATTGTGAATTGTGAATTGCCAATTGAAATTGCTGTTTGCAGCAGTTTTTTTTTGGTTGGCTTCTTTCGCATGCCAAAATGATATCGGCTAGCTAATAATTTATGGGATTTAATTTGCCACTTGTGCAAGATTTATGGCACCATGAAAATTGAAATGCAATCAAAAATATTATGTTAACCTCTGACCACAGAATGCAAAAGGAAAAAAACTATTGGCTTAAGATATGGCAAATAAATCATGTTTTGGCCACAACAGTTTTCGCGCCCTTTAGCAAAAAGAAGAAATAACAATTGATTGACAAGCCATGAAATTGGATTTTCTTAAACAATTGGCAATTTCTAAGGCTAAGGCTAAGGCTCCTGGCGCTGACAATTTGTAATTTGAAAATTTGGCTAGAAAGTTGAAATGGTGGAATGAACTCTGACCCGCTGCCTGTGGTGGGAGCGTTGTGTCCTGTGCCACAATTGCAAAATATTTTTAACTAACCATCAAATATGAACATGCTTCTGCATGTATGGCTTGCAACTGCAACATGCAAATATAAACATAACACGCACCCCCTTCTGTCGCCTGCCTCCCATCAGATGGAGTTGATGCCACCCAAGCGAATGCATTTCCTATTTGTTGCGGCCTTGGCTTCCTTCCTCTTGGCAATATTTTTCTATTGTTGCTGTTGTTATTGTTGTTGCCATGTTTTCCATGTTGTTTGCATAAACATTGAATTTTTTGTTTTATTTTGCTTTTGCATTTTCTTTTTGTTTTGTTTATTAGCAACGCCTTGGCTGAAGATTTATTTGCCTGCTGGCTGGCAACTTCAGAGTTCCACTTGTGATGTCTTTCTTTGGCTCTCAACTCTTAGCCGACTCGTGCAATAATAAATTTCAAATGTTTTTTCTTTGCTGGTTGGTAGTCGTTGAGGCGCAACAGGCTCTGGCGCAAAGTAAACATTCAAAAACGTGACTTGAATTTAATAAATGGTTATTGCATTGAGAATTAGACAGCCCCCGTTTGGGGGCGCATCAAGTAAAGTTAGAATTTATATATATGTGTCTATATATTTATAGCAACAAATTCTTAATTGGCGATTTTTATTAGTTGAAGAGTTTTCTATATATTCAAGTACGCAGTTTGCCTTACTTATTTATCAGCATTAAGTAGACCCATATAGCTATAGACTAGCTAAATTAATCATTTTAATCCAGTCTGATTGCACTTCCTGTAAGCTTATATAAATAACTGACCTTCTAAGTGAAGTGTCTCTTTTATAATTTATTGATTTTCTTGGATAACGCTGCACTGCAATGGTTATCTTATCGATTTCTGCCTTATCTATAAATGGTTTTCCCTTTACACAATTGAATATATCAAATTAATTCCATTTTCCTATCAGAACGTGACAATTTATGACACTAATTAAGGCACTGCGACAAACTGCGCTTCCTTTCTAACTTATCGCCGTATATATGTTTGTTAACTGGGCCAACTATATATATATATAATGCTTTATCGATATTCGATGTTATCGTTGTTGTCTCGACAATGTCAACAAAAATGCCATGACGAAGGCACTTTCCAAGCATTCACCTATCACTTTTTTTTGGGGTCATAGAAATAAAACCACAGGCTGAATTTTTTTTTCTGTCGCGTGCCTGTCTCGCTCCTCTGTCTCTCTTTCTCCCTCACTCTAAACGCCCACATAGAAATTGTCATGCACCATTGCCACATGCACGGAGCCAGAAAATTGGGTGAAAATCTCATTTTCCTTTCCGTTGTTGTTGTTGTCGTTCGAGTCAACAATTTTCTAGCCAGACATAAATCGTATATGGCTAGAAAAGAGCTTTTCTCGTTGCCTATTCAATTAGCATAACAAACTATAGCATGTCCCCCAACGCCCACCCCCTCCACCCCTCACTCAACGCCCACTCTTGAAAACGGCGCCCATGTTTTTTTTTTCATTGGAGGAAAATAGTTTTTCCCATATGAGGGCATTTAAGTTTTAATGTTGTTGTTCTTTTAAGCTGTCAATTGTGGATTTCTATTAAATGTTTTCGTGTGTTGCATGCCTTTTCTTGTTGGTTGTTGCTG
Source organism: Drosophila nr. perissopoda 5 BK-2023a (assembly GCA_035044105.1). Taxonomy (NCBI): domain Eukaryota; kingdom Metazoa; phylum Arthropoda; class Insecta; order Diptera; family Drosophilidae; genus Drosophila; species Drosophila nr. perissopoda 5 BK-2023a. The sequence goes on from JAWNMK010000124.1 coordinate 9,680,374, forward strand.
TGTGTGGCATCTGGCGATTATTTGGCTGCCCCAAAGTGTGGCCAAACATTTCACTTGGTGGGTGAAAACAAATCATTATGCGTGTTGTCAAACTTGTCGCTTCACAAGATCTGAACAAAGTCAAAGCTTCGCCCCCTATTTGGTCATAAATTATGTATTTATGGTCAATCTCTCTCTCTCTAGCTCTATCTCTCTCTCTTGGAAAAGTGTTTTCTTTTTTCATTTTGGTGTTCATAAATTTTATGTGTAGCTTTGAAGTGCCCATTTCAGTCCACTTGGACTTATCTTAGCCATAAATTAAACGTTAACTAATTCTCTGCTTCTTGCTCTTTATTTCTTTCTAGGTAAGAATCCCTTTAAAGATCTCTGATCTCTGCCTTTGGTTGTACACATGTGTGCTGTTGCGTAAGTTTTTCGCCAGCTATATTTATTTTTCTTCTTTTTCTTTGATTTTTGTTGTTGTTATTTTATTTTTGGTTAGTTTTGCTTCCGCAATTAAAGCAGCAATTTTTCAACAAGGAGCTTGGCATTTTGCACTTTTCATAACGCGTTTGCTGCTTTTTTCCAGAGCATTGCGTGCAAATTTTAATTTTTCATGCCAAAAATTTGTTGTTGTTTTTGTTGTTGTTTTTATTTAGTTAGACAAATGCATTTTCCAGCAGCGTTCAATAAACCAAAATGGATGCAAGATTGAAGATATGTGTTGTGGCCATACATCAAATACTCGCAGTGTCTGCTTTGCTGCTCCCTCCCCCCGCCCCCCTTCCCTCGCTTGCCTCCAACTGCTAGTCAGGGTTGCTTGTTGAAATGAACGATTCGCAATTAACATTCATTCATTCATTCATTCATTCATTCGTTTATTCGCTTTCACTCATCTTTTGTTCGTTTCGTTTCTTTCTTTTTGCTTTAGTTTGTTATGAGTGCAATTTGTTAATTGTCTTTGCTTATTTGATTTTTTACAGCTCTTTCGCATTCTAGTTGTAGTTTTACTTTTTTAAATGATCTAATTAGTTGAGTGATAAGACTTGATTGAATATGTTTTAAATTGCGCTGATTGAGCTTTATTATTATTATTTTTGAAGGTTAAACTGCTTTTGTTAAACAACTTTTTATTAAAATAAATATATAAATATATATTTTATATTATATTTATATTTATACTGGTTAAACTCTGTGTTTAACTCATTTTGTGCTTCTTTTTTTTTTTTTTTTTTAATGCTTCTTTTTGTTGGATTTGTTTTTGTTCTTCTGTTTCCTGCTTTTTTTTTTGTAATTTTAGCTTTTATTTTGTTGAATTTTTTTTTCTTTTTTCTGGGAAACTTTTTCTTTTTTTGTACTTCTGTTATTTTGTACTTTTTTTTGTACTGCTTTTTTTTTGTACTTTTTTCTGTTTTTTCTTTGAAATTTTTCTACTTTTTTTTCCTTCTTTTCTGGGCTGCTCACTGCTATAAATAACTTTTGATAATATTTAATTATATTCCTTGTACACTGAACCGCTTAATCACAAGATCTGTGCCTCATCCTGATTCTTCTATTCGGTCTTGCTAGTCAGACTTCGATCAGGCTGACTTTTTGCTATCTTTTCAATCTTGCCTTCCTTTTAATTAGCTAATTGCGCACATTATCAGAGTAATGCCAACTTATCTTGGCAAAGCTCTTTTGCTGGCTTGCGCAGATAACTTTGATTATTATTAGCTCGATCGATGCAATCATCAAGACGATTATCATCATCATCAACATCGTTGTCAGCAACAGCAACAGCATTAAGCGAGCAATTACTTTTGATAAAAGTGAACATTTTGTGGCAGCAAGCAAAACCTTCAACTTCTTCCATATCCCGACTGCATTTGCAGACATAAACAGAAAAGCGCTTTCAAGCAGAAGCAGAAAAAAGAGATGCGCTCGGTTTGCTGCTTTTCTTGTCAGCAATCCCCCCCCCCCCTCCATCCCGTTTGGCTCCCTCTCCCCTTGTCCTGGCTGTCTGCATCTGTCGCTCGCTCTTTGGACTGCTGTCAGATTGTATATCGGTGAGTTGTCTCGATTCGAGTGTGCTCCTCGAGTCTCTCTGGCTCTGACTCTGACTCTGTCTCTGACTTCAACTGCAACTGCAACTGCGACTGTCGGCAGTTGTTGTTGTTTGTTGCTGTTGTCCGGCTGTCTGTCAAAAGGCAAAAAGTGCATTTCGTATATTGAAAACAATTCGTTTGCTGCTGCTGCTGTTGTTTTTGCCTACGTCTGTCTTCCGGCAATGTTACATTGTTTTTGTTGCATCAGTTTCAGTTTTGTTTGCTGTCATTCGATTATGGACTGCATACCCAGCACGGATTAGAAATGGCTTCAAAGGGTATCATAGCGTTGAGCTAGTTAAATAATGCTTTTCAGAGTTGGATATCAATAAGTACTGCAAAATAAGATATATATGAAGTTATAGGGTATCCTCGCAGTCGATCACTCTCGTCTCGAGCAAGTTACATCTTTTTTGCTGTGGCTGTTTTTTGTTTTTTTTTGTTTGCTAGTCGCTGTCAATGCGCAGATTTGCTTGCACTTTTAGCTCCTTTCGGGCGATTTGCCCGTTTTGATAATGTTGGCCAAAAGGTTTTGTTTCCGCTGCTGCCACTCAATTGAGTCAGCACACGACTTTTTTTTTTGTTTTTTGAGTGGAAGGGGGCACGTGCAGCAGTGCAGTGCTATCACCTCGTAACTGCCGCCACCTGCAACAACAAAAGCAGCGAGCTTAAATCTTCATATTTGTTGTGTGCCGATTTACGTGACAAAAGCAGCTGCATGTTGTTGGGGGGAGAATTGTGGATTGGATTCAACTGGGGATTATCATAAAATCGCCACGTGAACAATTCACTTGGGTTGCCCAGGTGAAAATTTGCCAAAATGCAAATTGCGACTTTCTAATGCCCCCACAGCTTGTGGATGCTTGTGTTGTTTGGACTCTGCACACCTTCCAAAGGGTGCATCTCATAAATTGATTTCAATCGCAGCTTGTTGCGATTAATCCTTGTTAACTGTTTGCCGCATGCGGCACATGCGACATGCTGACGCCAACGCGTTTCACTTGCAACATTCAATCATAATACCACGTTGCAAGTGGCACTACGATACGAAGGTGTGTGTGTGTGTGTGTGCCACCACCTACTACTTGCAATTGTCAGCGCGATTCCAGAGGCGCCTCTCGTCTCACTGTTATTCAAATTGTCGCCTTGCCCAATTTTCTTGGCTAATAAAGTTGGCAATAAATATTGGATTTGTTATGCGCAAGCTATGCAAATTTTTTTTTATTTGCTTCGATTTAAAAGCAATCGCCAGGCGACGATGTGTTGCGGATTTTAACGAGTGTTGTGCGAGTGTGCCACTGTCTGTGTGTGTGTGTGTGAGTGTGTCTTTAGCTTGTTAGGATGCCTTCGTTATAGATCCATTGTCGCGTTGCCAGACAAAAGCGTATCACTTAAACTTTCACTCAGCTGGTGCTTTGAATGCGAATCAGCCTCACTTTGTGCACTTTACTTAATGCACTTCATCTAATTGATCTGCGGCGAAAGTGGAAAACAATTACGGATCGTCCTTTGTGTGTTGCAATTGGCAACAGTTCCAAATTGACCACTGCCTTAACGCTTGCCAATATTGTTTGAATTGGCAAAAACCAGGTATTTTTGTTAATGGTTTGATCTGTGCATTTAAAGTTGGAAATCAAATTCTGACTCGAAATTGATGTCATAAAAAAATCAGTCTTTGGAATTAGTCAAAACTCAACCGAATTTCAAAACCAAATGTTTTTTTTGACTATGGATTGACTTCTAGAACAATACTACATTTAAAGTGGGAAATGTTAAAAATAATGATTCACTGACAAATCGCTTTTAGAAAGCGCTTTAAACTTTCATAACCTTGTCAAAACTCAACTGAATTTTGATCATGGGTTGACCTCAAGAACATTGCTAAATTTAAAGTTGGAAACGTGTTTCTGACTCGATTGCCATGTTAACAATGATTCACTAAAAGAGCGCTTTAAACTTTCATAACTTTGTCAAAACTCAAGCAATTTGTAAGTTTCCATTAGGAACATTTCGCATTTGTTCACTTCAGAGCTCAATAATCGACTTATGTAATAATAAACTCATTAACCGTTCTCTGTGCGCTTACGCTGACTAAGCCAAGTTAGCAGACAGACATTGCCAAATCCTCTACTTGTGGCACTCAGCTTGTGTGTTTGTGAGTCTGTCAGTTTCTCAGCACTCTTTATCGGGGGCTCCCCTCCCCTCCCCTCCCCTCCAGTTTCAGTTCAATGCACTCTAAACAATTGAACATTAAGCACGCTTAGCTGCTTTGCTGTTAGTTTGTTTGGTTTGCTGCTTGGCTGCTGCTGTTGCTGCTGCTGTTGCTGCTAATGTTGTTGTTGTTGTTGTTGCTGCTGTTGCTGCTGCTGCTGATTTTTGCGGTCTCTTTCACCAGCACATAGTTAGTATCTGGAAACGTCGCTCATAAGTTATTTGTGTTATTGAACCCAGCCCACATTATTAACGCCCCTCAACCAAAAGACAAAAAAAAAATATTAAAAAAATATTGATATTAGCGATTAAATGGAGGGGGGGAAACCTTAAAAAAAAAATGTCGCTGAGGTTGCGGCACACACAAATTGCTGTTGGTAGCGAAACACGTAGCCTTGGCTTTGATAATCAGTCAAAAAGTGTTGCCAACAATGGACGCCGCCACGTTCGCAGGAGTCAGCAGGCCAGATTGAGATAACATATATATATTTATATATCTCTCAAGCTAAGCTTGAAACTTTTACTTTGTGGAGCGTAACCCTTTTGGCTTATTAAGTACACTGTAAAAAAAATTTACAGCTCGCTTTATTTGCGTTGGATTAATTGAGCAGATTCCTTTTGTATAGTTAGACAAGAATTTTATTAATTTTTTAATAATGGTTTGGGGCGGATTTGCACACTTTCTTCGAGACGCCTTTTAAAAATCAATTTTAGCCAACTCTCGACACCAGTCAGCGCCTTCGAGTTGACTCATTGGTGGCACCCCTTAACCCAAGCGTGGCTCACATGTCGTCGATCAACGCTGGCACCATCGTTTATCTTTCGGAAGTGCCTGACAAGCTGCTGTCGTTGTCGATGTTATTGTTGCTGTTGCTGTTGTTGCTGTTGGTGTTGTTGCTGTTGTTGCTGGCAAGTTGACCCTGATGACCTCCAGTGCGCCTGAGTTATGAACCGCTCCGCGGCTTAATGAGTTACAAAAGCCTGTCGCTCACTTAGCCAAAGGAGGCGGAACACACTCCGCTGGTTTTGTGGGCGGGCGGGGTGTGGTCGATGGGGGGGTACTCTTGACTTATGTGGCTGTGTGGATTTTGATTTTGATTTTGTAGCTTCTGGGCATTGGGTTCAAATGTTTCGTTTTGGGGCTCGCTCGCTCGCTCAAGCCTCGCAAATTGAGGTGTCGTAATTGTTTTGGCAAAATCGAACGCGAAATTGCAATGTGGATTCACTTGACTTGACTGTTTTGTGTTTGTTCATCTCCGCCTGCCGGCCGATAGTGAAAGTTTTAGCAATAGCATTTCCCATTGTTTCCTCTTATTGCTGTTGCTGCTGTCTTGTCTCTCATTGCCAGGCTGTTGTCTTTGATGCCCCTCAGGACGAACACACATTGGCCCCCAAAAACTGAAACCCACAACTCATTGCCAATATGAGCGAAATTAATTTATATGTCTTGTGTATATTTGGACTCCAATTATATAATTTAAAAGCATTTTCTTCAAGCATTCATATTTTATATCACTTATTTATGCTTCACTTAGATTTGGCTTTTCTTTGTTTTGTTTTTTAATTTATTTTCCTTTACACAACAAATTGCATTTTTTTTTTAATGAATTTCATTTATTTTTTGGCAATGCAACTTTGCTGTTTTTGGTAATTACATTGTCCATTGTACAACTCCTTTTATGGGCACTTAATTTGCCAAATTTCGACTTTCAATTATGTTGGCTTAATGTTGTATCTTGTGCCACGCCTCATTTACAACTATAACCTGTTGTTGTGTGAAATAAAGTTGTGGAAGACCTTTTTTTGTGTCTGGGAGGTCGGTTTGGCAAAGAAGTCAGCGAAGGTCAAAGTGTTTAAATAATAAACATAATAATGCACTTGAATAAATGATGTCCACTTGAGTAATGCAACAAATGATTATATTTAAAAGATATTTTATTTGCAGCCTGCATATTATGTGCCTCAAAAAATGCTTAAAATTAGTATTTCAATATTTGTCGATATTTATCTTAGTCAATTTTAGTTTAACATACATAAAATTAGTTGTGAAGTATTGGGAAGTTAGGAAAGGGAATGCCTTTTGTATAAAAGTCATTAACCGATCGATTGATCGTTTCTTATCAGCTTATGATCGACATCTATTTGACGCTTGAGACAAGCTCAACATAAATAAACTGACACATAAATAAACTTACACATAAAAAAACTTAGGCATATGTTGCTCACCCCCCGGGGTCAATTGGATCGTATAATTTTCAACTTTAATGATTGGCAACAGAAAAAAAATGTTGTGTCTATTAAAAACACATCTTATCAGTCAGTTCCCATAAGCAACACAACTGAATAACCCCAAAGATTGACCCACACTCAAGCAGAGAAGATAAATGCTCTGCAATCTACTGGCTTGTGACCTTGACTTGTATATTTGTACAGTAGACACTCGCTGCAACAACAGCACAGTGGCTTAACTCAAGCTCAACCTTCAGCCGCATAGCTAGAAAAGTTTGATTGCGCAATTTAAGTGTTTTTTTCTTCTTTTTTTTGAATTTGTTTCTTACGTAATAACGCTTCACGATCATTTGAACACTAATTAGGCAAATGTGTAGAGCAATTATTATTTTTTGAGTCATTTTCCACTTTTATGCTTACAATTTCAATTTCGTTGCATTCGCTTGCAGTGCGTTCAGTTTGGCCAATAGCATTATGACCATTTGTCTTATGATGCAGCACAAGTTTTGGTTTTTTGGTTTTATACATTTGTCCAACTGTCGAAAAATTGTGGAAATGCTGTGGAAAGCCACAGAAAATGTCAATTTTTCTCCCCTGCCGGTTTTGTTTTTCCTGCCTTGACCAAATATTGGTTTCGTATGCGTTAAAATCAATCATGAATTATGTTTGCCATTAACAATGGATTTAAGATCGGATTTGGATTTGTCGTTAAGACGTAGACTCGATTTCACAGCAAACACTTATAATGGTTTTCATTTATTTGTTTAGGCGCTTTCATTGGATTGGCTTTCTATATCAGTTAACAGCACTTAACTGTTAGCATTTTCTCTCCACGTTTGCCTGACCTTCTGCGGAGTTCACTGAACTAGTTGTTCAGCCAAATCTGTGGCACAATTTGACACCACTTGTGGATCAGCACCACACTCGAAGCTATCAAATTACCAAACAAGGCACCACAAAAAATGAGTCAAGAAGTACAAAACTCGAAAACACTTTCAACACTTTACTTTATATATATATATATATTTTTTTTTTGGTTTAATCTTCAAGGGGTACTCATCAAGACTGTAATTAAGTGCTGCTGAGTCTTGGCCAAATGTGGGCTATAAGCTATAACAATTCACTTTTAGTTTTGGCCAACACGCACAAGGTCAAATCGGCCTAAGATGTGCCTTAGCCAAGGCAACAATTTAAATGCTCGTCAACGCCTCTCAGCTCTGAGCTGAGATTGAAGTGTGCCTGTTAATGATAGCCTGTAGCGAAGACACAAAATGATTAATTAAGTTGTGCAATTAACTGTCAATAACTTGGTCAAAGCTGCAACAATTTTCATCTTTATCAGTTTTTATAATACTTTTCGATACATAATTTATTAATAATCAAGCAATGTAAAGGATAGCAGCTCGAGCACTCTCGAATGCTACTCTAACTTACAAGTTACTCACAAGTTTCCTCGAATTCATTAGTCATTTGTTGTGTGGGGGTTAGTTGTTGAAGGGAGGGAGTGGAGGGGGGCAGTGGAGGGTTACATTTGTGTCTATTGCGGCTTTTCGGTCTGCAGCGCATTGGCAATTAAAATTATATTATTACCCAGCGCGGCCTTTCTGTGGCACCATCACAGTTACCCAGGTACCGCTAGTTTCAGAGATCTCCCTATAAAAAATAACCGAAAAGAAAAGAAAAAAAAACAACAACCAACGATTGGGCTAACGACTTGTTAATTGTGCAATAAATAGAAAGCAGAAAGCGGCCACAAAAAGCCGCAACTGCAAACGACCTAATACTTTTTAGCCTGATGTTGTAATAATTGAAATTTAATGCAGAGAAAGCGGCCAAAAAGGATTTCCTTTTCTCAAGCCGGCTTTGGCTCAGTTATTGAATAACAAACACGTAGTAAGAATCTCACATTTGGCTATTAGCTACACTCGAAAATAACCATATATACAAACAGTTAAAGCCAGCATAATTTCATAATCAGTTTAAGCATTTAAAAGCCATGTAACATATTTTTAATGAGACTAAAAAAAAAGCCAAAAGGCCAAAATGAGGAAAAACTTGGAAACGTTGCGACAAGCGACAAACTTGTTCTGATCAAACGAAAAAAAAATAATCAAAAAAACCCCTAAGTTGGCTTAGAGTGGACCACAAAACACATCTTCAAGAACGTGACGGCAACAAAGGCAGCGTTGACGTCGTCGCAGCGTCGGGCAGTCAGGCAGTTGTCAGCGGACTTCGTCTTGGTCGTCGCTCGTCGCTCGTCGGCTTATCGTGGCTGTGGCTGCGGCTGGTTGCGAACGTGACACTCGAACGTGATTATGTCAACCGTGTCTCGCTGTCGTCTTTAATATCTGTCTGCCTCTCTGTCTCCATCTCGCTCTCTCTCTCTGTCTCTTTCTCTCTATCTTAGTCTGCTCTGCTATGCTTGTTACTCAATAGGCCGTGTCGGCTTTTAACTGTACCGTACGGACTTGAGCAGCGGCAACTTCAAATTCGACTCGACTTCGACTCTCTCTTTTGCATTCCTAGCCAGAAGTCTTCTTTGGGTTAATTCCCAGCGCATTTGCTCACATCACGCGTTGCAGATGCGTTTGACATCATTGTTGCAACTGTTTTTGTGCTTACCTCAGCCACTCCCCCCCCCCCCCTCGTCCCCTTTTCGTGTTGCTCTGCTTTTCTGGGTCAGCGTTTAGATCGGAGTTTATTTGTTTGTCGCCAGACTCCCAGGCAGATTAATTGCCACGGAGGCGACAAAGCATGTTGCACCTAACACCAAAAACATACAATTGTTGCCACAAAATGCAGTCATTAGCTGGACTCCACCTTTGTGTACCCTATGGGGTTAGGCTGTGTGTGTGTCTGTGTGGGGAGGTTTGACTTGTATTGAATTTTCTGTGACTTAAATAGCTGAAAGTTGAGCTGGCTACTTTTAATTGTGCTATCGAAAATAATTAAAATCATAATATTATCTAATTGATCAGTTAAGTTATCGATAGTTAAGCAAAACTTGTCAATATCCAGAGAGCATATTCACTCTTAAAATTAAATCAAAACTGTTTTATCCAAGTTTGTTCTTAAGCATAAAAACAGATTGTGAAATTGTTGATAGTATTTAATGTGTTATCTACTTTTATAGCTATTGAATGTGCCATCGAATCAGTATCAGGCTATTATCTAATTGACCATGAAACTTATCGATATATAGATAACGAAAAATTTGTCATCAATATTAACTTAATAGCTTTTGTGTAATGTGCTCTCTAATTAAATATTAACCAAGTCGATTTTCATCATGTTCATCATGCATATCATGTTTTTTGCTGCTCATCACCTAATTCTAGGGTATCTCATAGCTTGCTACTCTCAATTGTGGCCTATTTGTCATTAGCTGGTTTTTTCTCACCCACCTTGCTAGTGTCAATTTCGTTTTCTCGCTTCTTTCCGCTTGTCATTTATCTTGTCAATAGAGGTTGTCACAACTACACCTTCCACCCCCCCTTCCCCCACATGCAACAAAAACAAATTGTTTTTCCAACTCTTTTGGGTAATTAGAGTCGTCGGCTGCAGGCGCATGCCTGAAATGATGTCCCGAAACCGGGCAGACTTTGTATGTTGGTCTATTTAAAGGCGCTTTCAACTGGCGATTTGGAAGTGTTCCAAATGCCGTGACTATTTCACATAGAAATGTGATGGCTACAAAAGAGCAAAAAAAGAATATTTGTGCGCGTTCCAATTTATGTGACATGTTGGAAGTGTGTTTGCTTTTATTGTTGTTGTTGATGTCGCGTTCGTTGACTTCCTGTGCTGTGGAAATTTTGGCATTTTTGGCAACAAAATTCGCGCCAGGTGCGAGTTTAGTTTTATAAGGCAACAAAATACATTTTAGTGAGTTTTATTTGTGAATAATAAATAAATGAGTATCTGCAACACTCTGTGAATCATTAACAATCAGATGCTGGGCGGAGGCGCCGTTGATGCCACACAAATGCCTAGGGGCGATAAAAATGTGAAAAACGCGGTCGAGGTCACGTACTGACATTTTCAATAATGAATGTTTTTTTTTTGTTTTTATTCTTTTTAATGTTGGTATTTTTGTTGTGTTTGTAGTCAGCTAGTTAATTGTTGGCGATTGCTCAACACTATAATTCTGAGTCAACGAACCTCGCTCGCGGCACAAACACACACACACACAACCACTGCCAAAATGATCTCGAAATACAGATACAGATACAGCTACGACGTGCCCAGCATTATTCGAGTCTTATAAATAGACCGCCACATTAGAAGATCTTTGGCCAGACGCACGATTCTCAACTCGCAACTCGCAACACACAATGTGTTGGGCACATTTGCATGAGACTCTGTTTTGTGCGAATGAGCAACACACACACACGCACAAACACATATATAAAATGTGCGTCATGCTGCTGGCCGACAACAATTGGAGGACAGTGTGTTGCAATCGCCACACTGGTGGAATTTATGTGGCCAGCAAGCAGCAGTCCAATTAGTATTCAGCATTCAGCATCTAGCAAACTGCTAGTCAAAACTCATTTTTCACTGCGGCGCCAGCTGGAAAAATTGCTCGAGTTTATATTTAATGCGCGCACACAAATCATACTCAGGCTTAGAGAGCAAAGAAAATTATATGAAAATTCAGCCAAGAATGCTAAAGGTGGCATTATAGCTGCACATATTACGCATACAAGATGTTGGCAGGGGAAATTGAAGCAGATGAAAAGGAATTTGTTAGAAAATAATTTAAATATATGAGAATGTAAAAGATGTAAAAATATATATAGAAAAAAATAAAAATAAGAATGCTTAAAATAATAATAATAATATAGAATTGGGGAAATTTTATATATATTATATTATTATATATAATATTGGAGAATTCATTGCCTATGCACAATTCTAGTTCCATGCAATGCTGAGCAATAATAAACATAATTCAGCTCCAATCTTAATAGACTCAACTCCAGCAATAGCAACAATAATAAAGCAGCATAAAAATATTTAAATGCCAGCATAAACCCATTTTTACCAGATTTAATCAACCTTTTAACAGCTGCACATTTTTTTTTATTTGTTTGTATTTTTTTTTAATTATCACCCACTGTGCATTCACTTTTCTTTAACCAATAACTTCTTGGCCCCGCCGTTGCTGCTGCTGCTGCTGTTGCTGCTGTTGCTCGAGTGCATTCAAAGTCTCAATTGCAATCACAACAACAGTTGCTGAAACACGGGCGAAACATCTCAAGTTCAGTCCGCAGATTAGTCACGAACTTTATGCATATAATTCTTGCTCATATTCTGAAACTGGAGCTGAGAGTGTTCAAGTATATGTGTGTGTGTGTGTGTGTGTGTGCTTTAGGTGGGTGGGTTTATGAAGCGAATGAATGAGTGAGCGTGTGCAAAATGCATTAAGAGGCTCGCCAAAATTGCCAAGAGCCCAAGAGTCGTGCAAAGATTGGGAGTGGTTTTTGGCATAGGCACACAAGCACAAGCCAAGAGGCAGCCACAAGGCAACAAGCAGCCAAGCAGCCTCCACTTCTGCAACTTTTAACTCTAACTCTGCAACAACTCAACTGAAGTTAACTAAAACTCTGTCTGAGTTTAAACAAAGAGAAAGGCGTTGCTCTATGATGCCAGCCAACTTGGCTAAAGACACATTATAGCCGACTATTGTTTCTGAGTTGTTGTTGTTGTTGTTGTTATTTCGATTGCTCTTCTGTTTGTAATGAGCCGCAACTATCGCAAATAAGCAGCCGTTTGACTTGGCCACACCCACCACCGCCTCCACACACACCTGCCTGCCTGCCTGCCACAGACTTCAACTCTAGTTACTTCTTGTTGCCAGCTGGCTGCTCCTCCAAGAACCTCGCCACAACTCGATGACTCGCGATTCAGCGACTTCAGCTCTTCCCTCAAAGCAAAAATGGCCACGAATTTGGCCCGCTCGCTTGAAGTTAAGTTGATTTTTGTTTGCCAAGCCTTTAAAATGAATTACACCCCTGCCTCTGCCCCACAAGTTCTTTGGGTTTCTTGCAGCTCATAATTAGATATAATGATAAAAGAAAACAACTAAAAAAAAAAAAACTACAATATCATAATGCAAACAATTTTGTGTTCGCTGTAATGATGCAGAAAATTGTGTAGCGGAAAATTCCGACCATGTAGAATTCGATCCTATGAAAAGTGAGCTTTGGCAGCAACTGCAGCTCGTTTAAATATTTAGCTAGTTAGAGCCAGATAATCAGAAAACAAGCCATTGAACTGGCATCGAAGTAAGTTTTTCTTGGGTGTGGGAACTCGCTGAAAGGTGGGATTAGAATCAGCCAATAAATGTGCATAAGGAAGTGCTGTTCAAATAAATTACAATTAACAGATGTAATACTTCCAATAAACTGCAGACATAATACTTCTAAACAAGTTAATAGGAAGATATTAAATGATTGACTGAAAGAGAGAGACAATATAATACTTACAAACAAGTTAACAAAATGGCAATCAGTTAGCTTCGATAAATACTGGACTACAGACTGACAGCTTGATTATAGCAACAAATAGATTAAATATTGTTTTGTCGCATTAGCGAGTAGTAAAAGTCAACAATTGCAAAACACAATTTGAATGTCAATGTTTGCGCAAGTCTTTCACACACTGCCTTAATACACTGCTCAAAGTCTTTGTCAGTGTCACATAAATGTCAATAATGTCGATGAAAAATCGAGGAAAAACAAGAGGAACTTTTTTGATAATCAAATGGAAGCAATGCTTTTGTTGACATTTCAATTTTGATTTGGGTTTTCCCTCCAAAAGTTAAGGGGCAGCGCAGCTGGTGAAAATTTAAATTTATGACTTGAGCTTGAGTTTGGGATGTGTGCTACACAGTCGCTGCCATAAGTAAATGTGCCAGGTGTCGCTGGGTTTCTTCTCTCTCTCTCTCTCTCTCGCTCGCAAGTTGTTCGCTTCATCATATTTATCGATTTCGAATGCCAAAGCTGACAGCAATTGTTGTTGTTGCTGTTGCTGCAGTTATGCTGTTTACTTGCCACATGATGCAAGAGTTCGTTGGAGTTAAACTGTTGTATGAAGATCAATGTACGATTACCACCAACAGTGGACGGGGCAAATAAACGATCGTGTGTGCCTTTGCCTTGGGTGGGTGTCATTGTGCGGCATTTGACGTTGCCACGCCCCCTCATTCAACGCTGACCTCTGCGCGTCAAATACCTCGGTAATTATTTTCTCTCTGCACATATATATATAGATATATATATATATATTTGATAAATTGAATATCGCACGCGTTGCAAGCTAACAAAATGCGGAAAGCCTTCTACGCCTTTTTGCCATTTTGTCTGTTCATTTTTTTGCCAATTGCATTTATCTGGCTGTTGAATCTGGCCAATACAATGGACGGATGGATGCATTCGCTTATGCAATGTGTGGGATTTGACCTTTGGGTGGGTTCGTCTCTCTGCCAGACGAAGATGACAAATGAGTGATGAAAATCTAAGACACACAACTGGCTGCCCATAAACGGAAATGCAATTGAGAGGCGCGCAGAGTTTAGCTACACTTGAACAAATTTTAGGTACAGAACTCTAGACAAATAAAGCTTCGTATGAACTAAATAAATACAAACACAAATTATGCTCTGCTCTGTGAAATTTTTGTTTAATCTAAGTATGATTGCCAATTTTTCGCTCAGTGCATGAGGTGCAGTCTAGTCATTAGAGTTCTTAAAGACACTGTCTAGTCTTTTGTCTAGGCTGCGCCTCAACTGAAGCAACCCACGCGCTTCAATTTAGACGAACGTGGCAACAACTTCATCAGTGTAATGCTTGCTGGCAACTTGGCAACCCTGGCGTTAAGTCACGTGCCCCAAGCTGCAACTATATGACGTATACGTGACGTGATATGTGCAGTTTTGCTTGCTTGCCAGTTTTAAATATTGCTTATGTGTCACTTTGAGTCTAATTTGAAATTTCTCTCCATTTGTCCATTTCCAGGTGTTGTACCATGAAATTGTATCACACGCTCGAGTTGTAAGCGCTTGCATTCGTGCCGCCTCCGAGAGGGAACAGTCGCAGTTGCAGTCGCAGTCGCAGTCACAGTCACAATTGCAATTGCAGTCGCAGCAGCCCGCATCCCTCACCAGCAATTGCTCCAGTGAGTCGACCAGCGAATCGGTGACCAAATCCCACAGTCTCAGCAGCGGTTTTGCCTCTGATGTTGCCCAATTGACCACGCCCATTGCAGCAACAACAACAACTAGCACAACAACAGCAGCGCCCACTGGCACAGCTCATCCCAAGAAGGTTGAAGCCAATTTGGAGCGATTGCGAGATCGTTATCATCTGCTCTATCTGAAGGCCTTTGAGCTACAGCTCTGCCTGGACAATTTACTGCGCAAACGCAGCTCAACAGCGGTAAGTCTACAAATTCAATTATCATCTAGATAAGTATGTAGATATATATATATACATATGTGCGACTTTACAGAGTGGTTTCCATAAGAAACAAACAACCGATTCACCAACAGGCAAATATCTTTTCCTAGTTGCAACTGGGCTAAACTATAGATTTCTAGTGACATTGAACTTCAAAAGTTGCACACAGAATGTGCAACTTGAGAGAGGGTCGCCCATTTGTCGGCTGCTTATCGAAAAATCACTTTGGATTAGCTCAAATTGCTGCCGGCTTCAGCGTTTTCTATTTACACTTGGAAAGCAAAGAAAAACAAAAAATAAAACAAAAAAACTGCCTTTTTCTCGTTGCATACATTGAATTCTTGGAAAAGAGGAAAATGCATCACTTTGATGGCACTTTTCGCATTTATGTTTGTATTGTGCAGCGGCGCCAAGCTTTCCTTTGCTTTTAGCTGCCTTTTTTTGCGCGTCCGCCTCTTTCCAATTGTGGGCATTTCTAATTACAAAAGTATCGCTCTTCACTGATTTAATTAACTCATTTGGTGAAAATGTCGGCAATGCGCTGCGTGCCGTTATCGAACTTGGCCAACAAGCAACAAACAGCTAACTGATGCTGATGCATCCAATGCCACCAGCGCCTCCTCCTCCGTCTCATCCTCCTCACACATGTAGCTCATAAATGTAGCGAAAAAAAACTCAAATTTCTCCAGTTGCAATTAGTTTTAATTAAATGTTCTTGGCGCTGCGAATGTCTATTAAAATACTGCAAAAAACTAGAAATTTTGTGAGAATAAAATGTTAATTTTCAATAAAAGTAAAATCAAGAAAAAACATTAAAAAAAGTATTAATAAATTTTTAGGTCAACTTCAAAGAAAAAAACACAAAATTGAATATTTAATTTGAATTTTGATTTTGATTTTCATAAGAAAAATTAAGTAAATAATATACGAAAAAGACTTAAAAAGCTTGTGGGTTTTAGGAAAAATATAAAATATCATTTAAAGTATCTGAAACCAAACTGAATTCCACAATCAACTATTCAAATTATCTATAATATATTCTTCTCGATGCTCAACCACATCAATTAAAAATAACCCACACTTTCTGGTTAGATCTATTGTTCAGATTATTTGCGCATCCAAAGTTCCTTTCTAGCTTTTCCAATATCATTTCTTAGTTCTCTCACACACACACACTCTCTCTTCCTCTTGCTCTTTGTACGCCTTTGCAACTTCTCTTCTATGCATCCCACTCACTTGACAGCTGGCAGTGAAAGTCTTGCCTATAATCACATTGGCCCAGTTTGTCGAGAGCACACTCCTCTGGCTCTGCTCATGCTGCTCTGATTTGTGGGCCATGGCTTAAACGTTTCCTGGCCAAAAGGTCTGAAACAACACCCTAGGCTGCCGGCAACAGCAGCAGCGACAGCAGCTGCAGCTGCAGTTAGCCAGCATAATTGCAAAACGGTAACAATATTTTAATTGTGTATAATTTACGTCAGAGCGGAGATGCTGAGACTCGTGCAGCGTTTATATATTTGCTCTGGGATGTCGTAATTCATGCAACACACGCACTGACGCACGCCCCCCGTTGTTGTTGTGGAGTCTGCCCTCTGTTTTGGCTGCTGCCGCTTGTCAGGCCTGCGGCTCTGGGGCAGTTCATGATGCCGCTTTAAACCGCTTCATTTGTGGCTCAAAGTTTCTCCTACGAATGCGAGTTGTTGTTGTTGTTGTTGTTGTTGCTTCTGGCCGCCTTGGCTTTATCTATCGTTAGCCAAGTGAAGAAACAATTTCATTTTCCTGCATTTCGGTTCGCTCTCTGATGCAACAATTTGCATTTGTTTGCCTCGAGCTGCGGCAACTCCCCTGCCTGCCACTTCCATTCCATGTGCCATGTCCAATTGCCGCCTTTTGCATGTGGACACGACTCGCGCCTTATAATTTGCCACACTTTCCTGTGCCGCTGGACCGTTTCTCGGCTTCGCTCCACATTTGGCTTGGATAATTTACAGACTTGACTCAAAAATGATCCCAAATCAAAAGTTTAACAGAAGTGCCTATGAAATGTATCTTTTAATAAATGGTCAATTTTTTTTTATTATTATTATTTGCTAAATAGTTTCGCTGTTGCTGCCACATGTGTGGTGGCCGACAGCATTTAAGCATTTGTCAGCCGCAATTGTCAAATGTCAAATGTTGCACATTAATTAGGTTTCTTCAATCGTTTGGTTTATTAGCCCCATAAACCTGGCCTAAAGTGCGCATTTAGTGGCTGCCACGTTGCACAGAAATATGCTTGAATATAAAAATCTAAATTACACATTTGGGAGCCCCGCGCCACACGAACAAAGTTGGCAAGTAAAAGTGAAATTTATGCGACCCATTGCCGCTGATGCTGCTTGCTGCTGTCTGCCGTCTGCTGCAACAAAACTTGGCCCAGAGGTCGCCTCCAACTTCGAACTTCAACCGACGCCGTCAGCTGCTGCTGCTGCAGATGTTGCTGCCGCTGCTGCTGATGTTGCAGCTGTTACTTCTCCAATGGAAAGCGGCTGAAAGCCAAAGAAAAAAGCGAGAGAAGAGTTAAAAAAAAAGCAAATGAAAATAAACCAAATCAAATTTACGACGTGCCCAGCGAGACGATCGCGACTTCTCATAAAAATGCATTTTATTTCTGCCTGGCCTTTTGCCGTGCAACGCTGCAACAACTACCCCGCCGCCCTCTCTCACGCTCTTGCCACACTTCCTCACGTTCACGTTCAATTTTTTTTACCCTCTGCAGCCACATTCGATAAACAAATGCAGTTTGCAATCGAATTACATTGATTACACTTGATTATTATATTTGGTTTTGTGGCTGCCACATCCAGCAGCACATCTTGTTTATTCTTTGGAAATATAAGCATAATATTTGTTTGGCTTTCTGCCCTTCGTTGAGTGTGGTCGTAAGGTGCATTGGCCCTTTTCTCTGATTGTTTTTTGTGGGGACCGTTGAAGGCCGACTCGGAGAGAAATGGCCAGCGAAAGTGTTTAATGAATCCGCTGCACATCTGGCAACAGTTGATGGCCTTAAGACTGAAAACTAAAGTTGCCATTGTTAAAGTGAGCCCAGTTTTGATGTTCAGTTTATAGGCTTACAAAATAATCGCCGTGAAATCATTTAAATTGATCTTAAATTCCAAAAATGCCTTTCACTTTCTGTCCGATTTTCTACTTCTTAAGCCATGTGCAAATACACACACACACACACAAATATTTACATAGTTCAAGTCAATGCTGCATAATCTTAATGAATTAATCTCTTCAATTAATGTTTGTGCAACCTTGGGGCACAGTCGTCTACTTTACAACTTCATCAACGAGAGCCAATTGCTTATCATTTGCATTGCCTGACTTTTATCAAAACACTGCTCGACTGAACAATGCGGAGCTAATTGGATTTCGAGTCGTGAACAAATTGGGCAGCCAATTAATGTCGATCAAAATAAAAGTTGAACAATTTATGAATTTAATTGGCCGCCGTTCGTCAAATGAATTTTGAATGATTTTGCGGCACATCAATCACAGGCCGCGAAAACATCAAACAATCGACAAACAAATTGTTGAAAGAAAAAAACAGGTAGCTGAAAAAAACAGCCAAAAATCAAATGCAAATTAATGTTGGCCAAAAACTGAAGCATTTTTTATATTGATTTCTTTCATAAATCAAACAGCTGAGAAGCGAGGCAACAAAATGAACGAATGCACTTTGAATATTAATTGACAGTGTACCGGATTTTTCCAATGTTGTTGTTGTTGTTGTTGTTTGTTGCCTGTTGCTTGTAATTGTTGTTCGTGCTGCGAATTCGGAACTGCATTTTGTGCATGTGGCGTTCGTTGTCTACAACGACAGGCTACAAATTGTGACTATTTAATTTGCGTGTGTGTGTTGTGGTTGTGGCTGCACCGGAAGATGCAAGTGCGAGTGCCACAAATAAAATCGCAATAATTATGTAAATTTTTGTGTGTAACCTGTGCGAGGTGTGGCCACCCACAATAGAGCACAGCACAGCACAGCACAGAAACGCGGAAGCTCATGTTGCACATGCCACAAAAACCAAGCTAAACAATGGCCAAGCCAAGCTCAAGTTTTCACTTGCAAGGCCGTTTAAAGTTAACTCGAAAACAAAACACAATAAAAAAAAAACGACAGCTGGCCAAGTAATTACCGCCTCTCGGTCTCACTTTCAGCCTGGCCACTAGTACAATAATTAGCAGCTAGCCAGCAGCAGCAGCAACAACAGCAACAACAACAGCAACAACAACAGGAGCAGCAACAACAACAGCAGCAACAACAACAACAATTACCAAAATGGCTCATGTAATTGGAAGCTTGGCTCTGGCAACGGTCCTCGTGCGGTTTAGCAGGCAAATTGGGTGGGTTTTTGTGAGAAATTGTTTTATAATGTGGCCACATCCCCAAACCATAGCAAACCAACACAGCAACACAACCAGCAGGCAACAAAAGCAGCTGTGGCTGCTGGTGCTGCTGCAACCGTTAGTTGATCTACTTTTAGTGGCACTTAATGTTGCACACAGCTTGAGTTTGAGTTTGAGCTGCAATCGTGCAGTGTGTTGTTGAGAGGGTGTGTTGCTTGCTGCAAGTGTTGTTAGTGTTGTTGTTGTTGCTTGTTGTTGTTGTTGTTACTTGTCTCTTGGCTCATTTTCAATTACATAGTTAATGTTGGCTTCAGTATGCCATTTATGGTTCATTATATTCTGCACATTGGCTAACAGCAGAGTGTTTTGTATCAGCGATATTAATGATGGCCAGAGCAGGTTGCAACAGATTGGCAACAGATCTGCATAAAAAGTGCTCCATGAGAGACTAAATTTATTAGTAAATACCAAAAAAAAAACTAAAGTTTAAATTGTATTCAAAGTGAAATATTTTATTTGCAGCTTTTTACTGCAACATAAAAATGAAACCAAATCTGAATATTGAAATTTTGTGTTTTTTTTCAACAAATTTCAACACTGAAAACTGAATTTGATTTAACAAGCGGAAGCTTTTTAATAGTTATTATTAACAATTTGTAGCCATCAGCGATGGCCTTTGGCCATGTAATTAAATCATTATGGGTATTCCCGGTAGCAGATACTAGCCAAGTCTGTCTGTCAGTTATTTCTTTTGAATTGACTGCCGCAAGCTAAACTTGATTAGCAATAAACAAAAAAAACTACAACAAATACATTAAAATTTTCGGTTTAATTTATGTGTCTCAAATGATTAATTGCAAAAACTATAAACTGCTCATTTTGGGGAAGTTCCTTGCCATGCTGCATGCCCCATAATGGCGGGCAATAAAAAGAATCAGTTCAGAATAAATAACAACACAAGTAAAAGTAGTAGCAGCAGCAACAGCAGCAATGCTGACAACAGCAACATGGCCAAATTGCTTCATTGTGGCAGCAGCTGGTAAACAGTCGACTTCCAATTCCTATAATCGAACAACGGAACGCGCAAGAAAGAAAGACTGCGAGACAGAAAGACGGACAGACGGACAGAGAGACGAGCACAAGTCAGACGAGATGTGGCCACAATGTAATCAATGTGAAATTACAATCCGAGGCAGAAGAAGAAGCAGCGAAATGTAAACAACACAGCAACTGCAACAGCAACTGCAACGCAACGCCACAATGCAATGTGGAGCAGCAAGCAAAACAACAACAATAGCAACATGTTGCTGCAGCGTTTGATGTTGTCAACGCGCCTCATGTGGCGCACACAAATCAAATACACATAAATCAGCGATGGATGTTGCACAGTCAACACCAAATAAAAAAAAAACAATGGCAGACAAACAGAGACATCTTCGATTGCTGCAACAAATGTGCATAAGGAGGAGTGCCACGGCAAAAGGGGGGGCGTCTCTAATATGCGCTTTTAAAGGGTATCTCAATTTTTGGCAGGCAATGTATAATTAAAGCAGATACTTTTTGACTACTTTTATTTCCGATTGATATGCCCCAGGAAGCTGTGCTTTGCTTTCTGTTTTTTTGGAATAGTTTCAGCCTTATTATTGGTAGAGCATTCAAGAAGTCGGTGCGCCCAGAAATTCCTTGTTTTTTTATGAAATGATATTTCCCTGGCTGCATTTATGGCTTATTGACATTTGGCAAATGTCAGATTGCGGCCTTTGTTTGCTCATTGTTCAACTGCCTGTCTATTTAGCTGTTTTATTGGCTTCAGTTGTCACAACTTGCCGCATTCGCCATTAATTAAACACCAAAAAAATTGGCATGCAACACCTTTAAATTCAAATGTTAGCAGCTATTTGGTACAGACATCAACAACCTGCAAATTATGAGCAATTATTGCTGTGTGCTTCTAGCTAGAATGGCTTGCGCGTGGGCTGGCAACATGCAACGCCCACGTGCAGCAAGTGTTGCAGCAACATGTTGCGCTGTCAACAGTTATTAGGGTCATTCCACGAATTCGCGAGGCAAAAAAATGTGAAAAATGTGCTGAAATATTGTCGCCATTCTATCAATGTTGCTGCTGCAATTGTTGTTGTTGCTGCTACAATTGTTGCTGCCTCTTTTGGCAACGACTTTGCTAAATTTAGCGTCTAATGCGATTTGTAATAGTTGCGCTAAATTGTGGACATTGCAAATGCTGCTGTTGTTGCTGTTGTTGCTGTTGTTGCTGCTGCTGCTGCTGCTGCTGCTGCTGCTGTACCAGGAAATGTTTTGTGCAGCAGCAGCAACAACAATGAAAGTAATAATATTGTTGCTGCTGCTGCAGTTGTCATTTGCAGACATTGTCGAGAGTTTGTGGGGGAAGAAGAAAGCTTTGCATGTGGCATGCTGTTGTTGTTGTTGTTGCTCGTGTATTTTTTTTCTTTCCATATGACTTGGAAGTTTTCATGTTGCTGTTCAATGCTGCGGATTGTCAACGCGTTTGCAATTGCAATTGCTGTTTGTTGATGTTGCTGCTGTTGTTGTTGCTGTTGCTGTTGCTCGTGTCTGCAATTTTGTCGCGCCATGGCACATTACATTTTTGCATAGAGCTGCAATTGACGCGATTTAATTGAATTTAAATTCCCCGCAAGTCTGCAAGTAATTATTTAATTGTCGAGCAAAGATCATGACTAATATTTTCAAACGAAATGTTCGTTTTATGAACATTGTCTATTGTTGCTGTGCTGTGCAGCTCTACAAACAAAGCATATAGATATCTAGGTCTTATGGATAGCAACAGTTTATGCATTGGTCTCAGTCTCCAAGCATTATTTCTCATTCTTAGCTCATTCAAGCCTTGAACTGCTCATATCGCCTGACGAAATCTATGTTATGCAAGCTGAGAAAAAATGTATATCTAAATATAAGACTTCAGTCATCGTCATAGCATCGGTTAAGTATTCTCCATAATTCTCTAAATACCCCTACTAAAACTGCAGACTGTAAAAAACTAAATCGATTTTCAGAATCTCTACATTTTTGATTACAGACACATTTGTAGATCAATACTACATTTAAATATGAAAACGCTTCAAATTTCCCACAGTTCCAACTTTGTCATAATTAAAAGTGCTTGTCAAAAGTAATTCACATTTCATAAAGCACCTTACAATACTTGCCAGCTCAGCTTGTCAGCTACAATTTTCATTTGTTTGCCTAATCACTTATGCATGCTAGAAATAATTTCCAGTTTTCTAGTTTCAACTCACGTTTTGAATGCACGACAATTAAACGGGGCTGCAAACGACGTTAAATGTTAATAGAAGTGTTTGCTGTCCCCCACATCGATGACATCAAAGCGTTTACTGATAATTAAATGTTGTGTGAGAAATTCATAATTCCCAAACAGAGACAGAGAGACAGATAAAATAAACGGTAGCCAAACGGCGAACGACAAGTACAAAAAACACGCACAACAATTTCCCACAAAATAAAGACAGAGAGAGAGAAAAAAAACCCTAAAAGACTTGTCGAGTAATCGGATTTTTGGAGTGTTCAACTGTTTTGGAGTTGTTTATCGTGCGAGGAATATAAAGTTCTTTAGAAAATGAGAAAAATGACATGAGAATTGTGACTGAGCGGGAGATGGCGTGTTGCGGTTGCCAGTATTGCTGTTGCCAGTGTTGCTGTTGCTAGTGTTGCTCTTGCGGTTGCCTCTTTGTATGTGGCAGATGCCTATCTGGTGTCTGCGAACCCTAAAGCTGGCTCTAATGATAGTTTTAGCATAGCGCAGAAGAAGAGGAAGAAGTAAGAGTTGCCTGCAAATGAGGTGCTAAGCTGCCAACACGACAAAGTCACGTGTCCAGCTGCAGTATAACTGCCACGCCCACCCCCACTCCTCTTACAGACGGCCCCTTTTCGCGTGAAGTGCGTCGCGATAAACTTGAACTTAATTTACAACTAAAGTACAAAAAAAAAAAAAAAAAAAGGGCAGCAACAAAGGCAACAAACCGACAACAGCAACAACAATTGCTGCCGCTGCTGTGCCTGCAATTTTTGCAGATCTTTTTTTTTTGAAGGCGTTGCCCGTTTTTGATGGGATCTCGAGCTCGCTGCTCTTGGGCTGTGGCAAATGCATTTTGCATAATAAGTTCATAAATTGTAAGAAACTGTGGGCAGCCCGCCTAAAACAGCGAAAGGGAGAAGAACCAACGAGAAGTTGAACTTAGAAAAAATGGTTTAATGACTTTGACTTGGCTAACTCTTCAGCAGCTTGCTTTTTTTTATAGGTTTATCTCTAGGGTATAGTTGACTTATCTATAAATTCAAATGCGGGTGTTATGAAAGTGTCTAGTTGGTCAGGCTTTGAAATGTAACAGTTTACAAGATGGTTTTTACTTCGCTTTGTTGTTTGGTGTTTTGTTTACCACTAGAATGATTTGTAGTGTCCATCAGAGAACAATTTACAAGTGCCCCAAACTTTGTTTTTTGTTTACTCTTTGTGTGGCATAGTTTCACCTGCTGTGTTTCAAAGGAAAAAGACGAAGAAATACTCTCAAAATTGATGTGTTGCTTAGCTATAAACATAACAATCAAAAAAGGGGGCGCCGCAAAGAAGTCTCTCGCCAAATCATGTCTTTTTATACACATAGATGCCGACAGACTCTTAAGATTTTTAGTTGCTGTTGACCTTGAGAAGGCCTCGCTAAGATGGAATTCTTTTTTGGGCAAGATTACGCAATTCCACTAAAAGCTAATCAGAAATCTTGTTGACATGTGGCAGCAGCATACAATTCTATATTTTATAAGTTACAAATCATTTTTTACATTTTATAAATGTAAAAAAAAAAATGGGGGTAGCCAAGGTCAACTGCGTTCATGCTGCCAACTGCAAAGTTGCTTTCCCAAAAACTAACAAAATGAAAAGTGTTCGCACTTGTGTGTTTTTCCAAGGGGTCCGCCCTCGCCCAGAGATGAGCATGCTCCACCAGCTGCCCCCTCCCCCAGCAACCACCCACATAATGTGTGCGCCCAACTTTTGTTTTTTTTTTTTGTGTTTCTTGTTTATATTTTATTTATTTAATTTTTTTTTTTTGGGTTTATCTATCATCTGTCTGGCCAACAACTGTTTGTCTCTGTCTGTTTTCTTTTTATTTTCATTTTGTCTGTGTTTGTCTGGCACTGGCTGGCAGCACTGGCAGCACCATGCAATTGAAAGCAATTATAACACATGTGAAGAAGGAAGCTCGTCCAAGCTGCTGCTCGCTCAGGCGATGGTTACGTGATGCGATAACTGTTTTGCTGGAAATGTGTGAAATTTTCATTCGGCTGAAAATGCGCAAATGCGCAAATGCGACTGACCAGCGAACAGTTGAGCAACATTTATGCTTTCTGCAGATCCAAATCGAATTGCCCAATTAAAAACTGAATTTCTTATTGGCCAGCAATATCAACGGCGGTCAATTAAACTGACTTTCTTTGCGAGACAATAAATATAATTTATAAAATAGTTGAAGCTTGAATTATGTAGACTAGAAACTGTTGGCAGAAACATTTAAGCGTTTTTTAGACTTTAGCAACTTTTAGACTATATCCAAAAGAAAATCTCAAATTGCGCTCTTTAGTTCCACAAGCTTAATCCTTAAGCAAACTCTATTAAATATTCATACTCTAAACTCTTTATTCTTTTACTCTCCTAGAACGGCTTGGATGACGACGACGACACCGAAGACGATTCATTTGGCTACGAGGGCGAAGGAGACGAGGTAGACGGCGACGCTGCCACCGAGGACGATCTGAACGAAGTCGTCTCCGATTTGGATCTCGAGTGCGAGAGTCGCAATTCGACGGAGCTCTTGTTGTTGCAACGCTGTCAACTAGCTGCCACCGAGATTGTCTCCGCCAACGTTTCTGCCGAGGATCAGTCACGCGATTGTATCGCAACCCAAAAGGTAAACAAACCAAACAAAACGCACATTTGCATATATGCCAAATTTGTGCAAAGTTTTGTTAGTTTCTTGTGCCTCTTCTACTTGTTGTATGTTGTATGTTTGTTAGTTATGTAGTTGTTTGCTGTTGTTTGATTTGCTAGCTACAACTATTATGCATGCCTTCTACAGTATTGTCAACTTTGCAGAACCAAAAAAAATAACCTTAACCTGTATCCCGTATCCTAAAGAACCAAATTTAACATTAGAACTTGGAGCTGCCTTTTGGAAATGAGCTCAAATAACACAAAATGTGTTGGCAACAGTGCGTATAAGTATTATTTATATTTATACATATTGTTTTGTCCACTTAAACCAAAAACCCCTCAAAATTTATTCCAAATGCCAACCAAATACCTGCCAAAAATTGCAACTAGCAAGCAAAGCTAGTAAATTTCGATATTCGCCCAAGTTGGCAGCACTGCAGCAGCATGTAACTTTGTGTGTTATAGTGTGTGTGTGTGTGTGTGTTTGAGTGTGCGTGATTCTGCTGTTGACCTTTAACTGCCTGCCACTGCATTTGCCTAACCATTTTGTTGTTCCACACAAACTAAACACAAAACGCAAATCACAAAAAAAAACACAACTCAGCCTGGCGACGAGGCTGACGAGGAGCCAGAAGAGGAGGACGACGACGAGGACGTTGTTGATTTTGTGATTGCCAAACGCGCTTGGCGACCAGCGAAATCGATTCCAAATAGCCACGCGTTGGGCGCCGCAGCAACACTCACCGATTTCGAGGCAGATTCGGAGAGCAGCGATCTGGAGCAGGTGCAGCAGCTGAGACGCGGCGTTGGCGGAGTTGGTGTTGGCATCATTTGTGGCAATCAGCGGCGTGTTGTGTTGCCCATTGTTGCTAGTCACCAGCACAACCACCACAACTATCAGCACCACATTGCAGTGGGTCATGTGGACATGTCGCATGCCGGCAGCAGCAGCAACGCCTCCTCTCACCCGAACCTAACAAATTTGTCGCTGTTGCAGCAGACGCGGAACAACAACAAAATGTTGCCGCCACAGTGCCACAATGGTGGCAATAATGGCAAACCGAAGAGTATTGCCGTTGCCGTCATTACACCCAACACGCATAATCACAATCACAATCACAATCATCATCATAATATGCATCACGGTCACGCTCACGCTCATGGTCACGGTCACGGACTCGGTCACGAGCTGAACAAGTCGCCAACGGTGCTGCGGAAAGCGGGAATCGGTCATCATCGCAGTCATCACAATGACACCTCCAAGTTCAATCGTTCCAATCGCAAGTCCAAGAACTGCGCCATCTTCTACTTCAAGCATTTGGACACGGACAATGAGACGAGCGGTGCTGGGACCGATGGCACTGGCACTGCTGGTGAGGGGGACAACGAAGTTGCCGTTCAACGTTCCAGCGATGTGAGTACCGTTATTCAGCCAGGTGTTGGTTGTTGTTGTTGTTGTCTTGGTGACTGGGTCTTCTTCTTCACTTCCTGATAAATCCGCAATCCTCAACTTCAATTCTAGCCTCAAATTCGCTGCGGTTATCGGTTTAGCGGTCTCCATTTATCGACAATCGCACAACACTCGATTGTTGAATGTTGTTAGCATGATTAGTTGCTCATTACCATGCCAAATGTGCTGCCATTTGCATGACTTTTGCATGTCCACAACTTATATAAATATATACTTACCTCAAATATATGTATTTAACACTCGTTTCTATGTATGTTTAGTCTTTTTAGCATGCCTAACAATTTCTTAATTAACTTTTGCTGCCTTTGGCTGCTCATTAACTGGTAGTCAATCATTATCGCATCGCATCATTAATCATCAAGCGACTTTCAAACAGAGTACAGCCACAACCCGCACCCGGGGCTGTGATTCATGTCAGAGGTCAGCCCTCGAGTTCTTTAACCCATCTTCCACCCAATAAAAAAACAAAAAACATAGTTCCGCCTCTGATAATGACTCGATTATTCAGTTACAAACTGCTGTTCTCAAGACAAGGAGTGCGTAGCGAAAGTTGGAATTTTGTTCCATAGATCAAATCAGATGAGAAATGTTGAAATGTTGCTGAAATTAATTTTAAGTTGCGATCCAGCCGTAATCATTAGCTTAATTGTTTTTCAGTTAATGGATATTAAGCTCAAGAACTATTCAAGAACTCAAGAACAAAGAAACAAGAATTATCTTTTGCTCTTAATTGTTGCCGTAAGTATTTCCAGCTAAACCAGGAAATTAAATGCTGTTTGCAAATTTGAATTTAAAGCTAAAGGAAGCCGATTGAAAGTATCAATTTTGAGCTAGATTTTAAATGTGATTTGGAATATTTCAAAGTGATGTAAATATTAATAATTGGTATTTAAATTAGTAAATTAGTGTTGTCAAACTACAGTAAAGCTCAGCATATAATGTTCTCTCAAACAAACTCTGTGTCAGCTGCTCAACTGTTGCAGTTGCTGTTGCTGATATTGACTCCGACACGCATTTTGACGAGTGCACTGACAGCAAGCATAGCTGCTGCTCTAACATCGTCAACATTTGCTCAAAGACAAACCAAACGGAACGTCAACATATATATTTGTATCTATATCTATATAAGATACATTGGAAACAGAGAAAACGACAGCAACAGCAACTGGCAGCCATTTGTTGAGAGGGCGTCACGGCGGCAACTCCTTCAGTTAGTCGAGGTGCAACAGGCCATGGCCAGCACAGCAGAGACAGTCAGAGACGAAGTCGGAATCAGAGTCATCAGCTCAAAAGATATTTGCTACTCATGCGCCGCAGCAATGCAGCAGCAATTTGTACCTACAACTGTTGCTGCTGTTGTTGCTGTTGTTGCTGTGTGTATGTGTGTTGCTGACAGCAAGTTACAATTTGCCATTTTGCGCAAGTAACGCTAATTAAACTTCATTTTCTACTACTTCATCTTCATCTGGCTGGCTGGCATTGCAATTGCAGCTTGCCGCTTGCAGCTTGCATCTTGCGGTTCAGATACATTTGTATCTTCATCCTCTGGCAGCCCACACAGCTTTTGCTTTTCTTTGCTTAATTTTAATTTACCATACTAACTTTTTGTTCGGTTACGCTCCCCACCTTTAGATACTCAAATCGGCCGATGCCTCGACGGATGACGACGACGAAGGTTGGCTCTACACAGCAACAGCAACGGCCACAGCAGCAGCAACAGAAACAACAACAGCAACATCAGTCGATGGTCTGCAGTCGACTGCAATCTCATCGACAACGTCTGGCGCCGCAGCTGGAGTCGTCGGTTCTTCTACACACTGCGACGACTCTGATAAGGAGAACAAGGAGACGCTGGTGACCACATCGACAACAGCAACAACAACAGCAGCAATCGTAACCAGTGTTGCTGTCGGGAGTGGCAGCAGCAACTACGACAGCAGCAGCGCCTGTTCGTCGTCCAATTCGAACGGGGTACAAACGGAGACCTCGGCAACCTCGAGAGTTACCCAAATCGTTGTCGTCGACAACATGGACACCAGCAACAACAACCACAACAACAACTGCAACACAAGACACATCATTAGCAACAATTGCTACAATGGCGACAACGACATCAACAGCAACAGTCAGCAGCATCAACTGAATGCCAGCAACAACAACAACAAAAACAATAATCACAAACATCAGCAACAGTCGCGCTTTGACTCTAAACAACAACAACAGCTGAAAATGGTCGCAAATCTGGAGAACGCTGATGAAGCAATTGTTGCTGACAATGCAAATGGAAATGGAAATGGCAATACGAATGGAAATGCAGCACAGGTGAGTTGAATGAGTTTAGTTTCAGTTTTATGAGTGACGCGCCTCAAAAGCACATTAGATAAATGAGAAGCGAAATTGTTAATACTATTTTTCACTTGAATTTGTAGTATTAAATATATTTTTGATACTACTAAAGATGAGGTTGGAAATTTATATTTGATATAAAGCTGAAAAGGTTTCTACAGTTTCTGTGTAATTCTGAATAATAATAATCAAGTTATCTCAAGAGCCAAAATTTAACAAGACGACGTTGTTTAAGCAAAGCTGGCGAAATGCTTGCCAGGCTTATAGAAAACTTCTAAAATATCTTCAAGCTATCCACAATTATACTTATCCTACTTAGGACTATCTAGGTATATATTCGCTGGTAGACTCATTATCCGATCTTATCGCGGAAGGTTTCATTACGATCTGTTCAAGTCTTTCGCTATCTTCTCGATTAGAATCCTTCTTGATTATCTTAGCCTTGTAAGATTGAACAGTTTCAATATTTATAATATTTTAAATGTGCTTACAACTGAATTTGCATAAGGTCTACTAATTATTATCAAAGATCTTAAACCAAATGTCAAATATAGCAAGACATCATTAACATATTGAGAGAACTTCGACTCTAATCGATCAGCTCTATGCTTGGCTATTATTTCTTAATAGTCTGGCCGATACATCAGCTTAAGAGCAGAGGCACTTCAGAAGAGAGCTGAGAACTCGAGTGGTGCTAGTGGTGTCCTACCATTAATAGACCACGAAACCAAAAATTGGCAAAAGTACAAATCACCAGACATGCAACAAGAGTCCGCTGCACTCGGACAGGTTCCCACAGTCTTGAAGAGTTGAGACTTGAGTCTCAAGTCTCCAGTCTTGAGTCTTGAGTCTTGGGTCTTGCAAGTCGTCTCCTCTTGTTGCATTTCGATTTCGATTCGATCGCTGAACTGTCTGCCAATACTCACTGACTTGTGTCAATAAAGTTGGTTTCGTTGCTGCTCCAACATTGGTTGCCATTAGCCCAACCAGAAGGGGAGGGGACAAGGCATGGAGTGGGGTTAACCGGGGAAGAGGCGGGAGCAGCGCCTTTTCAATAAATGGCAACCGCCTCTATTTCTTGAGCTGCTGATGTTGCTGATTTGCTTTTAGTGTTGTTGTTGTTGTTGTTGTTGTTGTTGTTGTTGGTGCTTTTGTTTTGCTGCCTCCACCTGATGATTAAGCAGTTGGGTTAATGAAAGCGAATCATGCACCAACTTGACTCGCAAACGACTCCCGTCCCGGCAGCAGCTGCCATTCAAAAAATTGCTAACCAACTACCCATTGGGCTCCTGACTCTCGACTGGCTGCCTGACTGTGCCTGACTATGCCTGACTGACTGACAGACAGACAGACAGACAGACGGAGCTGGCGATAGTCCAGGAAAAACTGTCGCTGCCTGGAAATTGAGCAGCGCACGTCAAAAATGGGAAAGTACGAAATTAACTAAAAACGTGTGATTTATTTCTTCATTGCGGCAGCAAACAAAAACAAAAACCGAAAAAAAACAAAAACATTTTGTACAATTGAAAGGGACGACTGAAACCACAACTGAGACAGCGACAGAGGCAACGAGGACACGTTCGACTTGGCCAAGATTTATGGGGGGATTGCTTTTAGCCCGGCATTATAATAAAGACATGCAGGAAATGCTCTGCTCAGCTCAGCTCTGCTCCCAGCTGATTGATTATGACTTTTGGCATTCGCTTTTCATTTCTTTTCTTTTCTTTTGTTTCTGATTTTTAATTTTAATTAAACTAACTTTTCGTATCCTCCACTTTCCAACAGCTGCTGTCAATGTGCAACAACAACAACAACAACCATAACAATAACAGCAGCCGCTTCTACAGTCGCGCTGATATATGCAACATCAGTGTATGGCCCAGCGAGATGATGAGCAACTGCAGCAATGGGCATCCAAATGGACATCATTCGACACACAATGCAAATCGTTTGCCGCCACGTTCCCCGGCCAAATCTGCCAAGTCGCACAAATCGCAAGCGAGCAGCAGCATTGCAACAATGTCGTCTCCAGCTAAGGTAAGTAACTCCTCTCTCTCTCTCTATGTGCCTCTCTCTCCCACTCTGCGCAAAGGAAGCGGAAACATTTCCTGCGCTTCAGCAAGTTTAGCTGAGATACATTTTCTTCTGCTCTACTTTCTCTAAATCGTTATTAAGCTGACAAAATTAATTTTGATTGATTTGGTATGCAAACGCTGAGGAAATGGAAGCTTTTCTAAGCTTAGCTTGCATCAATTCAAGCAAATGCTTAAATATGCAGTCAGCAATATTATTAATTAATAATAGTTTTCCTTTCCTTTCATTCATTTGAATCTTGACAAGCTGGCAACTTGAGGATTTTATCATATTTCCCAAATCAGTCTTCTAAGTTGCTCTCCATGTTTATCTAAATGAATTGAAATATGCGAGCCAAGTGCGCAGTTTAGTTTCTCTCAGTGCACTGCCCACAACTGCAACATTTTCCCTTTCAACAGTGCAGCAAAATAAAATGCACAAGATTCGCAATATGTCAGCTTTTGTGGCAGGGGCAGAGACGTACCGTTGTGGACACATTGCGTGTCGCACGTTCACACAACCGTGACCATGAGGCAGAGTACGCAAGTGGAGCTGCTGTAAGTGGAGCCAGCCTGGGCACAGAGATCTCTGTTATGCAGTATTATAACGGTTTGGCGCTGCCTGCCTCATGCGGCTCCTCTTTGTTGTCTGCTCAAAACTCTCAGGGTTTCAGTTTCGCTTGAAATGCACACGAGTTGGCTTCGCTTCTTTCGGATCGATCCGATCGATCGATGAAGCATCGATTGAATTCAACTTTACTTTGCTGGTGGTCCACTCGACGACGCCGAGGAACTCGGTGGTGTGCGGTGCTGGTGGTGCTGGTGCTGGTGCGTGTGTGGTGCGTGTTGTACGTGAATTCGCCTCAAATTTCTCTAAGCTCTTTTTGTGGCTTTTTCGTGTCAATTTGTTGGTAAACAACATGTACCCAAACATGTCCACTGACAAGTTGCCGCATCTAATAGCCTGTTAGCCATCATCTTTGGTAATTTAAGCCAGTTTACTGCAGCTATTTGTGAAAATCAGAGGGTGGAAATCAACTCGCTGAAGGCAAGTGTTCAAAATTCAATTATTTTACTAATTTGTGCCGGCACAACGAAGGATAAATTTTGTGGCATTAATTGATTCAAGGTTTTATATCTTGTAGCTCATATCAATCAAGGTCAGAGTCAGAGAGTTATCCAAGTAATGAAAATGTTATCCTTCTAAATTGCTTGGACTTTTACTCTTCAGATTTTCAATAGCTACAAACGAGTGTCCACAAAAATGCTCAACAGCAGCGTAAACCAAGTAACTAGATCAAAATTTTGTGAGTTTATTAATTGGTTACCTTAAGACTAGTAAACTCATTGAAAGCTTTCTTCACTCCCCCAATTTTAACATATTTTGCTTAAATTTAAAAGCTTTTTTAGCTTGAATAATTCACATAGAAGACTTCCGTCCCTTCTTGCCCCAAAGTTGTGCCTTTATTTGTTGCCAGAAACCTGTCTTTGCTATTCTCAAACTTCACTGATAGCTCAATTAATTGAAAATCATGCTTTTAGCACTGTTATTCAAGCAATTATTAAACTGGCTAGCTGGCTGGCTGGCTGAGTGGACATCATCAATGTCTGGTTTTGTTATCCAACTCTCACTTTTATTTAACCAGACGAGAGCGTTGGTAACATTAGCAGCATGTTGCATGTTGTGTGTGCGTTGCTCATGTGTGTTTCTGCTGTGCGTCATTTGCATTTGTTGCTTGCTGACAACTCGATTGCAGCAGCAGCAGCAGCACTACTGTCACTTCCCCTGCAGCGTGCCTGCCCCTGCCTTGCGCAATCTGTGCACGCAGTTTTCACTGCTGTCCTGTCCTGTCATCCACCCGAGGGCAGCTCCAAGCTCCAGACACCGACGTATCTGAGCAGTATCCGCTGCGAATGCGTACATTGATTTATTGAGAGTGAAATTTGCAACGCTTTGATTAATATTGACAAATTTCGCAAACTAAAAAAAAAAAAATTGCCTATTTTTTGTTGAGTTTGTTTTTATTTAATTTATGCCAGACTTCGTCGATTGCAAAGCAGCCCCTCCGAGATAAGCCAGAGCCAGAGACTAAAAGGAAATCTAATGACGTTCAAATCAAATTGACAGCCAAGAAATTGATATACGTTCCAGTTGTCTCTTATCTTATCTCAATTTATCTTATCTCTCATCGCCTGGGCAACCTCAAATAAATAAATCGAGCGCTAAGTTGACTTGTTAACAAAATGAATAAAATAATATAGTTGTAAATTTTGGCAAGCAAAGGAAATGGCCAACAAACCGATGACGATCAACGGGTGATGATCAATGATCGATGACAAACACACAGCACTCCCTGTAAAAATTTCGATTGCCATTTTTATATTACTTTTTTTGCCGGCTTTTTATCTTATCGTTTTGGCAGAGTTAAACGCGTTTGGCTGTCGCATTGATTTGCAAACTTTTTCAGTACGTATTGCAAAGTCGACAGCAGCGGTCGCAGCGCAGTTACACTTAAAAAGATACAGTTACAGTTACAAAAGATACAGATACATATGCAAATGCATTAATACAAAACAACAAAACAAACGCGCAACAATAGAAAGCCGCAGTAGCAATTGCTATTGTTATTGTTATAGTTTTTGTTTGAGTTTCAGTTTTTTTTTCGCGTAATTTTGCATGTGGCTTAAAAAGTGTAATTAAGCGAGCAGCGCTTGTCAAACTGCGGCGATTCAATTCGCGATTTGCGTGCGTGCCACACTGCAATTACATTTGTGCATAAGCAACAGCAAAAAAAAAGAAGCACAAAAAAACACGAGTCAGAAAAACGCAAAAAAAAAATAAAAAAAAAAAACGGCGATTGTCAAGGCCCAAAAACAGTTGAAAGCCAAAGCAGCTGTCTGCAATCACTTCAACAGTTTGCCAGCCACTGTGCGGCATTTAACTGCCATTTAGCGATGAGCGCGTGAGCAGCTGTAATAAAAATAATAAATAAAAATGAACTGTGCTGGCCTACATGAAAATTAGGTAAAGTAAAACAATTATTTAATTAAGGTTAATCTATTAAAAATCGAATTCTAAATCAATTTTATCGCTAGCATCATCAAACTAAAGTTGGTCACAACTATCGCAGGCAAATCGTGTTGCTATCGCATCAAGTGCAACCAGTTTGCATCGATTGTGGCTATGTTTTCCAGTTTTACTTAATTGGCTAATGGCCAAGCAAAAAAGCCATACTCATTTAATTGCCTTTAATTATCGCAAACGCCCAATCGCAAAAGGCTTTGCAGCATTTGTGCTTTGCTTTTGGCGTTTTTGCTTTTTCTTCAGTTTCAGCTTCCAGTTGCAAACTTCGTTTAGCGTTTCTTGTACAACCGCAAACAGTTGGAATTGTTTCCGTTGAGCGTGTGCAGCACACGCAGTTTGAACATCACTGGCCGTTGGCTACCACAGGAAACTGTTAATTTAATTAAGCCAAAAGATTAGCAATAAAAAGACAGGCAGACAGACAGACAGCCGACTATGTGTGATAATGCTCATGTCACTTGCAATCTGTGTATATATTTATTTATAAATATATATTTGGTGTTGAATTTGGACCTGTTGAACCAACACTCAACAGCAGCTGGCTGGCTGGCTGGCTGATTGACTCACTTTGTGTGACGCTCGCAAAGAGCCAAAATGGATAAACATATGCTGTGTGTGCCTCCCCAGGCATTGTTCAATTGTGCAACACAATTTGCAATTAACCATTTATTTTTAATGCCTTTTGTCAAAAGGTTAGCGCCAAGTTTTCGTTTGCTTCGCTCATTTTGGAGTGGCAAATGTTTTGTAACAAAGCTGAAAAAATAAACAGAAAAATACCAACAAAAAAAACAAAACAAAACAATTCAATCCAATCATTATCAACGCTTCGCTGATTTTTTCTCTATTTTCGAAAATAATTTGTTAGTTCTAATTCGCTGAACAATCATGTTGATTATGTCAAATTAACATTGGGATACGTTAAGAAAAGTTGCTTAAAAATCGACATGGTTTGGCTTAGCTTTGTAAGTAGTTCTTTACTTAAATCAAATTTAGTTAGATTATTAAAAGATAGTTAGCTATAGAGGAAAATTACGTTGTATTCCAGACAACTTCACATTTATGTGTGTATAAAAGTGTTTGGCAAACATTTGAACAAAGGAAATTCAGCTTCGAGCCATTTTCAGGCACAGCACACAGAAAGAACGATAAGAAAGTGAAAAGAAATGAAATGTAAATAGAACTAAAGATAAGTGTGTTAAATAGGGAAAAAGAAACAAAAGTTGAGTGTGAGTGTTTGCAAACCTTGAAAGTGAGTGCATAAGACAGACTCTGACTGCTATTCAGCTGTGAATGAATGGGAAAAGCAGAAAACAGAGAGCGATAAGCGGAGTACCCACATTGAAACTCAATTCACCAATTCGTAGAACTCACAACTGATAAGAAAGAGAGGGAGGGGAACAGGGGTACAGATGCAAGTTGTAAGTGCATGCCACTTGCTGCTACACTTCGCACTCAATTGTTTCTCACATATGCGTCACTTGAGGAAGCAGAAGTGGAAAGACCAATTCAATTCGCCATGCTCATTAATTCTCGCTCTGTTTCTCACTGGCGTGCAGGGCAAGGTCTCGCATGATTCAATCAAGCAGCTTGTGCTCGAAGCTGAGCATTTGGTTCGCGACGCTCAGGAGGCAGCATTGAAGACGCCAACGAAGCAGAATCATTCCATCATCAAGATATCAGCGACGGTCAAGAAGCGCGAACCCAGCACCATGCCCAGTCCCATCAAGCAGCGTGTCGAGGTTTGTACAATACTCCATTCCAAATACAATTATTACTCATAGATCCTTCTCCCCTTGTTCCAGGAGTGGCTGGAGCATCAGCCACCACGCCTGGTGTTCACTGGAGCCAGTCTCGAGTTGCCATCCGTCAAGCCCGATGATTGTGAGGCATCTGGCGAGGCATCCGAAACGGATTCGATGCCACAGCCAGGCGTCGTTTGCGGTGGCTCCGAGTCTTCGGAGGGATTCACAGACTCGATTGCGACCTGCATGCAAACGAGCACCAATTCGTATGGGAATTCAACGGAACGCATTGGCGGCTCAGCCGAGCCCATTGGGCAGCATCCGACCACACCGCTGGGCTACGGCAGCAGCAACCAGAGCCTGAATCTGAAGATTGTCAAACGTCAGCAGACGCGTCGCAAATCGGATCGTCCCTGGAGCGTCTCCTGTTTGTCGCAGTTGACCACAGATGCTGCTCATCAGATGACCACAACCATTGCAGATGCTGGTCAGAGTTCGCCGCCAGGTTTGGCCAGCCACTCGATCAGTGAGAGTGCCCTGGATTCCCTCTCGCCGGGACCACGGGCTCGTGCTGCCTCCTCCTCTGGAACAGGAAGCAATACGGCACGCAAGGCGGACAGCAAGGGATCGTTGCGCAGGAGGCGGGCGCGCAAGAAGCGCATTTCTGCCACCTCGGGGGGCAAGAAATCGGATTCGGGTTCAGAAGTGCATGGTGATCTCACCCAGACGCTGATGAAGTCCTGCGAATCGATGTCCTCGCAGCAGCTGCAGGACTTTACCAAGGCTCTGCTCAACATACAGAAGGGCGGCGCAACGCCCAAAAAGGATGACACCATCAACAACCATCCGGAGGGCGGAGAAACGGAGTCGCAGCTAATGGTGCCCAAATTCCGAGTGGGCTCCTTCACAACAGCCGCCTTGATGGCCAGTGATATTCGCTTGGGTGCCCTGGCAGCTCTCTCCAACTATGGCCACGAGGATGTGCAGCAAGCAGGTAAGCAGCGAGGGTGTGGTTCCCACTGAGTGATGCAGTCAGTCGGCTTATCTTGAATGCAGAGTGGCATAACGCTGTTGAAACGATGTGAAAGATTACTTTTCTATTTTACTGGTGTGCTATATAAACAATGATATCACCAGCAGTCGCCTAATCTTCGCTTTGTTTTCCTATTTATCGATTAATCATCGTTGTTGTTTTGTGGAACTCAAAATTCAAATCGTTTCAATATCGTTATGTGGCCACAAACACGTACGCCAACTAATCTATCTGTGTATAAAATGTTTCTTCTCACAAGCACACAAGAACCCCCAAGTACCCAGGCGAAAAGGTACCACAAAATACACCCCACTGAATCCCCCCATTAAATATTAAGTTCCCCTAAACATACCCAAATTGCAATTGTTAATTCATATTTTTTGATCAAATCTATTTTGGCACAGAGCTGAGCACTGAGGATCATCACAGCAGCATCTCGGAGACTGCTTGGGACAACTATCAAGAGAAATACAACTCGGAGAACTATTCGGAGGGCTTTGATTCGGATGCAGCGCGTCGTCTCTTGGAATTTGGCGATGACTATCGGTGTGTATACACATTTGAGATATAACCAACGACCTTCGCCATTTATTTATAGCTATCAAATTAAAAATATATTTTTTTTTTGGTCGTATCTGTGCAGCAATTTCATCGATTCGCAGTCCGATTGCTGCAGTTCGCTGTCGGCGGCCAACAATTTGGATTCGTTGTCGCCACCGCGCATGGATTCGCTGCAGCCGCACGACCAGAAGGCACTCCACATCACCCAGGAGACGATCAGCAGCAGCGTGGATCACGCTCGTCGCCAGCGCGCCTTGGAGCTGCAGTACGAGCGACGTCGCAAAACGATGGAGGTGCGACGCAAATCCCTACAGGGTAAGCACCATCTACAGGGTATTCCCGTCGCAAATCACTAATCATCATCTCTTGCTCTGCACAGATATGGCTGAGGCCATGGGCACACAGAAGGATCTGCAACAGGAGCAGCAGGCGACCACCTTAAATCTATCCTCGTCGGCCACAGCGCTAATGACGCCTAAGAATCCAACGGCTGCTCAATTGCCCATGCGAAATGATTCTGTGGGACGCAAACTAGAATTTGGCGCAGGCATGAGCCACTCGGCGCAGTCTCTGCTGCGTCGCACCTCGGAGAGCGACACTTCGACACGTCGTCGTCGCACTGTCACAGCGGATGAGCGCAGACGCTCCTCGCGCAATCTGGAAAAGTGCATCAAGCTGATACCGGCCACATCCTCGTCGAGCGGCGATGACTCCGAGGATGGGGAGCAGGAGATGCGCTCACTGCTCCAACAGAGTCGCGATCGTCTCGAGGACACGCGTGCCTTGAAGATACGCTGTCATCTGCTCAGACCGGAGGATTATGTAAGTGAACTCTGTAGTTTAAAGTGGTTGCTTTCCAAATTACGCAGACATTAAAAAGTTTCGAGCTCATGCCAACAATTTATTCAAGTCAAACTCAAACACACCCAACATTCGTAGATAAAACTAACCCCTAAAAAAAGTCCACACATCTAATCGATTTTCTTTTTCCGTTTTTGCACACAGAACGAGATAATTAATACTTGCCGTGACAATATCCGCTGCCTGGAGGCGGTGCTGAGGGGTCCGCCTGGCACGGTGCTCTCGAGCCACTGCGCCGGCCAGACAAAAGGTGAGTCCTTGCCAGCAGCTACATGTCGTCGCCTGATTGTGCGCAGGGCCAGCACGGCAGTCGCAACCGCATCCGCTTTGTTAAATGCTGCAACCGCATCCGCTTCTGCATCCGCTGCCGCTCAGCCAGCTGCAGCGCTGCAGCCGATCCTCGAGTGCAAGTGTGCGCCGATAACGCGATTTATCGGACGCATCATCGAATTTGTGTTGGATTTGGGCAATCTGCTGGAGCATTTTGCGCTCTATAGATTCCTGGCGGGCACGTTGCGGTCGCTTTATGCGCTCGTCAATCGGCCCTTGGGGCGGCTGGAGCGTTTGTTTGGCGGCTTTCGAGGGTTGCTCTAAAAAAAGAAAAGAAACAAAAACAGAGTCTGCCCATCAGTTGCCCTCAAACTGTATAAGCTACACGTTGCCTTTGGCAGCTTTTGAAGCTGCTCTTGTGAACAAATTTTGTATTATTTTTCTTTTTATTATTATTATTATTTTGTATAATTAATTTTTGGAAAAATTTTGTTTTTGCATTTGACAAAACGCATTTTGCAACGAATTTACTTACATATTTTTTTTGCATTTGTTTATAATTATTTTAAAAGTGAAAATATTATTTATTTTGCGCATTTATTTCTTATTTTTGGCAAATAAAAATTACCGTTTTTTATATCAAGAATACACCAACAAAAAAACTTTGTTCTAGTTATTGATTTATTTTCCCTTTGTATTTTGTATAAATAATATTAATTGGTGTTATTGTTGTCGTTTAGCTACACGTAATACGTAATTTGTTAATATTTAGATAATATTTATGCTTGTGTTTTTGTCAAATGTTTAACCAAAATTAATTTAGAAATTTTCATTAGTTTTAGTGTGACTTCATTTCATTTCGTACTTGTCATTTTTATTAATCCATTTAAACTGTTGCACCTTTCTAAAAAAAAAAGGCTTTAAATGGGTGACTTTAACTCAAATCATTTTAATTGTTGTTAGAATATTTATAAATTAATTTTCACTATTTTCCCAACTTGAGCATGACCACTTACAGTTGTGGGGAAACTGTGCGCTTGCTAAAGTTGTAGTTGCACTGTGTCTTAGCTTTTGCGTGTGCTTCTTAATCTGTTGCTGTCCAAAATACGCTAAAGAAAATGAAAACACATATATTTTGAATATACCATGAATTTTTGTTTATGCCTGCGCATTAGCCAAAAAATTAGCTCTGACCCCTTCAAGAGCATATTTTCTTTTGCCTGCTGACGTAATTTTTTGTTATAAAAGCGGAAATATTAAGAAAATGATGATGGGTGGAAATTTATTAGAATGCCAAGAAAGTAGATAATAAAACTGTCTCCAAGTAATTTATTGTCTTCGATACACGCCACAGGGGCAAAGTAGTAGCCGAAAATGGCTGTAGGTGGCGCACTTCAAGCTGTGCTTTGTGGCTGTCAAACTGTGGCTTAGAGGCTGTCTGTGTGTGTCTGTATTTGTTTTGTCTCCGTCATTAGCTATTATTGTTGCTGCTGTTATCGCTGTCATTCATCTGCTTTCGAAAATGACGTCGTCTCTGCTGACGACGCCTGCGCCGTTCCTATTGTTGTTTCAGCAGCTCTTATTCGGCAGCCGAAAATGGTGAGAAATACTGGTGAAATACACAACCATACACTCTCACACTGCGCTGCGTGTGAAGCCAAGTTCAAAAGTTAAGGTTTGCTGCCGCTCTCTCTCTCTCCCTCTCTTGTTGTGTTGTACGAGTTGTGCTCTTCACCTGAAAGCTGCTGCGCCAAAAACAATTAAAGCGGTCGTCGTCGTCGCTGACGTTGACGTCGGCGTCTCTCAGTTCATTTTCAGCGTGCGTTCCGAGCGGTTCTGTGTTCCCGACGTTGTCGTCATCGTCGTCGCGATTTCTAACTGTTTTTCCAATATGCTTCCGCGCGTTTTAGAACTCAAAACTATTCCCCATAAATCTCCATTCAGCATTAAACTCATTGTAAAACTGTGATAGCAACGAGAAACTGTAAAAATCTCACTAAGCATAATTATTCTAGACATTTTTCACCCATTCATAAAAGTCGCGTGTTTCATTATTGTGTATAAGAGTGAGTGTATAAGAGTAAATACACTAGGCGACTATTGTATTTTCTTCGAGTGTTGTGTTTACTGTCGAGTTTCCCAACTATTTCGAGGTCAGTGCGCAGCAGCTTGTAAACAAATTGGTGAAAAAGAAACTTACTTAACAACAATCCAAACCCAATACAAAGTAAACACAAATTTAAATGTTTAAATACGCAAATTGATTTCCCAAATTGAGATTTCAAGTGGCGCCGCCTGGCGACCAGCTGGCTAAGTGGGTCAAAGCGTGCCGTCCCAAGGGTTGTCAGGAGGGAATCGAGCTAATAAGTGTGAGAGAGAGAAAGAAAAGACGCGACAATAATGGGAAAAGTTAGTGTCGCCGTTCAAACGGACATCTCGGGCATGCTCTCATCGGCCAGCTCATCGGCCTTCTCCTCGCGCTCTTCATCGGAGCAAGGTAAATACACACACACACACACACACACATAATGATAAAAATACACACATACACTGTTACCGTTATGTGCATAGAGATGAGCTTATGCTGGAAGTACAAACACAAAAGGGAAACTGAAACTTATCGCTTATAATTGGGAAACAGGTGTAAATGATGTAGAAACAGATAAACACAATTTCACACACACAGAGAGAGAGAGAGAGAGAGAAGATCGTGCACAAGATAAGAGGCAAACATATAATAAACTAATTGCTCACTATTTTGGTGTGGGTAACAAAAAAGATGATGAGAAAGATACCTGTTGGAGCAAACTATTTACAACCAATGCATTATTTATGAACCTAAC
Source organism: Drosophila nr. perissopoda 5 BK-2023a (assembly GCA_035044105.1). Lineage (NCBI taxonomy): Eukaryota > Metazoa > Arthropoda > Insecta > Diptera > Drosophilidae > Drosophila > Drosophila nr. perissopoda 5 BK-2023a. The sequence goes on from JAWNMK010000124.1 coordinate 9,722,016, forward strand.
AGAGAGTAAAAAAAAAAGCACTTGATTTAATTAATAATATTCCCTTGAGTTAAAAACCTTAAAAATAGAATATATCTGTTATTTTTATTAAAAAATATATAGAACCATCTACAAAATGTGTTAGAGAACTCGTAACAATTACTGCAACAATAATTAGGCAATTTTGTTGCTTTAAGTAAAACTTTCTCTCTTTGGAAAGATAAATATAACTGGCTCCATATTTTATCATATCGTACATTTTAAGTGCTACTTAAAGCAAAGCAGCACAAAGCACTTAAGCACTCTTTTCAAGTAATGCGATCATAAAAACACTTTGAAAACGATTAAATCAGCTTCATCTAAGATCAAATAAGTTATGTAATCGATATCTCTCCCTCTATCTCTCTCTCTCTCTCTCTCTCTATCTCTCTTTGAATTATAAGCAAAAAGTATCTTTAAAGTATTTCTCTTTTGCACTCATTAATTTATTCTCAGCCGGTATGTTGCATCTTTTATTTTAACTGTTTGTTATTGCACATCGTTTGTGCCAGATTTCTTTCGCATTGTGCAGACATTTTGACCGACTTAGTTGGCCAACAATCACTTGTTTCTGCCACATTGCAACTACCAATAGACGCCAAATTGAGTTGGTCTTCTGCTTCTTTTTCTTCTAGTGCTTCTTCTTCGTTGCATTGTGAATTAGGCATTGCCTCCAAACGAAGCATAAAATTGTTGTAGAGTCGTCACAATTGCATTTAACAGGGCGTTTGCATTATGGCCACATTACTTTATGGCCATCATTCTGTCTCTCTCGTTGATATTCAGCTTGCATTCACGCTCAGCTTGGCAGCACTCATTAACGGTATTCCAACTGCGCTTTTATGGTCAATTGTTGGCGTTCCGCTTTTGAAGTTTTACGCGAAGCTCTAAACAGAAATATGTTGAACCCTAAACAGTGGAAACTACCAGCAAAAAAACAAAAAAAACCGTTGCACGTGGTTCAACCGCGGGTCAATAAAACCCTAGAAAACCAGACTCGAAAAAGCGAGTTATGTTTATGTAGAAATGGAATATGTGCTGGCTCTTATCGAGTCTCTGGCGTCATTATTGCTTAATTAAAAGAAACGTTTTTTTGTTCTTTATTCTTTGTTGCTGGCCTCATTTGTTGTCGACCTTGAATTTGACGTTCGCTGGAATTGGAATTGAATCATTGAAAAATGAAATCAAGCCGTATTGAGAACGAAATTCTTTTTTGATAAATGGTTTACAGTTTCAGTTTTGAGGTTTTCTATATTTGCTACGGCTGCTGCTTGCTGTAAAGTCAAAATGTGTGGAACACACCTTTGCAAATGCCATAAAAGTAATTGCATTTATTATTACATATTTCGTTTGTTGCCAGGGCGTGTATCTGTTTAAACAAAACAAAAAAAATACGATTGCATTCGAGCATAAAAAAAACTGCTTGCAAGTCTGTCCAGGTTAACGACATTAACTTAGAGCTGCTAGGCATTTTTTTACACCTCTATGCAAATTTCATTTTTTCATATTTTCACATACTTATTTTCTGCTGCTCACTAATCAGCTTTTTAAAAATAAACAAAAGTTTTTTCTATTTTTTTTTTGCAGCTAATTATATTTTTTACGCTAGTTGTTGTCATCGTTAGTTTTTTTGTTGTTGTAGTTTTTGCTATTTTTCGCTATTCTCTCTCTCTCACATATTTATTCAAGATTATTTTTGGGCAAGTATTTAAGATGCTTGTTTTGTGGCGCCTTGACTTTGAAACCTTTGGCTTTATATATTCTTTACAGCTCGCTTTTTTATGTGGTGGCAACTCTGTTTCTTACCTCATCCGCATGTTTTAGTTTGGTTTGCTCGATTACAAAATAAATTTGTTTTTTTTCTCGGTTTGTTTACTTTGCGTTAAAGGAAAGAGGCCAAGCATGGTGCCTGGTAGCCAATTGGAACCGCCTTCTCTTTAGTTATTATTTGGCTGTTGACGGCACTCCCTTTTGTCGCATTCCCATTTTATTTATGGCTACTTAACACGCAGCCTGCAATTGCCTTGAGCTGCCTTATTCGTTGGCCATTTTCCTTACCCCAGGACAACCTTTACTGGCCTAGGCAGTTCTGATGTGTGGCAGCCTTCACAAGTAATCAAAATGTAGCGCTGCAATTTGCTTGATAGACTTGGATTTAAAAGAATAGAACTGAAAGCAAATCCAGCTTTAGCTTGGTTATAATTATAGTTTTCATTGGTTTAGTTTTGAGTGATAAATGGAACTTATTTAAATCATTTTTACTAAATTATTAATAAATTACAAACCTTGGACTGTATTCAATCTATAGCTTTCAACTGTTCCAGTTTAGACCATAATTACATAGATATATAATTAGCTGAAACTGAACAGCTGCAATTAGTTTGCAAATTGTCTATTAAATTGGAGAAGACAACTGCGAAAAGAGAGGAGGCAATGAGAGAGATTTTTAGAAAGTGTGTTTATTGCTCAGTTGATTCTTTGCCGACTGCACTTTACTTAGTTCACTTATATATGTATGTGTTTATGTGTATACATATGTATCTGACAAAGTGTGAGCAACACCCACAAACAAATTTGCTGAGAATGCAAATTTTGTTTTCTCTTTGTTTTTTTTTTTGGGATGTTTGCCAAGTTGTGAAATTAACGTCAATACCCTTGGGCCATTGGCATTTTATGGCTACTGTTGCATTTTATTGTGTTTTTTCTTTCTGCTTGCATTTGCATTTTTCAAAGATTTTCTTTTTTGCGTTTGCCGCATGACGAAATTTAAACAACATGAAAAAGTGGCTAATAAACTCTGAACAGTAGCCGGAAGGTTTTCCACGTCAGAATTCAATTTATTTAACAGTTAACAAACTCTGCGGCTATTTGACTAATTGTTGATTAAAGTGAAAGTGGCAATAATGATTTTCATTACTGCAAATTGCAAAGTGCTCGTCCATTTTGATGTCTTGGAGATTATTAAACTATGATGATTGAGCGTTGCACTTGCCACAGTTGCAGCAGTTGCCGCCCCTTCCTGCAGCTGCAACACGGCCGGGTTGGTTGACTGATAATGCGCCAACCCGAACCCAAACCCAAACAAACCTGACCACAACTCAAGAGTTGTGCAATCCACGCTGAGATTACACGTTTGCAAAGGTGCGTAGATTATGACGATGATCGTTTCCAAACTGGCTGGTTACGGTAAATGAGAGATATAACTTGGCGAGATATCAAAAGGAAGTTTGTTTATTATGCATCAACGGATGCGGCTGCCCCTTAGCCTTCCTCCCCCCCTTCCCCCCTCTTCCTGCCACCTCTTTAGTTTGCTGCTCGATCATTTTGTTGCGCTCGAGTTGCTGCTGCTGCTGCCTGCCTGCTGCCTGCCTGCTGTAATTGTTGCAGTTGTTGTTGCAGTTGTGGGTTTGGCACGCTGCGCGGCAAGCCAAGCAAGCAACAAGTTCAGTCAACCAGTTTCGCTTTGACTGCCAACAAGTTCGGACCTGCTCCTCTCTTTTGTGGTGCAGTGTTGTGCGTATTGCATACAATTCGTGATCTGTGTCTGCTAATCGCTATCGTTGACAATTGCAGTCAAGTGCGTGCGTGTTGTTGACCAACCTCCTCCGGCTTAAGCTGCTCAAGCTTTTAACCAACTTTGGGTGAAAGCAATTGCGTCGACAATTCAATTAACTGCATTCAGTTGTGGCTTAGCCTTGGCTTTGAGCAGTTGCAATTATCAAAAGGCTAAGGTTTATCTACGAATCGAATTTGCTGCCAATTGCTTAGACAAACTACTAAAGGTATTGTATATATATCTAAAGGTATATATATATGTACACTATATGCAAAACAAGTCCGCCCAGTGCCTGCCTTTAGTTCGGTGTCTCGTGTCAAGTTTAGGACTGCCAACCAGATTTCTTTTGTGTCAAATTAGCTGGCACTGTGACTAAACAATACCCTGTTGTGAGTGTTTCTTTCAAGTGTTATATGTATATATATATATATATATATATATATATGTATATAGTTGGCCATAAGCTATGCTTTCATAACTTTTACTTTTAGTCACTAATAAATATCATTTGAGATCGTATTCAGTCAACAACTAACCCATAATAAGTAGTGCGTTTAACATACAATTCTTAATCTAATATAACTTATTTGATATATGCATTGTGTAGATTTAACGCCTATCTAAACTAATCCTTAAAAGCCAGCGAATTTCTGTCCAAACCCAGGCAGACTTCAGAGGATTCCGTTACAGATTCCATATTCTAAAGGGTGTCGCCTGCATGCAGACTGCATTTGAAGCACATTTTTGTTTCAATTGAAAAACGCTGCGCCCACACGATAAACACTTTAGCCGTTTCAAATTACACACAGATACACACACACACACACACACACACTAATATAAACACACGCAGATGTTTTCCCCCTCGTTGTTCCACTCAAGCGTTTAGTGGAAAAGTTTTTGTTTTGTGCTTGGCTTTTATTTATTATTTTCTGTTGCTTTTTGGCATTTGTAAACGCATAAAAGTTTCACTTTGCGGTTTACGAGCTGGCTGTGAAAAGGGAAAGGAGGGAAAGGTATTCATTACCCAGCCAAAGGGTTGCGCATCCGAATCCGAATCTGAATCCCAAACCGAAGCCCGAAGCTGAATCCAATTCTAAATGCGCTAAAGGCAGCCAATTATGAAGTGTTGGCTTTCACTTCTCTCCAATTTGGGGCGCGCACTATTAACTGCTAATTATGATTGTTGCTTGTCTTGCAGATCTATTGGTCGCTTGGGAGGATCTGCTTAACTGGAGCGAGAATGCAGCGAGTGCACGCAAGCTGCAGCAGGAGATGAGTGCACTGAAGCACAGCCTACGCCGCCTGGGCGATAAATCAACACCCGAACTGCTGCTCGACACGGAGCCGGCCATTCAAATCGCCGTCGAGGCCTTGAAGGTAAGTGTTGCCCAATCAAATTGGAGCAGATACTATATATATATAACTATATCTGGATTATTCCCATTCACAGCAAGAGCAAAGCCAACTGGGCAGCTATCGCACCAATATGCTCCGCTTGAATGCCTCTGTGCACAGCTGGCTGACGCGTCAGGAGCGACGCCTGCAACAGGAGCAGGCACATCAGCAACTATTGCTGCAACAGCAACAACAACAAGAGTCCGAACAACAACAACAGCAACAACAAATGAAGCAAAAGGAGCTGGAGCAGCAGCCAAACGAGTCGAGTGGAGTCGTTGCCATCACGGTGACCGATAGCAATGGCAACCAGTTGGTGGAGGCCTCCACCGGCACCTGCTGCGATGTGAACAGCCTGCTCAGCGCCGAACAGGAGTTCCACAAGCATCTGAAGGATGAGGTCAGCGACATGTACAGCGCCTGGGATGAGGCAGATGGCAGGTGAGTTCCCGCCAGAAAAGATTCCCCTTTTAGATGCCCTGCTAAACTCCTTTCTCTTGCAGAATCAACTCGCAACTGGAGACGCTCACGAATTCACTGATTGCCTGGCGTCAACTCGAGTGTGGATTGAGTGAGTTCCAACTGGCACTTGGCCAGGATCGTGGCACACTTAAGGGATTGGAGGGCGCGCTGGACAAGGGACAAGCGACGCCCGTTGAGCTGGCACAGAATGTCAAATTGGTTGCCAAACTGCTGTCCGAGAAGGTGAATGTTAGCCAGGAGCAGCTGCTCGCTGTGCAGCAACATTTGGATCCCAATCACATCTATCACATTGCCAAACTGACGGCCTCCAATGGTTCGCTATCCGACTCGGGCATCTCCGATGGCGGCGCCACCTCCGACGGTGGTCTATCCGAGCGTGAGCGACGTCTGGGCGTGCTGCGTCGTCTGGCAAAGCAGCTGGAGTTGGCTTTGGCTCCTGGTAGTGCAGCCATGCGCTCCATAGCGGATCGCATGGAGAGCGCCGAGTTGGAACTGAAGCAGCTGCAAAATACGTGCCGCGATTTAATTGTGCGCACTGCGGCCTCACACCAGCAGAAGCAGCAACAGCAAAAGGATCAGGCAGAGCAGCATAACAAGGAGGAGCCGAAGGATCAGCAGGGACAGCAGCTGGCCAATGGACATGTGAAGCCGTCAACTCAATCCCAATCGCCCAGCAAACGTCGAAACGCGCGTAAATCGCGTCAACAGCTGGAGAAGCAACAACAAGAGCAACAATTGCTGCCGGAACAACAGCAACAATTGATGGTGGAGCAGATGCAACGTATTGTTGCCGCTGGTGGCGATGAGCCACCAGAAGATCCAGCTGGCACTGTTGGCAGCCTGGACAGCTCCGATGAGGATGAGGATGAGAACGCAGCCAAGGCGAAGAATCGCGGCTGGGCCTGGAGAATTGCGCGTGCAGCTGTCCCAATGCAATTGGCTTTATTTACCTTCTTCTGTGCGGCATGCATGATGCAGCCCAATTGCTGTGACAATCTGAACAATCTGTCCATGAGTTTTACGCCCCAGTTGCGCTATATACGCGGACCGCCTCCGATTTGAGCGGCACGACAGCGGCGCGTTTTCCATGCGACTAATATAGTACATAATGATCGCTGGCGAAACGCGCGCGTTTTTAAGTAGGCAACAAATAATTTACGAGTATCGTTAAGCAATCTGACAGCCAGTTAGATTCCAGCGGGCAACAAGCAGCCCGACTGCAGCATGTCGACCTCCAATGTAAAACCCCAGCAACGAGGCGACTCCAGCGCGTTTTCCGCGCGACATGTGCGCGTTTCGCGCGCGCACTTAGCGTTCTGTGCGCGTTACTTGCAGCAAGTTTTTTTTTTTGTCTTTTTTATGAAACCGGAGGCACTTAGTTTTTTATGTGTGCAACAAAAAAAAAAAAAATGGAATATGCAACACAAGGTTATATATACTTAAGATATACTTTAGATTTTGATTTGATTGATGGATTTGTCTTAAGAGATTTAGTTGCGATTCGCGAAAACATTTTTTTACTGAGAAGCGTTTAAAATTAAGTGCAAAAAACACAAGTTTAAGCTCAACTTTAGCAAGTAGAGGGAAAGGGTGAGAAAGATAGAAAGTGGCAACAAATGCAATTGATGCAGAGAATATAATCAGATGATCCCAGCAGAGATCAAAGAGAACATGACAAGCAACATCATGATACAAATCTTCGTAATGTACTTAGAAGAACGAAATATTGGAGAAAGGCAATCACGCCCCCTCCGCAGCCGCCGCCGCCGCTCCGCCCCCATATCGAGCATCGTTTGTAGTAAGGCATGACAAACTCCAGTTATTAGAATTTATGAAATGTGTTTTTTGTAGGTATTTTTGTACAACTTTTCTGTTTAAAAAACACGTCAAGTGCCTACAAAAGACCCAACAATGGGCTCCCAGAGAAAGAGATAAAGCGAAAGAGAGAAAGAGTTAAAGCGAAAGAGAAGGAAAGAAAGGGGCTGCAGAATGCATATCGAGCAAGGCTAAATAGCTAAGAGAAAGCTTAGCCAGACCCTTTTAAAGGCGCACCGGGCCCAAATGCAACGAACTACATTTTGTCGGGCTAAAACCGGTTGAGAATTAGAGTTTCTATTTTTATACGCAATGCAAATTTACATTGGAAACACTTTTTGTCCACCTAACGCTCTATTTAATCAGTTTTACGTCTATTATATTAATAGGATAAAATAAAAAAGTTTACAACAAAAAACAAGCAGAGAAGCAAACAAAAAAAATCTATACTTATAGCGGAGCAGAGATCCTTATCTTAAGTTGCTAGGAAACTAACCATGCAACAGCTAAACTATGTTTAGATCGTACTTCTTATTTGGCAAAAGCTATTAAATTATAATCTACTTATAAGTTTCGCATATCTTGTGAGTTTGTCAAATTTCAATTGCAGAAAAAAAGGGAAAATAACAAAAAAAAAAACTATATGAAAAACAAAAAAATAAAAAGTATTAAAGCAAAAATCAATATTTGGTTCTTATTTATCTTGATCAGTTTTCAGCATGTCCTTCGAGAAATCATCCCGAAAGGATGCATATTTCTGAACTCGCATAGAAAAGGAGTACCGATTGATGATGGCGAGTCGACAAATGCAATTGTGAACAAGGGATCCTTGAATGCATTCTTGATAGAGGTCTTTGTGATTCGATGTCCTTTGAAAATCCGCGAGGATATAACAGAGTAAAAGTCATTTTCTTTTCACCTGCGTGTTCCAAAAGTATGCCTCATTTTTAGCTTCTGAGCAGCAAAGCTATTTTTATGTAAAAAAAATCAAACGCATTGCGAGAGTTAAAGGAACTTATTTTCAAGATTCAGATTTAGCAGGATTCACTCCTGTTGCTTTTTGGTCAAGTCATTGCTCTCGACTGTTGAATCGGATGAGAGATCGGCCACCAGTTGATGGTAAACACTTTCGGGCACCACGGTGCCGACGATTTTCTTGTTCTCATCGGTCTTTAGACGAATCATCTGAATCTTGCGGCCATCCTTCTCCACGATGAGCGCAATGCGATCCCAGATGGGCAACATCAGACCCGACAGCACATGGTAGGTACGCACACGCAGACCCACTCCGCACTTGGCGCCATGGGGGCAGCGTCGGTTCCAGTAGATGTGGGAGCACACGCGCAGACACTGATTGTACTGCATCTCCCAGAATTGCTTCACTGCCTCCGGCGAGGCCTTCACATACCGTTCGCCGATCGAGCTGAGAGTTTGAGTGCGCACCTGTGGACCCGTATTGGGTCTGTAGATCTTCAAGTTGAGTTTGGTGGCATCGCTGCACGTTGCAGCTGCCTCCGATTGGACATTCAAGCAGAGAATGGCGCAATTGTTGTTGTTGCGCTCCTGCTTTAACATGTAGAAGCCCTCGTGCTCCTGTCGCTCCTCCTTGTTGAATCTGTGTGGGCAATCTATGAAGTATCTCTTTTATAGATATTGATGTAAACTTACTTGGTCAGCGCTTGATCGAAGGACATGCCCCGCACCACCTGCATTGTGTGCAGCTCTGTGGCAGCTATGCCCGTCGCATGCTTCCTGATGAAGCGGATCAGCTTGATAGCCGTCACATTGGCACCATGGGCATCCAAGTCGAGTATGCCTAGATCAAAGTTACCCGAGCGTTTCATTTGCAGGATCAGAGAGTACATCTTGTTCAGAAAGAATTTGAAGAGGGCATTCTGCACCTCAACGCGACAGCCCAAAATGCGATTCAGGAACTTTGGTATATTATTGCTATCCTTCTCTATCACGAAGATCTGCTGTTTCTTGCTGTTCACGGTCACACTGAGCATACCGACGCCGGACAGGGCGACACAGCAATCGAAGCTAAAGTCACCCTTGTAGGATTCGGGTATGTGCACCTTTTCCAACGGCTTCTCGCCCGTTATCTGCTGCAGGACATTCTCCAGGGCACAGCGACCGATGTTGTTGTCAATATTGAACTTGGACAGATCCCGAGCATCGGTGGCACGACGATCGCCTTGGGTGAGTGCACCCAAACTCTCCAGCCGTTTCGCTACAGTTGCCGCAAAACGACTCTCGCCACCCAGATCCGAGATGAGGAACACATATTCGGGGGCATTCGCCTGGTTCGAGCGATGGGTGCGTCCAAATTGCTGGATGGCACGATCTGCACTCCAGGGCAGCTCCAGGGTGATGTGGAGGCGTCGTCGCTGTGTCGACAGACGTCGATCGCTCTGCAGCGAGATGCCGCTGGATGCCGCCTCCGAGATGATGGCCACATGCTTGGTGTCATCCATGAAGCGCTGCTTCTCCACGTAGTTGACCAGATCCATGGAGGTTTCCGCCTCGCAGCGCTGTTCGTAGCGATAGCGATTGTCCTCCGTTTTGATCACCCGACCCCGACGACCTGTCATCTCGGCGACGACTTTGGTGCCCAAAAACGAGATGATCTTGTCCAGTGTATTGGGTGGCATGCGACGACCCAGATGCTCAATCTTGTCCAGCAAACGCTCCCGCGCCGTTATGCAACGCTCCACATCGTGCTCGGTGATCTTGGCCGTTTGCGATTCCTGCGCATCGAAACTGGCATTGAATTCATTCATCTTGTTTTTGGCATTCATATTGCTACACAAGTGCTCCAGGATGCGATCCTGCATGGTTATCTTCTCCGCTAAAGGATTAAGCCAAATTAAAAGTGAAACAAGTGACAATTCAAATAGTTTACCCTTGTATGACTTTGGAGGACGACCGCGACGTTTGCGTCCCGTCTTGACACGTTCATCATCGTCATCATCGTTGTTCCATTGGCTGTAGGCCAGATCGATGTCGATGTCGCCACCATCCGCATCCGAGTCATCGTCGGAGAGCTCGGAGAAGCGAGCACGTTTCGAGCTGGACGAGTTGAAGCGTGACTCCGGCTCAAAGCTGCCCGTGTAGAGTAGCTTGTAGAAGGACTCGCGGGTGGGTGCCGGAAAGTACTTCTCCACAAACGATTTTATGATCATCTTCGAGGTGGACACAAAGCCCGTCAGCTCGCCCTGATAGAGCTCGAGGTGCTCCAGAGTACGCGACTCTCCCGTCGACTGGAGTCCAATGACAACAGCCTTGCCCTGCTTGGCGGCTTGGCGAACCATTTTGACGACATGCGGCACCTTGGAGGCGATGCAGAGATTCTTGAAGAAACGCTGATGAGCTGACCAGAACTGACAGATGATGATCTTCTGGACGCGATTCTCGATGCACATGAGGCGAAAGGCCTTGACAAACTTCTCATTGATCTCTGCCCAGAGCTCCGCCGAGTGATTGTAGAGCTTGTGAAAGTCCCGGGACATGGGCACCTCCTCGATGCGAAAGCTGACATCCTTGAAGCTCAGCTGGCGCGCAATGTACAATCCCCTCAGCTTCATGTCCATGGCAACGATCTCCATGGCGCCAATGCCGCGCTTCTCCACCGTGTTCACAAACGTGAAGAACTCCGAGTAGGATGTGCCCGGTCCCCACAAGCCCAGCCGCACCATATAAGCCATATGCTTGGGCTCCGAGGCACCCGTTGCCGAGGCATAAACCACCCGAGCCATGGGCAACCGTTGCTGCAGCTCCAGCACCGTGGTGCCCGTCTTTGTCGACTTGCCCGCATTCATCAGACTCAGATTCTTTGCCTTGTGGCACTCGTCAAACACAATGACGCCGTCGTAATCCGTGGAGAACCAGTCGACCAACTGACGCAGCCGTGTATTGTAATTGGGCATGGCATTCGCCGACTCCCCAATCAGCGCTGTGTACGTGCAAAAGATGACGCCCTTCCGAAAGTGGCCGTTCTCCTCGGAGGTGACGCGACAGTACTTGAACTTGCTCATCGAGGCCACCTTGATGCGCTTGCTGGCCCCAATATCGGAGAGATCCCGTTCCGCATCGAACTTCAGGTCGTTCGAGACGGATATCCACAGAGCACGCTTTCTGCCCCGCAGATAATTCTCGTAGATGATGGCGGCTATGGTGCGTCCCTTGCCCACTCCGGCGCCATCGCCCAGCAGGAAGCCCGCACGCTCGCCACTCGGCAGGAGCTGCTCGTGCGCCTGGCAGGCATATGTCACCGCCTCCAGCTGCAGGGCACTCAGGCGTTCCGATTTCTGGAGCCCATCCGGCAGGACCAGCTCGTAGGTGATGTCCGGCAGTTCCACAGAGGAGAGTGTCGACGTTTCCACCACCGAGTCGGGATGGTGGGAGCCGCCCTTCAATTTGCTGGGCCAGTAGCTGGAGAAGGTGTCCGCCACGCCAATCTCCTCGAAGTCCACCTCATCGTCCTCGAGCGGAGCCGGCAGCTGCTGCTGCGGCTGTTGTTGCTGCAATCCGCGTTGCGCCATCTTCGCACGCACAATGGATTGATAGAGATTCTTGCCAGTATTGCTGTTGCTGCCTTGCGACTTGATGAAGTCTATCAGGGATTTGGGAAAACCAGCCATATTGGGCTGACCTGGTGGCACATTCACATACTTTCTGACCGCTGGACTCTTGAAGCGATCCTGCGGATTCCTTGCCAGTATTCTCGCCTGCATTGGCACCTTTAGCTGTATTGTAGTGCCGAGCTTGACGCATTTCAGTGGGGGATTGGGCAAGGGCAATTTGGTCGGTTCCTGGACAAATACGGGCTCGTAAGGCAAGAGTGGCACTTGTTGCTGTAGCTGTTGGGGCTGAGGATCCGTTTCGGGCTCCGGTTCCACCATGGGCAGTGAGTTCAGCTCCTCCTGCAGCCTGGCATCGATCTCAGCATCGTATTCAGCTGCTGGATCGCTGGGTCCATCGGAGAGAAGTGGAAACAAATCCAGGAGCTCCTGCAGTTTCAGATCCAAACTTTCATCCATTGGCATGTCGATATTGTTGCCAGTAGACAGCGAGTCTAGCATTTCCTGCAATCTGAGATCCAAATCATTATCAGTTGTTGTTGTTGCATCTGCTGCTGCAAGTTCAGCCTGATCTGAGGGAATCGGCTCGTTTGTCGGCTGCACATTGGAGTTGACATTCAGCTGAGATTGGTCAGCTTCCGCGGCTAACTCAGCCAACTATAGGCAGTAAAAATAATAGTCATTAATGAACTATATATCAAAATATATGTGTATGTTCTGCAGAAACCTCAGTTGGATTTTTCAGCAACTCGAAATCCATATTTTTTTATATATTTGCTTTGACACCAAATCGAAATTGAAATACAAATTTCTTTTCTTTATTCTGATCACAATGAATAACTTTTGGTTACTAAAAGTTCGACAATTGTTTTTTGGCTTTATATAGCTTTCACATTTGACAGATTGTTGCGCATAGTGTTGAGTAACTTTGACAACAAGTGTTGAGTAAGGCAAAAGTATCGATATGGGTTAAGCTATGAGTAAAATTTGTTTTCCTTAAATATAGTAATAAATATGTAATAATTCTGAATTTTTCTTCTCGAAAAATCGGAGCAGTACTCGATTGAAATGTCATCTTTATTAAATTAATGTAAAATTAATAAGTACAGTTGCCAATTGAAGCGTTCGATTCTTGGCATGGCTTGTGGATCCATTTTAATGCAAATTTGAAGCGCATTGCTCAAGTTTGTATGCGTCAGCTGTACAAATGTCCTGCTCCGCAACATGGCCGAGAACAAGAGCCAGGAAAAGCTCAAGGAGTGGCATAAGGCGGTATCCACTCGACGAGAGGCCGATGCCAGACGTGCTGGGGTCGGAACTAATAGCGTCGACCTTACGCAGAACAACACAAGGAATTCGAAGCGAGATCATAGAAAGAAGCGAAAGGATACCTTGACTGATTACAGAGACTCGCAGGTGGACGAGCAGCAGCAAAAGGACACGCGCAATAGCATGAGGGCCACCAGGATCGGCAATCACGAAGAAGGCATCGATATCTGCTTTCACAAGCCGGTTGTCGTTCGCTTCAAATCCAAATCTGATGATTTTATAATTTGACAACAAACATATTAAAAAGCATATTTAAAAATCGCCGAATTCATCATTTATTACAAGGCTCATTTTATATATCAAAATAAATAAGAATGCTGTAGTCCAGCGAACTTGACTGCGATATACCCTGTACTCTTCTACTATTACTCAGTTGTTTTTCATCCGATACAAATTTATCAGGTTTCTGCCTTTAAATTTGTATCTCTTATTGCAATTGGCAATCTACTAAATCGACTCGGCAGTTACAGCTGGTTACAGGGTATCTGCACTTCGAGCACTTTCATACACATTTATCCGCTACAATTTATTTCCCAATGAAATCAACTCAAGCCTCGCTTGTGCTTTCAAAACAAAGCATATGTTTCAGTCATACAAAAATTATACAAAAACTGTGGAAATTTTATTTTTTTGGAGTCTGTCCAAAATTGCTGTCCATCCAATATAAGGTCTGCTCACAATGCCGAAAAAGAACGCTGAGCGGCGAAGAACTTCTGCCACAAGCGGAGGCAAGAAGAAGGAAGAGACCAGCTTGGCCAAGGACAGCAGCTCATCCACCAACACGCCCAGAAGCTCAGTTGAATCCGAATCGGAGCAGCTTAAGGAGATTGTCAATTATACCCCGCCCAGAAGGAATAGCGCCGCAGTCCGCGTCTCAGCGGGTGACGGCGCCGAGTTCGCTTTTTACGAGCCAATTCAAATTGACGTGGAAACGAGAAAATCAAACTGATGCCCACTGCAATTGCAACTGCAATATTTTCTTGTACAAAAGCTAGTAATAAATAAATACAAATAAACTGGGCAGCACTTCAAAGAATCCGCTCTCTCTCTTTGCTAACCTCAGCAGATAATCCAATAATTGGTAATACGCATTATTCACACCCAGAGAATGCTGTGTGTTCCATCATAGTTCATAAATAATCTATGAGCCACTACAGAAAAACACACACACAACCCTTGGCAATAAAAAAGGGCAAATTTTATGCGGTTTTTTTTCGATTTTTTCTTTTTTATCTGCCTCAATTTAGCAAGGGTTGAATCGTTGTTGTATCCCAACTAGTTGAGAAGGTGCCTTGGCGTCAAGCGTTTTTTTTTGTGTGACAATTGTAGTTTTGCTTGCTTATTATCAGGTCCTGCTGCTTATCGAGTGCTCGCAATCTGCAAATCGTATTTATAACTTGAACGTCTGCTGACGATGATGGATTTGTGCGAAATGAAACGCGTTCGAAAAGCGAAAAAGCACCCACAACTCAATGGATACACCTTGTCCCTCTGTGTGTGTGTGTGTGTGTGGCGCTGCTCCAACTTTGCTGTTGTATATAAGCAATTCGCTCGAACCAATCAAAATGGGTGTTTGTATATAACGCAAGTTTCCCCTTTGGGAGCGACTCTATATGCTGTACTCGCTCTGACGCTTGGCGGTTGCCCAAGTGAACTTAGCTGCTTGCACTGCTCTAACGCACTGAGTTATGTGTTGCTGTTTCTGTCTGCTAGCATGGACACAAACCACTGTTAAGTGTATGTTAACGACAGAATTGCTGTTGAAATATATACAAAATAATTCAAGTTTTTTTTTCGCAGCACTTTGATTTTTATGCCTTGGTCAATGACACTCCTAATAAAATCTGGCTCTGGTTAATTGCTCAAGTTTGCTGGGAATTTAAAATAAAATAAAAATACTATTTTTAATTTGCTGTAAGCTGTATCAAAGCCATTTCCGGCGATTCTCAGATACTCGGGAGCTAATCCCAAGAAACTAACTCTCATCTGACATTTGAGCATTAATCATTAAGTCAAATGCTTGACAGTTTTTCAGAGCGAATAATGTTTTATTTGGCTTGAATTGCAGCAATTGTTGAGCATGCATCCAGATTGAGGGTAAGGGCTCGAGAACAATGTTAATATAATTTTAGCCATATTTTCCTAGCTGGGGTTCTAATTTGACCTGAGGGCAAAAGTGATTCGACTTTAACGTCATCCAACAGCCACAACCCTAATCAGGGGCGTGGCAGGAAGCACAGGAAAAACTGTTCGCGTGCCAAAACGGAAGTGTCTCAAAATTGAATTTGCATAATTTAAAAAAAAAAAAGGAGAACAGAAGAAGAAAAAGAATAACAACAAAACAGAAAAAGGACTTGTGTTAAGTTGATAAATGTTGAAATAATCAAGTAAAATATAAGACTGCTTTAAGGCATTACTATTTCTATAGAAGAACCGCTAAGAATAAATACTAAAACTATACGAAAAATGAATAGTTATCTCAGCATAAATACAAGTAAAACTGTGACGAGAATAAAAGCACCCTTAAATCAAGTGCTCGACTTACAATGCCGTTTAATAAGACGATATTAAAAGTGTATAGAATCACACCCTTTAGGTGAAATATATATATATATGTAGATATGTGTGTATATATAGAAAATCAGCAGCCACACATAAGCATAGCAGAAGCAAGCCTAATCCATTCATTAAACTTTGTGATTACAGCTGACCACAGGGCAAAAAGGGGCTGGCAATGGGTGGAAAGGACACGCACTCGGCCAACTCCCCACCCCCACTTCCACCCACCCACAACCCCCTCTCAAGCAGCTGAGGCTGTGCAGCCAAGTGAATAAACTGAGTGCTGACAGGCTCATTAAATGCCGCATTCAGTGGCTCTGACCGCTTGTGGATATATTCAGAGTTTGAGGTTTGACGATTTGGATTGGGAATGTTTGTTTAGCAACTGCGTTCTGCACTTCAGCTGGTCGAACTGGCGAACTGGCCAAGGGCCAAAGTCAACACGTCAAATTGAATGCCTTTAAATGAAGCCGGCTTCCACTCTCCACACTCCGCTCCCGGCAAATGTTGCCACGCCCACAACCAGCAAGCAAAGCTAATTTCAGCAGCTTTAAATGCAGCAGAAAAAAAAAACACGTTCATAAATAATGCGAGGAAAATTGTTAGAAATTGCCAAAACAATTTATGTTGACATTATCTCGAGAGACATTTTTTTTGCTGCTAGACGCTCGGCCGCGAGGATGATTAATTACCGCAGAGAGCAGATGGTGGGGAGCAAAGAGGATATTTGAATATGAAAAGCGATAAAGTCGTGATAAGTGAGCAACATGAAAAGTGGCAACAAAAAAAACAGAGCAGAGCAGCGCAGAGCAGAGCAGAATTATACCGAGAGAACTTTTGCTTATTGTTCCCCAGTTGGCGATAAACTTGCTCGAAAAAGCTTTAATGAACTGGAGCATTTCATCATTTCCGGCCAAGATTTGCAACCAGAAAATATGTGCAGCCTGGAGAGGAGTGTGACAGTGGGTGGAGCTCATTGGTATGCCTGCAGAGTTGACATTTGGGATTCCAATTGATTTTTCACTTGAAACGGCTCCTTTTTTGTGTGTTGTTTGCTTTGCTGATTTTCACATTAGGCTTTTGCTATTTGCCAAATTTCTTGCGAAAATTTCCAAATGCGAAAATATATTCAAATCAGAGTGCGGCAGAATATTGACACTTGATTTGCATTTATAATGGCTACGTGATTTTAGATCTGAGTTGGGCAAAGATTATTTCTGCATGGTTTTTATTTTTTGTTTATCTCAAAAGCCGCATCTTTTTAACTCTCTCTCTCTCTCTCTCTGTTGCGCTCTTTGTGTCTATCTCGACTGCGATAATTTTTGAGACATATTGCGCATAAAAAATTGAACAACTTTTGCCTCGGGCTGTTTTCACCATAAAATAATCTTTTTAAGCCGAAAACAAATTACAAATAAGAAGCCCCTCTATAATTTGTTCCCGTTTTTACTTTTGCTTTTCTTTTTTCTTTTTTCTTTTTCTTTTTTTTTTGCTGCTTTGCATTTTCCTGTGCGTTCAACGAGGGTTGCTCGAGCAGCGTTTCATTCTCTTAACAAATTATAATGTATTGAGAATTGACAGAATTATGTAATGAATAGAAAATTATGTAAATTACAGTGCAGTTACATTTAATGGTTCGACCTTTTCCTCATGGCCTCTTGGCCAAGGGCAAAATCGAACGGGACCGTAAGAAAAAATTCGAAAAAATCGAATTCCCATTTTTATTGGCAGCTCGCAAAGATGCCAAACTTGGGTGCCCAAAACAGAGCAAGGTAAAAAGGAGACGACGTTTGGAAATGGAAAATCTAATGTGAAAAAGCCAAATAAAATTCAATGATAATTTAACACACATGGAAATTGCAAGCCAAATAAAGCTTAAAGCTGAAGAAAAGTGAATCGAAAGTTGGTTCAAATGTTGGCAGAACCTTAAACACAATTTTGGCCAAGATTTGAATATGCAATTAATAAATTTGATATTTTTGCAATTAGTAAAAATTATTATAACAACTGCATTCGAGTCGAGTTACTCTAAAAGAGTTTTCCTTTTAGCCAGAAATATGTTTGGCACATGTTTTGGCAAAGCTATATAAATTTTCATGTCTGATTTTTTTTGTAAATATTTTTTAATTTTTTTACTGTCAATTTTCTTTTGCGTTAATTAAACTTTGCGGGTTTTGCTTACGCCTGTGCGGGTGCCTCACAAGGTGTCAGCTTGTGAAGCCTACGTGACAAGTGGCAGGAAACTAGTTTTTACCTTCAGCTCCCCCTTGCAGCACTACTCCTCCAGCCATTCTTAGCTCAGCTACTAATTAGCATTTGCAGTGCAGTGCGGCAAACTTCAAACTTCTGTGAAAATGTTGCCAGCAAAGTTTTAACCACGATGGGCGAGGAAGTGAGGCAGCTTGAGGGCAACTCATGATACCTGCCCCAACTTTGCCTGCCTGCTTGGCTAAAATAAGTTGTCATGATAATTTGGCGGCAAACAAAAAAAAACAAACTGAGAAAACAAGAAAACCTGACTCTTTGCCGATTTATTGAAGGAAACGTTTGATGCCCGTAACATGAGCTTTAATATTTTTGTTTATCCCAAACCCAGTCCCAATCCCAATCCGAATCGGAATCCCAATGTGAATGGGAAGCCAGTCGAACTGTGGCCCATGTTCATTTGCATTCGTGACTGAAATCATGACAGGAGACAACCGCGAGAGAGACGCGAGTCACGCGAATGAAATGACAACAATATACAAAGCACATACATATATATAAATATATATGTATATATATATATATACGACATGTATATATTTTAAAGGCAGTGTCTGCTCATAAGTCTGTCATGTGTTTCTTTGCTTTGTTTTTTTTGGGTAAAGTGCAAAAATTATGATGACCGCAGTGAAGTATTTCAGACTGCTTCAGTCTGATTATTATCATTGCTATCTTCGCAATCGTCATCGTTGTCATTTGTGCGTCATCATGTTGTTGGCCTAATGGAAGACAAACATTCTATGCATGTGGTGTGTGTGTGTGTGCCACAAGAAGTCACGGCTGGTGTTGACCTTAGCACAGGTCCTTGGCCCATTCCAGCCACTCCTTGCTGTGTTCCCACTTGTGCTTCCTTCATTCAATTACATTTTTGCGCACACTCAGCACTAAAGGGACCTCATAAAGCGTCAAAATTTCAGCAAATGAGTAAACCTCACCCACTTCCCCTCCCCCCCGCCAACCTGCTGGCCAACCTCCTCTCGCTGTCCTTCATTAGAAACTGCTCCCGTGGGTATTGGGAATTGGCGCGTCCAAAATCGATGAACGGCCACGTCCTCGACTCGAAAAACAACAGCAGCAGAATCATTTCGGACATCAACGCCATCAAAAGTGTTTGCCACTATTAAAACTGACAGACAGTAGGACAGACAGACAAACAGACAGGTCCTCTGACCCCAGAGCGTAAACATTGCGGCTGCCACAATAGCTTATGCAATCCGAAAAATGTCCTGTGGACAGTCCCAAGTTGCTGCAATTCCAAATTGCTGACCAGCGCATTTCCCACAGGACCTCCAAACACTTTGCCACACACGGCGTGTCCTTTGCTTGAGCAGCAAGCGAGTAGCACAGAAATTGAGGGAACTGCTCTAGGATTGTAGGTCAGACTTGAGATCTACTAGCTTAAATCAATACCTCTAACCCTAACTAGCTGACTTGATGAATACAAAATAAATTATTGCAATGAATGAAATTTGAAAATCGGTTGAGATTTGAGATAACTCCTATATCCTTCTAGCTATATCTTTTACTCGCAGTCACGCCCAAAACTCGAATATAAATATGATTTTTAATTGCGGAAATAAACCTTATTAATTCCAAAATGTAATATTTTCCATATTTGCCTCGCAATTTTCATTAAATCGCCTTCTTAACTCAAGCTGTCGCTTGAATTGCATTTTAAGCTGTTTGATGAGAAGCGAACAAGTGTAATTTGCAGCCCATTCCAAGTGCTTTGAGTTCCTGGGTGGATTTCAACACGTTCTTCGCATTGCGGGATTAACTAATTTCGTTCTGTAATTTCACCGGGGCAGCAAAGGATCTTCTCAGAAAGTTGCTCTCATCTCTCACTTAACTCCTTCTGCGCTTCGTGAAGTTTGCGCTTCGTCACGCCTCAAATTGCACATAAAAAAAAAGGACGAAGAAAATTTTTACGATTTTCCTATGCAAATTGCGTTGCGTTTTCCTTTTAGGGGGCTGGACAAAGTTTTTCGTCTCGCACTTTTTATTATTTTTGGGCTATATTTTGAAGGTTTTTCCTACACTTTTTTCCACACTTTTTTCTACACTTTTTTTTTTGTTTTTTTCTGTTGCGCACAGGTGGATGATTTTATGTTGCATTTTATGGACTGAGAAATGTTTTTCATTTCGAGGCGAAATGCAACGAAATGAATTTTGCGAGTTGCCATAAATTAGAGAAAAAAGTCAATTAGAATTCGTTACAAAGTGAAGAAATGGAATGTGTACAAATAAGGCAAATGCGTAAAACCTTTTCACCCACACACACACACACAGACATACACACACATATATGAAGAGAGATAGAGAACATGCCACACATTATCTGTGATAATAAGGAAAACGAACTTAACCCTAATAAAGTACAAATGGGAGCAATTCTATTCCATTACGTTGCTTGGGTTATGCAAATTGCGAAGGATAAGAACAAAGGACAATTCTCTCTATATGGGAATCTAGAGATAGAGATAAAGTGAGTGGGAGTGAGAGAGAGATAATGGCACACACAGTGAGCCATAAAATATGTCATATTTTAGCAAAATGTTGCAGCACAATTACAATAAACGCATTCGGCATGCCAAAGGATTTAGCCAGGAGCCGAGCTTTCTCATATGGGACACAGATAAGGACAACTGTAATTAACCCATTCCAAGCCCCACATCTACTTGAAAGTAGCGTGAAAACATTTGCCACACAGACACACATACATACACACACACAGAAACACACACACAGAAACACACACACACATGTACACACACACACAATTATCTTTTGTGTCAGTTTCCGCAGACATCCTTTCACATCCTGCTGGAATAAAATGCGCGCTCAACTCAAGTTAATGCTTTGCAAATTGACACTTGGACTTGGCAGAGTCCTGCGTAAGGACACGAGAGTCCATCACAACAAAGTGATGAATGTGCAACTTCCTGATGCTCAACCAGTCACTGTCCAACTTCCATGTCCTTTTTCGCTAAATTGGATTGCATATCATTATTTTTGCACTTGTCTACGACCAAATTTTCACACTTGCCAAAAAAAAAAGAGGAAAAACTGGCAGAAAGAAAAGGATAATTTATGCGAGTTGTCAGGCAAAGTTTCCGTCCGCTTTTGATGGACATTCCAAGCAACTGTCCATGGGGACCAATGTCAAATTCCTTTTTTACTTACTCTTAGCTGCTGCAATTGAACGGAATCCAATAAATAAAACTCACTCACAGCTTACAGCTCAGTCGAGAGATCCTTGTGCCTTGTGCCTTGTCGTGTGTGTAAGATAATATTTGTCTGGTGCTAATCAAAGCGGATCTTGGAAAAGCAACCCTCTAACCACTGTGAGAAAGCGATTGTGGAACAGTTTCTCCAGACTCATTTAGAGATCCTTCTTTAAGAAACTCAGAGAAGTAAGATTGGAACTAGGATATTACTTGAATACCTTATCTGCAAGGTATATTTAGATAATCTTAGCAACCTTACAAACTCAAATGTTAAATGTCAACTCAAATGCTATCATGAAATCATCCTGCAGCAATCTAATTTTTTATTAGTGTACGCCCAGTTTAGAGAGCAGAAAACAATAAAAACAAATCCACAGTTCAATTAACATAAAAAAGCGATTTGTTTTGGCATCGGGCCCGAACAAAGATTAATGGAGCTGCTTTGACATTTGACTGCTATTCCCTCTTAGTCAGGTGTCAAAGTTTAAATGCTCGCTGTGGCATTTAATTGGACGTGGCAAAGGACCTGCCTATAATTAATATGCTAATAAAATGTCCTCATGACAGCTGAACAAGAGCTTTTGACAGCCAAACCTCACCAAACACCTCCTCCCTGCAAAGGACTCCCCCCTGTTTTGTGGAATGCTTTGCAGTAAAGTTCTCGGCATACTTGTTTGACTGACATTCCTTGCCACATATTGAGGCTGGAGCTGTAAATCATGATTATCTTTTTATTGCTGACATTTGCGGCCTCTTTTATGAACCCCCGCAAATGAAATGTACTTTGCCATGGGAGGGGGAGGCATAGGCGGAGGGGTGCTGTATGCGAAGGCTGGCTAACAAGATTTGCAACGCTTGTGTTGGGCAGCGAGTGAGAGCGTTGCTCTAATGGATATTATTGCTGAAAACAACAATTGGGCTCACACTTAGAAGCTGTCCAAGTGAAGGACTCTTCGCACTGCCAAAGCATACCTTGAGCAGCATTTGGCTGTGACAGGACGGGGCTGCCAAAAGGCATTCCAATCGAATGCCATTCGATGATAAAAATCGTGCCACACGTTAATCCAGTCAAACATTTAAACACACAGCAGCAGCAGTGGCAGCAGCAGGACATCTTGTCGTTGTCCAGGCAAGGAGCCAAGTTGCCAGGATTAGTCTGAATGCGCCGAAATAGACGCCCTGTCGTTCGCTCCAGCACCAGCTCCAGCTCCAGCTCAAAGTGCCATCCGGACGACAATGCAACATTACAATAATGTGCATTTTTATGGACAGTTAACGGCTGCAGGAACCCATAAACGCATTATCCAACGCACATCAATGGAATGCCAATGCCCCAATATGAGAGCAGAGCAGAGACAAGCTGGCTTCTAAGCTGGAGCACAAGAAAACAACTTTAAGCAGCGGTTGAGAGGGCAAAAGGTGACCTTAAATTGCTCAACAGACTGCAGAGAGTAGTGCAATTCGATTACAGTTTAAAAGTAATCCAAAATTATATATTCAAACTTATAAGCAAAAAACCTGATAAATTTAAAGTGCCAATTGAAAATAAAGAACAAAAATCGAAGCTGGAAATCGGAATGGTTTTTTACAAAGTATTGAACGTGAATCTTTAGAAAGGACATTTTTTGGGCCTTTAAAATTTGTGGTCTTGAAATTTAACGATAATTCCGAAAAAGCTAAGTGTATTCAAATATTTAATTTATTAATTTTAAATTTAAATTTAATTGGATACGGAATTCATAGTTGTTGATTACTATGTTTACTTTTCTAGTGCCAACGAGTTGCAGTTAATAATTTTAAATATTTGTTTAGAGAGCCTAAGCCAAGCATTAGCTCAATCCAAGCAATAACTCCTTTTTTCTCAGCCTTCCATAAATTTTCCACAGTCGTAGATTCCCTGGGCAATAAAATCTAATCTTGCTTATCTTGAGTCATGACTTTCTGAAATTTGCTGCCGTGTGGTGACCACAAATCTCTCGCTGTGGAAGCAACAGTTAAAGTGGAGTCGAAGACCATAAATTAGAGGCGTCAGAGACAAAGCAGGCATTTAAATTAATTATTTATAGGTTAGGTGCACCACTGTGGTGCAATTGGGCTGAATAATAAAACGATTTGCAAGTCCGAACTGAACATGAATTATTTGCCTTGGCATATACCCAAAAATATTGCACAGATAACAGAAACGAGTTTAAATTATGGCGGTTAAATGTTAAATGGAGCTGCCAGGCAAGAACTCTCCCAAAAACTTGGTCCTTAAAGCTTGGCAAAACAAACTCAATGAGGACGACGGGTACTTTTTGAATGGGAGTAAATCTAATTTTAAGAGCCCACCAACACCCCCCTCGGGCGAACTTCAGTTTTGCCGCACCCACCAATTATATTAATACAGTTACTCGAATTTATGACTCGATGCTGGGTCGAGGATTGAGGGGGTGAAGTGGAATTCAGGGGTAGGAAAGTGTCGCCAAATTGAATTTGCATAATTTTCAAAAGACGACTGCGGCTTCCAAGTGGCTAAGTGCGTTGTGCATATTGACAGGACCTCTTCTCTCTCTCTCTCTCTCTCTCTCTCTCTTTTGGCATAGGAATCGGAATGGAAATGATGTTTTTGATTTTGATTATGCAAATTTAAGTGTCGCAACAATGTTGCTGCTCATTCGACCCGAAACCTTGACGCTTCATGAAACTTTACACAAGCAACACAAAAATCTTTTAGCAATCAGTTCCAGCACTAAAGTTTACCATGTTAATTACAAAGTGGCCTAGTCAAGATGCTATATAGAAATATATATATATATAAGATATTGTCTAATTTAGTCAGCAGTTGTACTAGCTGCAGCTTTGTTTAATTGAATGTGACCCCCAGCATATATTAGACCCATATCCTAGCTCAAGTTGACCGCACGTTTGTCAACTTGAGTTTTGAGCTGAGCTGACTGGCGACAGTTTAATGGTCACCCCAAGAAAAAAGACCGACTGACTGACTGCTGCTGATATTAATCCATGATTTTCATATAAATTACTTCATTAGAAAAGTCCTTCATTTCCACTGCTGCTGCTGTAATGAAAACACAACTGGAATTTTTGTATAATGTAAAGAAATAGGGTAAATAATAAGTGTTGACATCATCTCTGCTTCAGCTGGAGAAATTTACTACTACAATTTACCATTTAATCTACATAAAATGTTGTTTCGGCTTAAGTTCAGAAGAGTTCGCAAAAAGCGCATTCAACTTTGTCCTTTTGTGGAGCGTTTCTATAGCGATCGAAATCGAAAATTGCTGGGGCTGATTTCATTGAATAGACTGCAAAAATTCTTCAAGATGACAATCAGACACACACATACACACACACACACATACACAGTTAGTAGGTATAAAAACTAGAAGGCAGAAATTGTTTGCATTTGCATTGACAGATTTGCAAAAATATTTCATGGCTCTCAACTCTCTCCAGGGTCGCATCCTGGTGGCAGGCACGTTTTATACGAATTTGAACGGCAATAATCGATCCCTGTGGCACTTTAAAAAAAATAAATCCGATTTCAAATGCCGCTGAGCTGTCGCTGGGAATTGAGAGGGTTGATTACATAAAAAACCGAATGCAGATAAAGAATGTTTAAGGTTGAGTTTAAAGTCGCTTAAGATGCGAAATGTTTGGCGTTTTTTATGTCTTTGCCGTTGACTCCTCATTTCATGCAAAGCCGCAAGGATTAAAAACAAATCCACTCAAAATTGAATACGATTAAATACGAAATTGACCTCTGGCTGACCATATGCAAATCCTTTCAGCCCGCATCCCCCTTTGCTCACTTCGATCGAGCTGTGAAAGTCACACACCCAAATCCTGAAACAACCCACAGGCTCAGCCAATTCTTCCCATTCTTTGGTTTTCCTTTGTAGCTAAATTTTAAAATCGAATTTCGAAAAGGGGTTGTGTCTCCTGTGTGTGCCGTTTTCTTTTTTATTGTCATGCAACAATTTTGTGGCAGACAACGCGAAGGGTTGCCCAAGCAAAATATATATGTAAGTATATACATATATAGGGGTAGGGGTTGAGGGTGCTCTCAAAACATAATTACGTGCATGTAAACAATAATTTAATTTCACACTGATGCAACAAATTTGTGGGCTGATTGCGGGTTTTGTTTAACAAGACCATGTGGCATGTTCCACTCTTGTCTGAAGGTGTTGTTGGAAAGAGTGAGGGACACACAAACAGAGAGAGAGAGAGAGAGGGCAGCTAAGCATTCTTTCCCTTTTTGCAGTTGTGTCAAACTCTGATTGCCTGTTGCGTGATTTATGGGGCAACCCTTTTTCTCTCTCTGTAAAAGCAATGCATTCGCATATTTTCAATCAATAAATTATGTCAAATGCATCGAAATCTTCAACAAAATAAACCCTCGAAAAGTTAAATAAAATTATTTATATATTTTTTAAACATTTTCTAAAATCCTTGAGCCTTTTTTGTCTAAGTAAAGTTGCAACAAAAAAATAAAAACTGTCGTCACAGTTTCTAGCGATATCATTCAAAAGGACAAGCACTGATTTTGGCAACTGTTCATGAGTGGGCGTGGCTGGGGCAAAGGCAGCGAATTGAAAACGTCAATGCCAAAAAAACGAAAGCAAAGAATTTCAATTCAAAGTCACTCAATTGAGAACGAATCTAACTAACCCCCAGCACACACACAACACACACACAACATACACACACACGACACACACACACATAATCAGGAAGAACTCGATAGTTTATCCATCACAATCAGCGGCAGGGAATCGCTTCTGCTTGAATTAAGTCAAATGGAGGCAGCACCAACATGTGTGTCCTGGTCCTGGCAACAGGATGTTCATTAGGTTCGCTGCACCCGTCCATTGAATCTGTAGATAAATATAATGCCACCAGTTCGAGTAGGAAATTAAAGTGAGAGAGCAGCAAAAACTTTGATGAATAATACATGAAACGGTTAATAGAAGTGCAAGGTTCCAGGATTAAATGATTATATCTCTCTGTGCTGGGGTATGGGTATGTGGCATTTAATTCCTGGCGACTGACCAAGAGGGGGAAACTGCGAAGTTCTTCTTATAATTACCCTGACCACTCGGGGGGGTGTTAATCAGTCCTGGACTGGACTGGACTTTTGCAAAATGATTTATTGCTGCTGGGCAATATTGGAAAATGTATTTGAGCTGAAATATATATTTGCTGAAATTAGTGTCCAACTGTTGGCGTTTTTGGGCTATTTGTGCAATTCATCAGGCCACAAATTGTTGGGTCCATTCTCTGCTGTAACCGGATGCGGCAACCATTGCTGTAACCATTGCTGGCAATGCTGGCACTGTTGCAGCTGCCAGCACGCATCAGCATACGTAATCCAATGAAACGAATGCTTTATTGGCTTAATGGAGCTGACGAGGATGCCGGGCAGCAGGCAGAGGAGCAAGGCAGCAAAGCACACACTGGCCTCCAGAGGATTCGAAAGTGTATCGAAATGAAAAAGGACAATTTAATTTAATTTGCCGCAGCGGACAGCACACACATGCAGCAAAGGATGTCAACGTTGAGGCCAAAGGACTCGCCCATAATTCACACTTGTGGCCACACACACACACTTGTATGCCCTCCATATATCTATGTGTGTGTGTATGTGTGTGGAATGCAAACTTAATTTATGGCCACTAATTACGTCGATGATAAATTTAATTTCGAATTATGACAGATCTGCGCACAAGTCCTTCCCCCGTTTTATAATCCTCCCCTCTGAAATGTCAGCAATAAAATGAGATAATCCTGATTTACAGGCAGCAACCAAATATTTGAAATTCCCTTCGTTGCATGCCTCAAAAACACTTTATTAGATATCCCCGCTGTCAAATGTGCTTGTTCAAATGTCACGAGACCATTTTTATTAGCATATTATTTATTGGGATTCCAGCTCAACCTGAGCAATTAAATGCTCCGGCGACCAACTTTTCAACTTTGGCACCTGCTAATTCTCTTTGGAGAAAGAAAAACTTTTCATTAATTCAGCCAAGGAAAACGGCCAGTGAAATCTCATTAATCTTTGTTGGCCCACTTTGCCAGACACAGTCAGTGGCAGTGGCAGAGGTGCAAACACAAATAAATCTCTTTTTTATGGTAATTGCGTAAAGTTACATTTGTTTTTTTTATTGGTCTCTTTTTACATCTATTTTTCAGGGGTGCTTTGTATTTGTTATCGATTTCATTTAATTATTTTTGCATAGGGGAAACTAATTAAAAATACAGTCGATTTTTGTTTGGTACGCTCTCTGGTTTTCTCGACCACATTCTGTGCAAGTGGGCGTGGCCGTGTGTCATGTGTGGGCGCTTTGGGGAATACCCCGAAACGCACAGCAACTCCCGAGCGAGCGGTAAACTCATTTGTATAAACTAATTGAGAGATTTGCGCCAGGCCAAGCATGATGTGTTATTTTATGATGTGCTTCTCATTAGCAATTAAAACGAATAACACACACACTCTAACACACACACACACATGTGCACATAATGGCACAATAAAATTTGGCTGATTTGCCAAAATGCCAATGCAATTGTGGACATTAAGTACTTGCAGCCTGAGCGAGAGGGGAGCAACTCATTAGGGGGTGCTTGGCCAAAACTAATTGCCAAATTAAAATGATACTTTGTGCCACATTAAATAGTTTTGCAATTTGCACAAATAGTTCGGTATTCATTTTAGCACTTGTTTTTGAGTTTTGAAATCAGCTAATATATAAACATTTTATGGCTATTTTATTCTTCAATGAGTCATGGTCGTAACTAAATTAAACTGAATGCTTTTGTGGCAAATTATGAAATGAAAACATTTATTTAGTAAAGTTCATTAATGACAGCATATTATAAATTCTACTGAAAGTTGAAAAATTCTATTTACTTTTTCTCTAATTAGCTGAAAGTGGAAGGAAAGTGAGCCATATTTGGTTCAATGAGTAAACTTCCCTTCAGCCATAACTTCGTCAAAACTCTCCTGATTTTAAAAAGCGAGGCCTTTTTGATCATAGTTTTGCCCCTAAATCAATCGTACATTCAAAGTTAAAAATGAAATTTGAGGTCGGAAGACAAGTAAAAATTATAGCCTGAAAATGGATGTATCGATATATGGGCATAGATCGAAACTTCAAAATGCCATAACTTCGTCAAAACTCTCCTGATTTTAAAAAGCGAGGCCTTTTTGATCATAGTTTTGCCCCTAAATCAATCGTACATTCAAAGTTAAAAATGAAATTTGAGGTCGGAAGACAAGTAAAAATTATAGCCTGAAAATCGATGCATCAATATATGGGCATAGATCGAAACTTCAAAATGCCATAACTTCGTCAAAACTCTCCTGATTTTAAAAAGCGAGGCCTTTTTGATCATAGTTTTGCCCCTAAATCAATCGTACATTCAAAGTTAAAAATGAAATTTGAGGTCGGAAGACAAGTAAAAATTATAGCCTGAAAATGGATAGATCGATATATGGGCATAGATCGAAACTTCAAAATGCCATAACTTCGTCAAAACTCACCTGATTTTAAAAAGCGAGGCCTTTTTGATCATAGTTTTGCCCCTAAATCAATCGTACATTCAAAGTTAAAAATGAAATTTGAGGTCGGAAGACAAGTAAAAATTATAGCCTGAAAATCGATAGATCGATATATGGGCATAGATCGAAACTTCAAAATGCCATAACTTCGTCAAAACTCTCCTGATTTTAAAAAGCGAGGCCTTTTTGATCATAGTTTTGCCCCTAAATCAATCGTACATTCAAAGTTAAAAATGAAATTTGAGGTCGGAAGACAAGTAAAAATTATAGCCTGAAAATCGATGCATCAATATATGGGCATAGATCGAAACTTCAAAATGCCATAACTTCGTCAAAACTCTCCTGATTTTAAAAAGCGAGGCCTTTTTGATCATAGTTTTGCCCCTAAATCAATCGTACATTCAAAGTTAAAAATGAAATTTGAGGTCGGAAGACAAGTAAAAATTATAGCCTGAAAATGGATAGATCGATATATGGGCATAGATCGAAACTTCAAAATGCCATAACTTCGTCAAAACTCTCCTGATTTTAAAAAGCGAGGCCTTTTTGATCATAGTTTTGCCCCTAAATCAATCGTACATTCAAAGTTAAAAATGAAATTTGAGGTCGGAAGACAAGTAAAAATTATAGCCTGAAAATCGATGCATCAATATATGGGCATAGATCGAAACTTCAAAATGCCATAACTTCGTCAAAACTCTCCTGATTTTAAAAAGCGAGGCCTTTTTGATCATAGTTTTGCCCCTAAATCAATCGTACATTCAAAGTTAAAAATGAAATTTGAGGTCGGAAGACAAGTTAAAATTATAGCCTGAAAATGGATAGATCGATATATGGGCAAAGATCGAAACTTCAAAATGCCATAACTTCGTCAAAACTCTCCTGATTTTAAAAAGCGAGGCCTTTTTGATCATAGTTTTGCCCCTATATTAATCGTACATTCAAAGTTAAAAATGAAATTTGAGGTCGGAAGACAAGTAAAAATTATAGCCTGAAAATGGATAGATCGATATATGGGCATAGATCGAAACTTCAAAATGCCATAACTTCGTCAAAACTCTCCTGATTTTAAAAAGCGAGGCCTTTTTGATCATAGTTTTGCCCCTAAATCAATCGTACATTCAAAGTTAAAAATGAAATTTGAGGTCGGAAGACAAGTAAAAATTATAGCCTGAAAATCGATGCATCAATATATGGGCATAGATCGAAACTTCAAAATGCCATAACTTCGTCAAAACTCATCTGATTTTAAAAATCGAGGCATTTTTGATCATAGTTTTGCCCCTATATTAATCGTACATTCAAAGTTAAAAATGAAATTTGAGGTCGGAAGACAAGTTAAAATTATAGCCTGAAAATGGATAGATCGATATATGGGCAAAGATCGAAACTTCAAAATGCCATAACTTCGTCAAAACTCTCCTGATTTTAAAAAGCGAGGCCTTTTTGATCATAGTTTTGCCCCTAAATCAATCGTACATTCAAAGTTAAAAATGAAATTTGAGGTCGGAAGACAAGTAAAAATTATAGCCTGAAAATCGATGTATCGATATATGGACATAGATCGAAACTTCAAAATGCCATAACTTCGTCAAAACTCAACTGATTTTAAGAAGCGAGGTCTTTTTGATCATAGTTTTGCCCCTAAATCAATCGTACATTTAAAGCTAATAAAAATTTGGCCAGTTTGGAAACCAGTTTAAAACCAACTCAAATCCAGCAGCAACAACTTGAAAAGCAGTCCTTTTGTGTATCTCCATTAATGGACTAATAGATAATGGAACTTTCGAAATTGTTTTACAGACAGACGCTGTCTCGTTCTATCTCTCTCCCACTCTCTCTTCCTGCTTGTTTGGTTAATTGCAGGCAGGAGCAGTGTCCTTGTTATCTTGTGCCATTGTGTCCCATATGAGAAGCGGGCTGAGAGAAGTGGGAGTTGGGCGGGGGGCGTGGCGAATGGGTTTATTGTAATATTTTGTTAAAATATGACATATTTTATGGCTCAGAGTGCTTTTATCTGGGCTCGCATGTGTAATTTGCATTTGCATTTTGGTGGAAGACAAAGAAACTGGCATCTGCGGCAAATGTTGCTAAATGTTAAATGAAATGGAATTGGTCCCATTTGTATTTTATTAGGGTTAAGTTTTCGTTTCGCAGATAATGAGGCTGTTTAGCAGCATCATGAAAATGGCACAGCCAAAACAAACTTCTCGTATGGAAGTTGTTGTTGTTGTCCTTTGGCAACATTTCTCTGATTGATTTCGTTCGCTTTGCAGCTGGTTTGTTTCGCTCTTTTTGTTTTTGTTTTTTGTGTTTTGTGCGAACATTTTGAAATTGCAAAATATGCGCGGAATTTGTGGTACTCGTGGTACAAAAATCTTTTTAGTTGCCTTTCTGTGGCGTCTTTTTACTGATCTGATGATGAAAAACTGAAATATGTTTCGAATGATTCGGCTCTGTTTTTGTGTGATTGTCTGGACCTTTTGTGGCACTTTTGTCGAACGCTCAAAGCGTGTGCAAAGGGCGGGCTGACTGGCGGCTGACTGGGGTTGACTGGGGTAGGGGGTTGCAGGCATGCAGGTGAATGAATCTCAGCCAAAAAGTATCTCGATAAATTAAATCAAATTTTTTACATTTTTGTGCATATTTAACGCGTGCAAGGAGTGAGGGCAAAAGCGAAAAGGTTCAGCAACAGAAAAAATTACAGTTTGTCAAAAGTTTAGACTGCTATAAAAAATTATGATATTTGGCTCTTAAACCTAAAACAAATATAAAATTAGGCAAGAACTTAGACAGACCAAAGATTAGTTTAAGCAACTAAATGCCCAATTTGTAGGCAGAATATAAATACGTAGCTTTCCAGCCAATTTTGTGGCATGAAAAAGACGCCGTTGAATTCAATAAAGATGTCAAAATAATAGCGAAACGTCATAAGTAAATTATTCACAATAGATTTCTGTTTGATTGACACACACGCGTCGCCGTGGCATTCGTTTGATTCATTTGATTCGCATCTAATTCACATGAAATTCGAGGCAAAAATTGCCACATATATTTTTTTGTGGCAAGCCTGACACGTGTTCGGGGGCGTGTGCGACTCTATTAGGGATATATTTATATGCGTATGCGTATATGTGTGGATGGGGGATGTTTCCGCAAAAAAACGATGCGGAATTTCATTAGTTGATTTCTTGATCCGCTGTTTAATAACTTAACTAAATGGCTTGACATTAAGTTGACAAATGTCTTAATAAGCAATAACTGCAACACTGTCACGAGATGAGTGAAAATAATCGTGGAGTGGCCTGTCTGACGGGGATGCCCCCGGGGCACCAAAGGAACTCAAGAAATGCAAATCAAGGAATTTATCATCCATGATGATATCGTCGCCTCTACAAGACTACAAGAAGATTCGACGCTCGCCCAAGTGTAAGACTATGAATAATAAAAAGGGTTAAATTAGCATTTTCACATTTATTTGAGCGATGACATGACCAGATACCAGCAACACCAAGCCACCATGCCACGACACGCCACGCCACGCCCTCCTCGCCCCTGCAAAGGGTTAACTCTGTGGAGTTTCGGGGTTTATTAGCGAGCGCGTGCTACGGCAATCATGAGGCGTGTTAGCGAGCGTTTGGCGAGGGGTAGGGGTAGGGGTTAAAGGGAACGAGTTAAGAAATTGCCAAAGCAATTTCCGATGACACACATGAAAGCCAACGCTCTGGGGATAATCAGCAGCAGCAGCAGCAACAACCGAGCAGGAAGAGCCAAAGGAAGCTGACGGGAAGCCAAAGACGGTTCAAGTTGAAGGCGCATTAAGTTTTCGGGTGCGAAGAGATTATTTGATTAGAAAGCACAACTACAACGGCAACTGAGATGAAAGCCGAGATTATGCTAAAAGGAATGTGGCTAGCAAAGAGTTAAGTTAAGTAAGTAAAGCTGAAACACCAAAATGTATAATACAAATATCTGACTGGTTGCCAGTATCCTAAGAGAAAAGTATCTCAAACAAAAACAAAACTAAAGTAACTCAAACTGTGTGGATATATGTAAATACATGAAAAATAGATTTACAATAAATAAAAATAATATAAAATGTGAAAATTACAATGAATACCTTAACCTAATATCAAGTGTATCGCAAACTTAGATGAATTTGTATCTCAGGCAACTCATTAAGTGCCCAGCTCAGCTGAGCTCATTAAATTTGGCTAATAAAAAGCGTATCTCAAACTGTTGCCTCTTGCCACAGATATATACATATATTGTAAAATCAATATTAATTGCGCTCTAAATCAAAACACTTTGAAAGCAGTTGTTCCACTTCATTTGTCGGCTGATGCTGGGGCAGAGTTCTAAAATGCCTACAAGGATTGCCCATTAAAAATGTTAATTAGTTGCACAAACATTGAGCATCGGTGATTGCAGCAACAGTGCACGAAGGAGGCAAGTATCTTGTGTCTCTGTGTGTGTGTGTGTGTGTGGAATTTGAAAGACACACGACCAGGCGGAGAGCAACAGTAGCTGCAACATGGACATGGGGCATCCACAACTGTGGCAGGCATCGCGTGTATGCAAATTGATTTAGCTCGCTGCCCCTGCTGCTGCTGCTGCTGCTGCTGCTGCGGCTGCGGCTGCTTCTGTTGGCCGAGGTGTCCCCAATTGAATGGCAATTAAGATAAATGTTCGCAGCATGTTCGCACTTAAGGCTCAGACTGAGACGATGGCCGAATGCCGGCTTGGAGAGTCGGAGAAACGCAGAATCGGTGAACAGACAGCTTGACGCTGCCTCTTAAAGCGTCTCTCAAGCTACGCTAAAATCGAAAGTAAAAGCAAAATAATTATTAGCTAATTTCTTTGACACTTTGAACTTTAAGTAACCGTTCAATTTCAGTTTTTCTTTTACCACCTCCCCGCTCGACCATTCGAGCATTCCAATTGGAAATGCTCGTCACGTTTGCGACGGCGTCTGAGCTAAAATCGATACGCATGCCGGACCACAGCGCACAGGACCAGAGAGTATCGGGCAGCGCTAAAACAGCTGCTGCACTTACTAGCCCACCTCCCCCACTCCCTGACCAATCCCTGACAGCCCCTAACACGCCCACGCTGCTAAGATGCAATGAACCAAAAGTCCAAAAGGCAACCAACTCTTTTTTTTTCTCTCACTTTGCCATTGTCATCATAAGCTTTTAAGTATACCCTGTAATAAAACTAGAAATGCGGGTAGAGGGTATTTTCCATTATAAGTTCGGGTAGCAATATAGTAAATATATATATATATATATACATATATATCTCTTTCATTAGCAGAATACTCTGATGCAGAATATTTGTCATTTTCAATTTCAATTTGATTTCAAAATCAATTTTACGCTATAGGGTATCTTTCAGCCTGTACTTTTAGCTTTAGCTCTTGAACTTATTCTCAACGCCGAACCTTGGCGACTTACTTGGAAATGGCAACCATTAATTTTGTTAGATATTTCGCAAAGCGTTGCAAACATTTTTATAATTTTGTTTTTGGCTTTTTGATAAATCACAGAATTTGTTGGCTGGCGCATCATTTGTCAAAGCGGCCAAAACGACAAGTGCATCTCGGCATCTGGCCAAGTAACATCCCCAGAACTATCCACCCACCCAGCCATCTCTTCACATATGTCGCTTGTGGAACTTGGGTCAGATGTGTGACGACACTTTCGTCATGGGCTGAATGGAAGTTTTACTTTTATATATATATCTTGGTTGGGCTTTGGGTTATTCCTGAAACATAACAAATGACCTCCATTCGCTTTGAGGGCCGAGATGAATTATGATACGTAAGCGTATGAGAATGGAAGGCATTGTGCCCCAGAGGATGATATTAAGGTTGGCTAATATGCCGGGACACGCTCTGTGGAACCCTTTGGTCAACTATGATTAGCTGCATAAACATAATCAAAACTGTGGCAGCAAGATTATAAATCGAAAGAAAACAGAGCAGCTACTTAAGTCTAGCATGGAGTTCAACTTGAGTTTTACAGGAATTGGCAGATATTCTTCAAGTCGTCTTATCCCCAAGGAATATGCTAGTTTTGTGCAACTCCCCCAACAAATGATATATGTATTGTGTCTATCGGGAACAAGTGGCGTTTTGGATAATTTGCAACCTGCTTCTAATTGTGCTGACAATTTTTATGGCTGTCATATAAAATATTGGAAAATTATGCAGAAATAATGCGTGTGGCAAATGTCTCATGGAGTTTTCCATCTGCTACCAGTATGGAGTGTGGAGCAGTGGCTTTTATCAAAAAATTAGAGCGTGAAATAAACCAAGAAAGGCTCGCTCAATTTATTGGCAGTAATAAATCATAGCACAAGCAGAAAGCTGGCCTTGAGAATGAGGGGGTGTTGCATGTGCTACTTGAGGGGCGAATGTACCGCAGTAGTGCTTCCTTTAGCCGCACTTCCTGCAGGAATAAGCGAATGTCTTAAAAGTATCAGAGAGTATAAAAATTGTCTCAGGTTGTTTCATTCATAAAACTGAAAACTGAAGACCATTTTGAAATGTGAAGCACGTGCAGCGTCTCGCTATTTGCTATGGAAGTTGATAGCATCTCGAAACAAAAACAAAAACAAAAACCAAAAAAAGATGTGAAGAAATAAGGCAACACAAATGAAACAGAATTTAAGATAGAAATTAAGGCAAACACACCAAAGACAACAAATGTAAGGTGCGGGCGTCAATTGAAATCTTGAGAAAACTGAATGAAAAGTTTTTTTCTCTTTTTTTTTTGGATTTCTTATAGATGAAATTCAGAGCGCGTGCTGCGACAAGATTGGAATCAGCATCAGCGTTCTGGTCTCGAACAGACTTGTGAATTGTCGCGCTCTGAAAGTGCAGGTGAGCCAGGTGAGAAGGGTGAAGAAGCCGAGGGGAGGAGTTCTCTGCTGATGGCTTCATTCATGAGAAATTCACTTCTAAGCAGGTAGCTCTTAGCCATAATCAAATCTAGTGTTGATCTTCAGTGGCAGCGGAAACCATATATTGAGGAAATACTTATCAATAACTGCTATCTAACTAAGCGAAAGGTAAACGGATATCAAAGGCCTAAACTGAAATGAAACTGGATGTGTAAGGTATATAAAAACATAGAATCAAACATAATCAACATAAACTCTGCAATTATTTATTTTATTATTTATAAAATAGATGGAGATAAAAGCAATGATCTTAACTCTTCAATTCTGTTGCTGATATACTTTAGTTAGATAAAGTTAACTTCATTTCAGAACTGTCAACATTTATATGGAATCTATTTAAAAAAAAGCTGGTTAACCTTGGAATAAGTCACCTTTTTAATGAATTTCCCTTGTAAATCTCAGGTACTGATCTGTGTAGGCAGTTGAGGGTTGAGATGGAACTCCAAAGACTAACAACGCAATGAGTAGCTCCATTTCAATAGTTGGCCACATTTGGCATGCAAAAGGGGGGCTTTTGCACTGGGGGGCGTTCAGAGTATCCATAAATTAAGATAGAATTCCGCGTATGATCGCTGGCTGGTCAAAACCTTATAAGCTGATCGCCGTGCCCGAACCATTTAGGGATCTTGGGCCGAAGACGATGACGATGACGACGACTAAGTCTGACGTGGAGAATGATGGACACGTGCCTTAGTGTGTGCCACCAAAGTCAGTTGTAATTTGAATTTAAATTTCCTTTTTTAATTGCATTCAATTAGCGATCGAACTGCATTTGGCTCTGGCTCTGGCTCTGTCGAATTGGTTTTATGGCTAATAAACTGTCATCACATCTGTCAAATGGCTGCAAGAGTCATGTTTTTAAGCTTTATCAATTTCACTTAGCCAACATATTTTGCAACTCCTTCGCTCATCTCTGCAGATCTTTAGCTCTAAACGCTTTTGTATCTGGTTCTGTTTGTGTTGTTGCCCCGGCTGCGGACTGTATCATTCTATTGTCCATTTATGGCGATGAGCATGTTTTTGCCTCTGGTCGTGTAATGTGACTAATTGGAAGTGCAGCAACTGGAAATTGTTGCTCATTGTTCAACATAATTACCCGCAGCACTTGCCACACAGCACTGCCACTGGCTCTCTTCCAGATTCTTCACTTTGGCTTTGGCTTTGATGTCGTCATCGCAACGCGCAAAACTGCATCACAAATGAGACTCAGGCTCAGTTAATAATCAGGTTGAAAATACCTTGGCAAGCCGTTTTACCGCTCAGGTAGAGTTCTGGGCAGGTGTTTCTGCTGCCTTGTTGGACATTTTATGAAATTTATGACATTATTTTCACACACACACACTCACTCTTCCGACCTTTCTGTGGAAAACCACTACGGTGGTTAAGCAGGCAAGAAGAGGCCCAATTTGTTTCTTACTTCAGGCCCCTCATAATATCTGTCATAATATTAACAATACAACTATATTACCAACATAATAATCGCTTAGAGAGATGCAGAAAATAAGAAAGAAAGAAATTCAGTTAGACATCTTTAGAGATAAAAGGTTCTCTCTATGTCTATCGTTGTCAGATTTAGTTATAGATAGTTATCGATTTTTATATAGATGTAGAGTCTAAAGTTAAACTTTCTTTCATACTCAACTGTATTAGCTAGTCAATGCTTATTAACAATGGAAAGCATTCTCAAGTGTGTCGTTCCAATATGTTCGAAAATTCGTTTCAAATTAAGTATTTGAATAATTCTTTTTCTTTTGAAGAAAATACATATTTCTGAGCAGGTGGCTACCCAAACCGGACTCAGCTGTAGCTGAGTTACTGCCAAATTGCGTGCAAAATGGGAAACCTTTTTGTTTGCAATTGGCATCAGAGAACCCTCCTTTTGTAAGCCGGAGCAATTGCGAGAATGAAGTGTAGTTCCAAATGGCTGAGGCAGTGGCAGTGGCAGTGGCAGTGGCAGTGGCAGAGTCAGCAGCTCCTTTGTCAACAATTTAAATGCATTTTTATTGAGATTCATATCGCGAAATCGCAGCCTGTGCCAAAGAATTGAATGCGACTTTGAATTGACTTCAAATTCCTTAAATTATTGCCTACCCCCAACACACACACACAAACACACACACACACGCACACACAAGGGAACACATATGCTAAAGCTGTACAACTTCGACTCGCAATTCCTGAGACTGTCGTGATTTTTTTTTATATCATGAACCCATTAGAAATGTCTAAAAAGGGTATGATGGTTTTGTGCAAAAGTATGTAACAGCAGGAAGCAAGCATCTCCGAACCCAGAAGGAATATATATTTTTATTTTTATATATTTTTATATCCGTACCTGTGTCGGCTATATGAAATACGAGCACTTTGCAGTGTGCAAAACTCTAAAGGAAAGATTGTTCAATAAAACTAAAGGCTGTGTGAAGGGTATATCGTAGTCGAGCTGACTCGTAGTCGAGTACTCTTACTTGTTTTTGTTTTGTTTTCTCAGTGCTCGGGTTTAAAATCGTTTTTTGGCAACTTGCACGTTTTATGCGAATTTGAACGGTAATAATCGATCCCTGCGGCATTTTAAAAAACAAATCCAAATGTGAGCATCGAGCATCGAGTGGGTTCTTACACTGGCAAGGGGTGGTTGCGGGTGGCCCTTTGAATTATTGCACTTGGCTTAAGTTGAGAGCACATGGAGCATACTATGAATCGAAGAACAGTCGGAGAACAGGCCAAGTTTTATGCGTTTCTTATCGCAATTTGATTTGGCAGCACAATTGCAGTAAATTAAAAAGTGCAAACAAAACACTTTGATAAGCATGTCCCAAAAGTTTATGGCGGCCTTAAAAGTCGAACGGGGCAACGGTAGTTAATTAGAAAGAGACGCAAT
The DNA here is from genome assembly GCA_035044105.1 of Drosophila nr. perissopoda 5 BK-2023a. NCBI lineage: Eukaryota > Metazoa > Arthropoda > Insecta > Diptera > Drosophilidae > Drosophila > Drosophila nr. perissopoda 5 BK-2023a. The sequence continues at coordinate 9,760,660 of JAWNMK010000124.1, forward strand.
GATATGTACTCCAAATTGTACTCTTCTTTTGCGAAGGTGTTTGATGAAATAAAGTAAAGCAAATCCAAATCATTGCTTAAAAGTAATTCGAGACTATTGTTAAACGTATGGTAAAAGTCAATGTTATACTCGTATCGCTGCTTAGCGGCACTATTCATCAGCATTATATGTCGACTGATTGTTCCTAAGGCAGCTACATATATGATATAGTAATCCGACTCTTGCATCTCCGATCAAATTACTACCTTAAGGCAAAAAACTTGCAGCAGTTAACAGGTGCAACTGCACTATATCAAGAGTAGACAAGTAGACCGTAGATATTAGCTGCTAGCAGCTACATAATATGCAAATATATTGTAGCTTGATCAACTTAAGTCCCAATCGATGATACATATTTGTATTCAGGCTTAAGCCGAGAGTCTCTCAGCAATTGTTTGTGTAGGTAATTAGTAAGTATTCCAAATAACAAAACACAAAGTCGGAGCTAATGAATGTTCTCATCAGCTAATACATGTCCTGCTGTTCCGGTTCCTGTTCCCCCCTCTCGAGTCGCATGCAAATTTGGCATTGTTCACATATTGACACCCCGTGTGACTCAACCCCTTGGCAGATGACAACCCCTTGTTGCTGTTGGCTAGTACATTTTGAGGACAGTCTTTTGCAAAATACTCGCTGCGCATTTTAAAATCGAATTACAAAAGGGTGAAATTTTTGCAGTTAAATTTGTGCATAATTCAAAAGTGTGTAAACAATAATTCAATTTAGCACTAATGCTACAAATTAGTGGTTTCCAAAAGGAGAGGGTGTTGAACATGTCAATTTAATCAGGGCTGCCAGAAGTACTCTCAAAAATGATGAGAAGTTGTCTGTCTGCAATCGATAGCAATTAAAATAGATTCGCACACAAAATTTGCTCACGTTCGCTTTGCAATCATATCGAAGTCGATGTTGGGATGTAAATCATGATTATCATTTTATTGCAGACACATGTTTTCATTAACACCCCTCGACAATCGCCAATATTGTCATCCACCGTAGTAGTAGTTTCGTCCAAACGATGACAAATGATGTCATTTTCATAATTCTGCAATTTTGCACACTTGCTGGGGGCAAAGGTCATTGGGATTTACATAATCTTGCCTGGCTGGCCATCAATCACACATTGCAACTGGAACAGCTGGCTCCATGAAATGTCCTCGTAATGCTATTTTGGGGAGTCCCATAAAAATGCTGTGCGTTGCGCTAATTAAACAGGCAACGTCGCCAAATGTTGCAGGTTCAGCGATTTGCAACCGAAAGGGTTTACCAAATTAGCATTAATTGGTCATTCAATGTTAAAGGTAGCGGAAATTTCATGTACCACCCACAAAAAAAAAAATGTCGCCCCTGGGAACGCTTTAGGAGAAAAAAACCAAAAAAAAAAAGAGGAGAGAAAACATCCTTTAAGGATGAACGGAGAGAAGTACACAATAATTTGACAAGTCATAATATTGATTACATGGCCAAAGATTTATGATCCCATATGCGATTTAAGGGTTTAGCTTCGATTATGGCCTTGTAATCGAACAGTTCGACAATGTGGCCCATAAATCTTTGTCTCTGCTACATTTTAAATCGAAATGATGGAAGATTTATAGGCAGCTACAAGTGTGCTGCCAAAAACAAAAAAAAAAACAACAAGAAAATGGAAAACTCAAGTGGTTTCTAGGCAACATATGTGCGGGTCTCTGAAAGGGTTGTTTTCCTTGCTGGTCTAGGGGTTGTGCCAGTTGGGCTGGTTAGTTGAACTAATTTTGGGGCATTATTTTTTTGAGTTTTTATTTGCTGCCTTTACAGACGATAAATTTAACACAATTTTTCTACAATTCTATGGACCCAATGTTCTTAAATACGTATAATTTTTTTTTTTTGGGTACTGAAACGCCTTGGAATTTATGCAAATGTGCGTGAAATAGTCGAGCAAAAAAATGCTGGAAAATAAAAGAAATTAACAAACATAAAATTAATGTTTGCACCCAACAAATTTTTTTTTTTTGCTTTTTTTAGAGAGAGGGTAAGAGAGGGAGAGAAACAGAGAGAGAGAGAGAGAGAGAGGTGTGTGCACGTGTTTCCATTTGCGATGATTTTTCCGGATTCGATGGCATTTTCCATTAGCTGAAATTGTTTTTGTGTTTTTTTTTCTGTTTTGCTTCAACTGTCAACGATGTGTGATAGAAATCACAGGACACACACATAGAAAGCAGAGTCCTTGGAGCGCTCTCTCTCTCTCTCTCTCCTCACAAAGTGTATACCTGCGGGGAATAGAAATGCACATCAAAATGCAGAGATTGTTGTCAAAGTGCCAATAAGAGTCAGCAGAATGGCCAAATGTGCAGATAATAAGAAAATTGAACACAAAAATATTCGCTATATATATATATATAGATATATAAATAAATATAAGGTGTTAGTGATGGGATTACGTTGACTACATTTGGCAATCGATAAATTTGAGCTCTCAATGCAATCAGCTCAAATGCAGCAGCAACTTTAATTGCTTTGGGCGTCGGGCAATAATACTCGGGCTTAAGCCTATCTCCATCTCATTTAACAGCAAACCATTCCGCTCCCCTCTTTGCCACACACTTGGTAGTTTTTGGCCAACTAATGACCAGCAAACAGGAAGTTCGTTAGTCCTGAACGTAGAATTTTTCTTTATTAAATTTTGACTTACCGACAAACAGCAAAGCAGCAATTTTGGGCAAAACAAAATGAGGAAAAATGTGTAAAAGCGTGTAATGAATAATGCATGAAGTAGTCTCAACAAAAGCCATTGCAATGAGGGGCAGAGGGGCGTGTTGTGGGGTTGGGGATTGGACAGTGATTATCTGTCTACAAATGTGAGAGTGAGCGAGTGTGCGTGTGTGTGTGCGAGTGTGTGTATTTCATTAAATGTACACTCATCTCTCCAGCTCACACTTTCCCCGACTGTCTGCATAAATGGCAACAATTACCCAAACCAGAAAATGTTAGAATTGTGTAAATGCTTTTATACACAAAGAGACAAAGGTGAGCATAACTATAAAAGTAAGCAGAAATGTTTACGGTTATTGCAAGAGTAAACATAATCTAAGTTCAACAAGAAGCAAGTTCTCCTAGTTCCCAACTTGTCTGTCGCTGATGCTCTTCCTGCAGCGACAACATTTATGTTGGCGTCGACAGCGCACTGGCGTTGTCCTCCTGATTCAATTTGTATCTCAAATTATGCATTATTTTAGTTTTTTTTATTTTAATAATGATTTATTTTTGTAGCATTTTTTTGTTTGTAGTTTAGCTCAGCGTATCTCGAGAGTGATCGAATGGAGCATTTGTACTTGAGTCTTGCATCAGTAAAACTTGTGTCTGTCCCTCTCGATCTCTTTCACGCTCGATCTCTCTGCCTTTGTCTCTCTCTCTCTCTCTCTCTCTCTCTCTCTCTCTCTGTCTCTTCAAATTCTCTCTTACACTATCTCTACTTATTCTCTCTCTCTCTCTCTCTCTCTCTCTTCCTCTCTCCTCGCCCTTAATTGTACCTTTCATTATATGATTGTTATTTGCTTTTGGTCTTCAATTAGCCACCGAGCAGGTTCCGCTCATCATCTAAGCGCGCTTTGTTTGCACAAATTGACTGACACTGATGTTTCCTCATCACCCCCACCCACTTCCCCTCCCCCGCACCCACACTGCTCACTGTACACTGACAGCAAACTGACACCAGTCGAACTTCATCTCCGCCTCCTCCGCCCTTCCTGCCACACACATCCACACACATGTTACCATCGTCGTACGTGGCACACAAGCACGAACTTCTTCCCCCCAACCCCCTCACCCACCACATCATCATCCCCCACCCTCAATCTCCATATGCTTTATTAGTTTATCCGACCCGAGGGTTGATGTTGTTGTTGTTGTTGTTGTTGTTGTTGGACAAACGCTAATATTAATTTATTGTCAATGTTGCGCCTGCCCCAGCAACTCATCCTCATCCTGATATGCATCAAAATGAGAAAGGACAATTTAATTTCATTTACCGCAGGACGAAGCAGGACAAATGCGCCATTATTAACACTTGCGACCACAAAAAGTCGGTCAAAAACTTGGCAACTGTGCTGCGTGTGGAGCTCTAATTATGAAATGATGAATCTCGTCAGCACATGTGGCGCCACGGTCAGGATGCCCAGCCACCAGATGAGTGGGGCAAGTGAGGCGAGCAGGGAGCAGGCTTCATCCCGATTCGTGGTTCCTGATTCGCAACCCCGAGGCGCCCACTTTCATAATTCATTTTGAATACTTTTCGCTTATCGCTGAGGGAAAGATTTATGTCAGCCACTTTGGTAACACGATACCTGGCCCAAAAGGCAGCAGCGGGGTGTGTGGGTGAAGGTGGTTAGTGGGGAAGAGGGAGTCAACTCCTTATCCGCTTGAAAATGATTTAATGCTCACTTACAGTGGCTACTGCAAGTCTGCAGACGGCTCCTGCGACTGCTCCTGTTCCATGCTCCATGTTCCCTGCGGCGCCATTAAATCTCATTAAAAACTTGCCTCCGCCAAAATGCAAATGCGATGCGGGAGCAACGAAGGACGAAGGACGAAGGGGGGTTGAAGTCGCATGCAAATTATAAATGTTGTCGCATTTCTTTGGTGTCGTTCAAGTAGAATGCAACAATGCTATGAAAAATATGTGAAACTTTTCATCCGACTCGATATTGATGTTTGGCGCAAATATGTACACTGAGGAAAAAACCATATTGTTAGTGCTGAGTAAAGAATGTTTCACTCTAGAATGGAAACTATGAAATAGGAATTAACAAACTCAAAACACGAATGAATGAAAACATTTTCAAGTTGTGCCCTTTTCTCTCTGTGTACGGGGTGTGTGTGCTGAGTTCATTAGCTATGCATGAGGCTGGAAATGATGTGTAACGATAGCCATCATTGAATTTGGGATTGACGAATGTGCGATGCTTTCAATTGAAATGAGAAATTGAAATTGTCGTCATTGTTGATCGAATTGAAGCATGCGTCACACGGAATCGGAATGTGCAACTGACTCAGCCGACTTTATTTAGTTATTTATTTATTTATTGTCAACTAAAATCAGTCGACACAAAAAATACAAAAGCTTAAGAAATTTAATTTAATTGAATTTAAAATAACAATTAAATTTATGAATAAATTTAAAAATAAGAATAATTTAAATGAATTCTGGGGTTAATGCAAAATGGTCCAACAAAACACAATAAATCATTAATAAATGCTTTTTATTTATTCTTTATTATTAAAAAAAAACAGGCGACAGCAAATGAGTTCAGCATAATAAATCCGCGCATGATGGCCCCTACGAACCCAACTCCCTCCTCCCCTCCGCACCCACCATACAAACTAAAGACAGCAGCAAAATCAAATAAAGCTAAATTCATGCACTTGTATGTGTGTATGTGTGCGTAGCCACAAAGAAAGCGCCGCTGATAAGAAACAAGAAACCGAATTTTACATTAATATTTCAGCCACATATCAAAGCAAGAAAAAAAAGGCAGACGAGCAAACATAAATAGAAATGACAGAGACACAGACAGACAGACAGACAAAACAGACTGCCCCGAAAGTAAATACGCAAGCAAGGAGCAGCATAGAAGGAGAGTGAGAGGCGAGTGAGAGAGAGAGAGAGAGGCGACTGGAGAACAGAGAGAGCAAAGGCAGGCAGCAGTGCTTTACATAAACAAATAGAATACAAATAGGAGCGCGAAAGGGACAGCATGCTGCGTACATACTCGTACATAATAGCACACTTATGTATGCATCTATGTATGTACTGTCTGCTTATGTACAAAACTCTCGGTCACGTTCTGCCCATTCACTTGGAAAGTCGATGCTCGATGTGACTGATTACTGCGTCGAATGATGACGCTGTTGTTGCTGCTGCTGCTGCTGCTGCTGCTGCTGCTGTTACTGTTACTGTTATTCGGCGTAGCTGTTACTGTTAATGACAGGCAATGTCTGCCATTTTGGCAATAGATCGAACATACTATTTTCACAGTAAGCAGCAGCTAAAAGTAGAAGGTCAAGTACAAAAGCAGCACAGAGAAATGGAAAGAAGCACAGCAAATGTTATCACAAGAAAATTTAAAAAAAGAAGAGTTTTCCAATGGAGCCAAAGAAACCAACAAAACTCTAAATATGCAAAATTAAATTATGCTTAAGGCTTAATGCTTAATTTCTTAAATGGAAAACAGAATTGGTTAAAAAAGTTAAACGCATTACAAATAAATTAGTCAATATTTGAAATTTATTTAATCTTTAACTTTTCAATATCTCTTAGGATAAGAAACGAAATCCCTTACACATTATTTACACAATATTCGTCAAAGGTTCATCAAAGTTATTCATACCATATTCCCTGCACAGTTTATTTCCACAGCAAATTCATAAAAATGATAATTGTATATCTTTAAAATGTGGCCTGCGTATTTTATTTGGGTTCTTCATTTGATTATTTTAACTGTGGCCATTTCTTTTTTTTTGTTTTTGTTTTTCGTTATTTATTCCTCGGTATTTGTCGGTAATTTGTCTGCGGATCAAACAATTTTTGTACATATCAAAAGAGAAGGTAAAGGTTTATGTAAATTATGTCGGTGTCTCTTGAAGAAACGTGGATTGCAGACATTGGCTGATTGTGTTAATATGTTTGCTTACTTATTCAGCAGGCACTCGACACTAATCAACTAAAGTGACTCAAGACAAGAGGACTCCAATTTCCAACTGGAGTTGCACGCAAAAAGGAATTATGCACTTGCCGAAGGAGAACATAAAACATTCCGTTGCATAATTGAACAAGTTGACTAAGCAGGGCGAGTCCCAAAACAGGATATGCCAGGACGACGCCAAACGAATTTATGGCAGCACCCCGCTCCATATGTCTCTTTGGAGACTTATTTGTTGTTGTTGTTGTTGTGTGTGTTGGTGTGTGTGGACTGGGTGTGCTTGTGCTCTGCAGCACAATTGTCATCCAAGCTGCCGTTGCGTTTGCATTAAATATTTTTATGGCCCTTGCCTCAGAGTTGAGCTTTCATTGTTTTATTATCCTGCCGCTCATCAGCGCTGGCTTATTTCATGAATATTTCAAAAATCTACGCCGCACTAGAAATACGCATTTTTTGCATAGAAAAAGTTAATCTTTTTGAGTAAAATTCCATGGCTGAAATTAAAGTGCTGGCTTTGAGCATGGGTTGGCTGGTTAGCCATAAGATCTACACACATACAACACACACACACACACGCACGTTGCATGCAACGCTCATAGACGACGACGACGACTTTGCTGAAGTCTTCTCTGGCGGCAGCTCCTTTTGCCCAGCGATGGGCGAGAGGAGACAGAGACTAACGTTTCGCGCACGTGACGCGCATTTCCAATTAGATTTATGATTTTAATACTTCGTATTTTTTCATAAAGTCTCTAAAAGCAGCAGCAAACAGCAGCAGCAAGCGGCAGCAGCAAACAGCAGCAGCAAGCGGCAGCAGCAAACAGCAGCAGCAAGCGGCAAGCGGCAGCAGCAGCCAAAGTCTTTGGCTTGAAAATTATGGCGTGTTTGGGGCGGCAATACTATGTGCAATTTCCTAGTTAAGCCAGCCCGCGAGCAGCGAGCCAAAGTATTCAGTTAATGCGAATGGGTTAAGACTAACGTTGAGAATCTTCTTCTTTGCCAGACCAGTCAAATATGGACATACACATACACATGTGTGTGCATTAGTTGGATTACTAATATGTTATAATTATTGTAGACCTTAAAAGCGTTCAATTGGATGTAATTAGTGAGAGTGCCACAGCAATTGGAATTTTAATACTTGCTATAATTCGATTATAATTTCCATTTCAACAAAAATCCACACTTTATTCTAGATTTGAATTTATATATGCCAGCTGACATTTTACAACTGTTTTCTTCGATTCAAATCTAGGAAATAGCTCATCACATAAGTAGACACGTATATCGAGCACTTTTTACCGTTTGATTGTATAAACTGTAGTATAGCTGATACTCAGACGATTCGTCGACCTTATTAATCAGTGCCCTCACATCGAAGAGGCCATTAAATTTGTTCATTTTCCACTCACAGCAAATCAGGGCAAATCTAAACGAGAGCAGCTTTAAGACTCGGTCAGTTGGAGATTTTTTAATGTTTCTTGATGGGTTTTTATTGCATATAGTAGTAAGACCCGGGGGTAGGGGGAGAGAGAGAGAGTATATGTTATAGAGCACCTTATCTCAAATGGGAAATCATTACCGCTTTTTTATTGTTTTACAGTTTGCAGACCAAATTCACAGATTTCGTAGTTCAGTTGCCATAATACCCTCAAGCTGATTGAATATGGTTAGAGAGAGTATAATGAAATTGTGCAAAAGTATGTAACATGAGCAAGCACCTGCCGATATAAGTAAGCCGATCTTAGAGACTATAAAAGCTGGTAGAATTTCAATTTAGCATTCTCATCTCCAGTTTTGGCATTTTATAGATAACTTTCCCGGTTTAGCGAATTGATCCAATCGGGATTGTATATACTTTAACATAGTATTAATTATATTTAAGGGACTTGATTCAGGGTATCTGCTAGTCGAGTTGTCTCGCTCAAAGCATTCTTATTTGACTTTTTTTTTAGGTTTTAATGGCGCAACTTTTGCTGTAAAAATATTTTAACAACATTTCACGTAATTTCAACAACAAAATAATTACATTTTTAAGTGCACTTACAAAGTATTTCTCACATTTGGAACGTGTAAAGTGTAGAAATCGAAAAACCCAAAACAAGTACGTTTAAATGCGCTCCTTTTAAACAGCTCCTAAAGTCGACCTCGTACTGCTGAACTTAGTGGTAAATGTTTGAGTATAATCACATAACATCAAATTAACATTGGCTCCGGGGGGGAAGGGCGTGGCACGGACAAATTGCAGTTTTATTTAAATGCCAAAAATTGCAAATCTGAATAATACGCCGTGAAATTGTCAAGTTGCCTAGATGAAGAAGGCAGGCAGGCAGGCAGGCAGGCAGTGGGTGGATGCTTGGGCATATTATTTCTCTCGATTCGCGACTTGATAAATTTGCAACAATTTCGCACACTCGTGTCCTGTTTTTTTGTTGTTGTTGTTGTTGTTTTTTTTTTTGTCAACAGTTGCCCGCCGGAAATTGGTGACAGTTGTTGTTTATTGACATGCCCGCAGCCACCGTGAAAACATTTTAAAATTTGTAAAACATAAAACCGAATCACGGCTAAACAACAGCAGTAAAGAGAGGGGAAAGGGGGGAGTTTGAGAGCCTGGGCGGAAGCGGCAAGGCTGCAAAGAGAGACAAAAAATTCGCATAATATTTCACACCATTTATTTTGTTTTTTTTTTTTTATCAGCTTCGAGGCTTGTTTCATATTGTAATCGGCTTGTTCCGTTGTGGCAACGGCTGCTGATTGGGTGGGTCGGGGCGAGGGATGCACAGATATATAGACAGATAGATGGATAGATAGGTAGATAGTTCGGGACATATGTCTGTAATGGCAGGCAGCCCTTGGAAGTTGCGCAGTTTTCAAATTTATAGTTGTAATAAAATATAAATTGGTGGTCTTGTTAAAGGGATTATACAAATACATATGTATTTTTATACTATATATATGATTAGGGATTATATATTGAAACATAAAATAAGAAAAAATGGGAAAGTCTCCATCAATGCCTCTGATTAATCTTTGTTTGCTCTCTGTTCTTAGCAGCATCTTTCACAGTTCTTCCCCTTAAGCTGAAATATTTTGTGTAATTTTAATCAACCATTAAAAACGCTCATTATGCAGAAGACATCAACTCGCTTGGCTGACTAATGGAAAGCGAATGGCCAAACTTACTTAAAACTAACATGCAGAGTATCGCCTTATGCCTTGGCTGGGTAAAGTTTCGGCAAAGATGTTTGTTGTATCTTTATTTCGAGGGCCAACATTATACTTGGCCAGCTCACATGTCGAAGAACCTTTCAATTAGAAATTTGCGCACACTCAGCACTAAAGGGACATTTCTGGCCGCTGCTCCTCATCAACCTGACATCAGCATGGACGTCATAAAGCGTCAACTTGGAGGCCAAAAGGAAAAGAAAAGCCTCAAAGTGCGTGACGAGCGTCGAGCGTTGAGCAGCTATCAAACAGTTCCCCAGGGTCCTCAGCTGCGACGAGAGCAAAACCAAATACATAATACAACTAATGGTCAGGGGGAGCGGGCAACGGATTACGGGGTTGCTTAAGGTCAACACAAGTTCAAGAATGGAACCGAACTGAGTTTTGAGTGCTGCCTGCCTTTTTTTAGCATTCTAGTGCCAGAAATAATAATCATAACTATCATATGAAAACTTTAGCTATCCCTTTGTTGCCCCATCTCAAGAGTCTACTTTGAAAGGGTGTCAAGAGCTATTTCTTTGCTCTGCTATTTAAGCACAAGTTGGAAGGATCAAGTAGAGAGAGATCTATTATACCCTGAACCCAACTGTTAAATAAATGGTAAGCTTGTAGATATTAGTTTGCTCAATTGGCAAATTCGTCTTGGTTAACAAAATTAAGATTTTAATTATAAATTATAATTATAATTATAAACAGCTCAGAGATGCTTCCTTTTGCCTGTTACATCATTTTGCTCAACTTCCTCCCATTTTATGTTAATGTTTCAATGTGTAATAGATGTTTAAAGATTATAATGTAAAATAATGAAATTTTTAGGCGTAATTGTAAAATATGATTCCATTTCTCTCTCTCAGACCTACGTAAGGTCTGACATGGCTACATCGACTCGTCTGAGTTATCTCCCTCTTTAAAAGTATACAAAATACGTACTGTATTATATATATAACATGCCAGCTGATAACGAACAGTTGCTCTTTTTTCATGGAGAGCATGTTAAGATAAGAATTGCACATCCGCTTTCGAATGCGAGGAATAAATAAGTGATGAATTTGATCCATTAATCAGTACGAATCGTTGCACAGCCTACAGCAGACGTTTGCTCCAAGGATGGACTTAAAACCAATAATATTTCTGGCTCTGTTGATTTCCCCACAATTGGACCTGGCTGCTGGGGACGACAGTGACTGCGAGGGATATGAAGCGAAAATGTGGGAGTGAAAGATACTTTGAGAGGTGCTATGATAATGATAGCGATGATTGCGAATCGTATGCACAGAGAAAAGCAACGAAAAAAATGCTTCGCAAAATAGGACTTAAACGGCAGAGAAGAGGAACATTGGCGCCCCTCCACTGTACAACAGATTTTGCAAATAAGTTAATTCGACGTTACGGCTCACCAAAAACACACAGAAAGAGCACAATAAGCACTACCGATTGAGCACTTCAATATAATATATATGTATATATATATATATATATACACAAAATACGATTTCAAAATAAAATCATACGAATGTAAAATAATGCATATTTTTCTAGTAGTTTTTAATTATCTTTCCCTCCTCACTCTCTCAGATCGACACAAGGTCTGTCATGGAGAGCATGTTAAGATAAGAATTGTACATTCGCTTTCGAATGAGAGGAATACATAAGTGATGAACTGTATGCATTAATCAGTACGAATCGTTGCACAGCCTACAGCAGACGTTTGCTCCAAGGATGGACTTAAAACTAGTAATACTTCTGGGTCTGTTGATTTCCCCACAATTGGACCTGGCTGCTGGGATCGAAAGTAGATGCGTGGAATATTGCAGGATCAAGACGGTTCGCTGGATCAGTCTCCATAGAAGTAGTTTTTGGAAGTGCTGCCGAACAGTGAGATCATTTGACAAACATAATTCTTGCGATGATTGCAAATTGGTGGCACGGGAAAAAGCAACAGAAAAACTACTTGGCGAATTGGAATTGGAACATGATCGGCAGAAAAGACACACACTCGGGGGCAAAGACTGTCCAAGAGATTTTAGTGGAAAAATACTTCCAAGACTCAGAAAGTACTCACAGAAAAGAGCACAATAAGCACTATCGATTGAGCACTTCAATATAATATATATATATATACAAATTACGATTTCAAAATAAAATAATACGAATGTAAAATAATGCATTTTTATTGGAGTAATTTTAAAATATCTTTATCTCTCTCTCTCTCTCTTTCTGTCTCTGTTAAATAGTCATTCCGAAGCCATAACTAGCTACATGTTAAATCATGGATTTATTCCGATTTTAATATTGTATTGTGAAACAATTAGTTAGCTGTGGAAATCATTTTAGAAGCTGCCATCTCTCACTCTCTCTCTATCTCTAACTTCTCCGTTGCCTCTTTCTCTTTCTCTCTCTCCCTCTGCCTCGGCCTCCCTCTCAAATCGAATAGCAAATAAATCGCTTGATGTCGCTGAATAATTGACCTGTAAATTGGCTGCCCGCTTGTAAATAATTAATTTAAATGGCTGACCGCTCTCTGGATTTACATCTATCTAAGTTCCTGTTTATGTTATTTATTGTCCAACTCTGATTTGTGGCTACTGTAAAATATTTTTGCATTTGTGTTTGGCCTTTTGCGGTTCTCACTGCCTCTCCCTATCTCGGTATCTCTCGGGACAGTGACTAGCAAAAGTCAGTGTACCGTGTCGGAGAGGTCATTTAGATGGCAGATTAGTTTTATTGCTCAACTTCTCTCGCAAATTGTTCACATAATATGCAAATCGTGATGTTGGCCCTTAGCTCAGCAGCGGCAGCGGCAGCGGCAGCTTCTATTTTAAACTATGATTTATGATTGGAGAGTAAATAAATCGTCAGCGAGCGCATACTAAAATATTAATACACATAATACCAACGCCAGCGAAATGCCTCGCCTGTTATTTTTTATAAATTTGCATATGCTGGCAGAGCAAATCAACTCGGCTCACTTTGATGTTGTTTGTTTTTGATGTGGCACGCCGCAAGAATGCATAACAAGCTGCTCCTCAACTGTCTCTCGGCTATCTCCTGGCTTATCTCCAGAGACAACCATATGGCCGAGTGCAGTTTTTCTTCAATTATGTGTTCATTTTTCAATGCAGCACATTTATCAGACTATGGCTTGGAAATGTGAAGCAGCCAGCTTTAACTTTGTCCAATTCGATTTCTATTGATTAACCCCTGACCCTCGGAAAGAAAATCACATATGTGCCAGCAATTGGTTAAATAAGCCAGCGGCAACGTAGCATTGCGGACAAGTGAAGGTAATTTGCTCCCATATCCTCCCCAGGCTAGAAATGCTCTGCTATCTCTCTCTCTCTCTTGCTCTTCCTTTCTCTATCTTTCCCTCTCTTTCTGTTTAAAGCAAAGCCTAATGAAGCAGAAGATGCGAAGTAGGACAGTGTTAGGGCGGAACAGTTCAGGAACTCTACAAAATCTCTATATATAGGGTCTAATAAAGCTGTCGATGGAATAATTATACTCCGTAGTCAAGCGCTAAAGGGTATCCCTTATGAGTACAGAGTACAGAGTATCCCTTATGAAACATTGTTATTTTAATTGGTGAACCAAAACAAAATGGATTTAAATCATGTCAAGTAGTTGAGAACAACTGATGAGCTGGTAACTAGTGACTGCTATCCCAACTGCTACTCAAACAGCGACTGTCAGTGGCAAAAAAATAGATGACAAATTGAGTTATTCACATCTACATACGATGTGGTACGAGGTACGAGTTTGAGTACTCGTTGCGAATACATTTGATTAGTATTCGTGACGCTGATTGCATTTTAATTAACACGGCGCCACTCCATGGACCGACCCACCAACGCACTCCCCAACGGCTTGACGAGACCCCCACAAAGAATAGTGAACCCGTTTGATTGAAAAAAAAAGAAAGAAAAACAAAAAACAAACTCGAAGAGATCCGCAGCACACGAAAAATTGAAAGAATCTTTTAATAACTCAATTTGCCGGGTTTCGCAGCTGGTTATTAAATTGTTAGCTAACGAACAGAACAATTTGTACGTTAAGTGGATTTTAAATTGCGAAGCTTAAAACTATGCAAATCATTATTAATGCTAATGAGAGCAATCAGAGTTCTTTCGCTAAATCGTATTCGAACCTTATCTTTGGAATACACAACTACCAGCATAAACAATCGATAAGAAATAAGGGATGATGATGATGATTTGGGTGGAAGTTTCCGTTTGCTGTTTATTGTTATTGGACATTCACAGTTGCTGATGACCAACACGGCAAGAACAGCAACAATGAGTATTGGAAATGTTCGAACTGGGAATTTCATCGATCATAAAAATAAAATGGAAATTGCTACTTCAATTTATTTGCGGCGCTGCCAAAACACATAAAACAGTCATGAATTATTAACAGGTATGTGCCAAGGAGTGTCCCCAGTCCGAGATGGTCAATGAACCAACCAACATTGAAAAGGTAACAAAGCAAAAAAAACAAAAAAAAAAAGAAGAAAAGTTTAGTTGTTGAATGCATATCGATTTGATGTAATATTCCTAGTCCTGCCTGTGGCAAGCATCCAGACTGCAATAGCGATTGTTGTTTCCCCTACATCCCCGATAGATCATCCTCGATAATAATACCCATAAATTACGTAGATTTTTCAAAGAATTGTCTATTGACCCCAAAGTTTACTCCAGCAGCGAATTGTCCTCCAAATTCTATATTACAGAACAGTAAGATCATTTGACAAACATAATTCTTGCGATGATTGCAAATTGGAGGCACGGGAAAAAGCAACAGAAAAACTACTTGGCGAATTGGAATTGGAACATGAACGGCAGAAAAGACACACACTCGGGGGCAAAGAGTGTCAAAGAGATTTTAGTGGAAAAATACTTCCAAGGCTCAGAAAGTTCTCACAGAAAAGAGCACAATAAGCAATACCGATTGAGCACTTCAATATAATATATATATATACAAAATACGATTTCAAAATAAAATAATACGAATGTAAAATAATGCATTTTTATTGGAGACATTTTAAAATATCTTTATCTCTCACTCTCTCAGACCAACACAAAGTCTGGCATGGCTAGTGAATCATCTAGTGATGCTGATCGACAATATATAAATAACATAATGGTCCTCGGTTATCTCCTTCAGTGCGTTACGAATGCGTCCCCTCTTTAAAAGTAAACAAAATACATACTATATTATGAATATAACATGCCAGCTGATAACGAACAGTTGCTCTTTTCTAATGGAGAGCATGTTAAGATAAGAATTGCACATCCGCTTTCGAATGCGAGGAATAAATAAGTGATGAATTTGATCAATTAATCAGTACGAATCGTTGCACAGCCTACAGCAATACTTCTGGGTCGGTTGATTTCCCCACAATTGGACCTGGCTGCTGGGAACCACAGTGACTGCGAGGAATATTGCAGGATCAAGATGGTTCGCTGGAACATCCTCTACAACTACTACTACTATGAGATATGCAATAGAGAACCATGTGGCTGCGAACGGAGGGCAAACGAAATGGCAACCAATCAACTACTTTCCGAATTGGGATATAGACGGCGGAGAAGACAAGTACTTGTGGGCGTCTGTAGAATAACCGATTTTAGAGGCCAATGTATGACAATGCATGGCCGTTGAGCAATCAGGCAGACACAACCAGCTGACTCTAAACACACAGAAAGAGCACAGAAATCACTACCGATTTCTCGCGATTGAGCACATTAATATAATACATATACAAAATACGATTTAAAAACAATAAATTTGTAATCTTAAGCAGATTAACCAGTGTGTATTTAAAATTGTGTATAAGTAAAAGTAAACAATAAATATGCAGTGTGAACGGGCAACAAATATAATTCGATAATACAGATTCAATGTGCACCGAAATAGATTCGCAACATATGCTGAATATGAATAATATAGTTCGGATATCGTGACTAGAATATACCCAGTATACAGCTGTTGAACAGGTTGTAGTTTTGCAAACTCAAATGTGAGCTGGCGCAGATACCGAAAATATATCAAGCAAATCGATGGCATTTTGTTATTCACTTTTGTAAAATGTAAAATAGTAAATATATAGTTAATTATTTTTAGTTGTTCATATATTTTTTTTAATTTTTTCTTTGAATTCTTTTCCAATTCGTTTGCCCGAAAACAACTGTTAATCTTTCCACATTTTGATTGCCGCTTGATAAAGGACAAACGCCCGTATTGACAATGCGGACTCGGGGCAGTTTCAGGTGTTTCTTTTGACACTTTATGAAATTTATGACATTATTTTTGTTTGCTTTCACTTGAAAGAGAATCTCTGGCTAACTGTAAAAACCTGCTCAAGGCCAAAAGGGACACTGGCAGGATATGATGCAGGCAGTCAGGCAGGCAATCAGGCCGATTGTGTCTGGCGATAAGGTGTGTGTCCCATGACTCTCCAAATACGAGCATTATGCCTAGTGATATATTTCTCTATTACAAACAGCGAACGCATATCAACCGTGTAGAGCCAGCAACTGGACGAGAACTTGCAGATTGCAGATCGTAGATCGGAGTTTGAAGATCTTCTCTGAAGCTTTGCGAGCGTCTTTCAAAGTTTGCCGCCAAGATGGGTTATCTGCAAGAAGCGCGTTCCGCTTTACGAGCATATGACAACCCTAAATCAAAAGCGCCGTCGGCAACTTTTTATACATACATATATATATGTATATATATAGAAGCGAAAAAGAAACCTTCTGGCTGCCTTAAGCGGAAGCCGCATAAATTATCAGGCGGCATGAATCTAAATTAAATAAAAACAAAAACATTTGACATTTGCCAACGCAAATCCTTTAAAACGCAAACACAGCTAACAACAAAAACAGCAGCAACAAATCGTTGAAGAGGGCGGGGGAGGGTGGGTAGAGACTCGCAACCTTAAGATTCCCCGTCCCTGCCCTGTGGGACACAACTTACAAGGATTCACCATTAAAAATGTTAATTAGTTGCGCAAACATTGCAAACATTACGATTGAGCTTCATCCACAAATCTGTTACGACCTGTTAACAGTGGTATTCCCAGATAAAATATTGAAGTGATCTGCTAGAAGACTATATCTAATGAATTAAAAAGGCAATTTTAGAGGCAGCATTTTTACTTACATTTCCAGCTAAGCTTGTGTTTCACACTTATGACTACTTAAAGTATTAACCCCTTACTGGTTGCAGTTTTTGAGTTTAAACTAATCTATAAGAATTTGAAGCCAGAATCGAACTTTGAATGTAGTATTATGCTAGAGGTCTATCTGTATTCAGAACACCATTGCTTTTGAAAATCGATTGAGTGTTTTGACGAAGTTATGGCAGTGAATTATGAAGACCCTTTCCTGTATGCAGCTTTGAAGGGTAAGTGGTAACTGCTAAAAGCAAACCTTTGCAGCTCCAACTTCAGCGTATTCCACTGTGCTGGCATTTGAGAACGTGGCTGGAAGCAAAGCTGGACAAAACAAGGCGTGCATGCAAATCGGTGGCGGGATGCGGCAGATTGAACGCCAATTAGGATGAATGTTTTGGCTTTTGGCGCACGCCGCTCTGCATTCAAACAGAGCCCAACGCTCCAGACTGCATGACGCCGCATGCCGCAGTGACAGAGAACAAGAGAAAGAGACAGAGACAGAGAGAGAGAGACATAGAGAGAGAGAGAGAGGGGGAGTTGCAGGCAGATGTTTTTTTTAAGAACTGGCTCCCTGTCTTGGCCGGTCCAAGTTAATTGCTAAAAACTGTTCACACGTTCCGCAATCGCGACTTTTGCATACAACACCTGAGAGAGGCCGACTGCAAAGACTCAGAAAGAAACTAAAACTGAGACTAAGACTGAGCCTGCGAGGAGGATTCGCTGGCCATCAAACTTCAACTCGGACAACATTATGCTGGTCACGTACTCATCAGCGCAGGAGTCTTTCGCTGCAGGAAATCAATATACACACTCAGCGAAATACACTGACAATTTGGTACTCAAATCAAATACTATTAAAATTTAAAAAAAGTCAAAAAATTAGAAAATTGTAAAACATTGATTAAATTAAGTTCTATATACTTGATTTGTATATATTAAGAAAATGTAAATTAAACAAAAAACTAGAAAATTGTGCACACAAATTCAAAAAAAGAGATTGAATTGAGTTTTAGCTACACGATTTAACTATTAACAAATACACAAAATAAATATTAAAAAAAAAAAACAAAACTTAATTTTAAGTTAAAAAAAACAATTTCTTTAATGTGCTTAAATTGAGAGTAGGTTTTTCTCTAAGTGCACACGGTTCGTTCGCTGTGGGTAGATTACGTTTGCCAACTTCCGTTGCATCCCTTACACTTTTGAAGGCGCATTTCTTTTTTCGTTTATTTTATTTTTGGAAAGTTTCGATGTCGTGATATTTTTGAAAATTAAGCATGTACGGTATGTCAGAGACCCAGTTATGCAAATCCCAAACCAAAAACAATCAACACACTCATAAATATCGGCAATTCTACGAATTGTTTTGTTTGTTTTGTTTTTTTGTATTTTTATTTTTCTGTCAAAGTCAGAGTCCAGGGTCTCTCTCTCTGGTCAGGTGTATGCTTTAAATGCACGACAGCAACTACCGAAATTGTAGGCCCAACTGGGGTAAAGAGGTACCGAAAATATTTTTACCGGGTAGCAAGTAACAATGAGTACCGAGTATTATCCAAAGTCGCTATCGCCCCTTAATATGTTAGGCACGTTTCCCTCGGTTGGCTCGTTAAAGCTGCGACTCGAGTTATTTGTTTATTTGTCTGTCTGTCTGCTTATAATTTCCATTCGACTTTCAGCGAATCAATCAAGTAAAACACATCCAAAAAACAACAACAAATTAAAACAACAAAATACCCAGCGAAGGTCTCTCGTAACTGCACATTCTGATCCCAAAGATAAAGCTGTCAACTGGCAGCTGCATGAATAAAATGCGCACTTTTCTCGCATAGTTGGTTTTTTAAAGTTCGAACAAATTAAAATCACACAAAATTGCATTAAACTTGCGAGAAAATCAATACGTGTAGTCCAGGAAAAACCTTGTTCACAGAAAATTCTAATCCTGATGCGTGCCAAGCTCTTCCACCAAGCATTTTCCACTTTTCCACTTTTCGTATGCACCTCACGTGCCACGAGACGTTGGCAAAGTTCCCAGCTCAGCTCAGCTCAGCTCAAACTGAAACTCAAACTCAAATATCCCATCGAAGTAGAAGTTTTCTGCAATTTTCAGCACACATTTTCAAGTTTCAAGTTTGTCTACTCGTCGCTAGATGGCATATGCAATGCATTATGTATATAGCTAGTTTTATGTGTAGATTATGGCTTATGTATTGCAGTTGCATACAAGATATGAACGATGCCCGTTTCCCCCCCATTCCCTGTCATAAGCTTAAAGCAGAAGAATAGATAAACTACCTGCAAATGTTGATGTTCCTTGAGCTCGAAGTATATTCCATTATTTAGATTGATTTTCCAGTTGAGCATCAATCTTGTGTGCAACATATGTTTAAAACAGGGTATTACTAAGTTAGGCTACTAAGTAACTTAGTTTGAGCATTTTAAGATAAATTTCTTGTTCTTTACTTAACTAAACTTGAAGAACGACGTTACTGAAAGGAGAAAAAACAAAAGTTAATTTCTTCAAGCTTTGTTATTTTGTATGTAAGAGATTAAATAAGTTAGAAGGCTCTACTAGAAGATACCCTGTTCTTGTTCTTGATGTGAAATAAGTTTTGGTTTGCAATTGATCAATAATATGTTTTTGATCAGTTTTCAATTGGAAGGCTATATCTTTACAACTTTTGTTCTTGATTATGCTAAGCGATTTATATCGATATTTACGAAATTAGGGCAGTTATCGAAAATGAAATAAAGTAGATCTGCTAGTTGGTAAAGAGTATTTGTGTTTTTTTTCTCTCTAGCTCGTCAAAGTCTCTAGAATCGGCGTTTTCAAACAGACGGACAGGCGGATATGGCTAAATCGATTCGGATGTTAATCCTAATGAAGAATCTATATAATTTATGGGAAGCTTTCTTCAGCCTATCACATGAACAACTGCATTTCAATTGTCATATTTCAACCCTCAAGAAGTTTTATGATAAGTTAAGCTCATTTCGCAAATAAAAAAAATATTTGCAATGACAGTATTTAAATAAGTACTCAAATAGAACTCAGAATAAGATACTACAAAGACAAACAGCTCAATTAAGAACTTAAAGAACTTAAAATAGTTTAGAGCCGAGTGCTTAAAGTAGATATATCATTTTTGATTACAATGTTAAAGGTCAGGCAATGATTCGGATGCTCGGGTTAAGGCCTCATTTAAAGCTGCGAGCCACAGCAAACAACAGCAGCACGCTCCAAGTACATTTGCCATGTTTAGAATTAAGACTTAACCATACCAAACACACACACACACACACATACACTCGCACACACACAGAAAATCCAACTAAGCCAAAACCGAACCAAAAACAAAACAAAACAAACACAACCGCTGTCGCAGTCTGAGTCTGAGGCTGAGGCTGAGGCTCAGTTGTGGAAGCGGGCCTCAGGCCAAGTCATGTTACTCACGTTCCAAACGAGCTTTTGTCAACTTGTCTAAATGATTTTTGCACACTGTAAACAAGCCAACGACAGTGGGCACAGACAGACAGACGGACGGGCGGACAGGCGGACAGAGAGAGAGAGACGGACTCGACTCGAGTATTGACGTTGACCCTGCACGACTGCGATTCAGAAGTTTGCAGCTCTTCAACAGCCTCTGTGTGTGTGTGTGTGTGTGTGAAGGATTCTGGACCCCAGCTCAAGTCGTGTGCGCCTTGCCGTGCCAAGTAGCCAAGTAGCCCAGAGCAGCAGAGCAGCAGGGAGAGAAGCTGCTGAATCAGAAACAGAACCTGGTCCAACAACTCGGAACTCGACTCGAGTCGATTCGCAGTCGATTTTGCCCCGTGGGAGTCTTTTGTTATTGTTGCCTGATCTTTTGTCGATTTTTCGTCGTCGATATTGTCGTGTAATCACGAATTTATTTTATTGAAAATCACTTGACAGGTGGCGCCTTATTTAACTAAGTTGTCAGCAAGCAGATTGGGCAGCCAACATGCAACAGGGCAGCACACAGCAGACCTGGCAACCTGGCAACTGGCAACCTGGCAACTGGCAACCTGGCAACTGGAAGCTGACTCAGCTTAGCATGATTTTGTATTGTTTATGAATTTAAATGCATTTGTAAAGCTAAAACAACAGCGATGGGAATGGTTTGTGAAGACTGTGTTACCAATAACCATAAGCGATGCAGTTTATTTTTATTTATTTGATTTATAATAGTTAATATCAGATCAAGATATATACAAACTAAAGCTAGAATAAGTAGCTATGTGGCAATAAGTTAAACCTAAAATGATTTTGAAAAATAGATTTGTTTTCGCAATTGAATGAAAATCAATTAATACATTAACCATATTTAATATATTTTATATATGCAATATTTTTAACAAAGCAAAGTTTACTTAGAATTGGAATGCATATCGGAAGTACATCTGTGAACTACAAATAATTCATATTTGTATTTTTAATAGCTTTCCCATGAAAGCTATTTGTTATGGTGTTGTTGATTAGTATTTGTTCAAATGTTAATAACCGAATAACACCAATAGTTGTTGAGTATGTTGTTCACACAGAAACTTATATTTCGACCGATCTGGAGGTGGAAGTTATGGAATCCGATATGGATGAAGAATAAAATGAATACGTGACGAGCTGAGTTTATATAATATTGTTAACCAACAATATTGCTCCTTTTCGATCGATTATTCCAATGTCAGCTATATATAGATATAGTCATACGATCTGGCCGTCTTTGACATATCTACTACCTGCAACAAAAAGACTGAGT
Organism: Drosophila nr. perissopoda 5 BK-2023a; assembly: GCA_035044105.1. NCBI lineage: Eukaryota > Metazoa > Arthropoda > Insecta > Diptera > Drosophilidae > Drosophila > Drosophila nr. perissopoda 5 BK-2023a. The sequence continues at coordinate 9,782,547 of JAWNMK010000124.1, forward strand.
TACTAGTTCTGTGAGACTAAACTGAGTGACTACTTCGCATGGAAGCAGAGAGGCGGTCACGTCCCAAGAATATATATAGACTCTATGGGGTCGAAGGTGTCTTTTTCCACGCGTGACAAACTGCACAAGCGTGTTATGAAACCCGCTGCAAGGGTATAAAAAACACTTCCTAGTCACATAAAACACACTCAAGCAACTCACAATTGCAGCAGTCACAAAATATAAATGCGGCACTAATATTTGATGAAGTTATTAAACAATTGAACATTTGCCAGCCACTAAATATCAATTGCACTGCATACACAAAACAAACAAGAGCAACAATAACAATACAAAATGACAACAAACAGACAACAGAAACAACAATAACAGTCGCATTGGCACAAATGACTCCCCAGTAGGTTTTCTTATCGCACCGAGGAACACAACTCAATGTTGTTGTTTGAGCCAGAGCAGAGATCTCCAGAGGATGCCGCCTGCTGAGGCAGAGGCAGAAACAGAGGCTGCCTCCTGTTTGCAACTACCTGAGAGAGAGAGAAGCTGCATGTGTGTAGGGTAGAGGTAGGGGCAGAGGTAGGGGCAGGAGCTGGGTTCTACACAGGTACGTTTGGCGAGAAGCTGCGAATGCGATTAAGCTGCTGCTGTTGGGGCAGCAGAAACCAGAGCTTGTTGTTGTTGTGGTTGTTGTATTGCCATAAACATGTGGCAAGTGTTGTTGTTGTTTTTTTGTTGCTGCTTTGGGGCAGCGCAGCGACGACGTCGTCGGGAGAGTGTCTGCCGATTTGTGCAACACTTGTGTTGGCCAAACGCAAAAACAATAAACAAAGCCAAAAGCAGGCAGCTGCTGTGTGCGCGTGTGTGTGTGCGTGTGTGTGTGTGTGGATGCTGTGATGCTGCTGCTGCGCCGCTGCCGATGTCGACCTCGACGCAGCGGGGCCGGCTTGCGAATATTGCTCTCCGAAGCGCTCACTCTGGGGGAACATAAAACAAAAACAAAAACAAAAAAAAAACCTGCTCCACCACCATTTGCAGCATTGCAACGAGAGTCGTTGCAGCGCCGCAGCTGAGATGATGACGATGATGATGATGAGGCTGTAGCTATAGCTGTAGCTGTGGCTGTGGCTGAGGCTATGGCAGTGGCAGAGTGGCAGAGAGGCAGCCAACCAACAAGCGAGCCAAGCGAACGTCCAAGCGACCATGTTTCCTGATGCGAGGCGATAGTTTATCGCCAATTTTCGTGCCGTGCAGAGGTGAACGCGGACCAAAAACGGTGGCGTGCAGCAAACCCCAAAGAGCAAAACCAAAACCAAAACCAAAACGAAACGAAACGAGACCGAACCCAACTGAGAATACGAGACAGCGACTATAACGGTTGAAGCCGAAGTGTTCTCGTCCTGGCTTGTTTTAGTTTTTTGGGGATCCTGCCGTCGGCACGCGATAACTTTGTCTCATTTGTTTTGCTGCGATTTACAACGCGTGTGTGTGTGTGCGAGTGTGCAAGTGTGCGAGTGTGTGTGTGTGTGTTGTTTTGCTTGGCGAATTCGCCGTCGGTTCGTCCTGGCCATGCGCGTTAACGGTAAATAATGGCCGCCATCTTGTGCGACAACAGCAACAAAATCAATGTTGAATAAAACCAGCTATATATAAATATATATATAGAGTGAGCAAGAGTGAGAGAGTGTAAAGTGTGCGTGTGTGTGTGTGCGTTTAGTGTCGATAAACCGATAACCGATAAGTGCAATGGAACATCATGCTGGCAGCGGTTTTGTCGCCTCGCCTTGGGCGGCGGTTTTGGGCCACCATTCGATGGCATCGGATGCAGGCTTTGCCGCTGCAGCGGCTGCGGCGCATGTCCAGAATGTGGCAGCGGCCGCACATCATACACATCATGCAACCATGCATCCCGGCCATCATCATCATCACACGCATCCGCACTCACATCCGCACTCACATCCGCACTCACATCATCATCATCATGCGCATTCGGCGCATCATCATCTGGCAGCGGCAGCGGCGGGAGGTGGGATGCCAATGGATTTGCATGTGCCCCAGGGATTTCCCTACTATAGGTAATGCACAAGGATATATAGCCGCACACACACACAAAGACACATGAACATATATACATATATACGAATACAGGTGCAATTCACTTTTGTCGCCTGGCTTTTGTTTTGTGGGCGTTGCCATATTCAAATTATTCTGCCAATGGCGCTGTGCCTAAAGCGAAAGCACATAACACAAATTATGCCACTTAAATACTCACTATATATGTACCTGTAAAACTTACTATACTCCCTGTCAGACAGAGAGAGAGGGAGAGGGAAAGACTCAGAGACAGAGAGAGAGAGAGAGATAAATGAGTGGAAATTGCAAATTGATTGGCATTTAATTGATATTAAACAAATGATGTGACAGTTGCCAGCAGCCTAGCACATAATATAATAATAATAACATAATATAAGCAGACCTACCCCATTTTGGTATCGGACAGCAATTTATTTATTTGGTGGCAACGCCAACTTGTGGAGGCAAGCATTTCCTACATATTGCTGGAATATATTAATTCAATGTGAACAACAACAAAAATAATCTGAATAAAAATTACTTTGAACTCATAAGTTTTAGGTTATGGGTTTATACAACAGTAAAAAGTATTCTTCATTTAGAATTATATTACAGACATATTATACTCACAAATTCACTACTTTTCCATGTCATTCCAATTGCGTTTTACATTTTTTATTTTATGATAAGCCAAGAAATAAGTAAATTTGAAATGTGTTCTACATTGATCAGTCTAGATTGAACAAAATGCCACAGTATTCAACCTAACTTATTTTAAATTCAAAGAGAATAATTCTCTCATATTAAGTTAAGATAAAATACATATTAAATTAAAAATAATAAAAAAAATAAATAGCATAGCAAAATAGCAAAATAATTGTACAAATAAGTCTTCAAGTAATATTAATTATTTTTAGTTGAAAACAAACTCTTCAACAACACATTTTCACTCATAAAATGAATGAAACCCAAAACCTTTATCGAAGCAACACCAAATCTTTCCAGTTCAAAGCCTTAATTCAGTTTAAATATATGCATAGCAATTTCGTCTGACAGTGATCAATCTTTATCTATAGTCAATAAATTTGAAAAATACAATGTATATCAATTCAATCATTTAGTGTAACTAGCTGACAGGATATCGTGACTATTTCGCCACATTATGATAAACGTTCTGCCAAAAAAAGAACCGAAAGCCAGCCACCCAATTTGTCCAATTTGCAAGAGGCGATAAAAATGAAATGAGACCAGATTTAATTTAAAATTAACCAAAATGCAATTTCGCAAAAGGAGCAGCAGGCGAGGACGGACGCTGTGGCAGGGTTGTTACCGAGGTGCCAACATCGATGAAACTCATAATTAAACTAATTGAATTTACGTGACAATAACACTTTCCAGATGCAAGTGAGCGATTGTCACGAGATGATAACTCTGCAGACTCCATGAGGAAATCGGGACTCGCTCTCTCTCTCTCTCTCTCCCAAGAGGGGGTTTTTTTTCTGTTGCCTGCTTTCTGGTTCATGAAGTTCAAGCTCTCGTAATGCATGGTTATTTTCAATATCGCAAAAATGAAATCAGCATCAAAGAACATTTTGCCGCAGACAAAGAGAGGCACAGGGCCAGAGAGACAGAGAGAGAGAGAGAGAGAGGGAGAGAGTGTGGAGGAATGGGGGAAGCTACTCGAAGACATTCCCACAACAATATGGCGATGTAGCGATGTAATTCATGAACTGTGATTGGTGGCGCGTCCATTAACTCAAAGGCCCAGAAAATGTGGAGTGGACGGCGGCAGGCTGGAAACGTAGTTTGACGTAGTTGCTTAGCTACCCGTTGTTGTGCCAGTGCTCCAGACCCAAGAGCCAAAGAGCCAACACTCCAAGAGCTGGACAGTTAGCCAATCTTGGTTGATTCTCAAACTCAGCAGACCCTCGCGACTCTGCAGGCCTCGGCCGTCAGACAATCAGCGTCTATCAGCATTTTTCAATTATATCGAAATAGCGTTATCCGTGGCTGGATCGCGTCAGAACGCATAATTACTATAATCACCTGAGTTATTACCTTGGCGAATATTGGCGAAGACATACGAAAACGGCAAAAGTAATATTAAAAGCAACAAGCAACAAAAGTGAGAGGGAAGTGGGCATTAAGGAGGGGGGGAGACTCAACAGACTCGACTGAGAAATCTAAACTGTGATTGTTGCGGCCAACTCCGCACCTCTCCTTGCCTTGCCCCTCCCCTCGTCCTCAGTTTTATATGTATTTGCCTCAATTTCAGTTTTGGTCTTCTTTTCCCATTATTTTCATTTGAGCTTTATTTTTATTATTATTTTTTTTTTTTTGTTTTTTTGTTGTGCACATTTCTTTCGCTCAATTCGTTAAAGCTGCACATTAAAACATTACACTCAGCGAAAATGCAGGGCACAACACAGATCGTCTGTGGGTCTCTGCGACTGTCGGTTCTAACTGGAAAATTGCTGGGACGTTTGTTTTTCATTATAGCTGAGAAACCGACAGACAGACAGACAGACAGACAGACACAGTTCGAGTTCGAGCTGGGAGCTGCGAGTTGGGAGTTGAAGTTCGAGTGGCGGCATCACGAACGGCATTTTCATTCCGCAAAGCGATCTCCGCACAAAAGACGATGACGACGCAATTTTCCACGGCGTTGCCCCCAAATGCCTGGTCAGCGGCAACTCTCTTCTATATATATATATAAACATTTTTTTTTTTTGCGGTTTCGAGGTCGACTTTTATACCCATCCTGGCTGGGGCAACGGGAGCAGCAGTTTGGGTTGGGTGGGGGGGGGGGGATTAGTTGGTAGGCAACTGCAGCAGAAAAACCATCATTTCCACAATTTATATTTCGAACGTGATTGGTGGAGTTGGACTGTCGGTCTGTTGGGGCAAGTCCACGGGGCACACAAGGGAGGGGGGGATCAGTGCAACGCGGCCATTAAGAAATTGCAGTAAAGCATAAAGAGCAAAATGAAATAACAACAACAGCACAAAATGAAACACACAAAAGCCAAAAACAACTCTCAACGCGAGAAAATGAAATAAAATGCGGCAGATTATGATTGCGATTATGTTGGAAGCTCGCGAAATGAGGTTTTCAGTCAGTAGGAGAAGAGTGCGGGGGGAAGCTAGGTGCAACTCCTGATGGGAATGAACATACAAATATAAATATATATATATATATATATATGTATATATGGAAAGACCATCAACCGTATAGGAGCTGACCTTATGGGAAGCGTAGCCAATCAATTTGTGCAAGGGCTTAAAAACCTATTTGCAGTAATTATCCTTACATTCTCCACTGAACCTACTCAGATGGAAGACGATCGAAATGCTAGATGACTAAATTATGGTAGATTAATGACTAGAGCCTTAAATAATAAGCTTAAGCTGGGAAAATAATAAGAAATATTAAGTCCAATAGAGACTTGGATATATGTTTGATGCATATATATAATAATATAAATAAAACTAAAACTGGGTGCTTATACAAAAGTTTAGTCAAACTAACCGCAAGCTTAAATTTAGAATAACCGATATTGTTAGTCCGTATAAAATATAACATTTAGCGGAACCTCTATACTCTATGAGAACCGCAAACGAAATACAATTCAATTTGACATTTAAGACTAGGTAATTTATATAGTTTGCAAGTCTTTCGCTTCTTTAAAAGCGATTTAAAAATGTTGAAAGTGATTTATCGCCTAGCAGATATTTATATATTTTAGCTATCAGATCTGAGATCATTTTTGAAAATTCTAGAGTATTTATAAGCATATATGTCAGTCTTAGCCTTATTCGTTACACCTTCCGCAGTCAACATGATTAATTTCGCAATTAAAATATTCTTAGTCAACTTCATGTCTAACTTTTATCAACATCACTTTTGGCCTAAAGGGCTAGTCTCATTAGCTAACGGTTCGGGTTGATCATCAATTCCTTCTTTTGACCATATTTGCGCTGATCGATTTTCTGCAACAGTTTCCAAAGGTGTTATAAAAGCCCCACCCCAAATGCATTACCCGTTACACTTGTTCAGCTTCAAGTGCACACAGACAGGCAGGTAGTCAGAAAGAGAGAGAGAGAGAGAGAGAGAGTGAGAGTGTGAGAGAGAGAGGAGAGACTTTCAGGCCAGCCCACGTCACATTCAATTAAATTATGTAAATGAAGCGCAACACTTTTGGGGCAAGAAGAAGGCACAGCTGAAGCAGCGAGGCGGGGGCACTTGAAATTGACTTTGCCGCCAAAGCCCAAGTCGAAGTCGAAGCTGAAACTGAGGCTGCAACTCGGCACTCCACCCACTGCTGCCTGAGGCAAGAAAGCACAAGATGTGGTTGCCAGCCTGCCCCATCAAGTGGAGTAAATTACAGCTTCAGCTGTTGTTGCTGTTGTTGTTGCTGTTGTTGGTTGTTTGTTGTTGCATTTTGCCGCGCTGCTGCTGTGGAGCTGCTTGATGAGCTTGATGTTCACACAGCCGCCAGCCATGAAGCTATTACACACCACACACTAATGCACACACATATACACACACATATACACACTGACACACTGATGTCCTTGCTGCCGGCAAATTCAAAGTGAGCCAACAATTTCATCAACGCCACAGCGTCGATGGCTTTGCGTCTTCGCAGCTGCTCAAACCCTCCCCCTTTTACCTCTCGCCCCTCACTCCCCTCTACCCCTCTACTCATCCCTCACCCCATTCTACTCCTACTTGGTTGCTTACTGGTAGCGCGTAAAATTAATTGAAATTCATGCCGTGTTACAATAACAACGATTAAACGGCACACACATGTGCCAATGCCAGTGCCAGTGCCAGTGCCAGGGCTGGCCCTTGATTCCCCTACACACCCATACCCCTGCCCACACAGCCCCCTACACACACCCCCCTTTCGGGGGAGCGAGACAAGCACCTGGCCCACCACCAGTTGCACTGTCCAGTTGCAGCTTGTGTTTATGCTTTATTTTTGTATTTTTTTCTAACCACAACGCACACACCCAAAGTGCAAAAGTACAAATCCCTGTTTGGAATACAAAATTTGTTGTACTGTGATTAGCGTTGATTCATAAATCGATTGAACGCACTTCGAACATTGGGGGTATTACCTGTTTAAAAGCTGACAGAGAGAGGGGAGGAGTAGATGTTGTAGTTACAGCTGCCTCTCCATCTCCTGGCTGTCCTTTGATCACAGATACTTCCCTTCTGCGATCAAATAATTGAGATAAATATTGAGAACCCAAAAACATCGCACACAACTTTCAGCAAAGAACCAAGAAAAAATGTATAATATTAAAACTGTTTATTGGGTACAAAATTGTACACCCTTTTTATGTGTGTCGAGTTTGCAGATCATAAAAACATATATACATATGTGTTACTCTATTAAGCCGGAAGAATTTTGTTTAGCTTCTCAAAAAATAATATATATCTTAGGAAACAGTTTCAGAGACCCATTTTATATATTATATAGGATCATAACCGTATCGAGTAGCGCAACAAATTTGAAACTAATTCGTAAACTTTACCAAAACTTTTATATCTAAAACACATGAGGCCGAATAGAAATACGATTTGGCTTAAATACTACGATTGATTTTTTAAATTTCCTAAGAACTCATTAATATAATATATGAGTTCAAATGAGATAACAAATGAGCCTAAAGAACAACCCAGTATACCCTACAGTAGGGTATGCTTCGAGAGTTGTGGGCAGAGCTTTACGCTTTGCGCAAAACTTGGCACAACTTATAAATATGTATGAGAAGTTTCGAAATTGTTGGAATCCCTGCCGACAAGCAAGAAAACAAAAAGAAAAAAAAAATACTACAACAACACAAGGTCGGTAAGAAGACAGGCGGCGATCGGTCGATGATCGTACGAATCGATCAGTCGAACAGTTTGAGTTCAGTTCGTCAGTCAACGGACTGCGACTTCAAAAAACAAAAAACCCCAACGACAGCCAAAGGAGTGCTGCGGAGCTGGGGGGGGGGGGGGGGGGGCCGGGAGGAGTGTCAGGGTAAGCGTCGATGCAGGAAGAAGGCAAAGGCAATCATTGATCAGCGGAATTTAGAGCGAAAATTTGATATTAAGGCCAAGAAAACGAAAAGCGCAAAAAAAAAAAACAAAAAAAAATTACTCTAAAGAGGAAGCAGAAAATACAAAAAAAAAAATCGTACAAAATTGTTAAAATAAAATTAAGCAGAAATAAACGCCCCAATATGAGAGCGGAGACCCTGTCGAGACCCTCAGACAATTTTTCGTTAAGCCCGCGCCTGCAGTTGGCCAAGTTAGTAAAGCTATCCAAGTTACCAATTTAACAATTTCCCAGTTAGCCGTTGTTCTTCGGCTAGCCAAAGCATTATTCCCCCAACCAAAGGCGTCTTTCGTTTTAATATAAATAATTGTTCACGGCTACCGCAAAACAGCAGCCACAAAGTGGATCGGCGACATTACAGCATCCCACTCTATCCCTCTGCCTCTCTCTCTCTCTCTCTCTCTCTCTCTAGCACTGTCTAGCCTGTACTCTTTTGGGCACAATCAATAATGATAGATCAGCCAGCGATCAGCAGCTAGGCCAGAGGGGGCTGCCTGTCAACAGGGGAGCGCCTGCGATCAGTGTCCAACCGCAAATCGCTTTGGGCGCTTTGACAGCATCATTCAAAAATAAATGCGAGCTGTTGATCTTTTCCTTTTCCCCAGCTACTGTCGAGACACTAACAAGTTACAGTGGGATTAACTAGGAAATATAGACTAGGAAATATAGAAATATAGATAAATATTCTGGAATGAGTAAATATACACAGATAAATATTCTGGAAAGGGAAATAATCTCTCAAGAAATAATCTCTTATTAAAATAAAAAAAATCAAATATTGGGTTTGAAATTGATTTATAAGAAAACTCTTTTTGAATTTAATATTAACAATTTGAATCATTTTAATATTCCTAACAAGTTATAGAGGACTAAAGCATGAAATATCTGTAGAGAGGGAAATAACATATTAAAAGAGTTAATATAATATAAAAAAAAACTTTTCTGAGAAGACTCTAACTTATCAGAGTGGAACTATATGCTATATATCAGAGAGTTATCTGACTAACACAGTAATAAAAATAATTGCGGGATTTGCGTTCCTTCATAAATTCAAAGTTATTACTTTTAATAACAAACTTGTAATAAATGGATAACTCTAGAAAACTGAGCTCCTATTGCTGCTTGAGCTCTCTACACATCTTGGGCTCTTCCATAAAGGGAAAGTTCAGTTTTCTTATCAACAATCTTGATAGAAAAATAAGGCTTACGCAAGCATAACCAAACCTGAGTTTCCTTTAAGGAGTTTCCTTGTGGAACTACGACTTTTTCCATTCTCAAAATTATGAAATGCACTCGGAGCAAGTCCGAATTGCTATTTAAGTATTTACAAACATTTTTTCAGTAATCATCTGTGCAGCATCGCACACTACATAAAAGGACAGCTGGCCAGTAGTGGAGAGGGGGAGTAAGGAACCTGTTGCAAGGAGGTAGCTGCATATGAGTAGTCAGTTAATTGGACACACACACACACACACACGTATATAGCCTAGTTAAATGTGCAGATTACACACCTTATTGTTATGAAATATGTTCCATAATTATGGGCACTTTGTGCCCTCTGTGTGTGTTTTTGAACAACCTCTTAATGGTCAGTTGGCTTATGTAATTTTAACTGCCCAGTTGACTGGAGTTGCCATCCAGCGGGGGCGGGGACCCTCCAAGACCCTCTCAGCGCCATATATATATATATATATATATATTTATATATATTTATAAATATATGTGGGTATGTCTGCCTTGGCGACAAACGTCGCGACATTGCAGCAAAGCTGTCGATGACGATGAAGACGACGATGACGCTGTCTTGGTGGCCCCCCCAGTCTCCAGATCTGCAGGTCTCCATGTCTCCATGTCTCCATGAGTCCAAGTCGCGATGCTGGCTCCTGTTTTCCTCGCTGCCAATTTATTTATGGTGCGGTACAAGTTTTTACGCACTCAAGTGCTCTGAGACTAATTGGGCACGAAACGCAATCAAAGTGACGACGACAACAAGATGTAGAAGAAGAAGAAGAAGAAGACGAAGCAGTGGCAGAAGCTGGCTATAGACCTGGCCCAGGACCAGGTAGACGGGCCAGACAAAAAGCCCGATCGCGAATCGATCACTTGAACTTTATAACGCTGATGAGGCTTTGATTTGTGGCTCGCATTGTTGTCGACCAGGCCCAGAGCAACTGTTTAGCCACATACTCCAGCTCGTACTCCAACTGCGTACTCCACGTTGTGGCAAAATAGTTGGGCCATGTTCTACACAATTATCTGTTATTATCAGTGCCTTTCAGTGTGTGTGTGTGTGTGAGTGTGTGTTTTTTTACGGCGACAATGACATCTCATTGTTGACGCTACTCCTCCTTCACCGCCCACTTTTTTCGAGCAGCCGTTTAGGCCGATTCTTAAAAATAGCTGCCTCTAGAGATGCAGTGCCTCCGCTAGCCAGATATCCCCATTCGCCTGAAATTTGCTGTCCAGGACAGAACACGTGTCTATGGGCACAGCCAGAAGCAGACATTGTTTGACATGGTTTAAATGTTTGTGCAGCATATATAAATGCTTTGGAGTAGGCTTTTTGGAATCCCTTTACTAACTGAGCTCAGGTTTAATATACTTAAGAGAGAGAGGGAGAGAGACAGAGAGAGAGAGAGACAGAGAAAGAGGGAGAATAAGGTTGTGGTTCTCTGCTAACATAACTTAACCTACGATGGAGAAACTGCAACAATCAGAAATCAAATACGAAAAAGAAAACAAGTAAATCGAGAGAACTCGACTAGGGAACACCCTCAGGAGTCTATGCAAATCATAAATTATATTTAAATAAATTTTCAATTAGAAAGATTTAACTAAACAATCGATATACAGGAAAGGTAGAAAGCTATCGAGAAGAGAACTTACATTTGAAGACTCCATTTAGTCTGGGAGTCATCATAAGTTCATCAAGATCAAGAATAAATATATATACTTTAAGAAGTCGTAGATGCTGTTTATTGCCTGTTACACACATTTGCTCAACTTCATGATACCATTTGGAAGCATTTTACGTTCAGGATATATAAAAAGTGGAATCTTATGAATATTATTACAATTTCGATAATTGCCCTGGCGCGTCGAAGGGCGAAGCCCAAGAAACCGTCAAGAGGGGCTGAACAGCCGATCGATTTTCAGGGTCAGGCCAAATTCGCGAAACTGAAAAACGGGACAACTTGAAAGGATCGCAACAGGTCGGGGACTTGTGGCACAGATTTTGTTTTGATGATTTACGGGCTGTTCCCGCGGTATGACGAAAATTGTCTGGCGCTGTGCCAGACACAAAGCGGGTAGACAGTGAAGGGGGGCACCGGGAGTATAGGAGGTATAGGTAGAAATCAATAAATTTTATATTTTTTTTCGCTGCCTGGTTGCATTTGATTATAAAGCTCAAGTTTTTGATAATGCGCAGAGAGCTGTGAGTGCAATTTGGGCGCTGATTGTTGTTTATTAGATGTGATTTTGAATTTCCTGTTGACCTTCTCGACGAGAGTGACAGAGAGAGAGAGAGACAGACAAAGAGAGAAAGACAGAGACAGAGAGAGAGAGCTAATTTTTCTTCTTGTTTTTCTATTTCACAGATATCGCGAGGATGCATTATGCTGGGGCGACAGGTGAGTTTTCTGCCACGCTGCCACGAGACCAGATATAGCCGACACATTTATCGGCTAATTTAATTTATTGGGAAAATGTCAACTTTTTACCCAACGCGCTCACTAATCGAATATTCAACAGGCTAACCAAGCTAAAGCTACATTTCTGTATCGGTCTCTGTTTGTGTCTTTCTTTTTTTCATATGCTCTTCACAGAAAGTCGATGGAGGAGATCGGTGCCGCTCAGTCCTCGGTGAATGCGCGGTAAGTGTTAATGTTACCGTAAACGATTCAGCTGTCCCTACCCCTTCAACTGTATCCCCTTGCCAGCAGTTGGTGGCCAGCGCCACTTGGCGACGCATTTGTTAGCATAAAATTATTGAATGCCATGCGAAGAAACGTCGCCAACGTCGCCGACAGACGTCAAAGGCGCATCTCGCATCTATGAGATACGCACAACAAGACGCATGCATCAAGCATCATGCATCAAGACTCAAGACTTTGGCTAGTACTTGCAACTGCAGCTTAGCACAAACATTAATGTGTGGATCTAACTGAAAGCGCTAAAGCTATGTAGCTCAACTTGCTAGGTTTGCGGCATTAGAAAAGAAATCAGAAAATAAAATATGAACAATATACATAAAGGGATTAATCTTATTATACATTATATTATTTACTTTATTATAAGTACAAAAAAAAACTTATTCAATTCCATAACTGATTTTTGCAATCTCAAATGGATGTCAAATTTTCATTATACTATATTGAGCATTTTGAAACTGACAACTTTCTCATAGATCAATTTAAACTCGTTTTCAACTCAATTAGCAAATTATACAAAAATCCCTCATTATTTTCATAAAACTCAACTTTCACGTACATAATTTGAAGCTCTTCCTCGACTCACATTCCAAATTCCACAAAAATCAGCCGAGAGTTTCATAAAGCTATCAACTCTCATCTGGTTTTAGAAGCGTATTATTGATGCGGCTAAAGCAGCGATTAAATGCTGTCAGTTTTGCTGTCACTGTTCCTGAAGCTGACAGTTTGTTGCTGCTGCTGTGCTGCTGCTGCTGTGTTGTTGTTGCTGCTGCTGTGTTGCTGCTGCTGCTGTGCTGTGTGTTGTCTTGTTCTCGTTGTTATGACATTTTACATTTTTAATGGGAATTCTCACATAAAAAGTACAAATATCAGACTAATTGGATTTATCTCGGGGCTGTCGCGCGTTGTCACACTCTTGTTGCCATGCTTGGCCACTTGCCGGAAGATGTTGCAGTCATCAAACGAATCCAACGACTAGTTTTCTAGCTTTTCTAGCTTTTCAGCTTGTTGACAATTAGCACAACCAAGGAGGGGGGGCAGGGTCTCAGCTGTTGGGCTACGCACCCAGCCTGCATGCAACACAGTCGCAGGCAGTCCCAATTCCAAAACCAAAGGCATATTTCCAATGAATCGATCAACAGCAGCAACAATGACAACATTGACAACAACAATGCCGCAATGAGGCAAAGTTGCATTGCTTAAATTGATTTCTGCAATTAATTGAACAACGCAAATGACAAACTGAAAGCAGCTCAACAGCAACAACAACAACAACAACAAAAAAGACTACCCTTTCTGCCTCAGCCCTCTTTCTACCCCTGCAACAACAATGCGTGGAATGCACTTTGCTCCCGAACACGCTTTCAGCGCAGGACTGTGCAGCGTAAAAAATATAATAAAAGCTGTAGGAGGCAGCAGTCTCTCTCTCTCTCTCTCTCTCTCTCTCTCTCTCTCTCTCTCTCTGCTTGCAGCCGTTTTTGTTGCCTTTGGCTCGTTTGTTCTTTTTTCTCCCTCTGTTTATCCTTCGATTTTTTCTTTGTTTTTGTTCGTCCAGCTGTCACGGTCATGCCTCCAGGCTGTTGACTCCCTGCCTCCATTTCACAGTGTTTCGCGAGCACATTTTTAGTGCAACTTAAACTATTTCTTCAAGCGAACAATTAAAAGTATTATCCATTAACTGATTTATTCAATATAAATAATTGAATTTGTTTAAAATAAAAGTGAAGAAACGAGCTTTTCACCATCAGAACACTTCTTCTGCTTAATATATGTATTATATACGATTTATATTGATTAAAATAAAAGCAGGAAGAGATGGAGCACCCTTGGGACTCCCTTTCCTGCCACACTTATTAAACTTAGCGCCTAGTAGGATTGCGAAACCACACACAGCTAGAACATAATTTCCAGTTTCCTAGAATTTCTTTGAGAGAATCAAATTTGATTTAAATTGTGCCTTAATGCCATATGCCTTAAAGCCGTATCCAGATGATTTCTTATTTTGAATTCCTTCAATATTAAAGAACTCTGATTCTTGATCTAAGTTCAAACTCAATCTATTTACATTAATTCTTTATTATCCACTCCCTTTTTACGATTCTGACCATGTTTTATGTTTAAACTCTATTTCGATCAACAATTTATATAAAAACATTTTCAAGCTTTTCTTACTTATTCTTCCAGTAATTGTCTTTTATAATATTTCCATTTTGATCTTAATTAATGTAACAACTTGTTTTGAGCGCCTTCAGGACACTGTGCAGTGTATTGAGGTCTGGTTGAATCTTCATCGAGAACGCCAACGTCTTGGTCATCGTTTATTGGCGTCGTATTGTGTTCTGCACTAGATTTGCAGAGTTGCGATGTTGCGACGCGAGGGGGCACCGTTGTTTTTTGGGAAGGTGCAAGAATATTAATTATCAATTCCGATCACAACTGCGCACTTTGTGTCGCCGCAGTTGGCGGCAACGGTTTGGCATGCGAATTATTTGCTAAATACCAGAAAAGTGAACGATAAACGAGCAGATCTCGACACTAACAAGGCACAAGGGGACGCAACGCGAGATGAGGTGGGAGGAGGGAGCAGGGAGGATCGGTTGGGGGTTGGGGCCAGGGGCGTTATGGTTGAGACTGAGGCTTTGAGCTTGTTTTGCCTTTCAAAGCAAATTTATGGCTCAGATAACGGCGCGTAAATAACTGCAAAAAGTCAACGATCGTTTGAGTTAGCTTCGCTGATCGCTGATCTCGGCTCAAACCAAGTGACAGTTATGCCATATAATATATATCTATACTATTTATACACATATTTATATGCACTTATGCTGAGATTAGCAAATAGCTAAAATAACTTTCAAATCTGATTTTGCTGCTGTTGTTTTTTTTTTAAGTTTTGGAATGCGTTAAACGAGATGCTTTAAGTGAGCAGTGATTTAGTTATTTGACGAGAAGTGGGAATGTTAATGTGGAATTAGGAACGATGATCGTTGATTGACAGCTGTCAGCTATTGTTAATTAAATCTAAATGATATAGACACATTTGCTGTTGTTATATCTATTAAAGAAGGAACTCTATAATTTTATGTGCAGATCCAAATACAAACTTATATAAAAATCAAAAGAATTAAGAGATGAGAATATTTGCACAACTAATTCGTAATTTCATGAATGTTATTTAAATATATTAAAATCGTCATACCTTAAAAGAATACTTTGTTTTCTCTTCTCCCTCAATCGATGAATATTTTTAATATTTTTAATTAAGTACATGCAAATAAAGGAAAAATCAGCTAATAAAAAAGTCGCTTTACTGCCATCCTGACTTTTACTCTCTTTATATTTAGATAGCTATAACTACACTCTGCTTAAAGCAAAGACAATCAGTATCGCCATCAAGGCCCAGCCCTAATTCCAGTGCCTGCCCTGATTCCCCTTGCAGCTAATCAATTTCAGCTGAAGATCTTCCAGTTCATCATCTAGTTGAATCAAAATTATTACTGCCCCCGAGCAGCGATATAATTTTTGTGGTAGCGCTGACCACAGTTAATATTTCATCGGAAGCACGCACAGGGCGATAAGAATCTTTGCTGCTGCAGCTCCCGAGATGCACTGTCTCCAATTTCCAATGTCAGCGTCAGCCATCTCACTCCCGCTCCTTAAGTGTGTGTCTGGGCTGTTGGCAGCCTCTTTTTTTATTGCTTAATTGTTTGTTTTGGGTTTTGTTGTGTTGGTCTTGTTGTGAATTATGAATCGTTTTGTGTTTCGATTGTGTAACAGGGCCCAAGAACAGTTATGCTACCTTTCACAGCGCCATAAAATCCTCGCCTGACAGATCCTACACGCTGATAACACCCATTTCTCCGCTACTCCAAGTCACAAAAACCAAAAACCACAAAAGCAATGAAAAGAGAGAAACAAAAATCATCTCGTTGCGTTATTTTATCACCTGTGTCACTTTTATTGCTTTCTCCTGTGGGCTTGTTTTTTCTTCTTCTTTCTTTTTTTTTTGTTAGCCAGGCAACAAAAAACAGTTTGTGACAGATCAGCGATCGCGTTTAGTTTATTGCTTCCTCCTCAGAGTTCAACTGGGACTAGACGGGAACTGAAAAACTACTCAATGTATCCTTTTGGTTGATAACATTTTAGGTCGGAAGACAAGTAAAAATTATAGCCTGAAAATGGATGTATCGATATATGGGCATAGATCGAAACTTCAAAATGCCATAACTTCGTCAAAACTCATCTGATTTTAAAAAGCGAGGGCTTTTTGATCATAGTTTTGCCCCTAAATCAATCGTACATTCAAAGTTAAAAATGAAATTTGAGGTCGGAAGACAAGTAAAAATTATAGCCTGAAAATCGGTACATCGATGTATGGGCATAGGTCGAAACTTCAAAATGCCATAACTTCGTCAAAACTCATCTGATTTTAAAAAGCGAGGGCTTTTTGATCATAGTTTTGCCCCTAAGTCAATCGTACATTCAAAGTTAAAAATGAAATTTGAGGTCGGAAGACAAGTAAAAATTATAGCCTGAAAATCGGTACATCGATGTATGGGCATAGGTCGAAACTTCAAAATGCCATAACTTCGTCAAAACTCATCTGATTTTAAAAAGCGAGGGCTTTTTGATCATAGTTTTGCCCCTAAATCAATCGTACATTTAAAGTAGAAAACGAAATTTGAGGCCGGAAGACAAGTAAAAATTATAGCCTGAAAATCGGTACATCGATGTATGGGCATAGATCGAAACTTCAAAATGCCATAACTTCGTCAAAACTCATCTGATTTTAAAAAGCGAGGGCTTTTTGATCATAGTTTTGCACCTAAATCAATCGTACATTCAAAGTTAAAAATGAAATTTGAGGTCGGAAGCCAAGTAAAAATTATAGCCTGAAAATGGATGTATCGATATATGGGCATAGATCGAAACTTCAAAATGCCATAACTTCGTCAAAACTCAACTGATTTTAAAAAGCAAGGGCTTTTTGATCATAGTTTTGCCCCTAAGTCAATCGTACATTTAAAGTTAAAAATGAAATTTGAGGTCGGAAGACAAGTAAAAATTATAGCCTGAAAATCGGTACATCGATGTATGGGCATAGGTCGAAACTTCAAAATGCCATAACTTCGTCAAAACTCATCTGATTTTAAAAAGCGAGGGCTTTTTGATCATAGTTTTGCCCCTAAATCAATCGTACATTTAAAGTAGAAAACGAAATTTGAGGCCGGAAGACAAGTAAAAATTATAGCCTGAAAATCGGTACATCGATGTATGGGCATAGGTCGAAACTTCAAAATGCCATAACTTCGTCAAAACTCAACTGATTTTAAAAAGCAAGGGCTTTTTGATCATAGTTTTGCCCCTAAATCAATCGTACATTTAAAGTTAAAAATGAAATTTGAGGTCGGAAGACAAGTAAAAATTATAGCCTGAAAATGGATAGATCGATATATGGGCATAGATCGAAACTTCAAAATGCCATAACTTCGTCAAAACTCAACTGATTTTAAAAAGCAAGGGCTTTTTGATCATAGTTTTGCCCCTAAATCAATCGTACATTTAAAGTTAAAAATGAAATTTGAGGTCGGAAGACAAGTAAAAATTATAGCCTGAAAATCGGTACATCGATGTATGGGCATAGGTCGAAACTTCAAAATGCCATAACTTCGTCAAAACTCATCTGATTTTAAAAAGCGAGGGCTTTTTGATCATAGTTTTGCCCCTAAATCAATCGTACATTTAAAGTAGAAAACGAAATTTGAGGCCGGAAGACAAGTAAAAATTATAGCCTGAAAATCGGTACATCGATGTATGGGCATAGGTCGAAACTTCAAAATGCCATAACTTCGTCAAAACTCATCTGATTTTAAAAAGCGAGGGCTTTTTGATCATAGTTTTGCCCCTAAATCAATCGTACATTTAAAGTCAAAAATGAAATTTTAGGTCGGAAGACAAGTGAAAATAAAATCAAATTTAACTAAGATTTACTTTTTTTGCTTTAACTGTTGGTCAAATTTTTAGTTCATTCTTGTCTTGCATTAATGAATCTAAAATCAGAAAGAGTCCCTGCATGTCTATCATTTATCGTTTATCGATAGATATGCATAAAGACTGGAGCTTTAACTAAGAACGCGCTTCGCATGTAAAAAAGAGTATTTTATTTATAAGTTTATCTATCAAAATAGTCTCATAATGCAACTAGAGTGGCAACAAGTTGCTCTTAACTGCATTTATCGATAAGCTTTTATCGATTAACTTGCGGATCGTTATATGCCGGCAATGTTATGCGTTTCATTACGTCTCGGTTTGTTTGTTTTGATTTTGGCCAATGACTTTGGTGTGTTCGCCGCACTGCCGCATTTGCCGCTGGCTATTTGAAATGGATGCCTCGTGTGTCCGAGAAAACGTGATGGATAACTGATGGCAGCCAAGCAGCCAAGCAATAAAGTGGCGCTCGGACTCTTGACCAGACCCACACTCTTTACGCTTCTTCCTGTCTGTCTGTCTCTCTCTTTGGATGTGTGTGTGTGTGTGTGTAGCTGATTAGAGAGAAGCAGTTGCATACGTGCCCGGCTACCCACTGAGGCCCCCCCATTCATAAAGTCTTGCAACAATTGGCAGACTTTGAGCTCCTGACTGGAATACACATTTCGTGTATGCGATATATACACACACACATATACATATATATATATGTATATATATTTTTGAAAAACCAAAACAGCAACTGAAACCAAAACCAAAACCAAAATGAAAACTCAAACTGAACCTCAAACTGAGACCCATGACCAATACACACACACACCCACCACACACACACAGGTCCATCAACAGCCGCAGCACGCACTCAACGAACTCACGCACCTTTACATTTATATATGGGCATGGCTCTCTGACTCCACGCCAATGGGGGGTTAAGGGTTGGGGGTGGCACGCATCGTTGCACGTCCAACGTCCGGCGTCCGACGTTCGACGTCCTCATGGCCATTGTCCTCGTGGCAGCCGAGTACACGCATCAATTTTTCCAGACCTATTCCAGTCCAATTTCCGAATTTCGTCTGAACGCTGTCTGCACGTGGATTTTCGACTACGGACGACTGACGACAGACGACGGACGACGGACTGACAGCGCTGCCAAAACCGGAAACGCAATCGGCTCAGCAGCCGGGCCACGTTCACATTCACGTTCGATTTTTATGGCAAACTGGGCAACTGGCGTTGAATTTTAGTTCCTCATTCATTGTCTACACCTTTAACTACACTGGCAAAAATCAATTCGAGTATATATTATGTGGATCAACTTTATTTTTACTGAGTATCCTAGATATGGGTTTATATTCAGCAATTTGGAAACCAGATTAAAACCAAATACATTTCTGAAAACCTGATACAATTTTTAATTCTAAAATTACAGAAGAAATGTCTCAAAAGTAAAAACTAGAAACCCAAACTATATATATTATTTAATTCGTTTTATAAGATTATTTTTTTAAGAAACATGACCAGGAGGCTGCATACCCCTCCCCCACTGTAATATATCTCGTGTCTACATACATTGACTTTGATTAAATTTAGACAAACGTTGAAAATGCATTCTAAATTTCTTAATTTCTTATCATGTCTTTTGCTGAGTGTACACACACCCACAATCGCAACCCACAACCAGCCCCTATCCTCCCCCTCCCCCAACCCGCTCTACCAATCGTCTTTTTGAGAGAGAGCGTGTGGTGCGAGTGGGGCACTTGGCACGTTTCCTTTTTAAAATTCACAATTGCCGCCAGAGTCGCGTAATTGTGGGAGAATTCGTTACGCCAACTTGTCTGGCGGCGACTCTGTCTCAATAGCTGTCTCCTACTCCCCCTCTCTCTCTCTCTCTCTCTCTCTCGCTCTCTCACATGAAAAGTCTGCAAGTGGTCTCAAGAAATCGATCACGTTTCTACACATGTCTCACTTACGTTACGCTGCGCTTACGTAATTTCTTTCGCGAGGATGTGGCCAACAACAACAACAACCACAGCAAAAATATCAACTGAAAATAAACTGCAAGTCATTTGGCTGCTCCAATTAGAGCACGAAAACAATCGATAGCAAACGAGACTGGTGGCCAAAAGCAAAAAGATGATAACAAGCACAATTTGTGAAAGTGCTTTTCAATTACCGATTAGTTCAAATTACGTTATGGGTGTATAGTTTAGATTATGAGTTAGATTTATTTTTAATAATAAATAGCAATTTAAGCGATATAAGGAAATAATATATCATTACATTTATATAACTGCCTCTCATTAAATTGAGATGAAATGTGTAAAAGGAAATGTGAACTAAACTTTAATATATTTCGACATTATAAAAAGCAATATAGGAACCAATTATTATTGTACAATATGTTCCATTAATATAAATACTTATATAATTAGATATATTTTTGTCAGTTAGCCATAGTTTAAGCTAAGCCAAATATTAAACAAACATTATAAAATCAATTGGGAGACTTTGATATCAGAAACCTATAAGAATTTTTGTGCAACATAATGAATGTTCTAAAAAATATTAAATATATCACTTTAAAATAACAACAAATCTAAAAATTACTCAATGTCATATTCACTAATATTAGATACCATTATTTGATATTCTTTGTCACTGTGCACAGTGGTTTGGCCCTGCCGAAATGTAATTATGCCTTTCACCAGAACAAAATGGCC
The DNA here is from genome assembly GCA_035044105.1 of Drosophila nr. perissopoda 5 BK-2023a. Taxonomy (NCBI): domain Eukaryota; kingdom Metazoa; phylum Arthropoda; class Insecta; order Diptera; family Drosophilidae; genus Drosophila; species Drosophila nr. perissopoda 5 BK-2023a. Next base: position 9,803,364 of record JAWNMK010000124.1, read on the forward strand.
GTCGAGACTTTCACAAGTGTTTCGTGTTTTTCATCCCATTGATGAAATTAAACAATTTCTGGAATTGCTTGAAAATTATTATAAACGCATATAACAACACATCCAGAGGCGAAAAAGTTAAATTCAAGCCGGTCGCCTGCGCTGTGTGTGCGAGCCTAGAATATTAAAAGCATGCCCCAAACCCTGGCACAGGTATCTGTGAACTCCGACCCTCCACCTCCACCCACGCAACCTCCTTCCCCCATCGTTATTGCGTCGCACTCCTTGGACAGGAGCTGTTTCTTTTTTTCTGGCTCGCTTTCGTGTCTTTGCTGCTCAGGTTTGTGTTTGTGTTTGTGTGTTTGGCTTCCACCATTGGCATGTTGTCATTGGCATTTCGGTCACATACACAAACACACATAAAAACGCCAACGACAGATAGACACCCACACGCAGGCAGAGTGTGTGAGCGAGCGAGCGAGCGAGCGAAAGAGCCGCTAAACAAATTCCCAAATGTGTAAAGAAGTAAACTAATTGCTGCGCGTGACGCAGCCCCAACAAAAACAACAACAACAACTCTGGACTCCAAGTATATAAAAGCGTGCGAGAAAGAGCCAACGTGTGTCATACTCAATGCGCACGCTTGTGTGCAAGCGAGAGCGCAAGCGAAACCAGTTTTAGTTTATGTCTGCACGTACACACATACAGCGGCGCTGCTTTACTGCTGCAGCTCACACTGTCTCTCTCTCTCTCGCTCGCTTGTTCGCTTGCTCGCTCGCAACTGTGAACGTTGCTCATTTGGTATGCGCGCTATGTTGATTCCGATTCGACGGCAGTCACGTCCCGCCCATTTGCACGCATACACACACACAGGCGCACACACACAACACCCACACAAGAGAGCTTGCGGCGAATTGGAGCGTGAGGCTGCTTAAAATGCTACTGGTGCGCCCAGAAGTACATGACCAAACGCTGTGTCAGGTGCTCACACACACATACCAACACAAACACTAACACTCGCACACAGCTGGCGCCCGCTGCTGGCAGCTCACGTTCGCCGTTGGTTCGTCGTTCGCTGTTCGTGCGCTGCTCGTTTGCCGTTCCTTTCTTCGTTCCTTCGTTCGTTCGTTCGTTCGTTTGCTGCTGCTGCTGCTGCTTCTGCTGCTTCGTGTTGAGTCAAAAGATGTCACCCCCAAAATATTGTCTAGCTTTGTGTGCGTGACGCTCTCTCGCTCGCTGTTGAGCTCTATGTGTGTGTGTGTGTTTGGGTGTGCGTGTGCTGCCTTTTTTGCCTTACTTTGGTTTTGTTCGTGACGTGAACGTGACTCTGAATTATTCTGCACGTATTCGTCGCCCGCAACGGACGTACAACGTAAACATCACACAAGACTCTCCGTAACGAGCGCCGCGCGCACTGTTTTGTTCTCCACAACGATAACGATTACAATTCCTCCTCTTCTTCATCATCATCATCATCATCATCATCAGCAACAACATTTTACGTTACTTTCCATCAGCTGCAGTTTTCACGTACGCTGCTGCTGCTGCTGTCCGGGCCGTGCAACCGTATTCCGTATTTGCCAAGTGTGTTTGCGAGTGTGTGTGTGCGTGTGTGTGCGGAACACCCTGTGCGTGCGTAATTGGCGCCCATTTGTTTGTCGCGACTACCACATCCGTAGCACATCCGCATCCAAGACCCGTACTACTCAATACCCGTACAACAATCACAATTCACACGGCACTTTCACAGTTTGGATGCTGCAACGTGATCAAACGTGACGCACGGAAGCAGTTAAGCACTAACCGCTGGCCAAAAGTCGATAGCTCGCTAATTTGAATGCCAATCGAAACACGGACAAGTCGTACAGCCGTACCGTCAGTACGACAGTTAGTTTTTTCCGTAACTCCCTCCTCCGTTCTCCGTAACTCGTGTGTGTCGCTCTGTGTGTGTGTGTGTCAAGGATAATTGAAGACTGGCAACTGACACGTACGCGTGCTCTCCAATTGCCCAGACAGAGCAACAACAACAACAAAAAAAGGATGCGTCGTTGACCTACCGGGAAAACTGGCAACCGTCTGAGCTTTAAAGTGTGCCAAAACAAGTCAAGAAACCCCCACTCGAAAAAAGTGCAATATTTAAGAAATCAAATAAAAATGTGCCAGTGCTAGTTAAGTGCTCCTACAACAATTATTAAACAAGACCCCAGAGGACCCTACAGCTGCTTACGATGTTGCCGTACCAGGCGGTGGCCATGGACTACGCCGGCTATCAGCGCCAGCCGACGCCCGGACATCCCGGCAGTCATATGGTCGGCTCGCTGGGCATGTCAGCGGTGCCGTTCAGCCACTCGTGGATGGTGCCCACACAGGATCTGTGCGGCATGCCGCCCTACAACAAAATGCCCAATCAACACCAGTCGGGAGTGCCGGGCATGCACGGCCAACAACAACCCATCGAACCGGGGTTAGTTGACACGGGGTAAATTACCAACAATAAATATATTTATTAAGTATAAATTTAAAATCAAGTGTTAAATTAGTGCTAAGAAAAAAACTTTGGAACTCTTGTATTATGTCTGGGAATGATTATATAAATCATATTCCACAACAGCGCGAAAAGATTTCGCATTTAGAAAAGAAGCTAAAGCCTCGGTATATATTTTTTTAAAGTGTTTAATTAGTTATCCACAAAAATAGGTGGATGTCTTTTAATATGTCTAGGAATCAATAAAAAAAAAATTATATTCCTCATCAGCTCAATAAGGTTTCTCATTTAGGAAAGAAGCTAAAACCAACATTAGATTCTGTCTAGGATTAATTCATATTTCACATCAGTTGGAAAAGGTTTAAGAATTTTCTGGATTATAATTTCAAATATCAATTCAAAACACATTTTTAACAAGTGTTTGACAAATTATTTTATGTGTTCTTTATTTTTTTTTTGGCTTCCTTTCCACGAATTGTGATTACATAATGGCACACAGTTAGCTGAGAGTTAGTTTTACTGTTATCCCGCTGCGTTCAGTTTGCTGTTGTTGGCAACAAGACAAGCTAGAACTGATAAAGACATAACGGCACTTCTCACAGCCCATAAACAATGGCCTGGATACAATCTTATCCTTTTATGTTGACAGTTTTTCATTGTGTGTGTGTGGGAAACTCAAAGAGGAAAAACAAAAAGTGAAAAGTTGAACTACTTCTTGTGTTTTACCCTTATCTTCGATCGGTCGATCGGTTCGCTTTGGTTTACAGTTTGATTGGCGAAAATCATGCGCCAAAAAAATTAGCAGTACGGAAAACCGCAGCGGCAACTTAAGAGCATCTAATCCGCTTAGGGTTTTTATACGCCGGCGCATTAAGCCTCTAATAAAATGACAATATTCAGCACTAATTCCCTAAGTCGGTTAAAAATCATCCAGTCCCAGCTAATCAAGTGGAAATGTTAAAGCAAAATACGAGTAAGAAAATTGAGGGAAGCTTTCTTTTACATATATATATATAAAATATAGAAATTAGATAAGAAATTGTGATTTAGGATAGTAAATTATTTGGAGAGAGTAGAAAATGAGAAAAGAGAATCAGTTGAAGTAAAATGCATTCATGTTTCCAATATAATTTCAATTTAATTTCGTGTCGTGAAAAATGAAAGCAAAAATTTTGGATATATGACAAAAAAGATACCAGAAGCAACGAAGAATATATATAAAAATAAAAATGCGAAAAAATAAAGTAAAGCAATTTTTAAAGTATAGCTAAAAATGTGACAAAAAAGGTTAAACATGAATTCATGCTTTTAATTTATAATTCCTGTTTTTTACTTGAATAGGAAAAACCTTTTATATAAATAGTTATAACAACCTTAGTTCTACAATCAAATAGTTAAAAGATAACGAAAAATATTCGATTTGTTAGTTCTTCTCCCGATAATTTGATAAAGTGCACAAACAAATACTTATGTATCGCATTTTAAGGAAGCTTTCACACAGCCACGCCTCACACATGAGCCTGTGATTAGTGAACGCTGCAGGCGAGCTTTCACAACACAGAGACAGCACTCTCTCTCCCTCTATATTTCCCTCTCGCTTCGCGTGGCATGCCTCATTTTTGCTAATGACGAGCAATTTACACGCCCGTTAGTTGCCAAATTGCAGCCCCTGTTTGCGAGTTGGCCAATTTTTTTGCCGTTGCTTGTGCAAAATTAAAAAAAGAACACGAAAATCATTTATCAAGGCGACACCTTGGAATTCCACATAGTGTTCCATGGGCCGTGACAAACGCTGAAAGGCATCCTTCGTCTTTTGAGGCCAATTTGAATGCTGTTTGATATTATTGAGCAGAAGATTGATGCTTCTCTCAGTCGAACAAAAAATGTAATTTGGTTTGACGTGTGGCAAATTGGTCAACAAAATTGAGTTTTAGTTTTTGGGCTCGAACAGTATCTATTTTCTAGAGGTTCTTTGAACCAGAAGTTTATGAGAAAAATGCAGATAAACTTTAGACTTAAACGTAATTGCCACACAACAATCACAATAACAGTGAGCTAAGATTTAACAAACTAATTAAAAATGTTGAGGAATTAAAAAAACGAAAAACGAAAAAAAAAAAAAAGGCCAAAAACTGGCTTGGCCCGTGGCAGACGCATGTTGTACGGGTTTTGCTTTTTACGCCGGTTTCATTTTAATTATCAAAAATATTTTTATAACCCAAACGACGCATTGAGATAAGCATCAGAGATGAGCAGCGGCAGCAGCAACCTGAAGAAATCCCAGTCAGAAGCCAAACGCGGCTCAAATCAAGCTACACAAAACGAGGCTTGCAGCTTGTGATGAGCGCATTTACAGCTGCCCCGCAGCCATTAAAGTATATGTAAAAGGCCAAAAGCGGTTGAAAACGCTCAAAAAAATATAAAAAGTAGCATGCGAAGCTGCCTAAAAGATCATTTAGGGAATGGACGTGCTGGAAATACCCTGCATTTGAGCGAAGCAAACTTGGGATAGCAAATTAAATGTCACTTTTAATGGATGCAATGGGAGTGTAGTGTTGTATAACAACAGTGTTGAATAGTGATGTGCGTGCGCCGAATACCCTGCATTACAGAAATATTTAATTAGTAAGAAAGTTAAGTGTTGAATAGTAAATGATTGAGTTCAACTTTTATAGATATATAATTATATCAATCTATGAAAGTGTAAAATTGAATGAGCAGTGAATCATGGAGTGAGGCTTCTGTAGATATTAATGACATTTTCTCAATTTAATGCCAGTCTAGGGATAACAGCAGTGTTGAATAGTAAATCATTGGTTGACCTCTATTTAGATTAATAATCTATTTAGTAACATATTTTCTACTTCTTTCCAGTCTAAAGAAGTGAAGTTTTGCTGAAAGGCAGTGAAATCATAGAGTCAGTCATTTTTTTAATTAATAATCTGTTTCTTCATTTATTCTTAGTCTCACATCTGTGAGATCTTAAGCAACCTTATCTAATCAAAGTTTGATTTGGTTTTTAATAAATAACTTTTCAGAACTGTATTTACCCATTGCAATATATGCTTTTATTGTCTTTCATAGCTTAACCTTGGAATATTTATAATATTTATTTGAAAGCAGCTTTTTTCAATTAGTTCGTTATTAAGAAAACAGCTAAACTTATTTGAACTTTTTGTAAATTAACTGCACAATTGAAATCTGATTAAATAATGCATTCCACTGCAAGGCAAATCTCTGCTCCAAACTAATATGCCACTTTATGCAGTTTGTTAGCGTACAACAAAATTTCACTACACAAAAAAACCCGACGACAACAAAGATGACAACAAACTTAAATTATGAGCGGCTTAAAGCCAAGTTTCTGGCAAAGATGATGGCCCGTTGATAGGGCCAAGATGCGAGTGTTCAGAGTTTTGCAGCGGCTGGCTTTGAGACCACATTAAGAGCCATGTTGCAGCAACATTGGGGCAACCCGCGAGCGCAGTTACTGAATGAAAAGTCTGTGCATTAAAGGGGAAGTCAGAGATCGAAAACACAGTATCTGTAAAGCGGCATCTGCAACAAGCCAGCCAAGACCAAGACGCGACTCACATAAAAGCGAGTTGACAAACGACTCAAAACGCAGACTGTACAAATACTAAATATATATATATATATATATATATATATATATATATATCAACTTAAGAACTGGCACAATGGAAAATCTGTAGTGCATAGAAAATGAGGCAATATATTTTTCTAGCTAGAAGCAAAGAAGAAGAAAAAGCCGAATCCCATTGTCATTGAGAGAGACTCTCCCCAACTGTTGCAAGACTGATAAATGTGTGGCAATTAGTTAGGATCTCTGACACCGTTTCGTCACAATGCGGCGTGGGCTGCCAGTGCTGGCCTAGAGTCTCAAAACAAATTGGCCAAATTAGCTCTGCTGACAGCTCGAACGACAGGTGAGAGTCGGGAGGATCTTCCCGCTCTCTCCCCCTCTCTCTCTCTGGCTAAGTCTGCGTCTCTGTCAGCTCTCAGGCATTCGTCAGTGTCTACTTAACAAATATTTATTATCTTTGCCATTGTTGATAATGTTTCTATTTTGTTGACTTACTTATTTCATTGCAGCATTCTGGAGCTGCGCAAAGAGAAGTCGCGGGATGCGGCACGATCGCGACGTGGCAAGGAGAACTATGAGTTCTATGAGCTGGCCAAAATGCTGCCGCTGCCGGCGGCCATCACCAGCCAGCTGGATAAGGCTTCCATTATAAGACTGACCATAAGCTATTTGAAATTGAGAGACTTTTCCGGTCACGGTGATCCGCCATGGACACGCGAGGCATCCAGCAGCAGCAAGCTCAAAAGTGAGTAAGCTTCAAATATATAAAAAAAAATATATATAAAAAATATCTAGAAATAAGTATAATTATACTGATTATATAGCATAGATTTGTATGAATAGAATGTGTCATTCAGCTATAGCTATATTTATACATATATATAATATTGATTTCGAAATGATCGAAAAGGTATTTTTCTCACTAGCCAAATAGTTTCAACTTTTCCATCTATTCGAATAGTTAATTAAAAGTTTTGCGCACTCGCTAAGTTTTTCTATCTATTCTAATAGTTAGTTTAATATTTTTCCCACTCAAATATTTAGCTAAACTTCGCAAATAAGTTAAATATATATTATATATATATATATATATATATATATATCTTTCAAGTCTCATTTCCATTTAAATACGCCAAGATTCCCTGCTGTTGTGTTGTCAACTGAATATTTTAGCTTATCAGATAGTTTTTCAGTTTTTTTTTCCAGTCGAGTAGCGAGTGAAATTTCCGTGCTCATTTGCATTTGCGTAGGCGGCCATATTGGCCGCCATTAGCGAAGCGAGTGCGAGGAGGGGCAGACGTTAAAGCAGTGGGGCAAAGAGAGAATACGAGGCAATAAAAACCGAAAGCAGGAAACACATTTGCCTACATTTAACAGACGCGGCCAGCTACTTAGGTTTATTTATTTTTTCTGTTATTTTTTTTTTGGATGCCTTCAGTGAAATCAAATTTTGTCAACTTTTCTATGCCAAAAAGAAAAAAAAAATCAAAATATGTGCGCGCACCTTAAAAAAAAGACGCACAGTTGACAGCAATTTATTGGTCTTATTTTTTTTGGGCTTTTGCTTATGGCAAGTCGAAGTCGACGTTAATGTCGACGATGGGGGCCGCCAGCTGCCCATTTGCATAAAATATCGCTATTAAGCGCAATTTATGCTTTTTATTTGCTGCGCATGCGCAGCCATTTTTTATTTCTGTCATTTTTGCTCACGTCACTGGAGCATTTGTTTTTATTGTTGTTGTTTTATTTTTGTTTGCTGTGTGTCATCGCTGCCATTGTGGTATTTCAGAAGGCCAATCAAAGTGTCAGACGAGTCACAAACGAGCCAAAACTACTTAGCCCATTTCAAGCCACAGAGCCTATAAAACTATAAAACCCGATTGGCAACCGTCAATTGCCCATTGGGCACCATTTCAATTGCAAAAATATCGGTAAAACTGATTGTGGACAATCGAGTGAAGAACGCAAAAGTAATTACAGCTTTCACAACTGTTAGTCAAAGTATCTATCCATATACGAATAAAAGTCATCAATTTGTATTGCCAATTTCAAATGCAATAATGACAAACGACAAAAATTAAGTTTGCCTAAATACGATTTTTTGTTTTAGCGCTTTTTACATGATTTTTTCCAGCTTGCAACTTAAAATGTAGTTTTAATCTATGGGTCATATCATGACTAAAATACGATTTTGTAGATTGTGGAATAATTTTTAACAATTTTTCAGTCAGAAATGCGTTCCTTACTTTTAATACAGTATTAATCTAGAGCTCAAATCATGCTTCAAAAGCCCTTGCTTTTGAAAATCGGTTGAGTTTCGACAAAGTTATAAACGTTTTAAGTTTAGCGATGTTTAAAAGTTGTAAATTTATTAATGTGGCTTTAAAGTGAGCATGTTTATATAGTATAGAAGGTTAGGTTCAAGGCACTAAAAATCAGTTAGCTCCCCTTTAAATGCTCGCAGACATTGAACATTGAAGCCCAATTCGTGGCTCTGTCAGCAGACTTTCGCAACTATCAACGTCATCGTCGACGGCATTGCCGCGTCATGCATCGCGCTTGGTTGGCCACGTCAACGTTGTCGAGTTATTGTCACGTCAAAAGCATTCCAAGAGCAAGACTCGAGGCTCAAGGCGCTGCCAACAGAAGCCAAAAGGGGGGCACAAAGGGGCAACAACTGCAATGGCAGCTGGGCAAAAGCTAAAAAGGTAGACAAGGCACTAAAAAATAATCCAAAATCAATGGGGCGTTATGTATGAGTGTGGCAGAGAGGGGGAGGCAGTGCCACATACACACTGAATTGGATTATTATGCGAAACGAACGAAACTAAAACCCAAAGAGGCAGAGCAACAAGCTGCGGGCAATAAAAAGCACTTCAATTTGACCCACAACCACAAACAAAAAAAAAAATACCAAATAAAAGAGAGAGAGAGAGAAGAGCGCTCTACTCGAGGAAGAGAGGGCAGCACATCACTGAAGATGCCCTGTAAATTGCTTGCGCATCTGTATATGTGTGTTAGAGTAAAATTGTATCAGAAGCAAATTTATTTATAATATTTATAATCTAAGCAGCCAATCCGCTCTTTGGCTTTTTTTTCATTATCACCTTTTTGCGATAGTCGTAGCAACAGCTGCTAAAATTTCGTTCACTTCACAGATTATGCACACACTCACACACACACACACTCTGCATTCATTTTTTTTTTTTTGGAGATATCACACCGTTGGAGATCAACTTGCACAAATGTCTACACTCTCTCTCTCAATAAATTTCGTATGCAAATTTCACTTGCACAAAAAGAACTTCAACAACAATTACACATTAAATGAACACATTTCAATTAATTCCATTTCGCTTCTGAAATTTGCACAAATTATGGGCTGGGGCACAATAGACATGTTAGGTCGCAGTGCTAATTCTCCCCAATTATAATAATAAAATTATGGGCTGTTTAGCAGCCAACGAGTTGAAGTCGCGGAATGTTCAACGTCAATTGAATTGCAGCTCTGCATGCGCATGTCTCCAACGATCTCATTTTAGCTGCGCTCAGCTTGGAGATAACGGAATACTCAATGAAATTGATAAGCATTTTAATCTCGTTGCTTTGCTCTGCTTTGCTGTTGCTGATTGCCTCGCTTTTGCTGCACTCATTTTGAATTGTCATTACGTATATACTCGTTGTGCCCATAATGCGGACAGGGTATGTAAAAAAAATATTATTACTGTATGGGGGGCGAAGGTCATTAAAGCCACACACTGTTGTTATATGGGAGGGCTAACACAATCGCCAACACCGCCCTTCCCGCACCTTCCCAGCCCTAGCACATATGGCCAAGCGGAAGCGGATACTGTTTACCACATAAGCATTGAAATCGCTGGGGATTTGCCGGAGGGGAAGGGGTATGTGGGGAGGACTAAAGCGATTTGCACTTGTGCGAATTATGACCTGAAGTTGGTCAGTCAGTCGGTCTGCTCTGGCTCTGGCACTGCCTCTGGCTCTGGGGTGGGTTGCTTGGCTCTTGGCTTGGCCCTCCCATAATCGTAAAATTCAATAATTGAATTAAATAAATATGGTCAAATGGGCATCAGCTGAGAAAATATTGCCCAGACCTCTCTCATATATTTATGACACTGCGGTTCTTTCGCTTCTGTCTGTCTGTCGGCGAGAATTATGGGATTGGTTTGGGACGAATTGGAATTATATATGTGCTTATGTATATATCTGTTTTGGTAAACAGTATCGAGGTAAAAATCAAGTTTATGTGGCTTGAAGAGAATGGATCCAGTTTGGGAATTCATTTAAGCGTTCAATATTATGGCTCACTTAAGTATACGTACATACTATATATGCAGATCTTTTAAAATTAAATACATTTACATTTAATAAAGCTGTCTGTACAAATACATTATTTTTAGTTAAAAACTGCGAATCAAGCCCATTCGTATATCTTTTTCAGTTCCGATTCTGATTCGAATTGCAATTGGTTAATTTTGGTAAGCAGTTCCGCTTCCGTTTCCTGTTTGACTAAAAGCTGCCAAATTGTTTAAAACTCTTTCTTTAGCCATTAGTCTTAGCGCTTATGCTACTCCATGGAAGCTATGGCTTCCTTTTAAACACATGTGCATATATATATATCCACTTATCAACTTATTTTTGTCCACTCTTCTTCCAGGTGCAGCCATTCGACGCAGTCCCGCCGTTGATTTGTTCGAGCAACATCAGGGCACCCACATATTACAGGTAGGTGTTCTGAGAGAGAGAGAGAGAGAGTGAGATGGCTACATCGGCAGTGTTGCAGCCATCTTTTGCTTCGAGCCATGCCCAAAGTTGAGTTATGCAAATGGTTATTTTGTGTGTTTGTTTTGTTTGCAGTCGCTGGATGGCTTCGCTTTGGCTGTGGCAGCGGATGGGCGCTTCCTCTATATATCGGAAACGGTGTCCATCTACTTGGGCCTGTCGCAGGTGGAGATGACGGGCAGCAGCATATTCGACTATATACACCAGGCGGATCATTCCGAAATTGCCGAGCAGCTGGGTCTGAGCCTCACCAGCGGTTCTGGTGGCGGCAGCGTTGGCGGCGGCGGCGGCGGAGGTGGCAGCGGTGGCAGTGGCAGCGGTGCTGCCGGCTTGGCTTCACCCACATCGGGTGCCTCCGATGACGGCAGTGGCACACACGGTACGAACAATCCTGATGGTGAGTCGAGTCGAGTCCGTGTTTGATTGGTACCAGAAACGAGGAATCCGGAGGCATCGGGAACAGCCCGGGGGCATCCTGTTACAGCGCTAAATTAATAATACTTTCACAAAAATAGAAATACATAAAAAAATAAAAAATTGCTTTAATTTGTATGAGGTGATTTTATTTTTTGAGTGTACTCTGCGCCTATATAAACCGATACATACTGAGCTATATACTGATCTGTTCCTCTCATTTTGCTTGCTTGCAGTTGCCGCCTCGATGACGCAGGCATCGACTAGTGGCTACAAGGGATACGATCGCAGTTTTTGTATACGGATGAAATCGACGCTGACCAAACGTGGCTGCCACTTCAAGTCGTCCGGCTATCGGGTGAGTTGCGACTACACTTAGAGAAACTGCCCACCTAGTACACTAAGCTCTGAACGGTGCCTTGTGTGTAGTGTAGTGTGAATTGCGACGTTTCTGTAGTGTTTTTTGACTAGCACCTCCTTTTTTTTATTGTTTGCGTTTTCTTTGGTTTTGTTTTGTTTTGATTTTGATTTTGTTTGGTTTCGTTTTGATTTTGTTTTGTTTTGTTTTGTTATTGTTAATTGCTTTGGTTGATTCGTAGTGCTCTGCTAATAACAATTAGAGTTTGTTGTCCGTCTTTTTGGGGGGGAGTTGGCACGTAGACTAACCTAAATTACAACATTTTGGTTGATCATTGTGTGTAAGCATTATAGTATACGTATTACCATATCCCATATCCACTGCTTATCTACAGGCCAGCGATGCAACCAGCAATTGCAACGGTAACAATAACAATACAAACAATGGTAAAAATGTTAAGAATCCGGCCTCAAACTATTCGGTACGTATCAATTGAAATCAGTCAAAACAAACCAAAAAAAAAAAAATACAAAAAAAATTATTCAAAAAGTACAAAGCAAGGCAAACACCACAAAATTTAGTTCACTTTGTTTATGATTTGTTCTTAAATCAAAGTCAATCTGTTTAAGTTTTTATATTTGGAATTTATCGGCCACAAGTTTCGTTCCTGTAAAACTGATTTTAGATTGATCAGTATCGAATAAAGCTGCATCAAATCCTAGCTTCGCAATAACAACTCACTTCGAACTTCGAGCTTTTGTCATTTCGCATTAGTGTGGGTGAGCTTTCAAGGGCGGCGACCGACTGATACCATATGTTTGTGAAAGCTCACCAGAAAAGCACCCTCTCTCTGTCTCCCTGTCACCCTGTCTCTCTCTCTCGCTCTGTATGTGAAATGGCAAAGTGCTGCATATATTTGTGGTTCTTTTCTTCTAGGTTTTAAGGTGTTTTTTCCCCCGTTTCTTTGTCTAAAGCCAAGCCTCGTTTTGTCTTGTTGCCTTTTGCAGGTGGTGCTGCTGCTCTGCAAGCTTCGGCCTCAGTACACCTTCTCGCACACACGCAAATCGCAGCCGCCCCTACTGGGCATGGTTGCCCTGGCCATAGCCCTACCGCCGCCGTCGGTGCACGAGATACGCTTGGAGTGCGACATGTTTGTCACCCGGGTCAATTTTGATTTACGCATCGCGCACTGTGAACCCAGGTAAATTAATTACTCTAATTACTTGTAATTACTTGGTAATTAATTGCAAATACTTACCCTTTTAGAGTCTCTGATTTGTTGGACTACACGCCCGAGGATCTGGTCAACAAGAGCCTGTATTCACTGTGCCATGCTGAGGATGCCAATCGCCTGCGCAAAAGTCACTCAGATCGTAAGTTTTATATGGATTTTCCCTTCCATCGCATTACTGATCTTAAGTTCAACTTTAGTGATCGAGAAGGGTCAGGTGCTGACCGGCTACTATCGACTGATGAACAAGAGTGGAGGCTACACCTGGCTACAAACCTGCGCCACAGTCGTCTGCAGCACCAAAAATGCCGATGAGCAGAACATCATTTGCGTCAACTATGTTATCAGGTGAGTTATCAAATGTTTCGGAATTGCAATCCTCGATTTTTCGATCAAAATATAAAATAAAAATAAAAATTATTTATTATTTAAACACTCGACTAATTTAATACCCTTTCCTCTTGCTTAGCAATCGCGAGAATGAGAATCTCATATTGGACTGCTGCCAGCTGGAGCCCAGCGTGGACAGCATCAAGAACGAGGAGGGTTTGGGCAATGACAAGAGCAGCGGTTCACCTGGCGGCGATGCGACCGGACCGGAGGGCAGTGCCCATCTCAACAGCGACATGAAACTGGGTCTGAGTTCACCCAAAACGGATGGGGATACACATTCGCAGCGGGGCAGAGGACGCAATGCGTCTGCCACACACGGCAGCAGCTTGAGCAGCCTGGCGCTGATCAAGGACAGTCCGACGCCGCTGGGCGTGGAAGTGGATGGAGTGTTACCGCTGCCAGTGGCAACAACGCCTGCACTGACATCGACACCGGCGCCCTCGATCAATGCAACAACAGCAGCAGCAACAGCAGCCACAACAGCAACCACAACGAAGCGGAAGCGGAAGAGCAAAGCTGCGCAGCAGGCCGAGGAGCAGGCCGAGCAGCAGCAGCGCGAGCAACGGGAACGGGACAGGGAAGCGGAGCAGCAACAACAGCCGCTAAGCAAATTGCCGGCGCTCGAAAGGGAATCGGTGAATCCGCAGCAGCAGCAGCCGCGAAGTCGTCTGCCATCCATTGTGGAATCCGATCAGCAGCCCATCTCTGTGGCCGATTCCGCTGTCAAGGATCTGGAGCATGCGATGTCCAAGCATCTGCCTTCGCCCACAAATAACAACCAGCCCAGCACAGATTTCAGCACAGATGCGCTCATGAAACAACATCAGCAGCAACAGCAACAACAGCAACAGCAACAACAGCAACAACAGCAACAACAACAGCAGCAACTGCATCATGATCCCAACGAGAAGAGCAGCACCATCCAGTGGATTGGAGCACCCTATCAGCAGCCAGCACCGATGCCAGCGACAGCGTTGCTCCGACAGCTCTACGCGAACCGGGAGAGTGTGATCCGGGCGACGGCACGACAGACGCCCACCGGCGTCGCCTTCTACTCGGAGCAGCAGGGTGGTCCGCTGCCCACGCCGCCCGGCAGCGAATCCTCCTACGAGAATCAGTATCTGCAGCTGCATTCGGCGGCAGCTGCCGCCTCCGTTTCACATCCGGGCAGCCAGAAGACGGGCAACTCGGATGCCTTTACGAATCTGGTGTCCACGTATGGTGGCTACCACAGCTCCATTGACTACCACAATGCGATGACGCCGCCCAGTTCGGTGTCGCCACGCGACAGCAACAACTCAGCCAAGGTGCCCAGTTCGGCAGCAGCTCCTCCAGGTCTGCTGGTCAGCAGCAATGGCGGTGGCTATGACTATGCTGATCCGCTGCGTGGCCAATATGCGACGCCAGTGGATGGTGGCGCGGCATCATCGTTGCCCCTCAAACCACAAGCGTACACGGCTGCAATGCATCCGCATGCGACGACGACGACAACCACCGAGGGTGGCGTCACCTACAGCAATCTGGAGCAGCCGCAGTATTTTGCACCTCACTCGAGTTTCCACTTGTATCACAAGGGCAGCCCGGCGAGTGCCTGGTACTCGACACCCTCCTAGGTTCGGCGGGAGCAGGCGGATGCTCCTGCTCCACTCCTGCTGCCCGATTGCCAGCACAGCAGTGGGGCGAAGGAGCACAGAGAGCAGCGGGAGCAGCAGCAGCGGGAGCGTTGGGATTTTGTGGGCGCCTTGGGCAAAGTGGCGCGCATGTTTTTCAATGCACACAAGGGCAACCACTGAATGAAAATAGCACCACCCAACCACCAACCACCAAGTAAACAGCTACTCGCTTCTGGCAGAGATTCGCAGGAGAGCAAGTCTTGGCTGCGCTTTAAGTCTGGGTGTCAAACAGGAAACTGAAACTTTAACAATTCAAATTCAGAAACGGATTCGAAATTCAACATTTTTTAATGAATCAGTTACAGAAACTGATATTGAAAGTTAATACAGAAAAGAATTTGAATCCAAAAAACTTTTCAATTTGATACCCTGCTGCAAGCACAAGCAAAGAAAAGTAAGCTACTCCTACGCTGTTATGAGTACATGCAAAAAAAGTAAGCAGCTTACTTTCTTCACTTCAGTTGATGCTGCAAATGTATATAGAAAATTATAGAAATTTGAAAAACAAAAAACATTTAAAATGCAAATAAAAAAACAATACTCTAAAACTAGTGTTGAATAATAGGATCAGAGTGCTAGCATTGATTAATTAAGTGTTGAATAACAACTGAAGAAGTGAAAAAAGTAGTAAAAAAAGAAGAAAACTCACTTATGACAGAATTTACACAAAAACAATAAATTCTAATATAAAAACTAAAAAATGAAGACAACACTGAAAACATTTCAAAAATAATGCAATAGAAATACGCAAAAAATTATTTTAGTAATTTTTATTAATCATTTTGGCACCAATGCAAAATGTTAAAACATTCAATGTTGTTAAATAATATGTAAGCTTGTAAATTATATATACAAAAAAATATATATATAAACAAAAAAAAAAAAACTCAACACACAACCCATTGAAATTCAATTTAAAATACTCGGCATATATGCAATTAACTAATTAAATTTAAAATTAACTAAAACATACTTTAAAAACCATTGCATAAGACTTGGATAGTGTGCCAACAACAACAACAGCAACAAGAACAACAGCAAAAACAATATAATAATAATTTATAATAATAAAAATACTATTAAAAATAATTATAGCATTTAATATACTTAAAGCACTCGTAATGGAAATCAAAAATGCTTTTTCCCTTAATATAATTGTTATTAATTATTTAAATTAATTGTACATTTTTAGCAATTACATTAACAACTCCGGCATATATAGTATATACCTATATATACTTAGTACATAAATATATATATATATATATTTATATATATTTAACATTTTTACAACATATCAAATGCTTCCTTCTTTAGATTACGATTACGCATTAAAAAAAAAACTTTACAAACCCGTTAATTCCATTTTCGCCTCGTATTTTTTGGTAAACCTTCCCCCTAAAAATATATAATAAAATGAAAATACCTCTAAGAGTTTTGCTTATGTATTTTGTGTTATGTTTTTCGCCTAAAGAAATGAAAAGAAAAATTAAAATAAAATAAAATAAAATAATTCTCTATGTACAATATATTTAAACAAGTCTATCAAATTTTTAGCTATAAAGTGTAATTTAAATTTTGTATAAACCAATTCAAATACGTTTTCCATAAAAAGGCTTAAATATTAAATATGATGATAAACAAAAAATGCTTTCGATTTAATTTTTTGTAGGGAAATATTATAAATACCTATAACGGCTTATCTCTCTCTCTCTCTCTCTCTCTCTATCCCTCTCTCTCTCTCTCTATCCCTCTCTCTCACATTTACTTTCCCAAGCTGAAGACAGCTCCCGACATCCCTAAAGGTTTCGCTTACCTTCTCCTTAACCTGCCTCAGCTACACTTCTAGCATCAATTTTTACTACGGTCAACTAAAATGCTCATTTTTTGATTAATTTAATGCAGTGGACACACATGCCACATTTTGACAGGCGCACATCAGGCACAAATGTCCATTAGGCATTTTCGATTAACATAAAAATCGCATAAAATTCCAATTTGCCGCATTTGTTGCGCTCAATACCCGTGTCTGGTTAGTTTTTTTTTTTTCCTTTTTCTTCTCTTTTTTAGTCAATATCCCAACCATAACTGAATGTCACATTTTTGTGATGGCTTTTTAAGCGCCACTGATTGGCTGACCAATTCGACCCCATCTTTAACGAAGGCAATTAATCATCATTCAACTCTGCTGTTCTCTCAATTTATTGCAGCACAAGACAAGACAGTTGTATCTGTGTATGTGTGTGTGGGCAGCTGGAGAAAATCATCATTTGCCAGATTTCTTGCCTCCTTTTTGAGTTGCTTTTTGCTTTGCTGATTCCAAAGCCTTTTGCTGCTCCCTTTGTTTTTGCTTGTGCGCCATATCTTGTTCGTCCATCTCCTTGGTCTCCTTTTTGGGTGCCTTTAACGGCTTTTTCTTGCCACCTTCACGACTGGACATTTTTAAAATTTCTAATTCAAAAGTATATATTCGATTTGAAGACTGTTTGAAATGTGACTAAAATATATACCTGCCTGCTATATAAATAGCAATGAGTTTATGTCAGTGAGCAAACCATCGTCTCTGACTTGGCGTTTCATTACGATACCAACGACAAATATCGTGACCAGTATGTTCTCTATCGATATATCGATTAGTCATGCGCCTGCACAGTCGACACTGCTAGCATCACTAGTTCGTCGCTGCTCGCCTTGGTTTGTTCGGTTTCGGAGAAAAGTTCAATTCTGTTTTATTTTGTTGATTTTGTTCATTATCGAAAACTCGAATTTGCTTGCGCTTTCGTTACAAATCTCATATGTAAAACGTTACTCGGTACAGCAACACGAAAAGTTGCCCAACTTTATTTCAATTGCGGCCTCATCGTTCAGCCGTAAATTATTATTTTTTGTTGTTTTCTTGTTTTCCTTTTTAACTCGCGGCCGTGTGCGTCTGAATGTATTAGTGCTGGCTTGTTTCAAAGGAGCATTTAAATTTACTGTCTGTTTTTGTTGTCTAAAAAGGAGTACTCAAAGCGACAAAGAGGTGAGCGCTAAAAAATCCCTGTCTAAAGCGGTTCATTTAACTCTTTTTCTGAGTGCGCGTGCATGTGTGTGTGTGTGTGTGTGTAGGCTTATCTGAAGCCGCAAGCAGAATCAACGCTGCCCTTTGATTATTTTGTTCGCTCCCTCTCTCTCTCACACACAGACACACGCAAGATGCCGCCTACTCAGCATCGCGTCTTGTCTGATTTGCTTCGAAAAAATCAAAGTGTCGCGGAGAGTGAGTGAGAGAGTGATTTTACTTGCACACACACATAGACAATCACACGCATACAAGCGCATCATACATTAATCTGTAGCAAGCAAAAGCAAAGCAACTGCAATGAAGAAACACATACATTCTTCTGCGTGTGTATGTGTGCAATTAATCATTGCATTGTGTGTTACAAATCGTTTAATTAATTCAACTTGTTTTCTTCTTGTTGTCACACGCGCTACACCATCACCCTCCCCCCAGCACATTCACCATTCAGCGCATCAGGCTTAGCATAGTTTCAAAGCAGGCTGCTTTTAGTTGAGAGCAAAGGTGATTTGGTTGGGTGGAGGGGGGTTATAGTAAAAACAGTTTAGCAGACAAATTGTATCTGTTTTTTCTTATATCCCTTAGTGTTTAACGGTAAAAGCAAGAGCACTGAGCATTTAAGAATATCGCACAAGAAGCGAAGCGTAAACAACCAGTGTGTACACACATATATATATATATATATATATATATACATAAGTGCGGAAGTATATGTGTGTGGATGTTTGTGTTTGTGTGTGTGCGTGCAGCCCGGGGCTGCTTTTGGGCCTTTAATTCTGGGGGCTAACTGTTGTCTCTGCTGTGTGGTTGTTGTTGCATGTGTGAAATATGAGCATAAAAATAGCATAAGAGAATCTTCTCTCTCTCTCGCTCTCTCGTTGTGTGCGGGCTGCGCTTCGAAGCAATAAAAATTAAAAGGCAAACAACGATAAGCGGCGACCAGAACAACCCAACCCCACCCTACACCAGGCCACTCCACACACGCACACATGGCAACCCTGACGCATAACGGTAAAGCAGCCCATACATAAAACCAAACAAATGCAAATGCAACAACAACAATTTTATTATTGATGCTTCTCTGACACGGCAAATTCAATTGCACTGCCTCCCCTCTTCACTTGCTCCTCGCCCTTTGGTCTGCTTATCACTTTGAAAGCCTTCAGGTGGCGTAGCTGAGAGCTTTTGAATGGGGTCTGTTTATGTTGCTCGCTTTTACTTTGATAAGCGTTGCCAGGCAGCGCTAAAAATATGAAATTTTAGAGCAGCAGACATAAATAAAATAATTCAAATTTAAATACCCTTTCAGAGTCTCGAAAAATACAAACTTCTTGTTATAAAAATTGTCTATGCATGAAAATTCTGTTACAAACTTTTGTTCAAATTTTCCAAAATAATTTTGTTTGTAAATTATATATTATATGGTATCAAAAGATTGATGGATGTGTCCTAATTGAAATTGAGTGACAGGCAACAGCAGACCCAGATCCCAGTGACAACTTCAAAATCCAGCCTCCCCTCATAAAGCACCCCCTTCTCCCTTTTTATGTGGGTTTGCAGTTTCAAATTTCTGGTTGCTTAGCGCGCGATTTTGCTGACAGGTTCAACTTTTTTTTTCTTTTTTGTTCTGTTGGTTTCAATTACGCACAAAAGCTGCTTTCATTGTGGCTTCTGTTTCTGCTGCTGCTGCTTCTTCTACTTCTACTCATTCTTCTTGTTCGTCTGTTTCTATTTAAGTCTTTTGATTATCGTTGCGGAATTGTGTTGACCCCTTAGGAAGTGTATTACGGTAATATTGTATATATGTATGGTGGCTTAGCTTATCGGCTTCACTAATCTGCCGTCTCCCCACCTCAACTCACCTCGCTTATCTACATGAATTGAGCTCAGTTTAGCAACTGAACGAGAGCAGAGCAGCAGCTGCAGTGGCAACGTCGTCAAATGTTCAGTTACTCAACCGGTTTGCAGCCGTCGTTATTTTCTTACTCTCTCCCCTATTCCCTCCCTCAGCTTCTACTACTGCCCGTCCCATCTTCAGCATCAGCAAGCAAATTGGATTTGCTTACGTTGCCATTTCCCCAAATTTTTTTTTGCTCAGCGGGTCACGCGAACAAAGAAGAAAAAGCACAAGTCGCACACTGGTACGCAACCGGTTGTAACGGAAATGAAAAGCATAAATTTAAACTAGGTCAAGCTAAAATGAATGAAATTATAATTAGTGTTACATAAATTCGCATTCTATTTTATTTATAAATAAAAAATAATTGGCATGCAAATGAGTTTTGCACCAATGTATTTCGCACAACGGAAGCTGTTCCAGCAGCGCATTTCCAGTTGCCAAACTGGTCAAATAAACAAAAGCACATTGAATGTGCATACAAAAACATATGAACAATATATTTACACACACACACACACACACACACACACACACACACACTTATGCACATGGTAACGTAATCATAATAAACAAATTTTGCAACACGATTCCCTTATAAGTGAATCAAAATAAGGGGTGGGGGTAGGGGCTGGTGTTTGGTTGAGGGTTTGGAGGAATCGACCAAAAGTCGGTCAACGAACTGGCAATGTTGTCAGGCAAATTAATTTGATATACGATTATTTAAAAGTATATGTGTATATATTTATATATGTAAACATATATTTTTGCCATTTGCTTATGCACTTTAAACAATACAACTGGTTACTCAGAATTGTTTTTTGTTCCTTGTTTTTGTTGTTTCATTTCGTTTTCAATTAATGCATAATCAACACACAGTCATACGTAATAAACCACAACCAAACTTAGCAGCTGTACTTTCCCCACCATGCCCGCAAACCCCTTTCCCGTCTAGCCCCTTTCTACACACGATTGACTTGCATTGACCGTATACAGAAGGTAAATACACTTTACAAAAAAAAAGTAGACTGATATGATTTAGGTTTTTGATGTGCAATACTTTGGCACGATGGTTGACATCTTTTAGAATAATTAATTTTGGCTTAAATAAACAAATTAAAGACAAATATAGACTAAAATCTTTATAACGAAGTCTAATAGTGATTTGACATTTTCGCTTGTCCAATTTCTTAAATTACTTTATTCATTTTGCAAAGGCAAATATATTCATAAGCTTATCAGTTGTTTTATTTATATATCAAGCGCTAATTTTGACATTCAGGAATGTAATTGAACGAAATGTTGAGCATAGGGGATAAGTTTTGCTTTCAGTGTAGCAAAGCTGTCATAACCACAACGAGAGTCGAGTCGAGTCGAGTCTATAAGGCTTCCCGTTTCAGTTCATATATGGCCAACAGCCAATCGGCCCGATGTCGCTTTGTTCATGCCCTGAAATGGGGTTTGGGGGCGTTGAAGGGGCAACCTTGTGGGTGTTACCAATTCAAAAAATAAAAAAAAAATGACGCAACCTCGTTTCTGTTTCAGTTGCTGTTTCTAATTGACGCTTCTTGCTCAGCCCCCTCCCAGAACCTAATCCACAAAAATTATCGACCAAATTAACATATGAGGTACTAGTACTATACAAATACACATGTGAGTGTGAGTGCGTGTGTGGTTAGCAAATTTGCACACTCGTGCGCTGATAACGAAAGGGTATCAAAAGTAATCCCACCCGTATCTACCCCTACAATCTAATTCCCCTTCCCCATCGCTAAGTGGCTTAACCTACTAAGGTAATCAATGTAATCGGCTTAAAACAGGCATGTAATGAATTAGTTTGCATAATAGCTCTAGATCTGTTTAAGGTAAGACTTGTAGAATCCAGTTTAAGCAGAAAACACAAATTTCTTCTTCTACAATATACAAATCTAAAACAAGAAATAATATGTGTACAAAATGCTTGAAACAATCTAAAAAAAGAAAATTATGTTTATAATATCTTTAGCAAGTGTTATTTTAAATACATTGATAAGATTGTAAGATCGCAATTTCCTTGCTGGGATAGATAAGAATTCTTTCTGCTTTCTGCCTTTGTTCACAGTTCTCTAATCGAATGTTATCCGAACGGAGGAGGAGGAGGAGGCGGGTCGCTGTTTGTATTTGGTATTATAAATAATATTGCGCACTTGAGTTTTTCCCCACATTGGCGACTTGTTTTTCTTTAGCTCTGCCAGCCGGAAATTGTGTATGAATATAGAACTGAGAACAACACAAAAATATCTTTATCTGTCACATGTAGAAAAGTGCGCAAGGCAACTATTTCTATTTGCTTTATAACTAATGGCCATCGATGTGTGTGGGTGTGTGCCTGTGTGTGTGTGTGTGTATAACGAAAAAGTTCTGCAGAAAGCCAAGAAGCAACTGGTCGCACAGTAGTTGGAGGCATGCGATAAACGATTCCTGGTAACCGTTTACTAATTAATATTGACTTCCACACAAATATTTAAAGTAAACAGATAAAAATCGGGCTAGTTTTAGTTCTTAGAAACAATTGTGACAATTGTGAATTCAAGCAAACAAAAAAAGAAGGCCAATAACCGTATTCCACTATACCCAACATTTCTTACATTCGCGTTCTTAGCATTTATCGATTCCAATTATTTTAAGAAATTACATTAATTAAATTTTAATTGTATTTTTCGCAGCATTCTTTGTGATTGCTGCATCCCATGCGAAAATATACAATTTACATTCTGCAGACTTGCGAGAGTGTAAGAAATATGTTGATAGTGAAATCAGGCTAAGCAAGAAACTAATGATGACAAGTAAAATTGAAGAAATCGAAAAGCAAGAGGAAAGAAATGAGCTTAAGAGGAAAGAGGAAGAGCGAAAAGTCGCAGCAATGTGCGAATAAAATCTGTATTTATAACTAGTTCGTATATCATTAGGAAAGCTCATAAGCCAATTACACGGCGCATCAATCATCATCATCATATCGATAAACACACACACACATAGCAACAGCACTGTATGTGTCTTATCTAACACACATACATGCGCACATACATACGCACTTGACAACGTTTCATTGATTCAATTGCGGGCAACACAGAAAGGAAGTCGTAAGACAAAGACAAAAACAAAAACCAAGACAATATTAGTCATACTCTACACTTGTCTTTCGCTTGTCTACGCATTGCATGCGTGTGTGTGTGTGTGTGTGTGCAAGTGTATGTGTGTTCGTGTGTGTCTTGCTTGTCAGCGCGTGAAAATATGCGTCGATTGTGGCCTAAGACACAGTGCAAGAGGTCTTTTGGGCCAGAAACGTTTGTCATGTGAAGTGGAAGTGCTTTTTCCCCTCACACACACACACACACGCACACCTCAACATCGAAATAAACAAAGCAAACAATGGCAAAGCACACGCAAAGAGTCAAAGGGAGCATATGAGGGTCAAAAGACGACTGCTTAATACCCTAACCAAATGCGTAATCACAACTGATCGATCGTCAGTCGCTAGGCTTTAAATTAATAACAATGTTTACGTACAATGTTAATCAGGGTCTCAAACTATATGTTTACCGTTAGAAATTCAGAATCGGAATCAGAGTCTAATATATATATATCGAAATATCTTAATCTTACTTATGTATATCATATTTCAACGGTTATTTTAGGCACGCCGAAGTTAATAGTCCGTTGCAGACCATAGATCAGTTAGTTTGCACCTCAATTTCAATTTGTATCAGTGTATTCCGAAGTCAGTTGCGCTCGACTATAACGTTTTCACTTACCGTGACGTACCAGGAAAAATCAAGGTACCAAAACGTAACCGAATACCGTAAAAAAGTTTTCAAGAATATCAAAATTTTCATTATTTACGTACCACAATCGGAATTGGAATCTAAATTCGTTTTAGTTTTACGACCTTATTCTTCCTCTTTCTCTCTCTCTAATCTGTCATTTCTCACTCTCATTTGCAGCAAGGAAAACATAGCTCAATCAACGACGAGCAGCGCATCCATCCAAAGTCTTAGCCATAACGTGAACGCGACACGTCCAAACAAAAACCAAGAAAAAACCAAAAGTCAAAGTCTTGCCATTTTTATTAGTATCGAATAAACAAACAATCAGAACTGCCAGCCACGCAGAACGCTTCCAGCCTAGCCAAGGAGGAGCAGCTCTAAAACAAATCGTAACACATACACACGAAAACACACACACACACACACACGTACACGCATAGCAATTAATTAAGGGGGTCGGTATGGAGCTGGGCCATGTTTGAACGCTTTCGCCTGAGCAACCTGAGCAGAAACTATCGACAACGCGGCGGATCCACTGAACTGGCTCGCGACAAGAAACAGCAGCGGCAGCAATGCGTCACCGTTTTATTCCTAGATGACATCACGCACACCTTTCGGATCGAGGTAAGTCCACCGATTCAACTATATAACAATCACTCCCACATCCTCCCACTCGCAGCTGCATAATCAATAGTTGCTGCTTTCCAAAATTGTTCGCATACGAAATGATGAATGCAAAATGTGTAAACAAAAATAACTTAAAAACAGTAAAGAAAGTCGCTTTTTGCGTGCGTTAAATACATATTTTCATACATATATTAGCCATTTTTAATTTAGCCCCAACTCCATTTACACTTGATCATTCAGCAAAAGTGCATCTTCATCTGAATTTCACTTTCGTTTTGGTAGGCGAATGAACAGCCTGGCAGACAGACAGATAGACAGACACGCACTTCTTCAAAAAGGCATTCGCATTGTTTTCTTTAGTTTTCTTTCTTAATTACAAAACACAACTCGTTTCTCTCCAACTACAGGTGGAAAATTGTAGATAAATCAGATGTTGATGAGCTGTGGAATCTGTTTTTCTTTTCTGTCGTTTTGTTTAACCAATTTGCCAGCCAAATTAGCGTCATTTCACGGTAGAAAATATTTGGTAAATAGTGAAAATGCTGTTTGGCAAAGTCTTTGCGTAGTCAGTGAATGCGTTAAGAGTAACGCCAAACACTATAAAGTTAGCTCTATAAGTCTTAACAACACTTAAGAACAGTTGAGCTGTGAAAAAGTTCATTTTTTATAAAAAAGAAAGTGGCACAGAAAAGTTTCTTCAAAAAAGTAACGGAAACGTTGCATCAATATATCGACTATCATCTACTTATCTCATCAGTTATATAAGTTGAAACTCAAGTCAATTTTCCATTTTCTATTAATACTCAATTATATTTTCCATTTTCTATTAATACTCAATTATATTTTCCATTTTCTATTCCCCGCAGAAACGTGCTAAAGGCTCTGAGCTCTTGGATCAGGTCTTTCACTATCTCGAGTTATCCGAAAGGGACTACTTTGGCCTCTTATTTCCACAGAAGCCCGGTGATGTTGTGGTAAGTCCACAATAAGCACGAATCCAAATGAATAAATCAAATACTCATGAATATTAATCACTATTTATAGAGATGGGTCGACGCACAGAAGCAATTCAAGAAGCAATGCAGCAGCGTCTGCCTGGACAACGATGCCGTTCCATTATTAGAGTTTAAAGTTAAGGTCAGTGCTCTGTTGTTGTCCGTTTCTTGAAGATGATCGGCTCAATAATTCGAATACCTTTGCAGTTCTATGTTAGCGATCCCAGTCGATTGCAGGAGGAGTTCACACGCTATCAGTTCTATCTGCAGATAAAGCGCAACATTCTGCTCGGACAATTGTCCTGCTCGAGCAATACACAGTGCCTGCTTGCCAGCTATACGGTGCAGTGTGAGTAACCCAATTGGAGATATAATCTAATTCTAGCCAGAGATTAATGGAATTTTTTCAATCCACAGCTGAGTTGGGCGACTTCAACGCCGTCGAACATCAGACGGGCTATTTAAGCGGCCTGCAACTGCTGGCAGAGCAAACGCCCGATGTGGAGCGTAAAATCTGTGAACTGCACAAGCTGCATCGTGGCCAGCTGCCCGCAGATGCGGAATACAATTATCTGGAGCATGGCAAGCGCTTGGAACTCTATGGCATTGATTTGCACAAGGCCACCGATTCGAATGGCAAGGAGCTACAGCTGGGCGTCTCAGCTGTCGGGCTGCTTGTGTTCCAGCACACGTTGCGCATCAACACCTTCTCGTGGAGCAAAATGGTGAAGGTCTCCTTCAAGCGCAAGGACTTCTTTATCCAGTTGCGCCGCGAGCCCAGCGAATGCTACGACACCCTGCTCGGCTTCGGCATGAACAGTCACAAGCATGCGAAAGCCTTGTGGAAATCCTGTGTGGAGCATCACAGTTTCTTTCGACTGAAGCGACCGCATCGCTTGTCCCGCTTCCTCAACATCAGTTTGGGCAGCAAGTTCTACTATTCCGGCCGCACCGAACTCCAAGCCGTGCAGGAGTCCAAGCAGCGGGGTCGCATTCACAAGGTATTTGTGCGTTCGCCCAGCAAACGACTGTTGGCTGCTGCCGGTTGTGGGACAACAGGTGCTGGTGGCGCTACCAGTTCAGCGGATGGAACTCCGCTGCAGTTGCAACGCAATGGCAATGGCACGAATGGCGGTGGCTCCGATAGCGCCAATTCGCACAACGGCAAACCGTCCGCATCCACCATACTGACCATCACAAAAACTAGCCGTCCACATGACACGTCCAAGGTGACGTCCAAGCAAGCGGACACCATGCCACGCAAGGCCTGGGAGCAACACAGCGATGAGTACGATATACAACTGTAAGCTCTCATCCCGGCCAAAAGCACTTTGAATTATACTAATCCTAAATCGTTTCTCTCCTCAGCGACGTGGGCTTCATTGAGCAGTGCACGCGACGCTTCGATTCGGGCACTCCATCCCCGATGCCGCCAGCTTATAGCTCGGGTCAGCACAGTCCGCTGCTGTTGCCCACAACGATAGCGGATGCCGTGGGTCAGCCGGACAGTGGCAGTGATTTGATCACGATGCGATTGCTGGCCGACGAACAGGGTCGCTATGGTTTCAATGTCAAAGGCGGCATCGATCTGAGTCTGCCCGTGCAAGTGTCCAAAGTGGTGCCAAACACACCCGCCGATCGCTGTACACCGCGCGTCTGCGAGGGCGACGAGGTGCTCATGATCAATGGCCGCGATGTCCACGGGCTGCGGCATGAGCAGGTGGTGGCCATGATACGCGATTGCCGGCATCAGTCCAGCGGCGAACTGCTGCTGACGGTGCGTCCCAAGCGTTCGGCGCCACTGCTGCTCGAGGAGGAGCCACTGTATCAGTATGTGCCCGAAAGCGATGAGATCGGTTCTCACTCCAATCTGCTTGATGGCGACGCACTCTTCACCCAAAGCCTGTTGCTGCTGAGCGATGGACTCGCCTCGGGTGCCCTGCTCGCCCAGTACGAGCTCATGTATCGCAAGCATCCCGATCTGGCCATCACGGAGGCACGCAAGCCTGCGAATGCGCCCAAGAATCGCTATCGCGACATATCGCCCTGTAAATGAATATATATATATAAATATATAGTATTTTGATTAATCGCATCGCTACTTACAGATGACTGCACTCGCGTATCGCTGGTCAATTCGCTGACTGGTGACTATATCAATGCCAATTATGTGAATATGGAGATACCTGGTGGTGTGGTGAATCGTTATATTGCGACACAGGGACCGCTGGCCAGCACCACAACTGATTTTTGGCGTATGGTGCAGCAGGAGAGCAGCCATTTGTTGGTCATGCTCACCACAGTGATGGAGGCGGGCAGGCAAAAGTGTCACCAGTACTGGCCAGTTACCGGGGATGAGCTGCAGCTGGGCGATGGCTTCTCGGTGCGTTGTCTCAGCGAGAAACCGGATGAGACGGGCAGCTTTGTATTTCGGGAGTTTGTGCTCCGTGATAAGCACGAACAGCGGCACATTCATCACATGCAATATCTGGCCTGGCCCGATCACTGTGTTCCCTCCGATCCCAATCTGTTTCTGGAGTTCACGGAACGTGTGCGTGCCGCACGCAATCGCACGCTGCTCCAGGAGATTGAGGAGAGTCTGAAGCAGGTGCGCCTGCTCGATGCGGATGCCGATGACAATGGTGGACTGATGTCCGAGCGCAAATGTGCAGCGAGCAACGGAGCCACGCCAGAGGATGAAACGCCCGTCTCCACCAGCGTGCATCAGTGAGATATATATATAGTATATATAGACTTGAATGGTTTAATTGATTTACTTCTACCTTTGCAGATGCATCAGCGCCGCCAATCCGCCAGTGATTGTTCACTGCTCTGCGGGCATTGGACGCACTGGCGTGCTCATCCTTATGGACACGGCCCTGGCGCTAATGGAGGCGCGTGAGCCCGTCTATCCCTTGGATATAGTGCGCACAATGCGCGATCAACGCGCCTGCATGGTCCAAAATGTGGTAAGCAATTACACAACTAACAATGTGTGTATATATATATATATATATATATGTATATTTAAACCGATCTTCGATTTGCAGAGTCAATATCGCTTCGTTTGCGAGTGCATTTGTGCCGCCTACATGAAGATCTCGCGCAGCAGTGCCGCCATCAACGATGATGATGATGACCCTTAAGCCGGAGCTACAACGCCACCCCCTTCCCCCCCTCAAGTTCTACTAGTGGACAATCTAAATACAAATCTTCCTCTCTCTTGCATGGCGCTTATGGTTCTTCTCAATCCTTACTATATACATATTAAATACTTACGGAATCAATCTTATTGTTAGTACACCCGTAGATAAATACGTGCATACATCGTGTATACGTCGTATAAGTATCTATGCTATATCATTACGTTTATTATTATCATTATAATTATTGTGTCTATATATTTAGAGTGTATGTATGTACGTATTATTACTATCCTTACTAATCGTAACCAACAACTCTGTATATCGCATATGGGCAATAATCCACGCAAGTGCTGCTGAAACAATTCTAAATTTTACAACAAAAAAACAAACAAACAAACACACAAAGAGAACAAAACTACCTAATTCAAGTATAAAAAACAAACAAGAGAAATGCTTACATAAATTGCTTATTTATTTACCCACATGTTTAAATCGCAGAGAATAAATATACTTATGAACAATAAATAAATAAATAACAAACAAAATGGAAATGGAAATGAGAAGTAAAAACTGTTAGTATTTTAGCACCAAATTTAAATCGTATACAAATTATGTATTTATGCTGAAAACCAGAACTAAATAAATATTACAAAACAAAAGCGAATTTACTATTTGTAAAATGTTAGCTTTAAAAATGATTTTAAAGACTCGCCAAAAAAAACATAAAAATTTAATTTATCTACGCAAATGTGAGTTGAGCTTTTCATTAAATTTTCCCAAAACTTAGGCAGCTTATCCACATTCAGAACTTCATCCATAACATTTCCTGACAGCAAACAACATTTAAATTAGAATTTAAACAGAAAAAAAAACATGGAAAATTGTAATAAAAATGGATCCATGACCGAGGAAATGGAGGTGGAGGAAACCGAGGACTTTCACGATCTGGACGAGTTCAACGAGGACAATGTGGCAAGCGGAAGTGCTGGTCAGAAGAAGACCAAACGTTTCGAGCTCAAAAAATGGGTAGCCCATGCGAATTGGGCATGGGATGTGGCCGTGGATAATTGTGCCATCTGCCGGAATCACATCATGAATCTGTGCATCGAATGCCAGGCGGATCCGAATGCCAACAAAGACGAATGCACCGTGGCATGGGGCGAATGCAATCATGCCTTCCACTATCACTGCATTGCGCGCTGGCTGAAGACGCGCCACGTCTGCCCGCTGGACAACAAGGAGTGGGTCTACCAAAAATATGGCCACTAAAGAAATCGTTCCTTGTTTTGTTGAAGTGCATTGAAATTTTTTTTCTTATTTTTGGGTACAAATTAAATTGCTAGTGACTTAAATCTAGGCCTCCAGCGGCTGCTCCTGCTGCTGCAGTTGCTCCGTCTCCGGATCAATGCCGAGCA
Organism: Drosophila nr. perissopoda 5 BK-2023a; assembly: GCA_035044105.1. Taxonomy (NCBI): domain Eukaryota; kingdom Metazoa; phylum Arthropoda; class Insecta; order Diptera; family Drosophilidae; genus Drosophila; species Drosophila nr. perissopoda 5 BK-2023a. The sequence goes on from JAWNMK010000124.1 coordinate 9,833,251, forward strand.
GTTGCTCGCGCGTGGGCCGCTCGCCGGTGATCAATTCGATTTGGTTGAAGAGCGCATCACGTTGCTCGGCGAGGTGGGCGTACTTCTGCTGCAGCTCCTTTTCGCGCTCCATCTGGCGACGTACATCCTCCTGGAGCGCGTCGAGGCGACGCGGCACCGCAATGCCCTCCTGCTCGCCTAGGAAACGAAACGTGGACAGCGATTGCGAGTTCTGTTCGATCTGTGCATAGGTGTCCTGCAGTTGCTTGACCAGCACCTGGGCACGTGCCTGATAGCCGCCCGTGAGGATCTTCAGTTTCTTCTCGATTTTGCCACAGCGCTTCGCCTCCTTGGCCATATGGCGACGATTCTGTTCGAGTCGCTTCTCAGCTGACTCCAGTCGATCCTTCTTGCTGGCCAAATTGGCACGTGTATAGCGATGCTGGGAGGGTAGGTAGAGCACCTGGCCGAGACACTCCTGCCACACCTGACCGTAAACCTCGAGCGGCAATTCGCCGTGCGACATGCGCTCCTTGACCACCTCCATTTCGTCGCTGAGCATCTGCTTGGCATCGGCCAGATCCTCCTGCGTGATCTCCTCGTACGGATTGGCCTTGAAGAAGCTGTGCAACTGCTCCAGCTTCTGCTGCGATTGTCCCGGCACCGGATCACGCACAGAGTCATAAACTGAAACAGAGATTGGTTTACATATATAAATATATATCATCAATCGATCTAGGATTGAGTTCCAACTCACGCTGCATGGTTATCATTTCGTGTTTGATCAGCTCCTCGGCCTGTTGCAGTTCGCTGAGATTCTGTTTCTCGGATTGCGGTCGCAGTATCTTCGTGTTGACCTCAGTGGGACGCGGCAGATTGCGCTGAATAACCTGGGAACGCTTGGCGAGCTCTCGCTTGCGTTGTGCCTCCTGCTCGGCAATAATACGTGCATCGACATCCGCTTGATCTTCAATCGCCGGCTCTTGGCCCGTCTCCAACGGTTCACTGTCCTCCTGCTCCGGCACCACAATCTCGTAATCGTTGCGTGGCATCGGCAGCGCGGACAATCCCTCGCGCAGCGTCGACTTTAGCTGCTTCTGATAGTTCTTATATAGAGCTGGCGTCTCGGTAACGCCCATTGTCTCCTCGGCATTGATGCTGAGCTTATCCCGCACAAGGGCGGGCGTTGCACCTGCTGCTCCAGTCTTCGTCACTGGCACTACAGCACCAGAGGCGGGTGTTAGAAATCCCGCGGGTGTTCCGGAGCCTGTGCCGCCCTCGCGTTGTGTGCGAAACGGCGTAGCAATCACCGTATTCGGCGTCGCAATGGCCGCCGCCTTGGGCAGCACGCCCGAGAAATCCGATTCATGCAACGGCGTATTGAGGCCACCCTTGAGCGGGGTCTCTGTGTGAGTGAGAGCCATCATATTCTGTGCCTCCTGCATTATGCGATCCGTGTACGGGGCCGGAGTACGTGGCGTCGCCGACACCTGTGGCGTTATGGAATAGTCCGCCAGCAGGGCATCAGTCTGCTCGATGCCGCTCTCGCCGGCAATCTCCTTGGCCATCTCACTGGCGCGGCCCAGCTTCACGACCTGCTGCAGTTCCAGATCGGAGATCTGCGGTGTGGGCAGCACCAACTTGGAGCGTTTACGTTCCGGTTCCATGCTCTGCAGCATTGCTGATGGCACTTCGTTCTCCTTGCGCTGCTTCAGCTTTTGTTTGTCGCGTTTGCGTTCGCGTTCCTCCTTCTCGGAGCGAAGCTCACCATCCAGATCCTGTTGCCGCATCTTATTAAAATCCGGATCCTGCTTCTGCAGATGCTCCTCGGCGGTGTCATAAAAACCTGGAGCTGGCCGCTTCTCAAACGGGATCTCCGCGTTGTAGTCAATGCCTTTGATGCGCTTGCGATTACCACTGCCAATGCCGGCGGCACGCAACTCGCGACGCTTCTGCAACGTGGCCAGGCGACGTGCCTCCTCCAGTTGCTTCTCACGCGCTTTGCGCTTGGCCTTCTTGCCTTGGGTGTTGGCGAGACGAGCACGTGCCTCGGACAGCATCTCCAGTTCGTCCTCGTCCATATCTTTGGGATCCGGCCGTGCCGGTTTTGTCTCCGGATTGGGATCGATTTCGCCGGGCTTCAGTTTGCGTGGATCATCCATGGTGTCCTCGCCATCCTCCTTGCGCTGCGCCTGATCGCTGTGGGGAAAGACAGGGGCATACGTAAAAAACAACTGAAAGATATCCAATAACATGCTGCAAATCTCCCACTTACAGCAAATACTCATAGCGTTCCAGGCACTGTGCTGCAGTGCGTCCAATAATTGGGGCAATTGTGCGCCACTGCGTCGGCATCAGTTTGGCCAGATGCAACAGTTTCTCATCCTCCTCACGTGACCATTCCGTCTTCTTGATGCTCGGATCGAGCCATTCGTACCAGCGCGCCTTGCACTGCTTGGCCGACTTGCGATGCAACAGTGATGCAATACGACTCCATTGATTTTTGCCATATTTCATGACAGCCGCTTTGAGAATTTCATCCTACAAAAAATAGATGAAGCCATGCGTTCAATTTGTTGCACATTGTTATTAAACTTTTAACTGCCCACCTCTGTGTTGCGCCAGACGCCGCCTTTGATCATAATACGCGGCATTTTGTCGCCTTGTCTTTTCTAATAACACTTTAAAACAAAAAATTCTTATTAAATATTCTGCAAAGTTTGCGCTGTCGGCGGCCGCTAGTGATGTGTCAAATGAAATCGATTATTAAGTTTGTAATCGATGTCGATCGGGCTGCTATCTTTTGTGCGCGAATTTGCTGCCGCCCTGGTAATCGCGACGTCATCTGAGAAAGCGCATTATTGCAGTTGTTGTGTTATATACATTTGATAAAGTGATGTATGCAGTTTGTTTTGCATTTATTTATTGAATTTATAATAGTTTTGTTTTTAGATTCTTGTTGCTGGCCCAACTTATCGGTGGCATGGTATTTTTTGTTTGTTCTGTGCTCACTTTCGATAGACTTTGTTATCGATGCAGTTCAATTGTTATTGCTGTTGTGGTTGCTGCTGCTGTTGTTGTTATTGTTGTTGTTGTTATCAGATGTTTTGATATGATATCAGATCAGTTTTTGCACCACAGATTCCGCTCGAGCGAAAATGTAATGCGAAGTTAAACGAAATGCAAAAACAATAAATACAATATTCCAAATGCATTGCAACATGAACGATGTGGCGGATGCGGCCTTTTCCAGTTTCTACGTTGGCAGCCAGGTGAGCAGCACTTTTTCTTGTTTCCACTTGTGCTGGAGTGTGTGTGCGTGTGTGTGTGTGTGTGTGCTGATGTTGTTGTTGTTGTTGCTGCAGCTACAGCATGCGGAGCTGTCGCTATCAACGCCCATCCATGCCCTGGAGCACGACAGCAATTTCACCGGCCTGTTTGACGATGATCCGGCCCTGCTCTCCCTTCCCCTAACGACAATAACGGGAGCTGCTGCAGCAGTAGCCGCAGCAGCCGCGACGCATAAGGTTGCAACGGGCGTTGCAACGGAGACCGCCTGCATTCCATTTGTGCAGATCCATACAACGGACTTGCAACAGCAACTCGATCCGGGTCGCAGTTATCGCAATGGATTCCGGCGACGCACAGCTGAAATCAAATCGGAGGCAGAGCTCATTAAATCGGAGCAGGCAGAGGCGGCGGCCAAGGAGCGTATCAATGCCACGCCCACGCCGCCCACAGCCACAAAGACGATTGCGAGCGAGGATTGCTCGGATCTGCCGCTGCACAAATGTCCCAGCTGCCCATTCCTCACTCTCTGTCAGCTGAAGGCCCAAACGCACATCAGTAGCTGCTTTGGCGTCGATGCGCAGCAACGCCTTCAGTGTCCAGGTGAGCGATCTTAAAGAATCCTATTTATAATTGACTAATCCTTTATATTTTTAAAGGTTGCGCAAATATTTTCTACAGCATCGATGTGCTGGAGCTGCATCTGAGTGTTGATCATCAGCTAGAGCCGCAGGAGTTAGCCAAGCTGACGGGCAAATCCAGCGAAAGACCAGCCAAAAAACCACAGCAGCAATCGCTGCCCAAAAGTCGCATCTTTATCAAGAATGTGGATTGCTTGAGGGAGCCGCATCGCGAGCAGGATGCAATTAATCCATTGTCCGACTTTTTGCCGCTATTGCCCAACTCGCCAGATAGCAGCACTGGCAATATACTAGATCTGCTCGATGATGTTGACGAGGAGCAGCAGCAACAGCAAATTTTGCCAATGATCCAAAAGCCAGCCGTGCAAAAGATATCCATAAAGAGTGTCGATGTGCTGCGGGAGCCGGCGCTGCTGCCTTTTGATTTCCATCTGCCGACCGCTGAAGAGCAACTGCAGCAGCAGCAACAGTTGCCGTTGTCGTTGCCTCCACTGCCCTCCCTGTTGATGGGCAACAGTTTGCTGGATGTGCAGGTTGTCGGAGTGTCCGAGCAGGAGAAGCCGCGTCAGCCGAAGATCTACATACGCAATGTGGACATACTAAAGGAGCCCATGTTGCTGCCGGGCATGGGCTTCAACGAGGCACTCACCACGACGACAATCGAGAGTCCCGTGGAAATATTTCCCGCCGAAACGCTGCTAACGCCAACGGGTCCAGTGGGTCCGCTGCCCGGCTTTGAGCCAGCTCTGGCTCCACTGGCCAACATGTGCGGGGAGTCGTTCAATTTTGATGCCGTTCTCAGTGGTGCTGGTAACACCAGCAGCAACAGTGTCAGCAGCAACAATTTTTGTGCTTTGGATTTGGATTTTGCTGTCGATTTCGAGCACGGTGTGCAACTGGAGACGACACCACCACCACCATCAGCAGCAGACGCAGCAGTATCAGCGGGAGCAACAGAAGAGCCGCCATTACAGCAGTCACTTATAAGCGCGCAGCTGGCGGAGCTGGGTGCACTGCCTCAAGATGAGCTGGAGAACTATTTGCCAAGGACGACATCGTCGAAGCAAAAGATCTTTATCAAGAATGTGGATATATTGAAGGCACCACAGCGTGGCACATTGCATCTGCGCACCGTCGACGAACTGAATCTGATGAACCGCAACGAGGTGGAGCATCTGATTGCGCCCCATAGGGAGTCACTACAGCTGGAGCAGCTGCCACTAAGTGCCACAGCTGCTGCAGCTGCTGTCGCACTGGAATCGACTCTCGTCGATTTCGAGCAGGCGCCATCAGCGCCATTGAGCTATGTTGATAGCTATGATTTGGCCGACAATCTGGAAATCTGGCCCTGGCCGGAGGAGTCGGTGCCAGAAGGCATCGCTACCGCCTCAGAGACGGAGCACGATGTTACAGAGCAGCTGGAGTTGCCACACATTGCCGACGATATTTTGATTAAGGATTTCCCGCAACTCTATGCATCGCAGACGCCGACAGCAGATGCTGTGCCGCCCCTGGTGCCGGTCACCGGCTCACCAGAGTTGGTGGCGAGCTCAGCTGTGCCGGCAGAGAATTTATGCGGGTTACCCGTGCCGCCGCTGGTGCCCCTCGCTGCAGAGGCTGCTGCTGCTGGTGCTGGTGCTGTTGCTACCGGCGCCGATGAGAAGCCCGCACGCATTTATGTGGCCAACAATTTGCTGCCCGCTGCTGTGGAGCGAGCGCCGCTGCCAGGTGGCACCTCGGTGCGTGGTCGTCCATATGGCGCGAAGCAGGCGGGTCAGACGGCCAAACGGCGGCCGGCACAGAGCGCAGTCCAATCCCTGGAGGGTGGCAAATGCACCGTGGAGGGTTGCATGTTCCGCTTCAAGTCGCCGACCACATTGGAGTACCATGGACGTTGTCACAATGGCTCGCTGGGCTCCACACAGCCGATGATCTGTCCCGAGTGCCGATCAACACAATTCAGCAATTGGAATTGCCTGCACACCCATCTGTGGCGCACCCATGAGATCGACATGGAACTGTACTGCTGCCAGCTGTGCAGCTTTAAGACGCCCATTTACTCACGGCTGGTGAACACCCATGCCAAAATCCACTCCGAGGAGCGCAACTACAAGTGCGAGCAATGCAGCAAGGGATTCAAGAACACCAAACAGCTAAAGAATCATCGACGATTGCATCGCACCCAGGGACTGGGCATGTCAGCCAAGCCAAGCATCATCGAGGAGCAGGTGGCGTTGCCCATACTGCATCGCTGCGAGGATTGCGGTGCCGCCTTCAAGCATCGCAAAACGCTGCGGGAGCATCTGTGCAAGCAGCGCAACGAGCAGCCACAGTGCTCCACCTGTCAGGTAAGATCAAGAATATATTCTATAAACATTTGCTGTTGCAGATTTAAGATCTTAACTTGGAAATTCTTGATTATTTGCAGCGCGTCTTTAGCTCGAAGAGCAGCCTCAAGTTGCACATGCGCAGTCATCAGGAGAGCAAGCGCTTCAAGTGCGACAAGTGCGAGCATGAGGCGAATGATCATAATGCCTTCCGGCGTCATCTGGCCACACATCGGGAGGCTAAACGCTATGCGTGTCCACACTGCGATTTTAGGGCCATACAAAGCACAGCCTATCGGGTAAGTCCAATTACAGAATGACTTATATCACCAACATAATGATAACCTTTTGTGCATGCTACAGATACACCTGCAGAAAATGCATCCGGAGCAGGAGCTGTCCACCATCATATACAAATGCAATGCGTGCACCTTTTCCAGCATCAATCGCGGCCTGCTGCTGGTTCATCAGGCCAAACACGACACAGCGCCAAGCGAGTCCTCAAAGATCAAAGTGAAAAGCAGCCTGCTGCTTGCACCAAACGTTAAGGAGCCCAAACAGCCTGAATTGGTGGCACTTGTGGCGCCAGCTGGCGATCTAATTGCCTAGAAGTGCTGGCTTATTGTACACACATGCGTATCAAACAATTTTGGGGGATATCGTTTTGTACAAAAGAGGAACACAATCACAAGATGTGTCTAGCTTATAGATATTTTTATACCAAAATTTCATATACCAATGTTAGATATGTCCAAGAATTTGTTAAACCTTTTCAAGCTTACCTATTTACACATTGATCGCTGCGTATTTTCAAAACTTTTTATAAATTTTATAAACATAGTGCATAAACTGCTTGAAAAGGTTCTAAAAGCTTCGGCATGCCACGAAGATTCAACGTTTTTTATTTTTGTCCAGATTATAAACATCGTGGCAAAGTATGTACATAAGTATGTATTCATATCTGTCTAAGACCCGGGTTTGTTATTGTAAATATGTATATCGAACAAAAAAAAAAATACATTCTAAATTTATACAAACTTGTCGAAATTGTCATTCAGAAATACCTGCCAGATCCCTCTCAAGGAATGCCAAAGGAAGTGCAGGCGATATTCAATCGAAAGACATATGAAATAAATTCAGTGACTGTGAATACGAATTTAAAGTTTCATTTTAATAGATCTTTTGTACGTTTGTAAGATTCAATTTGTAATACATCCTGTCACATTTAATATTTTGTATTATTTCAAAATAGAAGTTGCTCAAAATATCACTTAACATATTGGTTCTTAGTTGGCCCCACAATCGTTGACTGCAGTTCGAGGGATGATGCTCAAATCTGTATGGATCTGACCGAGTTGGAGTGTATTTTTCGAAGCCTGTGTGTTCTTAAAATCATGCCTGAAAATAATTTAGCCAATGTAGCAATGTAGACCAGAAATTGTAATCGAATTGTTGCCACAGTCTTTTGTTTTATCCCAAAATTTAACAAAACACAAGACGGAAATAAAATCATTCAGAATCTTTAATTCTTTAAAAGATGCGCACGAAGTTGCATACATGTGTACCATAATGCAAATATATCACTCTTTAATGAGCAGTTAAGCGGAAGTGATATAAAGAACCTTTATTTAAAATTCACCACATCATTCTGTTTTAAATTGTATTGTATTCTGAAACAGCTGCCGTCTGCAGTCTGACAGACTATCTATCTGCTATAAAAGCACTCGCATTTCCAGTTACCAATCAGTTCAAACTTCACAGGGTTTAACAAGCTTACTCAACATGAAATTCATTCTGATCCTCGCTTGTCTGGCGCTTTTTGTGGCACACTCTCAGGCCCAGCAGTGTCGCGGTCGTCTTCCAGGTAAGTAATTCTCCCTATTTATCTATAAATGAAACTATAACTAACCTTTTTGCTCCTCTATAGCAAACCGGAAAGCTTGCACTGGTGGCCGAGATGAAGGTCACTCAAATCGCGGCTGCCAAAGGCTTGGAAATCCAAACATGTGGTGGTACGACAGTACTGACAGGACCTGCAAGACAATGTCCTATCGCGGATGTGGTGGCAACAACAATCGCTATTGCACTCGGCAGGAATGCGAGTCGAGATGCAGACGTTAATATTTAAATGAAACCCATATGAATACTGAAATAAATCGAATGACTGTCATAAGAATTTAAATTGTTGTTTTGATTTATTGAAAGGATATACTCGGTTTTGTAAACAAGAAATTGTGGTATTTCCAAATTTAATGTAGGGTTCCCATTTTTATTATTGCAAAAAAATAGTCCCTTAGAAGTTACAACTTAAATTTAGATTTTTAGATGAATCCGGACTTGGACCACAAATCAAATATTAGCTTGAAAATAATTTGGCCAATGTATCAATCTAATTTAGAAATTGTAATCAAATTATTGTATGTTGTTTTTACTCTCATATAAATATTGTTTTACTCGAGAACTTTGCTGTCGTTTATAAAGTATGGTTTTATTTGCCCCATATTTGAAAGATATGATAACCCCAGGATCGATTATCATTTAAGAAAATAAACAAGAAATAAAATCATTCAAAAACTAACTAACTGTGTTTGCCAGCGTTTGCCAGGGTTTGCCAGGGTTTGCTAGCGTTTCCCAGTGTTTGCCAGCGATTGCCAGCGTTTGCCAGCGATTGCCAGCTTTGCCAGCGTTTGCCAGGGTTTGCTAGCGTTTCCCAGTGTTTTCCAGGATTTGCCAGCGTTTGCCAGGGTTTGCCAGCGTTTGCCAGCGTTTGCCAGGGTTTGCCAGCGTTTGCCAGCGTTTGCCAGGGTTTGCCAGCGTTTGCCAGTGTTTGCCAGCGATTGCCAGCGTATTTTCAGTTTTTTTCTGGCCACAGCGTTGCCACTAGAAATTAAATATGCACTTCGTCGCTGGGAATATATTAATGTATGGCAGCTCTATCAGCGTGTGCAGGCAGGCCTTCACATATGAACAAGTAAGAATGCTGTTGTCGAGTGACCTCGACTACGATATACCCTGAACCCAGTTGTTCAATATATTCTAGTTTTATTGGAAAATTTCCCTTTAAAAAATCTTGCGAGGAGTTCAAAATGCGGATATACTTTCGACTATAACTTCGGTATTTCTTATCCGATCTTGATGATATTTCGACAGTGGATCACTTATATGAATATGTATATCATGTATTAATTAGAAGATTTTTTGTGGCATTTATTGCTATCGGAAATCGAAATGTATCAACATTTAAGAAACGGTGTGAGTTACCGATAAAGTAAAGCAAACTTGATCTGCGCCTGGTATACGAGAACCTATATTTCAAATTTTAAGTCTCTAGCTCTTATAGTATCTGAGATCCACGTGCTCATACAGACAGACGGAAAGATGGACATGCCTACATCGTCTCGGCTGTTGACCCTGATCATGAATATATATATACTTTATGGGGTCGGAGATGCTTCCTTGTGCCTGTTACTTACATTTACACAAAACCCAGTTTTAATGGGCTCAGGGTATAAAAAATATAAATGTATATTGTGTTTACCAGTTGCACACGTGTTTACTACAATGCCAATAAAACAATTAAGCGAATAATCGAATAATCCAATATAAGAAAACCTTTATTCATCATTCACCTCCTCATTTATTTAGTTTTGTTTGCCAATTGTATTCTGAAACAGATGTCGTTTTATGAATGGCTGATCTACTCATCTATCTGCTATAAAAGCACTCGCATTTCCAGTTAACAATCAGTTCAAACTTCACAGAGTTTAACAAGCTTATTCAACATGAAATTCATTCTGATCCTCGCTTGTCTGGCACTTTTTGTGGCCCACTCTCAGGCCCAGCAGTGTCGCGGTCGTCTTGCAGGTAAGTAGTCGGGAGATTATCCCTATTTAGTTATAAATAATACTACAACTAACTCTTTTGTTTCTCTACAGGCAATAGGAAAAATTGCGTTGGAGGTCGAAATGAGGGAACTACCACAGGTAACAACTGCGGAAGTCGTTCAAATTCAAACATGTGGTGGTACGATGGTACTGACAACACCTGCAAGACAATGATCTATCGCGGATGTGGTGGCAACAACAATCGCTATTGCACTCGGGCGGAATGTGAGTCGAGATGCAGACGTTAATATTCAAAGGAAATCCATATGAATACTGAAATAAATCGAATGACTGTCATAAGAATTTAAATTGTTGTTTTGATTTACTGAAAGGATATACTCGGGTTTGTAAACAAGAAATTTTGGTATTTCCAAATTGAATGTAGGGTTCCCGTTTTTATTATTGCAATAAAATAGTCCCTTAGAAGTTACAACTTAAATTTTGATTTTTAGATGAATCCGGACTTGGACCACAAATCAAATATTAGCTTGAAAATAATTTGGCCAATGTATCAATCTAATTTAGAAATTGTAATCAAATTGTTGTATGTTGATTTAACTCTCATATAAATATTGTTTTACTCGAGAACTTTGCTGTCGTTTATAAAGTATGGTTTTATTTGTCCCATATTTGAAAGATATGATAACTCCAAGATCGATTCCGGGTCATTGCCATTTAAGAAAAAACAAGAAATAAAATCATTCAAAAATTATCTTCTTATAAAGTGCGCACGCAGTTGCATACATGTGTACCATAATGCAAATATATCACCCTTTAATGATCAGTTAAGTTAAAGTGATACAAAAGAGCCTTTGTTCAAAATTCACCATAGCATTCACTTTTAAATATCGATTGTATTCTGGAACAGCTGCCGTCTTATGAATAATCTGGCCGACTATCTATCTGCTATAAAAGCACTCGCATTTCCAGTTAACAATCAGTTCAAACTTCACAGAGTTTAACAAGCTTATTCAACATGAAATTCATTCTGATCCTCGCTTGTCTGGCGCTTTTTGTGGCCCACTCTCAGGCCCAGTGTCGCGGTCGTCTTTCATGTAAGAAATCGGGAGATTTATCTATAAATAAGACTACAACTAACTCTCTCTACAGACAACAGGAAAGCTTGCACTGGACGTCGAAATGTAGGAAATGCCGCACGTCGCAACTGCGGAAGGACTGCAAATCGCAACATGTGGTGGTACGACACAACAGACAACACCTGCAAGACATTGGCCTATCGTGGATGTGGTGGCAACAACAATCGCTACTGCACTCGGGCGGAATGTGAAAGCATGTGCAGGCGTACTGCTCCAACAGTTGCTCCTACTGCTGCTACTCTTGCTCCGGCTCCTACACCTGCTCCTACTCTTGCTCCTGCTCCTACTCCTGCTACCACTCCTGCTCCTACTCTTGCTCCTTCTCCTGCTCCTACTCTTGCTCCTACTCTTGCTCCTACTCTTGCTCCTACTCCTACTCCTACACCTGCTCCTACTCTTGCTCCGGCTCCTACACCTGCTCCTACTCTTGCTCCTACTCCTACTCCTGCTCCTGCTGGATAATTGAAAGGAAGCCGATATGGATACTGATATATATCGATTTACAGTGCATAAGAACTTAAATTGTTGTTTTGATTAATTGATGGTACATAATACAGCCACTATATGTTTTTTAAAAAGGGAGATGCTAACCAACTTAATGTTTTGATTTTTTCATTATTCAAAGGACATATGAATATTGTAAGTTTTTTTCTTTTAATATTAGGGGTTGTACTCACAACTTTAATAATTTGTTACTCTTTAATCATGGAAGAATAGAAGTCGCTTCAAATTTAGCACTTAACACTTAATTTCTTAGATGACACCAGAATCCTTAAACGCCATTCGACAGTAGGCTCAAATCTGTAAGGTTTTGGCCAAGTTATTCGTCTCGTTTTGCTTACGGGCACTTTAGCCAGAGTATTTTTATTATTTATTTCTTACCATTTGGTTAAGTATATATACATATATATATTTATCCTTTGTAAGTTATTGTTAAAAAAAAACAATAAAAAATATGTTTCTCTGTGAACAGGTGCAAGCGCAGTTGCACACGTGTGTCCCACAATGCCACTAAAACAATTCAGCGAATAATCCAATATAAGAAAACCTTTATTCATCATTCATCACCTCATTTATATAATTTTGTATGCCGATTGTACTCTGGAACAGATGTCGTTTTATGAATGGCTGATCTACTCATCTATCTGCTATAAAAGCACTCGCATTTCCAGTTACCAATCAGTTCAAACTTCACAGAGTTTAATAAGCTTATTCAACATGAAATTCATTCTGATCCTCGCTTGCCTGGCACTTTTTGTGGCCCACTCTCAGGCCCAGCGGTGTCCCGGTCGTCTTCGACGTAAGTAATCCGTAGATTATTCCTGTTTATCTATAAATAATACTACAACTAACTCTTTTCTTTCTCTACAGTTGGCTTGAAACTTTGCACTGGAGGTCGAAATGTAGGAACTGCCACAGGTACCAACTGCAGAAGTCGTCCAAATCCAAACATGTGGTGGTACGATCCTACTGACAACACCTGCAAGACAATGGCCTATCTCGGATGTGGTGGCAACAGCAATCGCTACTGCACTCGGGTGGAATGTGAATGGAGGTGCAGGACTACACCTGCTCCTACACCTGCTTCTACACCTGCTCCTACACCTGCTCCTACTGCTTCTGGATAATTAAAAGGGAGCCCTTAAGAATACTAAAATAAATCGATTGACATTCCAAATGAACTTAAATTGTGGTTTTGATTAATTGAAGGTTTTGAGTTTTTCAATATTCAAAGGACATATGAATATTGTACGTTTTTTTTAAATGTTAGGGGTTCTTAGATGACACCAGAATCCTTAAATGCCATTCGATAGTAGGTTCAAAACTGTTTGCCTTTGGCCGAGCTAATCGTCTCTTTTTTGTTTAAGGGCACTTTAGCCAGAGTATTTTTATTATTTATTTCTTACCATTTGGTTAAGTATATATACATATACAGTGACCGACAGCTTATTAGGCACAGAGTCAAAGAAAATAGGCTACTTTTTTACATAATCCTACCTAGCAGGTGGGGAAACCCCAGTGTATTGGGGTCATATATTAATTTAGATGGTTAACACCTGTACCTACCATCGCTCATTGGAATTTTTGAAAAATAATTAATGATTAGTTTATGGCAGGCAATTACTTTTTTTCTTTGACTCTGTGCCTAATAAGGTGTCGGTCACTGTATATATTTATCCTTTGAAAGTTATTGTTAAAAAAAAAAACAATAAAAAAGTTGTTTCTCTGTGGAAAGGTGCAAGCGCAGTTGCACACGTATGTCCCACAATGCCACTAAAACAATTCAGCGAATAATCCAATATAAGAAAACCTTTATTCATCATTCACCTCCTCATTTATATAATTTTGTATGCCGATTGTATTCTGGAACAGATGTCGTTTTATGAATGACTGATCTACTCATCTATCTGCTATAAAAGCACTCGCATTTCCAGTTACCAATCAGTTCAAACTTCACAGAGTTTAATAAGCTTACTCAACATGAAATTCATTCTGATCCTCGCTTGTCTGGCACTTTTTGTGGCCCACTCTCAGGCCCAGCAGTGTCGCGGTCGTCTTGCAGGTAAGTAGTCGGGAGATGATCCCTATCTAGCTATAAATAATACTACAACTAACTCTTTTCTTTCTCTACAGTCAATAGGAAAAATTGCGCTGGAGGTCGAAATGTAGGAACTGCCACAGGTAACAACTGCGCAAGTCGTCGAAATCCAAACATGTGGTGGTACGACGCTGCTACCAACACCTGCAAGACAATGGCCTATCACGGATGTGGTGGCAACAGCAATCGCTACTGCACTCGGGCGGAATGTGAACGGAGGTGCAGGACTACACCTCCTGCTCCTGCTCCTACACCTGCTCCAATACCTGCTCCTGCTCCTACTCCTAATCCTGCTGGATAATTAAAAGGGAGCCCTTAAGAATACTAAAATAAATCGATTGACATTCCAAATGAACTTAAATTGTGGTTTTGATTAATTGAAGGTTTTGAGTTTTTCAATATTTAAAAGACATATGAATATTGTTCGTTTTTTTTTTTAAATTTTAGGGGTTGTGCTCACATAGTTAATATTTTGTACTTAACAGCACTGAACACTTAATTTCATAGATGACACCAGAATCCTTAAATGCCATTCGATAGTAGGTTCAAAACTGTATGCCTTTGGCCGAGCTAATCGTCTCTTTTGCTTAAGGGCACTTTAGCCAGAGTAGCAGCTGCATTTGTAATGGCAAACAAATTGTTGTCCCAGGTTTTCCTATATACCAAGGATATGTTTTGAACCCATTTAGATTCATTTGGTACTCAGCCTCACAGTATGCTTAATATTTGTATCACTTTCGATCTAAGTCTTAAAAAAATCAATTCACCCCGTAGGTATTCAGTATTTGTAGTAAGGGACATATGTAGTAATGTAGTATGTAGTAAAGGACATATGGATAATGAAATACTGAAATGACTACTAATAAAAATTTGAATTGTATTTTAATTAATTAGTAGAAAATATATAGTTCTTGTAAGTTTGTTGAAATGTATATGGTAGTGCCCACAGATTTAATATGATGTTAATCTTTTATCAATACAAAATAACAGTCACTTAAATGATTTCCGAAAAGTTAAATACAATTCGATAAAGTACGTCAAAAGTAGTCCCGAATTGTGCAGAGTTGGAGCCACCTAAAATAGGTATATTTATTATTTATTTCTTACCATTTGGTTAAGTATATATACATATATATATTTATCCTTTGTAAGTTATTGTTAAAAAAAAAACAATAAAAAAGATGTTTCTCTGTGAAAAGGTGCAATCGCAGTTGCACACGTGTGTCCCACAATGCCACTAAAACAATTCAGCGAATAATCGAATATAAGAAAACCTTTATTCATCATTCATCACCTCATTTATATAATTTTGTATGCCGATTGTACTCTGGAACAGATGTCGTCTTATGAATGGCTGATCTACTCATCTATCTGCTATAAAAGCACTCGCATTTCCAGTTACCAATCAGTTCAAACTTCACAGAGTTTAATAAGCTTATTCAACATGAAATTCATTCTGATCCTCGCTTGTCTGGCACTTTTTGTGGCCCACTCTCAGGCCCAGCAGTGTCGCGGTCGTCTTCCAGGTAAGTAGTCGGGAGATTATCCCTATCTAGCTATAAATAATACTACAACTAACTCTTTTCTTTCTCTACAGTCCGCAGGAAACTTTGCACTGGAGGTCGAAATGTAGGAACTGCCACAGCTCCCAACTGCAGAAGTCGTCCAAATCCAAACATGTGGTGGTACGATCCTACTGACAACACCTGCAAGACAATGGCCTATCTCGGATGTGGTGGCAACAACAATCGCTACTGCACTCGGGTGGAATGTGAACGGAGGTGCAGGACTACACCTGCTTCTACACCTGCTCCTACACCTGCTCCTACTGCTTCTGGATAATTAAAAGGGTGCCCCAAAGAATACTAAAATAAATCGATTGACATTGCATAAGTATATTATACAGCCACTATATGTTTTTTAAAAAGGGAGGTTGTGGTGATGACAAACTAAAAGTTTTGCTTTTTCGCATTCATCATTCAAAAGGACATATGAATATTGTATTGTTTTTTAAATGTTAGGGGTTGTTCTCACATATTTAGTATTTTGTTACTTCCTTATATATATATTTTGGTACTTAGAAGACCCCATAATCGTTAAATGCCAATCGATAGTAGGTTAAAATCTCTAAGCATTTAGATACTTTTTTCCCTAAAGAATATAAAATATGAAATACTCTTTTGTTTTAAGAATAGAAAACACGTCTTAACAGTTACCTGTCTGGTATAAACTCTATACTTGACTACTCATTTCTACTACAACTATATACATTACAGATCCAAACTTGCTGGTTTCAATTTATATAAACTATGCATCAAACTACAGTTATTCACACCAAATTTCAGCTTTTAACCTTAGCTGGGATTCGAGTTGAAATAGGTTGACAGGCGTAACACGCTCGGTAACAGTACTAAAATATCTTCAGCAAGTGTGAAAACAAGGCAAATTAAGAGCAGACTCAAAGCAGAAATAGTCAAGTTGTGTTCGTGGTTTGTGTGACGTAAGCGATAAGTAATTAGCCCTGGATATTCTACAACTAATGATGCACAAGTCAGGCAACGACAGCCCACGATAAACACAAATAGTTTGGAGCCCAGACACAGTTTGCAGCCCACTGGACTGGAATTTGTAAAGCAAACAACTCGTTGTTGGAATTTAAAGTGACTTTTCAACAACAGCAACAACTAACTGGCTAACAAGATCATTAAGGAGGCCATTCTGGCAAATTATGTCCACTGCTCTGTATTGGTCTTTGATTAAGAACAAGTGCGGAGCGGGCAGGAAAAGTTACACACAAGATATATACACAGAGATAGAGACAGAGAGCGAGAGAGAGAGAGCAAGAAGTGGACATTAAAATGCACTTATCAGCGCAGCTGGAGAGCTTGGAGCCTGGAGCCTGGAGCGTGGAGCCTCGATAAGTACTCGTAAATAGCCAGAGTCAAGGGCAAGCGCTTTTGGCCAGGCCAATAACAATATTGGACCAGAGCGCTATCAAACCTGATCGGACGCTCGACTTCTGCTCCGATGCTTGGCCAGAGATAGGCTAAAAATAAACCAAATGCATTTAAGGCGGAATCCATTTGGGGAATTGAATCAAGGCCTTGAAGCCAGGCCAACAGAGATCTGGACAAATGTGGCCCTTGGCCTTCACTCACCTTGAAATGCCGTTGCGAACAGTCGCAAAGAATTCGCAACGCTCATCGTATCTCAAATCAGTTGCAGTTGCAACAGTTGCTGTTGATGTTGAAGTTCAGTTGCAACTGCAGTTCAAAACGACCACAAAGCTGCTACTTGAATGAGCAACATCATGCAATAATTTAAACTATTCGACTAGTAAATACCCTGCATAGAAATTATCAGAGATATACTTAATGTTGCAACTTGAAAATAAGTCAATATAAATACGACTTATTTAAAATATTTGCTGTTTTTCTGACTGATTTTAGACATCAATTCTCAAAAATCTAAGATTGAAATTTAGCATTTATCTAAAGGTCAAAGCAGTAAAGCTTGGATATAAATTTCTGATCTATTTGAACACAGTTGTTGAAGATATTTTCGAGCAACTGGGGAACCAGAAATTATTTATTTATGTTGTTTGCACAACTTTATTTGCCACAGGGTATATCAATTGAATATCGTTTACATAGCGTGTCTCACTCAGAGCGCTACTCAGCAGTTCCTGATCGTGGCCTTGATCTCTCATCCTCCTCCTCCTCCTCCTCCTCCTCTCCCAGTCCCAGTTTGTTAAGAAGTTGTTTGGTTTAACCCTTTGAGTGTTGCATTGCAGATAAATTGTGTGCACATACTGAAGCAATTGCAATCATTAAGCTGCCACAGATCTATTGCAACAATAAACCCAAATTGACGCATCAATTGATGCAGCAATGAGCCTAGATGAAGTCCGCTAACGACGACAACGTTGCAAGTGGACTGCAACAGGCAGCTTCTCTCTAAATGGTTTAAGGTACACCAATGCAGAGCAGTGTTGCCAGAGGAGCTGCTGATAAACGAAGCAACTAAAGCAAACCTTTCAAGAAAAGCAGCTAGACTTGGCTAGAAAAAGGCGGCATCGGCAACACTGGCAACATATGCTGTCTAGCAGCAGAACACAAACTAGAACCTGTAACGGCATCGTCTTGCAGAAGGGCAAGCGTATAAAAGGACGCTGCCCAAGCCAACCAAATACAGAAGTAATCAACGAGGCGAGTGCCTCAGACTTAATCCAATTGGAACTTCAACTGCAACTGCAACTTGAGATTCAGAATGCGATTCCTTTCGCTGGCAGCGGCTGCTTTGACTTGGCTGAGTTTGGCCAATGGTCTTGCACTGAACACCAACTATCCGTATGTGTATTCGACACAGGGAACGTCACTGGTGACGCCGACGCAACGACAGTATTTGTCGCAGGATGCACTGGGTCACTATGCCTATGGCTATGCCGAGCCGCATTCCAGCAAGCAGGAGGTGCGCAGCCTCGATGGCGTCACACGTGGCACCTACAGTTATCGCGATCCGAACGGAAAACTCCAGACTGTCGATTATACGGCGGATGCAGAGGGTTTCCATGTGGCTGCCACAAATTTGCCAATTTCACCGATCGTCAGAAGCAGAAGCATTGAGGCAGCTATTCAACTGCAGCCAGCTGATTCCGTTGAATTGGTCGCCCATGACGCCGCACGACTCCGTCTCTACCAAGCGCAGCAGCAATCCAATCTGGCCGAGCAGCAAGGCGATAAAGAACTGCCACGTCCCGTTGCAGATACAGCCGAGGTCGCTGCTGCCAAATCGAGTCATCTGAAGCGTGTCGCCTTCGAGCAGCTGCGCAACGAGCTGATCGGCGCCAGATCTATCCCAGTGCAACGCAGCACCCATGTCATTCTGCCCGTGAACTCAGTCTACGGTTACACTATTCCCAGCTACTACAGCTCGGGATTCCATTATTGAAACAGCATTTTTATGAACTTTGAGCTAATAAAGAGATTTGAGACTAAATAAAAAATAAATTGTAATTGAAATTGAATTGGGTGTCTGTAAGGATGTGGAATAGATAAGGCATATAGAGAAGTACAAAATTATATATCCAACTTCTTAGTAGATCTGATAATCGTATTGATACTAAAAATAGATGTTGGATAAGTAATTTCGTGATGCTTCGCCTCTGCACCTCAGCATCGTTTAGTGGTTATTGAAAACGGGAAAAATATGTTTCCGATATGATAAACTGTGTTTAACTCAATTCCTGTTGGTAGCTGACAACAGCAGCAACAACAGCAGCAACAACAGCAACAACAACAGCAGCAACAACAACAGCAACAGCAACAACAACAGCAGCAACATATCATAATCGCATGGCGATGGCGAGTTTTGATTTCAATTAAATTTAATAGCGGCAACAAGGCAGCATATCAAAAGGTAGCAACATACAAACAACATACAACAATGTACGCATGCTGCGAATGTTGCTTGGTTCCTTGACCTAAGGACGGCGGCCTGATTAAGTTCTTGGATGCGCTCGTTTTTGGGGACCCCGTCTCTGACAGATGAAAACAAATTGCGGCTTTTGTGTACGAATTTATGCACAACTTGTTGAAATCGACCAGAAATATTTATGTACAAACAGAGCAAGAGGAAGAGCGACTCCAGCAACAAGACAACAATAACAACAACAACAACAACAAACAGGGAATATGAAAGTAAACTGGACGACCTTCCCGAGAACGCACGATACTGCAAATATTTTTTTTGGCAATTGAGGGCTCCTCTTTTATTTTTTGGTCAGACGCTTTGTATAAAAAGCAGAACCGGCAGCAAGGGCTCCAACAGAGTTCTCTTGAGCGAGTACTAGTCCACGACACTAGCAGCGCCACCAAAATTCAAGCACAGCTGAAAACCACAAAAACAAAAACCAGAATGCAGCAGCAATTCAATTTTTATCTCTGCCTGCTGATTGCACCACTGGCAACTGGGGCGCTGCTGGAATATGGTGCACCACCGCCAGCCGGCACTATTGCTCAATATCACACCCAGGATGACTATGGTCAGTATGCCTATGGCTATACAGCGCCACTCTACTCAAAGCACGAGACACGCACCGCGGATGGTGTGACTCATGGATCCTATTCCTATGTGGATGCCAGGGGAGAACAGCAAACGGTCGACTACAAAGCGGATGTGGACGGATTTCGTGTGATCGCCAGCAGCCTGCAGCAGCAACCCAACAAAGAGACGCCCGAGGTGGCCGCTCTGCGTGCCCAGCACTTGGCGGCCCATGCAGAGGCCAAGCTCCGACTGGCTGGCGGTGCACATCTATCCCCGGTACAGGATACTCCCGAGGTGGCCGCCGCCAAAGTGGCCTTCTTCAAACGTTTCGAGGCGGAGAAGCTGCGCAATCAGCAACTCAGCAAGACGGCAAAGACAAAGACAAGTCTGCCCAGTCGCACCATCTTATCGCAACCACTCTATGTGTTGAAGCCCGCCAGTGGCTTCATACTCAAGTACAACACCCTGCTGGAGACACGCTCATCACCATACCGCGAATACCTTCCCTTGGCCTGATCGAGTATCACTTTCTCAACTCTTTTGATTTGTTTGTTTCGGTTTGTGTTAAGCAATAAATGATGGAATTGAAGCTACTCTTTACGAGGAAGGGAAGGATTGATGGGGCAGATGAGGATAGAGGAGTCGTCTATTGTCTTTTTAGGCACTATGGTGCACAGAATGCATTTATTCTTATGGCTACTATGTTCAACTGAATTCCTCAATGTACAACTGGGTCAATGGATCTTTAGGGGCACTCCTCTCGTTCTAGTTCCGTTTGCTTAAGAGCAGACTGCGACTGAGGGCCACGGGGCGCAGAGTTCTTAGTTCGGTGGGCGTGGTCACGCTGTACTTCGCACTGGGGGAGGTGTAGGCGTAATAGGCGCTAACAGGCACGCGCAGCTCCTGGCTATCGCTAGCCAATCGATCCTGCAGATCACTTAGCTTGAGATAGCGACTGGAACTGAGATCGGCCAGGGTATAAACCGTGCGCATCCTCAGATCGTTGGCATCATTGGTCAACAGTAGACGCTGCTCTCGAGCGGCAGCTTGCTGCTTCTCTCGAGCGGCAGCTTGCTGCTGCTGCTGCTCACGAGCTGAAGACTGATCCCGATTCCGATCTCGAATTTCATCATTGTTATCTGCTGCTGTTTCCTTATTGTTCTCCTCATCTAAATTGCGATTCTCCTGGCCACGCTGTCGCTGCTCGAGCATGGAAGTGAGCTCTGCACGCACTCTCTCCAGTATGTCTGCATCTTCATCACTCAGGGGCTGATCATCCTGCCGCTGCTCCTCTTGTGCTGTCTGCTCGCGCTGCTTCTGGTCCCGTGCCTCCTGTATGGCGCTGAGATGAGCCTTACGCGCCTCTTCCACCTCCGCTGTATCGGTCACTGGCAGCGGTGGCTTATTGTCATCGATGGGCGCCTTGGGCAGATTGCTGGCCTCCGCCTTGAAACCCTGGTCACCACCAGCCTTATACTTGACCGTCTGCAGTTTCCCATTGGCATCCACGTAGGAGTAGAAGCCACGCGAGGATCCATCGTATGTTGTGTACTCTGCTCTCGCTGCATTCTCATCGCTGTAGCCGTAGGAGTAAAAGCCGAGTGCCGTATCCTTTTCCTCGTATCCACGTCTCAGTGGAGAGATGCTTATGATGGGTCTTGAACTAGCTGCGTCAGCGATGCTCCACAATCCAGCGGTGGCCATGAACCAAATGAAGCACTGCATCCTGGGCAAGTAGTAGTTGATGTTAGCTGTGAGCTTGAACTGATGCTGCAGTTGCTCTATGATGGATATTTATACCACCCACTGTTTTGGTCCACTGGTAACCCAAGGCGGCAGTCTGCGCAATGACCTCCAAATCGCTTCAGGCGGCGTTTCAGCTTACAATAACCACCAACCAGCTGGGTATGTTGTAATAGTGAACTTAATATTGATATTGGTTGCACATGGATATGGATACGGCACCGATATTGCGCAATTAGACCACGCACTTGCAAGCAGACAACGTGGGGCTTCTCAATTTTATAAATAAATTATGGGGTAAGGCAAAAACAAAAAACCAAAACAAAAAAGTCTTTAAGGAAGCTGCAAAAAACAATCAAAGCAAAACAACAAACTAAAACTATAAATAAGAAATAACAAGAATTGAAAATAAAAACAAAGATTAGAGCATGTATTCGAATTAACACATATATTTATTGGGGTTTCAAATCTTATCATTGCAAAAATGCTAAAAAAAAAGTTTTTAACTTATCTTTATCAGTTTAAAGTTCTCACTCTCTTACTTCTTCCACATCAAAAGTAATTTAAGATAACGCTAGAGAGAGAATTGCAACTGAAAGGGTCAATGACATTATATTAAACCGCAAGAATACACAAATTAAATGCTCAGTACTAAAATAACTTATCTGCAGAGTTCAGCTACTCCAAAGTGCAAGGAATTGAAGCAAAAAAAACATGCTTCGGCTAGATATGCTCGACTAGAAGTTGCTCTGTGATCGTATGTGAAATATATTACTAGATATACTTATTTAGAAGATATACCCTACAATAAGTGCTAATAAGTGAGTTATTTTGAAATTTAACTGAACTTTCGAATGCCAAGGCTGAAACAAAAACGAAACAAACACCAATAAATTCAATGCTAATGAGAATGCTAATTAAAAATCAGTTTAGTTTTTTTTTTTGTTGAGGTCAACTGCCAACTTTTACGTAAAAGCAGGGTATAAGTCCAGCTGATAAGTGCGGGTCGACACGAACTGAATAACAGTTTAAGTTTCAGCGATTAATATTAACAGCTATCTGAGATCAGTTGAAAAACAATCGTCGAGGCGAGAACAAGCTGTAGCAAAGCAAATTGCAAATTCAAGTGAAACGCTGAAAATGGATTTGGCTGGCAAAAATGTGGTTTACCTCGGTGGCTTTGGTGGAATTGGCCAAAAGGCGTGCGCCGAGCTGCTCCAACGTAAGCTGAAAGTATGTTACCACATGTGGCCATTACATGTTGTGGTTGTTGGTTAATAGCTGTCTCTTAATAGGCGTTGGCTGTCATCGACTTGACGCTTAATGAGCAACTCTTGGCGGATTGGCAAACCCAATATCCAAATACTGAGATCTTCTACCAGAAATTGGACATTACCAACAAGTCGGAGATTGAGGCGGCACATAAAGCAGCTGGGGAACGATTGGGACACTTTGATGTCCTCGTCCATGGCATGGGTCTGATAAACGATCGTCTGGTGGAGAAGACCATACAAATCAATTTGGTGAATATGAAAATTTTCTTAAATTTGAGAAAAGTTAGATTTGTATAAAAATGCATCTTATTTTGAGAAAGTCTTAATTTGTTTGTTTGCCTACAAACATTTACAAATATATTTTCTACTTACAGTTAGGTGTTATCCAGAGCTGCCTGATAGGGTTGCAGTACATGGACAAGGCTCAAGGTGGTAAGGGTGGCATCATCGTAAACTTCTCATCCACAGCTGGCATCGAGCCAGCTTCAACGGTGGCCATCTACTCGGCGGCCAAGCATGGCGTCACCGCATTTACACGTGGCTTATCGGTATGTGAATCTAAAATGCAATCCCAACTGGGATTTTATGCTACTTCTGCCTTCCAGAATCCTGGTTACTATGCGCACACTGGCGTTAGCTTCATAACCATCTGTCCCGGCCTCACGGACACGCCACTGTTGGATAATATGGCTGATAACAGCACCTTGAATTATGACATACCAGTGATGCACGTGGTGGATCTGGTGAAGCGTCAGACCGCCCAGGAATGTGCCACAAATCTAGTCAAGGTCATTGAGCAGGGCCAAAACGGTTCCGTTTGGTTACTGGATCTCGGCGAGATGAAGCAGCTCGAGATGCCCGTCATGTGGACGCCGGTTCTAGTAAAATCTCCGTAATTGCTTCTATATCCATGCATTTGACAATTTAATCTTAATCTTATCTAAATAAAGTTATGGGAATTGTTTTTCTTACTAATTCATCGGACTTGTTAATTGTGCTAACTTTTAGTATCTTGCTTACCGGATACCTTTTGTTGTCTGCCACAAACCGCATCTACTCGTATAACAGTAAACCACAAGAATTATGACGAGTGATTGTGCTAAGATGACATTAGCTTAAATTTGAGATTGAGGGAAGATAAAAAATAATAAAAATCGTACATCTTCATTTAACCAATACTCCACCTTTTCACATATCAAACATATAGTGCCATCAAATGAGTTCAATAACCTTTATTTAGAATTCTCACACACACATTAAATTGTTAGTTTTTGCTCAATTTCTAATACATTTATAATGAATTCTTTTTTTTGTTTTGTTTTTAGTTTTTAAGAAAATTCAGCACACAAAAATAGTACACACATAATTGAGTAGTTTTTTTTTTTGCTAACATTTTTACAAGACTGCCACTCAAAACAGTTATAAACAGGACAAACATATCTGCCAGATACAGATATAGTATTCGAAACAATATTTGTATTAAGATCGAGTGATTATTATGCTAGTAATGTGTTTGAACTGTGTGTTTAGAGTTTGTGTGTGTGTGTGTGTGTGTAAACATTAGTAGTTAGTTAAGATTATTATAATAATAATAAGTACATATCTATGGAAATATAAAGACATTTGTTTGTTTGTTTCCCATTAAACTGGGAGTAGTTCATATGTTAACTGTAAATTTCACATCATCACAATTTAAGAATCTTCAACTTATAACACAAATCATCATCTTCTTCATTAGCTGAATATCTTCTCCTTCTTCTTCTGCTTTATTTTTTGTACATATTCAAATACATTCGAGTGGACATTATGTTTTTTTTGGGGGACCTATTTGTAGAATTGGATTGTGCTAAGGACTTTGTTGTTTAAAATGGATTAGTCTGAAAAATGTTCCGTTTCTTTTTCGTTTCCTTTTTTTTTTGGTATTATTTGGTATTGTCCTCGCCCTAACACATTTGATGCGTTAAGTTGGAAGAGATATATATATTTTTTTTTATTTATTATATAGTATAGTATGTTTATTTGAATATTAAACTATTGTAAGTCACTTGGCCAATTAAAATAAGCGCCTGATTGCAGCTACTTTAGAAGCACTTGTTGTGAGTATTGTTGCTGTATACATATTGCTGTATATATATATATATATATCTGATGTATCTATTACACAGAGATTGCCTGTTAACTATTGCCAGATTTAGATATATAAATTTAAGAACTATAGTATATATATATATATATATTCATAATTTATGAACGTCACTAACCCTAGTCACAAGGAACAGAAGCGTCTATCAAATACGTAGGCAATGTCTATATATATATATATATATATATATATATATCTGAAGTATAAGTACTATATAACTTTAGGTGAGAAACTGTCTCTCAGAACATTATGTCGATTGTCCATAACTAGTAGTTACCGTTTTACTTAAACATTTTGTTAACTTTCGGGTGGTTTTTCGTTTTTGTTTTTGTTTTTGTTTTTCTTTGTTTGTTTGTTGGGTGGTGGTATCATTTAAGTTTCTAATTTCCAATTTGCTACGAGTATATCAGCTTTGATATGTTGCACACATTGAATATATATATAACATATATGTAAAATATCAGATTGCTTAACTTAGCAAATTAAATGAAAAACAATTAAAATTCAATTGATAAAATTTATTGGCAAAATAAAATAAATAAAATTGTTTTGTTTTTTTTTTTTGAGGGGGGTGGGGGGTTAACAGAAGTTGAAAATTGCTTAAAAAATAAATTTTAATAATAATACAAAAAATAGGTGTAATTAATATAATACATATAACATATGTATTTATGTAAATAGTATGAAAATGTCGACTTTTTGATTTGCTTTTGGATCCCGTGCACTCAATCCGCAATCTGAAACGAGCCTCTATTTCCCAATTATTTAAATAATATGTTCCAAAAAAGATTACAAAACTCAAATCAACAACACAGACTGCTATGATGAACCCATTGGGTTTAGACTAAAACTGCACCACAATTGTCCAGTTATCCCAACCACCACACACCACAGTGGTGTGTGTGTGTGTGTGTGGTGGTCTTAAGTACCCAAAAGGTTGGTGAACGATTGGCGTTTGCGGATTAAAGGGATTGACACTAAATAATATAATGAGTGGGCGTTTTGGTACTTGAGATAAACTCTACTAAATCGGATAACGAACGTTAAAAAATACATATTACAAATCTCATTCGTTTTTTTTTTTGTTTGTTTTTTTTTCACATCATAGAATCGTTTCGCATCGTTTCTCTATCGATAATCAGTTATCAGTATTTCATTCGCTTAAGTATACATTTTACATACATACATAATATAGGAAATACATACATAGGTACATATTCATCATCATCATCATCTTCTTTCTGCAATATACATACGATATACCATTTACAAAATAAATATACATATGTATGTATTGCTTTCATTAACTAAAACAGAACAAACTCTGTTTTCTTCTTCTCTTTTTCGTTTTTCTTTTTGTTTTTCGCATGTTTTCCCATTAACAAACTGAGAAAATTCAATTTAGGTATTTTTTGTTCTTTTTCGTCTTATTTCTTTTGTTTTAGTTTTAGTTTTAGTCAACTGTTTAACAACACATTCATTTTCAATGAAGATCCCATTTCAATCAGCTCAGATCGGATCGGATCAGTGGCAAACGTTCGATCTCTTCTTCGTTTTTTTTTGTCTAATTAATGATAGTAGGTATGATAGGTTCTTGACTTTTGACTTAATTATTATATATGTATAAATCATTGTTAGGTTAGCGTTCGAATCAAAGTCTTCAAGCAAAATAATGGGGGATCATCTGATATTAATATATAATATTAATATATCAATTAAAATATAAACGCATGTATTACATACGTAGTAGAGTGTAGTATATAGTATATATATATATACATTAGTAATGCATGCATATTTATAAATACATGTACATTATGTATATGTATTCTGCAAGTATGACATCGCTTCTCACAGTCAACGAGTACAACGTAAAGGGACACGATTTTAATTTATTTTCAATAAATTTAATAATATAGTACAATAGTTAACAACATCGCACAATAGCGTTATTAAAATTTCTTTAAGAAATATAAACATTCATCCACATACATATATATATAAATTATCAAACGTATGCGGGTCCCCCCAGGTGCGGGCCCTACTTTACCCCCACAATTTCTAGAACATACATATATATATATATATATATGTTATATATATTTTCATCTTATTCTTTTCATCATCTTCTCTTTTAGGTGTATATATAAAAATAGCGTTTCGATTTGACATGCATAGTTAATAATTTAAAAAAAAATCTAAAATAAACAAAAAAAAAAAATATTGTAATAATAATAATCATAATAAACACAAATATTATTGTTGGTTTAGCTTTCAGAGGGGAGCAGCAGTTAACATTTTACATTCCGTACAAAATCACGATCTGGCGAGACTACATACATTATCAGCATTATGTAGTTTTTTTTTTTTTTTTGTTGGGTCCTTACAATTACAGATGGTTAATTAGCATTTTGGCATTCGATTCTAGTGCAATAAAATTTTTACCCATAATCGTTTACAAGTCGAGTGCTCTCTAAACTAAGGGACCCCCTCTATACCAGTTTCGGACGTTGTGTGAACTTTTCCTGAAGATCGCTCAAGTGTTTTTAGTTTTTTGTTTATATATATATATATATATATATCAATTTTATTAGTGGGAGCAACTACCCAACACCTTGTGGATATAATTAATTATTGATTCATTAGATAGCAAATTGAATATCTACGATCTAGAGCTAGTGTTATTGTTGTTTGTTGTTGTTGTGCTAATATTTAGACATCAAGTATAATCTATACGAGTGGTTTCAATTTGACTTTGAATAAAACATAACACGGACTATATCTATGTTCGGTTGGCCCGAACCCTCAATTCAAATAGAACAATAAACATACATATATATATATGTATACATGCGGCATATATAAGTTATATATAAAGAGCTTGACAACACTTTACATAGACAATTATATAATAAATTCTAGTTTCCCCAAAACCCAAATTTGTTTTTTTTTCCTTTTTTTACTTGTTTTTTCCTACTAATTTGTTTCATCTTCTTGTGATCGAAAAACGATTCCAATCGTTTAACTATTTGCTATATATGTATTAGTTAATTGAAAATTCTAGAATTTTAGCTGTGTGTGTGTGCGGTGTACAAACCTCAAAACGTGTCCCTCTTATCGAGAGACATCTGTTGTAAAATGATTGCATTATGTTTCCTCTAATCCAGCTTAATGCCACTGTCATCCGGATTCGAACCGACCTCGACAATGTCGACCAGTTTCTTCTCCAGCTCGATCATCATGCCGCTATCGATGCCACCATCAAAACTATCCTCGGACAGCAACTGTGGCTTCCTATCCACCATATGGAGCGGTTGTTGCTGCTGCTGCTGTTGATGCTTCAGTCTTTCCGGTTCGCTGACGCTGCTGCTGCTCCAATAATTGCTAGACGCATTTGTCGCATCGCTGTGCCAAATGAACTCACGTGCAGTAGGATTCTGTGAAGGATTGAAATGAGCAGCTACTCTTAGACTTTCGGTGCTAATACTTACCTTATTGGCATTGACATTCGGGTTGTGCTCGTTGTGCTCCGGTTTGAAGCCGGCGGCATAACTGGTGAGCTTATCGACGGGAAATTCGCTCTTATTCTTGATCGCATCGTTCTCCATGAGCCAGGAGTTGTGCCAATTGTTGCTCGTGGAGCGTTTGGGGCAGATGGGGCCGTAGCGACTATGGATGGAGGAACCAGTTGGCATATAGGTCGTTGCGTCGTCATCCAATATGGAGTCGGAACGCACAAAACTAGAGGAATCTGTTTTGTTGTTGGGATTATTCCAGTATAAAAGTGATGTATTGCTATTATTATTGTTGCT
Organism: Drosophila nr. perissopoda 5 BK-2023a; assembly: GCA_035044105.1. Lineage (NCBI taxonomy): Eukaryota > Metazoa > Arthropoda > Insecta > Diptera > Drosophilidae > Drosophila > Drosophila nr. perissopoda 5 BK-2023a. Next base: position 9,862,083 of record JAWNMK010000124.1, read on the forward strand.
ATGATTGTTGTTGCTACTGTTGTTGCCACTGTTGTTGTTGTTGCCACTGTGGTTGTGGTTGTTGTTGTTGTGATTGTGATTGCTGGGCCTATAGAGCGGCGTTGAGTTCTCGCTCAGCGGCTTGACCATATCTAGGTCAATGTTAACTTTACTCGGCGGTTTCTTTTCATAAAATGAGGTATCAGCTGTTGCGGTTAAAATGGTCGACATGTTGCTGCGACCGGGATTCTTGCTGGACGGCGCTAGAGAGCCAGGCGACGGCATATATGTATGCTCCCAATGATGCGCCAGTTTGCCGGGCAGCTGCTGCTGCTCGGCATTGGAGAATGGTGAATGATAAACATCCGCTGGAAGCATGCTGATGAAGCTCTTATTGTGATTGCTGCTGCTGTTGTTGCTGCTGTGGTTGTTGTTGCTGCTGTGGCTGTTGTGGCTGTGGTTGCTGTTGTTGTAGTTCGGTGGGTTGCGCGGTGGTGGTGGCGGATTCCGTTGATAGCCGTAGCGTTGCTCATAGTGAACCGACTGACCAGGTGGTGGTGGTGGTGGCGCCACCAGCAATCCGTTGAGCTGCTGCTGTTGCTGCTGGCGTGCAATGGGACTGGCATGTGGATGCATCAGTTGTGGATGCACCACGCCACCACTGGGCGATAAATTGTGTGGCGGCAGATTGCAGTTGGGCTCCAAGTAGCCACCACGAGGTGGTGCTGTGGATGGTGGCGGTGGTATCGCTTGCATAAAACGCATTGGCGATATGGGCATCATGCCCGCTGGACCGGCATGCGTAATCACATCAGGCAGCGGCTTCGCTCCCTTTGCGCCCTGTGGAGGAATACTTGGCATGCCGGCCATCGCCATGGGCGACTTAATGTGCTTGCCCCGATTGCGGGCGCGATAGCGATCGACCTCCTCCTGGGAGTGGGCAAAGGTGCAGCTGGCGCCACGCGGACAGACGCGTCGATGGTTGAGATCGCGGCACAGGCTAATCTTATACTTGGTGTTGTTATTGGCAGCGGCTGCGGCACCACTACCACCGCCGCCACCAGCGGAGCTGCTATCCTGTGGCTTGCGTATGCCATGATGCTGCAGGAAGAGGACGAGCCCCATGACTGCATTGCGTACAGCGTCCAGCGCCTTGGCGACATCGTCCCACGGTGCAATCTCCACGCCCGGATCAATGCTCGCCAAATACTGCAGATGGGGGTGGAGCAGTGCCAGCTTGGCGGGATCACTGGTCCGCTGCAGTGCTATGACCAACTCCTGTACGGATTGGGCAAAGGCCGATGGGGTCTGCAGTTTGTCAATAATGCTTTGCATGTGGGATTTGTGCGCAATGTCGCCATACAGCAGCGACGACCATTGTTCGGGTGCAATGCGCAATCCCGCCTCGGTGGCAATCTGAACGATTTGGGCATCATGTTCGCGTCGCAGTGCATCATAGGTGCGAAACTCTTCCTTGAGTTGCATCAGCGACGAGTCCGCCTCCCGCTTGGACACTTTAAAGCAGCTGGCGCGATAAAGCAGCTGCACCACATGCCCAATGCTCGTCTTGGACGCTTGAGGGAAATGCGGCTCCAATCGTTGCACCACAAACATGACCAGGACTTTGCGCGAAAGTGCCGAACCCTCTTCGAGAGCGAGCAGCACCAACTTGAGCACCTCCTCCTGCATGGCGGGCCCAAGGAATTGGCAGCCTCGAGTGCGCACTGCTGCCCACAAATTAGAGCTGAGCTGCTGGGGATTCTGATGCTGCAGTATTAGTTCGGTGACGGTGCGTTCGCCCAGGGATCGAGCGGCACGCAAGGCACGCACTCGACCCTCCTCCTCCATCAGCTGACAGTTGACCAGTGCCACGAGCTTTCGTTGCATAGGCCGCGTCAGCAGATTGCTGCTGTTCTGGTTTAAAAACGAACGCAAATGCAACGCCAGCTCCTCGATGCATTTCTTGCCCAGCTTGTAGCATTTCAATTGATCAGCCAGCAATTTTTTAACACTCGGCGCCAGATCGGCCAGATCCGATTCCTTGCTAGCCACAGCACCTCCATTGCCCACCAGCTGCAGCAGCGCATAATTAATGGGCAAACTATCGATATCCGTCACAATAAGAGTCTGCATTTTATATACGATATTTTGTAAGATTTCTTAATTACTTTGATTGAAAAATTGACTCACCTGATCGTAGGGACATTGGCGATTGTAGAGCGTTGTCAGACAGGGCCGGCATATTGTGTGGCCACAGCCCAGGCTGATCGGCACACGCTGGCTGCCATCGAACTCATTGCAGCAGATGGGACAGTTCAGAAAGTCTGTCCATGAGGGCGCCTGAATCGGCATGCTGCAAAAAGCCAACCACAGATATATAACATTTCAACCTAAAGATTTTTTCTATATTTAACTACATATTTAACACTTCATAATCAAATTTGTACACATTTATTATTCATCAGCATTTTGCTGTAATGATTCACAAAGGGTATTAAGATGCAGCTCAAGCGGAACCACAAACTAATATTTCTTGTTTTACGATTACCGATTATCGCACTGATACCCCACCGATACCTCACCGATACCCCAACAACGTCAGCTGTCGTTCCACAGTACACGCACACACGCGCGCATACATATACATATATAGCTGTATACATACATATGTATGTTGCTGCTCTGTCACTATGAGTTTGTGTGTTTGCCACATACCTATATACACACACACATACATATGCACATTTGATCATATGCAAGCATTCAGTTTAAAAAACACTTCCTTGACCAACTCTCATGGAGCAACAATACACTTTTCACTATACACACACACACGCATGCACATGCATTTCTAAAATGTATATGTATTAACGGTCGCTGTTATATAGCAACTTATATATATATATATACATATATATATAAATATATATATATAACAATGGAGAGAAATTTTGAAGGTAGTTCAACGTCATCAGCTCTCCGTCTGCTTTCTTTTTCTTCTAATACAAAGCGACCTTTTTGTTGCCCGTTGCTTATGTTTCTGTATGCATATTTATAGAGATATATATCTGTATTAGACGGTCCTTGAGCCTACGCAAAAGGAGAGGCGCCCGAGCCCCCCTTCCCAGAAATGACATGACAAAATTGGCAAAGCTGGAGGCTGGTTGTGTTACGTTTCACATTTCACTGTGCATTTGCCTGCTGCATGCAGCATCATTTGCTTTGTACTGTTAATTTAAACTCACCTTCAAATTGCACATATTATTGCATTAAATTAGAGGTACGAAGTTTCTTTTAATTTTCATTTGGCGTTTTATAAAAAATGGGGAGCAGAACTGGAAAACTATCGATAATTATGTTAGTCGATGCAGTCAATGGTTGAGCGATTTGCATAGTGGCATCTCTAGCAAAACTATCGATAGTATCGACTAGTCGATGTCTGGTCAGCTGATTTGCATTAAAATGTAATCATTTTTTAAACAGCACTTAAATATATTCGCAAAACAATAACAAATGGCTTTAACTTGTATATATTTATAGCATAGTTATTATACATTTTAACGTTTTGTAGTGTCTAGTGTGCGGCCCTATTAATTTATTTAAATTTAAACTGAGCAAACCGATAACATAATCTCATCTTATAGCCAAAAAAGAGAAAGAAAAACATAAAATCAACTTATAGCAAAAAACTTGGAGACAGGACAGCCGATAAAAACAATCAGGCAGCTTCCACATTTAAAAGTTATTTGTATATGTAAGTATAGATGTATAATAATTGTGAGATTATCAGCTTGGCTCATTGACTAAAGGAGTTTCGTTAACAAACAATGAATATATTTATATAATTATATAAATATATTATATAAAATCCAAAAATTTAATTTGTGCTCGCTTTTGCTTTCGCTCCATAATTCGATGCTTTACTGATCCTTGTACTATTTATTGCTGCACCCATTAGCCAATAGACTGTAAAGGTAAATAAGGAAATTATATAATTAAACTGATTATTGATTATGTTTGTTTTTTTGACATACAGAAACCAAGGATGCCCAAGGCTGTTATCAGTCCAAACCAATTGGCTGCCAGCAGCGATGTGATCAGGTAATAGAAGATGCACGACAACGAATATATCGCCCAGCCGGCAAAGTTGAGCAGACTGCTGAGACGTGGTCCATAGATTTTATATGGCACCTCCTTGATGCCAGACTTCGTGAAGAAACTGCCCGTCTCAAGGAAGCTATCGATTATGCGATCCTTCTCAACGAACAACTGTTGCAGCCACTCCGCCGCCTCCTTCTCGCCCTCGGGCACCTGCTCTAGGGGAATGCGTCGCATCAGCAGATAAGGCTCAACGGCCTTACCATTCAGCAGGGATAACATTGTGGGAGGCACCTAAAGAGAGATTAGAGTTAAGATTTGAAGCAAAAAAGTTTGTCAAATCGGAAACCTTTTCGTCGCTTTTAAATGCCAGATTGATGTCGTAGATGACTGGACAGATGCCACGCAGTGTGGGCATGCTGGCGGTGAATCCCTTGGAGCGCGGTATCAAATGATGCTTCAGTGGGGTCATGCCCCGTTCCTGGGCAAACTTGACAGATGCCTCGTGTTTCGTTGGGGTGAAACGTGTGCCCTCCGCATTGAGCAGTAGCCACGTAGGATCGGGATATGAATAGACGGCCTTTAGCTGCTTGGCAATAATCTCCTTATCCTTATCGTAGTCACGATTGAGGAATACAAACTCAGCTAGCCACCAGGCCCAGCCCATGCACGGCACATATCTGATTGCCTTTTTCGCATATGCCTTGCAATTGCCGAGAACGCCAACCTTATCGCTAATCATCCATCCAGCCAACCAATCAATTTCATATTTGTGATTCATGAGGAGCAGCACATGTTCCTTGCCAGCATATTTCTTCTCATCCTCCGCATCCATATAGACACGCATCTTGCAGCCCGCATACCAATCGGCAACAAAAACAAGTTCTGCAAAGGCAACATTAATATAATAAATAATATAATCGATTATTACTTACGGCAGTAGAAGGAGTAGCATAGGTAGTACATCAATTTGCGGAACAGGACCTTGCTGAACGGCTTGAGGAAGATGTGCAGCAGCAGTTGGGCAAAATTGACGGTCAAACCGCTCGTGAAAAACGTGATGGCAATGCATAAATGGATCAGTCTCAGTTTCTTAATCTCCGCCAGCGTAATCATCTTGACTCGCTTTGTAAATGTCTATCCTTGAAAAGGAAGAATTAATTTTTATTATTTATTTTTGTCTTCGTATATATAATATGTCTATAACAATAATGCTATCTAATAATATATATATATATATATATATATACACACATTCTTGAAAATGGAATTATGTAATTTGATTATCTATTTTGATGGTTACATAAGATATAACATATAATACTAATAACACTATCTAGTAATACATACATTCTTGAAAAGATAAGGAATTTTGGAATTATGTATACATAATATTTATATAACAATAATGCTATCTAGTAATATTTATATTCTCAAACAGGGAAAAATATACTTTGATAACTTATTTTGATGTTTTTATATTTAAAATTTGTATTTAATATAGTCGTATTTGAGTTAGAATCTTACTTTCAGCAATATTTTACTTATATATTTATATATACGTAACAAGTATAATATAATCGTAGTTAAGTTCGATTTTAACGATCCCTAGTAAAGTATTTCGGTCTCTAAGTAAACTTACTCATTCGGCAAGCGAAGCACTTCTGATCGATTGCGAATAATAAATTCTAGTCAATATTCGAAAAACAAAACAGAAGCCGAACAACAAAGCATTAAAAAAAAAAACAGCACTGCCAATCAATTTATAAAGCCAATTCAACCAAAAAAAAAACGTATCTTTATCAAGCTATACTTTTTCTACACATGAAGATAAGTTATACATTTATTTTTATAGTTCGTCAAGGAAAGCAACAAAAATGGAATTGGCGTAAAGATTACCGTGTAGTACTATTATTATTTTAATTCATTTTTTATTGGCTCGTGAACTGGCCAAAGTCCGTGATCAGCGCGTGCGACTCATTTTTAATTGCATAAATGAATATGTACAAAAAACAAAAGCACCCATACGCACACACGTAGTATCTACAACTTATTTACACATATTACATACATATTCAGATACGAGAAAAAAACTGTAAATGCGTTTGGGTGTGTGGGGGTTTTTGAGTGCGTGTGTGTGTGAGATTGTTTTGCCAACGTAATTTAGCAAGCCGTTATTATTATTAGAAGCATTATTTTGTTGTCGCATTGCTTAATGCGGTTCAATGACTGAAGCGGCAAATTAATTTATTTATCTAGTTAATATTGATGAAGGTCCAAGTAATACAAATATACACAATTATACACAAATATACTCAAATACACACAAATACATATAGACACCCATTGTTATATACTTTTCATATTTGATGGCACCACTTTACATATATATGCAACAGTATAAAAATGCGCACTCGGCACAAATTACCTTTGGCAACGTTTTTTGTGCGATTCGTTTGTTTTTTGTTTGTTTTTATTTTTATTTACTATAGTTGTTTTCGCAGACGAAACTCTGCAAAAGCAATCGTCATAACTATCGGCTGTACTGAACCAATCCTATCGATTAAGCACATGTGTAAGCAGTCGTTAATGCAGCCCTGGCTTATGCCTATTTGGCTCAACAGCTGATCTGCAATTACTTTATAAATGGCGGCAAATTTGAAATGCTGAAAGCTCAAAATCAGATGTTTATTTTTGTTGTAGACTGTGCTAAATAATAAAAGCAGTGCGGTATTTATTTATTGGAAGACACCACGATAAGAATGGTAACTGTTACCCTAGTCATACAATGTTTATAATCATCATTACTTTTATCTTATCTAAGTTCGATGCATTGACATACTGTTTATTTTGTCAATGCCAAAGTTCACTAAAATTAAGTAAAACTTGAACATTGACTTCAATGTGAATTCTTTATTATCAGTTGCACATTAAAAATGTTATAACGATATAATTACATATGTATATATGAAAGACATTTAATCGTCAGATACTTAAAATTAAATAAATTCTAATTAGTTTTCGATTTGGCGATGCCATAACTCGAAGCTTTGCCGATCTGCGACATATCGTTTGCCTTTTTCAGCAATAAGTAAACTAGAAATAGATAAAAAATGAGAAATTAGTATAATTATAATATAATTTACAATCTATTTAATAAAATACGTACAGATGAGTAAAACTGTGATCACGACTATGACTCCCAACCAGTTGGCCGTCAGAACAGACGCGATCAGATAGTATAAAATGGAACTAATGGAAATGGTGGCAACAGCACAAAAGTTAATTAGGGTGCTGAGGCGGGGCTGATGCAATTTTGAGGGCACCTCCTTGATGCCCGACGTCTTAAAGAAACTGCCCGTCTCAAGGAAACTGTCCACGAGGCGATCCTTTTCCACAAACAGATTCTGCAGCCAGGCAGCCGCCGCCTTCTCATCCACGGGCACCTCTTCGATTGGAAAACGGCGGATTAAAACACATGGCATCAGTTTTTGACCACTTAGCACGGAATTTATAGTAGTTGGCACACTGGCTTCCCGGCTGAAGACTACATTAATATCATAGATCGCTGGACAAATGCCACGCAGTGTTTGCAAACTGGTAGTGAATCCCTTGGTGCGTGGTATCAAATGATGCTTCAGTGGCGTCATACCACGCTCTAGGGCAAACTTGACGGATGCCTCGTGTTTGACCTGATTGAAACGGGTACCCTCCGCAGTGAGCAGCAGCCACGTGGGATCGGGATATGAGTAAATCACCTTCAGCTGCTTTTCAATCAGCATCTTATCCTTTTCAAAGTCACGATTGAGAAACACGAATTCTGCGAGCCTCCAGGACCAGCCCACAAAGGGCAGATAGCTGAGCGCCCGCTTGGTGAAGGCTTTTGTGTTGCCCAGAAGTTGCAGCTTGTCGAGAAACATCCAACCGACCAACCAATCGATTTCATATGCATGATTCATCAACATCAGGCCATGCTCATTGCCAACATGCAGACGCTCCGTCTCCGCGTCCATGAAGAGACGCACTCTTCCACCGCCATACCATTCAACGACAGCAACCAACTCTGAAATAGATCAAATAATAAATATAAATATATAAATATTTATACCTATTTACGGCCTACTTTCAATATTTTTACGCCGTTGCAAAGGTGACCAAAGTTCAATTGAACTAACTCAACGTCTTACTCATTTTAACAGCAATCACATACACACAGGAATATTGACAAAAGCAGCTAAAACAGCCGGCATATATATATATTCATATGTATATAATAAATAAATACTTGTTGCTATTCATGCACTATTTGCATTTTTGTGAATTCGCAAAAATGACCAAAGTTCATTTGAACTAATTTGTTGCATTTGTATTTTGTTTTCTTAAACAGAACTTACGTGCAAAAGAAGTATAGCATGGATACTTAATTAACTTCCGATAGAGTGTGGGATTAAAGGGCTTAAACAAAACCAGCAGCAGCAATTGTGCAACACAACAAAGTATAGCAGCAGAGAAGAATGTAATTGCAATAATCATATGGCAAATTGTACTCTTTTTGAAGTCCTCAAAACCAGCCATGTTGAATCTAAAAGAGAGAAGAAATATTTATTTAAGCTGCTTATTAAATCAAGATATTCCGTTCATTCAAATAATGTTTATAATATAACATCGAAGAAATTTACGTAACTCGACTTGCATACGACAGTGCACAAAATGAAATAGTTATTAAATCAAATTGAACTTCGATTTATTCATGCACTTATCAAACGGATTATTATCTACACAAAAAAAATAGCCACCATAATCAGCTCAATAAATTTTAACATTACTCACAAAAATGCAGCAGCAAAAAAACTCACCTGTTTAAAAGCGTAGATCATTAGAACGAGGCCGAAAGAGAGGAAGGGAGAGAGAGCGGGAGCAAAGACTTCCTTGTTAGCACAAGCAGCTGCTGTGGTCAACTGAGTGTAAAAATTGAGTGCCAAACAATTTCTACTAGTTCTATTGACTGATTTGCTGTTTTTATTTGTGATTATCAAAAATAATCACCCTTTTACCGTTATCAATACGTGTGTGTATTTGTCGCAATAGGCGTGTAGCCCAAGACAGAGAAAATAAAACGCGCTTACCACATATTTATACCTAAAAATAAATATTTATATTTTTTTATTATTTTTTAAATAGGTATGTGCATTTATTTTATGACCTGTGGCCAAGTTCATTTGAACTAATGGCACTTATCTCCCGTTCTACACATACAAACACAATCGAACGTTCGTGTGCGAATGTTAACACAAACAGCTGCAAAAGCCGGCAAATTTGTTCATTTGTATTTGTGTGCTTTGGTGAACTGCGATAAAATATCAAACAAGTATTAACAAATATTAATGAATATCTGTAACTTTTATAAAATGAAATTGACATGTCTTATTTTGCTGTCTGTTCCTGTATTAGGAAACAATACGCTCTATAAATAATCTAATTGGACAGCATATAGAAATTGTTGTTCTATTTAAATACACGATTTGTGCGATATCAGTATCGATGACAGGAGCTTCTCAACAAAAAATCGATAAGAAGTTATCCTCAGTGTCTCTCTAGCTGTTAGCTGCTCTGCAGTGAATAACATCAAAAACATTTCTTCTTCTTTTATTGCCATTCTCCACGATCTTCAACACGTATAAAAGCCGTCGTCGCCGCAAATTCTTTTTTTTTTTTGCAATGCACGCAAACAATTAAGTAAAAGTTCTAATCTAATTGCCATTTTATTGGTGCGCTGCAAGAAAAGAAGAAGCAAACAATTTGCTAACTGTGCGGCAAATAGACACAAGGCAGCAATTTGCTGGCTGAAACGAAGAGAAACAATTTCTGCCGGCAGACGCTTTTTTTTGCAACGAGAGAGAGAAAGAAAGAAAGAAAAAAATCGCGAAACGTGAGCAGCTTTTGTAAGTATTTTTTATGCTGCAAAATGTATAATTAGCTAATGGTTGACATTTTTTCCCCTACTCCCCTGCCCTTTGTCTACCCGTTTACAGTTAGTGTGTTGTGTTCCGATTTTATGAGCCATGTCGAATGTGGAAATCTACGATTCGACCAACTCGGAGCTAAGCAGCGATGAATACAGCCACGACGAGGACGACGATGCTTTAATGGATGTCGCCGTCAGCAAACAAACCCCACCAAAGTCCACAGAAACATCGCCGGCCAAAACAGATAACAGTGCTGCAACAACACCTAGAAAGTTATCGGTTGACTTGGATGCAATTGTTGCCGCCGCCGGATCAACTAAGACTCAGGCGCCAGCCACTGGGTCAGCAACACAGCGTCAGATTAAACAAATGCAGCGCAGCAACGAAGCAAATTATTATTATAAGCAGCGCAGCCTGAAATGGTAAGCAAAAAAAAACATTCAGATCGCTTACAGTTCTCAGTGAAGATTTCAATGCAATTAAAATATAGATTTTCATTTGAATTATTTAAATTTACAAAACATTTACATTTAAAATTTGAACTCCGTTTTTGAGTTCAACTAAAAACCAGGGTTGCACTGAACTTTGTATTTGTCTTACATTTCAAATAATTAACATGGTCAATTTAGATTTACATTAGTGTTATTCACATTTCCTGGAATGTGCTTCAGAGTTCTCCATTCTTCATTCTCAGTTTCAAAACAATCGTGTAAATTTACATTACTATTTACTTTTACATAGAATTTGCATTTCAAAATTGAACTATGCTTTTGAGTTCATCCTAAAACCAGGGCTACATTAGACTTTTTCACTTGCCTACTTTTCAAATTGTCAAAGTTGTAAGTAGAACGACTGAGAACCAAAATCGAACTGATTTTTTTTTAATATCATCTTTTCTTTTCGCAGGTTGCAACGTTTGGCCAAAAAATCGGACTATTTGCGTCAGTTGAAACTCTCTTTGCCCATTCGAGAAGCACAAGCGAAGCGCATGGCCAACAATCGGGCCAAAAGGATTATGGACTTGGGGCAGTTGGCGCTGCAGCGTAAACGCAACGAACGCACCCCAAGTCGCAGTCGCAGTCGCAGTCGCAGTGACAGCCCCAGTGGCTCAGAGGTGGTCTGTCTGGACGACACAGAGAACGAGGATACGCCCGAGAAACTAAACGAGACGCCGGCAAGCAACTATGCCCCAAATGTTGGACTACAGCTGGAGTTGGCAACAGAAACGGATGCAACGTTGGCTAACAATGGCAATGTGCTGGATGAATTCTTGACCATGAAACCGGTTATTGAAGCCGAGGTTATTATCGAACAGGTCGTGGCCGTCGCCGTTGATGAGTTGAAGAGGGAGCTGGAGCTGCCACAGCAGGAGTTGCCCATGCAGCTAATTGTGGAGCCAACAGCAGCAAATACGCAAAAACGGCGTCGCTCGATTTCGCCGCCTTCTCCAGCGGCAGCAGGAGCAGCTCAGGCAAATGTGGACAACCGCGTTAAACCAATGCTCGCAGCTCCTCAAGTCATGGATGACGACTTCATTGAGTTCTTGCCGGTGCAGCTAACGATGACGACGACAACAACGCCACTGCCCAAAGCAGCAGCAGCTGTTGCCACTTTCAGACCCAGCATTGAGCCGGGCTTCAAACTGGGCTTGCCCTACACACTGACACCATCATCTGCCGGCGGCATCGACTTATATACTCAGAAGAAGCTGCTGTGTCAACAACGGCAGCAGCCAGAGAATATGACTGCCACCAATTCATATAGCTTGGAGACGCCGCCGGTCGTTGAACCCATGGAGATTGTCTATCCAAGTGAAAAGACGCAGCCCATGAAGCCAACTCCAAGCCAGCAGACAGTTGTGATTCAACAGGTGACAGTTAATGAGGCGCCCACTTTTGCCACGCCCTTCAACTTGCAACAACAGCAGCAGCACTTGCAACAACAACAACAACAGTTGTCACAACAACTGCAACCCACAGCACAGCTGCTGCAGCCACGTCCACCCAAGCCAAGCTCCGAATCCACCAACAGGCAGACGCAGACACAAACGGCAGTAACTAATTCTTCAGCTCCTCCAGCAGCTGCTCCAGTAGCTCCTCCAGCAGCTCCTCCCGCAGCGCCTGCAACAAATGCACGCAACAAACCGAACTCAGTTGAACTGAATAATAGCAACATTAATAGCGATGCAATCTTTCATCAGCGTGTCAGGGAGCTGTACACGGAACTCGATGACATTATGAGTGATAAGGTGCGCAGCGTTAAGCCGGAGCTCAAATCCTTCGATGAGGAGAAGATGCGCATTGAGGCGGACATCGAGACGCTGGACAATTTGATTGGCCAGAAGGAGATGGAGTATAATCGTCTGCTGCACTTGCGCTGCATCAAGGAGGAGTTGCGCGTGCGCATCGAGCGCAAGGAGCGCATTGTCATCATGAAGGAGATTCTGCCCACGATCCTCAACAGAAATTGCAGCACATCGGAGCTGTATGAATTGAATTCGCTGCTGCTCAGCGAACAGAATGCACCGATGCCTTCCTCCTCATCGCGTTTTGGACTCAATGCGATGAGTCAACTCATCGATCGAGTGGAAAATAGTCTCGATGATATCAAAATGTTGCGCGTGTTAGTAAAATATTTAACTATATATTTATATGCTTTGATTAACATTATTGACTCCTTCATTTAGCGTTCTGGGCATGCCGGAGAAGCCAGCAGCTCGTGTGGACATGTCTATGCCGCCGCCTCCAACTCAACATTATGAGGCACCGTCATCGCATCACAGACACAACTCGGTGCCGGCAATGCGTCCGCCCCAACCGCCTGTGGCAATCGATACTTCAGCTGTCTATGGACGTCACGACTATCCACGTGGTGACACTGAGCAGTCCACGGACTCGGCCAGGCGCCATAAGCTACAGCCGCCGCCGCAGTCACGGTTAGAATTCAGCCTGAATCAAATCAGTATCAATTTTAATCATAACTTCTTTTGCAGTTTTCAGCAGCTTATCAATGAGTCCAAGCAGCTGATAAATTCTACATCGGATCCCAGTGCAGCATCCACATACCGCAATCGGCAGCAGCAGCAGCAGCAGTCGCCACATCATCATCATCCTTATCATTCGCATCCGGTGGATGCGCATCGCAGTCATCGCAACTCGCTGGACAACCATTTCGATAATGATGCCTCAGCCAAACCCTTGTACAACAGCAGCCCGCTGGGCAAGCAGCACAGTCAGCGCCAAGTCAACTATATAAATACGCATGTGGGTTGATTACCTGATCAGGGATTAACTTATGCTCATCTTGTCTAACTATTTTCGCAGTACAATGACACACATTCCATGAATCGTACGGAAGATCGCAGCAGGAACAACAGTAATAATAATACTAATAATAACTATAATAATAACTCAATTAATAATAGAAGCAAACGCTTTGCAAATGGACCAGAAGATCAACTGAAGGAGCGCAGCTGCCAGCATTGTGAGAGGCGCAATGCGACCATTCTATGTGGCAACTGCAAGAATCAATGGTACTGCAGTCGAGATTGTCAGGTGAGCTGGCCGGGATTCATTTAATCATTAGCTGCTGCCATGGTGTAATCTATATTAAGTGGGGAATGGGAATAGTGGGTGGTTTTTTACTTCTTGTGATGCGCAGAGTGTGCAAGAGAGATTATTACTATTATTAATGGTGATCTGTCAGATCTATGGTTCCCAATTTGCTTTAATGTGCTTTGAGAATTCTTTAGCATTTTCACAAAATCGGCTGACAATACCTAGTTTAGATAGGTGACTTCTGAGTCCTGGCAAGAGATCAGGTATAATCCATCCCAAGTCTGTTTTTTTCAAGGCTGTTAAATCGTTTTTGATTATAGTCGACTTGTCTGAGATTTGGTTGCCTCTGCTAAGCTCAATTGTTCTTGCTTCATTTCTAAGTTGCAGCTGTATTCTCTGTCTTGCTGTGCTACAAAATGGGTCTGATCAGGTTAAGGATCAGTCTGTTTTGGTTTGGCGGCAGTTCAAATCAAATTGAAGCAATTATGTATTATCATAAGATGTTTCAGTATTATTCTATTATTATTATTATATATTTATATGATTAATTATTCTACAACCTTTAATTGCAACTATGCAAATCATATATATAATATATATAAATATAGTTACACCATGCTGAGCTATACCTTTATCTGATCTCTTACTAAAAATCTCAACTCGTTGCAGATACGCGCCTGGGATGCTGAACATTGCGAGACGTGCACCAACTAGGATATATATATTTATATGTACTCGCTGCATCAGCATTACTACTACAATTTAAATATGACATACATACATAAACATATATACATAGCCGATCCCGCTCATCAGCCCCTTCATGTATTAGTTAAGTTCCACTATCGGGAATTTGTAATTGCAATGCATTAAAACTTATATGTGTAATTAACTTACAATCAAACACAACAAGCACACACACCTAACACACACACACACAGACATTTTCCATTCATATTGTAGTGTCGTTAATTGCAATAGAGAACAACATTCGTAAAACCATTAAAAAATATGCATGCTATGAATTCAAGATTTATATTTATACTTTTTGTGTTTCCTGTCAGCTGCTGCTGCAAAAAACTTGCAACTTACGCCTGATATTTGATTGACTGCCATCAATGTGGATTGATGTCGGTGTACATAGAAATGTATTTCCCAGAACAATTAATCTTATGATTTATGCCAAATTACTTTTGTGTTATTATTAAACAATTTTGTTTGTTATTGAAATTGAAAACCAGTTGCTCAACGCAATGCTGAAATTGAAACTTAAATTTAAATTGACCTCCGAAAGTATACTATATAAAATATTGTATTAAAAGATGTACTTAAAGATGTAACGGTTGCCGACCAAGGTCGACACACTTGGGCCATCTTTGGCCCGTTGTGATATAAAGATGTGAAATTATAGATATCCGATCTCTACTTGCTATATCTGCGCACGTTGCACACCAGCTGGATATCTGCGATGTGCAGGTGCAGCGGCTGCCTGTTGCACCATTGTGTGCCACGTCGCAGTTGACGGATGCGCAGCTGCCGCTTGCAGTGCAGCTTGAATTTGAGATTGGGATTCCAGACGGCGTTGCCAGCGTTGCGTGCGACGCATTTGAAGGCATATTGCCACCACAACCGGCTGTTTTCCTTTGTGCTGTGCTGTGTATAGCGGATTGAGGGCAAATAGTAAATATGTTCAGTATTTTTATTGTTGTATCCATAATAATTTTTGATTTGATTTTGGCTTTGTGATGGCTTACCATATAAACGGGCAAGACGTAGAAGCGTTTGCATTCGCGCCGCCTAAAATTGAACGCTATCGGATGCCTCAGCGTTGTCGACACCTTTATCAGGTGCGATCGAATGGCGCTCGAATGTGTCGCTTGCTGGTGCTGCAGCCGGGCCTGTGTATCCATTGTTGTTGTTGTTGTAGTTGTAGTTTAGCCAAATCGGCATGGAAATAAAAATGATAATGGCAACCAGTGGAGACGAGCGCACACAGGCACGCGCACGTAGTTAATTAGCTTTTCAAACAATTGAACATACATATTTATTATCTAGTTTTTTTTTTCATACGCTCACATAGAGCAATATAATGAGAGGCTTAGGGTATTTTAAATCTTAAAAGGGGTTTAAGTTGCTAAGTTTTTTTGTTTTATTCCTCGCGAATACGCGTAATGAAGGAATAGGCGAATAGCGCGAGAGAAAGCTTCCTGGCTGCAAGGAGTACCCTGTGCACAGGGTGTCACCTGTGATGAATAAACTACTCTTAATAATCATTCACTTATAATTAGTGAAGAAATAACTTTTGATTTAAAAAAAAGGGTATACAAACTTAACTGTAAACATAAAACTTCGATCTTGTGCACAGTTTAATATGCACAAAATGTTTGCGTTTTTTTTCTTTTTCTTTAATTGAGTTAGAAGAATTTGCGCTACATTTGGATTGCAAATGATTCAAAGCCAGCACTTGTAAATGACAAGTGAAACTCCATTAAGATGTTGGCTGGGGGTAAGGGTGAGGGAGTGGATGCGGTGTGGGGTAGCGGGTGCTTGCTGCGGTCTCTGACTCTCAGACTCGCCGAGGCCTTAGCCTTGAACTTGCTTATCAAGGCGGCTATTTTACGATTTGCCAGCTGCTGTTATTGTTGATGTTTTTGTTGTTTGCATAATTACTGTAAAAATTACAGTTGCAAAAGTTGTAAATTGGTTCTAATCGCCAATATGCGGTTTGAATAAATGCGATCTGACAATCGCCGCAGTTGGAGTCGTAGAGAGAGCAATTAAAACCGCTTATCAGTTTAGAGTCATAGCTCAAATTAACACACCCTTCCCCCCACTCAGGGCACACCTAGGTGAGCGTCCTCGTTGGGTGTTTCTGCTGCCAGCTGTGTCGATATTGACAAATTGACAACGATGACGTGTTTGGCGAGCTGCTTTCGCTATTGGGTTTTTGTACCTTGCAACCATTGAAAATGGGTAAAAAGGGTATATTGGTTTTGAACAAATGTAGCAAACAAGTCGGTATGGTCATGTACGTCATGTACGTCATGTACAGCTAGAGAATTCAAATTTGTATAATTTTCATACACCCGATGAAGATCAAATTTTCCGCATTTTATCGATAACTGTCTACGTTTCTCGAATATCGAATAAAATACACACTTTTAAAGGCAGATGTTGTTAATCAAGCTATTATCTGCGTATGAGTATTGTTGATCGGCTAGTCAAACTTCATCACGATCAGATGCAAAAACTTATTTGGTATGCATAAATATGCGAGCGCATGTGTGAGAAAGGGATGGCATAATAATCGACACGAGCGCTAATTTGGTTGGGTGTATTCTCTGCAGAGCCCCGTTACAGACGATTGCATTTATTCCACACAACAATAAATTTGCCAATAAGACTAGAATACATGAAACAGCTGGATGCAGGGTATATCATAGCGACCACAGCATTGTTATTTGTTGGCAGTTGGTCTTCGGTTTTGGGTATTATTAAACAGTTTTACAAGCCGCTAACGTTCGAAAATTGTTGCTAATTAGTTGACAGTGTGCACGCCGGCGCAACAGACCTTAAAAAGAAGAGGGCAAGGCGAATGGGAGCGACGTGGGGGGAAGGTGTGAAAAGTGGGAGGCGTGGGTCTAATAAAATGCCAGACACACATTGTCATGCCTGCGATTGTTGTTGTTGTTGTTGTGCCATGTCAGACAACAAGCACTCAAATGAATGCGATTCTGTAAGAAACACAAACAAAGCTGAAGGAAATATGTATTCTTGGAAAACAAACTAATAATAGTAAATAGCAAATACAACAAATAATACAAAAATAGATAATAAAAGCAGATTAAAAACAAAATCAGATGATCGATGATCATCCTATATATGGGCATAGATCGAAGCTTCAAAATGCCATAACTTCGTCAAAACTCAACTGATTTTAAAAAGCAAGGGCTTTTTGATCATAGTTTTGCCCCTAAATCAATCGTACATTCAAAGTTAAAAATGAAATTTTAGGTCGGAAGACAAGTAAAAATTATAGCCTGAAAATGGATGTATCCATATATGGGCATAGATCGAAACTTCAAAATGCCATAACTTCGTCAAAACTCAACTGATTTTAAAAAGCAAGGGCTTTTTGATCATAGTTTTGCCCCTAAATCAATCGTACATTCAAAGTTAAAAATGAAATTTGAGGTCGGAAGACAAGTAAAAATTATAGCCTGAAAATCGATGTACCGATATATAGGCATAGATCGAAACTTCAAAATGCCATAACTTCGTCAAAACTCAACTGATTTTAAAAAGCAAGGGCTTTTTGATCATAGTTTTGCCCCTAAGTCAATCGTACATTCAAAGTTAAAAATGAAATTTGAGGTCGGAAGACAAGTAAAAATTATAGCCTGAAAATCGATGTGTCGATATATGGGCATAGATCGAAACTTCAAAATGCCATAACTTCGTCAAAACTCAACTGATTTTAAAAAGCAAGGGCTTTTTGATCATAGTTTTGCCCCTAAGTCAATCGTACATTCAAAGTTAAAAATGAAATTTGAGGTCGGAAGACAAGTAAAAATTATAGTTTGAAAATGGATGTATCGACATATGGGCATAGATCGAAACTTCAAAATGCCATAACTTCGTCAAAACTCTCCTGATTTTAAAAAGCAAGGGCTTTTTGATCATTGTTTTGCCCCTAAGTCAATCGTACATTCAAAGTTAAAAATGAAATTTGAGGGTCGGAAGACAAGTAAAAATTATAGCCTGAAAATCGATGTACCGATATATAGGCATAGATCGAAACTTCAAAATGCCATAACTTCGTCAAAACTCAACTGATTTTAAAAAGCAAGGGCTTTTTGATCATAGTTTTGCCCCTAAGTCAATCGTACATTCAAAGTTAAAAATGAAATTTGAGGTCGGAAGACAAGTAAAAATTA
Organism: Drosophila nr. perissopoda 5 BK-2023a; assembly: GCA_035044105.1. Lineage (NCBI taxonomy): Eukaryota > Metazoa > Arthropoda > Insecta > Diptera > Drosophilidae > Drosophila > Drosophila nr. perissopoda 5 BK-2023a. The sequence goes on from JAWNMK010000124.1 coordinate 9,880,620, forward strand.
TAGTTTGAAAATGGATGTATCGACATATGGGCATAGATCGAAACTTCAAAATGCCATAACTTCGTCAAAACTCTCCTGATTTTAAAAAGCAAGGGCTTTTTGATCATTGTTTTGCCCCTAAGTCAATCGTACATTCAAAGTTAAAAATGAAATTTGAGGTCGGAAGACAAGTAAAAATTATAGCCTGAAAATCGATGTACCGATATATAGGCATAGATCGAAACTTCAAAATGCCATAACTTCGTCAAAACTCAACTGATTTTAAAAAGCAAGGGCTTTTTGATCATTGTTTTGCCCCTAAGTCAATCGTACATTCAAAGTTAAAAATGAAATTTGAGGTCGGAAGACAAGTAAAAATTATAGCCTGAAAATCGATGTACCGATATATAGGCATAGATCGAAACTTCAAAATGCCATAACTTCGTCAAAACTCAACTGATTTTAAAAAGCAAGGGCTTTTTGATCATAGTTTTGCCCCTAAATCAATCGTACATTCAAAGTTAAAAATGAAATTTGAGGTCGGAAGACAAGTAAAAATTATAGTTTGAAAATGGATGTATCGACATATGGGCATAGATCGAAACTTCAAAATGCCATAACTTCGTCAAAACTCAACTGATTTTAAAAAGCAAGGGCTTTTTGATCATTGTTTTGCCCCTAAGTCAATCGTACATTCAAAGTTGAAAATGAAATTTTGGGTCGGAAGACAAGTAAAAATTAATTGAGCGCAAGACAAAGAAAAAAAATGCTTGCCTATTTAATTGTTGCTGCTGCTCAATTTCTTCTTTTGATCGGTGTCCTTACAATAAACATTGCGAATAAAGCCAATGAAGGACAAGTCAATTGCCGAGAGAGCAACTGAGAAGAGTGCGAGAAAGATTCCTGGCCGAGCAGCAAGGAGTACCCTGTGTGTGTACAGGGTGTCTACTACCCAGGCATTCTTGATTCATTCTTTTTCACATAAGCCGTACAAATTCCTTCAAACGACAAATGTTCTTGAACTGGCGGTTTTTACACATATTGTCATTTGCATTCATTGCCAGAAAGTTAACAGCACATTGTTAATAGATCATTGTGTATATCTCAATTTTAAACTCAGCATAAAAGCTATTTCAGCATTTAACATAACAGAAAAATTAAAAAATGAAGAATAACCGAAAAAAAACAATCACAAATTAAATAACAATTGATTCCGACGTGGAAGAACTGTTATTTGATTTTATTATTATTGTGTATATATTGTAAATTGACTGATCAACTGATAGATAGACTTCAATTGACCTTCCCACAAGAACTTTCCCGATCCACTACAAAGAAACAGAAAGTTAAAAGTTATAACTTAAAGAAACACCAGCAACGGTGTTATCCGATTGGAAACTTATATGTTTCCAATGGGAAATTATATACAAATCTAATTCAAGCGCTCTTTTTGCTGTTGTTGTAAAAGCTGTAAATGTTGAACTATGTGCGTGCTGCGATTGTGTGTATGTGTGAGTGTGTGTGTGTGTTTGCTGGGTTGTTACTATCTCTATCTGTCATAGCTTTGACTTGTTGTTGTTCTGTTATGCATATATGATTCAACGCTTGTGTGTACACAGAACAACTCCCACAAGCACCACCAACACCAATACAGCAATACAACCACAGCGACCACAATGAGTGGCGTTTGAGTTTAACAGTTCAGTTCTGCCCGACGGCGACGGCGACGACGACGATGACAACCGAACCCGAGCCGAGCGATCTACCCGTTTCTGATATTGTTTTTGCTGTCTGCCATTGTCGTTCGTATCGTGTCAATTCGAATTTCGCATTCGTTCGGTTCGGTTGGCACTGTTTTTTATTTTTTAGGGTCCGCTCTTCGCAGCCGTAAAATTTCATGTTAATCAATGTTAATTTATACATTTGCTTAGAATCAAAAAAGATATTTGTTTTTCCAACAAAAGTAACATTAAAAAAAAGGCACGCTCGAAATTTCATTTGATTTAATTTGATTTTCCGAAACGAGCAGTGATTTTTGGTGGTTTTTTGGGGGCACGAACTTTGGTGCCAAGCACTCAATGGATCCGGATTTTGTGAATAAATACAACCAGGTGCTGAGTCGCCTCAAGCTGGTGGAGAACTTCGATGGCAGCGATCCCAGCAAATTGGCGCAATTTCTGCACAAGATCGAGGCGCTGATGCCGGCCATCAACTCTTTCGATGATTACTATAAGGCTCAGCTCATCGGGCACATTAAGAACAAGTGCACGGATCGGGCAAGGGATGCGGTCTTCACACGACAACTAAGTGCGCCGGCAGCCAGCGGCAAAGGCAATGGTGCTCTGCTGAAGGCGGAAACCTGGCATAAGCTGCGGGAGCAGCTGCTCCACAATTTTGCGGAACGCGAGTCGAGCTACAGCTTGATACACAAGATTAGGAGTGCAGTGCTGGACTCGAATATAGAGCTGTACTATCAGAAGATCGCCAAATTGAAGCAGCGTCTGCTCAACCGCAAGTTGACCCACAATGACACCTTGTACGCCCTGGAGGACATTGAGCGCATAACTTTGCAAGTGTTCCGGGATCATTTGCCGGAGCCAACACACTCGATGATATTGCGACGCAATCCGAAGAGCATGGAGGAGGCCTATCGCTATATTGTGGAGGTGCAACAGCAGTTCTACACGCAGAGTGGACCACTTGGTGGGGAGCACGGGGCCACCTTTAGCACCAGTCACAAACAGACCTTTGGCGTGGGCGTGGGCACAGCTGGCTCTGGTGTGGGCATGGGTCTGGGCATTGCCTCGGTGGGCTTGGCGAGCACCGGCTATGCCGGCTACAATCGACAGATGTCGGACAAGGGCATGGTCAACAGCCATGGCTATCATCAGCCGCACCATCAGATGCACCAGCAGCAGCAGTTGCACAACAACAAGAGCTATTACAATCAGGCGGCGCCAGCTGTTGGCGCCGGCAAAACGAATCCGATGTTCAAGAGCATTGGCAATCCCTCCTTCAAGTCCAGTTTCAGTTACAACGGCAGCAGCAGTCCCAGCATGACTGGCGGCTGGAACACCAACAGCGGCAGCAAGCTGGACAAAAACACATCCAAGGATGCCAAGGGCTATCAGCAGGGCAAGAATAAAGCAAACAGCGGCAGCAGTTGGCGCAAATAACAATTACAGATTGATAGAAGTCAAGGATTTATGTGTGGAACGGGGGCTTTAGTCATGGGCCAATGAGCTAAGCCAATGGTATGACCTAATCTCTTTGCTGTTTGTTATTGTTGCTGCTGTTGCTGCTGTTGCTGTTGTTGCTGTTGCTGTGACTAAGCCGTGAGCGCGATTTGCGATTATTGCGATTGCATGCCTCATGCTAATTACACCCCCCCTTCCACCTCTCACCCGCTGACCCCTTTCGCCCACTCAACCGTTACCTTCTCCTCTAATATAGTCAGGTGGATGCTGTGGATGATGCCGCCGATGACTGCAGTTCAAATCACTTATTCACCATGGCGCTTTTTAATTATTAGATCATAAGTCTCAAGTGTACATATAGCCCCCTCTCCCCAATCCCACCCCTTCCCCACCTCTCCCCCACCGCTGCCAATTAACTTAACCCACTCTCAAAAATGTTGTTATTATTTACAATAAAGCTTAAAATCGTAAACACTCTTTGGATTTATTGCTTGAAGAGACCTGAATATACGGGCCAATTTGATGTTATCAAAACTTTGCTGGGCTCAATTGTTTAGCTTTATATTTAATCTAGCCGATTTCCCAGACAGTTTTTTCACATTTCAGCTTGAATTAAATAATTTGTTGAGGCACTTAAAAAATTTTGCTTAAATTTAGTTTCGTTCAGATCTTTGACAATGATGTTGAAGCCGTTAGTGATCGCTGGCTAGCTATACATAATATCTATACAATATATATATAATGTATAATTAACATGCCATACCCTGGGAGAACTTTGGTAAGTAATGACTAAATGCTACCCATCAAAAATCGCATGTGAACATCGGATAAGATTTCCACAGCCATACTTTCTTAAAAGTTATCGGACTTTCGTGGATCTCTAGATGAATACAACATTCAAAGTGGGAAACATGAAATCAGCTCAAAATTCATGTTAAAAATATATCTTATAGAAGGGATTGAATCTTCCCACAGCCAAAACTCTCTCTGAAAACTCAAACTTCTTTCAAAATCAAAGTTTTTTTGCGCCTGTTTTGACTCCTTCTTCAATACTAAATTAAATTAAATTAATATTTAATGTATTCTGAAAAGATGGTTCCGGGGAAGGGTCTAATCTTTCCAAGCCCATAACTTGGTCAAAACTGAAGTTATTTTCAAAAACTAAGTCTTTTTGATCATGGTTTGATCTCTAGTTTAATACCAGATTCAAAGTTAAAAACGCGATTCTGACTCGATAATGATGTGAAAATTATACCCAGTAAAAGTGTTTCTAGGGAAAGATTAAATCTTGTCACGACTCTCCACTTTTTTTAACCCAACTACTAAGTTGGTTACTTCCAGTCATATACACATTTAGTAGACATATAACTAGATTCACGCTTACCCCATGCTGGCCGCCCGATCTTGAGCTGGCCGAGCAATTGTCGTAGGCGGTATCGGGTGGTGGGGGTTCGTTGATCTCCTGCAGCTTGACGGCTCGGGATTTGCTGCGATCGCGCTCCTGCTTGCCAAAGAGTCCACGTCGCTCGGCCATGCGGATGAGATACTTCTCGTTGAGTTGGGTGATGTTCTTGCGGCGGATGAGGGAGAGAAAGCTGCCCGTGGACTGCTGCTGAATGCAGTTGTCTTGGTTGATGCAAATATCCGGCACGGTGTCCAGCACGAACTCATCAATGTCCGGGGTGACAATCAAATCGATGCTGTCCACGCGCGGCAGCTGCACAGCTGGCACAACCGGTTCACCCGGCTTGGCAGTGAGCTCTGGCTGAGATTTGCGTTTGTCGTCGGCGGAGAGTTTGTCCTTTTTGCGTGGCGATTCCTTGGACATGGCTGCAGCGGGTATATTTGCGGCCTCCGCCTCGGCAATCGCCTCGAGACGCTTCATTTCCTTGTACGCCTGACGATGCTTCTCCAGCGCCAGCTTATTGATCACCTTGGTGACATGCTGCACCATATCCTCGTTCTCCGTATTCACAATCGAATGCGTCTGATAGAGCACAAACTGGATCTGGGGACGCGACATGGACATGGTAAGGGTAAGCAGCTGTTCCTCCAGGATGCAACCCACCCGCTGCTTGCCCTCATCGCTGACCTCCGATTCGGTGAGCACTTCCAGCATACTCAAATCCCCACCACGCGAACATATCAAATCGATGGGATCCGAGATGGCACTAAAGGAGTTGGGGGGCGTGGCAAAAACGCCAATAACGTTGCGAAAACGGTTGGATTCCATTGGAAATGAAGTGAAGGCATCGCCAAAAAGGCGAATGTTATTCACCTGGATGAGCAGTTCCAAATAGATATAAAGTAATTAGGGATTAGGGATTAGTGAGTGGATCTTACGCCTATGCTTTCCATGTAGCGACGATACTCTTTGAGATTGGCGCCCGCGCCATAAACATAAAAGTTATTCACTCGATTCACGGAGTAGAAAAGTGCAGCCAGGTAGGCAGTGGAACGGGGCGAATCCACATGGGTTTGAAGTATATCACCTGGTTGGGAAATATATGGGGAATATTAAAGATAAGATTGGAGTTAAGAGAATCGGCTCCAACTTCCCATCTTACCGTATAGCTCATAATAGTCCATGAGCTTGGACATGATCGCGGGACCATAGGAAAAGTTCTTATCCTAAGTAGATAAGAATAGATAATAGATAAGAATAGATAATAGATAACAGACTAGGTTTCTCTGGTCTACCAGCTGACCTGCATGATGAAACGATGCTTGGTCACGAAGCTGGACTTGGTGAACTCGCCGCGATCCCTGGGTATTATGGAGATGACCAGCGGGCAAATGTTGTCCCACTTGCAGTGCTGCTCCAGCAGCGGCTGCTCATCATCCGGTCCATGCACAGTGAAGCCCATTTCAATAAGCAACTGGTCCGCCTCCACCTTGTTGCTATGCACGGGAATAGGAATAGATTTAAAGCTGGAATGGCCACCGCTGGAACTCAAGCTTACCGCACTAGAAATGGATTGATCCAGCCAGTGATGACGGGATTGGCGGCTGCAATGGCCACCTTCTCGTTCTGCAGATGGATGGGCAGCAGCTGGGAGAGACGCAGTGCACCAACGCCAATACGCATGCGGGAAAAGGAAGCAGCCAGGCGAATGCGATGCTGCCACAGCACAGCGGCAATTTCTGGAGAGGAAGCGATGCAGAAGGAAGGGCTGCATTTATTGATGGCTAAACTCACCCGTCACCTCCGCATCCTTGTAGAGCTGTGCCTGCTCTGCATGCATTTCCGAGTTGCGGTTCCTGAAGTGGCGATCGTAGAGCTCGAAGAGCATCAGCCAAATCCGCTGCTCATCAGCGATATACTGGAAAAGCAGGATGTTAAAATTGGCAAGGGAAACTCACTCTCGCTCTTCAACTGTACCTTTTTATAGCACTCCTGCTCAAAGAAGCAGATATCCGACAAGGCGTTGCACAACACTGTTTTATCTAGAAGCAGAGTAAGTGAGGTTATGTACATGCTTCAACTACTCAGGCTACAAATTAAACCCACATCGAAAGACATCGTAGATGAGGGAGTAGGCCAAGCGCATCTCGTGCTCATTCTGAAAGGCAACTGGCAGAGGAGGCTTCTTCAGCAGCTTGGCCGCATTCGCAATGGTGGGAAGATTCCAGCGAGCACTGGCCTTCAGCTTGATCCTCACTGTGGTCGCATGGCAATGTTTGAGCGCACGACTCCTACGTCCATTGGGACTGATACTGGGCGATAGGATATTCGTGATGCGTTGCGGATCAAAGATGGGTTTGTCCCGCTTATCGATGTCCTTCAGAGAGATGGTCTTGTCGGGGGAATCGTTGACTTGTCGCTGTATCTCGAGCAGCATAAAATACCTCTTATCCTGCCACTCCTCATCGCTGGGCAAATAGATTTGTTTGGTTTTGCGAAGTTGTTTGCTGCGCTCCTTGAAAATGGCCGGATAAACGGAGAATATATCCGCCAAGCTGAGGAAGAACAATTGATTCGACATTTGCTGTTTGTTCCGTCCGCACGCCAGCAACGAACAGCAGCAACTGCTCCAGCACCAACTGCAGCCACAGCTCCAGCTCCAGCAGCAGCAGCAGCAGCTGTTTTGTCCCAATCCTCAGGCCTCAATGACAACTGCTGATTTCCATTTTGGGCAATTTCCATTTTCCATTTCACTTCGGTTCGTGCTTAACACCAATTCAATGCTGTGAGCGATTCGACAACAGAACCACTGCCGCCGACTACAGCCAAGCTTCATGCAATACTTATCTATCTACCCCCTGCCACCCCTAGCTCCAATGGGGCATGCAATGGTGCACGCTATTGCTCACCACAAAGGACAAAAGCGTTCCGAGCTCGTTACATTATGTTGCACCCAGAGAAAATTGTGGGAATTTTGTACTTAAGTCAAGTGAAAACTTTATCCAAGTCTCATATCGAAACTCTTAGAAGAAGAACTGAAAAACTTGAGCTGGACGATAACGAAAAGCTCGTAAAGCTGAAAAGTCTTTATTGAGCATTATGGTTTTTGATATTATCAGTTTCTTATGTGGCATTAAAGGTTGATTTGAAAGTCCAAAAAGATTTATGGTTATTATTTATGTATATAGGATATATCTGGGACGATCTCAGACACTGAAAGAGCTAAAGACTTCAAGTTAGGAATTCAAGTTCCCTTTAACATTATTTTATCGATTTTTGGTAACACTAAAATACACAATAATAAAAATATAGTCATCAAATTGATATATACATACCCAGACATTGAACAACTGTAAAAATGTCATTATGATTAGATAAGAAAAACCGATTTTAGTTAGGCAAAATTTATATTGATATCTCCTAACCGAGAGAGAGAGAGAGTATTCTAAGTTGATTTAAAACTGATTTAAGTATACATAAAGATTACCTGTAATTTCTTCGAGTGTAGGCTTTTATTCTTTTTGCAGCTGCAGTATTATTGGGCCGGATATGCGATATCACACTTACCTTTTATTTTTTATTGCCACAGCACAGGGCGACCATAAATTCCGCTTGCCATATTAGACGTGCTCGAAGGCTCGCATGATTTGCTCTGATTGGAATCCGTCTTCAATAAATTGCCAAATGTCACAGTCGGTTGACAACCAACCGTTGAAAGGGGTCTCTTGGTGTGTGTGTGTGTTTGTGTGTGTGTGTGGGATGCGTCACAGCACCAGCACCAGCACGAGCACCACCCTGCACCACTCAACCACCCACTCGCAATTCTTTGAACGTGTTTGCCTTGATTAGACCTGCCCCTGTTGGGCGCCATTTGATGAATAGCTGTATATATATATACATATATATATATGTACATAAGGAACGCTCAATTTGGAGCGCCAACATTTAGTCAGACATCAAATTAGTCGTCGATTATCTAAGTGGATAAGGGGGGGGTGCGAGGAGCGGGTTGTGGGAGTAACTTCAGTCATTGGCATTTGTTGGATAGTCATTTCTATATTGGCCTAGGTCAAATATCGATTATCACTGTTGGCATGTCTTTTGGGTCAGATTGAAATTGAATGTCAATTTGACTGGCAGTTCTGGGCTACATTGGCATTTTTCTGACTTTATACATTTATTTATTATGCTATAGCTGACTATAGTTGAGACCCGGAGATGGCAACATTCCGAACTGGAAGCCTTGAATATTGAAAAGTGTGGTTTTTATTGCCCTTGCAGTGGGCATTATAATATTTGCCATGAAGTTTGTAATAAACTTATGCATTTACATATATATATATATATATTCTTGATCAGCATTGCTAGCGTAGTTGATATAGCCATGTCAGAGTCAAAGCTATCTTGATGAAAGTTGGCATATTTATGTCTTTCTGCTACAGGCTGTCTTATAGCTGGCATAGGAATAATCGGTCGAAAGTTGAGTTCCATAAATAAACTTATTTATATTGGACTATTATATCAAATAATATTTATAGGCACAATCGATCGAAAGATAACTTCTTGTATAAAAAACTTGTTTGCTATGAAATTATCCAAAAAAAACATTTGTATCAGAAATGATCGCGATCGGTCCACTATATCATATAGATTTCTAGAACTGCAATTTAAATCGGGTTTGCTGGATTTGAAATGAATTTCTTAAAGCAATTTCATATCGGAAATATATAAAAAATGGGAGTTCCCTTTGATAATTTCCCCAAAAGCACACACTCTATTGCGATTATATTTATGACCCAAAAATGATTAGGCTAAAGCTGACTAATATGTAAGTCCATAAGGTTAGTGCCATTATCAAGACAAAACTGGTTGCGCCTTTCATATCTGGCTCGATGGCCAGGAATTTTCTTTTATCGTAACCCTACAAAACGAAACTTCTACTCAAAATTCGATTATATTTATGGTCAAAAGGTGAGTAAACTAAGCATGACTAATCTATAAGTCTATGGTCAAGTCTCATTATCATGATAAAAACAGTTTACTACTCTCATATCTAGCACGATCGATTTCTTTTGCTGAACTCTAGAAAAACAATAATATATATATATATCATATATGTATATATATATATATTTATATGGCACTCTATCTGTAGCGCATGAACTTGAGCTGTCGCCTGGTGGGTTGGTGGTGCTATCGAAAAAATCTATCTTTTTGGTGAAAAAAGATAATTTAATTATTCTAAACACAGTTGCAACTTGAGCAACTTGGGCAGGTTATCAGAACTATACGTCAAAGATAACTCAAGTATCATAATTAATTTCTTCTTTGTTTCTGCGTATGTTTTTTTTTTTATATTCTGCTGTAAGCCACCCCAGCTTAGTGGGGCCTTTATCGGTTGGGGAGTGGAGGGGTTGGTGGGGGAGTGTGTTGTGTCTTCCGCAAATCCTCCGTCATAAACAATTTGTATTTGTTTTGTTTTGTTTTATTTTTATTAAGAAGCATATTTATTATATATAAGATGTATGTAATACAATAATTTTTTGTCTGTCCGGTTGGTTTTTGTTTTTTTTTTTTTGTGTTTGTTTTGTTTTATCCATTTTATATAATCATATAAAACACTGAGCAGCTACAATACAAATATTGTGATAAAAACTTACAACATAACCTTTAATACATAAAAATACTTGCATAGTCTACAAATCGTATCGTTATGGAGATTCCCCTTTTCATCATCATCATCAACTTCTGCATCATCATCTTCTTCTTCTTCATCAACAATGAGTCTCGCGCCGTTTCTTTCTTTCTAGCTAGCGTTCTCTTTTTATCTCTCATTCATCGTCGTCGTCGTCATCGTCATCGTCATCGTCATCGTCTCCTATAATGTGTTCTCAATGTTCTTTTTTTTATATTTTGTTTTCATTTTCACGATTTCACTCGCCTCATTGCACGCCGTTTTTGGCGATTGTTGTTTCGGTTGGTTTCTTTTAGTTTTCCGTTTTGTTTTTCTTTTTTTTTTTTACCCTATTAAAAATTTGTTTTTTTCATTTTTTTTATTGATTTCTTCTATGCCATTTTCTTCATTTTTTGTTTGTTTGTTTCTTTTGTATCTTTGCTCATGGCGTTGGCGGGTGTAGAATGGTAGAACGTAGAATTGAATTGAGTGCAGTTAATAATGGCGAAGACAGCAAAAAACCATAGAAAAAATAAACAATGGGCATACAATGCAAGGGTAATTCGAGTTCGAATTTCCCCATTTGAGAAATTTCCCAATTATTTGCATGAGTTGAGTTTTCGTGTCAGTGTTTTTTTGTTTTGTTTTGTTTTGTTTTGTTTATATGATTCTTCTTCTTCGTCTTCCTCTTTTCAAGATTCTTCTAAGTTTGATGTTTTTGTTTTATGTTATTTGCAGCGTTAATTACAATAGAAATTATGCATATGTTTTTATATATATATATATATTTGCGTAATTAAAATTAAACATTTATTGTATAAAACATAAAAAAAGGGACGAGACATAAAATTATTGAAAGCGTTTTCTAAATTTTCTTTTGTACCAATATATAAAAAGTATAATTTTAAAGTACAAATTGTATTTAGACTTTTGTGCCGAGTATTTTTTTTTTCTTTTTGGTTTGAATTTGATTTTTTTTTTGTATGAAAACGTATATAAAGCAGAGCTGGGGGATGGGCATTTTCCCAGGAAAAGCCTTGCCCCAAAAAATCATAGAAAATAATAATAATAAACAGAGGATGATTTTAACATACATGATTTATCATGATTTTCGTTTGTTTTTTGTTTTTTTTTGTTGTTTTGTTTTTGTTTGTTATTTTTATACACATCGTTATGATAGGGGCGTATATAATGTATGTATATTATAATTATAAGTAATAAATTTTCAATATTTTTATTTAATTATTTGCACACATGAATAAAAAATTACTATTTGCAATCATATATATATAAAAAATAAACTTAATTATCAGCAGCGGTCCCTCATAATCATCATAATCGTCTCACAAAAGCTTCTCATCACCTACTACATACATATATATATATATCATATCATATCATATATATATATATATATATATATATATATACGCTGCCATACATTATATTCTGCTTCTTCTTTAAACCCCGACATTTACTTTAAGCTTAATCAATTTTGGAAGAGTAAACAATACCATCGAGTTGCAATTTTTGCTGCCTTTATGCAATTATATATCTGCGTAAGTGTGTGTGTCTGTGTGATTGTGAATGCGTGTGTGTGTGTGTGTGTATACATGGCTGTGTGAGTGTAAATCGAGCGAGCGAGTGAGTGAGTGTGAGTGTGAATGCGTGTGTGTATGTGTGTTTGTTATGAGTTGCATTTTATAGATCGCTACAATGAAAACTAACGGTTAAATGCTGTTCTACACCTTATCTCACCCATGTTTTTCACTTTTTTCTCTCTCTCCATTCTCATTTCTCAATCTCGCATTCTCACTTTGATTTACTTTCATTCGAGTTCTTTAACTAATTTTTATAATTCTTTTGTTCTTTTTTTTTTTGTTTCTCCTTCTCGCTTATACGTATAAACTTTTATAATTTTATACTAAATGTTTTTACCGTTTTCTTTTTTTGTATTTTTTTTGTTTTCTTTTTACTTTGTATATATATAAAAAAAGATGTCCAAAGTTTTTACGTTACGTTATTGTATATACGTTTTTTGTTTTCCTTTTTTTAATTTTTCCTTTTTTTTTTGTTTTGAGTGGATCATTCTTTTTTTTTGTTTCTTTTGTTTTTGTTTTTTGCCTGTTTTGCTTTACAGTTGTCCTATGCTTTAAATGATTTTTTTCTGTCTTGTTGAATGTTATAATATATATGAGCGCAGTGCGTTAACTATATATATATATATACTATAGATATATAGTAATAGTATCTCGTACTACATATATATATATATATATATATATATGTGTTTTTTTGGGGGGTTGTTGTTCTTGTTGTTGTTTTCCATTCCGTTCATCGTCCTTTTGCATATATATATATATATATACACATTTATATATACATATATATGTCTATATATGATGTAACTAACGGCGCTTTACTTTGTCTCCTCCTTCTCCTTGTTTTCCTCGGTCGATTCCTTTTCGGTCGACTGTTTATGGAAGAGGTAATGAATTCTAATTAGAATGCGATTTGATAGATGGAATCTTCAACTAACGAATATTGACCTTTACCTTGTCCTTCTCCAGCTCCTTCTCGATCTTGTCGCCATCGGCGCCCTCCTGTTCATTTGATTTCTCCTGCTCGCCACCCTCCTTGCCCTCCTTGGTCTCTGGCCTAAAGAAGATAAAAGGAAATATACATTTAATGGATGTGTACAAGGGATATAGTATAAGGATAGGACTCACTCTGGCTTGGGAATGTGCGCATTCAGATCGAGCTTTGTGCAGATCTCATCCCAGTCGGGGAAGCACTTGTCCTTCATGCGCGACACATGGCCAATCAGATTGGGGCACTTCTCGGTCATATAGTCGCGCAACGGATACGCAATATCCTTGGACAGATAATGCAATTGCGATAGCACAGCAAATGCGACAACATCAAGGGTTGTGGGCTCATCGCCGAAGAAGAACGGCTTGCAGTCGAGCATCTCGCTGAGCACCTTCAGATCGTTCTTGCCAAACTCCTCGATCTCCTCGGCGCTATGGACACCGATGCCGTGCGCCTTTAGCTTTTTCGTGCCCTGGAACCACTTGTTGTGTTCAATATTCGGTTGCCAAATTTTGTTTGTTGTTGGTTTTTGGGTTTTTAGATGGTTAAAATGCACAACGGGTTGTAGGGTTGGGGTTTATGGGGGTATAGTTTTACACATTAAACACACGCACACGCATACACACACACGCATACGCATACACACGCACACACACAGAGAGTTAGCAGTAGTGTAGAGGAGGATAACCATTTAGAACATAAAAATATTTATATTTGTATATATATAAAAAGAAAAAGAGAAAAAACACCATGCGAGAGTTAGTGATAATGATTGCAATTTTTGTTTTGTTCTTTTTTTAATTGTATTAAAGTAAACGGTAAACGCTCGAAAAGTGGAAAGTGCAAATTGGAATACATTCGAAATGAAGAGTTAGGTTATAGTACATTTAAAACATTCATATTTCTACTTAAAACACAATTTCTAGTAAAATAAAATTTTTGATGCATTCACAAACATTTCTAAGGAATCGAAACATTTTCCACTTTGCAAGCGTTCACTGTAGGGTTTTGATGTTTATATGACGATTGTTGTCAATTTGTTTTATTTAGGATTTTTTTTCTTTCTGTATATATATATGTTTGTGTATATATCTTAATTGGGGTTATGTGAGAGCTACGAGCTGAACATAAACAATACACTAAGGAACGCGCCCAATATTGTTTATGTTCACATGATATTTCTAGTGTAAACAAAACTTTTAACTGTCTCGGGTCTGGCTCTGGTATCGAATCGAATCGGAGTTTACAGCTAGTGTATAAGTGGTGGTAGTATTATTAATATTATTATTTGGGTAGATGTGCAACATAATACGTCAACGATTCCAATTTTCTGTTTATTTACACTAGGAAAGCCAGCTAGAGAAACGCAGCCGGAAAAGCCGACTCAAGTTGCCATAAACAATCATCAACTTGCCACAACAAAAGTGCCAAGTTTCCAAAATTAAATTAAACAAAGAAAAAAAGGAGAAAAAATATCGACAAATTTTGTAAATTTACCTTGCGACCGAATGTTATTTTGAAGAAGAAATTCAAAATGGAATTGGGCAAACGCAGGCCAAGCGCATGCTGCAAATTCACTTTGTATCCCTTGAGGACATTATCCGGATACTTGGCGCGCCAATAGAAGATGATCCAAATCAAATGATTCTCGAGCATGGCAATTGTCGCATACGAAACATTACGTTGCTCCGCAGTCAAACCGGCATCCAAATTCTTTTCATACTTGGCCGATAGCTCCTTGATGATAATGGCCGAATCGGCAATCTCTTCGCCATTTAGCTCAATGAAGGGCAACTGCCCCTTCTTGGAACGGAAACGCATCTTATGATCCACATTCTGTGAGTAAGAAAACAATGCAAAAATATGCGGATATATTTATAATACATGTATTGTGGATGAGTAAGCGATAGAGAGATTGGGGCTTGGGTGCATTATAATGAGGCTGATGAGTAATAATAATAATAATGGGTTGGGTGTTTTTTGCTGCTGCTGCTGCAGTTTATAAATTTTTCTCCTCAGCAATTTCCTTATCGTTCAACATTCCAATTAATGGGAGCCTTTGTGTATATGTGTGCTTGTATGTATGTGTTTCTGTGCATGACTAATGTGTTTGTAATGTAGTTCAATTTCTGCTCCCACGCGACCTGCCAGCCACTATCAGACGCTAGATGGCGCTCATGACATACATAGGCCTGCCTATATACACACACACTCAGTTATACACTCGTGTTGTATGTATGCCAAAAAGGCGGCGAGAGATGCTGGCCACAAACAACCACTACAAAAAGCTGTACCGAAAAATCAACCAACACCCAACAACCCCCACTGTGAAACGGCACACACACACACGCATAAGCTTGTAAAATTGTACACACACGAATGACGACGACGACGTCGCCGACGCCGCTCGCAAACGTTGAGAAGGAAAATCATTCCAATTGCCCGCTATTTGAATTTGGCATATTCCAGTGCCGCCTGCCTAGCAATGTTCTTCCAGTATGTACACCACACGTACACATACATATACATATATGTGAGTATACAATTTATGCATGCGCCGTTAACCGTTACAAAAAAAGTGACAGTTATGTCCGGCATATTATTATTCTTCTGCTGTTGTAATTTCTAATTAGAAATTTCTGTTTCGTTGATTATGGTTTGTCCACAACAAAAGCGACTCATATAACGCAGGGCGTAGCATATTTCATGGTTTAGCGCGGAAGGGCAACAAATACACACACACACACACACAGGCTGGGAGCAGGCAGCAGGGTGTGGTTGCAAACTCACACACACATAGAGCAAAAAGAGAGCGAAAAGGGAGAGAAACGGAAGAGAGCAGATTATGCTGCTTGCTTTCCAGCAGCATCGCCGTCGTCGTCACTGCCCAGGCTAAAAAGGGTGGAGTCGTCGCTTGCCGTTGTCTCCGTTGTCGTCACATTTAATTCCAATGATCCACAAAAAAGGCTGCTTCGAAAAATGGAAGAAGCTTCCACCAACGCATAACTGCCGACACTCAACGCAGCAGCACCAGCAGAGGACAGGCAGCGCAGCAGCGGCAGTAGCAGCGTTTTGCCGGCGACGCATTGTCGCTGCAGCAACAAACACAATGCAAATGTTTATTTATTTTTTTTATTTATTAAATCATTATGCCAATTAAGCGGCGACGGCGGCTCAATTTTGGCGCAGTGTAGACTTTTACATTGCTAACAACAACAATTGGATTCGATGCATGTTAAAAAGACACGACAAAAAAAAAAGAGACGAAGAACAAGAACAACAGGAACGAATGAGCGACAACAACACAAGCAGCAACCCAACACGCCATGCAATTATGCAGTGTCTGCTTGCGTGCATGTGTCTGTGTGTGTGAGTTTGAAATCCACACCCTGTCGAAAAGCCAAAAGAGAGGAGTTTTATGCCAGGCGAGTGAATGAGCGAGTGAGTGAGCAACAACAAAGGCAGCGACTGTCGTTGCAGTTATATTGCATATGCATGCGTGTATGTGTGCATGTATGAACAGTCTTTGTTTTAAGGCAAATATGCAGCTATTAATTAAAAAACAAAATCAAAAAACAAAACACAAGTCAAACAAGAGCGCAACAATACACAGCTTGCACTGCATTTGACAAAAGAAAAATTCAAAAACTCCCCGCACACACACGCACAGCGCAGTTCACACGTACAGTTTGTCCGCACACACATACAGAGAGACAGATAGCGTTGCCAGACCGTTGCCACAGTCAACACTTTGTGCTGGCAATATCGGCTTTTGTATGCGGCGCGCATATTTAAATAAATTGTAAATTAAATAACTTGTCGTCGTCGTCTCGGAAGTGCGCCGCAACAAATTGCAATCAAATGAATTAAAAATATATGTTGATTTATGCACGGGCATCTGTCTGTCTGTCCGGATTTGTAATGCATATTGTTGTAAATGTTGAATTAATTGCACAATCCCCATATGCATATATCGTACAAATGGAATGTGAAATGCCAGTCACATTGGAATGCCAACTATGCGGGCGGCAATAATAAGCACAAATAGCAGCAGCAGCCTCGCCTAAGTTGTATTATATTATTGTTGTTGTTGTAGCTGTTGGTGTTGTTATTGGTTTCGACACGCTCGCTTGTGGTGTGAAAAAATATGCGTTTGGTTTATCACCCAACGTCTCCTGCTGCTGCTGCAACTGTTGTTTACTTTTGGGCAAGGCTAAATGTGCGGCCTGCTGCTGATAATATATACAACAACAAAAAAATGCGTTTACAACAGTCATCACTTAAGGATGGGTGGGGGTAGTCGTCTTATTGGCGTTGTGATTAATGAAAAATGACAAAGGTCCGTTCATTAACCATTCCATGCAGCCCTCACCACTACTCTCCCCCTTCCAGTTGCATTCCAGTTTGTTGAACTCTGCTAGCTCTTATCACACACATACACGCCAAGCGGAACAAAATGGAAAGTGCGCTGCGACTGCGTCGTGTGTAGACTTACACACACATACACATACGCACTTTATGCGGGCTTGACAAAGTGTCAATCATAATTGCTTTTAGGCTTACTTTCTTCTTTGATGCAATTGCAGTCAAAATTCAACGATAAATCAATTCAATTGTTGAGCAGCATATGGCAAAAGCTGCTGGCGGCCGTCCGTCGCTTTATCAGTTTTATTTTTAAGAGGCATTTTCAACTACTTGAGCATCAATTAACATTCCTTATGTCTACCCCACCCTCAATGTAATTAATGAGATTAAAAACAACAATTGCGTCGCCGCCGCAGTTTGCTGCTGGCTGTGGCTGCTGTTTGGGGCCGCACCCATTTCGCCGCATTTGTAAGTCTCCGCGTCCCTATACAAAATATATGAAAAAAAATATGCAAAACGCATCGCGCGCGCGCCTAAAGCTTTAAAACTTTTTGGAGCGATGTCGCTGGAATGGACAGCGGACAGTGACAGGCACTTATACATACATATATTTTTCTAACCGCGCTACTTAAAGTGCGAGAGTGCGACGGGGAGGGGGACACAGACAGAACACAGTGCAGTAATAAAACTGGAAGGGGAATGGGGTGCAAACAATTTTTATTAAAAGCAATTACAAAACGGGTACAAAAACGGGGCTTGGAATTTGTGCAAGGCAAAGACTGAGTCTGAAAAAAAACTAAAAACTAAATGAAGCAGAGCTGCAGCAGCTGCAGCAACAAAGACAAAGAGCAGAGCAATAAAATGGGAGCTGGTGCTGCTGTTGAGAGAGCGAAAGAGGGAGAGCGAGAGAGTGCCAAGTGCAAAATTTGAAGCACAACTTCACATGGGGGAAGGGTGAGGGAGCGAGGGAGTGTGTATGTGTGAGTGGAGTATCAAGCATAACTTATGAGAGAGCGCAAAACGGAGACGACGACAACGGCAGCTAGGCAGAGACAAAAGCAGAGGCAGACCCAGGCCAGGCCAGGCGCAGCACAGCGGCGGCGTCGGCGCACACACAAATTTTATGTATACGCTGTTTTATGTAGACGCACATACACACACATGAACAGACAGGAATAAAATCCGGCAGCAGCAGCAGCAACAACAAAACGCCTGGCTCGCTACAGGTTCACACACACACACTAATACAAGCACACGCATTGGAAGTCTGCCGGGATAGAAAGAAAGAAAAAGAGAGGCAAATGCTAAATGTATCCCTTTTCAGCATATGCAGGGCTATAGGGCGCGGTGAGCGGGCAGGTCACAGGCTTAGCACACAATCATGGCGGTTTTTATGCGTGAGTGTATGCCAGTGTGTGTGTGTGTAGAAAAAATCTCTACCGCAAAATACATGCATATGGAAAAAAAAGGAGAAGAGATGATGATGAAAAACCCCGCCAGGCTATAATGAGAAATTGGAAATTCAAGTAAAGATTTTTAAATATGTTTTCTCTAGAAACAAAAAAATACATATGTTGGAAAGTTGTGAGTGTAGGTGTGTGTGTGGAAAACATACCTCGTACTTGAGCGCGACGAGACGCAACCAAGTCTCCACTTTGAGGCAGTAGGGCGAGAGAGACGGCAGCAGGGGGGTGCGTGAGAATTGATACAAATAAATGATGTCCTTCTCGAAATTGGTCTTGTGCACATTGAATTTCTGGGCGGGCGCCTCAGATTTCGCCTCAGATTTCGCTGCAACCGTAGAATCGACGCCACCATCTTTCTTCCCATCGGCAGCGGCGCCGGCAGCGCCACCAGCAGCAGCAGCTCCATCCGCAGCAGCAGCAGGCGACGACGCCTTTCCATCCTCTTTGTTGTTGTCAGCGTTCTCTGCTGCGGCTGCAGCAGCAACGACGACAGGCTCTGCAGCAGCGGCAGCAGCAGCAGGTTTTTCCGCCTGCTCAGCGGCAGCAGCAGCGTTTTCTGTGGCTGCTGCTGCTGTAACTGATGGCGTTTCCTCAGCGGGTATTGAAGCTACTTCGGTTGCCATTTTTTTTGAGTTTTTTTTTATTAGTTTTCTTTTTCTGCGATTTTAAGTTGCGCTTTCTTTCTTTCAAATTCTTCACACTTTTCCTTTTTGTTCGAATGCAGGCGCACACACACACATACACGGGAATATACGGAGCACAGCACACGAGCACAGGCACAGAAAAAGAGAGAGACGAAGACAGTCAGTTTACACCACCACAACTACAGTTTCAAAAAATGCACCACACAATTTGCGCACAGTGTAAAGGTACCGCACCAACCAGACGCAACCGCTCACAAAACAAAACTGAACGGTAAATTTCCATTTCAATATTTTCCAGCCATGGTAACATTCTAGCTGTGTTGCATGCACACAACTTATCGACTTATCGCTGTTAGCGACACTGTTAAACAGCAACTAACAGAATGCGCTCCACACGCTCTCTTTCGCTCTCTGCTCAACACTTGCTCGTCATATTTTCACAAACAAAAGCGTTTCAGCTACGACTTGTCTCAGTTTTAATAGGAAAAGCGTAATTAACCCAAAGTAACAAGCATTATTAAATTATGGGCGCCGTATTGGGCCTCTGTTCCGCGGCGCAGGTGTGTAATAAGAAATAAATAAACTTGACATAAACATAATGCTAATGCGCATATGGCTAACAAGTGAAATAAAATCGATGCGAATTTCGATTCAGTGCTGACAGCTGTTGGCTGGAAAATAGCTAAAAATAGCTAAAATTGATTTTTATTCTTATTGTTGCAGTGCGCGCTTTGTTGCACGGGCACTGCGGCAAGCATGTGCTGCTCCGCCTGCCCCACGTGCAAGAACTCCTCCTCGTCCCGTTTCATGTACGCCTTCATGTTGCTGGTGGGCACAGTTCTGAGTGCAATTGCACTCTCTCCAGGATTACAGAATACGCTGAAAAAGCTGCCATTTTGCGTGAATTCCACTTCGACTTACAGCTCAAAGACTATAGAAACATTTACGGGCGGATCGATGCAAGTGGATTGTGAATATGCCTTGGGTTATATGGCTGTTTATCGTATTTGCTTTGGACTCGCCTGTTTCTTCACTCTGATGGCCGTCATTATGCTGGGCGTGAAGAGTTCTCGAGATCCTCGTGCCCACATCCAGAATGCATTTTGGCCCTTGAAGTTTTTGATATGTTTTGGTGCTTCGATTGCTGCGATTTTTATACCGGATGGTTCCTTTGGACCGGCCATGATGTGGGTGGGTTTAATTGGAGGATTGGCTTTCATCCTGGTACAGCTGGTCATCATTGTGGATTTTGCGCACAGTGTGGCGGAGAATTGGATTGGTAAGCTGTTTATCTTTAAGAGGAAGCTACAAATTAGCTCTACTTTAACACTAAATTGAATTGATTCATTTTTAAACTTGAGTCATTAATTTATTTGCAGAGAATGCGGAGAACAATCGTGGCTATTATTATGCTCTGGCTGGCGTCACTTTACTCGGCTACATTGCCTCCTTGACGGGCATAACTCTACTCTATATCTACTTCACCACTGTATGCATAAATATTGTTTACTTTGAATCGTGTATCTAATCTAGTTTGTCACTCTTTCAGTCCACTGGCTGCGGCATCAACAAGTTCTTTATCTCCATTAATCTGATACTCTGTTTGGTTGTCAGCATTTTATCTGTGTTGCCGGCGGTGCAGGAACGCTTGCCCCACTCGGGATTGCTGCAAAGTTCGCTCGTCACTTTGTACACCATCTACTTGACCTGGTCCGCTGTGGCCAACAATCCGGGTTAGCTTTAAACTGAACATCAATTAGAATTGTATTTAATGTCCATTTTTATGTGTGACACTCACAGAGAAGGCCTGCAATCCGGGCATGTTTGGGTTGATGGATGGCCTGCATAATGGCACCACCACAACTGTTGCCCCACCCACACCCAACTCGAAGGTGACCTTTGATACGACCAACATTATTGGCCTCGTCGTCTGGCTACTGTGCATCCTCTACAACTGCTTCAGCTCCGCCGTGGAGGTGTCCAAGATCAACAATGACAACAGCGAGAAACGGGGTACGTGGAAAAGTGGCTCTTTTACTCATGTTCGTCATGCACGTTGCACAGTTTCACAATTCCATTGAATCTATTGTAAATAGATTAAAATTAACATTTAAATTAAATTATTATTTATTTTTGGTATTTTTAAAAGTATTTTTAATTGCTTAATCAAATGCATAATTAATTATTTATTTATATTTTAAAACTCGCTTACTAAAAATCGATTCAACATTTTTATTAATTAATTTGCATTGCTTAATCAATTGTTTAATCCATCATTTATATATTTTATTATTATTATTTTATTTATATTTTTATTAATTAACTTAATCACTAACATTAATCCACATTAATCCGCATTATCATTTATGTGCTGTACACAATTTGGCTAACTGATTACTAACACTCTTCTTTTTTAACACACACACACACACACACACACTTGATTTTTGACGCACTAACAACAACAACAACAACAATTACGAAACTGTGTACAATTTGCCGATCATCTATAACTAATATAGTTTTAACAGAAGCTCTATCAGATTCAGAATCGGGCGGCGCAGCAGATCCACCCAGCGCCGACAACGAAACCGAAGCCGTCGGCTACAACTGGACCTCATTTCACACAGTGCTCGTTTGCGGTGAGCAAATCAATGGCATATCTAATTTAAATATCTGCTTAACCTATTCATATACATATATATATATATATTTATATAGCTTCGCTGTATGTGATGATGACGCTGACCAATTGGTATAAGCCACATTCGGATATTGAGTTGTTCAATGGCAACGAGGCTTCCATGTGGGTCAAAATCATCTCCAGCTGGCTGGGCGTCTCCATTTACGGCTGGAGCCTGGTTGCACCCATTGTGCTATCCAATCGCGACTTTAGCTAAACAACTAGATTCATATTATACCAATACATACATATATATGCATATATCTTATAGCAGTTGGCGTGGCTTGTGTCGGCAATGGAAAGGATTCAAATGAAAATTGGAGCGGTGCTTAAGCAAAAATGTTTGCCATAATTTAACGCTATGTATTCAGTACACTTACTCTCAGATTACATATATCTATATGCACTATATAACTGCAGCACAGTGTTCGCTGGCTAATTATAACATCCATAAATTTTAACTTCAAATCTAAAATTCTTATTTTCATTTTAATTCCGATTTGAATACAGCAAAAAAAATTATAAATTGCAATCATAATGCATATATTCAACTATTGCCAAAGTTTGAACCCATCCAGAAGCGATCTCTGTAGCGAGCGTTCACTGTAACTATTTTAATAAATTTGATCAAAGTTGAAATTCTTATTTTAATGGAACTATTTTATTTATTCTTAAAACCGATTAAATTAAATATTATAATAAATAATCATTCAATTATAAACCCATTCCGAAGCGATCTCTGTAGCGAGTGGTCACTGTTTCACTATCTAAATTTAATCAGCTTTCTGCTGCAATTTCGAAATTCCTATTTTAATTTAACTCCGATTTGAATACAGTAACAGATCGTAAGATATTAAATAAAATATATTAATAAATAACAATCATATATCAAATTATTGCCCATTCAGAAGCGATCTCTGTAGCGAGTGAGCACTGTACTTAAATAAAGTTTTGATCAGAGCTGTTGCTGTTTCAATTCTGATGGTTTTTTAATGCTCTCGCCCAGCCGTTGGAGGACGACCGCCTTGCCCAGGATTTCCATCATTTCCGCGACGCCAGGTCCTTCCTGGAGGCCACTCAAAGCACCACGCAGCTCTTTCATCAGTGCCGGGAATTTAAGACCCGCCTTTTTGGAATACGTTTTTAGTGTGGCATTCAGTTGATCCTTGTGAAAATCTGGCAGAGCATTCAGCTGTTGCAGCAGCTCCTCCAGCTGTGCCGCAGACAGATCCTTGAGCACAAAATCGCTGGGTTTGACCCAGAGGAAACTCAACTTGCTGCTGGTTAAATCCTGAATGAGATTTAAACGCTGCGCCGCCCACTGGAGCACGGCCAGAATGTGTGCCTCGCCCAAATCCAGATTGGAGCTGCATAATCAAATGTGAGCTGAGGATTGTGGAGGCAGCAATTTGGGAATACTCACTGCGCCGGATAGGTCTGCTTGACCAGCTGCTGAACATGTCGGACTAGTTGCATTTGCGTCTCTGCTCCGCGCAGACGTTGCCTAATCTCCAGCTGATTGTAGTCATTGAGCAGCTCGGCATTCAGGCGACTGGGATGCGGATTGACGCGCTCCAAGCGAAACTGCTGCCCCAGTTGAGCAACTGGCAGCAACTCCGGCTTGGCATTTGCTCTGTGCTCGAAGCCACCTCCAGCGGAGATGATGTAGTTCAGCAAGGCAGTGGGGAAGTAACCACGTGACCGAAACTGCTCTATGCCAATGTCACCCTGCCGTTTGCTTAGCTTCGTTCCATCCGCGTTGACCAGCAGCGGCAGATGACCAAATTGCGGTGGCTGCCAGCCAAAGGCTCTGGGCGAAGACAAATAATTATTACATAAGAATATTCCTCAAGGGATTAGCTGTAGTCACTGACTTGTAGAGCAGCAGATGCTTGGTGGTTGAGATCTGCCACTCGACGCCACGCAAAACATGTGTAATTCGCATCAGATGATCATCCACAACGTTGGCCAAATGATAGGTGGGGAATTGGTCGCTTTTCATGATCACGGGATCACCTTCCGTTTCACTGACATTGTGCTGCACACTGCCATAGATGAGATCCTGTAGAGGCTCCTCGTGCTCCGTCAGCTTGAAGCGTATGCAGTGTGGTGTGCCCTTGGCCAGCAGCGATTCCAACTGCTTCCTCGTCAAATGGCGACACTTGTTGTCGTAGCGTGGCACTTGCCGAGTGCGCAGCGCCTCCTTACGCAACAGCTCCAGGCGACGTTCCGTGCAAAAGCAGCGATAGGCACTGCCGTTCGCCAGCAGGCGATCAACAGCTTCACTATCGGAGAGGGGATTAGAAAGGATTAAAAATCGCACTTGCTAAATAATGCTCCCCGTTCACCTGTAAAATTGCCTTCGCTGGCTTTGTATATACGGGCCATGTGTGCCGCCGAAGCCCGGTCCCTCGTCAATTTCAATGCCCGCCCACAGTAGATCCTC
The DNA here is from genome assembly GCA_035044105.1 of Drosophila nr. perissopoda 5 BK-2023a. NCBI lineage: Eukaryota > Metazoa > Arthropoda > Insecta > Diptera > Drosophilidae > Drosophila > Drosophila nr. perissopoda 5 BK-2023a. Next base: position 9,905,071 of record JAWNMK010000124.1, read on the forward strand.
AATGAGACGCTCGGTAGCGCCGGGCACCAGTCGCGTTTGATCTGTGTCCTCGATGCGCAGCAGAAATTTGCCGCCGGAATGCCGGGCGAAAAGGTAATTATAAAGTGCCGTACGCAAGCCGCCAAGATGCAAGTAGCCCGTGGGGCTGGGTGCAAAACGCACGCGCACATCTGTGTGGCAGAGTCTTTGTGTGGCAAGGCGGATGCAGTGCCTCAGAATCCTGGCGCGTTGCACATTTAACATGTTCACCCAAAAGTATCGATACGAACAATAAAATACTTTGTTTACATTTACCCAAGACTTACCATCTCTTGAACAGCTGCTGGCAACGTTGCCAGATCTCACATTTAACATGTTCGGATACCTAACAATTGCAGCAATACTTTGCTTACATGGATCCAACACTTATGAACAGTCGAAAAGTTGCTGACAGCATTACCAGTTTGCATATTGGATGGCATAGCATATGCCGTACCTGCCGTACCTCCTCAAAAGTATCGATATAAATATTTTGTTTACATTAACAGCTGTGGAAGAGTGTTGCCAGATATCACACAGCTACCACGCATGCAGTTCTCTTCCTCTTTCCACCGCAACCGATTTCGCAAGGTGTGCTCCAAAGAAATAAGTCATCCAAAATGGTTGGAACAACGTTAAGCGCCGCTGAGAAGCAACAGCTGATCACACGCAATCTGCAGGAGACGCTGGGCGATGATAAGCTGCAGAAAATACTGCAGGAGCGTGATCTGAAAATCTATTGGGGCACAGCAACAACTGGAAAACCGCATGTGGCCTACTTTGTGCCCATGTCGAAGATTGCGGACTTTCTCAAGGCCGGTTGCGAGGTGACAATCTTGTTCGCCGATCTGCACGCCTATCTGGATAATATGAAGGCGCCGTGGTCACTGCTGGAGCTGCGCACACAGTACTACGAGCAGGTGATAAAAGCCATGCTGAGTTCTATTGGCGTTCCACTGGACAAGCTGAAGTTTGTCAAGGGCAGCGACTATCAGCTGTCCAAGGAGTACACACTGGATGTGTACAAGCTTAGCTCTTTGGTCACCATACACGATGCGAAGAAGGCGGGCGCCGAGGTTGTCAAACAGGTGGAATATCCACTGCTATCGGGTTTGTTGTATCCGGGATTGCAGGGATTGGATGAGGAGTACCTCAAGGTGGATGCACAGTTTGGAGGTGTGGATCAGCGCAAGATATTCACATTCTCCGAGAAGTATTTGCCACAGCTGGGCTACGAGAAGCGCATACACTTCATGAATCCCATGGGTGAGTCACAAATGGATAAATCTTCATTTGATTTACTCACTAAATGCTTCCTTCTTTTAATTAGTGCCTGGCTTGGCTGGCGGTAAGATGTCTTCGTCGGAGGAGGACTCGAAGATTGATCTGCTCGACTCACCAGCCAACGTCAAGAAGAAGCTGAAGAAAGCCTTCTGTGAACCGGGCAACATAGCCGACAATGGTCTCCTCTCCTTTGTCAAACACGTGCTCTTCTCTCTCTTCAAAGACGGCGAGGGTTTTGAGATTCATCGTGCAGCGGATAATGGCGGCGATGTTACCTTCTTGGTGTTTGAGGAACTAGAGCAATATTATGCAGACAATAAACTGCATCCGGGTGATCTGAAGGCATCCGTGGAGAAGTACATAAATCGCCTGCTGGATCCCATTCGCAAGGCTTTCGAGACGCCCGAACTGCAGTTAGTAGTTGAAGGAGAAGAGATTCTCTGCTAGATCCTTAACTTCATTTATTAAATTCTTAAATTTCTTGCTTTAGAAAACTGACTGCGTCTGCTTATCCGGCACCTGGCAAGGTGAAGGCTCCTGCTGCTCCTGCTGCTGCTGCTGCTGATGAGGATGCGCCTCATCGTCTGGACATACGCGTGGGCAAAATCGTAGAAGTCGCTCGTCATCCGGATGCGGATACTTTGTATGTGTTAAAGATTGATTTGGCGGAGGAGAAACCACGCACCATTATCAGCGGTCTTGTGAAGTTTGTCACTGTTGAGGAACTGGAACAGCGACTGGTCGCTGTGCTCTGCAATCTGAAGCCTTCCAAGATGCGTGGCATCCTTTCCGAGGGCATGGTTCTCTGCACCTCCAAGTGAGTTCCGTTGGAGGTTGTCTAATATCAAATATTTAACTTTTAATCCTTATTTAAACAGCGCCGATCACACCGTTGTGGAACCCATTGTGGTGCCTGCCACGGCAGCTCCCGGCAGTCGTCTCGCCTTTGAGGGCTACAGTGGCACCCCGGATGATCAGCTGAATCCCAAGAAGAAAATCTGGGAGAAACTTTCGGTTGATTTTAAGACAAATGCCGCAGGCGTTGCAGTTTGGAAAGACAATTTCCTACTGACGCCCGATGGCGAGCAGCTAACCAGCAAATTGGCCAATTGCGCCATCAAGTGAACCAACATCCAGATAACCTGAGCCGTGTAATACTTTTATTTAAAAACCATTTCGAAGCCAGAAACTTCACACAAATAATCATAATTAAAATGCCTTTTTGTAACTTTGCTTTACACTCAGCGATTTAAAAATAAATACCTAAAAGCAATTTAAGCTTACAAAAATCGTTCCTAAAATTTAATTTGAATATGTAGTTTTATAATGTGAGTTTAACTTCATTTAAAGCGCTAATTAACGCAAATAAGAATTAACTGATTAGCTCTACATTCAAATTGAAACTGAGTGAGTACATTTTTGGCGCCGTCAAACGATACTAATTGGCGCATGAACAGATGTTGGAGCTTTTTAAAAGTACTCGTTGCTGATATCGCTGTTATCGATACGAAAGCCGATTGTAAACAAAAGTGTATTTAAAACAGTGCGTTCGGCAACAGGTAGAGTTAATAGATTTAATAAAATGCCCGTAGTGGACCAGAATGAGCTTGTGCAGCTCCAAAAGCAACCCCAACAAGTGCGCAACATATGCATATTAGCACACGTGGATCATGGCAAGACAACGCTGGCGGATTCCCTCGTGGCCAGCAATGGCATCATTTCACAACGCATGGCTGGTAAATTGTTGTTGTTATTGGTGTTGTTTTAGTTGTATTTCGTTATGATGCTAAATGTTTTTGTTGAGCAGGAAAGTTGCGCTATATGGACAGCCGACAGGATGAACAGGAGCGTGGCATAACGATGAAGAGCAGCAGCATTTCCCTTTATTATCAGGATGTAAAGAATGAGGATTATTTGATAAATCTGATTGATTCACCGGGACATGTGGATTTCTCCAGCGAAGTTTCGACTGCAGTTCGGCTGTGCGATGGCGCCATTGTCGTTGTCGATGTGGTAGAGGGTGTCGGTCCCCAGACACGTGCCTGCCTCAAGCAAATCTACGAGGAGCAGCTAAAACCCGTGCTGCTGCTCAACAAACTGGATCGTCTGATCTTGGAGAAGCAGATGACGCCATTGGATGCTTATTTTCATTTGACGCAAGTGCTGGAGCAGGTCAATGCTGTGCTGGGCAGCATCTTTGCCTCGGATGTGCTGGCCAAGGAGGATATTAGTGACAAGCATAACTACGAATCGGCGCTGGAACAAGTCGATGATTCCGAGCTGTATTTCTCGCCAGCCGCTGGCAATGTGGTCTTCTGCTCCGCCTACGATGGCTGGGCTTTTGCGGTTGCCGACTTTGCCGACACCTATGCGGAGCGTTTGGAAATGCCACGTGCTGAACTGGAAGCAGCCCTTTGGGGCGATTACTACTACAATGCCAAGAAAAAATGCGCCGTGGCTGGGGCCCAGGAGAAGGCCAAGAAACCAATGTTTGTGCAGTTTGTACTGGAGAACATCTGGAGTCTGTATGATATTATCGCGGTGCGGAAGGACAAAGAGAAGCTGCCACTAATAGCTGAAAAGCTGGGCCTAAAACTGGCGGCGCGAGATTTGCGTTTGACTGATCCAAAGCTGCAAATCAAAGCGGTGCTGGGTCAATGGTTGCCCATCGATCGCAGTGTGCTCCAAATGGTTGTACGCCATGTGCCGCCGCCGCACTGCATCAGCGAGGAGCGAGCACAGCGACTGCTCTATCCGGCGAACATGGAACTGAACTCATTGCCACGTGAAACACTCGAGCTGAAGGAGAGCTTTAGGAGCTGTGAGGCGGGTAGTGAGAATGTTATAGCCTTTGTGTCCAAGATGACACCGGTGCATGTCAGACAGCTGCCACAGAATCGACCCAAGCGCTTGACAGATCAGGAGCTGCAGCAGCGACGGGATGAGGTGCGTCGTCGCATCGAGGAGCGCAAACAGCAAAGCGGACAGGCGACGCTAGAGCAGATCACCGATGGTGTGGAGCAGCTGGGCACAACCGAAGCAAGTGCAGCAGCTGCAGCAGAGTCTGATCCCCTGCCCGAGACGGAGCGCAATGAATTCGAATTTATTGCTTTTGCTCGCGTCTTTAGCGGCACATTGCGTCGTGGCATGCAACTGTATAATCTGACACCCAAGCATGATCCTCGCCAGCCAACGCATCGTGATCCAGAAGAGGCGCCCTATGCCAGCCGTGTGACGGTGGGGGATCTGTACATGTTCATGGGCGGTGAACTGCAGCTGCTGGATGAAGTGCCGGCGGGCAATATTGTTGGCATCGGTGGCCTCGAGTCGCACATTGTTAAGACGGCCACGTTGAGCAGCAGCCTTGACTGCACCTCGTTCAGTGAACTGAGCATTATGGCCACGCCCATCTTGAGAGTAGCCATTGAGCCAGTGCAGCCGCAGGATATGCCCAAGTTGGTCAAGGGACTTAAGTTGCTCAACCAGGCAGATGCCTGTGTACAGGTTTCAGTTGCACCCACGGGTGAGCATGTGATCACCACGTTGGGTGAGGTGCATGTGGAGAAGTGTGTACATGATTTGGAGCAGAGTTACGCCAAGATCAAAGTGAACGTGTCCAAGCCAATTGTCTCGTTCCGGGAGACCATTGTACCCGATGCCACCGTGGATATGGTCAACGAGGCGATAGTCATGACAGCCGAGGATAAGGATGTGACCAAGAAGATTGCCACGCAGCAAACACTCAACAAACTGGGCACACTGCGTGTCATTGCCTTACCCCTGCCAGCGACAGTTGTCCAGCTGCTGGAGCAGCATGCAAATGTGTTCAAAGTAAGCTCAAGGATCGAATGTGGATGGACATCAATTAATTATTATTATCCTTTCAGGAGCTGTCTGCTTCAGGGCGCAACACGCTGCTCTCGGAGAAGTTCACAGCGCTGCTGGCTACCATTAAGGGTCAACTGACTGCTGCGCTGGCGGAGCTGCAGCTTCATGGCTTGAGCTCCCTTTCGCCTCCAGAATTGGTTGAGCGCATTTGGGCGCTGGGTCCACGCAATTGTGGCACCAATATGCTGCTCAATCTCAGCGACTATGAGCAGCCCGACTTTTGGCAGTCCAAGTGCTGCTCCGAGACGGATGTGCGCCTCACGGCGGATGCGCGCCGAGATTTCAATAGCTCCCTGGTGAATGGCTTCCAGCTGACAACGGGTGCTGGTCCACTTTGCGAGGAGCCCATGCAGGGCGTTTGCTTTGCCGTGCTCGAGTGGTCCGTGCAGGCCGAGGGCGAGGATTTAAATGCACGTAGCTTTGGTCCCTTTTCAGGTGGGTTGCTTAATGGATATATGTATATAAATATATAGTTGATTATATTTCATGACTTTTCAGGTCAAGTGTTAACGGCTGCCAAGGAGATTTGTCGTCAGGCTTTTCAGAATCAGCCACAACGACTCGTAACGCCCATGTACAGCTGCAACATTGTCGTCAATGCGGAAATGCTGGGTGAGTCCCCGATTGATTATCTAATTATCTAATTATCTATGTAAAATGAGATAAACGCTAATTTTTAGCTAACTTTGAGATACTTTCTGGCAAAGTTCAGACACGAGTAGATTGAGTAATTTCATCATATATGTACCTTTGGTTAGGAATTATTATTGTCCCCAATCAGTTCAATCCTCCCAACCTCGTGTACATATTTAATTTGTAATGCATTTATTATTGATTTAACTTAAGTGTATAAATAATTTATTACATATTCATTTCGTATTCGCAGCGGAGCAAGAATTCATATAAAATCGCAAATTGTTTTGGGTTTTTTGTTACTTTTTTTTTGTTCAAATTGGTTTTGTTTTTGTTTGAATTTCGTTTAATTTAACTACTAGTAAATGCAGCTTAAGTCTAACATAAATAGGCAACTAAATGTATTTATTCGCTTGTTTATAATTTAAATAATTTGCTTCACTGTTTAATTAAGTATGTTTAAATAAAATTGAGGCCAAGCTAGGGTGCGACATGCAAAACAAATTAATTAAACAATTAGTGTGAGCGGGGCGTGTGCGCGCGTAATTGTTTAATTAATTCGTAATTGTTTTCTTCATTTTGTTTTTTTGTTTTTTGTTTTTTGTTTTTTTACTTTTTTAATAAATACAAAAAATACGAGTATTTTGTTAAAAATTAAGTGGGGGGCGATCAAATGAGATGATCGGAAATGCCATTTCAAAAATGCTTAATGTGCTACGTGCTTAGTGGCTAAGTGTTAAGTTCTCTTACGTTACGTTACGTTACGTTACGTCTCGTCAACGATATGCTACGTTACGCTGCGTTACGCCTCTTACGTAGTCGCTGATACCGGTAGTCGGCAATCTATAGATTCCCATTCCCGAATCGATATCGTTATCGATATCGATCTCGATCTCGATCCTTTGCATCAGTCACAATAGGTTTTTTGCAGTTGTATCAAAAAGAATTCGAGGTTCGATCCACAAAAAATTTTGTTGCTAGAAAAAATTTAACTACTAGTTTAGGTTGCCCACTTGCGCCATTAGTCCCAGACAATGGTATCCTTGAATTCCAGTACACGATCCCACGGAAACTCTGGCTCCAATTCTTCCGGCGTATATAGCGATCGCTTGACACGGCTCGAATCCGGTAATGTTGTTAGCTCCGCCGCCGGTGACTCCGAATTGAGATTGAGATTGGCGTCCGCTTGGAGCGTGGTGCGTGCCTCCGCCTCATCGCTGGCCTGTGTACTACTGCTGACCGTTGCTCCCTCGTCGGCTGCCTCAATGGGCGGCGCTTCGCCACGTCGCTCATTGTTGCGACCATAGTTGCTGCCTGGAAAACCATTCAAAGAAAACTGATCCGGCCGGAAATTGGGCGTACTATGCGAATGTGTGTTCTCCGGACGATTTAGATACTGATAGGTGTTGCCACTGCTGCCGCCCTGGAACGTCTGATCCTGTGGCTGATAGTTGGCACTGATGGCCCCACTGCCGCCCTGACTGCCACCGCCATAGATGGGTCTGCCGTAGCTGTCCTTTTGCACGCCCAGATTGCTGCTGCTGCTGCCTCCGCCGCCGCCAATCGGACGATAGAAGGGCTTTTGCAGCTGATAACGCTTCGGCGGCTGCGAGCTGGGTTTGCGCACCGAGTAACCCGGCTTCACGCACATCATGCCAAACACCCGGATGCCGGGCACACTCGCATACGTTGGCTGATCATGGGCCATGGGTCCCTCTGTGGCAAGAGGAATGGATTTATTAGTAAAAGATGGAAAATACTTTCTAGAAATGCCTTTTTAAGATTATAAAATTAAAAAAAGGTAGTAAAAAATTAATTCTATTTTTAAAGTATTACTTTTTATGCTCTCAGCACATTTAAATGTATAGAAAGGGTTTAAGGTATAACATTTTAAAGATATATATCTCTAAAGAAAATTGTATTGATAGATAGGTAAGCAGGAGTTGGAAAGATATTTCCTAATCCGACATTCCCTGCCAGAGCATCCATACTAGTCTGTCATTTGTTTGGTTTAAGATTAACAATACATTTAAGTTTATAGACATCAGTTTTGTTATGACTTCTAAATTACAGTTATTACACAATATTGTCATTCACTATATAAGGAATACGATTATATTTATAAATTGATCGCTTGTAGGTTATATCATAGAATACTTTTGGGGTTGTCGCCGAGCTTCTATAAATCCAAACTAATTTTCAATAATTCTCTTTGCTGCTTGCGTTGCAGACCTTAGACCTTTCGTTATAGCTAATACTTACCCATCTTGAAGTGATCGGGGCAGCGGCAGATGACGAGATAGTGCGATTTGCCCGTGCGTGTATTTTGTAGCGCCAGCAGGGACCAATCCTTGGGGGAGCGGCATTCGCGCATTTCCGTGGTTGCCTCGCAGGTTTTGGCCAGCGTAATTGCCTGTGCAACAGCAGCAAATGAATAGAAAATATAGGTGGTGTATTAGTGCCTCATGAGTCCCGTTAGGCCGTCTAGACATGGATAATTATTGGTGGCTGCTGGCTAACTCTCAATTAGACATTCACTGAGACGGCGGCTGCGAACCCATTGCCCCCCAGGACGGCAATGGAAAGTTCACTAATCGAATTGCAAAACTCCCTCCGCCTCTTTCATTTGATTCTGTCTATATGCATGCACTGATCGTGGGGCAAATTGAAAGTTAACATGCCACAAAACAGACATGCCACAGCTGCAGCCAGCATTGCAGCCACTGTTGGACAGGCGAGAGCTGTCACTGACAACACGACAGGCGCTTGTTTGATGCCCAGGGCGCTGGCTAATAGGGTGAGGGGGGACGGTGCTGTATGTTGCATGGTGCATGTGCCACATTAGCTAAAGCTTGCCCAAAAAAAGAGCAGAAATTGCAGTGCGATTGTTTACCGGTGTTGATCCCCTTTCAATTGCCCTGACATGATTGTCCTTTTAAAAGATTCGTGTTGCACATTGACTACTGCTGCTGCTGTTGTTGTTGTTGTTGTTGTAGCTGCAACGCTGGTTGTTGCTGTCAATAATTTGATTGACTTGCGGCGCTAGCTGACTGGCTGCCTGACTGCCTGTCTGCCTGGCTGGCTGGCTGGCTGGCTGGCATTTCCTTTCGCCCGCTTGCCAATTGGCTGCCATTCAGGTTAATGTGGCCTGCCAGTTAAAAGTCTTACCCCCGTTTGCGGTGATTTTTAGTTTTCTAGTTTTTCTAGCCGTGGCACTAGCTTCAGCTATTTTTACCACTTGCTCGCTTAAACGCATTTTCATAATTTGCTTGTTTGGTACAGTTGCAACAAGACATCATCGTCAACGACAACAAGCAAGTGTGGCACTTAACGGCACTCGACTGCACAATTATTACAGCTGTTGCTTGTTGCAGCTGCAGCCCACGCTGGCTGCAGCAAAACTGTCCAACTGGCCAACTGTCCCAACTCTCCGCTCGTTCCATTAAACCATTAAGTGGACTTTATTATTTAATTTATTTGCAAGTATTTTGTTTTTTGTGCCACAGCAGCAGCTACCACTTACAGCTCAATTATGCACCACAGCACTACTAATTGACAACGTGCTGCAGCTGCATGCCACACACATGGAGCAGCAGCAGCCCACTATTGGTGTGCAGGTGGGTTGGGTGGTTGCACTTGTTAGCAACCCAAACAAGAACAAGCGCATTGCCTCAGATCCTTCCGGGAAATCTTTAGCTGGCAATCAATGAGACAGAGCCAGCTGATCGAGCTGATCGCCTGCAAGTCGTGCCCAGCCCCATGATCTATAATTGTTGCCAATTACTTAGACCATCTTGCGATGCACTGAGCAAAAAACAAAGTACACATTTTAAGCTACTACTCCTTTTCTGTCTCAGTTTTATATGTCGATTTTTGCTCAGTGTAAGTTGGTTGACGCCCCCTACTGCTAGATGGCAACTAACCTTCTTCTTATTATCGCCGACCAATTTGGTGGTGTGCTGATCATCTTCGTTGAGGCTCGCCGAGCAGGGATCACGATATCTGCAAATGGAAGACAGATTGCGTTTTTATTGCCTAGCAGAATTGGCTGTGCCCAGCTGGACGCAGCTGACAACCCAACTGAGCCTGCCCTAGGCTGGGTTTGGCGTTTGGAATGGGGCTCGGAACTGTGGCTCACCTTGATGGACAGGCGCAGAGCGGTTGGGTGTAGTTGAGGCGCACGTAGACAGCATTGCAGACCTGCTGGATGGCGCATTCTGGCAGCAGATAGATGTGTTGATTGTGCGGATAATAATGATATTTAGTTGGTTTCGCTGTCGCCGTCTTCTGCAAATATAGTTAGAAATTAAAAAAATTAATTATATATATATATATGTATAATTAAAGTAGACTTGATTGATGTGGCCAAGGGTATACTAATTAAACTGCAGCTGCAATTCTATTTAGACAATGTTCTAAGGCCTGCGCTTTAGTGCCTCAAACTCAGACTGCAACTGCAACTGTCTGTCAGTTGCAAATATTTGCTTGTTTGCCTGCTCAACTCGTTGGCAAGCCATGAGCCAAGAACCCTAAACACATATTTGTCTGTGGCTCATGGCAAGTGCGAAATGGACGCAGCGTTCGCAAACAACGGCGTCGGACCAACAGGGGTTCCAAGCGATATGTTTCAAATACGGTTAGATGTAATAAAGCCAACTGCAAAATGATTTCGCGGTGCCAATCAGCAGCTTCAACTGCAACTGCAACTGCAACTGCGTCAGGTTAATGGCAAACGAGACCCTCACATAATGCCACAAATTGCTTCACTGCACTAAGACCTTTTCCGCTTGTGCAGCGGAAGCAATGCAAGTGAAAAAGAAAAATAAAAACTTATTAAGAAATTTATGCAAGGCAGCTGCAAAAGGTGTGGTAAGTGTGGCAGGCGTCGCAAGTTGCCACCCTTGGCAACGTCACACTTTGACATTTGCTTGGTAATTTCCATCTACAACTCACAAAAGGAGTTCAAATCGCGTCACTTCCTTTCCTTCAACAACCATCCATTTGGCTCTCAACTTTTCTATGTCGAAAACTTTCTAAATACTCACAAATAGATGGAACTTTTCACACTTTTTATTTGTTGTTGTCGTTGTATAATTTGGGGACCATTAAAATGCTTTTTGCTGCAAACTTTACTTATTGTCTTTACATAATATGCTTGAAGCAAAATTTCAAGTTGTTTGCCGAATAAGTTTAACTTGGCTTCCGTTTCTCTCTTTTTCCACACTCTTTTCCACAGTTTTCCCTCTCCGCTTTGCAGACAAATTAAACAATCACTTTGTTCTGCTATGCGTAAACATTTGTAGAGAAAAATTCTTGGAAATTCCTGAGAGCAGCTTTATGGTTGAGTCCAAATTAATTGGTAGTTTATGGCTAGATTATGAAGGTATGTTGTTTAGAAAAGTTGCGCAAATATTTGTGCTGCAGCAGAGTTGAAGTATATTTGATGATTTAACAGCAAGCTCAACTAAAAGTATAAAATGTCAAAATACACAGCAAAAATAAAGGAGTCCCTTTGCATGACTCATACGCCATGTTAGCTGGCATTGTTAAACTTCGAAGCTGACTCAACTAAATGCAACTAACTGCAACTAAAGCTCAACTCTCACTCAGTTTGTTAGCAATTTTCCTCACTAATTGCGCCTTGTAGCAGCTTGTTGCTGTTGTTGTTGCAACTTGTTGCTGTTGGCTCCTTGCTACTTAGCACATAATTGAACTTAACTTTAGCTTAGCCGCCTCTTAAACTCTCCTCGATGCTGCTGTTGTTGTTGTTGTTACTGTTGTTGTTGCTGCTGGCTCCATGCACTTCACCCAGAAAAGAGCGCTTCCCATGCCAATCATTTGCATTCGTAGTTGCAAAGCAGTTGTGCCCTGCCCGCCCTGCCCTGCCCTTCCTCTCCACTTCCTTTTCGCTGCTTTCTTAGCACTGTGATTTACACTGGCTCTGGCATTATTATTGAGTCTTGTTGTAGCTGGAGCTGGAGCTGGATTCGGTCTGCAAGTCTACAGTTTGTTGTCTGCCACAGCTTAGCCGTGTAGTCAGCTGTTTGTCGCATCTGTCCAAATTGTGCAACTGTCGCCTCAATGCGCCTCCTCGGAACTTGGGGGGCTTGTTGCCTGTCTAGTTGGCTGACTGCCTCTCTTCCCAGTTTGCAGTCTGCTCCCTGCACAACCCGTCCCTTTGTGCCTGTCTCTTTCACTTTGGCTAAGTACATTTTTAAATATTTACCATGTTGTTGGACAAGCAACTGCCAACTGGGCAGGCAGCAACAGGTGGGTGCTGCGAGTACTTTGAGGGGGTGGTGTTGCTGTACTTTGTTGCCTAACTAGTCTTTCAGTTAAAGAATTTTCCACGAATTGCAAATTAAAGCGTCGCCTCGCGTCCGCTTTATTTTTTAGTTTAGTTTTTCCTTTTTGGTCGACATGGGCACACAGGTTAAAGTTCAGGCAGTGGCAGTGCTTGGCCCACACACTAACACAGCAACACACAGACACACACACACACATAGCAACTTACTAACTACTAACACTTGAAAATCGTGTTTCACTCTTTGGCTACCTTTCCGTTTTGTTTTTCCCTGAGTGTTTTCCTCGCCTCATGAAGTGGCACGACCTTTTGTATCCGCAGCAACAGCAGCAGCAACAGCAGCAGCAGCAGCAACAGCATTTTTCAGTCGCTGATGCATTATTCGAGTGGCATGAATTGCATTTTGATTGAAAAGAAAGTGACATTTCCGCAGATTTCTTTGCATCGCATTCGCTTTTGTTGCTGCCCCATGTTCGCTCGTTGATTTTCCTTTTCTGCCTGCAACGTTTGGCACCTTTTTGGTCAATATTTACTTAGTTCTAGCTGTCAATTGCATTTGCCCGCTGAGTCAATTAATCTGCAAAACTGTTTGCCAACGCATTCGACAGCTAATTTCAGCTCGCATGTGCAACACGGCGCATGTGGCAACGTAGCGTGTGTTCTCCCTTAATGCAATATACCTCCCATCTCCCCCCCAAAAAAGCGAAAGCTCTTGCTGCTAGACAACTTCTGGTTGCAACATAGTTTTGGCATTTTTAAAATGGTTTTACTTTCGATGCTAATGATGAATAGTTTGGCTATGACTCTGGATATTTTTTATAATGCTTAGTTTGATAAGTAATACGTAAGTTGTGCTTTAATTTCTGATTAGTCTTATGAAGAGTTATCGCTGCTTAAGCAGGCTGAATGGCTTTGGCTATTTAACATCAATTTGGTTGTTCAAAATCGAATGCCAATTTTAAGTTTTCAAGTACCTTAAACACTTTTTGTGGCCATATTTTAAACATGAATTTTGAGCTTGAATAAACTTTCCAGCAAATTTTATTTTGAATTAATAATTCAACTTTTTCCAGTCCCTACAAAACTGTTTCCTGATTGCCCTATCTAAAAGTTGTTTCCCAACAAAGTTACCAGCGAAACTGCAGCTATTCAAAATGCGCTTCGTTTTAAGTAAAGAAATTTATCAACTGCATTCAAGTTAGGGAAATTCATCCATTAATAATACACTCTGCTGCAAAGTTACTCTAAACGTGCCACTGACAACTGTTGCAACTATTGAGCATCCAGCAGCTCTCTCATCTTGAGTGTTAAAGTAGATAATACCAAAAAAATAACTTTATCCTTGTGAATTTTCCCGCTTTTGTTTTCTTTTGCATTTTCATTTTAAACACTTGATTTATGCCAGCAGCTCAAATTTATATTTAATGAGCGACAGCAGCTGAACACGTTGTTGCAAATGTAATTTTCTTTTCTTTTTCTTGTTTTTTTTGTGCTTAAGCGCTTGTAACTGACAGCAATGAAGTCAGCTTTAGGAATTTTTGGGTTGCAAAGCATCTGAGTAACTCTCACAGAGGCAGAGAGCAAATGTTATTCAAACTCTGCTCATTCAATGCAAATTTCTATACAAATATACAAGTATATATATATATGTATATATATATATACATTAGCATATAATGTTGCTGAGGCCGCCCCTCTTTTAGATTAATATATTGCTGAAGTGACTTTCTGTGTTGCGTTAGTGCAATTAATAAATAATTTTCATTTCATTTTCATTTGAAATTTGATTTAATTAAGTGAAAGTCGTCGAGCTCTCAAGCAGACCCCCCAACCACTTAGGGTGTATATATATATATATTTAAATATAGTGTACAAGAACACAAAATTAGTTGCCATTATGTGTATGTGTGTGTGTTTGTTGTTGTTGTTGTACACAACACTTGTGTGTGATTTTGTTTTGTCCTCTCACTTTCGAGGGCTTTTTATTTGTTATTTAATTTGATGCGTCAAGTGAAAATGAAATTTATGTTGTGGATGCTTCATTTAATTGTTGTTTGCTGCAGGTTCTTGTCAGAGCTCAAGTTGTAAGTTGTTGTGCTTGTTGTTGTTGTTGTTGCTGGTGCTGCTGCTGCTGGTGGTATTTGTAGTGCTTGTTGTTGTTATTTAAAGAGCGTGAAATTTGAAGTAGATTGCCGCCTCACGATGTTCGCCGCCGGGGTCGTTGTTTTGTTGTTGCAGCTTAAAAGCTACCGAAAATCTTAAGATTTTGGTTGTTGGCTTGTTGTTGTTAAGTACACATTTCACTTGAGCTTGCTTGTTGGGCTTCGTGGTTGTTGTTGTCAGATTGTTATGTTGTTAACTGTAGTTTCTCATGCAAATCCACGCAATTCATTTGTTTGTTTGTTTGCTTTCAATGTTGTTGCTGCTGCTGCTGCTATAGCTGTAGTTGTTGCTGCCATAGCTGTAGTTGTTGCTGATGTAGCTGAAGTTGTTGCTGTTGCTGCTGATGCTGCTGTTAATGTTTACTCAGCGCTTCTATCCGGTTTGCTGGCCATCGATAGCACAGCACAGCATAGAATAGCATCCCTGGGCCATTTGATGGCCGCACTGGCAGTTTCAAATACATTTCCAACTCCACTCAAAAGAAATTGCTGTTGACCGCGGGGTATAATTAAAAAGGTTCAATATATCGCTAGATTATGGTTTGCAGCATCCGTTAGATATGTTTATAATGTTTAAAGTTTAAGACTCACTTGCATATGGTTGAAAGTAGCCCGAAGCCACTACTTAAACAACCAACTGACAGTTAATCTAACTATCGAGCCAAAGCTATAAAACTGATCCATCGCTAAAAATACGAATTTTACTATTAAAGCTATCGATTACGTGTACACACATTAATTATTACCGATCGCTGCACAATCGATTATGTGCTTTCAGGAAATATTTTTCCATCGAGATGCATTTTGCTCATTTGAATGTATTTTTTTTTTTTTTTAAATTTAGCAATTTAATTTAATATTGATCAACCTACTGAAAGGTTATAAAATATTGTTTTGAAGATTGAATACATAATAACGGGGAATTTAAATTAATAACATTAACAAATAATTGGTTTTAACATATTACAATATTACGCAACATCGAATATAACATTAAATATAACATTTGTTGCACATTAACGATACTATTAACGCCCAACTGTCCAGAGGTCGCTGGTGTGGAGGCCCGAAAATCGATATATCGGTGTATGGGCATAGGTCGAAACTCCAAAACGCCATAACTTCGTCAAAACTCAACTGATTTTAAAAAGCAAGGGCTTTTTGATCATAGTTTTGCCCCTAAATCAATCCTACATTCAAAGTTAAAAATGAATTTTGAGGTCGGAAGACAAGTAAAAATTATAGCCTGAAAATGGATGTATCGACATATGGGCATAGATGGAAACTTCAAAATGCCATAACTTCGTCAAAACTCAACTGATTTTAAAAAGCAATGGCTTTTTGATCATAGTTTTGCCCCTAAATCAATCGTACATTCAAAGTTAAAAATGAATTTTGAGGTCGGAAGACAAGTAAAAATTATAGCCTGAAAATGGATGTATCGACATATGGGCATAGATGGAAACTTCAAAATGCCATAACTTCGTCAAAACTCAACTGATTTTAAAAAGCAAGGGCTTTTTGATCATAGTTTTGCCCCTAAATCAATCCTACATTCAAAGTTAAAAATGAATTTTGAGGTCGGAAGACAAGTAAAAATTATAGCCTGAAAATGGATGTATCGACATATGGGCATAGATGGAAACTTCAAAATGCCATAACTTCGTCAAAACTCAACTGATTTTAAAAAGCAAGGGCTTTTTGATCATAGTTTTGCCCCTAAATCAATCGTACATTCAAAGTTAAAAATGAAATTTGAAGTCGGAAGACAAGTATAAATTATGGCCTGAAAATGGATGTATCGATATATGGGCATAGATCGAAACTTCAAAATGCCATAACTTCGTCAAAACTCAACTGATTTTAAAAAGCAATGGCTTTTTGATCATAGTTTTGCCCCTAAATCAATCGTACATTCAAAGTTAAAAATGAATTTTGAGGTCGGAAGACAAGTAAAAATTATAGCCTGAAAATGGATGTATCGACATATGGGCATAGATGGAAACTTCAAAATGCCATAACTTCGTCAAAACTCAACTGATTTTAAAAAGCAATGGCTTTTTGATCATAGTTTTGCCCCTAAATCAATCGTACATTCAAAGTTAAAAATGAATTTTGAGGTCGGAAGACAAGTAAAAATTATAGCCTGAAAATGGATGTATCGACATATGGGCATAGATGGAAACTTCAAAATGCCATAACTCCGTCAAAACTCAACTGATTTTAAAAAGCAATGGATTTTTGATCATAGTTTTGCCCCTAAATCAATCGTACATTCAAAGTTAAAAATGAATTTTGAGGTCGGAAGACAAGTAAAAATTATAGCCTGAAAATGGATGTATCGACATATGGGCATAGATGGAAACTTCAAAATGCCATAACTTCGTCAAAACTCAACTGATTTTAAAAAGCAAGGGATTTTTGATCATAGTTTTGCCCCTAAATCAATCGTACATTCAAAGTTAAAAATGAATTTTGAGGTCGGAAGACAAGTAAAAATTATAGCCTGAAAATGGATGTATCGACATATGGGCATAGATGGAAACTTCAAAATGCCATAACTTCGTCAAAACTCAACTGATTTTAAAAAGCAATGGCTTTTTGATCATAGTTTTGCCCCTAAATCAATCGTACATTCAAAGTTAAAAATGAATTTTGAGGTCGGAAGACAAGTAAAAATTATAGCCTGAAAATGGATGTATCGACATATGGGCATAGATGGAAACTTCAAAATGCCATAACTTCGTCAAAACTCAACTGATTTTAAAAAGCAATGGCTTTTTGATCATAGTTTTGCCCCTAAATCAATCGTACATTCAAAGTTAAAAATGAATTTTGAGGTCGGAAGACAAGTAAAAATTATAGCCTGAAAATGGATGTATCGACATATGGGCATAGATGGAAACTTCAAAATGCCACAACTTCGTCAAAACTCAACTGATTTTAAAAAGCAAGGGCTTTTTGATCATAGTTTTGCCCCTAAATCAATCGTACATTTAAAGTTAAAAATGAAATTTGAGGTCGGAAGACAAGTAAAAATTATAGCCTGAAAATCGATGTACCGATATAGGGGCATAGATCGAAACTTCAAAATGCCATAACTTCGTCAAAACTCAACTGATTTTAAAAAGCAAGGGATTTTTGATCATAGTTTTGCCCCTAAATCAATCGTACATTCAAAGTTAAAAATGAATTTTGAGGTCGGAAGACAAGTAAAAATTATAGCCTGAAAATGGATGTATCGACATATGGGCATAGATGGAAACTTCAAAATGCCATAACTTCGTCAAAACTCAACTGATTTTAAAAAGCAAGGGCTTTTTGATCATAGTTTTGCCCCTAAATCAATCGTACATTCAAAGTTAAAAATGAATTTTGAGGTCGGAAGACAAGTAAAAATTATAGCCTGAAAATGGATGTATCGACATATGGGCATAGATGGAAACTTCAAAATGCCATAACTTCGTCAAAACTCAACTGATTTTAAAAAGCAATGGCTTTTTGATCATAGTTTTGCCCTTGAATCAATCGTACATTCAAAGTTAAAAATGAAATTTGAGGTCGGAAGACAAGTAAAAATTATGGCCTGAAAATGGATGTATCGATATTTGGGCATAGATCGAAACTTCAAAATGCCATAACTTCGTCAAAACTCAACAGATTTTAAAAAGCAATGGCTTCTTGATCATAGTTTTGCCCCTAAATCAATCGTACATTTAAAGTTAAAAATGAAATTTGAGGTCGGAAGACAAGTAAAAATTATACCCTCAAAATGCCATAACTTCGTCAAAACTCAACTGATTTTAAAAAGCAAGGGATTTTTGATCATAGTTTTACGTGTACACACATTAATGATTACCGATCGCTGCACAATCGATTATGTGCTTTCAGGAAATATTTTTCCATCGAGATGCATTTTGCTCATTTGAGTGTCTTAATTTGAAAAAGCTACAAAAATATGATTGCCAGCGTTTAGTTCTCATAGAGCTAAATAATTAAGCTGCTCATTATGGACGGGGCATCCGTTCCATGAAATGGGATGAGATGCTGTGTAATGTGTCCCCCCCCCATCCCCATGACCCGATGTGTTCCAAATAGCCAATGAATGCATTTGCTCGTTAAAAATCAAATAATGCTCGCCATATAAACTCATTAAAAGTTCAACAAACCCAAAAAAAACAACAAAAAAAAGAAGCAAAGTGTTGGGCACCAAAAAGCAACTGTTAACAGAGTCAGTGCGGGCAATGTGAACAGAGAGAGAGAGAGAGAGAGGGCAAAGAGGGGGAGTGAGAAGAGAAGAGAACGTTAAACTAGAACAATAAACTCGGCCAGCAGCGGGCAACAGCCATTGGTAATAAGTAAGTACTAAGCATAAAGAAAAATATTACGGCACTGCGCATTAAACACGAAAGCAACACTTAAGAAGCTCCGACAACAGCAGCAGCAACAACAGCTATAGCAACTACAGCAACAATCACAGCAACAGCAACAACAACAACAACAACAACAACAACAACAACAATTATGAGCTTATGACAAGTCACAAAAATGCTGGGCTAGCCATTTGAAACAAATTAGAACAAATTAACGTTGCCCAATGCAACAACAAGTGCAGCCAGCAGCTGCAGCAGCAGCAGCATCAGCCAGCAACACACACGCCAGCAACATGTTGCACTTGCATTTGACACATTAAACGCCTTAAAAGTTGTTCCTTTTTTGCTTAATTTAGCTTGCAACAATTATGAACACGGCAGTGTTTGCTGTGTCCACTGTAGCTGTGGAATGTTGCACGCTGCTGCTGCTGTTGCAGCCACATGTGGAGCAATTGGATTATTTAATTTTGTTGTTCAACGCCAAGGCGAAATAATGTAATTGCTGTGTATGTACCACTGGCCCCCCGTACCCACCTCCCACCCCTCTTTTGTGCCTGCCCCTGCCTCTGCCACCCTCCCCTTCAGCAGTTACCTGCTGCTCACGTTTAGCGCTTTGATGCAATCTCAAACGCTTACGTTGCAGACATTGTGCGAGTTTTTTTTTCCCATTTTTTTTTTGCTTTTTTTTTTATGAAACGCGTTACGCTTATATCATGGAAAACTGATGATGCTGATGCGGCTGTTGCAGCACTGGCAACCTGGCCAGGACGGACTTAAGCCTTAAACGTGGCCTCGGTCTTGGTCTTGCTCTTGGTCTTGGTCTTGGTCTTGGTCACTTAGCCTGTCCGTTGCCCATCCGGCTTTGTTTGTTGTTTGACAAGTTATGCGCAACGCAAAAAAATAAAAAAATATATAAATTTTCAAACTATGTAGGTATAAGGAAAATGTAACGCCGCCCAAGATGGATATCAGTTACGCATGCGCAACGACAGAGGCGGACGGAGCGACAGACAGACAAAGTGCTCCAGTCTGCCAACTAAAAATGGTAGCTGCAAGATCGAAAATGGTAGATGGACATTGGTTGGCTTACTTTGTCTCAGCCGCCTCAAATGCATGTCTTTCGTCGTATTACTTGTCTGCACTTGTTTCTTATAATCGATAAAAAATGGGGCATATTGGAAATTATACATTTTATTATATTATTTAAAAGCGGATATTGTTTCCTGATGCGTTTATGTTCGGAAATTATCCACTGATTATTCCATAAGTTTTTCTTCAGTTCTCTTTCTCTAGCTTATGTGCCATTGGTTCTTAAACAAGTTCTTTCTCAATGCCATTTTTTAGCGTGTGTTCCATTGATTCTTCCACAAATAGCTTATCAATTCTCATTCTCTAGCTCTTATGTTGCACTAACTCATCCATAATTTCCTTCTCAATTCCATTCTCTAGTTTATTCTCCATTGATTCTTCCACAAGTAATTTCTCAATTCCATTTTATGGCTTATGTTGCACTAACTCTTCCATAAGTTTATTCTTCATTGATGCCACAAGTAATTTCTCAATTCCAGTCTTTAGTTTATGCACTAACTCCTCCATAATTTCCTTCTCTATTCCATTCTCTAGTTTGTTCTTCATTGATTCTCTATCTTATGTTGCATTTTTCTTCTCAATTCCAATTTCCATTTTGATGTTCCATTGATTCTTCCCTAAAAAATTCACTTTCTTCTTAGGCCCATTCGGCATTCATGCGTCTCGTTATTTGCTCTTTAGAGCAATTCACTTAAGTGGGAAAAAAGTGTTTCTATTGCTGGTCATTTACCTTGAACAAAAAAGATCGGACACCGTAACCGCAAAATGGTCAAAATGTTTACATTTGGTTTTCAACGCTAATACGCACATCAAACTTAACGTTTTCAACGTCTGGCCGTTATTTTTGTGAGATTTTTTTTATTTACTTTTTTTTTTTTTCGTTTGTTTTTTAGCGTCTACTCACGTACGATATTGTGGTCATTGTTATGGCCAGCAGGAGAAGGCGTCTCTTTAAGTCTTACCTGCAAAATGCGGAAAGAAAGCGAAATTAGTTTGTTGGCCAGAAGATTTGGGCATAATCGCTGGTAATAATAGCAACAAATTCCGAGAAATGGGTAAATTCATCTGCAACTGACTGGTTTTTTTTTTTGGCTGCCAATTTGTATTTAAATAAGCCATCCACTTTCTACATGCAACAATTTTAACTACCATTACTTTTGATCTGAGGCAGAAGCCGCCGCAGATTTCAATTAAGCTTGAAGCTGCAACTACTACAACAACAACAGCAACAACAACAACTACAAATGTTGCCTGCCTTTAATTTGTTGCGCCTAATTATTGCATTTCGCTGTTTGTTGTTGCCTTGTTGTCTTTTGTCTTTTGTCTTTTGTGCCGTGCCCTGGCATTTTTCTTGTGGCATCTCTTAACTATGCACAGCATTATAATATGTAGTTCTCTTTTTTTGGTTTTTCTGTTTGGTTCCGAAGGCCTTGAGGCCAACACTTTCTTTATTGGACTTTCTTTAGATTTATTATCTTTTACAGCTTCGATGCTTGCGGCCTTTGCATCTTTTTTTTCTTTACGTATTTCTTTCTGCCGCTGCTTTTTGCCTTTTGTTTTGCGACTCGGCTTTTGCTTTGAATGTTTTTCGCATGGCTTTTCCACGACACAACCTGATCAAGAGGAAGACAAAGCAGCACCAGCACCAGCAGCAGTGGCAGTGGCAGTAGAAGAGGAAGACTGCCAACATTATGCAGCAGTGCGTTAATTATGGGAGAGCCTGCGGTGCTAATGTCTATATCATTGGGTGTGCTGCCCTTCCCTATCCTATTAAAACAGTTGGTGGCAAAAAGAAAAGCAAAACTCCAAACGTCGGCATTATAAAGCGACAACTGCTGAAGTTCACTTTGCTTTTTCTCTTTTCTTTTTTTTTTTTTTTTGCTTAGTTTTCCACACTGCAAAAAGTATTTTTGTGCCAGAATGATATAATTTGCGAATGGTTTTCATTCATTCAAAGGCACAAAGATTTAAAAACAAATTTTCCAATAATACAAATAAAAATAGAGAAAATACATTTTTTTCCGTGTTTCTCAACCGATTTTAATAAAAAATTTTATTGCTAACGGAAATAGATTTTTGGGTTTATTCATGAAACGGATAAATTAATCAATAAAATGCAATAAACTCAATCAGCAAATGCTGTTCGAGTATTGACATAACAAACTTAAAGTCTATAGCTCGTTTAGTCTCTAAGTTCAGGCAATTCTGATAGCTCAAATAATAAGCAATCTTACTTTAAGTCTAAACAATGTCCACGTCTAAGTTGATGTATTTTAAACATAATATTTTCATTGCACATTTGCGCTGTGCATTTGAGCACAGACCCCAGAAAAAAAATATGAAATTTGTTGTCAGCGATTTCGTCACAGTCCTTTGTTTCCGTCGTGACCGATGACTGTGGCGAATGCTGTGCAGCCGGCAGAGGGGAGAATCGCAGGGAAGGTGGAGCGCGAAAGGCGGGCGGCAGAGACTGCGAAGCCAACAGCAATTTGCGACAAATTCTGTACGAATCGAAATTTCACTTGGCAAGTAACTAACTGACTGTCTGTCTGTCTGCCTATCTGTCTGTCTGTCTGTCTGTCGATTCGGTTTGGTCGCGCTCGTCTCTCTCGACCATTTGTGGGCATTTTGTCTATAAGTTTGCAACCTCAATTTGCATTTCAGTGCTGCACTACGACAAATATGGCCAAAACAAATTTCGTTTTGGTATTTTCAACAGCATTTATTTTGTTTTGTGTTTTGTTTTCGGAATGTTTAGATTGTGATTGCTGCGTGTTGCCCGTTTTGATTGCTATATAAGTAAGAGATAGAAAATCGAGTCGTTTGGCCTAACAGTAAATCAATTGGCAACAGAATGTATCTAATAGATACAAGCACACACTCATACACTCACCGATTTGGCCATTGGCCAAGATACATCAGTATTTACAGCTATCAATCATAATTAAATGAATGATAATCAACATTGATCAGCTTTATGGCCAGTATGCAACTCGAGTCGCACTGAGAATATCTTTGAATATCTCTGTGTGGTTGCCTTTGTGGTGCCTGTTATTAGAGGTAATGATAAAGAGCCGCAGCTCGAGCGGATCGCTCGCTGGCAACTGATTCTACAGCACCGTTATGCAGGTTAACATAACTCCCAAAGAGTTTCTCTCTCTCTCTCGCTCTCTCTCTCAATCTCATCTGTATTTTTAGAGCCCGGTGACCTCATCTCGTATGCAAACGCAAAGCCTGACTTTGAGATACAAATACAAAGATGCGAGTGCGAATTTTTATTGTTGTTGTTGCTGTTGCTGTGTCTATCATTGGCATGCTGACAACTTGGCAACTTGGAAGGCAAAAATTTAGCACGCTCATCGCAGAGAGTCGAGCGATTGCAGCTTTCATTTTGGTCTATGTGACAGGCTGGTATGAGTAGTTGTTGCTGCTCCTGCTGCTGCTGCCACAAGCTCAGACGCTGCCACATTAATTTATTAGTCGCACTTGCAACTGTTGCTGCTGTTGTTGTTGTTGCTGTGTAAAAGATACGCAACGTGTGCTGTGCGAAACATTTGGTCTGCCTGCCTGGCTGTCTGCCTGTCTGCCTGCCTGCAGCAGTCTGTGGATAGTTGTCGCCTATCAAATTACGTTGCCTGCCATGCCAGCAAAACCAGCAACATTTGAAATCACTGGCATTTGTTGTTGTTGTTGTTCTTGCTTGCAATTGAAACTGCAGCCTTGTTAGCGCAGCGAGAACAGGACAGCAATTGAATAATGATAAATGCACAGCCAGAGCGGGATAGCCACTGAGTAATGAGAAATAAGGTTTATGCGCTGCAAGCGCTTATCGTGAATTTGTTATTTATTTGCTTTTCTTTTTAGCAGCTTACGCGAATTAAGCGGGCATTGAGCTACGTTGCGACTGCAGACGTCATTAATCACTTTTACTATCTTAACGAGCATTGAGAAACATCTTTTGTGTATCACACATCAGCTAACCTTCAAATTATGATAAGATTTATATAGACAGATATATTATTATCAATTGGGGAACTATCACTGAGTCCTATAAGGTCCTAAAGATATATAATACTAGTTCCAGCATGTTGCTCAAGTTCAAAGTACAATTATTCCCACTCTATTTTTCATACAAAAAGTAAATAATTTGATATCAGAAATATTGCATTTATGAAGCTAGCAAACTCTCAAGCACAATCTGGCTCATAAATACATTAATCACGTCACTTTATCATGTTAACCGGCAACGTGTAGACCTGCCTCCTTCCCACACATATATATATATATATATATCTATCTGAGCTGCAACAATGTTGCGACCGACTATCATTCAGAAGATGCAAGTGCAGTTTACAATTCGCTCATTAATTTCACGCGCAGTACTCGCCACTGACGTTGATTGAAGATGCGGTCGTGTTTGGGTGCATGGGAATCATGCAAAGCCAACTATAATTCGAGTAGGAGTTCGAGTTGGACTCCAAGTCCGAGTCGGAGTTGGAGTCGGAGTCGGAGTCCTCGTCCTATTGCAAACTCTAAATGATTAATAAAGGCGGGCAATTGTCGTGGTTTGCCTTTGCTTTCCATTTTTTCATATGTGATCTTGTGAACCAAATTAGTGGTTGGTAGTCTGCAGTCTCCTTGTGGGCAAATGACACATATTTCACAGACGTGTAGATTTTCATTTCTGTGGTGGGTGTGGCCACGCCAACAACTTTTGCTTTCCTGGCCAAAAACAAAAAAAAAAAGGCTTCTCCTTTCGTTTGAGGCGTCTCTTTTTCGTAGTTAGAAAGCGCATTTTTGCCAGCACATAATTGCCTGGTCTTTGTGTGGTGGTTGCTGCAACCTTTTTGCGTGTTTGTGTATCCATGCCACTTACAACAACTGTTGCAACTGCAACTGCAATATCGCTCTTGCGGCTTTTTTTTTTTTTTTTGGTTTTTTTGGGCATTTTGGTCAACTGCGTTTTTCGTGCGCAATTTGTTATTTTAATGATTTCGATGGAATGTTTTTTCTCTTTAGCCAGAGTGCAACCCCAAGCCCAACCCCTTGTTGTGGTTGTTTTTGTGGCTGACTTCTGTTTTGGCTTTGGCGAGAAAGTCGCATTGCATTCAAATGCAGCAATGCCAAAGTCAAATGTTAAAGTGTTTACACGCCTCTCTGACAATACCCACAAACACACAACACACTCACGTATAAATCTGACATATAGCCAGACAATGGCAGCAGCAACAACAACAATAACAATAACCACAACAGACAGCAACAGCTTACAAATTGCTGGCAACGTTCAACACAGTAGTTGACAACATCAGCCAGCAACAACAACAACACCAACAATGCCTGGTGTCTGCCGGCAAACAATATTATGGCCACATTCAAATGGCCTTTTAAAGTGTACTTCGTCTTGGACCTGGCATTGTAATTATCGATATGCAGCATACACTCCAGCTACCCTACTCCACAGCCACTCCACACTCGATGGTATGTCAATATTTACGCCAGCCATTAGACGTTAGCTAGCAACTAAACTGCTTGTAATATCCGTGGAAATACAACCAAGCCTTTTAGCCTTAAGTAAGAGTATATACATAGTATAATTTGTTTGCATTTCTGCCAAAAAGATAACAGGGAGAACTGGGAATGGATACCCCTTACCCCTCACCCGTGCCTCTTGTCTGTCTGTCGTTTATTTTTTGCAATGGATATTGACACTTTTGCTGGAGCTTGAGTCTATCGACACGGCTCAAATTGTGTCAAGTTGCCAACTGCAACAGCAGCAGCAACAACGGCAGCAGCAACAACGGCAGCAGCAATCAGCTGTCAATGTGCTACTTGGATGGCCTCAAAACTGACCATACTTGCTGTAAAGTGAGTTGATGAAGTCAGCAAATGCAATCGATATGTGGCACAGCAATTGAAATGGAAATCGAATTAGGCGCACAAACGGAAAGTCAAGTGAAATGGCTCTTTTTCAATTGAGTTTCAAATGTTATCGATAGTTCAGAGAAATGACGTTCGAATTTAGTTGTAATGTTATCGATAAATTTAAATAATTGATGAAGTCTGAAACCAACAGAAATCTATCTACAGTAAACTCAGTTATGGCTGTTGATATTTTTGCTGCTGTTATCGATGACACCTCTTTGCTGCTATCGATTTTTCTTTGTGTATTTATGAGCACTACAGTAGCTATTTGAACTTGCTGCCCCGACACACTTAAGTTTGGGCTGATTGAGAAAGTCTGACATGGCCATAAAAATATCTCTAGTGACTTTAGATAATCCAATCGACCTTTCATGCATCTTTTTTTTATATTGATTTTCTTTTCTTTATTATTCCAACTGTACTGTAAAATTGTGCACTTTAGTAGCTGTTTGAACTGCCTGCCCCTACTAACTTATTCCATTTTAAATGTCCGCTCAAAATGCGGAATAAAAACGTATCTATGCATTTATATGGGTTGTAAATGGCAAGCTGTGCAACTGGCACTGGATACACTCTGGCTCTGGTTGCTGCAACTACAACAAATTATGCGCCCCGCCCCAGTCAGACAGAACTTTTCTGTGCATTTTAATGAAATAGCATTTTTTTTTCTACTTCTTCCTTCGTCTTTTTGTCCAGGTGGATCCCTGCAAGAAATTACAATTTCTGGTTGCAGGGCAGGCAAAAAGACAAAACAGAAGAAAAAAACAAAGACTGAAGCAGAACTCAAAAGACAACAAATTAGCAATTTAAATTTCAACATTAAAATTTGTGAATTGCATATTTCATGCAACATTTTTTGTCTCGCTATCTCTTTGTGTGGCTTGCCACATGTGGCCAGGAGAGCCGCTTTCGCAGAATTGTGTCAAATGTGGACTTAAGTTGCCTGCCCCGCCTCCTTTCTGGCACTTTCTTTTGCATTAGACATAAATTTCAAAGTGGCTAACGCCTTTTAATAGTGCAATTTGCTGCTGCTGCAATTGATGTTGCCACATGCAGTAAAAGTTGTAGCGCCACAAAAAAAAAAAGGCGAATAAAGAAATAAACTTTGCGCAAAAATCGTCTAAAAATTAAAAACGTTTTACATTCAGCAAAAATGCAACTTGTGGCATTATTTTTGTTCGCTGATTGCATTCAACTGATGAGTGCTTGAGTTATAGTTCGAGTGTGTGTGTGTGTGTGTGTGAGTGTGTGTGGGTTAAATGTTGCATGTTTATGTCAGTATACCTGGCGCCGCTCTTCCGCTGTGTTGCCACCAAGATTCGTTGTTGGAAAGTTTGATAGATGCATATCTTTTCAATGGCCAAGTTAATTGCAGGTGCGCTTAGAAATTGCTGTATTAAAGTTGCACCCGGGGCCAAAACCATGGGTCAAAGTAGCCAAAGATCCTCTTTTTTTTTCATATTTATATTTATTTATTATTTTTTTTTAATCTGTTCAATTTGAAGTCGGGGCTCATCGCATTTTTTTCTTGTTTGTTTGATTTTATTTTGATTGTTTGTTTGTTTGTTTGGTTTTTGGTTGCCGCTTTAGAAAGTACAATAAGTTAATAGACCATAAACGTCAGAATAGCGGCAAACTGAGAACTGAGTGAGTGCTTTATAAATAATTTATCAATTTCATAGCCGATTTTATTTGTGCTGCAGCGAGCAGCAATTGAATTAGCCATTGTCTATTGCCACAAACTTGAGATTGGCAACAAAGCGAATTGTGATTTAAATGCAATTGGTTTTTTGTTGTCTTTGTTTGCCTGTGTGTGTGTGTGTGTGTGATTGTGTGTGATTGTGTGTGTGTGCTCTATGCACAATTACACGACCTAGAAAGCCAAAGCAGCAGAAAGTAACGAGAGAAGAAAGCCAAAAGACCAAAAGACGAAGGATGATAGTTTGCTTAAGAGTTTTTTTTTTGCTTGCAATAGGTGAAAGAAATGCAAATAGTTATCAGAGAGAGATAGCGATAGAGATAGAGAGAGAGAGAGGAAGAGAGAGGCAGAGAGACATTTACAATTAGTTGCCAAATGCTGTGAGATCTTAATTTGGTCGTGGACTTCGTGAGGTCGCATCAATTGAACAGTTGGCAGGGGGATTGTGGGTGAACTGTCTAGTTTTTGTCGATGTAGTTTGTTTTACGCTTCAGCTTCTTCTAACTCTCACTTAATGGAAAGTGCAGCCCTGGGAGATCCCCAACTCTATCTCTCTATCTCTCTCTCTCTCTCTCTCTCAACAAAATAAGGAGCCCCCATTAGGGCATCAAAGTCCAACGATCTGCGGCACGATCGCAGCAAACTTGGCCCACGCATTAAGCTAAAATACAAAAACACAACACAAAAAATGTGCCACAGTCATTGCCGCAAATGAATTGTTGCTGTGGCTATATGATCAGTTAAGGGTTTGGTCAGCGTGCTCCATAATTGGAGTTTCACTTTTTTCTTATTTTTTGCCGACAATAAATTGCGTTGATTTTGCGCTATTTTTTGGCACTAATGAGCGCAGGTTTTTTTCTTTATTTATATTTTATTTATAAATTACCATGATTAGCGTGTTGGATTCTGGGTGCCAACATTGATGGGGCAAGTAAAAGTTGCGAGCCACAAAAATGTGTTCTCATAAATCAAGACGAGACCGAAATAGAAATGCAAAAAACCCTTTCCCAAAAGAGTTAGGTTAGAAAGCTAGCGACTAGACCTAGTTCAAGACCAGCTAACAAAGTTAGAAAGAGAGAGAGAGAGACAGAGAGAGAGAGACAGAGAGAGAGATAGTGAGAGAGAGAGGGGTAGCGGGAAGCGGCGACTTTTCTCAGCTTTCTTCATCATGGCGTTCATTGTTCGATTTTTCCTAATCATATGAATAATGTTGACTCTTTCTTTGTCTCTGGGCCTCTTTCTGCTTGAATGCTTTCATTTGCATTTGCTTACAGCTTCCGCCAAGCACTTCAACTGCCTCCTCTCCCCCTACCCCTCCACGCCTCCTCCCCCTTTAGCTTTTGCTTGTAATTGTTTTGTGGGATCTGTGTGATTAGCATAAGCGCAGGTCTCTAACGGTCTCTTTTGTGTGTGTGTGTGTGTGTGTGTTAACAAACAGCTTTGAATATGACGATATGGCCAAAACTAATCTCCTGAGTCATGACAACTATTTCATGGTCAGTCGATTTATGGCCAATTCCATGCTTGATTACGTTGCTGAACTTTCCACAACCAACCAACTGCCACCTGCCGCAAAGGCTGTCAATCAAATAACAACCCCACGCCTCCCCCTCCCCCTCCCCCCATTAACCCAAATTGGCAGCTGCAAACTTGCCACAAATTCGTACACTATTTTTCAACAACTTGATGGATTAATTCCGTTAGTTATTGCTTTATGTACACATATGAAATTTCTTTGTTTATTTGCTGGAAATTACATTAACTGCAATTCACTTTTCTTGGCTTTTGTTTTTCTTTTTTACCCTCTACTCCTATATGCTATGATTATATGCTCTATGCATTGTAAAATTGTTGGTGTCATTGTTGTGTGGCACGCGGCACTGGGCAAACGCTGCTAAGGTTAGTGAAAAAGCAGTGAAACTTCTTGCGTTTAATAATTTTTTTTTTGCTTTTCCTTTAGCGTAATAATGCAAATGTAAAAAACTATCATTAATTGCCACAGGTACATGGAACAAGGCGAGGGCGTGGTCTTTCTGCCACTGAGCTGCCTTTGGCGTCATGGCGCATGCCGCAAACGGAGGGAAACTTTGCTCACTAATACCCTGTATCGGCATGAGTAGAGTTTTGGCAAGGCACTAAATTATCTGAAAATTCTTTGCGTTATAGATAGTCTTGACAAAATTATTTAACCACATAAAAAATGTCATAAATATTATCTATAAAATATTCACATCTCTGCAGAAGCAAGAAATCTGTTTACATGGTATGTACAAGTCGAGTACTCTCACCATTTCCCACTTTGCAGTTGCTTCTGGTGGCTGTTCATTAATTAAATGAGCTGAGAGCGTGAAAAGTCGCATGTTGTTCATGTGTTGCATCATTCGTAGAAACTGAAGAAGATTTAAGTGCAACTCATGGCGCAGCGCCACGACCTAGACAGTGTTTAGGTGGCATGCGGCATGGGGTATGTAAATGCATTTAACGGTGCTTTAGCTCATCATTAGAGCCAATTTGGCCAAGAATAGCATAACATTCGAAATTTATAATATCTGTTCTGATTTGTGGCCCATTAGCGCCTCTTGAACTGAACTTGGCTATTGAGTTCCTATTGGGGGCCATAGAAAGCGTATAAATGAAATGCCAGCGAAAGTTTTTGGAACTGTGTTTGCCTTTGTTATTATTCTCATTATTATTATTATTATTTGTATGTAAATTAGTGACCAAAAACTTAAGATCTCAATTTTTTTTTGTGTCGCAATGTCAAGAATATAATGAGTTTCAGCTTATGCTTCTTCCCATCGTCCGATTCTGTGTAAAAAAGCAAAAAAAATAAGTTTTAACAATGTGTTAATTACACACGGTGGTCTGGCGAAAAGAATGCGCACTGAAGAGAAAAACCCCGTACGAACAAATCTGTGCTTAATCGTTAATTTATGAAATTTCTAGCGGTAAACGACATCCAGCAATCAGCCAGAATGCTGATTCCACTTCTCCAG
Source organism: Drosophila nr. perissopoda 5 BK-2023a (assembly GCA_035044105.1). Lineage (NCBI taxonomy): Eukaryota > Metazoa > Arthropoda > Insecta > Diptera > Drosophilidae > Drosophila > Drosophila nr. perissopoda 5 BK-2023a. The sequence continues at coordinate 9,935,442 of JAWNMK010000124.1, forward strand.
CTCTTTGTGTTAACGCTTCGTTGTTTATCATCAAGCTGTTGGGGATTCATGGGTAGCTCATAAAGTTGCTTAACGTTCATCTTCAACATGTTGGCGGGGCGACTAGCAGTGGATTTAACATTGATTTGATGGTCACTTCACAATAACCATAAAAGTGCTCAAACTGACAAATACCCTACAGCCACCTGGTTGAGGAATAGGTTTATGTCTTTGTTTAAGACTTGAGAAAATTGCTTAATGTCTCTGTGGCAAACATGAGAACATAGTTGCCCCAATAAACACACATTTGATGAGGAGTAACACTCAGTTAAAATAATCATAATAATAATAAAATATTAATAATAATAACAAGCTGATTTACTTTTACTTACAGGGTATAAGTTAATGATTCCAATCAATGACCTTGTCATGTCAAATTGAGTAGAAATGTCAGCTGCTGTGTGGATGAATGGCACCCATTTCCATTTGGCTAAGCAATCAAAATAACTCGTCTGCCAATCGGAATTTTTATCTCTTTGTCTTTGTAGAGCCTCGATCAAAGTTACGAGATATTTAGTGCATTGCTTGAGCTTTAAACGGCATCAAACGATTCAAGCGCACAATGCGTATTGGTTGGGAACAATTAAAGACTTCATTAGGCCACTCCGGTAGCTGGTTGGTTGGCAGCCTATTTAGGTGCGGATGCCAACCACTCACTCCGACAGTGTCTTTCAATTCAATTAGGCACAAACATGGTTGCTGTTTTGACTAGATGACTAGATGAGCGCATCTCGCATTCATTCTAAAAAGTAAAATGCAGTTTTTCTTTTGGCATCTCTTTAAATTCCTCAAAGCAATACGATTATGTATATGGGTCTTTGTTTTGGAGTCGTGCCACGACAGAAATCACACGCCCATTTCATCCGTGCTAATCTCTAATGGGTACTTGGAAGAAGGTACTTAAATTAACTTAAACTCACACACCTAACGCAACTAGCTAACGCATTTTGTTGTTGCTGATTGCAACCTGTTGCGGATGGTAGCCGGATTATGTGTTTGTGTGTCACGACGAGCGTGCAACGGGGCGTCGGTACGTGCAACTCGCTCAACCTGTCGATAGTCTTCTGATATTGGCGCTACTATGAGTACGACATCGAGTATAGACAATTGGCTGGCCAACAGAGCTATGTGTGTCGGCTCCATCATCATCAACTGTTTGCAACGTTCCCATCTTCGACTTGGCCAATTGGCAATGGCCAATCGCAGCCATAAATTATGTCGTTGTTTGCTGGAGTCGTCTCAACGAGTTGCAAGCTGCACCGCCATACCATCATCATACGTTGTTAGGCTAGGCGCACATCAAAATTTATAGGTCAGTAGTGGCAACAAATTGCCAAACGTCCGATTTTTTTTTGTGTGGGCTTCGATGCGATGATGGAATGTGAGAAGCTGCCCTCAGACATGACCGTGATCTGGACATGTGCATTGAATTGTATCCCTCCTCAGAGCAACTCCCTCTTAGCATGTCCATATGCTGTGTTACCAAAACTGACCCACTCAGCAGCCACAGCAGCAGCAGCAGCAACAGCAAGAAGTTTCATCGATTCAACTGCAGCAACTGTTGTCGTCGCCAACAACAGCAACGTTATGACAATCGATTTGCAATGGAAAGCCTGAATGCCCGAAGGCGCTCCATTTATAACAAGTGGCCACATTGACTGCCAGCCAGACAGCCAGACAGCCAGCCAGCCAGCCAGGCTGCCAGGCTGCCTCCTCTCTAGCTATGTACAACTTTATACGCTCCAATCTCAAATGATATTTTTCATACCCTCTAAAGCGGAGCATAATCATTTGGTTGCAGCATGCGAGGTAGACCTTATGCGAGCCCTTCAACTATTTCATATCTTTTTTCGACTTTCCTTGTGTATATTTTGATCAATTTCAGTTTAGTTGCTGCTTTATAGTGTTAAAGATATGATTACAACTTGTGAGCATAAATTAAGTTGATAATGATGGCTTTTGCTATCTAAGTAGATGTTGCTTAAGCTCTGATTACAATATCTCCTATATCTGGTATATTTAGCTGCAAGGGTATTTAATGTTTGACAATCGAAAAAAGATAGCTGTTCTAGCTTGTAGCTATTGTTTTTGTTGCTGTTGTCGTCGTTTGCTGTTGTCGCTGTCAGTTGTTGCTGTTTGGTTGTTGTTGGCCGCTTGTTGCCGCTTTCAAAGTCAAGTTGTACCAATAATTCTGCATTTGACATTCAACGGGCCTGCACTTCTTTTTTTTTTTGTTTTTTGTTGCTGTTGTTTTCTGTGCCATTTTCGGTCAAAACGGTTTTTTAAGCTGTCTGTCCCCTTCAAAAGTACCCCCACCCCCCTTTAAAACTGGCCCCTCTATTTGGCATTGTGTTGCCTTTGATATGCGCATAAGTTTTGGAACTCAACGCTAATTAAGCGGAAAATGTCAAGCGGTCAAGTGAGCCAGCGAGAAAGGCAATTCTGGACTTTCTGGACTTTCTGGCTTACTGGAATGGCGCTCATTAAATGCTCAACTGACCAGTCGAATACTTATGGGGAAAACAGATACTTTTTTTTTTGGCAAAAAGACATACTTTGAAAAGTTCTTAAGACTTTTGCAATGCTGAGTTTAATAAACTTTTCAGCAAACTGTCTTGCAGATAGCAAATTTCCATAGTTAAAATATATAAAAATAATTATAGTTCCCACAAAGATGGAGTTATCCAATTTTGAAGATATATTGTTGGCTTTTTTTGTTTTTGCAAGCCCTAAACAGATATATACCTTCATGCTCGATAACTTTATAGAGTACAATTTTTGCCTGTAAATATTGTGTTAAATCAGGATGAGCCGGAATCAGAACCAAAATCCGATTCTGTTGAACATCCTGATTAAAATATTGCCCAATTAAAATCTAGCAAAAGATTATTATCGGAAGTATTTGAACTTTTCGTTAAACTGCCAATTGAGGCCTGTTCAGGTAACTTATTTTTGTACTAACCTTGTTATCCTTGTTGTTATTGTTGAGCTTCTGCTGATAGTACTCCTCGCGAGCGTTGGTATTGAGGCTATCAATGAGCGCCGAAGCATTCACATGTCCATCATAAATAGTATCCTGGGCATGATTATTGTTGCTGTATGTTGCTGCTGGCCCGGCTGCTGCTGCGGCTGCTGCTGCTGCTGCTGAGGATGCTGCTGCAGGCATTGCTATATTAGCCTGTGGTCGCGTGTAAAGCTGCTCCAGCGGCAATCCCGGCGCACCCGAATTAGTCGTTGTCATTGTGGCAGGATTCGAGGAACTGGCTACAGTTACTTTCTGCTGCTGCATGGTGACTCCCAATTTCTGTTGCTGATAGTTGTTGTTGTTGGCAGTGCCCAGCTTTTGCTTTGTGGTTGTTGCCGTGCCAGGTGGCTTGGATTGTGCAGCGGCATTGGCAGCAGCGGCACTAACACTGCTCGGACGCTGGGGGCCTCGCTTTACGGCAGCTGTTACCTTGTGTCCAAAAGGTCGCTTTGTGGCACGCAGTTTATGTTTGCCTAGGGTGCTCAGAGTGCGTTGATTGCCAGCGCTCATTGTGGTGCTCGTACTCCCATCTGAATCAGCGGCAGTTATGGCGGCTATATTATTATTGGAACGTGCGGCAACAAACTGATCATCGGGATCGGTGGCATCCGTTAGAGAGTCCCCGCTGGTAGTTGACGGCTGCTGCAGGTCATCGTCAACCTCGTCGCTCTCATCGTTGACCGTGGACTGCACCTCCTGACTGTCGGCCAGTGTGGTTAAAGCCGGTGCTATTGTCTCTCCCTCCACACTCTGATCCGTTGTCGTCGGCAACTCCTTCATCAGAGTCGTCTGAGCTGTGACCTCCGCTTGCAGTGCCGCCTGCTCATTCATTGTGTGCTGCAGTTGCAACAGTGTCGTCTCATCCAACAGCAATGTGGGATCCGTTTCGGTTTCAGTAAAACCCGTGCTGGGTATCGTGCTCTGCTCCGTATCCTCTGTGGAGAGCTGTTGCGAGGTGCTGCTACTTCTCGCTGAGGTCGCCTCCTGTTGTATTAAATGCTGCTCCTCAATATCGAGCGTTTCCTTCAGTCGTGCCACTCGCTCCACAATGCGGGCCAACATGTCCTTTTGCTGCTCCGGCAGATTCTTTGTGTCCAGCTCGAGCAATCTATCATATTTCTTCATATTACGCTTAACAGTTTCAATATCTGCCCGGGTCTTCGATGCGGGGGGAGCTAGCGTAGGATTCGGATATATATAGGGAGTCTCCATAAACTGGGTGCGCGCCCGTCGATTGCTGTAGCCCACCAGCTCAATCACGCCGGGATATTCCGCCTCGGTGACAGCGGGCAGGGCGCACAGAGCCGCAACTAACGCCAGGGCGCAGCTCCAGGCTGCACTAAGCGCCATCTTTTACGGGACAGGAGATGGGAGAACACTAGTTGGGAATTTTAACACACTGAGCAACGCACTTTTGGATGGGTATTTAATTTGGCCAGGAACTGGAATTGGATTTGCCACTCGCGTTTCTTATTTCCAGTTTTTCTTTTCTTTTCAGTTCTTTGTATTATTTATTTATTTATTTTTTTATTTTTGTTTTTGGCTAACGCATTTGTAACTCGTATTAGTGTCAACTAACTGTAACTGCTCTTGCAGCACGATCGAGTCGAAGACTCTCAGGTTTCAACTCCAAGTCCAGGAGGCAGAAGCAACCGCAACTTGTCTGGCTCTTTTTGCTTTTCGGCCACCTTTACTCAACTAACTCTGCTACTGGGAAGCACTTGTATTTTCTTTAAGCTGTGTAATTTTTTTTGCTGTTACTTCTGCTGCTGCTGCTTCTAACTTGATCGCGCTCTCCGATCGCAGTTGCGCTGTCTTCTAACGTCTTGGTACAAATGTTTCAGGCCGCGTTGCGGCAGCGTCTTTTAAAAATTTTCAACCGGAAAACGCTGCCGCAGTCGATGTCGGCGTCGCTGTTGCCGTTGCCGTTGCGCATTGAAGTTGACGTCGACTTTTCTCCCAGCGCTGCAGACCGGTTTAGCAGTCCGCGAGCTTCAAGCGAGAGCGAAAGAAAGATACGTTTTAAACAGTTTTAATGCCAACCAAAATCCAATAAATAATCCGGATTCAAAGAGACTTATAATTAAATTATGCATTTATTGTGTATTTGTTCTTCAGTTCTAGTTTAAGCCACATTCTAAAGTTAAACACACTTCTAAAAACGTCTGTCAAACGATAGTTTCACATTTCTATTTTCTAAAGTTGCCTAAGGCGCGCAACTTGAAAGTTAACAGTGGCTGTTAACAGTGCTGTTGTGCTTGCAACATGTTGCATTGTTGAGTTGTGGAAACGCTGCCCAGACTTAGGCTAATGAGAAATTTGGTGGAGTTGCAGGCCGCCAGATTTGTGTTAGAAGCGATAAGTACTTGCCTCAGTTTGAAAGTTGCTGAAAAATTATGCGTATATTTCCGGCGCCTTACTCAATTAGTCAATGTCGCTTGGCGGCCTGCTCTCGACCAGATTCTTGGCATTTTGGCCTGGTTCTTAAGCTTTCGCTTCAATGTCAACATTAGGCCTCTCATCGATGTGGTCTAACTAAAAAAAAAAAGCTGCTATGAGCAACTGGTATAACCAGACAAACGCCCAGACACCTTGTTTGCCAAGAAGTCTCCTGTTTTATAGGCTCTCTGCGCGCTTTAGCTAAATTACAAACATTTAATATAATTTGTCGCGTGTGCTAAAAGCTAAAGCTAATTGGAGCTGCACTACTCCTCCTCTCTGCACCTCTCTCCACTCTTCCAGCGGTCTTTGTCTCTGTTTTGCCCTGCGTTCGGTACGTGCCGCCGTTGTTAATGATCTCTCGATAGATTTCCATTTCTAGCGGGCCTTTCTCATACCTATATACATATATATATATATGTGCATTTTGCCATTGAAATTTCTATAGCGCCATGGGAACGCCGGCAGCCAATAAAACAATAACAAACGTAACGAGTTCAACATCAGACGCTAGCCCGAAGCAAGAGATATACATATAGTCCATATATACCTAATACTGATACCCTGTACACGTTGAAAATGTGCAAACTACAAGGCTGCTTACACAGGGTATCTCGCAGTCAGGCACTCTCGACTCGAACACTCTTGATTTTTCAAATAGCCGCGCAATAAAAGAAACCCAGCGTTAATTAAAAAAAAATGGCCATAGATCAATGCACCTGATAGATGTTGCTGCTGTCGGCTGGTGGCTTAAGCTGCAAATGTTGTGTCCATAACTTAAGAGACGACTCCACTCCGCCCTAATTGAGCAGCCACGCCCCCGATATGCGTTTGAAATGTCCTCAGGCGCTTCATTAGACAACTTGGAAACTGTCGTTCTGATCTCGCATTGACACACATGCAAATCGTGGGTGCTAGTGCCGTTGTTGTGAGTGGGTTGCTGCTGCTGCTACATTTGGCCACATGTTGCCGGAGTATCGCGTACCGAAAAGAAAAACAAAAACCAAAACTTGCAACCGGGCAACTTTCTTCAGCTTATCTTTATGCATATGCAACGCAATGACGGCGTCTGCATTCTTGCTGTGGCATTAAATATGCGAGCGACGCGATCATCTGCCAGCAATAGCAACAGCAACTGCAGCAGCAACAACAACTACAGCAGCAACAACAGCAACTGCAGCAACAATTGCAACAGCAACTCTTGAACTTTACTAGCAATGAAAAGCTTGGCAGTCGCCCTTTTAGCCAGCAACTGTTTAGCATTAGCAGCCCAGAGCAACTTTTGCATAGACAGACTTGATGAAAGGCAAGGGAGGGACGGCAAGCGAGCGCCAGAGCGAGAAAGAGATGCTGCACGAAGTTGCTGCTGCTCAAGTGCCAATGGCAATCTACCTTTTTTTCTTTTCTTTTTTCTTTTTTTGCTATTGTGGTTCTAGTTGTTGTTGCTGTTGGGGAACTGCTTTTTCTTCGGCTGCTGCTGTTGATGTTGTTGCTGTTGCTGTTGCTGTTGTTTTTCTTGCTGTTGTTGTTTATTTCCCTGCAGTTTGATCTTTTGGTCTTTGGCGGTAATTTTTGTTGCCGCTGCTGCAGCGGCGTCTGCACTTTTTCCTAGCAATTGTTGCTGCTGTTGCTGCTGCTGCTGCCTCAAACGCTTTATTGGCTTTCAGTTGCTGTTTGTTGGTCTTTGCCTTGGCTGCAAAATTCTTATTTCTATTTTCGCTTTATCTACAAGTTTTGTCTTCATTTTTATTTTAATGGTACAAATGATTCCACTCTTTTGCAAATTGCTGCCTGATTTTTTCGCTAGCGATAAAATGCCACGATTGCAAGCATCTTCTGTGTTTTCAATGTGGCATTCTCTTCTACTGTTGATGCTTGTGTGCGCGCCTCTCTTTATCACTTAATGATTTCAAATAGTTACCACTTTAGTGGTGCTGGGTGCGAAATTAATTTGAATTATTACTATTATTAGATGGTTTTTGTGTAATGCGGCATTAGAAGACCGCAGTTGCTGTTGCAATGTACAGTTACAGTTGCTGCTGCTGTGGCATGTTGCTGCCGTGCATTATGTAAGATTGCAGCGTTATCCGCAACTTAAATCCAACTCAAAAAGTGCTGCAACAAATTTACTGATAACCTAAGTACTGAACATCTGCAACTGTTGCACTTGCAATGCAGCAGCAGCAACAACAATCGCTGCACTGCAAAAAATTGTATTTGAAACTCGTTAAGTTTGTAAGTATTATTATTCTAATTTAATTTATTTTTATTGGCTTAAAATTAGAAAATTAAAAGTCGAGTTTTCCAAGTATGTTGTAAGATAAACTCCATTAATAATATAATTCAAGAGAATGATAAAATTTCTCACTGTGTGCTTTGGCGCATAACTTGTGCCTGCCTCAATTACCAATTGTTGTTTGCCGTTTAAATAATGGCATTGTTGCTGTGGCTGTTGTTGCTGTTGCTGTTGTTGCTGCTGCTGTTGTTGCACATTTAAATTTATTAAAACTGCACAACTTCTAACGGGCAGAGGCTTGGAATGTTGATGTTGCTGGCGATCAATGACCGTGTGCAACACTTTGTCTTCTGACGCATTGGCCTTATGGCAGCATTTAACTAGTCTATGTGTGTGCGTGTGTGTGTGTGTGTGTGTTTGTGTGTGTGCGTGTGTTTGTGCGATGTTCGCATCCTGCAGCAGCAAATGTCTTTCAACTGTTCGACTGGCGCTTCGATTCATGGTAATAATGCCATTTTGCATGCAATTTAATGTCATTTGTCATTTGCTTAATTGTGACCAAGTTGCTTGTTGCATTTCCTGTTCCCAACTGCCGTTCTGTAATTGTTGCAACAACATTGCAGCAACAGCCACATCCTAGAAGAGTTCAACTATGCGCCGCTGGGTCATTTAAATTCAATTAATCAAGTTGTCGCTGCACGCGTCTATTAGCTGTTTATGATGTCTTCGAAACGCTTCGGGGTAGAATCCTCAGTTTGCAGCACAGCTGCTGCTGCTGATGCTGCTGCTGATGCTGCTGCTGCTGCTTGGCTGCTGGCTTGTTCATTAGCGGCGCCCCCAAGTTGCATACACTCCGCATTATTAAATACACTGGTGGCAGTTGGCCGCTACCGCCTGCGGGTGCTTTGCTTGACCACATTTAGAGTGGTGCTCTTCTATTTCTTACTTCATTTGTGGACTGCTTTCGTAACACAACATGTGAAGTTCTTTTAATGTTCCATTTTGCCGTTTGGGGTTTTATATACTTTAGTACCGTTGCCTGTTGCTGGTTTGGTGGACAGCTTTTGCGCCCAGCTGTCACAGGTTCGTTGACTTGCACACACACACACACACACATAGTTGGTGTTGAAACCATCAGGTTCAAGCCAGACATTTGAAGTGCACAACTCCAACTCCAAATTCAACTTCAGCTCCAACTCCATTGCATAATGCCCAAACACTCAAACTGACGAGACTAAGACAGACAGACGAATCAACTCGCCGACTAAGTAATTGCACACATTGCGAATTCAATTTCTTTAACTCTAACTGGCAATTTTTGTTAGTTCCTTTTTTTTAGTTTTGTGTTTCTGAAGGCGGAGTTCTCAGGATTGATTGCCTTAACTGTGAACTAGGCGTATTAAGTTTATGGTCAAGATTTTCTGGTCTCAAAAGTCATTAAGCCATTCCTAAACGATTCGTCTTATGAAAGCGTAATATTGTTACTGGGCCAGTTAGTTAACAAGTGTCTTATCATATATCTGGCTTTTCCAATTTTCTGAACTAACTCTTTCAGTTTTTGCTTAAAGTTTCCTTGTGTAATACACAAATTTAACGAGTACTTTAATATTTCGCTGATAAAAGTATTGGGCAGCAGGTTGTCCAATCGGAAGCGCAACTTTATCGATTGAAATTCAAAACCAGGACTGAAATTCATTTACCAGTTACAGGAACTGACGTCATTAGTCCGTTTAATATAATAATCACCAAAAGCGAATACCGAAAATAATTTGTAAACAACTGAGAACCTTTACTCACAACCCCAACTGAAATATGATTCGGCTTACCTTTTTGAAAATAATAATTTTCTTTTTCTTAAGTATTTGAGAAATGCCGTTTCTTTGACTTGAATAATATTTCATAGATTTAATAGTTGTAAGCAATGCTGAGAATGAAAATATGTGGTTTGGTTTTCATATTTGTTTTGTTTATAATAGGTTTCTGCCGGTTTTATCTTGATAAATGTTTATCGAAATCTGCAAGACAGCTTGCCGCAGCTTAAACCAGTTGTAAGTCAGAGTGATACAAATGTGCAACAGCTGCAATCTGTGCTGCTGCAAAAGCAGAGGATACCCAATGACAAATAAAAAAAAGGAAGAGCACACAGATTAAAAAAACGAGAAAAAAAATGTGAGTCACACCCCCCACGACTAATTGTGCTCATTTCCATTTATCAGCTTTGGCTGAATGAATTGCAGCAGTAAAAGCAAATTAAAATCGTGCGAAGTGTTGCAAGAACAAACATTTCGCAAGGCACCTCAATGAATGAGAAGCTGCAGGCTGCTGCATCTTGGTGCGCCCCACAGCTGGGGATCTCACACTGAGAGCCATCTGGGGGCTGGTCGCATTAAGCTTTTAATTTAGTGCCTAGGCAGTAATTTTCATGCGTTGCAATTGTCTCTGGACTTGCGTCTCTGTAAGATTCACATTCGCGTGTTGCGTCGTTTATTTTTAGCCACCTCGTCTTGTTGTTGTGGTTGCAGGTTGCATGTGTGTGTTGTGATTGTGGACTCTTTGTGGCACTACTTGCGCCAAATGCAATTTAATGTGTGTCGTGCCAAATGCACCAACTATGCTGCATAATTGTGCCAAACGTATTTGTAATTATATGTTTGGTTGTGTGTGTGTGTGTGTGTGAGTGTGTGTGAGTGTGTGTGCGTGTGTTTAAAGACATGAACTTCAAACGGCCAACTAGCCGGTTTTAGCCATATGAGTGACATCACATGCAACCGCCGGTAGACAATTGAATCTCAGTCTAGAGTCACACTTACCATCATCGTCAGCAGCGTCTTAGCCATGACTAGAATGACATGACAGAATTCAAGTCAAAACAATATTTAATTAAAGCGCATGACGAAAAATTTCTAGTGTTCAAATCATCAGCGGCAATAATAACAGCTAAACAACAGACCCCACAGTAACAGCTCGTCTAACATACACTGTTTAAAGCATAAGCGAGCATGCACGACGCATAAAACACTGCTTCAAATCTAGAATGTGTTCTTATTAAAAGTTAACTGTAAAACAAAATATATTCAAGATTATATTGATGCTGTCTGAATCAGGTTTCTTGTTATTGTTTATTGTTGTTTTTTATATTCATTGTCTTTATTGACTCTGATAATTGGAAAAGATATGCATTTTTAGCCAAATGAAAACTGTATTTTTAAAGTAGCCACACATTTAACATATTTAATATCTTATTTAAGTGGAGAAACACATTTCTTATCACTTAAGTGTGAAAACACAATGCTTAATCGACTCGTTCCTTTATTTCATGTGGTTGCACTGGCAACAAAAAGAGTAAACAAAACCCATCATAACCCTTTGACCGTTGAGTAACAGCGCATAATGACCAGAGATGAGTGAAGACTTACGCGGCGTTTTTGGACACGGCCAAAAGTGTCAAAGTCATGTTGAATGCGGCATTTGAAGCGGCATCGAATGTCAGCTGGGCGACACTTGCGACATATTTGGCAAGCAGCCTTTCCGGGCCAATTAAATGGCGACACTTTATGGCTGTTCAAGCACAATGAGAAGAGAATCACACAAGCCAAGAACCAATCAATCCCAAGTGGCCGACTGTTTTTGGTAGTAAATGGGTCAATGATGGCTTAAATTGTGCGGCATTGTTAAATGGTGCGCATTCTTTTTTCACTGGTTAGAGGTCTCCCTCTCTGAGTCGCTGACATCTGATCTGATTCCACCTCTGACTCCGACTGTGAAACGAAGCCAGTCAGCAACTGTGAGATTGACTGATGGATTTTTCTCACCTTTTGCGGTTGACAGACAGCCATCATCAGACGCTGTGTGGAAAAATATTCAATTTATGATCTTCAGTTTCAGTTTTAGCCAGTTTTGCATTTGCATTTCCAGCTAGCAGCACGCAGCTCGCAACTCACATCTTTTAGTGGTTTTGGTTATTGAGATGTTGCATTCGGCATTGACTCTAGACTTCGCCTTCGCCTGCGCTTTGGCTTTGACTTCAGTGCTGTCTGCAACAATTTGTCTAATGTGCCAATTTGGTCGCATCTACCGCCTGCTTGCAGGCTGCCTGGTTGGCTGGTTTGAGTATCGTTAGCTTTGCGATGGTTGATCATGTTGATTACTTTCTTTCGTGTACTTTTCTTTGCGGCCTATCAATGACAAGGCAACACAAGACGCGCTGAGAGAGACCTGAGTACCTCAAACCCAACTTTATTTCGCCGCCTTGCCGCAGAGTTGAACGCGTGACGTGACACGCTTACGCAGGATTCAACATACCATGTTCGTGCGCATCGAAGTTTGGTTATAGCATCAGTAGAGGAGCAACTTTCATATTGGATGAAAACAAATTGCTTGCAGATTATGTTTAAATATTCAGAAATAATCACTGCAACTGATAAATCATTAATAACTATTGTTGATTTCCCCTGAAGCTCGACGCGTATTTAAGTAGGTTTGGTCACGCTCACATCTCTACCAAAACTCTCGAGTTGAGGCAGATGAAATCAAATTATTTCCAGCTTATGTTTAAATATTCAGAAATGGTGACTATAATAAATTTGAAATAAAATGTAAATACCATAAATGATTATTGAATGAATTGAAATGTCTTTCCATTTCGTCGTAAGCATATATAATTTTGTTGTAGGCTTTGGTCACGCTCGCATCTCTACCAAAAGATATCGCTTAGAGCCCTATAATTTCCACACCAGGCTCGGTTATTTTTTTTTTTTGTGATGCGATGCGCTCACTTGTCCCATTTATTTATTTTGTATTTCTGCTGTTTAAATTTAATTCACGATCTGGCATCAAAGTCGAGTTGAGGCAACTTCACTTCAAGTTGAATTGACTCGGAACAAAAGAGGCAGCAACGAAAAATTCGAAAATTCCCTCGACGCTTGCCAATTTTTGCAGGCAACATTGCAACAGCAATGGGGCAACAACTTCTTCTTCGCCGTTGTCGTCGTCTTCTCGCTCTTCGGCGTCTAACAAGCAACAACGAAACTTTTCTTTTGCTTACTTTCCGATTTTTAGCTGCAGCTCGGAAAAATCTTTACGTTCGCGTACTTAACCGCAATAATTTTGCTCATTTGAGTGTCGTGGAAATGAGTTAAAGAAGTTGCCTGCCACTTGGCGGCAGCGGCGGCGGCGTCGGCGGCGTTGCCAACAACTGCAACTGCAACAGCTCTTTGGCATCAGCGGCTGCCGCTAATGTAATGTGAGCATTACTTATTTCCATTTTTTTTCTGTTGTTGTTGCTGTTGTAGTTGTCTGCTTACCGCCAGAGTCTCTTAATTCATTAATTTCCCACAGAGTGCCGCTTCGGGTCGTAGCCAATTTTCAGACGTGAAACCGTTGAAAGTTATCACCTTCATCCCACAGCGAATGTGACAACAGCGACGAATGCAGTTAATTTTTCTTCGTTTTTGGGCTACAAGCAACCGCTACAAGATTACACGCATCTCTCCCTCTCTCTCTCTTTCACTCTATCGCCATCTCTTTCTTTCACCAGTGCAAAAGTTGCTGTAGGGAGCTGCAATTGCTTTTATTAGTTACGGTTTGCAAACAACTGCCAACTTCTACACTGATCACACATATTTAGTGCTTTAAATGAATTATTTATAATTGTTGGCTTTATAATTAAACAAGCTGAAAATGCTTTTTAGCACACTTTTGACTCCATTTTTATTTTATCTAAATCTGTTATAAATAAAGATCAGTTTCAAATGTGCGATTGTTCGACTGGATTACTGCAATGTTCAACTTAAGGCAATGAGCGCTAACAGTAGCTTTATGTACATTTCTTTCGGTGCATTGCATTTGCCTCTTTAGCGTCGTTGATCGTTCTGCTGCACCAGTTTAACTGCGAGCATTGCGCATACGCACAGTTAGCCAGCTGGTCAACTTTTTGCGCCGCACACAAACTCATAATCCAGTGCAAATTACGCTATCGATCGAATAATCGCAATAATCACAATAAGCGTAATAATTGTTGTAATTTATGTGAGTTCTGCTGCTGCTGTTTTTTATTTTGGTTATGTAAAGTGCACTTTAATTGGGTCAGCTGAGCAAACACAGTTATGCTGTCAGCAGCAGCAGCAGCAGCAGCAATGAAAGGGTGTCAAGCGCTATAGCTCTGACCTACAGACCAGCCATAGACAACCATGGACAACAACAATGACAACGACAACAACGAACAGCAAACAACTAGCTGACAAACTAACAAACTGGGCCTATTGTCTGTTATGGTCTAATCTCTGCTGTTCTCTCTCATCGCATCGCATCGCAGAAGAATTTGCATTTTTTGTAACTGTGCTTTGGCAGCCAAACATTGAAGCTGCACTGAAGCTGTTGCTGATGCTGATGCTGTGCCTCGTTTATATGCTAATTAAATCATACCTATATTCAATCTCAATCTGTCTTGTCATATTGCTCGATTTCAGCTGCTGCTGCTGCTGCTGCTGCTGCTGCTGCATTCTTATGCTAACACTCAAATTAGTTTATGGATTCTTTTTACGCTTTCAATGATGAAAGTGTTTTTCTGACCCCAATTCTCAGGGCATTCTCTGCTCTGCTCTGCTCTGCTCTGAGCTGCTCTGTCGTCTTCCATTCAAATTGGTTGTGCTTGGAGGCATGTTTCACATATTTCATGATTTTACTTTTCTACTTGGTTGTTTTTTTCATTTTCATTTTTGCATTTTCTGCGCATATTTTACAAGTGCTGTTCAGTGGTTTTCCGTCATCCCACGCTCTTAATTACTCCCAGAGCGGATAGATAGAAAGATGCCTGCCAGCCAGCCAGCATCCTCAGTGGCCACTTTGTGTGTGCTGGCAACTTGGACCGTGAAGTGTGAAATACCAGAAGTAGTTGTTGTTGTTGTCGTTGTTTTGTGTAATTCCTTGTCCTATTTATACCCTGTATGCATTGAGTGCATTTATTTCGTGGTTTAACAATCAATTCGGTTATGTTTGTAGAGAGAAAGGAATATCAGGCACACATTTTGCTTCACATTTTTAATTCTTTTTAAGTGTCTCTTTATGTTATTATAACGACATTTTTACAGGGTAGTTGTTAGTCGTCTGCTATTTAGGCTTCATATGCGTTACCATTTTGAGCATTTTTTATGCGCTCTGTTTGGCATTTTAATATCCAAAAAGGTTTTTAAAGGGATTTCTAAACTTTGTCGCATTTATGCATATTTAAAGACGCTCTGTCAAAAGTTGTTGATTCAATTTGTCGACCATTAAAAATGCCATTTACATAAATGCGACTCATCAATAACAGTTAAGCGACTCAATTTGTTTTGGCCAATTAGCAGAGAGGACCCATATCAAATTAAAGCATGACTTCCCATAAGTTGGATGTGTGTGTGTGTGGTGTGTATGTGTGTGTTTGGGTGGAAATGATTCCCATGTTGCAACTGTCGACAACGGCTTAGACCACACACATGCAACACACGATTGCTGCTTGCAACTTGCCGCATGCCACCTTGGCGGGCTGCAATGCTGCATTTTAATAAGATTTTACGAGTTCATTAAAAAATGTATTTAACATTTTATGAGTGGCGTCTTCAGCAATTGCCGTTGGCTTAATGCAATTGTTATTGCCATTTTGTGCATACAGGTTTTCAATTATTATAGAGCAAGGGGGCTGGTGTTAGGAGAGCGGAAGTCAATGTTGAAGGTTGTGTTTAGTGTGTTGCTTGGCAACAGCTGCCCCTTGGCACAATTGT
This sequence comes from Drosophila nr. perissopoda 5 BK-2023a, assembly GCA_035044105.1. Classification (NCBI taxonomy): domain Eukaryota; kingdom Metazoa; phylum Arthropoda; class Insecta; order Diptera; family Drosophilidae; genus Drosophila; species Drosophila nr. perissopoda 5 BK-2023a. The sequence goes on from JAWNMK010000124.1 coordinate 9,950,938, forward strand.
TTCCAGGTAATGTGGCGTGGAGCAGCTTCATTAAATACAGCTACGGTTGAAAGCATCAACCGCCCACAATTCTGCACTGGCTCTATACCCATCCCTCCCCATTTATCCCTCTATCCCACCCTCCCCCATCTATCCCATTCTGCCACTGGTGTGCCTCTGTGCCCGTTACAACTGCTGATAATGTCATGGCAACTGGCTCGTCCAGCTTCGCAGCTCGCACCTCCCAGCTGCCAACTGCCAGTTGCCAGTTGCCAGTTGCCAACTTCAAAGTTGATGAGCTGCCAAGGCGCATACATCATCATCATTTCTGTCAGCTACGTTGAGAAAAAATAAAGAAATAAGAAATAACCTTTGAGAGGATGCCAGCCAAACTGCCTGTCTCCCAGCCTGCCTGCGATGCGCTTGATTTTCTCTGCACCTAAATTAGATTTTTTGCCTTTTTTTTATATTTTTGTGCCTGCGAAAGTCTTGTTTTTTTTTTTTGTCTTTTCGATAATTTGATTTGATGTTGAGTTCAGTTGAGTTTGGATTGAAGTTTACGCTTTGAAATGGAAAGTTCAGTTGAAATTGCTTAAACAATTACTATTAACAGGATATGAGCATATTTGTTGCGTTATTTACGCTCACAATGTTGACTCACCTAATTAGCAATGAAAGTTTTTGACCATACGTCTTAACGTTTTAACGAGCGTTAAATAAATAGTGTGCAAAAAATTCCAATAGATTAGCTTAGAGATGAGAACGTGACTAAAAGTTGAGCTCATCAGCCCGCAAGTGCTCATGTGTCAAATGTATTATGAAATCATTTGCAAAATGTAAATTTCTTTTTCATATTTGAGAGATTCAATGCCCTCATGCAAGCTTAGCTAAATTTCATAAAAAAACTTAAATCTCTTACGAAATAAATGAAAACAGTTTACAGTTAAATCCTTAGATTTCATAATGCGGAATTTTCGTGACTCGCAAAAAATGTACAAATATTTTTTGTATGCCATTACGCACGTCTAAGTGCAGAAAAAATATGTCCTAAAGATGTGGCTTAAATTTGAGATGTGTGTTGTCATTAATTACGCAGCGGGTCACTTGAGCACGCAGATTCGCCAAGACAAGACCCATATCCAAATCCAAATCCAAATCCCAATCCGTACCCGAACTAAAACTTGAAGCTACGTTCGCTGCTGGTCACAGCGGGATTCTGGTGCTTAATGCTTGGCTACACTTTCTTTGGCTAACAGCCCGAAATTGGCAATGGACTTGGCACTTGGCAGTCACCTCCACCGCCCCTCAAACAAAGCTGTTCATGGCTTGGTTTCCCATGATCGTTTGACTAGCCAAACCCTGGACTGTGTTTTTTTTTTGTGGGCAGAAGAAAAACAATCAACGCGTCTTTAGATACGAATTCGCATTGCTTCAAAAAAGAGAAAAAGTACACCAAAAAAATTCGTGCGAGATTTAATGTTTATTTGGCTTTTAGTTGTGCTTTGTTTGGCGCTTTGTTGTCCAAGTAAATACTTAAATATAGCACACTTAAACAGTTCGCTGTTGTTGCAGCGAAAGTGAAACTTTGACTGAGTTTGTGAGCCCAAATATATTTGTGACTCTGCGGCTGTCTCTAATGAGAGTTAATTACAACATCAAACAGTTGTCTCGTTTCCTTCCTGTTTGCTAACCGCTTACCTAAATACTCAGTATAATCTCACGTTATCTCACCTAAATACAAATGTGAATTGTAGGCAACTTTTGCTCTCCTGAGATTCCGAACACGTTTCGATTAGACGCGTCCAAAAAGGCGAGGCAGGCAAAACAAGTTAACCAAAAATCGACGATGACGAAGCTGAAATACTCTAGTATCCTTTGAGATTGGCAGAAATGTCTATTGCAATGTGATATATTCTGATCTCTGTATTTATACTACATTCAAAATTGGCAACCCGATTCCAGCTTGAAATTCATGTTAAAATCCTAGGACATATGACACATGTCAGACGGACATGGGTTCAATTATTCCACAGCCACAACTTGGTTAAAACTGGTGAAATGCTATGCCAAAAAATAGGAAAAATAAAATATTACTAGATGAATGCAAAAAGAAAGAAACAAATAACTATGTTAATTTATGCAAAACAATACTCTAACACATAGTATAGAGAAAATTGCATTAGCTCCTTCAAGGGTATGGTAAAAATAGAAGTGACGAAGCAGAAGCAGATGTAGGCGAGTGGAAAACTCGCGCTATCCAGCTAAAAGCTCTAAGTAGAGAAAGTACATGCGGTGCTGCACATGTACAAGTGATCAAAAAAATAAAATAATAAATATATATATGTATATATAAAGATGCGAATCTTCGCCTTTGCCTTTGGTTAGTGGCTCTGGCTCTTGGATTTGGATTTTGGATACGACTTCAGTTTTCTTTGGGGTCAAATCATCGCATAGAGCGCACTTTTACCACTCGCTTTCGACGCGGCTCTGGGCTGTTTGGGCTTTTGGGTTCGGTTCGTTAGCAACTGAGCAACGCCTACGAAGTTCATAAATGTGTGGTGCCTTGTAAATATTACAACATAATAGATGTTGTTGTTGTTGTCGTTGTTGTTTTTACTGCTGTGATTATTGTTGTATGTACAACATGACTGCTGACTGCCGACTGCCGACTGCTGACTGCTGACTGCTGACTGCCAACTGGCGACTGCCCTGTCATTTGCATACTTAACACCTTCTTTGGTACAACGCATCTTGGCTCGTCTCGCCTTCGTTCGAATTGGGGAAAATTTCTTCACTTGAGCCACGCTCTGACAGATTGATGAGACGAATTGTACAAATGTACATCGCTCAAGTAGAGGAGAGTTTTTGCTTTTGTAATTAGAAAATAATCGATGAATGCATCTCTTTTGAAGAGGCCAAGCCAAGACTCTGGCTTACTTTCAATTTCATCTGCATGTGCAACGAAAATAACAAAAAAAAAAAAAAAAAAACCATCTACTCTGCACCATATGGCATGAATGGAAACGAATGTGGATTTATCAATAGGTTTTTTTTGTTGTAGTCATTGTTGCTGCTGTTGTTGTTGTGTTATGCATGATTTGTAAGTCTGTCGCTTTCTTTGTGCGCAGCTCGCTGATGACTCGGCACTGCACCATACGATTGCTATTATTATACCCTGCACTCATAAAGGTGCGTAGCGAGGAACATATAATGCTGATTTCATGTACTAAGCAAAATAATTGTTAAAGCTTAATCGGAATTAAATGTGCAGTTGAGTTGACTAACCTTTGAGAATTGTTAATAAAACTAGGCAGGCTTGCTCAAATTACTTGCAGTATGATTCATTTAATCAGCTGCCCCATTAAAGATTAGTTTAAGGCATCTGCTTAACTATAAAGAATAGTTCCTTTAGAGTGGACTATATTTTACTATATATAACCCAGGGTATTTGCACTTTTTGCATTACCATTCTTGCTAATAATTATTTTTGCTGTTGCACTTTATTGCAATAGAGTGCAATCAACAGATTCATTATCGCATTGCATGACTCTGAAATCCATTAAGTTTTTCAACATCAGTTTTTGCATATTATGATGCTGTAAAATACAGCCTCCGTTTGAGATTTGGGATATGAGTTTTGAGCACTTTCACTCGCCCTTGCCCCAGATGGTTGGCATTAAAAAGCTATTACGCCTCAGCACATTGCGATATTTTTGTGCAACTGTTTATCAATTTATGAATCAATAATCAACAACAAAACCAAAAACTTCCAAACATTTATTCGTGTCCCCTCCAATAGCATTGATTAATGGCTTATCACTGGCCACTGAGCACATCTTAGCTCTCAGCACACCAGCTCACAGCTCACCAGCTTCCAAACCCGCGGGGAGGCAAATTACAAGCGCCGTTAAAATTTCACTTTCTAAGGCAAAAAAGTTATAAACCAAAAATAAGAAGAAAAAAAAGAGTTGGCAGCAAAACAGGTGAAATCTCTCTCAGCTTCCTGTTGCCAGAGGAAGAGGCGCAGCGCAGATGAATGTAAATACCAAATGCCAAGTAGCAGCCAAAGCTGAAAAACTTTTGAACTTAAGTAGAAATATTAAGAATAATTATGTCTGACGAGAGAGCCGGGAAAATTGATAAGGCCACCGTCGTAATGTTGAGCAATTAAATTCATAAGCGCCTCAACCTGTGGGGCACCCTAATTTGCAGTTGAATTGTTGTTGTTTATTATGTTTGTTTCACATTGCATGCCAGCGCCTGAAGTCGTGGCTAATTAGCCGAGTAAAGTTGGCCAACGAAATGAAGAAATTTACGTAGAACATCGAAACAACGACATGCAACTTAAAGATGACCATCTCAGCCGTCCGCGAGTCGATTCTATAAAGCGGATACTATTAGCTGGTCTTTTGTCATGTTGCTTCTCGTCTAATTTGTCTTTCTTTCTATATGTATTTAGGTTTGTTTTTTTTTTATTTAATGATGTGAAAGAAAGTTATACGCTTAAGTTTCTAATGATACCGCCCCAAACTTTGACCACTTACATCTATTTTGGATGCTCCATCGAAAGAGTGTCGAAATCCGAACAAAAATTCGAAATTCGGTATCTCTATCCATAGAGCATGCAAATCTCTGTCCCGTGGCCATCATCGAGCACCTAATCAATCAATGTGCTAGATGCTTTACGGTAGTCAATATCATAGATTATTTGGGGGAGTCAAAGTTAGAAATATTTATGGAAGCGCGAACACCTCAAAACACCAACTACTACAAAAAAGCACACCATAAAATACGAGATAAATAATTAGTGTTGTTGTTGTTGTTGTTGCTGAGCAAAATGTGCAACAGAAGCTGCTGAGACAAAAGTGATTTGGCTTAAAAATGAAAACTTTCGCCACAAGTTATAATGAATGGATTGTATTGGCAGTTTGCTGTCAGCCGGCATCCAAAAACAGCGGGTGGGAAATTGAACTCATCGACTTTAGCATGGGAGTTGAGGAAGTTGCTAAACAAAAAAAATCAAATCTGAGCTCATAAATGCCACATGCGGCTTAAGGACCTGTTTATTACTCTTACTTGAAGTGATCTAAATTGAGCATGCAGCTCGAATGGGTTTTAGCAGAGGTAATTTCACTGAAATGACTAAGAACGATTTTTCAGAGCTCGTAAACTTGCTGAGACAAGATTTATTACAAATTTTGTTTTATGCTATTATTACATGTTAATCTCACTGCTTATCTCGTCTAGCCATTATAATTGTTATAGAGCCTGGGAACAGATTATATTGTAGATCACAAACGAACATAGAGATTTCACAGAATAAGTTAATGGAATCATATATGTGATAAGAACGCAACATCCTTAACATTCTCAACAAGAGTCAAAGATATCATCTTCTTAAAGTTGTGGCCCCCAATAAATGTAATTTTTAAGTCACTTTCAGTTAGCTGTTATCTATAACATACCATTATCAAATTCTCTTTGTAATTACCACTTAAGCTTTTTTGCAAAAACACTCGTTGACCAATTTGTTAAAAATCTTTTCGTGTCTGCAATTGTCAACGTGGTCTTTCTGACTTAACCCAATTTTAGCAGGAGGGCCAACTGAACATACAAGACAAAATAGCAACAACAACAAATTACAAGTATTTTTGCCTTATTTTCTTGTTAGTGCTGCAATTTGGTGTCTCAAATGCGCGAATTTCATTTCCAACTAATAAACAAAAAAAATAGTAGAAGACTGTGCTGCCCGTCGTTTGCGGCTTAAACTCTAATTAACGCCTCATCTGCGGTGGCGAAGGTGAAGAGGTGCCCCCGATTCCATCCCTCCTTCCCGTTTTTAGCAGAGAGATTGTCTCTAACCCATCGTAATGCTATGAACTGTCTTGGCGCTGTGCCCATTCTGTCTGGCTTGAGAACGGCGACCAGAAGGAGGAAAAGTGGAAAGATGGCAAGGTTGTGGAGGAGGCGGAAGTGGAGTGAGTGTTCACTATATTTTGGTTGGAAGAATCTCTTACGGTATTTTCTTCGCGGTGCTGGCACGTCGCCCAATTAGACGCACTTTAGGGGGTCATTAAATGTGTATATTCAGTGTGCGATTTTATTATTATTAATAATTCCGCTTTTATGCATTCTGAAGACCATGTATGCAATGGTGCCACCTCTGTAATTGCCAAGACACCAAAGTCGTGCTCTGGGTCCAGACATTGAATCTAAGATCTTAAATGCCCACTAACAGTTCTTCTGGGCGTGTTACTGTTGTTGTTGGTGTTGCTGTTGTTTGGTGTCGAGTTTTTAACGCGCTCAGCTTCCGGTTTGTGTCGTAAAAAACAAAAACTGCTCCTCTTTCGTCTATGTTGGCACTTGTTGTAGTTGTTGTTGTTGTTGCTGTTTGGTTGTTGGGCTTTTACGATTTACTTTTTTACGTTTGTTTTTTTTTTTTGTGTATTTTCGCCACGCTGTTTTTACACCTCCTTTCTTTACACTTGAACTTTTTTTTTATAGGCTTGTTTCTTGATAATTTTTTGTTGTATTTCTTTCGCTCTCTCACTTTTTTTATGTTTTCATTTCTTGGCAGCGTCACTTGTTAATTGAATTTGCGGCAGGTAACCGCCCGATCTGCCCAATCCAGAGCAACTACTCCCAGCTAGTCAGCTAGTTCAGTGTTCAGTCTCCCCATTTTCCAGTCTCTAGCCTATTTGTTGCACCATTTATTAATTATATTGCCCGCTCTTTGATTACATCTTCGACTGCCTTTCTAGCCCAGCTATTTTGCCCGCCTCTCGTTGCCCCCGTTTGGTTTTTAATAATAATTTGCATTTTTCATCTGCTATGTATCTTCACAGTTCCATAATCTTAATTGTTTTTTGTTTTGCAGCCAGGAAGTAGTCGACTTTTTGCTTGACTACCCAGCGCACTACTAATGCCATGAATGAATTGTTGTGCTCAGAAGAAGTGTGACTACATTGCTTTTCTTCACATCAGTTTTCTTTTCTTATATGCAAATCTGCAACATGAACTGAAGCAGCACGTTTAGGTTCCTGTTCTCACTACATAGCTGAGTTTGCAACCAGGTCTAAGCAGCAGTTGCTTAAATGTTCAATTTTCATAGCATGCTTTCAGGCTGTGCTTAAAAAGGAAGGTGGAGCAAAGAAAGGCCGTGAAAAGAACTCTCTCATCTGAAAACGAAGCTAAAGTAGTTAGATTCATATCATATGCATTTATTATGTATGTAAATATGGGGAATATACTTTTAATAGATGACGTCTTGAAATGTAACATGCTGTACTTCTTAATATGTTACGCCTGAAATGAATATCCTTTCTGTCAAGTTCAATCACCAACTAAAGCCCATTTCCCATTGCATTAAAAAAACAAAGATTTGTTTTAGGTATAGATGAAATATTTGCTTCCATATACATAATTTAAAATTTATTTTTGCTCATTTTGGCCTTTATACAAAATATATATAAAATAATGGAAAAGCACACTCCAAAGTATCATGCCCAATACTTTGTGAGCCGTTGTGTTTGGGGAAAATCCAATGGGATTAAAGAGAATTTTACAATTGGAAGAATTTTACAATTAGTAGCTAAACATTAAAAGCTCGTTATAAAAATATGTTTAAGACTAAAGATATATTTAAATATATATTTATATATATATTTTTGTAAAAATATTAAAGCAAACATTTTCTCAGATTCTTTTTTCAATTTTCTTTTTAAGTGTTGCGTTTTTCGTTTTTCAAACTGCTCTTCATGCAACTTGTTGCTATATTTCGTTATGCTTACAAATATGCATACTAATTTGGCACGCACGGATTTATGAAGATGGAATTAAGTTTAATGCTTTGAAGTTGCTGTATTTTATGTTTACATTATAAAAAAGAAACTGCGCATAATATATACAATTAATAAGATAGGGCGAGGGAGGAGGAGAATGGATAGTGAGAGAGGAGGGGGGCTTTAAAGGTATAGTGTGCTATGTTACAGATTTAAGAACGCTTTTTCATAAATATTCATTACAAATGATTTGTATAACAAACTGCGCCTTAGAACTAATTAAATATTTATATTTGTATATATGCATATATATGTATATATGTATATGTATGTATATGTAGGTTGTATTATTTATATATATGGTTTATATTATGATATATGACCAAATTTTGGCAGCAACTACAAAAAAAACAAGAAAACCTCTGCACAACAGACACACACATATACACATACAGTAGTTGTAGTTTTTAGTTTTTAGTTTTGTTCCTTTCATTTTAATTGTTAACTTGGCGAGACTCAATTGGCTCAGTCGACTTATATGCATAGTCCTAGATAAACCTACAAGTATAGCCCATATATATATATATATATATATAGAATAGTTGCTTCTGCTTAGATTTAATCGTTGGCCATGCAATAGCCGGAATAGGTATTTATGTTATCCTCCAGGAAACTCTCGCCCGCTATAACCCCGGACTGTGTGTGATGACTAGGACAACGATGTCCTTTGGGGCACTGGCATAGCGAGTTAATGTTGACCTCATCCAGGAACTCCTGGCGCTTTCTTACCGTGAACAGCTTGCATGGCTGCTTGCGCTGGCAGCGAAGGCGCTACATGAATAATACAAATAATAGATTAGCTAGATTGTTGGGCTTGTCTTTATGGATTAGGCTTTGCTTACCGTCAGCGGTGAGCAGGCGAAGAGATAGCGATAGGCTGTGCTGCTGTTGGGCACAGGTTCACGTTTCGTTAGATACGTCACCGAGTTCTTGGGACAGCGACAGTGCACAATCTGCTCGGTGACATTTAGTTCCGCGGCGGTGGTCAGTGTCCAGGTATAATCACGGAAATGTCTACAAAAAATGTAAGCAACAAATTAGCTCGAGCTAAATAATCACTTAGTAAGGTTAACTTACTTGCAAACTGGCAGCTTATGCACCGGCTGGCAGAGCTTGTAGTGCCTGGTCTTGTCCGCTATGGTGTGTCCATCCTCAACGCCCAGGCTACTCGGGCAGCCGCCAATAAAGCTGGCTGCTTCCTTCTGGCCACGATGTCCCGAGTGACGCATGTGCGTCGAGACTCGTGACGGTAACGGTGCGCGTGGCAGCTCATTGTCCGCCAGTTCCTCATAGGCGGGCGGCAAAGCTTCATTGTAGTCTGGCGAGCGCTCCAAATAATCGCTCGACTGCAGCTGCAAATCATCTTCGTAGACGGCGCCCAGTTTCTGCATCAGTTTCTTCAGATGCAGATTCTCGAACTTCTTGTCCTGGAACTCGCCGAGTAGCAGTCGCTTGTGTTGCAGCAACTTCTCCTTCTCGTAGTAGCTGCGATACTTCTCGCTTGTGCTGTGGGCAGCTCCATGTCCGCCATGGTCATGGTGATGCACTATGATAGTGTTGGGCATACGATTCGATTCGGGGCAGCGACACTGTCGCTCTATCCAGGGCGTCTCGTACAGGTCGATCTTGGAGCACACAGCATTCGGAGCACACACGGGCAAATCATCCTCAGAGTCCTGTAAGCAATGCAAAAGGAAATGTGAGAAACTTAGCAATTTGACAATCGAAACGGGAATTCCGTTTTTATTTATTTTATTTTTTATTTGCAACACACTGTCAATGAGCTTCTATGGACAGCATTTACATAGCCAAGTGGCAGCACGTCCTCGAATCTTTACGAGTCATTGAAATAATTTCATTCATAGCCTTGCCAAGGGCTCTGCAGGGCCAAGAGGAAAAGTTAAGAGCAGGCATTCAGTTGCCTGTAAATTTGAAGTGCCTTTTCGTAGACTAGAAAGGCAGACCCAAGGCACAGATAAAGGCAAAACGTGTAGGAATGTTCAAGAAGTTGGTAAGTTCCTCCCGACCTCTAGATACTCCTCTGGCCTAATGTGGCTGCCAGCGGAAAAGTGAACTTTTCTTATTATTGATAGAAGATTTAACATGCTTATTTTTCATTTAACTCAATCTGTTAAATCAATGTCCGATGTCTCAGTTATGTAGCTCTATTTGCCAAAGATTTCTATCAGATCTCATGCAAATATTCATTCCAACATTAACTTGACTCTGGAAACCAATAAGCCCCTTTTTGTTTAGACAACAGTTGCAGATCTGTTGGGTAAACAGCTACTTCCAAGTTCAACAGGATTAACATATGTATGTGACAGTTCCAACTATACCATGTCGTCTTCATATATGTGTGTGTTTGTTTGTTTGTTTGTTTGTGGGGGAGTCCGTTCTGTAAACATCCTAAGCACATACATATGCATTAATTGAATTCCTAACGCTTTTGTCAAACATATGTTGTCTGCTTGAGCGACAGTCCTGTGTTTGTTCGTCCTTACACCTTGTTTACTTAATCCTTTTTTATTCAGTGCATAAAAGCTTATGATGCTATACCGGTTTAGTTATTGTTGTTGATCCTGTTCTCGCTATAAACATAAAATTCAACTAGCAACTGCGGAATTTAGTTTTGTTGTTTTGTTTTCTCACTCGATTTACCTTCGCTTTTATGAGGTGCTGTGTCCCCCTCTTGTTCTCCCTGCTCTTCTTACTGCACCTACGCTCCTGTCATTTGTCCCTCTCATTTGATTTTATTGTATGGCACTCTGGCGACAACATATGAGCAACAACAACAACAAAAACAAAAACAACAGCAGCAGCAGCAGCAACGATAACACCAACAACAGGTTTCCAATGAAATTATCAAAAGCAATCAATTTTTTAAGTGGAACTTCTTTCAACTCGTACCTTTCGACGTTCCCCTCTACCTCTGCCCCTTGATCTTGTTGTTGTTGTCACCATTTTTGGGTCCTTTTTTGTTGATCTTTTGTTTGGTTTCGATTTCAATTTGATTTTGTTTGTTATGTGTGTTTTTCTCCTATTCCTTTCTGATTTGTATTCAAATTATTTTTATAATGAAATCAATAGGCTCGTTTTCAGGCGATGTTGCACCTGCCTCCAGGGCAAACCAGCTACCTGAGCGTCCTTTTGCCATCCCCATTCCTCTCCCTCTCCCTCTGTCTCTCTGTCTCTCGCTTGGTCTCTGCTTCATCATCTACTTAGGGCGTCCGTGACGAACCGGAAGTCCGGAAGTGATTTAGTGCAGGCGACCGCCTGGCGGAAGTAAATAAATATATAAGTGCAGCACACACACGAATACAAATGCACACGCAGACACACACTCACACACTCGCACACTTATGTATCTTAAAAAGGGATTAGCAGTGCGCTGGGCAGGACCGGAAGTAAGGCAAAGCCAAAAACCAAAGCCAAACAGGTTGCCTGTCATGACCTTTTACCTTCAGCTCAATTGCTGTAGCCATCTCTCACTCTACTTATCTCTCTCTCTCTCTACTTCTTCCTTCCTCTCTCTCGCTCTCTCTATTGCGGAAGTAGTTTGCTTCGGTTTCCTTGTTGTTTTGTTATTTTATTAGTTTTATTTACTTCCGCATTTTGCTCAACATCCTCTCTTTTCCCACGCGCTTTTGACCTACTTTTTTATTTGTGGGGGGTTTCAGCACCTGCCCCCTTCTTAGCCAGCTGCGAGTAGTTCCTGTGTTGTTGCTTGGCCTTAACCCTTTGTTGACAGTTCTACGCTGTTGCCTCCTTGAATTCCTCAACCAAACAATTCAGTGCACATATTCGCGCCCTCGCATTATGAGGATGCCTCTTTTTTCTTAAGGAATACCGGCTGGGCTGGGCCACTCTGTTGAGGGAAACCTTTGTCGTGCTGCGGCAGGATATGCTTATTATGTAAGGAGCCTCCTGAACGAGTATATAAATATTCTTAGCAGTGCCCGCCTGTAAGCAGCGTGGGAAATTCTTTGAAATTCGAGCATGTTTATTGACAGCGCCCCCCAATTGTAGAGCTGTGTTTTTTTGTTGTTTGTATTTTGTACGTGGGGTAGTTGTGTGGTGTGTGGAAGTGGCACTTCAGCGATACCGTTACATATGCCCATAAGCCTTTATGTTTTGCATATCGATGTGAATACATACATATATATAGTATAGATATGTACACATATGTGTGTGTATGTGCTTTGTGCAGGCTTATATTTTTGGACAAACAAATTCCAATGGCTTGTGCTCATCGCCGACATCTAGAAATCTGCTGAAACAGATAAACAACAACAGCAGCAGCACAGCAGCAACAACAAGCTGAAGTTCAAGTTGCACTCGAAAGCAAGAAAGTTTATGCCCAGGCAGTAAAAGTTGATGCTAAAGAAAACAAACCTCTCAAACAAAACAGACCGGATTTCCGGTTTAACGCAAGTGTTGGGAAGGGAGGATGGGGCAGCGAGACACGTGGGGAGTGTCGGGAGGTAACTGTTGTTGCTGTTGCCGTTGCTGTTGCCACTGCGACACTTTATAATTTGCCCAGCAGCACGCGTGCTCCACACAAACAATTAGCCTCATGTGTCAAAGTGCAGAGTCGCCTCTGCCTCTGCCTCTGGGGGCAGCAACGGAAGTTGAGAACGCGCCCGACAAGACAATGAATGCGGCCTGGACGGGGATGGGGATGGACTGACTGTGTCCATGCAACGTGATGCGGCAAGCTGTGTGCAACTTTTAGCTTTTGACTCAGCGGTCCAGCATGCGAGAGAGGTGTGGAGAGCTGCTGCTACTCGGCTTGTGGGCTGTTTGCTTTAAGAGCTGTCAAAGGGTTTTACGCACGCTCGTTTAATTGAATCAAATTAACCCCCAGAACCCCACCCAGCAGGCCAGCAAGCAAGCAAGTAGTAATAGAATAAGAAGAAGCCGCAGCAACAGCAGCATCAGAATCTGAAGATGAACATTTGCTGCTTGTCATGCTTCATGTGGCTGGGGGCATGCTTGGAATTCTGCGCCTCGCAGAGTTGCGCACCGGAAGCGCTGCATCAAGATGACAATGACTTATACAATATTTTGTATACCCTGTACGCATCGAATTACTACAATTGGGGTAGTATGAGAAGATGTGACAAATATGAGCTACTATAAAATATATACACAAGCATTAGTCTGGCAGCAGCAGCTATGATCTGACAGCTCTTACATTGAGGGGTATCTGTTGGTCTGGCATACGCGTTTAGCACATTCCTACATGTTTTATGTGGCATGGCAAAAGGAGTTCGAGGGGGGGCCCAGTCGGGGTTTAGTAAGCTGCATAGCTGGCATGCCATTGCATCGCTTTGGCTTTTGTCTTTACTCATTAGCCAGTTGGCTTGGGGGAAGCCTCTGATTTTCGCTCAGTGGCAGCGTAATTTGAGCTTGTGGAGCTTCTCTTAGGCAAGGAGGACTGTAGGCAACGGCATGACTGCACCTGCCGCTATCAATAACGCACAGCCGCTTTGACGTGACGCGCGCAAAATCCTAACAAAAGGACCTTGCCACAAAAGGATCGACCTGCTTACACATATTTGTGTGTGTGTGTGTGTTGCCAATCAGTGACATAAATTTCTCGAATGCCGGAAGAGATGTCTAAAGAAATGCTGGGCCGGCCGGGATCGGTGTTTGGTTCCCATGAGGGCGTTGACGCACAAAAGACGCGACGCACACGAACGACAAACGACGATGACGTACACTTGAAAAAAAACGCCTCTCATCTAAAATTTATTTAAATAAATAGGGTACTTTTTGGTTTTGTCGAATGCTAGCAAGAAATTCCTTTTGAAAAAGTCGTAAATATTGCTGAAGAACAAAAATGATGACGAACTAGTTTATACTGGAGCACATTTGTTTCGCTGAGTGTAGAGCGGACGATCAGCCGCCGGCTGCTGCTGCACATGCGCCGTCGAGACGCTGTCTGATGTTGGGACCGTTAGCAGAGCTGTGGCAGCCGCTTGGCACAAGTGTCTGCTGCTGCTGTTGCTGTTGCAGGTAGTTTTGCCCATGCAACAAGCAAAGACTGACAACAGCAACCTTCTGTTCCAATGCATCTCTACTGTTATCTTTTGTCTATGCGTTAATGATTTTTCTATACATTTCCTTTTACTTGTTGTGTTTTGTTTTTTTTTTTTTGTTTCCAACATTTTCCCCATGCGCAAGAATTATGCAATCTGGTGTCGCTAGCACATGTGGCCAGCTACAGATACACATACTGAGATACAGATAGGTCTAGGAGCTGGGGCAGTGCCAGTGGTAGGGGCAGAGGGCAGGGGGCAGGCGTTTCAAAGCGGAAGTTGTGTTTGGTCACCTCACGCTGTTTACACGAAAATTCAATTAAAATTGGAAATTGTTTTTTCGAGCGGAAGTCGGCGGCTGTCGCAAGATGATGATGATGAAGAAGAAGAAGAAGAAGCTTCTAACACAGAGAAGAAGCTGCTGGCTGACTGGAAGCCGCTGCCTTTGCGGAAGTCACACGGAAGTTGTTTAGGCCAGCGCCAGCGACTCCGGCAACCAACATCCAGCAACATTTACTTAATCTTCATCCGCCACGAATTGTTTTTGAGTAAGAAAAAAAAAAGAAAGAATTCCAATGAAAACACTAAAAACTCTGGACCAAGCCAAGTGCCGGAAGTAAGCTGATTCTGGTTCTTATTCTTCACATATTTTGCATAGCCAAAGTCTGAAATGCTGTAGTAGGTAGTTGGTAGGTAGGTAGGTAGGTAGGTAGACTTGGTCAGGCGTCGGGCGGGAGGTTGGCTTACTGGGAACTGGCCGTGCCACTTTGGCGCTCCTTAACGGAAACTTTGCCAACCTCAACAGCAACAGCAAAGCAGAGAAAAAAAAACAATTTCATTCATAAAAGCGCAAAAATGCCAAAAGGAAGCAACCGCAGCACAAAAACGGTCTTGAAAGGGGTCTTGAACGCCGGCGGGGCAGAGGAGTTGTTTGAATTTTGGATTGGTTAGGAACGCTGGGGGAACTGGTTTGCCTGTTTTTCAGGCCAATTGCAGCTGAAGTGGGCAAGTTGTTGCTGTTGTTGTCCATTGTTATTGTTGCTGTCTGCTTGACAGCAACACTGGATTTTTGCGTAGCTTGTTGATCGTCACAATTAATGAACGTCTACGCACACGGACATCCACTAACCACATCCACATCCACATTCACCATCGCCATCACCATCACCATCACATTCACATTGCACATCCTCAGCTGCAACAACGGAAAAAAGCAATTCATTCATTCATTCGAAAAGGGGAGACAAGAACAGCAGCAATAATGTGGCTTAGTTGTTGCTTTTGTAATTGTTGCTTTGGCCAAACCACAAAATGTTGCTGTTGCTGCTGCTGCTCTGTAAACATGTTGCTGGAAACTGTTGCTACTGCAGTGGCTACTGCTGCTGCTGCTGCTGCTGTTGCTGCTGTTGTCTCCTTTTACGCTTAGCTAAATAAATCAATCTTGGCTGCTTGCTCTATTGTTGTTGTTGCTGCTGCTGCTGTGTTCAGCATTTTTATGAATGAAAAGTTGCTGCTGCTGCTGCTGCTGTTTTTCGCAATTTTTAATGAATGACAGCTAGCAAGCAGCAACAATTGCGCGTAGCTTTTGTTGTGGCCGTTTTTTTCGATCATTGGCTGCCTTGTCTGTTAATTACGATCGAGTTGCAGTTGTTGTTGTTATTGTTGTTGCTGCTGGTGCTGGTGCTACTGTTAGCTTACCCTCGCAGCAGCACAACTGGTCTGCTGTTGTTTTGTTTAATGAACACATGCGCACTTGTGTTGCTGCCGTTTTTGCTGTTGTTATTGCTCGCGCGCGGTTTTTATGAATGAATGAATGAATCAACAACAGCAGCAAAAGCAGCAATACGCGCCCCGTTTGCGTATTTATAGTTATTTATTTTTGCTGCCGTCGCCAGCCGCTATAAACAATGCGCCTTTGGCACGTAATTAGCACACTTACAGATGGCAGCAACAACAACTGCCAGTAACGAAGCGGCAGAAGCGGCCAAATTGGAACGTGTCCGTCAATAACTGTAACAAGGTCTTGGCTGAAACGGAAACTGGCCACCAGAGCAACAACATTTCCGCCAGCTTTTTCCAATACATTGATGATGATGCTGCTGCTGCTGCAACAGCCATCGAATTTATACGAATTTTGTTTTTGGTTTTGTTTTTTTTCGGAGTATTCTTTGTTGTATTTTTTTTTCTTATAAAACAAAAATTGTAAAAAGTTGACTTGGCGCGCGCGCCAGCTCCAAAAACTTGAGCCGATTGCCTCGAGAAACAACGACAGCAACAACAGCAGCAGCCAGCAGCAGCAGCAATAGGTGCAACAACAACAACAACAAGGAGAAAAAAAGTGGGCAAACTAGTTTTGTGGTATCCGAGCATCCGTTGGCTCAGGTTGTAGTTGGCTTTCAGGCATATTTTTTTTCTCAATGGAGCTCTCTGAAAAATTGTGAACTGGAATTTTTTTTAGGTGAATAATTGTGCTATGTTGTAGCAGTGTTGTTGTTGTTGCTGTTAGTGTTGTTGTTGTTGCTGTTAGTGTTGTTGTTGTGCGTTTTATGCTAATGCGTTAGACATTATTAAAAATATGTTTGTTTGCTCATAAGCACACTGCGAGAAAAGACTAAACACACAATGAAGAAAAAGAAAGATTACATTTTCTTGGATTAGTTTTGATCAGCGGAATTAATTAATTTTTTGCGCAGTGTATGATATATGGTAGACAACAACAAACAACCCCAGTGCTGTTCTTGTTGTTGTTGTTGTTTTTGTCTACTCTCTTCGGCTATTTATTTTTTATTTCTCTTGTTTTCGCTTTGGATCACATTGAATAATTTCTAAATTTAGCCTTAAAAAAAACATTCCTCGACGTGAAAGGCAAATAGAGAGAGAGAGAGAGAAAAAACTGATGAAAGAATGCAAAAAGAAAAAATAAACTCTCCAGAATTTGAAGTCGTAATCTGAACAACTTTTCGAACTGCAAACTCCTAGTAAATATTATAAGAAACCCAGGAATGCGACCCAATGCTTGATGATAACTTGATTATTGATTAACGTGGTTCATATTGATGATGATTAACGGACAGATTATATTACCTGTAGCTGAAACTTAAGTCTATAACGACCTTCAAGCTTGTCTTAAATAAAAAAAAAAAACCGGTCATATGTATAAAATATGATATGGGCATAGATTTCCGGAAAAAAAGGCAGTTATCACAAGGCTCGTAAATTTTTATGATGACATTTTTATTATCAATGCTTGCGACTGAATTATCATAAATATTGTGGAGAAGATAGCAAAAAATATGAAACTCGCAGACAGTTGTGCCCATTGTTGTTAAAGGCGTGGTCCGATGTGTAGATTGATAAACAGTTTTTTTTTTTTTTTTTTATTTATTCATTGAGTTTTGGCTCACATTGCGCATACGCAACATTTGCTCGAAAACTAGCTCTACACAAAATAAATAAAAATGCCGTTTTCACACCTGGCTGGTCAACAAACAAGCACAACAATAACAATTAAAGCACCCACGTGTCTAGGCCACGATTCGGACCAACAACAACATGAACAAATGGACTGTCTATCTGTCTGTCTGTCTGTCTGTCAACTTGAGACATGTTTATGCTTGATTTGTTTATGCATTTCTCAGTCAATTGGAATTTGTAGACACACTTTGATATCTCTCGTGCTGCTGCGTAGCTCACGAATTTTTAACATCATTCATGTCGACAGCAACAGCAACAGCAGCAGCAGCAGCAGCACGCCAGCAACATGCCAGTAAACGGCAGCAACAGCTTCGAGCCTTAGCCGCTTTTAGCCATGCCACGCGCACAGCGACGCCAACGACGAATCTTGAGTTGTTTAAGCCAAATATGCGTAGCTGATCTGCTTGTATATGGCCAACAAATCAGTGATGTTATTGTTGTTGCTGCCGCTCTTGTTGGCGTTATCCATTCAAACATTTGGACGCTCTGTCGCTTTGCCATTCATTCATAGATTGACTTGCCCAGCGAAGCGAAACGTTGTCTCTGCCTCTGCCTCTGTCGCAGTCGCTGTCGCCGTCGCTGCTGTCGTCGCCGTCGCAGTCTTATATGAGCGTTTACGTTTTCATTCATTCGCTTCCCCTTTCTTCCCTCCCTCCCTCCCTCCCATCAGCCACATACAACTCCTCCTCACCGCCTCATAGCAGTCACAGTTCTCGCTCATTCATCGCTGGCAACCATTTCATTTGCCTCAGCTTCAACGACGACAACAACAACAACAACAAAATCGTCGTCGTCGTCGTATTTCATTCATGAATTTTCTTTCATTCAGCTTTTGGCCTCACCCCTCACCACTTTTATCGCTCTCGCTCTCGCTCGCCCTATCTCTATCTCTCTTGCACACACACACACACCATCTCCCTTTGGTCGCTTCTCGTTCCTGTTGTTGTCTGTTGTTGTTATTATTGAAAACATTTTTAAATACCGGAACTGAATGTTTAGCGCTTTTAAGCATGGGAACTTTTTGTTTTCTTCTGCTAACATCAGAAAAAGCAAAAAAAAAATAAGTTTATCTATTCTAGCTGTCTCTGTCACTCTGTGTTGTGTTTTTTTCTCTTCTATATAACTATTTCTAGCGCTTGTTTGGTTCTTCGAACAGGAATTTTGTGACTTTTTGTCTATTTTAGGTGTTGTTCTTATGCGCCTGTTTGCTTTTTTATGCCTTCCCAAAATTTATTGCAGACATACGGATCTAAAATTTATATTTATGAGCCACACTGATGGTGTTCCCCTCCCCGCCCCTCTCCTGCACGCTGAAACAAGTCGAAGCGAGATTCTTCGATCTGCGTTTCTTTTTTAGGTGTCACGGTCTATTGGTATTTGAGTGTGAAAAGCATGTAAATTATGTGTGCCAGGAAGCAAACTTATGATTGATCTTTATAGTATGGAAATTCGAGGACAATTCACAAATCTTCAGCAAACAAAGTTCACATAGAACGAAGTTTTGAATGTGCTGAGTAAAAAATGAATAATTTTAAAGAGTATCCATTTGTTCGGCTTGTTCCGCAATATTTTTATTTATTTTTTTTACCCTGCTTAGACTGTCAATATTTTCATTTTCATTGTTATTGATATTTCACGCCTCAGCCAACTAGGGAGTGTTTTTTTTTCGGTACAATAGATTGCTGATATACGATTCAAAGTGCACATTGAACCATTTTTGCTAGTTGCTTGGAATCAAGCATAAATCATATACAAATAAATCGATGTCTGTGTATATATGGGATAGGTTACATTATATCTAGAAACCTCCAGTTTGATTGACTGTTCGTTGTATTGAATGTGACTGTTGCTGTGTGCTGTTGCAACTGTTACAACTAATGTTTCGTGGAAAGATCGTATCTGAGCCGAACTTGCGGGGCGCAACTTGGCTTAGTCATGCCGACAGTGTTCGTGCCACAATTGTTTACTTCAACTGTTGCTGCTGCTGCTGCTGCTGCTGGCAGGCAGATATCGAAACATATTGAACTCTTGACCCGCAACGCTAATTGGTCCATAAGGTATCGCAATTGCTCAGCGCTGAGTTTAATTGATCAAATGCGACGACAACAGCAACGAGAAAGACAAGAACGTTGTCAATAAGTATGACATGGAAAACGCTGCGAAACAACTTTCATTTTTCATATGAAACGATTGTTAATATTGTTGTTGTAGTAGTTATTGATGTAACTGGTGCTGTTGCTATAGTTGTTATTATTGTTGTTGTTGCAGTTGCAATTAAACTGTGTGCCCCTGTTTTGTGGGTGTCAAGTGTAATGGCTGCTAAGAACGTCGTCGAATCTCGATAGGGCGGCATCTAAATATAGCCTCAATGCTTAAAAGCCAGTTACAGCTAAAAACGGCTAAAAGCCACAGCCCCGACTTGACTGCAAAACCTGCTGTTGGCGGTTTATATTTTTGGCGTGGGCTTACAGCCAGTTACATATGGCAACAACAACTGTTTGGGTAAAGCAGGTGTCGCTGCTGCTGCTATTGCATTATGCAATCGGCTGACAAAGTTGTTTTGCATAGATCAGCAGCAACTGTTGCTGTTGTAATTAGCATTGCGCATGAGCAGCGCTTCTGTCAACTTACCCCAACTTGATAGAGTATGCGCAGATCCTTGACACTATGCGCGTGCTTGTTGTTGACTATGTTGTTGTTGTTGTTGTATTTATAGTTGCTGTTACTGCTACTGCTGCTGGAGAGTCGATGTTGCTGCTGCTGCAACATTTGGCGCGCACGACGACCCGCCAGCAATCCAGGCTCCAGCTCTATTTCTGGCTGCTCCGCTGAGATGCTGACAACAGCCACAGTTAGCGGCTTTTCGCTGCTTGGCCTCGCTGTGCTGCTAGTTGTTGTTGTGGTTGTTGCTGCCGCTGCTGCTGGAGCAACTGCTGTTGCTGCTGCTCTTGCTGCTGTGTTGGTCGCATCAAAGATGCTGTACTCCAAGCTCTTGTGCTTGGCATCTTGACTCTCAACGCTGGCCGTTGGCGTCAGCTCGTAGACCTCCAGCGGTAGGCGCGTGCTTTGCGCACCGCTCGCCAGCAGCAGCAACAACAACAGCAACAGCAACGTTAGCCGCAGCAACAGCAGCACCGATTGCGCACGTATACAGCTCATTTTGTGTGTGTGCTTGTGTGTGTGTGTTTGGGTGTGTTGTGCGGTTGTTGTAATTGACACTTTTTTTTTTTTTAGTATTTTATGGGTTTTGTAAGTCGTCAGCCTCAGCCTCCGTTTTTGTTGTTGTTGTTTGTTATTGTCGTTGACTTTGCAAAATCGATACGTTGATTGTTTTTTCTATTTAATAGTTGTCAGTTGCAGTTAGAATTGTTATTGCCACGCTCAAATTAGCATTGGTCAGCAGCAGCGGCAGCAGCAGTCGCTGCTGGGCCCCGTAAAACTCAACATTGCAAAAAAAAACAACAACAACAACAACGCGATCAGGTTTAAAAACACAGGCGATTAGCAACGATTGTTGTGTAGTAATTGACAGCACTTTTTGCTTAGCTATATATATATATGTATATATGTATTTTTTTCTGTAAACACAAGAAACACGCGCTGCGTCCTCGACTCGACTCGATTTTTGGGACACTCAACGAGTTGTTTTGTGGCACGCGGATCAGTTGCTGCTCGTTGTTGTTGCTCGTTGTCGTTGTCGTTTGTGGTTGTTTTCGACGTCTGCTCTGTGCAACCTCACAATTCGAACTGATCAAACAGAAAAACGAGCGACGGCAACTTCAACTGCCGTCGTCGAGCGTTGTGCTCATGTGTGTGTGTGTAAGCGAGTATCTGTGTGGCCAAGACTTGAATGAACGTACACACACACAAGCAACAACGAGCAGCAGCAACGACTGCGACTGAGACAGTGACGTAGGCAGCAGCAGCAGCAGCAGCAACGGCTATGAATGAATGAATGTTGTGAACAGCGACGCCGGCAGCACAGCATCCATTATGCCTGCACCAGTGTGTGTGAGTGTGAGTGTGTGCGTGTGTGTGTGTAAGTATCTATGTGCTGCTGTCTGTCTTTGCCTGTGCTACAGTTGTTGCTCGCGTGCTGCGCTTGTCCGTCGCCTGAGGCCGGCCAAACGCTTGGACTGGACGCGCATCCTTTAGCCCGTTTTTGCTTGTGTGTTTATTTGTCTCTTCTTTTTTTTGTCTCGCTCGTTTGTTGCTTGTGTCATTTTTACTACGACCGGAAACTAATTCCTGCCCAAGCGACATTGTCTCGGCTGCATGTTGTTGTTGTTGCTGTGGGTTATTTTTTACTGCTGCTGTTGCTGCTGGCTCTGTTGGCTGTTTAACTTCGCGCGCATGCCAAAAAATAAGCAAGTAAAACAGCAACAGCTACAACAACAACGACAACAGCAACAACAACAACAACAACAAAATCTGAGACTCGTCTCCAGCTTGAAGTTGAGTGGCCAGTTTAAGCGAAAAGCGCGCGAACTTCTCAAGAAAGCGCGCCAATTTTTATGAGCCTTGCGATAAGATTTCATGTCGTCTCCATTTTCATTTCAATTCCCATTCGCGAATGCCCCTGTTGAGCTTTAGCTTTTAGCTCTTCAGACCCAGCTCGCTTTTTCTACGCAGCTACATTTCTCAGTCAAATTCCATTGGTTATCGCTCTTATCATGCGAAATGCTGACCAGTTTATTTACCCCTCTGGGGTATTTATTATTATTATTTGAGGATTGGATACTATTATTATTGACATTATTATATAATGTTCACTTGAAAGTGTCACACAACAGCTGATTAAACAATAGTGCACCATAAAAAATGAATTATTTTATATTTGTTTGTATATTATGTAAGAGTGCGACATTTATTAATCTCAGTTGTTGTTTTATGGCTTATTTGCAGGTAAAATGTATGCGGTAATTGGAAGACGTCATGGCAAAATCCTATCGGGCGACCTAACCCAGGGCAGTGGTAACTTTGCGGTGACCTGCCTGCTGCCCGTCATCGAATCGTTCAACTTTGCGCAGGAGATGCGCAAACAGACATCTGGCCTCGCCTGTCCCCAGCTAATGTTCAGCCACTGGGAGGTAAGTGCAATCAACGCAGCTGTTGCTGCTGTTGCTGTTGCTAGTCGGTGATTTTTTTTTGGGCGCAAGTGCGCCACGCAGCCGAAGTAACCCCTTCTCGTGAGTCTTTTTGCCATATGGCATATGTGCGTGCTCAGCTTTTTGCGGTCTGTCTTTGGTCAGTAAAAATCTCAGTTTACCTTCGCTTTAGCTCTTGCTACCTTCTGCTGAAGTCTTATAAGCTAAAAACCACATCATCAGCAGCAGCAGCAGTAGCAGCAACATCGACAACAGCAACAGCAGCAGCAGCGACAACAGTTGCTCTGAAAGTTATATGGTCCATTTGAGCTGCTGTTGCAGCTGTGTGCAATATTTTATTGTTGCAAAAGCAAACGTTGAAATTCAAGTGCCTCTTTGTTGTTAACGGCCTTTCCCCTGACCTTGTCGCACTAAGCCACCACTTTAGCCACTCGAAAGATCGTTTGTATTGGTAATAAGCAAGCCCAAAGCTGATCTCAATTCCCACTTGCCAAGCGGTCGAGCACAAGCGGCGGATGGACCCCGCTCCAAAAATGATTAATATAGACCCAACGCACGTACACCCAACAAAAGTTTTCTTTCTATTTTAGCAATATA
Source organism: Drosophila nr. perissopoda 5 BK-2023a (assembly GCA_035044105.1). Taxonomy (NCBI): domain Eukaryota; kingdom Metazoa; phylum Arthropoda; class Insecta; order Diptera; family Drosophilidae; genus Drosophila; species Drosophila nr. perissopoda 5 BK-2023a. Next base: position 9,973,981 of record JAWNMK010000124.1, read on the forward strand.
TACTCTAAAGTTAAGAAATATGTCTGAGCAATTCTGAAAGCAAACAAAATGATCCAATTAAAGTTGTACGCTTGTGCGGTTAGAGGTGATTTGAGAAAGTGACAGATTATTATATCATTTCTTTTATGATCTTCACTTTGTTATATATAAACCGCAAACCTCGATGGCATAACTGATTTTGATTTAAGTGCAGCATAACTTATAGATGCAATACCTTTGTAAGTTCCTTAAATAGTCCTGGATATATATTTCTGGGCTGTTCTAGCAAAAGACTTAGACAAAGGACTCTATTGCTTAGAAATATAGTTTCCTTTTGCAGTCCTCAGTCCTTGAGATCTTTCTAAGACGTCGTTGAAGAGAATTGTTGATTAACTTGTTGGGTGTACAACCACATCGAAGTGCGTGCGTCTGTATTAGTATAAATATATATATACATATATATATCTGTGTGTGTATTTGTATAGTATATCGCCCAACCAATCGATAACAACAAGTTTTTGTATAATGACTTCCGGTGATTTTCTATTTCTCAGCTGAAGTTTTGCCGGCAACGCTGTCTACGCCGCCGTTCCTCTTCTTCTTCTCGCTGCTGTTGTTGTTGTTGGTGTTGTTGTTGCTGGTGTTGTTGTGTTTTTGCTGCTTTCGTATAATTTCATACGCATTTCCAGCGTCCAGCGACGTACGTGGGGCGGGGTAGGAAGAGGAGGTACAGCATTTGTAACTTTCCGTCTTTGGTAGAAATCTAAACGGAAACTAGTTTGGCCAGCAGCTCAAATAAGTGCATTATTATCAAGCCAATGGGAAAGCTAAAGTCGTGCGCTTTTTTCAGCAATTAGAATGCGACAACAACAACAACAATCGAAAAACACGCCAAACAACGACAGAAAATTGGATGTGTGTCACCTGGCGGATTGAGTTCGCCCATTTTGAAATGACGCTGACATTTCCAAACAATTAAACAGTTAGGCAACTCAAACGCCCAATCGTCTAGTGACTACGCCTGCGCCCATATCCACGCCCACACACACGCCCCCCTCGCCCTCGCCCTCGCCCACGCCCACTCCAGAAGTCGAAAAGTCGACAAGTCGCATGCGTGAGCGTCTCTTCAGACTGACTGACCACGGCGAGTGGGCGCAGTTGTCACGTGCCCATAATAACAACGAAGCCAACCTCGACTGGGGCAACCAGCAATCTGGCTAAAAGGCTGCGGAGAAGAGGGGCGGCAGCGGTGTGAATGGTGTGGGGGGCCAGATATTTGAATTTCTTGCCGCATCATGGCCTACAATGCGTTCGTTACGCCGCAGCTGCGGCAGCAGCAGCAGCAGCAGCAGCAGCAGCAGCCACAACTGCAATATTGTTGCAGTCTGACCCCGTCGGGTCGACCTTTCTGGCCCCGTCAGAGAACCGCAACAGCAGCAGCGACAACTGTAGCAGCAGCAACAGCAACAACTGCAGCAGCAGAAGCAACTGCAACAACTGCAGCAGCAGAAGCAACTGCAACAGCAGCAGCAACTATAAAAACTAATTTTCAGTTTTTGTATGAGTATATTTTTCACTTCACGTAACGCATTAAAGCCTCGCACACACACACACATCGCACAACAAACACACACACGCACAGCGAAGTATGGCCAGCATAAATATCTTTGCGCGACGTTCCTTGCTGTTGTTGTTGTTGTTGTTGTTGCTACTGTGGCCGTTGCTACCGTCTTGCGCGCTTTTGTTATTATTTGATTTTGCATACCCTCTAAAAAAAATACAGTTGCAAAGGGTGTATTGTCTTTATAGCTTAATTAATCTCGTTTAATCTCTGTGTATGTCTACTCATCTATAAATTCATATTGTATTTATTGGTATTTTATGAATTTTGATTCAACTATCTATTTTTAAGATAGTTCTGATTTCCTTAGCATAAATGTGCATTCCACAATAGGCGTATCCCTCATAAATTATTTTAGATTGCGCATTTTACATAATTATCTTAATTCAATAACATTAAATTGATCATATTTAAGTCGTAGGCTCATCTTCTTTTCATCACAGGTAATGCGGTAGTCAATGCACTTCTTTTATGAACATCTCAGACTTGCCAGCATTTCAGACCCAAATCCAAATTTTCTCCAAAAAAAAAAAAACATCGGCTTTGGCTACTGGTCTTACTTACTGAAGTTCTTCTGTTTGGGGTTGTGGTAGGGAATGAGGATGGGGATGGGAATGGGTAGGGGAGGGGAGGGCAGAGGAGTGGAGGGGATACGTCTTTGGGTTGTGTCTTTCATTTGTTGTGGTTGTTGTTGTCGTAGTTGTATTGGTTTTTGTTGCTGTTGTTCTTGTTTGGAGTGTTTATCATTAACGCGTCGCATATTATTGTTATTATTGTTGTTGCTGTTGTTTCTGTTGTTGTGCTTTGCATATGCGAGGCATAACTTAAAAAAAAACTACTTGACGAGCATACAACAACAGAAAACAGAGCAGAACCCAAAATGAACAGCACCGTGTGGAAGAAGAAGAAGAAGAAGAGGAAGAAGCAGAGCCAGAGCAAGACAAATAACAAATAATCTGATAACTCGTTTTGTACCTGAGACAGAAGACAGAGGACAGAAGACAGAAGAGAAGACCCCCAGCAACAACAGCAACAACAACGGCAACAGCAGCAGCAGCAGCACCACCAAAGGGAAAGTCTCCAATTGAGGAAAGCAGGCGAAGACCCCAGGTTGAGGTTGAGGCTGAGGTTGAGGCCGTGGCAGTGCCCTAAAGTCTGCGCTGCATATAACACATACAAACACACCCATCCACACAGATGTGTGTGTGCACTCAGAGAAAAAAAGCGAACCTAAAATCAGCATAACAATCTTGACTACAAACAGTCGTACTTAGCTTATCCTACAGATATTTTGGGATTGCTGTTGGGATTTCAAACTTGGTCGCATTTTGGTGAGGTTTGCACTTGGTTCGAGAACAACTTTATTTTTCTGAGTGTGTGTCTGTTTTGTATTTAAAAAGTATTTTTGTACGCGAGTTTTGTCCGTGCCGGCAAGTGCTTATCCAAGTGGCTCTGGCAATCCTTTAGCCAGTTTGTTATTATTGTTGTTGTTGTGGTTGCTGTTGTTGTTGCTGCTTAAGTGGAACGTGGTTTGCATTGTGCGCGCTGTCAAAATGACGCTCGTCGAGGCTCGAGACTCGAGTCTTCGAGTCTTGAGTCTTGGGGCAACGGGGCTCGACTTTGCAGCGCATGCGCAACGGACGTTCCATTTATGTTGTTGTTGTTGTGGCTGCTGCTGCTGCTGCTGTTGTTGTTGCTGTTGTTGATTTGCTTGTGGTTGTGGCACCAACTCAGCTCAGCTCAGCTCTCAACTCTCAGCTCTAACTTTGCCTCTCGGTCTCTGGCTCTGTTTCTGGCGCGCGATAATAATCTCGACTGCGGGCAGCGCTTCGGACTTTTTTTTTGGTTTTTTTTTTGGTCATAGCCCGACTACGACCCCTTCCCCTGCCCCTGCCTCTGCCTCTTAACTCTGCCACAGCAGCGTATTTCGGTAGCTGCCGCGTAAATTACCTGCATGCGGACGTACGGCTGGACAGGTAAACACACTCCGTACACATGTCTATACACACACACACACACACACGTACTCCAAACATACTTACAAACAAACAAACAAACATATATCTTTTGCAGACAGACAGACAGTTAGACAGACAATCGCCTCACGCGTCTCTCGTGTGTTTGTGTTTATTAGTGCACTGCATGAAATGATGACAAGTACTCCGTACTCGGTACTCGGTACTCGGAACTGATCCATACATCTTGTCTAATATATCAAAATCTATGCCAATATAAAAACCAAATGTTAAGGGCGACACTTAACGAGTCTTTACTGAAAGATCTTGCTTAAAACAGTACTAATTTCCAAGTCGTAATTGCCTTTTCTTATAATCGTAAAATGCTGTCTAGTTTTATCTGGCATCTAATTTATTTGTTTTTCTTATCAACATTTTTCATAAGTTTGCTTTAGAATTTTTGTGTAATCAGGCTAATATATTGCAGCTTATATTTATTTTTGGAACTTTTGCATTTTTATATATGTGAATATGCCTTTAAGGTCATTGGGCCCCCGATGTCGTCTCTTTGTTGCCAGGTTGCTGGTGTGGATAACAACCTATGAGTTCCTTTTTTTTTGTATGTCCTACCATTAATTTGTTGTTTGTGGCAGGACACTGACAGAACAATTTTAGCAACTGCAGTTTTACAGAAAAGAAGCGGTGAAGTTAACTGTTCAACTATCAGTTGTTTTCTCTGAGTGTATGCTGCGATTGCTGCTCATTTGTCTGGACTGGCTCAGACACAAGCTTTGCGCACTTCTGGAGCACTTCAGCTGCCAAAGGGTCTTTTTGCATTGTTGTTGTTGTTGTTGCTGTTGTTGGTCTTCTGCTCTTCCAACGAAGCGTTGTGCGTAGGGAAAGCAGCGTCCCTTAACTGGCTGAGGGAGCCAGCAGTTGCTGTTGTTGTTGTTGCTGCTTATTGTTATCGACTGTTGCGCATGTGCAAAAGGATAGCACACACAAACACACACACATGCATTTGAGTATGGTTTTTTAGGTTCAGCTTGAAGATCGGGATTGCCCTGCTCTGCTCTGACCGGCCGCGTGTAGTTGTCGTGATCATGGTGGCTACTGCTGCTGCCTGCTCCTTCCTGTCCCTCCCAGGCTGCCTCTCCCTAAACTGGCGTTGTTAGTTGTTGTTAAACAAGCGAAACCTTGTGCCCGATAATGATCTACATGTTAAGGGGGTGTGGAGACAGGAGTAAGCAGTTTAGCGTAGTGCGAACAGATGGTGCAAAAAAAAAAGCAAAAGCAACAACAACCAGAACGATAAAGTTTCTCTGCGCACGAACTGAAACCAAATCCTGGCAACTTTGTAAAGCTACAGATTTCTGTGTATGCTAAACTTCCTTCTGGTCTCGAGCTGAGCTGAGTTGAGCTGGGCTGGCATTGAGTCTGGTATTCCGCACAATAGACGGAACAGACAGAACTGACAGACAGCACCTTCGACACCCGCCCGCTGAGTGCGTTCTTCAAGTGCGCGTCCTTCTGCCAGGCACCGCAACGCATAAAACAACAATAAAACAAATAGCCAAGCATTGTTTTTCTTGTGACGCCGAATATAAAATACACTTTTGCACATACATATATATCATAAGCAGATGTCATACATTTATTTAAAGATTTGGATAGTATATCAGAAAAATTTAGATGCATACATACCTTTTAGAACTAATCAAACAATTATCGTACTTAAAAAACCACTTCACATTTAGGATTTGGCAACTTAACATGCCAAAATTTATTTCCAATGAATTACAAACTTCACAAGAATATTATATTACCCTCGCTGCAAGGGTATACAAGAATACAAACACTCAAAAGCGCACACTCCTCAAACCCAGCTAGGAGAGTTGAAGAGCGTAGTATTGTAGTAGCTGGCGAGCGTTGGCAATCATCAATCACCGAGCACAAAAGAAAAGGAGCAAATACTTTACGCCATTCACCAAAATTCTGCGTATCCTGGCGTGCCTTATCACGCAATGAATGTCGAATGTGGAATGTGGAATGTCCCTGAAAGTCATTAAAGATGCGCATCAGCCAGCAGCCAGCATTTGAATGTCTTTTGCCTCTCGAACCATGAAGATGTGAAAATGCACGCTTTCCCTGATTGCCAGCACACACACACAGACACACACACACACTTAGACACCCTGCCATAAAGGACTCATGAAATATCACGTAAATCGAATCAGAGGCGCAGGCGCATAGACGAACCGACGCCGTTGTCTTGTCTATTGTCCTTTCTCAAGTGGCGAGGTCCTGCCCCGTTGTGCCTAAATGATTTCCTGGAAGGGACCTCTCAACTAATACTAAGACCCGCTGCTCATCTGTGTGCGTGCTTAATATTTTTGTTCTTGTTGCAGGTGATTGATATCGATCCCTTCTGGCTGCCCACAACAGAGGAGGAATTGATGCACTTTGGCGAGAAAGCCGATTCGGCAAATCGCGCCAAAGTCTACATGGACAGCGTGCGAAGACGCAAGGGACTCTTCGTCGATGAGCAGGTGGTGGAGCATGCCGAGAAACAGCGAACACTCTCCAAGAACAAGTGAACTCAAAGGTGAGTGAAAATTCAATTCAATGCAAATTAATATTCAAGTTTCGATTTTAAAATTTAAATTTGATTTAAATCACAAATGAATTGGTCTTTTGCAGCTTTATTTAGTAAAAAGTATAAAATCATTGTGTCTTTTTATTGTTAATATCCTATATGTGAGTCATTCATTCTTCTCCTCGTCTCTATTCCCATTGTTTCTGTTGATCTGCAAATCCTCGTTTTTGATCAGTCCGCTCTGATTCTCCGGAACCTCGGGCACCGCCAGTGAGTTTCTGCCCAGCACAATGTGAATGCAGCTAAAGACAGATCCATTTTGAATTAGAGATTCTATTTGGAATCAAAGTAGACTTCCACTTACAGTATCATGGCAAATACGGCCATTTGGGTGGCAATGGTCAGCAGATAGATGCCTCCGCCATGATTCGTGTGGAGAGTTGCCCGATATATTTGGGAGTAGCAAACGCCGCTAATAAAAGGCACAGCATTGTCACAGACGGAGAGCAGCGCAAACACCTTGCCCCGCTCTGATTGTGGTACAATCTTCGAAGTCATGGAGCGTATCATGGGCCCCACAATGGGTCCCAAGCTGCAGACAACGGCGCCGGCATAGAATAGTGCCGGACCCTGAGCAAAGTAGTAAAACAAACGGGCAATCGCATGCGCCCAGGTGCCTATGAAGACAATGGTCTAACCAATGAAAACAGGAAGGAGGATTAGTCTCGATGGCCAAGGGTTGGGGTGGTCCAGTTGAAATACTAACCGTATCACGCCAGCCGAGCACCTTGTTCATCAGCGGCACACCAAGCAGCATGGCAATGACAAAAGCTGAAGATTTGAATGTCTTAAATGTGCTGTAGGAGCTGACCTGCCAGCCAAACTTATCGAACGTGTATAGATACAAATAATTGCCTTCGTCGCGCTGGAATGTGTAGAGTGCCATACTGAGGAGCAGTATGTAGAGGAAAGTGCGTCGATGGCCACTTCGTCGCTTAGAGAGCACCGAAAACGAGTCCTTGATGTGCTGCAGGTCAAAGAAGTCGCCCCAAAAGCCACAACAGCCCAGCTCTCGCAACGAGCGCTGATTGGGCGTCGTTTGCCACTGAAGCAGAGAAGAGAGTTTGAAGATGTGCAGCTGGAGGATCAGCAGCATGAACTCACCTTCAAGAAGATCAGTGTATAAATAATGGCTGCAAACAGCATCGATGCATTCACAGCAAACATATCCGCATAGGACTTGTTGAAGACATCGTTGAAGAGATAGGAGCCCAGGGCGACACCCGTTGGTATCGCCATCAAATAGATGACATCCAGTATGGTCACCCTCATTGTGCGTTGCTGCAGCGTCGTTATGTCCGATATATAGGCAAAGCAAGAGGCAAATATAGCCACATCGGCACCAGTCACAGCCGATGGCAATGTTGCCGTATAGATGACATACTCCACTGGCCAGCTGGGCATCTTGGCATTGACTACAATCATTGACGAGTAGATGAACTTACCCAGCAGACCCATCAGCAGTGGCAGCTTGCGACCACGTCGATCCGAGAAGGAACCAAGAAACAGAGCCAATATGATGGGAAAGATGTGCGCCGCGATGTCCTCCCATTGATGGAACCATGCCGTGGTATCCAGCACCTGTTTCTTGTACACCTCGTTCTCCGCGGCGTTGATGTTATCACATATTTCGGCGCTGAAATTACGATTGACGCGGCACGCCTTCTGCAGGAAGAAATTCTGCTCGACCACCGAGGTGATCATGAAGGCGAACATGTACAGGAACATCGTCGGCTCCACGGATATCGATTTGATGCAGTAAATCAGCCATTGACCGATGCTGCGTTGTTGTGTGGCAACGGCGATGGCATTGCTGCTCGCAACTGAGCTGCTCGCGATGCTCGCGCGTCGCTCACTTTCTACGCTGCCCTGAAAGTATGCAATGTTTTTGAGTGTTTCAAGAGAGCGCTTAAGAGAGATAGAAGTGAGAGGGAGGGAGGGCGAGAGAGTCTTGCTTGAGTCTCTTGCGTCGCGGGTCAAGCGCTGTTTGTGTTGGCAATGACACAAACTTGTTTGCGTGTGAGTGTGCGAGAGCGCTTGAAAGCTCTCAAAAAGTAAAAGCTCTCGCAGTCACGTTTTTTTTAGTTACGCAGCCGGCAATGCAGACGTGTGGCTTGAGCTAGCAGCGTGTTCTGCTTTGATTTGTTTGTTTTTGTTCAAAGGTAATTCGATACAGTTGCAGTTATGTGTATGGATGAAATTATATAATTATAATTGGAAATATTTCTGTGCGCCTCGGTTTCAAATAAAAATAATAAATAAAGTGTGCTGCTTATGTATAATTCAGAATAATCGAAATGCCGCATACCATATGCTCAGACAGCACAGATGTTTCAGCTTCTTCTCAGCGCCCAGTTCGTTAAACAATTCCACCCATACGTAATCACAACAGAACTGTTGTTTCGCACTTAGTACTGACTGCTGCTTGCTGCACGATTAACTTGAATTCTATTCAGTTTATATGTATGTAAGCAGACACATTTTTCTCTTTAAAATTTAGCGACACTTAACTTCTAAAGAAATATACGTGAGCACAAGAACTTATGGACAGACCAAAACAAAACAAAATAATACATTAAAAAGACAACTCACCTCCGCTGCGCTCATTTCACTGAGAACCAATTTCGTTTTTTTGTTGCTGCTCTGAGTGCTCGCTCTCCGCTCTCCGCTTTGTTGTTGGCAGCTTAATTTTTTGTTTTATGTTGTGCTGCGGGGTCAAAGCCAATGCATAAAAGCTCTTATACACTCACAGAGCTTTTTCACGTTACAAAATTTGAATTCGCATTCGACAGTGCATCAACTTGCGCGTTTTTATTTATTTTTAATTATTTACTGTTCTGCTAAGCTTAGTAAATATGCAGTAAATAGGAAGATTGCATTAAAGATCGTCGACTCGCATTTAATTACTGTTCTGTTCTTGCTTATCTAGGCCTTTAGATTGCAGTTATTTAACTGTTAAGCGTTATACGTCTGAGACAGAGTACATGCGATAAGCAAAGTACTATAAACATTTAGAAAGTCATAGACATTTAGTAGATAAGTATAAATAACTCTAATATCTTTATGATCCGATAACTGTAGCCTGTTGCCTGGAGCTGTGATTTTAAATATAGCAGTCACGATCGTTTGTTTTTTGAATGTCATAACTCAATTATTACAAGATTATTCAATTAGCACCTGGCTATTCGATAAGGAAAGGCACTTTACTCGTATTAAATCATAACGAACCACAGAAATTATTGCGGAGCACTTTCCGGCCGGTATAACATTTTGAATTCGATTGCTAAATACTTCTTTACTTAATTTTTAGACACACATCTATTTTCTTTTTACACCAAAAAATTATAACAAAAAAAAAAGATTAATCTGATTTTCGTGATTTTGCATTTATTGACGATCAGATGCCGGCCTGAGTTAAGACCTCCCCTGCAAAGCACGGAGCAATAAAATGTGGCGTGGTGCTCGACTCAAACACTCCCGACAACTGCCTATTATCGCGGTTGGAGCATTGTTCTTATACGCGTCTTATCAATTGGGACTGCTGATTCTATAAATATATATATATGTGAACATACTCAAGTGTAAACAGAGAGTGTTTTGCTAGGCGTCGCTTACTTTCAGTTGCACTTACTCGTTCCGCTTGCAGTTATTTTTGTTAACTTAATTAACAAAATTGTTTTCCTTTCTCATTCCAGCAGCTACAACAGCAACTTAGGCAGATACGATGTCAGGCCGCATTTGTTGTTATCCAGTTAATTGCTATACAAGCTGCGGTCGCTGTTGCTTGTCTCAAAACTTTGACAATGTCATTCTGGGACAAACAATTTAATAATTACAAATTTCTCCATATTTTTTAGCGAAATCAAATAAATTTTGTATTATATAAAGTCAAATAAATTAATTCGCGGCATAATTTTGCGGCGTGTTTGATTTTTTTAATTTATCGTGCAGCATACTTTTGGGATGGATAATAATTAATTAATTTTTAGAAGAGCACTTTTATGGGTGGCTGGTATTTATTTTTGCAGCATACTCTTAGGTAAAACGCACAATTAAGTAAGCCAATTTGCCCAGTTTAGCAAGTCATGATTGGGGCCTAGTGACTTGCATCTGGAGCATGCTGTAGCTAGCGAATAACTGCTCGATTTAGGAATGGTTTACAAGAACAGGCAATATGGATTTCTGGAATTTCTATTTTGAAAAAACAGGCTCGAACTCATCCAAATCCTTACAGATTTTCGAAGGACATGGTGCGTTAGAATCACAAGAGCCTCCTCTATCGACCTGCATTCAAGGATAATGGATTATTTAACTTTCAAAATGTAGCATATAGGAGGCATGTATCCCATTAATGAAACGCAACGTTTTATTTTACTATTTTAAATTTGATTTTAATAATGATGGCTAAACTTTTGCATTCTGCTTGATCCAGTAATACAGGACAACCAAGTTCAGGATCTGATCTCTCTGGGATGTCCTTCACAAGGTATCATTCAGAATTTATGTGGCATTTACATATCTGTTTAAGAATCGATGGCTTTATATTGACATAAGTTTCAGCTAAGTTTAATATTTACCTTACAAGTTTATAAATGAGAGAATCAAATCATATAAAATAATTGTAAACCGTTTAATATTCTCCTTGCAAGTGTAACAATGAAAGAAGAAAAAAAATCATATAAAACAGTCATAAACCATTTAAGCGTCTGGTTTGTGGTCTGTTATCAGGTTATGCGCAATTATTGTACCATTCTTACTACGCATTTGCCAATGACTGCAAATTTTCTGCGAAACAAAAAGAGAGTAAAAGAAAATATGAAGCGATTGGCGCTTTGTTTTTCCCGTTGCGGTTGTTTCCCGTTGCAGCTATTTACTGGATGCGGCTTGGAGGGCTTCTCTTTGGCTGGAGCCATCGGTCGGTGGTAATTGGAGACGAAGCAGTCTAAGCTGCTGCTTGCAGAAATTGCCGCATGCCCCGTCATCCGGTGTGGCCAGCCAGTAATCAAATGCTGCCTCAGCTGGTGACAGGGCCACCCTAAAGAGAGACAATCTAGACTGCATAGTTAGCCCTAAGGTCGCTGGCACTCAGCGTGTTGGCTTAGTTAACGTCAGGCTGCCGAACTTGTCGGTACGTCGGCGTGTTGCGTGTTGATTAAGAGCGAAGATAAAAGATGTCGGATTCTTCAGATAAGAGACAGTTGTTGGATGATGTACCACAGGAACAGGAACAGCACGAGCTGCAGGTGGTTGTCAGTCAAGACAGTAGCACTGACACCACACCGAAGCTGTCCAAGCGCAACAGCTCGGAGCGTAGTTTGCCAGTGCGCAGCTACAGCAAATGGGCGCCCATGGAGCATGGGGCGACACTCGTCTGGCGTGATTTATGCGTCTATACAAATGTGGGCTCCGGGCGTGGCATGAAGCGCATCATCAATAACTCCACAGGCGCTGTGCAACCCGGTTCGCTGATGGCTCTGATGGGCGCGAGGTAAGCGGTGCATCAAGTGGTTCAAGTGGATCAACTGAAGTGTAAACTAGTGCAAGAGTAATCGATATGGCTAACAGTAAAAAAAAGAAACAATAAAGTGAACCAAACCAGTTTGTCTGGTGATCATAAATTCCACATGTAATTAGGTTACGGTTGGTGTGGCGCATTTTAGCATTAATCTTTGACTGATAACAGAGATATAGACATACTTTCAAGGCTTAGACATCCACTATTTACTATTATTTGCATGCCAAACTCAGAAATGAATATCACTTCTCATTCACAGTGGCTCTGGCAAGACGACGCTTATGTCAACACTTGCCTATAGGCAGCCAGGTGAGTTTAATCTCCAGTCTCCACCGATAAGATAAACCATTCCATACCAATTATCTTCCCCTCTTCATCTCTATGTGACTCCTGCTGCAGCTGGGACTGTAGTTCAAGGTGATATACTGATTAATGGTCGCCGCGTTGGACCTTTCATGCATCGCATCAGTGGCTATGTCTATCAGGATGATCTTTTCATTGGCTCCCTCACAGTGCTCGAGCATCTCAACTTTATGGTCAGTTGAGAGTTCTTCTCTTATAGCCCACAACTCAAGTAACCCTCTTCTCTCTTTTGCAGGCCCATCTGCGTTTGGATCGCCGCGTCTCTGGTGAGGAGCGTCGCCTGATTATCAAGGATCTGCTGGAGCGCACTGGACTCCTCTCCGCGTCCCACACGCGTATTGGCAGCGGCGATGATAAGAAGGTTCTCTCTGGCGGGGAACGCAAACGCTTGGCATTTGCCGTCGAGCTGCTCAACAATCCGGTGATTCTCTTCTGCGATGAGCCCACAACCGGCCTGGACTCGTACAGCGCTCAACAGTTGGTGGCCACACTGCATGAGTTGGCCCAGAAGGGCACCACCATTCTGTGCACCATTCATCAGGTAGATGATAAGCATAATCTTTGATCTACTCCAGTCTAACTGCTGATCTTCACAGCCCAGTTCGCAGTTGTTTGACAACTTTAACAATGTGATGTTGCTGGCAGATGGTCGTGTTGCATTCACAGGCTCGCCACAGCACGCGTTGAGCTTCTTTGCGGATCATGGCTACTACTGTCCGGAGGCGTATAATCCGGCGGATTTCCTCATTGGCGTTCTAGCCACTGATCCGGGCTATGAACAGGCATCGCAACGCTCGGCGCAGCATTTGTGCGATCAGTTTGCAGTCAGTTCGGCGGCCAAGCAACGGGATATGCTCGTCAATCTGGAGATACATATGGCTCAGACTGGTAACTTTCCATACGACACGGAGGTGGATTCATTCCGCAGCGTGCCGTGGTACAAACGCTTCTACATCGTTTGGTTGCGCGCGTCTTTGACTATACTCCGAGATCCCACAATACAATGGATGCGATTCATCCAAAAGATGGCCATGGCATTCATCATTGGCGCCTGCTTTGCGGGCACAACGGAACTCACCCAATTGGGTGTGCAGGCGGTGCAGGGCACCATTTTCATTATGATATCGGAGAATACATATCATCCCATGTACTCCGTGCTGAATGTCTTTCCGCTGGGCTTTCCGCTCTTCATGCGCGAGACTCGCTCCGGGCTGTACTCCACGGCCCAATACTACGTTGCGAACATATTGGCAATGGTAAGTACTGGATTACTTATCCCTCTCCTCACTCTGCTCACTCCTCTTTCTATCTCTCTGATACTCCTCTTGGCAGCTGCCTGGCATGATTATTGAGCCGCTGCTGTTTGTGGTCATCTGCTATTGGATAACCGGACTGCGGGCTGACTTCTATGCGTTTAGCATAACGGCCACTTGTGTGGTGCTGGTGATGAATGTGGCCACAGCTTGTGGTTGCTTCTTCTCAACGGCCTTCAATTCGGTGCCGCTGGCGATGGCGTATTTGGTGCCACTTGATTACATCATCATGATAACGTCGGGCATCTTCATCAAAATTAGGTGAGCAATCGTCACAGTCCAAGCCGGGACAACCTTTACCCTTAACCCTTTTCAAACCCACATTTATAGCTCACTGCCGGTGGCCTTTTACTGGACGCAATTTCTATCGTGGATGCTGTATGCCAATGAGGCGATGACAATTGCCCAATGGTCGGGTGTGGCGAACATCAGTGAGTTGTAGCTGAAATAAAACCCTCTGGGCATTGACTCACCCGACTTCCCCTCTCCCTCTCTTCCGCTCCTTTAGCCTGCTTTGAGGAGAGCACAGATTTGCCGTGCTTCCACTCGGGACAGGATGTGCTGGACAAGTACAGTTTCAACGAGGAAAATATCTATCGCAATCTGCTGTCCATTTTGGGCATTTACTTTGGCTTCCACCTGCTCGGCTACTATTTCCTCTGGCGTCGTGCGCGCAAAATTTAGTATTCCTGTTGAGCTCCTTTTCATTCCAATTCAAATGTATCTTGTTCCATCTGTTTGTTCGGTGTAAATAAATAATTCTTTAACTGAAAGCATTTGCATATTCAATTATCCTTTTATGCCACAAAATTGTGTGTTTTTTGTGGGTTGAAGTTGGGCGATTTCTCAAGTAATTTTCGCATTTTATTAACAACATTTTGCGACACATTTACAATAATTAACATCGAATGGAATTCAACTTAATCGAACAGCGAACTACGTTAAATACATTTAAACATTTTTCACTTAAATTGACACAATAGTACTCTTATCCACACATACATGATACATACATACATATATATCTTTTTAGTAAAACTTAGTTAAATTATAGTTCAAGTTAGCCGCCAGTCAAAGGGACATCGTAATAATACAACTTATTTGAGCATGTTCTCAATTACAATTTCGATAGAATTTCAATAGTTTGCCAATTTGTAGCAATTGGGAACAAGTCGAGTTTAAAGCTAAAAACTATGTAACCCAAGTCTATAAAATAATCTATACATTTACAATAGAAATCACAGCGAGAATTCATTTGGTTTTTGTTCTTGTTTTCATTTTCATTTTCGTATTTGGTTTTTGGTTCACTTTTAAACATAGTTTAAGTATTTGTAAATTTAGTGTTGATTTCAGCAACATTGAGACACACACACACACACGCACACACATACACTCACAGTCACTCAGGCACACACATTTATATATTTTATAGTAATAACATACACATAAAGCGTTTTAACATTTTAATCTTTAGTTCATTGTTTAAATAACAGCTCTGAAAACTTCCAGAGCATTAAGAATAGTTTCTTCATCTTTATGTTTTTATCCTGGATTCGTAATTCAGGCAGATTTATATAATACACATATATATATATATATATATATATATATTTCTTGTAAACTTTTTCGATATCTCTTTTTAAATTGACTGTTTATTTTCGATTTGTGTTCAAATAGCTGATAACATTTATCTATTGCAAAGCTGGGAAAGTGTTTCATTGGTTTTTGTGATCGTAGCTTGGATACCCTGTAAATTGAGTTTAATTTCAGTTAGCCACTTGCCTGCCTGCCTAACACTATATATAGGAACCGTACATCTGCCCGCCCACCAATCCCCAACTGCCCCTTACAACTACTCGTAATTCTAGCCTATGGCATCTGTGCCACATTTTTCGTGAATGTGCTCAATAAATTCTTATTCAAAATTGTTTTGCTGTGATATGCAGGGTTGCCACCTGGTCGTCGTAAATACCACTAATTAGTAGAGATTGATAGGAACAACAACAAAAATGCGAGATCATACAATCAGCGGGGAAAAATACTGATAGAAACATTCATCTAAACTTCTAATCATCTTTCCTTCTATTTGTCTGCCTGCTTGCTCCAATTTTATACATATATACAGAAACTTTTTGATAACTTCCCTTTAAGTGCTGACCTGCTGCAGCAGTCCTGGGCGGGGACTGCTGCCTCCTTGGGAGCTGGCGCCGCTGCTGTTGCTGCTGATGAGGATCATGCTGCGACTGTTGGGCAGCACAAACACCTCGGTGGCCAGGCCAATGGGGCTCAGCGATTGCGAGGTCTTGATGGGACTGCGATTCGGTTCTAAGGTCGCCGTTCTGGGCACCCAATCCTGCACAGCATCCGCTCCCAAGAGCACACCATCTGTGATCGCTGCTCCTACTCCTACGCCACCGCTCGTCTCCAGTATGCCTGGTGCTGTTTGGGTGGAGCTCTGACTCTCGTTAGAGAGCAGTCGGGTGGTTGTGGCGGTGCAGCTGGTCGCCAAGGTGGTTACGGAGCGAAGCTTCCGCTGCTGCTGCGCACAGGCTGCTGTCGTCGTCAATGTCTCCGTCACATTGAAGCTGACAATTGTGTCCCGCTTGCGGAGCGTGGCTGTCGACGAGCTGGATGAGCTAGCGACGACTACCTCGCTGCGTAGATTCTGTTGCTGCTTGTTGCTCAGATCAGAGAGACTGATGTTGTTCTTCAGTAGTATTTCAAGATTCTCAATGGAATCCTTTAGCGTGCTCTTCTCATCGCGCGTAATCTCCTCTTTGAGGTCGGCCACAAGTGTTCTAGGTGGTGCTGTGGGCGTGGCGCAGCTCTCCGGGTTGCCAGCATTGCCAGCGTTGCGCAGTAGCACAGGCAACGCTCCAATCGTGACCACACTGGAGCTATTCGAGAGGCTGGGCGTAATCCCCGTCGAGCTGACATTGGTGCCGAACGAGGAGGAGATATTATGCTGGCGGCACAGCGATTTCCTGCGCTGTGCTGTTAAATTTTGCATATTCGAATTGAGATCAATCTCATCGTCATCAATGTCATCATCATCCTCATCGGGATTTGTAGAGTCAGCTGCTTCAGCTGCTGCTGCAACTACCGTTGCCTCCACAGTCTCCGTCTCCGGCTCTGTTTCTGTGCCAGCTGGACTCACTGCTCGCTGTGGCAACTGTGGCTCCAGCTCTTGGTTTGCAGCCACCGGTGGCAACTGCGTCTTGCCCTTGAGAAAGTACGTAATCATGGAGCCCTTGCCTTTGACATTGACGCTGCCGCGACAGGTGAGCTCGAAGCCGCGGCACTCGAGCAGCTGCTGCATCTCCTGGGTCACCTGGAAAAGTGTTGATTTCGTTGGGGAGTTGCCAAAAGAGCAACAATCAGAAAGCGAAAGAGATAGATAGAGATAATAAAATAAATTCAATGTGTCAACTTCATTCGCACAGCATTTTGCACAGACACGCAAACCCACACATACACACACGCACACAAACGCATACACACGCACAGGTAATCAGAGCGAATGCCTTGGCTTAATATTTCATGATAACACTCAGTCAACCGCCCGCTGCCCCCCACCATAGCCCTTGTCCGCTTAATAATTTATTTCTCTTTGCTTCTATTGACAACGCACGACAAATAAAATCAGAAAGCAAAAGTTGTTTTTGTGTTCGTTTGTTCGTTTGTTTGTTTGCTGTTGTTTCAGTGAAAGTTGTGTGCATCCCACGCGGCGTATACGCAATACGTGATTGAGCAGGCCGCCTGTTGCCCACTTTGCATGCTGGTCATCTATTGATTGGAAGGGAGCGTGGCGTGGTGTGGCAACGCCCACGCCAGCACAGCTGTTGTCAAATTTGCCCGTAATATATTTAAAGTCCCATTTGCCAGAGTAAGGAAATTTCACAAACAAAAACCAGAAAAAAAGACTAACACCTACTTAAAAGTTTTGAACTCACCTGGATGTGATCCACGAGACCGGTGGAGTCCATGCGGGAGGCAACATTGACGGCATTGCCCCATATATCATACTGCGGCTTGCACGCGCCAATAACGCCAGCAACTACGGGCCCAATATTGATGCCTAGACCAGCAAAAGAAATATGGATTTTAAACTTTAAAAATTGTTCTTAGTTGTGACACTTGTTAACTTTTACCCAGTTTCGCAACAAGTTATGTGCCAAAGAATTTGAAGGGAGCTAAACTAAAGTTTGGTTTCTACGTACTTGCAGCAAATTTATTTGGCAGACAACTTAAACAGCTGCCATAGAGTTGGATACAAAAAGTGTTTTTGTTTTCTGTTCCAATTTTTTAAAGTGGTTTCTTACCTATACGCATGCGAAAGTTGTTGAAGGAATGCATGTTGACCTCCTCAATCTTATCGAATAGCTGCAGCGCATACTCGGCCATGGCGGTCACATGGCTAAAGTTCACCTGGTCGCAGGTATTGGCCGTCAGCCCTGATGCCGCCATATAGGTGGCACCCGTACTCTTGATTTTTTCGATGCAGCTGCAAGAATCTCTTTAGTAAGTTGCTGCAAGGGGAAAGAGGGAAATGGTAGGAAAAATAACTAACCGGAAACGTTCCTCGCTGAGCAGCTCATCGAAATCGGCAATAATCTCATTGAGCAGACGCAGGCATTCGACGCCCTCGTTATTGCCCTCCAGTTCTACGTAGAATTCCGAGAAATTCGGTATGCTGGCAAAGAGTATGCAAACGGAATCGCATTGCTCGTGGTACAGATCCTGCAAATTCAATTGAATATAATATAGAACTAAAAGTGAACCAGCTGTTGGCCACAGATTAGTTGAAATTAAATTAATCTTTATTTTTAATGGGCTACTTCATGAAGTGTGATTTTCAAACAAGAGCACTTCATGTGTAAAGAGCCGAAACGTGGTCAACTCAACTCTACTCCTAAAAGCACACACACACGGAAAGAGAGGCAAACACACACTTGAAGTCAAACAGGAAGCGGAGCCAACCACACGTCAGCGGTTCCCAAATGTGTGGCTGTTCCTGTGATTTGGTTAAAAGTTGTTGATTGCACACTTAATGTGGCACGTTATGCATAAGTGTGTGTGTGTGTGCCCATTGCGCATTGAACCGTTGCAAGCCGCAACACACACACACACACACACCTACACGCAGCCAATGGCGTTGGCAAAAGGCAAAAGGATCTGCTGCAGCAGCTGGGGCAGCCCAGAGAACTCTGCAACGGTTTGTCCTTGCTTTTGATACGCACAAAAGTTTCGAGGTTTAAAAATGCGCCGCAATTTGCCAGCAGTCAAACAAACAAACCCACACAAACAAATATGGCTACGAATACGTAATAATTTTATATTTACAGTTGCAAAGTATTTATATTTATGTATATTTATAAAGGTGTATAATACTCACATCAAGGTGCTTCTCGCGGCTCAGAAAATGCTCAGCGACATGCACGGGCAAAATATTTTCGAGCAGTTTACGATTATAAGCCTGCAAATGCTCCATGTCCTCCTTTTCCTCTGCAAAAGAAAAGAAGGGAAATGGAAACTGTGACACACATGAAGAAACAAAGAAATACATACATGAAAACAAGCGTATAAAAAAACAGGAGCGTGAAATTGAAATATCAGTTTATCAGTTAACCGAAGCGTAAAGCGAACAGCAAAGAAATGAAAAAATACAGCAAAATTGAGAGTGGACAACGCGCAACGACCGGATAGATACACTGCTTATTCTTTGTGAATATCATTGTCCTACAAGATATATAAAACCTTTTGAAATGGCCATTGTTAGGGCTGTTGCTGAAATCTCTAGAGCTCGCCTTTGTTTATTCTATAAATCACAAAAAAATACGGTCGCTGGAAAGTGAGAAATTTACAATATCTGTGGGAGCAAGCAAAAAAAGATAGATCAACAAACCAAAAACGTTGAAGCAAATTTCAAATGTGTTCGTAAAGTTCAAGTGGAAGACCTATTTTCAGGTTCCTGAAACTGAAACGTTTTAAAATGTATCAACTCCGCAGCAAAACTATAGAAACACAAAAGTGTGGCGTGAAAAAGCGCTGCAGCAGCTCAGGCGCCAGTCAAACATGAGTACATGAGTGTGTTAGTGAGTGTGGAAGGGTGTGTTGCAAGCACATCGTTTGTGTGTGTGGAAGTGTGTGGGGGAGTGTGTACTAATACTAATGAAAAGGCTTCTCTCCACCAGAGCAAACGGAAGCGCGCAAGATGAGCAGCAAATGTGTTGGCATAAAAGAGTGTTATTAGTGGGGAAAGGGGAGGCAGGAGCTTATTTGTTGCTGTTGTCAGTCTGCCAGTCTTGCAAACCCCAACTGTCAGTTAGTTTATTGTACTGTATGCCGTTATAAATTTTGCAGTCGCATTTACTAATTAACTGCCGAAAATCAGATGAGAAAACTTACCCGTTGCCTGCAGCTTCCAGATGAAATCCAGGCGATATGTGGCCTCCGTCTGGTGACTGTGGAAGATTAGGGCGAGCATAAACGCAAATAGGAAGATTGAATCAATAATATAGCGCAGCAGGGCTTCCTCATTGCTAATGCAGCAGTGGTTACGAATGCAGTGGCAATAAAGTGCCGTAAGCCAAGTTATTCCAGTCCATTAAAGCACAAGACGGGGTGGAAATATAATAAGAACAGAACAGAACAGAGAACATAACTGAAATGTGGTGCAGTTACCAAGACAGACTCAGCTGGCATTCGGCTGATAAATGAGGGCAACGGCAAAGTGCTAAATACAATTTTAATGCAGTTTGCGGCTCCTTTAAATGCATTTCAGTACTATTCAGCTGCTGCCTGGTTAGCACGGGGCACGCTGCATCAAATTGCATTACACCATAATTCGTTTTCATTCAGCAAACAGTTTTCTTCGTCTTCGCCATCGCCTGCCGCAAACTTCCTTTGCAGTAGTTGTTGGCATACTTACGTCAAGTCGACGCTTATTTCCCTACTGCTCGAAGCATACAAATATGAGGAGCAGGCCATATAACTGCCAGCGGCCAAAAGGAGCAGCAGCAGCTTCAGCACCAGGCGCAGCACTTGGTACGTGGCACAGCACATCATCGAGAGCAGTGTTAACAGCAAGAACGTCTGCAAACAGGACGTGAAGGAAATTAGTTTAGATAACTTGAAAAAAGTATTTCAACTCAAATTACGCGGGTCTTTTTTCGCATGGCTGCCAGCTGTAAGTGTGGTTTGATATTGAAAAGTTTTTGCATTCAGCTTTTAATTTTTTCATTTGCCCAAGGCAAGGTGGAACAAAATAAGGTGGTGACAAGGGCTATTGAGAGGTAACAGCCTTAAGACAATGCGAGTTAGCGATGACTTGGCAATTGTAAAGGGAAGCAATTGTGTCGACTAAAATCCACAGCAGCTGTTTAACAACTGCCAAGTCTTCTGCTACGAACATGCCACCAAATTTATATAGTTACACAATGGCCAAGATAGCTTGTTAAATATAAAAGTGTTAAAAAAAGCTAAATAGTAAATATATAACCTAACTGTCCTGTCTATAATATTAATGTATCCTTGATACACTTTCTTTTGCATTCATCAATAACCGTTAAAACTTACATTGCAGGCCAAATAGAAATCACAGCCAGCAGCTGGCAGCTGTTGTTGTGCCTGATTGAGTTGGCTGCTGCCATTCAAGTTGAGCCAGGGCAATTCATTATGCAGTAGTTCCAGTTGACGCATTGATTCCTGCAACTAAAAAGGAAAAGCGAATACAATTGAAGGCTAATTAGCAGCGGGAGAGGAAGAAGTCACCTGGAAATGCCATTACGAGTGCTTAAAGTTTAACGAGGCGACTAACACGCAACTCTCAGCCTCACTGATGGCCATAAAAAGCTGGCTAAATGAATAGCGAATGCGGCTCCAAAGTGCCATTAAACTTGGCCGATAAAAGAAAAACGCGGGCATACAGCGACAGATGGATAAAGAGAGATAGAGATAAAAAGATAGATAGAGAGAGAGAGAGGGGAAATGAGGAGACAAATTGACAACTAAATGTCAAAGCGCTGGCGGTGTCTTTGAACCCAGACGGAGTCAGCGACGCTTTAGGCTTTGGGGAATGTGGCAGGTAACAAGAAGCACATAAATGCCGCACACTTCATGTATGAAACGTGGCTGGCATTTTCGCTGCCTACCTTGCCGACTAGCGCCTCCCACTACCACTCCCATCTCTCCTGTTGCTCTTGTTGTCTGCGCAACTTTAATGGAAAAACTTTTGTTTTGTCGCGTCCTCAAAAAACAACAACAACAATAAAGTAGCGAAACATTGCCCTCAAAAATTGTATTTTGAGCTGCAGAAACGTAAATTTCGTTTTTATTATTTTGAAGTTCACTTCAATGGCCAAAAAAAAAGCAGATGCCAACGACTCGAATAGATATGTATTTGTATGTACTTGCCACATTTTGTTATGAGCACGAATTATGCATTAAAAGGAAACTTGGCATTCTCGGGGATTTGTCCATTGTTTATGTTATTATAACTAAAAGCACTACTTAAGAGCCTCATTTGTGTTTTGCGCTTACCATGGCCAGCAACGTGCTCAAGACAATCAGCATGACTGTCGCAAATGCAAAGAACTGCGACAAGGTGCGATTGCTGTGGATTCGCTGTGAGAAACGCATCATCCCAACAGGCAGCTATAACAAACAACACAAATTAAATATATACATTAGAAACATGAAGAAAATAATGGGCATATTATATTAATAGAATTTGTAAATACAGATCAAACCTTTGACAAAAAACTCTAGTTATTGAAAATCGGTTCAGTTATAACAAAGTTGTGGCATTAAAAAGTTTTTTCCCAGAAACACTTTTAGAAGTTAAAGTTTTAAATTGAATTTCGAGCTCAAAATTGAATGTTGTAATAAAAAATAAAATAATTACATGAATTTCGAGCTGGAAATGAATGTAGTATTAATACTATTAGTCAGACTATAATCAGAAAAGCGCATTCTTTAGAAAATTGATTGAAATGCATTTTTTTTCTTTATTTTTTTTGTAAATTTTGACATGAATTGTTTATATAAACATATCTTCCATACGCCACAGCACATATTGTGCTTAAGGCGAATACAATGGAAACTGTTTCACTTACCCGTAAATTCATATCATGACAGGCCACCAAAAAGACGAGCAAAAGCAGCAGCAACAAAGCGCCAAAAGACAAAACCAAACAAAGTGTGGAGCTGCAGCCATGAAAGAGAGAAAGATTGAGAGAGAGAGAGTGTAAGGAGCAGGTTTATGGACTTAAGTTGTTCCATAAGCTCAAGGATAATGGGCTGCAATGCGCACTAGCACCCAGCAAAAGGCAAAACATTGAGAATAAAATAACACACCTGTCAAAAACCGCAAAACGCATCAGAGTTGTGCCCAGGAGCACGAGCAGACTGCAGTAGAAGTAAACGCAGAGCATCCGATCCGGCTCACTGGCATACTGCGTTGATAAGATGCATGAGGATTAGGCTGAGCCGAGTCTTAAGCTAATCTACTCACCTTGCGCTCCAGGGTATCGCTCTTGAAGCACAGCAACAGCGACTGACAATGCTCGGCACGCAGATGATCAATGCTCCGAGCATCGATGGCACGCATCAAATACTCATTCACCTCATCCTCGGGATCCTTGGTGCTCTCGGAGCTGTCGCCGAAACCGAATCTGCCAGAGGAGTGAGCGAAATGTAGGATATTTGTGTAGTTTTAGTATTGATCCTTGCCACTTACTTGGATGTGTGTTTCTGGGCGGTACCGTGGCCCATCATGCGCAACTCCTTGGAAATGTTGCCATTAACCTGCAGACGATTGCGCGATTTCTTGTGCTGCACAGGAAAATATAAAGAGTTGTCAGATAGATACTTGGCTAACTAACTGCTCTGGTTCTCACTCACTGGTCTGTAGATATCGCCTGGCACTATGAGATACGTCTCAATCTGCTGATCCTTGAGATACGAATTCCTTTCTGCGCCTTTGCCCACCTCCACCTCATAGTCGCCATCCAGACACTTAAGCGTTTCCTTGGTTATGTGAACGCGTCTGCAGGAGGGGATTAGAGATTGAAGATTACGCACTGCAGGATGTGTCATCTAAGCGGCTACAAATGTCAACAGCAGCAACAGAAGCAGTAGCAACATGTGAAGCCGCGGCTTCCCTTTTTAGTTGGCATAATCATACTTACTGTGGCTGCCGCATAAGGTGGCATGTTACACGCCGCATGCTGCACGCCACATGCTGCAGTTGTGGCAACTGTGTCGCAGCGAATACGTTTTTAAACAGAGAGAAAGAGTGTTGGTGCTGCAGCAAAAGCTTATTATATTATCGTATTACGGGCAGCCACGTGCCACGTGACACATGCTACGCGCCGTTGGGCACAGCACTTGCAAAAATGTGCGCCAGCCACAATAGCTGCAGCAAACTGTGCTGCCACATTGTTGATTCTATTGATAATTACAGAGCGCTTTTGTTAAGGATTATTGTTGTTCAGCTCAAATCCTGCGGCTAACGGGACGCTGACATGCATCTCTTCTGCTGCCAAATTGCTGCGTATCAGGCTCTCTGCCACTGCCACTGCGACAGCGACTGCGATTGCCTCAGTCAATGCCACTGCTACTGCAGCTATTTGCTTTTAATTTCGCTCTAGACAGGACTAACAAACGAGTTGCCTTTGCTGTTGCTGTTGCTGTTTCTGCTGACCCACTTACCAGCGAAAGGACGAACTCAAAATGGAGCTGAAACAAATTGCTGAAGTGTTGTTGAAAGTGAAGCAACTGAATCAACAGCAGCAATAGCAACAGCAGCAGCAGCAGCAGCATTAAGTGCCCACCAGTTAAGGGCTATAGAGAAGGCGTGGCATGCAACAACTCCATAATCGATTCGAGGGCGGGTTGCGTTGGCGGGGCAACTGTGAATTGACTTACCAATAACTTGGCGCCCACACTCTAACCACAACACACGCACACACTCGCACACACACATATTCAGGCTGAGTATGCAAATTTGCGCAGCTACAATAACAATTACAGCTATTACAGGCATTACAACCATTACAGCACACACTGCAGCGACACTCGGCCAAGTGTTGAGAGGGTAAAGTTCCTATAAAATACAGCCAGGCAAAACTGAGCGCAACAGGAGCGGACTTCCTAAACAAATGGCGCCTTAAGTAAAGCTAGTGTGGCACAGCAAAAATAAAATGATGAAAAGTTTATCAAAGCTAAATAAGAAACCAGAAAATATCCACTTGAATTATAATATAAGATAAAACACTTCAGTCCGCTCCTGTTAACCGCTGCAAGCACAATCAAAACATTGCGCCAGGCACTTGCCAAAAGTTGCCTTTAGTTGCAGGACAATTCCATCCGGATAAGAGGGAGAGGTCGAGAGGGAGAGAGACAGGGGCGCTGTCAAAACGGAAATGAGACAAACTTGTCAGCGGCTTTTGTAGTTGGCGCCTGAAGCCAAAGTTTTGGCCGACAATGGATTGTGGGCGTAACACAACGATAAGGACTGAACCGCTTTTCATTGCATACTTGTCCGGGCGCATATCAAAGCGGGTCAAAAACATAATTCTCAGCTGTCGTAAAGTAGCACACGGCACACCACAAACCACTGACTATTAACCACTGACTACTGACCAGTGACCAGTGACCAGTGACCAGCAAAGCAAGACTCAAGTGATTTGCCAAGCTTGTCGCCAAGAAAACAATCAGGCGAACAAAGACAAAGCCAGCTGGGGTTAAGGAATTGTTAAGCAATTGTTTCTGTCTTCTGTTCGGGCCATCCTTTGAAGTGGTTGCCACAACTGATTACGAGAACTGACGCAGCTGTTGACTCCATAATGTATAGAAGGCATCGTTACTTACCCGGGTATGCCGCCGCTCTCCATATGATTGGCCAGCGTCACATCGTTGGACCACACATCGAACTGCCATTTGACCAGGCCCAAAACGCCGCAATGCACTCGTCCCGTGTGAATGCCCACTCGCATATTCACATTTACGGCCATTACTTCACGCACCAAACTGAGACCGTGATAGATTGACAGGGGAGAGAGTGAGGTAAGGGTTATGGGGGTTATTAAGGTCTAACATGACAAAAGCCACACAGCAATACAAAGCCACAACTCTGGTATTGTCGCTGGCTGTGTGTATTCAGTTGGAGTACTCACGCTATTGCGTCAATCATATCGAGTCCCATTTCAACAGCACAGTGAGCATGATCCGGCCTTGGTTCTGGCAAACCGGAGACGCAATAATAACAATCGCCCAGCAGCTTAATGCGTAGACAATGATGCTCGGCAGCCAATCGATCAAAGCTGCATCAAGAGCAAGATGGTTAACAACAAATAATGATGGGTTCCAAGCATAAAAAAGATTAAAGTTCGGCAAACCGAAATTTTCATTTTAAGCAAATTACGTAGGTTTGCTTCAAGCCATCTTAATTAGCAGAGCAACTGATTTATCGATATATTAAGGATTCTGGCTACTACGTTTGGCACTGCTTTCAGTAAATACAAGCAGAGGGTAAACATACACCGTATTGCAGCAACATTCGATGCGAATCAATAAAGTGCTTTGCACACAAAGCCGGGGCCCAAAAATCGAGCCAAAAAGGATGCTTGCTGGCCGGCAGCAAACATCGAGCAGGCCAGATAGAGGCACTCGAGTGTGCAATTAATTTGTACCTGGCCATGGTGTCACTGTTACAACGTAGCATCCAACCATTTGTTAGGCTGTCGGACATGCCCGGAGCAGGTACACAAAAAGTTCGAAGGAAAAACAACAACAAGAAGACACGAACAGGATAGGATAGGACATGTCATTAAGTATGAATAAAGCAAGGACTCACCGTGCAAATAGCTCGTTGAGCAGACGCACCAGTTCCTCGGCTGTGCACTGATCTGACAGGCTCGTGAAACCACAAATGTCCGCAAAGAGAATGCTGCAAAAAAAGAGGAGGATGAGTGGCGAAGTCAAGAGGAGCAGACAACAAGATAAAACACAGTGCAGATAAAAGTGCAAATGTTACAAGTTGCTTGCTGTTCCTGGTTTCATGCATAGTTTGTTCTGTCTGTGTGTGTATCAAAAAAATTCTTGAATAAAATCAACTGGCAACAAAAAGCAAGAAAAAAACTTTCTGCTTAAAGCATGCCCAAATGGTTTGAGTTTTGACTGCTGCCAAATCGCTGCAAGGACGAAGACAGTTCCTTCGAGAGCAGCTTACTCACCTCAGCGCGTAATTTAATACGCAGCCAAAAAAAAAATGAAAAAAGAAAGGGTGTAACGAGGCGTAAGAGACAAATGCTACTCAAAAAAGCAAACAGGTGTGCCCCGAAGTTGGCTTAATGCTGAGTTTAAGTGTGTCGTTGGATGTGTGTGTGTGTGTGTGTGTAATTGTGTGTGTGGCAGCTGGTAATGTGCTGCAGTTGTTGCTTGACATTTATATAAATTCATTGGTCGGGTTTACGACACACACACACATGCAGAGGCAGAGGCAGAGGCCCAGTCACACATCAAGTAAACTTATTGACTTTGCATGCAAATAAATTTATACGCAGACAGTAACAGGACTACCGAGTCACACTCGCAGACACACACTCGCACACACACGCACACCCACCTGACGTTCTCGTGTCGCTGTATGTATATCTTATGAAACTGTGTGTCACGTGGCTGGCCCGCAATATCGTCCTTCATCTCCATGGCAACGTGCCGCGGCAGCACCGAGAGCAACAGTCGCTCCTGCAAAAGGATAACAGCATATAAGTGCTAAAATACACACAAGCACACACACACACACACAGTCAGAAAAATTTGAAAAATTCGACATGGGTTAATCACTTCATTAAATAAAGAGTATTTCTAAAAACAAGGGTTTTCCTTCCATAACATCAGGAAGAATTGTTCTAAAATTTAGAAAGAATTCGTCTCATTTATTAGAGTATTTTTCCATTTTCCAGGGTGACTTTTTTTCTGAGTGCACCCAGTTATAAGCGCTGATGTTGCCTGTTGAAATGACAGTCGAAATTTGTGCTTTTTACACCTCTGTTTGCTTTTGCTATCGGCTTGGTACACACGGGATAACAGGCAGGCGGGCAACAAGTCATTGCCACACCCACCTGCACCAAGTTGTGACGCGTGGCGCCGCATGTGTGTTCTCGCAGTTTCTCATTTACGGCAACTCTTTGATGAAACATATTTTTGTGATTGGCAACTGCTGCGCAGTTTTGAAATCCTTTGACAGGTTGTGTCTCACATTCGACACCTGGCCAAACATTTCACTCAGTCACTCACTCAATCATTCATTCAGTCAATCACTCACCTGCTGTTGGTTTTCGCGCTGTGTCCGCAGACGCGCCTCAATGCACTGACGGGTCTCGATGAAGGCCTTCCTTTGAGCCTTCTCCTTGGGCCAGTGCGTATAGACGCCAGTCAGATTGGCCAACAACAAGGCAATGCAAGTGCACAGCAGCTGTGTGAGGGAAGCAGGCATTTTAATAGCATTAAGGCATAAGTATCCATATCGATGACAGCACAACAGAGAGACAAACAGAGACAGTGAGAGAGAGAGAGAGAGAAAGAGAGAGCTCAGTTAAGAGAAAACACACAAATGCCATTTTATTCAATTTTGCGGCAATTTAATTTAATTTATTTCTGTGTTTTTCCAGCTGGACTCGCTCTTTGTTTGCGTATAAAATACATTTTAAGCGAATTTATTGTCACGCTCGTGGGGTACAGTCCACACTCGAATAACGAAACTTTCATTTGCGCAAATTTAATTAGACCGAAAGAGTTATGTCCACTCTGCAACTGTTATTCATTAATATTCCAGTGCGATTCCACTTGATAGAAATTGTATTGAGTCATTTAGATTAATTCAAATTCCTTTTTTCAATTTCAATTCTAATTACGTAAATTGTACATTAATTTAAATAAAATTTAAAATACCTTTCAGCATTTTCATTACTGTTATTTTTAAAGCCTAATATTCGAGCGAAAATTGCATTAAAGAACTCGGCTTTAATATTTGACTGCCACGCCCCGATGCACGGAAACGCTCTTTTGTGGGTTTTGTTGGTGCCGCGAGCTGCAGAACCTGTTGATAGATGCCACCGCGAACTTGATTTGTGGCAGCCACAAACAATAACAGCAACTACAACAAAAACAACATGCGATACAACTAGACATTGTTCCATTTACCTCCTGCCACAGTGGCGACGATTGCGTTGGTGGCATCGTTTCCGTTGCCTGCTGCAGCTGCTGCAGCTCCTTATCCAGTGTGTATTGTGTGTGGAGACAGGTGTACAAGTGCGTGCCACTGAGCAGCATGCCACCGATGAGAGACTCACGTAAACGCAGCGGCAACATCGTGTATGTCATGTAGATGAGGATAATGCAACAGGCGCTGCCATTGAAGCATTTGCTGTTGGTTGTTGTACAAAAAGAACGTTAGTTAAATATATCAAACAACCTTTCCCAGCCCCACTCCCATTTCCTTCCCCCCACCTGACACATCTTTCTATTCATTATATTTGCAAACTAAAAGCAGTTGCTTCAGCATTGTTATCATCTGTTTTTGGCCTGAACGCAATTAGCCAGTAACAGCTGAAGCCATGATTAATTCTATGCCGACAGGCAACGGCTGCAAGCCAACTTTAACTGGACACTGAGAAAATTTATCACAAACTACAAACTGCGCACAAAAGTTGACAATTTGCTTTTCGAATATTATGTTATCAGTTGTTTTTTTGAGTGTACAAACCTGGGCCGCATGGCATAGCTAACAGCAATTTCAATGGCCAGAAACGTGCCCAGTATGACGTAGGAGACGAGCACCAGAATGATTTCATTCATCGCCGGCTTTGAAAGGATGCACAGCAGGACTGCAGGCAAAAACAAAAGAGAAAAAAAAGAAAAAAGACAGAAGGTTGCACAATTAAAAGCAAATGGTGCAGAATTGACAACAATTTGTGGCATCAAAGTTTGCAGAAGTGGAGCTGTACTCACATGCATAGACAATGCCGCAGATAAGCATGACAATGAGAAACACCAGAACAGACTCATCGATTTGCGTAATCATCGTGTAGAGAGCATATGAGTAATGCAATGAATCATTCGGATTATCGGCCAAGTCAAATAGAACAGCCTCCTGTTGCTCCCACTGTTGCTCCTTCTGGTCCTGCAACGTGACATTGATAACGTCATCAATCGGTGTCCAGGTGAACACTTCATCACGCTCCTGCTGGCGGCTAGCGAAAGGCAAACGTGGATCCGTGAAGCGCTTAATGCCATCATCCAAATCAACACCAAATTCAGCTTCGGCTGCTGCCACATTCTGCTGGCCAATGTCAACAATCAGTTTATGCAGCTCAGTGGCACGTTTGTATCTGAAAATGGGGGCACATTTGAAATGGGTAGTGGCAGTTGTAAGTTCGAAATGATACGAATATATATATCACTAAGTCGAGCATTAGCTCAGCCTAACTCAATGCACACATAATCACAACCACACACACACACACACACACAAACACCCACACACACTATCCATCTTGACGGCATAAATATGAAAATAAATCGAAATCGAAAACGAAAACGTAAATGAAATGTAAATGTAAATGTAAATGGAAATTCCTTGACACAAATGCGGTCCAAGGATCTTTCTCTCACTCTCCCTCTCACTCCCCCTCTCTCTCACACTTGTTGGCTTTATTGACGTATTTGTTGACTTGTTTATTGCTTTAGCCGGGTGCGAGAAATATGCGAGAGCTCTTTGTGTTTATGTTGCCAATTTCTGGTCTTGCTTGCATGCGATTTGTTTATTGCCAAATTGTTGTATTCTAATTTTAACTTCAAAAACAATTTGTGGCAGGCAAAGCATACTTTTACGGGCCGGCTCCATCTCCACCTCCACCTCGCCTCGCAGATGGCAAAAAGAAGGGACACGAGTTGGGCCAAGGGGACGTATGCGTAATACGTGTTGTAAAATCAGAACAGGGAAAAGAGCTCGCCAACAGCTTTCCTGTTGTTTTTCTTGTTGCTGTTGTTATTGTTTGCATAACGTGCCTGTCAAACGGAAAACTGAACCACCAACAACTCAGTAAGTAGGCCCAGTTCCTATTACCAGTTTCAAGGCCTGCGGTTGTTCACCAGTGTTGCCAACTCGGGATTCCATATATATATAACTACTGAAACACTCACAAAATTAAACTAGAGACTGCCCTTAAAAATTCCATTTCCCATTGCCTTAACACTTCCAAAAATTAAACGCTTTTCAAAAGCATTAACTCCGTAATCATGATTACCAGTTGCAACTGCAAAATATAGCTAGCGACCAGCCTTAAAGCCTAGATGAGCTCTGCCTAACCTAACTCTGTCAAGAATGAACCGATTTTCAAAAGCAATGGCTTTAGTCATGTTTGGCCTCCAAATTACAATATTAATTAAGAAACACAATTTCCGGTTAGCATTAAAATAAAATGTTTACCCAGCATAAATCGCATATGTGCTGTATATATATATTATATATATTATTTAAGATAAGTCAGCATCAGTTTTATTGTGATTAAAATTGTTTTAAATTGGCAAAGTTTGGCAGCACTTGCTGGCTGTTGGTTGCTGGTACTCACCTGGCCCGGTGCTGTTTGTGTTGCGGCTTGTAGCGATGCTTGTGCAGGCGGCGTCGATAATGTTTCCGCTTCTGCCTGCGTCCGCCCGGCTCCCAGTTGGATGCCACCACATCCAGCCGCTGGAATGCATTAACGTTGCGGCCACGCGGCATAATGCCATTTACAGCTGGAGTTGGGTTCGGCGTTGCCAGCGTTGTTGCAACAGCCACCGCAGATTGATTGAGGGGCGACGTAAAGTGAGTTACGTTTTCGCTGCTTGTAGTTGCATTGTCCGCTAACGAGAGACGCTCCAAAGTAGTTGCTGTTGCAGCAGTTGATGCCGCAAAGTTGCGACGCAGTTGCAGCGTGGTGAAGACAATGTGCGTGCAGGATAATGCCAGAATCAGTGTCAGCAGCAAGGCCAGAATGTGCGTCGTGTTACTTTGATTCATGCGCAGAAAATAACGCTGATACAGCATTTCCACCTGGCAAAAATTTAGCAAAAAGACGACTTAAGTTAAATTGCCCAGCGTAGGTGAAAAATAAAATTGAAAGCTGTTCCAAGAGATTTTCGCACTCAACCCGAAACGAGAGAACGAAAACGAATGCGAAACGACATTAAGCCCACAATTGAGTTTGCCCTTCGACTTTGGAAGCCCAAATGAATCAAATGAAAAAAAAATATACGTCTAGGTGAAAAATGAAATTAAGTAAGTAGCTTACCTGCAGATTCTTAAACTGGTGCGTCGAGCACAGACGCAGAATAATGCGATTTAAGCGATACCAGAACGACAAACTTGGACTGGCTGCCTGAGTGCCCGTCGTGCTCGGATTGTTTGCCTCCAAATTGCTACGTCCATCGGCGCCATCAGCTACATTTTATGTTGCGAAAGTGATGCAGATAATAATTGTTACATTTGATATAAACGTTGAATTAATGTGATGAAAAACTTTACGAGCTACTCAAAGTTGAAGACCAGCATTAATTTCGACCTTACACAGTCTGCTTCATTGATTGAAGTCTGCTGAGATTGAAGTGCTTATTTAGATATTTACATAGATATTTTCCATTGAATTTGTAATTAAAATTTGCTTGTGGTTATTTCGGGAGGTAAAATGCCAAAAACCACATTGAAATTCAATTTTACACTTGGATAGAATATTGTACACAAATCAAGTGGAAACAAGTAGTTGTAATTAGATATTCGAAGAACAAATAACTAATATTTATCTTCAATTGCATCGAATACATATAATTTCAACAGCTCAGCAGTTAAAATGCCAAAACCAGCATGAATTCTATCTGTTTATCTGCATATTAGTAAAACAGACACAAATTAAATTCAAATGTTTTTGGCACACAATTTGAAATTTAATGTTGGTCGACATCGGTCTTGAAATGCATTTCACAGTTAGTACAATAAGGTTGACCAGCTTGGCATTGGCATTGGTATGGTTTAATGGGTGGAAATTGTATTTGCTACTTGTGGCTGCCACACGCCACACACTCACATCCTGATACGAATGGCATTCGCTTATCGCTTGATTTGCGTTCGATTTGTTCACATTGTTATTGTCGCTGCTGTTGTTACACAAAACTCGTTTCGAATGCAACACACAATTCGCATAAAATGTTGTAAAATCGCTCAAGTGACCCGCATAAAGCCGCACAGCATAACACAACCATAACCATTTTGTGTTGGGTCACCACCAGCATATGAAATAGACGGTTATTATTTCGACTTTTATATTATGCATGCATTCTTTTTTTTCTCTGTACTCGCATGCATCAATAAATAAATGCCAAACGTGATTATGGAAATTTCAATAGAAATCTGAGAGCTCATTCTGCCCATTCTTGCAATGTGATTGTATTGGGATTCCTAGAAAATATGTTTATATCATCTATATTATATATTGAAAAGGCAGTCAAGGCAACGAACAGGTAAAGAGGTGCTCAAAAAGCACAGAGGAGAGAGGTATTGAAGTGAAGTTGAGGCCTCATCAAATTCGATATGACAGTGACAATCAACTTGTGACATTTGAGTGAGCTCTGCTTCAATCGGGAACAACTGCTTCTCTTTTTCCTTTCCAGCTGCCTCGTGCTGGCATTTTTATTAGCCATGTTCTGGTGTCCTTTTCAGAGCTGGCCGACCATTACATGCTTAAGATTACGTTACAACATGGTTGCTGTTCATGTTCACTCACATTGCTGCAGCAGCTGTGCCTCATCGCGTTGGTAGATCATCGGACTGTGGCAGGTGGAACTCGAGTTGGTCGAATCAATCGATTCATCTATGTTACAGCGTGTGATGCCGGCCTGTAATGGGAGCATAGTTAAATGCGTGATAATTTTGTTTATTATGTATATTTCGGATACGTCTTGTTATGACTGATAATTTGGCTTATAATATATAGTAAATGTACGCATTGGCTCGCAAATTATAATACCCCGATTACAGAGCTCATTTTGGTTCTCCAATAAATATTTCTAGTTTGTGTAAGCCTGCATCAAACCTGATCGGAGCTAAGACATTGCATATTCTTCTGTGTGAAACTATTCTATTTGTTGTACATTGAGTATTCCTCAGAATTTTCACAAATTTTATATATTCCGCTGCTGATTAGATCTAATTTAGCTAGATCTTCTTAGTATGCAGTCTCCTGTCGAGAGACCGAAGTCTTATTTCTGATGATTCCTATTTTCCTTATATAAGCCAAAAGACATCAAGGCATTCAGACTTTAGCTTGTAATGAAATCGAATCCAATTTTAAGTATAAAAATAGCGAAAAACCTTGACCTGAAGCCAGCTAAAGACTTATCTAAATTATAAAAACCATATAATTGAATACTTTATGGCATTTATTATACAAATATTAAGAATACACACTCTTTGCACTGTTGATTAAATTCATACATCGTACTCATGAGTGCTTTGTTTATATTTTAGTATTCCGCCCGGTATCTTTAAACAAATTGCCACACATTATCGGGCCACGCC
Source organism: Drosophila nr. perissopoda 5 BK-2023a (assembly GCA_035044105.1). NCBI lineage: Eukaryota > Metazoa > Arthropoda > Insecta > Diptera > Drosophilidae > Drosophila > Drosophila nr. perissopoda 5 BK-2023a. The sequence continues at coordinate 10,008,003 of JAWNMK010000124.1, forward strand.
CCCTTCGCCCACTCAATGGCCACAAGTATGCTTCTCGCTTTTTGTGGCATAAACTTTTTTCAATTGACTCTCAGCACACCAACTGGCGAGCAGCGAGTGTGTGTTTTACTTTACACACACACACACACACACACACATACAATGCTGTAAAGTGGCCCCTAGTGCATGCATACAACATTTGCATGTGTGTGTGTGTGTGCGTGTGTTTGTGCAACAAGGCACTTTGCTTGTTAGCTTCCACAAATGGTGTTCAAGTATTTTTGTCAAGCTTCTTTGCCTGCAGCTGGTAAGAAGGAAAACAGCAGCAAAAAACTTTCATTTTTTTGCACAACCTTTGGCTTGAATGGCTCCGTCTCAATTTATGCTAATATTGAGCTGGCTTTTTGCCCTGAAATTGTATTTTAATTTGGCAATCGCGTCCCTTGCGCTCCCGCTGCTTATAACCAAATCGAATTAAATATTTAAGTCGCAGCGGCCCCTCAACCTGTCCATTAGGAGCGCAAATTAATTGATGCCAATAACAGTCTCAGTTCAAGTCCCAGACCCAGTCCCAGTTCACCCCATCCCAATCCCAATCCCAATCTGCTTCAGGCTGGAACCCTAATGAATGCTTACCGCAATCAGGCTGCTGCTCACCATCGCCTTGCCTCCCTTGGCGCTGGTATTAAAATGTTCGATTACCTCCCAATTCGATTTCTTTGGCGTCGACGGTTGTGTGAGCAGCTGTGGCTGTCCGGATGGGGAGCCAGCTGCCGATGAGTGTCCAGGTACATGCAATTCCATGGAGGCTTGCCTGCTGCTGCTCCCCGCCTGCTTTAGCGATGCGGAGCGACTGAAGAACTTGCGATGCTTGCCACCGGCACCAGCAGCGATTCCAGCTCCAGTTGCACCCACTCCAGCCTCCTGCAAGTGGTTAGTGGTTAGTGTTTAGAGCTTTGCTTGTGTGGTCCAATTTGCTGCTTACCTCCTTGCTGGCAGACTGTCCTGCCCCATGTCGCATGCCACGCAATGACAGCCGTTTGGACCAATCCCTTTTCTGGCTTTCCGATGACAGCGACCGAAAGATGTGCGTTGTGGTGGTGGTGCTGGTGCTGGGGGTGACGTTGGTGCTGGTGGTGCCACCGCCAGTGATGGTGGTGGCATTGCCTGTGGCGCTCATTCTGTGGCAACCGCAACTTCAACAGCTGCAAATACACGAGACAAAACAGAAAATAAGTAGAGTAGCTAGAGGCCTGGCGAAAATTGATTTTCATTTTACATGCTAAAAATGAAGCGCGCTAATTTCTAAACAAATTGCCAATTTTTTTTTGGTGTTTTATTTTTTGTTTTCTGGCCGAGGCGACAGCGCGACTGAAATGGCATTAAAACAATAAATTCGATTTTGGCCAAGAAGCGCTGTCAAAACAACAGCAAAAACAATGCAAACAACGCCCACGCGGAAAGAAGCGGCAAGAACGGGCTCTGCCAATAAATATATCGCATCGCATCGTTTTCGGATCGTATCGTATCCTATCTAATGTTTTTTTTTCGAGGCGGCCCACTTAAGTCTCGCGAAATGCGCGCCAAACACGCGACGCCGTCGAGCTAGGGGTTGGGGTTGGAGTTTTGGGGAATTTGGCTAAGGGGAAACACTCGACAGGTTACGGACCCTTCTAGGGAGGGGTGCGCTTTAAAAGTATTAGCAGCAAATAGCTTTTTAAGGCACGCGGCATCCTGATAAACCAGGGAAACAAAGCGGAAATTTTGTATAACCTATCAAAGTGCTGCCAGCTACTTTGCTGAAAATTAAACTTCATTTTAGAATAAGCCCTTAAATTTTAATACCAGCTTAGTAAATGTGGTGCGAAAAGGGGATTTCAACTATTTTAAGCCATTTTAATATAGTTAACAGCGAAATAAACAACAAATCAACTTTTATGTGATTTATTATTTATATTTCCATTGTAACTAATTAGTTATAGTTGTGCAATTGTTGCATAAACCAACAAAAGCTGTTTGCTACTTAAAGCTCGGATTATAATATGGAAGTATGTGGCAGTTAAGTGCAAAAATGGAAATCATAGATAAGCTTAAAAAATCATATTTTGTATTTGAGTAATTAATGTATATTAAGTACGCAAAGTTAGCAAAATAGAACCAGAACCAACCTCAGAACCATAGTTCTAGTTGTAGTCAACCGAGACCGATATTAATAGTCAATATAGTACCATAAGTGAACAGAGTATCGAAATCTATTTGGAACCAATTCATAACCTGCGTCGGAACTCTTACACTCTATGAAGCGTAACTGAAAAAAGATTTAGAAATTATTTAGTAAGTAAAAGCTTTGCCGCATTCATGCTCCACTACTAAGAAAAATAAAACCTTTCCAGTTATAGTTCTGAAAATAAGTATTTAAGTCCCAAGATATCATTATAAATATAAATTAAGCAAGTTTTTACAATTGACTTAGCATACATATAGAGCAAATACCCATCTATTAGGTTAAATCCCAAAGACAACTTGTTGCCTGAGCCCAACTAATGCTAAGCTGCAAATTCTGCGCTCTTATGAGGAGCGGCACAAGTTTGGGCACATTTCTATAACGACTTTGCTGAAGCGCATAACACTAAACTGTGCCACAGACAACGAAAACAATGACAACAGCAACAACAAAACAAAAACAGCAAAGAAACAATGGAAAGGAGAAAGGAGAAAGGCGCAGAAGTTTTTTTTTGGTTCCTGTGGAATTATTGGGGCAGATTCTTGAGGCTAGAACTGTATTTTTCTTTTTGTTTTTTGGTCAGGGCGTTGCCATTGGGCCGTTCCAAAGGGGGCCTGTTGAGGGTTGAGTCGCACAAGTGCCGCCCGCCGGCATAAATATGTCAAAAACAAACGCGCTATAAACAAATTGTTTTGTTGCCAAAAAACCAAAAAAAGAAGAAATGCGAACAAGTGAAAATTGAATGGGGAAAAATCGAAAAAACCGAAAAAAAGAAAAAAGACTCAAACGGGCACATCATGTAGAGCAGCGCCAGTAGCAGGTGCTATTATATTACAAATACATAAGTGTTGCTGCTACCGAAAAGCTACCGAAAATTCGTGGAAATTGAAGATTAGTCACGGTACGAATTGGGTTTGCAACACTTGCCGGAATGCCATTCAAAGTGTTAGGTGGAAAATTTTACCACCCGCAGCGCCAGACGGCCAAGAAGAAAGAAAACCGAAAGAGAAACCACATACAGAAAAATATATATGTATTTATCTCTAATTAAAATTGAGAGTGCCTTGGCAAATGTGCCTTATATAAACTATATTTCAGTAGAAAACACATTCATGGCCAAGGCCAAAGCTCATAAATATGTTATATCAAATTGACCAATTAAAATTCAGATTTCTGCATTGCTCAAAACAATTTATCGTGCACAAGCTGAAAATGAAAATCTTCAACTCAAATAAGTCAAATGTAGAGGAATACTAAAACGTGTGTCGTGAAAGACTCTCGAGTATTTAATATCGTCGAATCAGAAATGCAAAAATGGTAGCTTATAGCCAAGTTTTCCTCATACTTTTAAGCTATGTTTTCCATTTTATTTATTCATTTATTTTTTTGATGAGCTAGTTGTGCAGCACTTGGGAATTGGCCTGCCAGAATGCATGCACGACTGCCTTTGGAAACTTGGCCGAGACTGCGGAAACACACTAAAAGGAAAAGAACTCAAAAGCTTTCACTTTGGTGTGCCATATGCAAAGTCGGCAGCAAACTGCTTAAAAGTGTGCAGACATCCTCATTGCAAACAGTTGGCAGTTGGCAGTTGACAGTTGTTGCTCTTCTATAATTTCTTTATTTTTAGTTTGCTTTTCTTATTGACTGTTGCCTGCTGCCTGTTGCTATAAGCCATCAGTGTCAGCCGTTGGCATTAAACGCTGAGCCCTAGACATCAGAAACCAAACTCTGCGAAGCTTTTCAGCATAATCGCAACACCAGCTCAACAATCACGAAATCAAGCAGCTGATTTAATTAGCCCAGCTACGTCAATGGCTAACAATCAAATGCGATTCACTTAGCTGATGGACTAACAGATAGCCTGCAAGCTAAAACGGATGTAGATTAAAATAAACCAAACTAAACATTAACAATTAAAAATGTTTAACTATTTTTAGCTATCTTAATGTCAGTTCTGATATAAATATTATGGCTACTCCCCTGTCCTATAAAATATACTAGTTATAGGTTCTCAAGCCGAATCGCATTTAATTTCAATCCGCAAATTACGTTTTCGATTTGACACACTATTTCTAATAGCAAAATTTACCGGGCTCTGTCTCTGTCACTTAACTAGTCCTTGTTTTAGCCACTGCATTACAGGGCATAAGAAGTGGATTTGAAACTGTCTGAAGGGGTAAGCAAACTTGGTGTGGGAGTATACCTACTGTCAAATATCTCCCTTGCGCTAGGCAAGGGCCTACCCCCATCGAACACAGCATTTTAATCAATGTCAGGCACGCTTCTCAAGCCACGATAAACTGCGGGCCAGGTAGAGAGTAGGTGTATGTGCTCAACCGCATTCTTGCATATTAAGAGTTCAATAGCAATTCATTAGATTAATGGCGCTAATGGTCTGGTAAATATTGTGGATGTTACAACAACCACAACTGGCGGAAAAGCGAGAAACTTTGACACGGCGCGCCAAAAATTAATAACACAAAACAAATTCGATAAGCGGCCGAAACTAATGAGGCCAGAAGCGAGCAGCAGCAACAGAAGCGAGCGGCAGGAGAAGCAGCCCCCATCAGCACCCGTTACCCAACCCACCCCCCAGCCAACACCCACCCACTCGCGTTCTCCCACTCCAACACCCAGACAGTTCTCATGCATATTCATTCATTAACTTGGCAAAGGCAGCTGCTGGCATTTTTCAGCCACTCACCGAACTAAACCCTTCTCCTCTGTATGCGTATGTGTTGTAGAACTTGTCTATATATAGTATAGGGAAGTCAGCGGCAAGTTTCTATATTTGCAACAGTTGTTGTTGTCGCTGCCACTCTGTTTATGCTGCCATGTGCTGTTGGCCTTGTTTACGCGACGTCATCTTTGTGTTTGGCTTTGTTATTTGGTATTTGGCATTTGCCATTTGGTGTTCACCTATTTGTTTGCTTTACATTGACGCAAAGGTGGCAAAATTTGCAATGGAAATTAATTCATATGCGATGTGTGCGTGAAAAATGTTCTTAACTCCCCCCCACCCGCCGCCCCTCTTTTCCAGCTGTCCATTCAAACCATCTATCATCGGAAATGTTTGTATGGCACATCCCACGGGACGTATGCGCAATCTGAAGCAGAAACAGAATCAGAGACAGAAACTTTTGGTTGTTCGGGTTCACATTTGAGTTTGGTTTCGGGCCAACTAAAAGCTTTGAGCAGCCAGCCAAGACGCTGGGCACAGGAGCAAAAATATATATCCCAATGAAGGATAAAATAAAACTTATGACTCATACGCAGATATGTTTCACTTCTGTTTAAAAAGAGAACGATAAGTTAACAGGTTGTTCAATGTAGCGAAGGGAAATTGTAAAAAGATGCAGTTGCTTGGTGCATGCCAATAAATATTCATGTTTTATGAGAGTGCATTTTAGCAATATTTGTTATTATTAAAAATCATTTAATATTGAGTTTTTACGTTAAAGTCGATTAAGCGTGTTTGCATGCATCAGCACATTGAATAACTAATGTTCTGCTATTTATTCAGATGAAAAAAGCTATTATTCAAAAAATGCTTGAACGGTCATAAACTTGATCAAGACTCGAAGGACTTTAAAAAATATTAATGGTCAACAGCTAAACAGCTAAATGTAAATGTATCAGAATATATTTAAGAATTCTCTCAGCTTATAACACAGTCATTTTCTTGGACCTATTAAATAAGTTGACTTAAATTCATTTTGCTCAACAGAATTGTATTTTAAATTATGGCCTTAAATTTTATATAAGTTTGGCCTTTAGTTTATTACAAGTTTCCCAACAATCTGATTAGCATGGCATATTTAAAGTTGATGCATATATTAAAATTATAATCTTCTGCATAAATATGCATTTATGATTAATGCAAGGAAAGTAATTATATAAGTCTGGGTTCAGCTCCTTGGTCTTACTTTGCCTTTGTGAATGTCAAATGAATATATATGAAAATGTGACTATTGTAAAACTAATTTGATTGAATTCGAATACCAAATTGAAAAGGTATCTAACCACACGACCACACTGCACAATCCACAACCTACTCCCTCTCCTCTCGCCTAGTATAAATAGGCAAAAGTGTTCGAGATTGATTCGATTAAATTGGAATTGATTACAACGATATTTGCTTACATCAATTATAATTGATATCAATTTGTTTAGCTTACAAATGCGCTAAAGCAAATCAAGTGAGCTAATTTAAAATATTTGTGTGTACACACATATACACCCACAAAAATGTGTGTGTGTGCCAGAGAGATATGAGTGCAATAAAAAAAAGGTAAACACATTCGACAGCCATTTATGAGTCTAATAAAAGTCAAACACACACGCTCTGCGCAAAAAAAAAGGCAACAACAACAACAGCAGAGCAGCTGCCAATCTACGAGATGGCAGATAATATCTGAAATCAGCTTAGAGAACAGCAAGAGGAGGAGCTGAAGGAAGTGAAGGAGCAGCAGACCCAAAGAGCAGGATGACTTACTAATTTGAGACATGATCAAGTTAACCCAGCCCCCCTCAAATGACTAACAAGCGAGGCAAACAGCTCCTTCACTTGTTTAGCTAGGCAGCATCAACAAGGGGATATGGCTGGAGGGGTGGTGTAACTAAGGGGAGGTGCTACAACAACAGCAGATGCAAAAGGAATTTGTCACCCTGGGGACGTTTAAACTTAATCCCGTCCGACTCTCCCTGCTTTATTGTAGTTATGAATGCATTGTGCAAAAAAGCCAACATCAGTTTTTCTTTATTTTTTTAATACCCTGTACTTACAGAAAAGTATGAAAGAGTATACTGGGGGAAAGGTACAAGTGACTGAAGCTAGTATTAATCTCTTTTGTTTAATGTTTAAGCCGAAGTAAAATTGATCACGTCAAATCTAAATCAAACTCAGTCAAATTCTTTCCGCTTTTTGAATGGGTACGTAGCAAGTCGGGCACTCTTGCCTCTTACACTCTTGCCTCTTACACTCTTGCCAGTTTTGCCTAGCTGTTTGTTGTGGCTGCCTCTGTGCTGTGGGCGTTGTGGTGAGTCTTGTGCATTGTTTTCTTGTTTTCTGATGCATTGGTTTGCTGCTGCTTCAGCAAGTCCTTTCAACATTATGCTTCCAAAGTCAATTTGGCATAAGCTTCAACTGGATAGAGAGAGAGACTGAGTCCTGCTTCAATCACAGCTAAGCAGCAAAAGCAAACATTTATGTGTTGCTGCAAGACACAGCAATTTAATTAAAATTATGCAGCCCCAGGTTGAGCCCTCTCCTCCGCCAAGGCGCTCATCTACACAGCAGTGATTAAGTGCACACACTGGCCATCAATGCATGCCTTGAGGCATAGGCTGACACTGAGCAACTGCCACTGCTAGCTAGACAGAGAGAGGGAGAAAGGGGGAGATTACTGCAAGGTCCTGAGCCAGTGACTTGGCCATGTCAAGAGTGCTGCTGATTTGGCAGTCGGCCAGCAGAGACGCCACAGTTCCAAGTTGAAGGCAGCCCACATTGATTTTTCCTTTCAACAAATTTGCACATTTTCCAAATGCATTTAATGCTCGTCTGCGCCTGACAACTAACCCATCAACTGATTCACAACTGACCCACTGGCCGGGCAATCGCACTCATTTCATTGCATTGCATTCATGGCCTGAATGCCAAGAAAATTCAAGCAAAAATATAAACAAACAAGCGAAAAGAAATGTTTTGGTTCATTTCGATTTGTGTTCAGTTTGTGCGAATTTTTATTGACTGCATCGTTGTGGCAACAACTAGTTTTATTATCGATTGCATTTTACAGCTTCGATTCGATCACGTACCGCTGTAAGTTCAAGGACTCGCTGTGGCGACTCCACGTGGGGAGATGTGTCAAAGACAAGCTCAAAGGAATTAAAACGCTGGCCGGGATTAGTGGCCCCAAAGAATACCAAACATATTGGCTGAGTGCGCAGACTGAAACTGTAATGAATTTTTACCGAGCGAGTGCGTTTCACATTGGCGCGTGTCCTGCGTGGCAAATGTATTTCAGCAACCACTCCCCTCCCTCGCCCGCTGGCTAATGAGGCATGTCCACGTTGTCTTAGACGTGGAAAAATTCATGAATAAATTAATGCACTCAACAGCTGATTGGATTTTTGGCCCCTTTAAGAGATTATTAAATAAAACTACAACACAATTCAATTATTAATTACACAAATAAAAACGAATTCTGAATATTAAGCATACAAACATCTAATCTGTTATCATTGAGTAATGACTGTAGCTGTTGCTGCCACACGGCAACAATAGCAGCAGCAACAGCCACAGCAACAGCAACTAATGCTAATTAATGCTGTGTTCTGCCAAATTAGACACACAGATTAGACGGATGGGCATTGAGTGGGTGGGCTTATTGATTTCAAGGAGCTGCCTACCATAAATGAGTGATCGACTATCCAAATATCTAAGGTGAAACTTATTCCAGTTGGCATGAGAATTTAACTGTTGTTGTATCTTATCTTTTTTAGCTTGATTAGACAAGAGTTGCTTGAAATATGCGAAATCTTGTTCTACATAATTAAGCTCCATTTGCATGACAATGCCAGTCAGTAATAGCCCTAAGACGGTTATCTAAATCTGTAATTGTCTGACTTAACTTTGCACAACGTTTCTTAAGTTCACATTTCGTGATTTCATTATGAATGAATGAAACTACTTAAAATACAACTAATTAAAGTAATGCTTAGGCTAAGACACTTTGCTGCAAGCAATTCAATTTAAAAGAAACAATTTAAAAAATTAGTAAGTATTTTATTTGTATTTTGCTTTTAGCATTTAATCACAATAAATTATTAAAATACATATTTTGTTTTATTTAAATAAATTTAAGAATGCAAGAAATGTTGATAGAAGAGAACAAACCAAAAAATTCAAGTGAGCAGACGTGCTTCAAAGAGAACAGTTTTGGGAAACTTTTCGGTTGCATTATTTATATGCCACTTGATTTGTTTTTGGATTTTGAGATAAAGAGACATAGTTGTCGGATTCATAACTTTAAGTTATTTTATTAATGCAAAACAAATGAAATTTATTTTGCTTTTTGAATAGTTCTATTTATGGTATATGCAAAGTTATTTCCGAGCTGGCTTTTCATTATTTAAATAGATATTATGCAAGAATTCTGGTAACATGAAAATGCCAGCAGCTTTTCTACCACAATTGTTGTAAATAAAGTTCCCAAAACTTTGAGCACTTGTTCCTCATCCTACCATATTTTCTACATTCATACACATACACACTCGCACACCTCTACGTACGTACACATGTGCATATGCCCACTGAATACCAAAAAATACAAATCATATAAGGCCCAAGCCAAAGTCAGCACATAAACTTTGTATTTAACTAATTGCTGCTACAGACCGCAGTAACCACATATCCCCCCCACACCCTCCACCACCCATAGCACCTGCTTTGTTGGCCTAAAGCCGCAGACTAAAAGTGTAACTTGTGCAAATGCATTTTGCTCTTTTTTTATTAAATTTGACAGGCGCACGAAACTAATTTGCTAGCTCATTACGTATACTTAATAATTTACGGCGAACTTATTAAGCATACGCAGAACTGGCCGCAACACAGAAGCGCAGTTCAAAAGGACACACATTCTCACACATACACAGCACAGCTGACATGAACAATGGCAGACAGTGAACCGCAGCAGAAGCCAGACCCAGCAAAAAAAAAGTAGGAAGCCAACATTTTGGGGATTGGGACGCAACAAAATTAAATAATTAAGCGCTTAGTTGTTGCAGCTTATGAGCCAAGGAAATCCACTCAAAAAAAAACCCAAGCCAGAGAGCATGAGAATGAGAATTTATGTGAATGAGGCAAGAGCGAACCTGTTAGTAAGATTGACGGTGTGGCAGGTCCTGTGGCAGGTTCTGTGGCAGGTCCTTCGTCTAAGAATACGTGCTTTTCGCTCCTGATTATTTATTTGTACATCTGGTATGCATTGTCGTAGCACACAAAATGGGGCCTTGCCACATTATGTTCACACAAATTAAATGCGCGTTTAAATGAAAAATATCTCAAATAATTATAATAAATACTTTTTTTTGTTGTGGTTTTTTTTACAGCGAATCCGAAACTCTCTCGCCTTCACTTGAGTGTTTTTCTTATGTGTTTCTTCTTGTTTGTTTTCTGGTAGGGACTTCCACGAAAAAGGTCGGTTGGCGTTCCAAAAAAAATATAAACTTTCCTTTCACACACACACACACACAAGCGTTTATATACACACTGCTGGTATAGGGGAAAATTTAAATTAAACTGATTTGTTGTTGTTGTCGCTATAATTTTGCCGCTGTTTTTGCTGCTGCTGATATTTCAGCTTTCAGCTTGACAGCTTCATTTTATGCTCTTGCGGTGGGTAGGTGTGTGGGAAACATCTATGACAGCTGCCCCAGCAGAGTCTATATATATCTCCTTAAGAAGGTTGTAATGAAGTTGTGCCACAATTTAAAGCAGTAGGAAGCAGGCCTGAGTTTTACAAAGATATATGTATATTCTAGACAGTCGAGTCGATCTTTCTGCAATTATCGATACAAATCGATGCAAAATTTTAATTCAGTTTTAAATGTTCCTTGGCATATTGTTGATCGAGTGTAAGCTGTGTGTTTCTTAATAATCCCTATATGGCATCAGGGTATCTCCCCGTCGAGCACTCTCGACTATCGGATTTTAGTTTGGCTTTTTTGTGGTTTTCTATTGTTTTATTTTTCCTTTGCGACTTATAAATTTTCATAAAATTTATATTGTGAATTGCAAATGGCAGCTGCGGCAAAAGTTTAACGCGTATTCAAACAGAATTCGCGCAGAGAAGTGAAAAGTCGAGAGTCGTTGAAGCCATGGCCTAAGCATATTCATCATACGCAGTGTTGCCCAACTAATTTAGGGTAAAGTGGGGGGGGGAAGGCCAGCAATTATGCAAATTAAATGAGTGTGTTGCTTATTAGTTTGAACCACTGTCAGTTTAAATTGCTCAGTAATCAGAGTTGGCGGCCTAAATTGGAGCCTGACACCGCATGTCCTGCAATTTGCATACAAAATGTTAAAAGAGCAACAAAAAAAAAATAAAAAGAAAATAATGGCAGACAGTGGCGAGCGATACAAATGATTGTTTTCGCAGTTGGCTCATAAGCACGCCATACGCCCATCAATATGTGCCACGCCCCTCCACACTAGCCCCCCGCCCACCTAAGAGTGTTGGCAATCAGCAGCAAGGATTCAAAGCGCAAATCAACGCAAATTGAGGTCAAATTAAAAATGCAAAAATAACAAATCAAAAGTCGCTCAATGAGTACAGCAAATTGAGGAACTGAATCAGCTTGTGGATCTGATTTCGCTTTGCTGTAAATGAAGCGCAAAATTAGAAAAATATTGTAAAACAAAATAAAAAAGGAAAATATCTAGAAATAAAAAAAAAAAATTGATGAAACAATTTGGTTTATTGTTTTTTGCTGTTGCCGTTGCCGGTGCCGTTGCTGCCACTTGAGGCGGAAGTGCGCCGAGCTAACAAACAATGCCTCAGGACCTAAGAGGATGCAGCCAGATAAAGCCCAAAGCAAATCGACGAGCTGATAAGCGTGGGGAGGTGGGGCGGAGGGGGGATGCTAGTATATAGCGAGGGGCTTTGCTTGAGCTGCTATTGTTATGACTGCTGTAATACGCTTTGGAGCAGATTACAATGTCTGATTACTTTGTTATTAATAAATACAAAAGCGTGCCACGCAGACACACACACACACACACACGCACAGCAGACCGCGGGCAACGTCGCGTATACGCGTTTTCATTATCTGTCCTCATGTGGTGTGCATTGTACACAAAACCGTTTATTAATAAACTGGGCCAGATGTGTGTGAGTGTATTATAGAAAGGCCGTCAATAAACAAAACAAAAAACCACAACAACAACAGCAAGTATGACTAGGAGATACCCCTAGTCTTTTTTTTATGTATTTATATAGACGTATTAATTCTATTTAGCACAGTTTCAGAGAAGCGAAACTAAAATCAGCAACGGCTGGTTAAAGTGCGTTTGATATTAAAATATGTTTTGGTTGGAAGAAAATGTTTTTTTGACTTATAATAATGAAATTTGTACAGTTGATCAATAGTATATCAGAGTATATATACTTATATATCATTGGAAGGACATGCCCTAAAATGTTTGCTTTTTGCTTTCAGTGATCGATTTGTATCGATATACGGGAAACGGTGGCTGTTACTTGTATATATATGTATATATGTATTAGTATTCTAAAAGAGATCTTCCACAGACAGATGGACATAGCTAGATTGACTCGAAAGTTATCGATAAAGTAAAATAAACTTGATTTGCATATGACAAACGAGAACTTATATTTCAAATTTAAAGTCTCTTTATCTGCTATACCAACTCGACTGTTGATCCTGATCAATAATATATATACACTTTATAAGAATCAGAGCTGTTTCCTTTTGGCCGTTACATACTTTGGCACAACTTCATTACACCCTTCTTATGCATTTCCAATGACTGCAGGGTATAGCAACAAGACAGGTAAATGGTAAATGCATTTGTTTTGCCAATATAAATACACAAATAAAAATATATATTCAATTTCCAACTTTGTTGTTATTATTGATATTTGTATTGTGTTATCATTGAGGCAAAATGTAATAACTGCAGATTTTTGCGAATTTAATGTAACATTTTATTTGATTTTGGTGTCTGCACACAATTTAATTGCATTTTAATTGACTTTTGGGAAAGTCCGAGCAAATGCGGGATTGCTGAAGTTTCAGTTTAATTGAGCGTGAAATTTTTGCTGTTTCTGATAAACATTCGTATTATAATTATTACTATTATTATTATTATTATTGTTGTGGTTGCCGTTATGTTTGCTTAATATTTGCTGTGCTTGTCGTGTTAATTGTTTATTAATTTTAATTATTTTTTTTTTTTTGCATGAAGGGCAGTGAAAAAACTTTGTATTATTTTTGCGCTGCATTTGGCATGTAAATGATATTTAATTTGAACAGTTTCCATGAATTTATTCATGATTTCAGTTATTTACATTACTTATTGGTTCATTAACACAATTTATTTTGGTATCACTTTGGATTGCTATTTATGCTTATTAAATTAAGTATTATTTTGCTTCAATGTAAATTCATTTCAAAATTCATTTAATGCTTGGTTTTTATTGCCTTCGATTTATAAACAATTTGTTGGATAATTTTTGTGGACCCTTTTTTTCTGGGGCAGAGGTGTTGGTCAGTTGCCCATTTTTGGCCACTTATTCAGACATTTGTATCTATTGCCACTTGAATGATTTCTTTTTGCCCTTTATTGGCTACCTTTTTTCAAATGTGGCCCGAAACGCTTTTCATTCCGTTTTCACGATAACACAACGATTTTCTTGGTCTCGCTTGTTTCGCGTTCGTTTTGAAACCGCAACTGAGTTGAAATTTCTGAGGCAGTTGCCTTTTATACGCTTTTCCTGTCGGCTTCGTTGAATATTGAAGTGGAAAACACGACGAAAGCTTTTCGTCGTGGAAAGCTTTGCATTTCCATTTGCACATTCAATATGGCCAAATTCAATGGTTTACAGGTGTTTGTTTTTTGGGCTCCACAAAAATGCGAGAACTCGGCTCCTTTGGGGCCGCAGTAAAAGCTGTTTTCCTTTTCAAATTGAGTCGATTTTTTCTTTTTTCTTTGTTGTTTCTGGTTATTGTTTAGTTTGTGTGCTATTTTTGGTTACGGGTCGCTAACCGCAACATTTGTTGACTGTTGCAGACAACTGCTTGCCACTTGTTGCGTGGCTTTCAACTTGGCCAAGAGAGAGAGAGAGAGATGCAGACCGAAAATTTGTCAGTCAATTTATAAAGTTCGATTTTCAATGTTTTGGACATTCATAAATAATTCAAGTGCACAGCATAAAATGATCATTTATATTGATGCCAAAGAACAAAGGTAAACAGGCACGTGGCGTATTTTTAGCTCTGCTCAACTTTAGAATACCCTAGCTAAAATATTAAGCAGTCCCTTGAGCCCTTGTATTAATAAAGTCATCAACTCTGAGCGGCAACTCTTACAAGTTAAAGCAGAGACATTTCCCATGTGACAAAATAAATCTAGCCTTTGGCATAAGTTTTACACACATAAAGCAGAGTTGCAAAATTAATGTATCGAATTGGAAAATTGCAGCATTATTTACAGAGGGAAGCAAAAGAAAACTCGCCTAATCAATACAAGTGGATGCGGGCAAGAAACGAAATGAAAAACAATACAAGAAAAGGGACAACGTTGTGTCAACACGAAGCACACACGTCCTGCCAGCGCCAGGATTTTAAAGAGTAAGCGACAACAGGACAAAAACAGACAGACAGACAGCCAGACAAATCAATTGTGAAGCCACGCACACACACCCAAACACACAGGAGTAAGGATGAGCAGACACATGGGAAATGATGATGATGAAGATGAGTTGGTGCTGGGTTAACGATGATGAAAATGTGGCATGATGCGGCAACTGTTTTGTGTCGACTTGTGGGCAGAACAGAAAGAAAACATTTTTCTAATTTCCTGTCATCAATTTCAAATGAAATGTTATAAACACATCACATCAAAATAAATACCCCGCCCCCATCCCCCCAATTGAGTTGTCACATTTAATATATGTATGTATGAATTGATAGATAGACAATGCCTTTTATTGAAAGTGTGTAAAAATAAACAACAACAAATGTCGGTTAACAAGAGGCTTAGCGTTCGCCTAGAATCTTAGACGTCGGATGGCGCGATAATGATAGCCATCGTCGAGCAGGGCAGCAGATTCCTCACTTTGCGGCACCTTGGCAACGACCAGCTCATTGTCATTGAGTGGCGGCAGATATGCCTCCACTGGGGACGCAGCTGGCGCCAAATCGGGTATAATCTCTGGAGTGGCATAATGATAGCCATCGGCTTGCAGCACGCCCGATGGCTCAGCGAGCTCTTCGTGTGTTTGCAACTCAACGGGTGCTTCGGTTTCCAGCTCAGCCGGCTCAATGGTGGTGGTGATGGGAATGGGGGTGGTTGTGGCTGGTGCCAGCTCCTCAGTTGTGGTTATGTCTTCCTCCTCGACTGGTGGGAGGTATTCGTTGCTCACTTGCAGCTGCTCTGCCGGCTCCACTGGTGGCAGGTAATCACGTGGCGGTTCCAGAACCTGTGGCAAGCTAGCAGCTTGCTGCTCTACGGGTGGCAAATAATCGCGACTGGGTATCGGTGGCAAAGCCACAGGTGGCAAATATTCCAGCGGCAAGTGAGAGACATCGCGGCGTTGCAGCTGACGCACGGTGCCCGCAGCCACATGCTCAACTGCCACAAGCAGCATCCATCCACGGACGAGTGACTTCAAATTCAAATGCTTAGAGTTGCATAAAAATATTGATGTTAAATTCCTCACAAAAACCAAAGTCGTAATGGAATGCTTACCATATTTATTTTTGGTGCTAACTGAGTTGTAGCTGTGCTGTTGAAGCGTTGCGTTATGTTTTGACTGTCGAAATACCAATTGCTATTTATACGAAAAATTAGCAAGAGATTGCAAGAAGCGACGCGTTCGAAGCGAACACGAACACGAGTCAGTCAACATCAACAGCAACCACAACAACAGCAACCAACAAACTGTAATCTCAATTTCACACATCGTAATATGGGATTTTGTTGCACTCTTTTGTTGGACTTGATTTCATCAGTAAAAAGATGAAAGAACACCTAACTTGGACTAGTCGAAGTTTCCATACCCTTTGCATAAATTGATTGCATCTATCGATTGCTAACAGTTATTTTATATAGTGATCCGATCTAACATCAAAAAAACTGAGAAAAAGCATTACCCCAAGTACCAGCAAGTTTTAGTATATCGTATATAGTATATACTCAGACCTTGAAGTTATCAAAATCGTAAATAAATAAATAAATAATCATAAATTAAGTAGGCATCATAATCACTTAGCGCCAGCATCTTCCGCAATGTTAGCTTCAAACCTGTTGCAACCAGTTCGCAAGCTGCACAGATCAATCGGATTGATCGTTGTTCGATGTTTGATGTTCGATGTTCGATTGCTGTTCGAACGCTTAATCGGATACTTGGTCGCCTTCAGCGGCACAATGGTCATTGGCATCTTGTTGTATGTAGTTGATAGCCACTTCATAGCATGACAGTCTATGTATATCTATTTGCCTTTCTGCTCAGTCTTTCGGGTGTTTGTCTATTTGTTTATGTTTGCACGACAGCTGAAGAATATCTATTTCGCACTCAATTTAAAATATACGTCAATATTGAATATTGTGCGGCATTCACCGAATAGCGCCGGGCGCAGAGACGAACATTCTACAAACAAAAAGTGTTGTTCGAAGACCGCATCGAACTTAAGACAGTTTCAATGTCCCGCACACAACACACAAATCATCACTTTCAATGCCAAATGTAATTTGTTGTCTCTTTCAAGGTCTTATCAATACAATTACAAGTTCAATGATGACACAGCACTTCTCTCTGGCTGGCCGGGATGGAACCGGCACTGGGTCAGAATTGTCACGACACGGTGTTGCTTCATGAAGTGGCAATTAAATGCTTATCACACATGCGCCACGTTGTCTGGCGCTAAGCGGTTTAAAGTAGCACCACCAAAATTCAAATTCAAAGCTTAAATCGTGAAAAAGAAGAGACGAATAAACACATAAAATCAGCAATTGTTTCAAGATAGAGACAATGTAGCACATTTCAATCAAATGCAATAAACCAAGCTAAGCTGTCACGAAATCCGTTTTGCTCATCAAAATATTATTTCAGAGCACACTACCTTAATGCACACCCACACACACACACATTTTCACACACATATATAAATCTATAAAGCGTTTTGTCTGATTTCCGCAATTTTCAGCGCGTGGCAGACAAACAAACGCAAAGAAAAAATCCACAAAAAAAGCGAAGCAAAAGAAAAAAATGAAAGCATTCACCATTTTTTCAGTACTCCAATAGCTTCACAAGCTCTTGAGACCCACCCCACGACCTCCCACACCCAGCACTGCCCCCCGTCTCTCACATTTCCCACACAGTTCCCAACATACTCAAATTCAATGTAATTTCTTCCATTTCTTTTTTGGTATTTTTTTTTTCTTTTGCAGGATTAGCAGAAATTGAAAACGAAACTCGAGTTGAATTCGGTTTTTTTTGTATGCTGCGCTAAATATAAATCATAAAAAATATTTAGTTAAGCATTTCGAACTAAACAAGCACCGCCACAAATTGATAAGGGGACTGAAGGGTATGGGGGGGCAGAAGGGAATTGGGACAGAGGCAATGTTGATTTCCAATCGAAACGAATCGAAATGAATTTTACAATAAAAATCCGTGCACAAAACTGTTTGCGCCATTGCAACTGTGACAGCGGGAAAAAGCAGAAAAATAAATCCTATCCAAATATATACATACAAATATATATATACATATATGTATATACAATCAGGAAGGGGAGGCGATGGGCGGATGGGAAAGCTGAGCAACGCGTGCTGTTCGCAACCAAATTTGTATGGAGAAACCACCAAAAATATATTTTCAACAGATGGTCAACAGATAACACTCGTGAAAAAGAACAGGCAGTGTAGTTCAAATAAACAATTAAGGAAGCTGCAACAACTTTAACTAACAGGCTGTGAAACCGGAATTGGAAACGAAATCGAATCGGAATCAGAAACTAATTTAATATTTGTTTATCGCCGAAGTAGCACGATGTTAAAACTGGCATCGAAATCGGAACAGCATTAAAATGGGAAGCAGAAAAACTGCAGGCCTATTATTTTTTTTGGCTCAAATTACAATTTTCGAAAAACTTCTTCTCTTTTCATGCATGTTTTGTCTTTCAAATTAAGTTGTTCGTTTATATTCAAATATAAAATTGCTCGAACATATTGCGAAATTTCATTTGTTGAACCCAAAAAGCAAACAAATGCAATTACTCGAGTAATCGCAGCTGGCAATTAGAATTCCAGCAGCGATTCTTGCACCAAATCAAAAATTCCTCTGTGCTGCCTTTGCCCTGTAGTCCTTTTACTGCCTTTCTCATACTGCATTTTGATTTGTGTTGATTTCAGAGCATCCTATTTGCATGCAGCCCTCGTATATTTCTAGTTCCAAAACATACACACACACACACACACAAACACACACACACGTGCACACGTAGCTGTGTGGGAATACAGTTCATAGCAAATGCTTTTCAGTTCATGCAATATGCAACAGTTGTGGGGCAACAAACAGCAAACAAGACCAGGCAACAAACCAGCAGCAAATTAGACGCAGTTCACGTGACTGTCACTTTAACACATTACGCTCCAATTACGAGAGTAGGCAAAGGTGGGTGGTGGGGGAGGGGCATGTGGCAAGGTTTAAAGTTGTGTGTGTGTAGCGCTTTCTGCATAACAAAATCAGTCGGAGTTTGTCCTGCTGTCTTCCTCAAAGCCTTGCCACAAAGGCACACAAAATGCAATGCATACTAAGCAGAGGCACGCAGAACTTGTGTCTTCACTTATGCAACAGGCATAACTAACAACAACATGCTGCAGGACACACTTACACATGCACACACATAAGTGCAGCATCATCAGCTTAAGCAAGGCAATTTACGTGCCACAGCCAGCAAGTCAGAACTCAACGCAAAAGCTAGCTACCAAATGAAAATTTAATTACAACTTAAAGGGTTTCGCCTCGAGCAAAAGGCTGTAGGCCTGCTCCAGTCGAGAGTGCTCGACCAGGAGATATCCTGCATGTATACAGGAAATACAATGAAAAAATATGAATAAACCATTTTTTGTGTTTCTAAATTAATATTTTGGTTATGATTGGAAAGATATGGCCTTAAAGCTGAGTTCTTATTACACTCGCAAACCTTGCTGTTTCGGTTTTGGTTCCGTTTCCGGTTTGACACCTTTTTTATGGATAAAATGAAATAAACTTGATTTGCTTATGGTAAACGAGAACTTGTATTCCATTGGGAGTGTTTAACTCTGAAAATATTTGATATCAACGCTTTCATCCACCTGATCAAGAATTTATATTACTAATGGGATCGGCGCTGCTTCCTGCTGCGCCATTTGCATACTTTGCCATCACTTCTTTATGCCCCTTTTACACATTTTGAATGGCTTTGGAACATAGGAAAAAGGACTCGCCCAGCTATCCCGTGCCAAGGATTATTTATTATATTTCAGTTGTGCTGCTGATTTGCGGTGCTTCCCTTTTTGGGCCAGCCTTCGCCCATTGTCAAAGTCAATTTAATTGTCTCAATTACGCGCTAAACGCTGTCGACAAGTTTTCAATGCTAAGCCGACCAAGGACCCTAACCCAAATCAAGCCAAGGTCATTCAACGGGCTGGCAAGGGTGGAGAAGGGGTGGAAGTGGAGGGGCTGAAGGCATCTCCATTGTGACATTCCGCCAAAGCGCCTTTTCGGCGACTTAATAACCAAGTGACTTGACAAAAAAGTTAACGCAATTTTGTGGCAGCTTCAAAAGTTTCCACAACTCTTTGGCCACCCACGGCTTGGGGGAGGTGTTGGTCATTGTTGTTGTTGTTGTTGCCACGAGACTCCCTTAAGCATTTTCACGCACAGTTGAATGCACTTTTGTGGCGCTCATTTCAGGGCATCTTGGGAAAATTAGATGAGCGGCGTGAAATTTTTGCCAGGTGTTGTTGCTCCCACAAACAAAGAAAATAACTGTAAAGCTGGAATTTTGTGTAGACTTTATGTGGTGTGCTTAAATTTGAGCAAACGCGTTTACTGTGCTCTACTCTCCTGTGCTGTTCTATGCGGCGTATACGCAGTTTACCTGCGAGATAATTAAAAAGCAAATTTTTGCAATTTTTACACCTAGTTGCGCATAATATGTGCACAACGCCAGATAATCAAAAATTTCCACCTATACCAAAGAATTGAGCAACGCATGTACATTTTGCAGTGCTGAAGGGTTAAAGGGTTGAGGGGGGTGGAAGCCAATTGTGTTGTGCAAATATGTGGAAACTGTACAAATATTGAACGGAAATATCCTGCGGCTTCTGATTGCCCCACGCTTCACAGTCAGCCATCAAGTGAGAGGGGGGGGGGGGGAAATGGGATGTGTGTTGGCGTTTTTCGGGATATGAAATCGTGACCAAAAACCGATGCGGAATATCAAGTTTGCTTTAATATCCTACATTATATGTGGCCACAGAATTCGCTCATTTTACTCTCATAAGCGTGGCAAAGCCTCATGGTCGAGTGGGTGTATAAGTGTGTGTGTGTGTGTATGTGTGTGCTTGTGTGTGGTTATATATATGAATGCTATCGGTTGACATTTATAACTTTACACCGAAACTAATTACATTAACTTAAGAGGCAGCAACAACGCTCAACGGAATCAGTTTATGTAATGCATATGTAAGTGCTCTCAGCATATATATGTGTGTGTTTCTGTGTTTGTGTGTGTGTGTGTGTGTCTGTGTATATTTGTTGCTGTATAATGACAAGAATGGCACTTGGATTGTAATTTCCAATTAAGCTCAATTTAATGCGCAGCGAGGCGAACACAAACAAATGAAAACTTAACTGTAGCTGGACGCGAAAACAATGAAAATGAAGGAGAAGCAAAGAGAAGCGAAGAAGAGCAAAGAGCAGCAAATAGGAGCAGTGAAGAGCAGGCAGCTCAAGAAGAGGAAGAGCGTCAGCCATATGGCAAAACTACAAGAAAACGACAAGCAGCGACTTGCAGTTGTTGCCCATTGTCGTTTATCTATGGTATACAAGAACTTACAGTAATGTTCTTGTGTGTGTGTGTATGTGCAAAATTGCATAAAAGATAATTACACTCCAGCAGGCAATTGAAGTTGCTGCTTAAGCAGCCTGTGTATCAGAGAGCAAACAAACGGTTGGTGCCGTAGCACCCTGTGCGAGTAAGCAATTATACAGTGCGATTCAGCATACACCCTGTACTGAAAGTTCTTACTTTCAGCGACCACAGCAGAATATATACAAATAAGTTGAGTTTTGACGAAGTTATGGCATTTTGAAGTTTCGACCTATGCCCATTTGACGATTTTCAGACTAGAATTTTTACTTGTCTTCCGACCTCAAATTTCATTTTTAACTTTGAATGTACGATTGATTTAGGGGCAAAACTATGATCAAAAAGCCCTTGCTTTTTAAAATCAGTTGAGTTTTGACGAAGTTATGGCATTTTGAAGTTTCGGTCTATGCCCATATATCGATACATCCATTTTCAGGCTATAATTTTTACTTGTCTTCCGACCTCAAATTTCATTTTTAACTTTGAATGTACGATTGATTTAGGGGCAAAACTATGATCAAAAAGCACTTGCTTTTTAAAATCAGTTGAGTTTTGACGAAGTTATGGATTTTTTAAGTTTCCATCTATGCCCATATATCGATACATCCATTTTCAGGCTATAATTTTGACTTGTCTTCCGACCTCAAATTTCATTTTTAACTTTGAATGTACGATTAATTTAGGGGCAAAACTATGATCAAAAAGCACTTGCTTTTTAAAATCAGTTGAGTTTTGACGAAGTTATGGATTTTTTAAGTTTCCATCTATGCCCATATATCGATACATCCATTTTCAGGCTATAATTTTTACTTGTCTTCCGACCTCAAATTTCATTTTTAACTTTGAATGTACGATTGATTTAGGGGCAAAACTATGATCAAAAAGCCCTTGCTTTTTAAAATCAGTTGAGTTTTGACGAAGTTATGGCATTTTGAAGTTTCGGTCTATGCCCATATATCGATACATCCATTTTCAGGCTATAATTTTGACTTGTCTTCCGACCTCAAAATTCATTTTTAACTTTGAATGTACGATTAATTTAGGGGCAAAACTATGATCAAAAAGCCCTTGCTTTTTAAAATCAGTTGAGTTTTGACGAAGTTATGGCATTTTGAAGTTTCGGTCTATGCCCATATATCGATACATCCATTTTCAAGCTATAAATTTTACTTGTCTTCCGACCTCAAATTTCATTTTTAGCTTTGAATGCACGATTGATTTAGGGGCAAAACTATGATCAAAAAGCCCTTGCTTTTTAAAATCAGTTGAGTTTTGACGAAGTTATGGCATTTTGAAGTTTCGGTCTATGCCCATATATCGATACATCCATTTTCAGGCTATAATTTTTACTTGTCTTCCGACCTCAAATTTCATTTTTAACTTTGAATGTACGATTGATTTAGGGGCAAAACTATGATCGAAAAGCCCTTGCTTTTTAAAATCAGTTGAGTTTTGACGAAGTTATGGCATTTTGAAGTTTCGATCTATGCCCACATATCGATACATCCATTTTCAGGCTATAATTTTGACTTGTCTTCCGACCTCAAAATTCATTTTTAACTTTGAATGTACGATTGATTTAGGGGCAAAACTATGATCAAAAAGCCCTTGCTTTTTAAAATCAGTTGAGTTTTGACGAAGTTATGGCATTTTGAAGTTTCGATCTATGCCCTTATGTCGATACATCCATTTTCAGGCTATAATTTTTACTTGTCTTCCGACCTCAAATTTCATTTTTAACTTTGAATGTACGATTGATTTAGGGGCAAAACTATGATCAAAAAGCCCTTGCTTTTTAAAATCAGTTGAGTTTTGACGAAGTTATGGCATTTTAAAGTTTCGACCTATGCCCATATATCGATGTATCGATTTTCAAGGCTATAATTTTTACTTGTCTTCCGACCTCAAAATTCATTTTTAACTTTGAATGTAGGATTGATTTAGGGGCAAAACTATGATCAAAAAGCCCTTGCTTTTTAAAATCAGTTGAGTTTTGACGAAGTTATGGCATTTTGAAGTTTCGACCTATACCCATATATTGATCAAGCAATTAAACGGTTGCAGCAGTCCAACTGACACACCCTGTTGCTTCGGGAGTACACCCTGTAGGCAGATATTTATTGGCCTACGTCAGTTGGCAAACTAATTAAAATGACAACTGCTGCTGCTAGGCTACAGTTTTAATTGAAAGCCATTTGGCTTCTAACAACTGCAACAACAATAACAAAAACACCAACATCAATACAGACGCAAACAAATAATCAACAAACACACAAAGTCAAGTCGCGCTCTTTTCAACACTCGAAAGTCCTTTGTGTGTGTTGGTGTCTGTGTGTGTGTGTGTTGTGTCTGTGTGTTTGTTGTGATTCTGTCTGTTTGCAATTCAAATTGAATTCGAGTCAACGCCGCACAAAACTCGCTTTAGCGACAATTGTTGCTGTTGCTTGTTGTTATTGCTTGTTGTTGTTGCTTGTTGTTGCTTGTTGTTGTTGTTGTTGTTGTTGTTGTTGTTGTATCATATTATGCATTAAAAAGTTGCACGGCAAACGCAAAACAATTTCCGAATAATTAAAAGTAATTGAAGATGAAATAAAACTTGAAATTGAAGACGCGTCGATTTACGGCTAAAAGGAAATCCAATTAAAAAGCATAAATCATTCAAGCTTAATCCTCCTTCCACCTCCTCATCTCTAATTTGCTCTAATTGAAATGGAGTCAATATCCTGACTGTGTTCTGTGCAATGAACTCAAATGGAGAATCCAAAAAAAACGGATGGAAAACTTTTGGTGCAGCTGCAACTTGCCAAGAATTTAAATGTAAATTAAATAGTCAACCAGCCCGCCTTCAAAAGCAGCCCCCTCAGCAATTCGGCACGCAAATTGCCATTCAGCGTAAACAGGGCAAAACAAACAGGCAGACAAACAAACAAACCAACAAAACTGGCCAAAAGCAAACACAAATCAAATTGTTATTGTTGCTCCTTGCTGCTCCTTGTTGACCCTTGTTGGCCTGTGACCATCTTTGATTCCTGTTTCGTGTTTGTCTTTATTTGTTTTCATTTTCATTTTCATTTGGTTTCTTAGAGGCTGCAACAGCGCGTTGCAAGGTGTCTGGGGAAATTAACAGTGCCTCAGGTGCGCCACAAGACCACTCACTCCTCACCCTACCCCCTGCAATTTCTTTTAACCTACATGCTGTCTGATTTTTAATGAAATATGACTTTGTGGCAAGGCAACACCTCGCCCCCCCACTCCCCTTTCTCTCGGGCCAGGGACAGCCATCAAAGTCAACCGCAAGATGAGAATATTGCGCATACGCAACGTTGAGCACAGGCAGAGTGTAGACCAAGTTAATTATAACAACTGACTGCTCACCTAATTGGGAGTACTCTGTTAACTCTACGAAATACCTCACAAAGGATAAGCATCCTCTGTTAGCTGTACTATATATGTTTCTCACAAAGGATAAGCATCCTTTTCAGTTCAACATCCTTTGGGCTGTGCACTTGGCTCCTGATTTGTACGCTTAGCCATTTTTATACACTGACAGCGAAGCCGCAAGAGTATACAGGTTTTGCGCAATGTCAGTCATGCAACAAAGTGTGCAACGTTCACCAGAAGTCTATGAAATCGATGAAAATCGATAAAGCCTTAAATAGCAAGAGCCTTCAGCATTTTAAGAGCCAAAGTATCAGAAGATAGATTACTAGGAACCTCCATCCTCCTGTTCTGTGGCACATGGTAATATGGTCATTATGGAATCAGAGTATTTCACAGTCAGCTAAGCCCAACTGCAACATTCTCACTTGGTCTTTGTAGTCGCTGTGTGTAAATAGATTAATTATTATATTGCTTATAAGGATTACACATAATTATCCACAGGACCTGGCACGTTTTTTTGTGTTTCCTGCTGCGTGTCCTTCTTGCCTCTAATTGCTAAGCATTCGATTTTCGTTGGGTTTTTGTTCAACACGCTTCAATCTAAATTGAATTTTAAATATGCATAGACAATAACACTTCAACTTGGGGCAGCCTGCAGGTGGCAACGAACACCTGGCAACTGAAATAGCGGGCATGACCCCTGACCCCACAACAAACATGAAACCTGAGCACTGCCATCGATTTTTAGGCTCTTCTTAAAGTTTATAAATATTTATGGCTGTATTTTTGGCAGTTTGGCAGTTTTTTGTGCGGCTTCCGCAGATTGCCAAAATTGTGCTTAGGGGAGATGGTGGGTTTGGGGCCGCAGAGCTGAAGATGCATTATAAATGTTGCAGGTAGCATTGTTGTTTGTATTTTTAAATGGCAGTTTTCAACGAAGTGTTGGCTATTTTGCTTGAAGCTAGTCGACTTTTTTCTTGTCAACGAATTTAGTCCGAGTTTTGATGGCAAAAGGAAACTTCTACGTAAACATTAACTATATATATTCTTGATCAGCAATAAAGATTTAACCATGACATTCTGAAAGACTCAATAAGAGCTCAAATTACAAATATATAGCATGCCAATCGCAAATCAAATTTATTTCCCCGATTTCGAGAATATCGATAAATGCGATTAACGATAACAATAAAATTCAATTCTTAATAATTGTCATTTTAATTGGATCTTGACATTATATTGATGCGCTGTAATAATTTCAGCAAAAAATGCTGAGCAACACCGGAGAAAATCTGAAAATCTGCTTTTCCCAGTCGAGCTCTCTCGACTCGCACACACGACTTCTTACATTTGCTGTAGATTTTGTCAGATTTCCACAGATTTTCTCCATAAGCCATTTTTTCGGCAGCATTTTTGCAAAGTGCGAAAAACCAGAAATGATTGCCGTCCTATGACATTTTTACTTTGTCAATCAC
This sequence comes from Drosophila nr. perissopoda 5 BK-2023a, assembly GCA_035044105.1. Classification (NCBI taxonomy): domain Eukaryota; kingdom Metazoa; phylum Arthropoda; class Insecta; order Diptera; family Drosophilidae; genus Drosophila; species Drosophila nr. perissopoda 5 BK-2023a. Next base: position 10,033,953 of record JAWNMK010000124.1, read on the forward strand.
ATTACGCTTTAACTGACAGCTGCCGAAATAGCTTATGGATTTATGTGTAATAATGTCGCTGGATGTGTCTATGTGTCTATGTGTCTATGTGTGTGTGTGTGTGTGTGTGTGTGGGTGTGTAGTGTGTTCTCATTGCTCATTCTAGCAGCTCATCAATTTTCAATGGCTCTGTCAAAATAAAGTGACGTGTGCCACATTAGCTGTCTGTCTGATTTGAGATATGTGCTAACAAGCCCCGGTTTAATTAGAATTCCTGATTGAGGACTTTAAATGTTTGTGAATTTAAGTGTCTCTGTTAAATTTAACGTACAATTAATAAACATAAGGGGCAAGTGCTACGTATGCACAATGCCTGAATTGATTGATGGCAAATAAGTAAGCGTGTCCTCGTGTGCGTGTCCTTGTCGCAGCAATTTGTTGGCCTAAAAAGGATTCTCATGTCCATGTCGTGCTTTGCGGCAGCTGTAAAGAAGCAATTTAAATTTCGAAAATAGATTTGGCGAATCGATATGAGGCCAAACAAGAAAAAAAAACCCTTTTCTTTAGCTGCTGCTCCTTTTTTGCAGCCAGCCTGCCAGCCAGCCTAAAATATATAAATATTTTAACTTAATAAATGCGGCATCAAGTCGCTGGCCGACAGCAGCCTGCGGCTGCTATCTTCTACAACTCGGACAAGTGCTGAGCACACAAGCGTCGACAACATTTGCATAAACCGGTCCACGGCCAAGGACCAAGCACCAAGGACGACGGGGCAAGCCTTTTGTTTGGCTCGTTGCCCTTTTCTCGTTGGCGCGCAAATATTTTCAAGTTTTTGCAATGCCCGCGGCTGGTCCACAGTCTCAGCTAGTGCTTTTGAAAGCGGGTGCAGGATCTCAGGTTAACTTTACAGCAGTTAATGGTCGATGAGCCGCTGGGAGCTCCTCTAAGCTGTTGCCCTTTTATCACCACAGAAACTACAGCAACGACAACAACAACAACAGCAACCTGACCGTAAACTGGCAAACACACAGTCAAGCGGAAAGTTTCTCTACTGGTTTGGGCAAATGCCAAGCAAAATAGACATAAAAATCGCTTTTAAATAAAATCACAAGTCAAGAGTGCCACATAACCAAAATCAATGAGGCACACACAATTTATAGCACAACAGATTCGAGCTGTTGTTGCTGCCTTGTTTCAGATACCCTGTAAGCGAGCAGCATGGGAAAGGGTATTGAAAAGTGAAAGCAGAAGTAAAAGTGGTTGTAAGATAACTCAAAGAGTAAAAGTAGAAATAGAAGAAAAGAAAAGAAGTAGAAGAAGTGAAGAAAGATTAAGGGCATTGAAGTGGTTAAAAGTGGAATGAGAGGTGGGTGGAAAAGTAACAAAAGTAAAAGAAAAAATGGAAGCAGAATTTGGAGAAGAATAAACAGAAAAGAAAGTACGAGAAGTAAAATGTTGATTTAACAAAAACCAGTAAAAGAAAAATATGAAAATGCCAAAGGTTAAAGGTTAAAGTATGCAACAGATACTTATCGGCTTTCTGAACTCTTGAACTTAAACTGACATTTTAGTAATTTATTTATTTTATTATTTATTGATTTGGAGCAATTCAGTTATACACGTTCTCTCCATCTATTTTGCGGTATCTTTTGCCTTTTTCTTGCTCTTTTAGTATTGGGCATACCCAAAGGAGAAGGAGAAGTGGTAAAGCTAGCAAAAAAAAGTGAAATCTCTGCTTCGGTTTTCTGTCGAAGTAGAAATAGCGAAAAAAAACAGTAGAAAACTTTGAACTAACCAAATAAGTTGAGGAAAATTATGAAAGAGAAATCTTTAAACTATGCAGAAGATATTTTCTACTTAATGAATTCATAGACTCAACTTGGACTTAAGTATGTTTAGTAATGGATATCAAAAATGTTACACATTTCAGACATGTGCTCTCTCTCTCTCTGTCTATCTTTCTCTATCTTTTTCTATCTCCAACTTTTCCCTGCTGCCTCAGATTCCATGCTTAGCAAAAGTAAGTTTCAATAGAAAAAAAGTAAAAATAAAATGAAAATTACAAATTTAAACTATGCTGAAGAAATTTTGTGCTTATTGAACTCAAGGCCTCTCTCCTTCTCTCTCTCTCTCTATATATATATATCTATCTGATCTCTCTTGTTTCCTCTCTATCTCTCTCGTCTTAAATAATTTCACATTGCGTACTCATAACACCTTTCCGAATGGTATTTGGCAAGTCGAGCACTCTCGTCCAAGTTGTGTTTACTGGTTTTTGTGAACGTAGTACCATAAATTATGCCCGTATTCACCGAATACACCTATCACACACACGCACACACATAAACAAGAGAGTAGCAACATAAAATACTGCACATGAGTGGTTTTCTAGGCAAAGAAGGCAGCATAAGTAATGAACAAAACTGCTCCAGGCAGCTGCCTTTTTGGTCAGCAACAAGTTGGGGCAAAAAAATGTTGCTGCTGCTGTCTTTTAGGCGCCAGTGTGCGTAGCATGTGGCAGATTGTAGCCGCCTTTTACGCAGCTAAAAAGAGCAAACGAATGATTTAGTTGCTGGGAGCAAAAAGAAATAGGTTTGCTGTCAGGAATTTTATGGATATGTGTGTTTAAGATACGGTAAAATTTTCCTTTCTTTTGTTGACCCAATTTGCGTGCGTCAAATAATAGACAGCTGCAGCTGGCACGCCCAAATGCCACGCCCACTGCCACAGCCATGACCAAACAGTTCATTAACAATTCCAGTTTCAGTTTTCACTATTTTGTATTCGAATTCTGTTTGTCATTTATGAAATTACGTATACGCAGCTCTGGCTGTGTGTGTGTGTGTGTGTGTGTGTTTTAATTATATTTATGACTATTTAATGACTATTTAAATTCAGATTTCGACAGCCAGCCAGCCGCCATCATAATAAATTTAATCAATAAATTATATCCGCAACAAGTCTCTGATTGCCATTTGATAGCTGCCCGAAAACAGCCACACACGACACACAGGACCCACCAGCAACGAAGGATTCGAAATGCATATTTAATATATTATAATTTGTTTTCATAACCAATGCGACAGCCGTTGACAGTTGTTGACGTGAAGCTGGTGGCGGAGTGAAGGGGGCAACATGCCCAAAGCCAAATCCAAGCGCCCACTTCAGATTTTTTTGAATAGAGCTCTTCAGTCTCATAAATGTATGCGAGGCCTATAAATAAGTGAAGTACTTCCGCACAGCTTCACGTGATGCCAAAATTAACACCTCAACAGAGAAAAAAACAGTAAGAATGCTTTAGTCGAGGGAGCTTGACTAGGAGATACTCTGGTCTTAAGTATCTACTTATTCATAAGTTGTACAGACGAATAAAAAAAGGACAAGAGTAATTCGATTACACTCATTGTATGTAGATATCTACTTATGTATGTATGTGTGTGTATAGGTGTATGTATGTTATGTGTGTATATATGTATGTATGTATTGATTTAACTAATTACATAGTTTTGCATGGGTTCATTAGACCCTATCAAACCAAAGTTAAGGCGAGTAGCTAAAAGATAGCTACGAAATCTACTGAAAACAAGTTATAACTTTGAAACACTCCTTTGCCGAGACATGTAAGTCCCGAGAGCCTCGTAAATGTCTCCAGCAATAATTTAGATACTTTGCAACAGTCCGCTAGGATATAAAATATAAAAACATAGCACAAAATGTGTAAAAACTGAAAAACATTCTCTGTTTCTGATAAAATAACAGCTCTAATAAAAAGGCCAGCTATTTTGATTAGTCAAAGTACACTTTATTTTGTTTATTTTATTTTGATTTAGATACTTTAGTGTTACTCTACAAGATAGACAGCTGGACTGATAGAAGTACATACTTTATGCACACTCAACATACCCTTTATTTATTTGGCATGCTGAGTACAACCCGTTGGAAAGGTCAAGCAGGCCAACTCGCTGGTCTACTTGACATTGCAGGCAGAAGAGAAAACAAGTGCAAGGCAAAGACTAAGCCAAAGGCAAACTCATAAGCCATTTCAAATACTCGATATAGAGACATATAGATGAGGCCAAAACTAAAGCCAAAGCTGTTGCTGTAAAAGACCTGACCACGCAGTTTAATCTCAAGTGGGACTCAAAGCGAAACAAAAAATGAACGCAACAATAACACTAACAAAAAAAAAAAAACATTGAGCCAAAGCAAAAGGTGCCTTTTTTTGAAGATTTTTAATTAAGTTGGAGCTGAAACTGGAGCTGACGAAGACGAAGACGAAGCGTGAGCCAAAAGCTAAGGCTGAAAAAGTTTTTTGGCTATAAATTCGACGGTTTGCTAGAGCAAAGCCATCAAACAGTCGCAGCAACTTTTAATTGCCAGACGCCTTTAACCCAAATTCCGTTAAGCAAAACCAAGAAAGAAAGAAAATGGTCCGACTCCAGCCAGGATTATGGGATATATATACGAGCATTAACCTTTATTTTCTCTTCTTCATTTACCTATTTCCAGAAAATCTTCTCGCTCAGCAGTGTTTTCACCCTGTCCGCCGTGGCCAGCGTTGCTTTGGCTGCACCCCAGGATTCGTCGCAACTGCGTCTGCGTCGCGATGTCTCCGAGCTGATGTCGATGGATGCCAACGTTCCCTTGGAGTATGTGCCACCGGCAATGGACTCAATGCTGCCAGAGGATGGTGGCGTGGAGGAGCCGAGTGCAGTGCGTGGCGAGCAGGGATACGAATATCGCACTGTGCGCCGTCTGAAGCTGCGTCATCGCAATCGTCGCGATGTGTCCCATCTACCTGCAACTCAATATTTGCCGCCGCCAAGCAACAAGTATCTGCCACCAGCAGCAGAGGCAGCTCCAGCTCCAGCTGATGCTCCTGCTCCCATCGACGATACCGAGGAGGTCGTCGCTGCCGTTGTGCCCAAGGTGGCACGTGACTATCTGCCGCCAGTCAGCACTGAGGCAGCACCCCAGCTGGAAACTGAAGCGCCAGTCGTCGAGGAGGAGGAGGAGCAGCAGCAGCCCCAGGCAGATGTGCCCACAGCTGAGCTGCGCGACGATGGCTATCACTACAAGCAACCCATGGAGGACAAGCAGTTGGAGATCAAGCAGGCCGCTCCAGAATATCTGCCACCAATTGGGGATGAGGACGTAGTCGAAGGACCCGTCGATGGCGAGAGCGCTGTCCTCAACAGCGATGGCTATCAGTATCGCGCCGTTCGCCGTTACAGATTCTAAACTTTTCAAATTTGGAATTCATTTTTTGATTTTGCCATTCTTATTTGTTGAAGTTTGTTTTCTTGAATAAAGCGCATCTTTTATTGCAGCCAACAATTTGTTTTCACTTTAAAGCTGTTCACTTTTTGCATATTTTTGGGGCATAAAGTTCCCTTTTCTAGTGAAGTAATTTGAGTGGTTCATTTTGAGTATACGCAAAGTTATTTAACTTATATTACTTTACTTCTCAGTCCACTTGTTGCTTGATTTTACTCATTACACTCGGAAAGAAATCACCCAGAAAAGAATATTGCTCAAAAACAATGTTTTTCAAATTTTTAGAAACAATTTTTCAATATTAGAAAAACACCATTAAAATTTAGAAAGACAATAACTAAATTATGATAATTTTCTATATTTTTTTTAATATTTTCCCATTTTGAATAATCATTATTATTAGAAAAACTAACATCCTGCAAATTTGACAATTTTTTTCTAAATTTTAGCAAATTCCACTCCGAAAATGCAAGCGCTATTTTATAGAAAGCAAAGTCCACAAATATTAGAAATTCACTTCTGAATAATAAGGCAACTTACAAAAATTTAGAGCGATTATTTTTTTGAGTGTATATTCACCACTTTATGCTCACTTTGCGTATACGCAATTTGTGCTCTATATGGGCCTTCTTTTACTTTAATATTTATTTTGCTTGCTCGGACAACTTGTTGCTTAGGGTTACCCTATCATTCACCAACAAATTAGTGGCCATAAAAGGACTCTTTATTGTAGACCCAATTAGTGAAAGTTATATACGAATTTTGGCTTGATAGCAGAAGTTGCCCCATTTGTAATCCAATATGAAAATCGAGTTGGGCCCTTTAAGTTCATTTTATATTCATATTAATGCCAACGCCAGGAGTTCGTTGCCTTGGCTGCCTTTAAGGCTTAATTAATGCACTTGCGCGTTAATTCGACTCATCGGCAACAACAACAGGAACAACAACAGCAACAACAGCAACAACAACAACAACAACAGCAACAGCAACAGCAACATGAAACATTAAATGAGCACTCAAGATAAATTACTTTGGCTGATTTCTCTTGCGCTTTCTCAATCTCTGTCTCTCTCTCTCTCTCTCTCTGTCGCTCCTTCTGCTGCAGCTGCTGATGAAAAATTGCAGTAAATGTTTCTCCCGTTACATATTTTCGCACTTTTTAATTATTAAGTCAATTGCAAGAAATTGAATTAAATACGCCGCAAGCCAAAGAGCGTTTTCAATGCGAGCAACTCAATTTGTTGGCAATAAAAGCCACAAAAAGTAAATATTTATACACTCGAAACCTGTCCCTAAATCAATCGTACATTTAAAGTTGAAAACGAAATTTGAGGTCGGAAGACAAGTAAAAATTATAGCCCGAAAATCGATATATCAGTGTATGGGCATAGGTCGAAACTTCCAAATGCCATAACTTCGTCAAAACTCAACTGATTTTAAAAAGCAAGGGCTTTTTGATCATAGTTTTGTCCCTAAATCAATCGTACATTTAAAGTTGAAAACAGAAATTTGAGGTCGGAAGACAAGTAAAAATTATAGCCCGAAAATCGATATATCGGTGTATGGGCATAGATCGAAACTTCCAAATGCCATAACTTCGTCAAAACTCAACTGATTTTAAAAAGCAAGGGCTTTTTGATCATAGTTTTGTCCCTAAATCAATCGTACACTTCAAAGCTGAAAACGAAATTTGAGGTCGGAAGACAAGTAAAAATTATAGCCCGAAAATCTGTTGATCATCAAGGGATAATCAAAGAGAAATTTAATGTATGGGTCAACAATTATATTCCAATTTCACTTTAACACAGCTCATTTCTCTGAGTGCACACACAAACACCATAACATATGTCTGATCAAATCAACGATAAGCGACAAAAGAGCAGTGAAAAGAATACGAGTAAATGATTTTGGCAGAGACGCAACTAATACAAAGAAAAGAGAGAGAAGTGAAACGGGCAAATGAGATTTGAAGAGTGTCTCTGACAGCCCCGCTTATTGCATATTAAATAACGTGTAACGTAAAATGTCAGAAAAGAACAGAAATCAAAGAAACAACAAGCAGCAAGCAACAGGCAGCAACAACAATGACAGCAATCAGGCAAACATTTTTTTGGAGCACCAGCCGGAAGGACATTTGGCAAAGCAACGACAGTGTGTCCGTCTGTCCGTCTGTCTGTCTGTGTGTATGTTTTTAAGTGACTGCAAGTAAGTACAAATTTAATAACATACACAAGTGAAATGTCAACAAAGTAGTGTTGTACTCAAAGTAATATTTTGAATATTAAGTAAGGATCTCTATCGCATACAATTTGATTGGAATTTATGTAAAAAGTCCTTTTTGCTGAACGAACTTTCTTTGACAGCTGAGCCTGAATTGTTGTATAAAACTGCTGCATATTTCTGAAATTTAATTTCTGCATCATAGCCTCGGCTGTCACACACACACACACACACAAATGTATTGCTTGAAATGAACAAAAATCACTGCAGGCGTTATACACGCACACACACACACACACACATTTGCTTGTGTGTAAGTGTTTGCCCGTCATTCATCTCATTTAAATACCCTCGCAGCGTGCAATATAATTTTTTGTGGTTAAAAATAAATTTTGTTGACTTCCGCGATGAGCATAGCCAGCTGAGCACATATCCTTTGCTCATCTCTTTACTTTCTTTGCTCAATCGACTCTCCCAGATGACTAGTTATCCGTTAAAAGATCGCCTTAAAAGTACCATAAAAATACAGCAAACTGGATTTTGTTTAAATTAAGCTGACTACAGGCTAAGAGCATTTAATCTACTATCTGGCCAAAATACGTAAGCCATACATTTTTGGGTGTGTGTGTGTGTGTCATATTGTTGAGGTTGCTTTAGAGCTCTAAGAGCCATTTATTTTGGTACAAAATATAAGATGGCTCATACAAGCTTTGTGCTTTAAAATGCGTTTACGAGACACTTCAGCGTCGCCTTTGATGGTCGTCCTTTAATCAGTGTGGCATGCATATGATAGGAATACTCCCCTCCTCCTGCTCATCTTCCACCTTCACTTTATCACCCTCCTCCTCCTGCTCCCCGTCATTGCACTGCCTTTGCATATCCTGAAATTTGGATGTAGTCCAGCTAATTGAACTCTAAAAATACCAGCAAAATTTGTATTTTTATGAAAAGAAAAATATTTTCCATAAAACTTGAGCATTTTCCTAGCTTGCTGTTTGCTTTTCTATTTCTATGGCAGCTACAAAACTGTCAACATTAAGCAGCTTAAATTGTTGATTTTTGAAATGGACAAAAATGCCGAGATAAATTTAGATTATGAATTAGAAATAGGAAAAACAACAATAAATATTTTGTTGCTGTTGCTTTATGTGTCCGCAAACATTTCAAGCTAATTAAAGTGAGACACGAGTGTAAAAATATGGTATATATTGTTGCTATAACTGACCCAAAAATTGGCCAAATCCAACACCTGCAAAGCTGACCATTTTAGCAGATACACTTAGCGAAAATTAGTTGAGCAAAATGCTGGGAAAACTATTTACATCAGGGTGTCAAATTGACTCGCATTTCGATTCTGGTTCCATTTGCTATAAAGTTTCAATTCCGGCTTGACAGCCTGATATATATCTTAAATTGTCTCTCAGTGTATATAAGTTGATGCTGTTGTACAAGTACATAGCCTAAGTCCAACTAAAATTACACAATTTTGTGGTCATGTTAAAAATAAACTTTTGCTTTGAAGCTATTTTACCTGAAAATGTGCTGAAGTCAAAAATGATTGTGTTTGTTGTTGTTGCACACATGTGTGTGTGTGAGTGTGTGCATGTGTGCTTCATGAGAAAAGTTATTATTCTTGGATTTCTTGGAAATGTTGGAAAATGTCTCGAACAGCTCTGGCTTTTATGTGGTCAATCAAATGGCATACCCTTACCATAATTGTGCTCCGTAAATCGTTTAAATTTTGCCAGTTTTCAGTTATGCAATTACGTAACATTTGCAGTCTTCTTGGCCAGTTTACAGTCCAGCTGACTTGGCCTAGAGTCGAAGCACAATAATTAACCAATTAGCTAGGCTGAGCAGTTCAAAGCCCAAAACTCAGCTCCGGCTTACACAAGGTCCAGCAAAAATGGCTCAAATTACTTCTACCTGTTTGATGCCCTTTCGGCCTTTTTCCTTGTTTTATGGGAAAGGTGAGGGTAAGGGATTGGGGTCTAAAGCATCCCGGAGTTAGATTTCCAAACTTCTAACCGAAAAAAATTGCTTATTCATAGCTGACTGCGGCCCAAATGAGCGGCCATTAACTGAAGCTACGACAAAACTATCCCTAAATTTTGTGTAGCACGATGAACTCGAGTTACACGACCATCTACGTACACTGTGAGAAAAATGTAACTTAGAAAAAATGGGCAAATCATAGAAAATAACTTTGGTTTTATGGGAATGAAGACCTTTTGGAATTATGTAAAACAATGCTGGCCTTTGTGATAAAAGTTTCCAATGGGTATTACTTAAACTTTTCAAAAACTCTCGTTAAAAAATAAAAAATTATCTAAAGGAAGCTGATTTTATATATCCCAGATCACATTTTGTATTAGGTAACTTTATTAAAAAACTCTGAGAATCGAAACTTTAAAAACCACACTTAACAAACAACTTTAAATATGGTTTATGAAAAGAATTCCCAGAATTCAGGTAAGTTTATTTTACACGTAATTAGACCACCTTTTTTGTCAAGTGTATGAGTCTGCCAGAGACAGCAGTCATCGTTTGCCTATTTCAACAGCTGGATACACTTGAGAATTACAAAGTTTTGTGTAAATTTTCGCGAATCTAAATTTTTGCTGCTGATTTATGCACTTGTTTGTAGTCGGGCGGTTATTTGGGCTAATGAAAAACGCTGTCCGCAAAATGGTAGCCAAGCGCACCAATCTGCTCTGGGGCATATATAAACATGTACCCACACATACAGACTCCCTCCCTCCCCCGCACACTCACAAACACACACACACACACAGCTCTGTCCAGCTGACGTCTAAGTAACTATAAAGCACTTTGGCTTCACCCACACAGAGAAGTTTAGACAGGAGTGGGGAAAAGACAACGCTCACGAGGGCAGAGGGGAGTAGAAAAGTGGAGAGGACAAAAATCTGTCTGTCCCTTTGGCTGCCAGGACAACGCACAGCGTTCAACTAGCAGAGCAGAAATGAAGAGAAATAAAAAACGCATATTGCGTAAAATTCGGTGTCAAAGTTGAAGGCTGAAAGCAGGTGAAAGTAAGGTGTGCATGTACGTGTGTGTGTGTGCGTGTGTTGAGCGGCACTTATGAGTGGCACTTAGTCTGGTCTAATACGCATCATTAGAACATTTAACAGGAAGCACGTGACGGCTCAAAAATAAAACAAAAAAAGGCGAAAAATTGTTGTAACGCACCAAAAGAGAATACACGTAGTTGCCGTTTTTCAAGCCACTCAAAAAGGATTTGTCTTCTTTCACTTTAAAGTTAAAGTAAAAAACACACACACAATAAATATAAGCTGATTAGAACCGCACTTGAATAATGCTCTTATGGTTATCAAAACAAAAACCCTTTCCGTTTTGCTGTTGCCAATTAAGTTCAATTCAAAGGCAACTAACAATATTCAACAATATTCAACAGGTTTTTCCTATGTTTATATAGCCAAAATGTTGAAACAAATCAATTCAGCTTTTTCAACCATTTAAATCCTTTTGAATATGCGCGGCAAAAGACTTGCGGCGTTGCCATCTCTTAACAGCGCTGCCATACTCTGGCCAAATTTTTGACATTCACATCGACTCCATGCCAGCGATAACAATAACAAATCGATAACGCTGTAGCCAAATTAAAATTTAAATTTATAACAGTTTGCTGCAAAATCAACAAATAATAAAATGCGCATAATTCTTAAAATCGTTTAATTACATAGTTTATATAAAGCTAACTGTTACATCTGTATTTAGTTGTCATAAGCAGGAGTTTAATAATTAATTTATTAATTAGAGAAAGGTATTTGTGTGTGTGTGTATATTTTTTTGTGACTAACCAAAATGTTTCGTGTGAGAGATGTGCTCTTTAAAAAAAAAGTAGAAAATTTACGCATTAAATCGAAGAAATACTTTTAAATGTCTCCAGGCGCGCCCGAAGCGAATCTCCTCGCAATCTGTGTGTCGCTTCCATTGATTTTTGGTACGAACTTTGTACATTTGAAATTAATAAACTAAACAAGATTATCTAGTGCATTAAGTAGACAATGGCAGCGATCAAGGCGGTAACCAGCAACGAGGCACGTCCAGCCATTGCCCCCGACCGACAATAGTACTCATCACAATTGGCCTCCGAGATAGCTTTGTAATGTTCCAGGACCTGCGACCAATCGCACAGACCCACCTTGCACCAGTCTAGCTCCACGGCATTCTGGTTGAGGAAGAAGACAACCTTCTCCTTCTCCAGCGCCGCGGGGCAGTCATATTTGACAGCCACAAAATTGCCAGCAAATGGACCCAGCAAACTGGTCTTCCAGCGGCGACTTGTCATCGAATTGTAATTATCCGCACGCAGATCAACATCATCCTTACTGATGCCCAGCGCCGTGAGCAGCGTCTGCAATCCCGTCGAATGCGCAAAATAGGCGATCACATGCGGGGAGACGGGACTGCTCAATCTTGTCAACATATCCTGCACGGCACGACAATTGAATTTCTTGTTCTCCTCGAAGCCATAGCCCGATCCGTAATAGTATTTCAGATCCTCGGCGTACTCCAGCACAGTCACTTGCTCCGGCAGAAAGGCGCCGCACCACACACTGGTCCGATCCACCTGCCAGGCCTGCTCATAGCGGCAAATATCATACATAAGCTCAATATCCTCCTGAGCCAAAAATGTGAAGCTAAAAGATGGAAAATGTTCAACTTAGTTTGAGTCTGGTTATAATAATAAATAATATCTGTTTTTATCTCCAGAATAATACCCACCCAAGTCTTGTCGCAATATCAGCCATGGTGCGATTCCAAATGGTGCTCGTGCGATACTTTTGATACTCGGAGCCCACACCCTTGTAGTTCTTGTCCTTGAAGTCGGTGCAGTAATCGTAGGGACGCAGCAGCAGATCCTGCTCGGGAATATCCTCAGCATTTGCCACTGTGTTGTCTCCAAACAGACCCTCGGCGAAGCCCTTAAAGCTCTCCTTGGTGCGCTGGGTATCCGTGTGACGGAACTGGAAGGTAGCAGGAATTATTAGCACCAAATGGAATGAGGATCAGGATTTGTCAGGCTTGCCAGGTAGTAGGAATCGTTGTATTTGGATGGCAGCACTGTGGGATAGTAGTGCTGATAGACTTTGGCAGTGCCGCGCAGATCCTCGTAGCCCTGGGTAGTCAGGTACTCCTCGATGTCCACTGTGATGCTACTGTTCCACTTCCACATCTGGATTGCTATCAAATCATTCGAGCACAAAGCATTCGTGTCTGGCTTTGTGCGCAACACACGATAGTTTTTCACAATCTGATCCCGAATCTAAAAAAAAAATCTATTAATACAGGCAAAGTATTCAAAGATTGTAGACGACTTACGTCCTCCAATCGAGGTGCTGCTTGGATAGTGCTTGGTGTTGGCAGTCGAGTTCCGTGCCTGTGAAAGATCCACATCTTCTTGGGCTCACAGCCGGGCACCTGGTACTGTTTGTCCATGTTGGTGCCCTTGACAATCTGATAGGCTGTCTTTGAGGTGAACTGACGCGTCTGCTCCCGCTCCGGATCCTTGCCAAAGCAGTAATCCTGGCCATTAGCCAGCTGTAGCGCCAGCAGCGCCGTCAACACGAGCAACAAACGCATAACTGCAAAATTGCGAACAAAAACTTGAATATTTATATGCAAAAAGAAAGCGCATGAAAATTAAGTGGCCCAGCCCTTTATCGATATCCTTGAACTGCCATCCAAAACAGCCGCAACGAGTGTCATATGTGGCTCCTGTTTGGGGAGCGGGGGAGACACGCGTAGTGTCCAAAAAGGTGTGGCATTTAAATTGCTCGCCTGGCGTCTGCCAAGGAGTTGACTTGAGTTGACTTCAGTCAAGACAAAAGGGTGGGGCCTTCAGCACCAGCGAGATTCTAACGAAATTTTAGTCAAAGCAAATGGCAACACTCACGCACACACACACACACACACACTCAAACACACACACACACACACACATATATATGCATATATGTATATGCTGTCTTGAAATTAGGCTAATGATTTTGCGTCTGACAAATTGCTGCAGTTTTCCACCATTGCCCACCTATCCTTTCCTGTCTTTGCTCATCATAACCGCCATCAGCCCAAATGGATCAAGATATATATGTGTCTATATAGTTGGGGTAAAGGGGGCTGGAGGTAGGTAAGCTGTTTGTTGTTGCTTTTCGCCATTAAAAGCCATGTAATGTTTCAATTTGTGGCGCTGTTTACACGACCCGGTTCCATTCACTTTAAGACCCGCATCCAAATTGATTTATCATCAATGAGAGCAGCCCCTTTCCACTCCCTCCTCCTCTCACTGGCCCCTCTCGCACTGGAATCTTAATAGTGACACAATGCCAGAGACTTAATTGACAGTAACTTTTTTGTGTGTAGTGTGGCATAGGTTTGAATCAGCAGGCGACGCCTTTAGCTCTCTTGTCACAATTCGTAGTTTATTCAACTCGACATTAGCAGCGATTTAAGAAAATGAATTTTAAGAAATTATTGAAAACTCTAATGCCGACCAAAGGTCAAATTGCGTTGGCCAAAGCTTTGTAAGTATTCGCTCTACATTAGAAAGGCTATAAAGAAATTAGGCCAAAGAAATTAACAGCCAGAAATAAACTCATGGCCAGCATCGAAAGCGTCGTCTTATTTTTTTAAAATTTCTGAATAATAGAAAATATTTGTAGGATTCGCGATTAGAACATTCTAACTTGTTATTCCATCAACTTATTTTAGCCATAATCCTGCCACACCCACAGCTTACCCTCAGCTACCGTATTTGGCATGGCTGGTGGGTTAGGCGTAGTCTACTTCACCGATTGGCGAGTTATTACCGACTATATACCACTGTATAACACAAAGTATCCCAAGCCGGAGGAGCCCTCGAAGTAAGCCAACAGCAACAGGTAAGCTACCCTTCACCGATACCCTGTCAGATACCCTGTAATATGCTTTATTTAAACTGATGTGCTTTGCTTGCAGCAGATTTCCCCAGACGCTTGCTCCACTATTTGTTTTAATGTTTCCTACATTTTGGCTGCTGCTGAAGGTCTTCCAAGTAGTTAAATAAACAGACAAACAAATAAAAAAAATAAGCATATCGCTGAACATGTTTCTGTGTGCATTTTGGGCCCACAATGCAAAGTAAATAAATTGATGCCAATCAAAATACAACAGCAACAAAAGGCTAAAAGACAACAACTAAAATGTTGTAGCAAACCAAAAATAGAAATAGAAATGATCAGATTATCTTTAGTGTGTGCAAGACTTAATACACTGCAAAGAATAACTGTGCCTCACATGAATAGCGCAATTTTTCAAAATCAAAAATTTATATGCGATTATCTTTTTATAGTTTTTACTTTGGATTCGTTTCATATTTGTGGATAGAAGGACGTAAAACACACATTTGGCACACGAAAGATGAATCAAGAATTTATATATTATACTAATCTTACAAATTTTGGATTATCTTTGGGAAAATAAAGACTTAATACACTGTAAAGAATACTTTTGCCACACATGGATCACGCGAGTTCCTTAATCAAGTATTTATATCTTATACTATATTTTTACCTTCTACTTTAGCTTGGGATTACCTTTGATATGGTCTAGATTAAATACACTGTAAAGAATATACATTGTGTTCTAGACACACATTAACTACTTTAGTTGCTGATTATCTTTGGGGAATCGACCATAAAAAGTACTCTTTGCCAACTGAGCTAATCTTTTAGTCAAGAATTTATTGGTTATACTTTACTTATACTTTGGCCAAGGAAAGTCTTAATTTCCTATAAGAAATACAAATAAGCAATGAAAATCTTTTAATCTTGAATACACTTTGTGTGTCATGTTTATACTTTTGCCAAAATGTTTATTTGGGATCGAGAATGTTTGTTTCACTTTGTTGTGTTACATGTTCCTCCATAGAACCAATAATACCCTTTGGCAAAAGTGTGGAACATCTGCCGGGCCTGCAGCCTCCTGTGGCCTGTCAGCGCACTGTTTACAAACAGTTTGCATCATCAGCAATGCTGTAATGCTCTAATGGGTAACTAATAGCGCCACTGACGTCAGCATGGAGTCCAAGAGCAACAGATTGGAGCATGGATTGCTTGCTTCTGTGGTAGCTAAGTGCTCTGCTCTGCCTGCCAAACGCAATTAGCTATTGGCAATTACAATCGACAATCAACAGGCGGCTGTTTAACCAGCCTATGCCATATACACATATATGTATATATCTTTTTTTTACTACTCAAGGCCAGAGATCTATGAAGATCTTCAAAGAGATAGAGAGAGTGAGGGAGAGGGAGGGAGAGAGTGCTTGTTTTGCCCGTTTCAAGAGCAGCCCGATTGGGAGGAGTGGGGTGTGTTTTGCTGCTGTGTAATTGCGAATGTAATATTCGCACGCCCAACTACTCGCAACCTTCCCCATCCCCCCCCCCCCATTCCCACCCCATCACACTCCTCCTCAAACCCCCCTTAAGCGATTCAAGTCATGCAATTGAATGCGTCGCCTTTGTTTTCTCAATGCGAAATTAAAATTCCAAATTGACTACCGCGCATTTGCTTAGCTCACTTTATGAACTATACATATACATATATATACATATATATATATATATGTGTGTGTGTATATATGCATTGCTATAGTTATCAAGCAAACCCACAGCCTCCATGCCGCCCCCGTCTCACAAGGCAAGCAGTGTGCTTCCCCCTTGGACCCATTTCTTGTCACATCTATAAATCGTGTTTATTTGTATTAAAATAGCCATCGGCGGAATTTTATTGTATTTGTATACACTAGAAGCGGGTATTACGGCATGACAAATACATTCTGGCATTTTTTAACTATATATACACAATTTGGTGTGCTAATAATACCTTTTTCCTAGCTATGCATTAATAACTTTTGGCCCAGCTTTAATACATATATTTTTCAACCAGTTCCTCAAAGCGAACTGAATTAATTTGAAATTCTGGTTAAGATTGTGAGCTGTTGCAAGGTGTAACAAGTTACTTGAAACGTGCTTATTTCCCTTTGAAGTTCCGTCTCAGAATTTCAATCACTAAACTTACGGAATTGAAGTGAAATCAGTAACGTTTTGCAGTTCCGGCTCCGGTTTACATAAAATAGCGTTAAAAGTCTAGTTTAAGAAAAAACCATGGAATAAATAGCTTACTTAACAAGATAAAACTGATATCAGACATTTAGTTATCTTGCGTACATTGTTAATATAATCAATATATATTTGTTAGGGTATTTAATCTTCAATATTGGGTCGACCACTGCGTCTGTCTTCTCATTGTATCCAACTAAACGTCTGCTGAAAAACAGTTTTGTGGCTTTTCGTTGATTTATGATTTTATTTATGTTTTTATTAATGCGTACGTGACATTTGCTAATATTTTGTTGATTTTTTGGTTTTCTTCTTTTCTTTTTTTTTGGTTTAGATTTCCACTGAAAATTGTTGGCGAAAAATGCCCTCGTGCCGATTTTGCATGCATGTGTTTTCGAGCGGAACACAAATCAAATACAGATTTTTCAACTTGGCATTTTAATGGAACTAGATGTGGAACTGGGAGTGGAACTGGAACTGGAACTGCCCATTGTCCGAAATACGAAAATAGAAACAATTATAACTTAATTGATTTGTTATGGCCACACAGATTGCCCCTGTTTCAGAAAGAATATTTCTCGCTCTCTCTATCTCTCTCGCTCTCTGTCGCTGTCTCTCTCTCTCTCTCTCTCTCTCTATGGAGAACGTTGAACTCTCGTGAAACATTACGTAAGAACCCATACAGTTAAAAGATAAGCAATTCAAGCAATTTCGCTGCCAAAAGGTAAATTGATAAAGACGCGAGCAGCTGTCGGGCGTTTCAAGAGCGTTTCCATTGCGTTTTTAAACGCCAAGTGCAAAATGATCGCTGTTTAATTTACGACTGCTTGTCAGAATCATTTCAGCTAGCTAAAAACAGCTACAGACAGCTTTAACTCTAACATTTTGCAGCTGAGCGCAGTGCATATTAATTAGCGGAAACATGCAAATTGAACAGGTAGAAAAAAAGGTGGATACTTATGAAATTCATAAGCCCTCAATTAGCATAAGGATGGCTGAGAATAAATCGCGTAATCGCTTACACATTTGGCAAATTGAAGGCCAATCGAAATAGAATTTGTAATTGGGTAGCATTGAAAATATTCGACATAAAATCACGTTTTCAGCTTTAAATGCAATATTGATCTAAGGGCAAAGCATGCTCTTGCTTGCACTTGAAAATCGATTGAGTTTTCACAGAGGCATAACTAAAGCAAGGGAATTTTTTGAGGTTTAGTTTTAACTGCCTTACTTTTGAGAATCGCTTGAGTTATGGCCTTGGACCGTTTTGACTAATCTCCTCCGATTTGTAGTAATCTTAAAAATGTACTCGAAATTTGAACATTGACAAGGCCTACACTTGACTTGGGTGGAAGAATTCTGTATTACAATATATATTCATATATAAAATATTCATCCCAAGTCAGAGACACGCGGCCGGAACAAACTTAATCGTTTTGGGTACGAGCAAAATAAATAAAGTTTCTGTTAATATCGTATGCAAGACACATTGTCAGAGGGAAGACTGAGGAACCCTTTAATCAACGATGGTTTGGGTAATTCTCGCGTCTCTCGCATTTTAAATTAGACAGTCGCTGGATGAGTGTCAGACATTTTCCAAATGATCGGTTTGATCTTTGGGTCTGGCGGCATTAGACATTTAATTTATTACTTTTACACTCGTCTGCATTTATATTGATATGGGCCCCCATGAAGAAGAAGACGTGGCAGACCCCCTCAACTCTCTCTCTCTCTCTCTCAGTCTCTATGTCTATCTCTATCTCGCTGGCTGTCTCTGTCTATTTAAAATTATGTGAATAGCGTTGACCTTAAGGGGAATAGCTACAGATAGATAAGTAGTAGGGGTAGGGGAGGGGTAGGGGTTGGGGTGAACACACATTTCCTCAAACATTTTTTGAGTGCCGCTTTGGAATTTTGTAAAAGTTCGGTTAGACACAACGGAATTTTCGTATTCATATTATGACTACAACTTGAAAAACTTTTTTTGGCAAACCAGCGGCGAGCGTGTGGAAAACATAAAAAAGAAAATTCTTTAAGGGGCGGGCTGAGCTTGTGCTTTTCTTTTGGTTTATTTTCGAATTGCGCATTAAGTAATTTGCATTAAAAACGCCAGAGAATCGAAGGCACTAACGAAAATATTTGACATCAAACGCTATTTTTGGCAGTATTCGAAAAGCAAATGAAAAACTATAAAGGCGGTTGAGGCTGGGGCAGAGGCAGGGGCAGGGGCAGGGGCATGTGCAGGGGAAGCGGTTTTGGTTAAGGTTAAGTGCGGATACTGCCACTAGCGTCTAATGCCAAATTCGTTTTTGGCAGCGTCGCCAACAAAGCAAACACAAAGAAGCAGCATCCTCAAGATATATCGAAAAGTTTTTGACAAATTTTCAAAATTTATCTGCAACGCCTGCTTTGTGGAATATACGAAAATTGACAAATATGAAAACTAAGGAAACTGTTCACACATTTCCAAATACTAAGAGAGGGTGTCAAGCAAAAATGAAAATCATATTCAAACCGGTTTCTCTAGTTGTGAAACACTTTTCATGGCTGCAGTTGCAGTTGTTGGCCCAAATTCGAGTCGTGATCAGGTAGCTGTAACTCGAAGCGTTAACAACAAGCAAACACACACACATACACACACATACAGCCAGCTGTGTGTTGTGCCACATTCTTGTAGCGGTTTGTTTTCATACGCATTATAATACATAGTTGAGGCTTCAATACTGGAACACTCCCACTTGTTTATTTTTGATATTAGCATACGACATTATTTAATGAGCCACAAAATAAACAAAAATGAGCCGAGAACCAAGAACTGAGCGTGTTTAATTAGTTAAGCTGCCCTCTATCTAAATCTTTGGGCTTGAAGTCGCGTGCGCTTCTTGGTCATTAGTCTCGGCACATCTCGCACAAGTGTGGGCAACATTTCTGTACACTATCTACCTCAGTCCCAACCAAGTCTTGTTAACGCGATTTGTTTAATGTACTGCTTAACTTATCTGGCCTGCGAACAGAACCTCTTTAATTGCCCGCAATTGTATCACGTACATTGCTTTTGACTTGTTCCTCGCATTTTTCAAATCTTTCGTGTTTCGAGGACATTGTCGCTATTGTGGATTCGCTAATTTATCTGAGTGCGAGCTAATTATTTTGATTGTGACTTTCGAGCGGCGCGTTTTTAAACACGTGCAAAACGCGCCCGTCACAATCTGCACGTTTACCTCAGATAACTGACTCAGGCAGCAGATGGAGGGGCGTGGCGGGAGAGACGCTACAAGCAGGTGTCATTACGTCAACCGTCAACATAAACGTAGCTATTTTGGCCCAATTGGCTTGGCAGATCACTGAACCCGTTAGACGCGAAAACTTTCCTGCTGGCCACAAAAGGGTCACACGCTGTGTGGCGCAACAAAGCACAAAAGAAGAGAAAAGAAGGGAAATAAATAAAGAAATATGCATGTTCCCAACTGATTAATGTTAGCCGCATTAAATTTCAGCGCTTTTCATTCATATGCAAAAAAGTTGGACGCCGTCGAAAATTAGCCGGGAGTTTCGCTTGAGCATTTTGTTGAGCTCATCACAAAACAACATTTTGTTGTTGTTCCTTGTGTTGTTGTCTTGTTGTTGGTCAAATCAAATGTCGTGTCAATACGATTATGAGTCGCATCATGTTTATTACATAACCAAAAGTATTAGAAACAGGTTTTCCCACACAGTATTCGAGTATTTGCGCCAAGCAAAGCAAACATTTAAAAATAAACAAAAGTTGCTGCTTTCAGTTACAATTACAAATCAATCAAGTACCAATTAATAATATACATTTCCTATTCATGGAATTTGAAGACAATTAAGTGAGAGATATATACAAGTGTATATAGATCTTAACGATTACGACACAATTATGAGCTGCTGCCAAATACTTAATTGATATTTTATGTTAATGCGACACTTAAAGTGCCATAAAATCAAACACGAGTAAGTTGAGACCCACACAGACCTATATTTGATTATTTGAAATGCACTCGAGAGAAACAGTGGATTTCTTAACCGATTCGCACAAGCTGCTAACGGTCAACAAGTTAACAAGTTAACAAGTCAACGAGTCAACAAGAGGCAGCGAGTCAGAGAGAACCGCACGCGAACGCGTCTAAAATGAAACTGAAGCGACGAGCGCAATGCACGAGCGTTTATAGCAAACGAAGAGCGGCGAGTGCGCTCCACCCCCCTCTACCCGTTTACCCGCTCTTCCATTGCTCTCAGGTAAAACCGAATGCGATGAAAGACGCAAGCGTTTAAGCAGTTGACAGTTTGCCATCGCAAGAACATTTGAGAACTTGTCTAGATCCTAATGGGAGTTCAATTACACACAGATTATACAAAATATATATTAATTATCAGTTTCCGAGCTGATAAGTAAGTGAACAATGAGAGACTTCGATGACCGTCTAGCCTTACAATTAATCACAAAGATTATTATATACATAGTCTGTCAGTTAACACGGTCACTTAAAGAAATCAGATAACAATTGTTATTTTTGGACGTTGAAGGATGGAATAACAACACATTCAAGTGGCACCACGAGGACTCGAGAACACATGTTAAATGGCTTATTATTATTGTAATTCTGATGAATCAATTTCAGCACTTAAGATAATTACTCCAAGCACAGTTCTACGATTAGCAAGATAATGGAATTTTATTAGGAAAAGTATACTATTATAAATAGGTAACCTATTATTAGGGGGGAAATAGCATACAATGCTTTTGATAAAACTTGCAGTTGACCATATTCAAGATCTATATTCGAGAGTAGAACGCATATGTGAAAAATGAGGAGTTTTAAGTAAGGAATCGATTACGATCTGAGGCATCATGCCTACGTCACTAATGTTGGACACGTGATGTGTTCGATAGGTTCTTAGCCATGGAATATTTCAATTATCAATCAGTCTAATATGAAAATAACAACATTATCGGTCCTAATGACGCAGGCAACATTTAAAAAGCCAAAGGCTGTTTTATATATATCATATCATCAGAAAAGCAATCGTTATCAAATATTACTAAGAATTGATTCGTGATTTATTTAAGTGGCTGCAAATCAAAGCTACAACATAAACTAAAATAATCTTGGTGATTAGTTGTTAGGCCCTTAAATTCCATTGTTCACTTACTTATCAGCTCAAGGAATTATAATTAATGTATATATTTCATTATCTGTATGTAACTGCACTCCCATTAGGATCTGGACAAGTTCTCAAATGTTCTTGCGATGGCAAACTGTCAACTGCTTAAACGCTTGCGTCTTTCATCGGATTCGGTTTTACCTGTGAGCAATGGCAGAGCGGGTAAACGGGTAGAGGGGGGTGGAGCGCACTCGCCGCTCTTCGTTTGCTATAAACGCTCGTGCATTGCGCTCGTCGCTTCAGTTTCATTTTAGACGCGTTCGCGTGCGGTTCTCTCTGACTCGCTGCCTCTTGTTGACTCGTTGACTTGTTAACTTGTTGACCGTTAGCAGCTTGTGCGAATCGGTTAAGAAATCCACTGTTTCTCTCGAGTGCATTTCAAGTAATCAAATATAGGTCTGTGTGGGTCTCTACTTACTCGTGTTTGATTTTATGGCGCTTTAAGTGTCGCATTAACATAAAATATCAATTAAGTATTTGGCAGCAGTTCATAATTGTGTAGTAATCGTTAAGATCTATATACACTTGAATATATCTCTGACTAACTTAATTGTTTTGTAATTGTAACTGAAAGCAGCAACTTTTGTTTATTTTTAAATGTTTGCTTTGCTTGCCGCAAATACTCGAATACTGTGTGGGAAAACCTGTTTCTAATACTTTTGGTTATATAACAAACATGATGCGACTCATAATCGTATTGACACGACATTTGATTTGACCAACAACAAGACAACAACACGAAGAACAACAACAAAATGTTGTTTTGTGATGAGCTCAACAAAATGCTCAAGCGAAACTCCCGGCTAATTTTCGACGGCGTCCAACTTTTTTGCATATGAATGAAAAGCGCTGAAATTTAATGCGGCTAACATTAATCAGTTGGGAACATGCATATTTCTTTATTTATTTCCCTTCTTTTCTCTTCTTTTGTGCTTTGTTGCGCCACACAGCGTGTGACCCTTTTGTGGCCAGCAGGAAAGTTTTCGCGTCTAACGGGTTCAGTGATCTGCCAAGACAATTGGGCCAAAATAGCTACGTTTATGTTGACGGTTGACGTAATGACACCTGTTTGTAGCGTCTCTCCCGCCACGCCCCTCCATCTGCTGCCTGAGTCAGTGCAGATTGTGACGGGCGCGTTTTGCACGCGTTTAAAAACGCGCCACTCGAAAGTCGCAATCAAAATAATTAGCTCGCACTCAGATAAATTAGCGAATCCACAATAGCGACAATGTCCACGAAACACGAAAGATTTGAAAAATGCGAGGAACAAGTCAAAAGCAATGTACGTGATACGATTGCGGGCAATTAAAGAGGTTCTGTTCGCAGGCCAGATAAGTTAAGCAGTACATTAAACAAATCGCGTTAACAAGACTTGGTTGGGACTGAGGTAGATAGTGTACAGAAATGTTGCCCACACTTGTGCGAGATGTGCCGAGACTAATGACCAAGAAGCGCACGCGACTTCAAGCCCAAAGATTTAGATAGAGGGCAGCTTAACTAATTAAACACGCTCAGTTCTTGGTTCTCGGCTCATTTTTGTTTATTTTGTGGCTCATTAAATAATGTCGTATGCTAATATCAAAAATAAACAAGTGGGAGTGTTCCAGTATTGAAGCCTCAACTATGTATTATAATGCGTATGAAAACAAACCGCTACAAGAATGTGGCACAACACACAGCTGGCTGTATGTGTGTGTATGTGTGTGTGTTTGCTTGTTGTTAACGCTTCGAGTTACAGCTACCTGATCGCGTCTCGAATTTGGGCCAACAACTGCAACTGCAGCCATGAAAAGTGTTTCACAACTAGAGAAACCGGTTTGAATATGATTTTCATTTTTGCTTGACACCCTCTCTTAGTATTTGGAAATGAAATTTATAATTTGTTTTGAGAATTAGTTACACAAGCGATTACTATTCACAATCCTTACACTATTCGTTTGGAACCAATTTTACTCCATTCGGATGCACAGCTGCAAGTGCGAAGAAAAACTTGAATATTTATATGCAAAAGGAAAGCGCAGGAAAATTAAGTGGCCCAGCCCTTTATCGATATCCTTGAACTGCCATCCAAAACAGCCGCAACGAGTGTCATATGTGGCTCCTGTTGGGATTGGGACAGGAACTGTGTAGAGGAGGGAAGTGGGGCGGGAGGGAGACACGTGTAGCGTCCAAAAGGTGTGTCATTTAAATTGCTCGCCTGGCGTCTGCCAAGGAGTTGACTTGAGTTGAGCTTGGTCAAGTCAATAAAAGGGTGGGTCTTCAATCGAGATTCCGACGAAATTTTAGCCAAAGAAAATGGCAACACTTATGCACACACACACACACACACACACATATGTATATGCTGCTTATTAAATTAGGCTAATGATTTTGCGACTCACAAATTGCTGCAGTTTGCCATTGTCCACCTGTCATCCTGTCCTGACCCGAGCTGTCTTTAGTCATCAGCCGAAGTGGATCTATATAGTTGGATATTTGATGTAATGTTCAAATTTGTAGCCAATTTCCTCTAATACGACAGAAAAAGGTTGGAATTATATTTAAGCCAATTTGCGCAGACATTCCTAATTGGTCAAATCAGATGTAAAGTCAATATAATTTGAAGGCACATCATATTTATTATATAACCAAAAGTATTTGAGAACATAATACACATAATTTTAATAGTTACCAAATGGAATTTTAAGCTAATTAAGTGAGATTTATGTTTATATATGTAAGACACCAATATGAACTGCTGCCAAATACTTAATTGTTAATGCGCCATTTAAAGCGCCATAAATAAAATACAAAAAACGATCAAGTAAAAATTCGCACAGGCCTATTTGAAATGCACTCGAGAGAGGCAAATGGATTGCTTAACCGATTCGCACAAACCGTTAACGGGCAAGCAAGAGCCAACGAGTAGAAGAGAGCCGAAAATGAAAATGAAGCGACGAATGCAAAAAAAAAACACTTTTATTTTGCTCAGCAGAAGCCAAGTTAAATTTCTGAAGAAAAGCCACATTTTACGCATTGCTTTCAGGCGCTTCTTATTTTGTCGCTGTTTGTTGATAGATTGTTGCCGCTGGAATGTGTGGCAACTTGTCTGAATCATGGGATATGAGAGACTTCCACAATCCTCAAGCCTTACATTATTCACGCTGATTATTTGAGTTAGTCTTGAACCCAAATCACAAATTATTGTAAATGAAATACGTTTTTTTTACGGCTTGATACAAAAAGGACAACAGCATAAATTCAGTTTTTAGAGAGATTTTTTTTTGGGGTTTTTAGAGAAAAGCATCGTCTGGCAATTCGTTGTTGGACTCCATGGCTATAAACTGCTCGATTGCGAGCTGGAAATCCCAGTTGGCTTCCTCTTGCACGAGACGTGTGCACCATTTGGGACGCAGTCCAGTTATCTCCTTGAATATGTGCAGTTTGTGCTCCTTGCCATCGACTGAGCTGTCTTCGCTGGGTTGTAGCTGTGTTGGTTCCTCGACCTCCCGGAACTTGAAGGCATCTCTCAGTTGCTTATTGGTGGGATTCATAATGTTAAAACTCTCGTTGACAATCTTCATGCAGCGCGCTCGTTTCCCAACGCCCTTTTTGAATAACAGAATGAAACCATAACAATTTTAGCATGGAATGCGATTTAGACAATCTCACCAAGCCGACAGCATCCACTTTGAGCACAAATTCCCTGCTAAAGGCCAGCAACAAGTTCGGCTCATCGCGCAGCACACCATTCACATAGATCACAGCCATATTCGGGTCATAATGCAGCACATTCGTCTGCAGCGAGACATAGTCATGGGTGACCTCGGGCAGCTGCAGCAGCACCTCCATAATATTGTCGGCGCCCACATTGATGCGGCACGTGTCGCGAGAGTTCTTCAACAGATTTCGGTTATGATAATTGTAGTTGTTGATGCGTTTAAACAGCTCATTCGATGGTCGGGCGCTGCGTGTAATATCATAGCTGGAAGTCAATGTGAATATGGACTTATCCGAGTAGAATTTTTTCAAATTAACGCGTTTATCCAGCTGCTCAAATTCACGCAGAAAGGGATACAAGAAGAGCTCCCCGGTTAGTTCATAGGCAGCCGTATCGCTTAGGTAATCTTTTTGGGTCGCCACACCCGGCCGGCCGCTCAGATCCACACCGTCCAATGTGAGCAGACTCGGACATATTTCCTTCACAGCCTTAATGTACGTACTGGGCAGCGGATAATTGCGGCACACGGGATTCCCATCGAGGCGTAACGATTTCAAGGGCACTTCTCGCAGCACATCAATATCCGCTAAATCATAGATCCAATTGAGGCGCAGATCCAGCGCCTGCAGGCTGCACAGCATCGATAATGTACGCAAATTACTCATACTTATAATCGCATTACTGCCCAATCGCAGATCCTGGCAATTGCCCAGAAACTTGCGTGACGCCATCCTCAGTACGCTGTGCAGGATCTTTTGTGAGCTGAGGAGCACAATCACATTCTCCAGTCCGTCGGCATTTTGGAACTGTTCCAAGTTGAGCACACGATTGATTGCACTGAAGCGTTTCTGCATTGCCAGCTCAATGCATTTCGTGGGCTCCACTTGGCCCTGTCTAAAGACGCAGACGTCCATCCGCAGATAGAAGGGTATCTGGCGGTCTTGGCTTAAGACGTGCTCCTCGCCATCTGCCACCATTTGCGGTATTACCAACATCAGATTGCGCCTGTGCACCAGATACTCAATCTGATCGTAGCAGCAACGCACCAGAAATTTATGCTCGCCACCAACGTACTTAAAAAACGGAAGATAAAAGTAAAATAATAAAAAAAATATCCAAAATCGAAATGTATCTTAAGTACATTAAATTAAACAGATACAATACAAACAACAAGCTTTAACAATTCGCAATGCAGCTCACCTTATAGTAACAGGGATAAAATTCGCTCAGTTCTGGCGACACCGATATAAAGAAAAAGTTGAAAAAAGCGTCCTTCGAAAACTCATGCACCGGATCAGGTATCTAAAATAATTTGGTATAAATCATAATTATTCGAATTGTTGCAAAAGCATTCAGGAGTTGCGATTACCAAAAAGGCATGCCAATTCTCGCTGTCCCTAAACTGGTCCAGATTTGATTTGCAACTGGCATCAACTAGGACGCCATCCGACTCCGTATCGATCTCATAGTCAAGGGGCGTGTACAGTTTGCCAAGCCTCTCAAATGGAACGCCATCCTACAGACTTAGTATTAACAATGATGATTCTTTACTAGCAATCACAGTTTAGCTTACCACAATCTCAAAATTGCCATTCAATGGCCTCAGGCAGTTGGGATAGTTCGACAATCGGGTTATGGGATTTTGAGCCAGATTTATTTGCTTTGCACGAAAACGGGCTAAGTCGGCACAAAGACGCTTTGAGGAATTTAACTGAGATAGCGAGAGAGAGAGAGGTTGGGAAATGGAGAAAAGTTTGCAGTTTTAAATAAGTGAAAAAAAATCCTCACCATGTTGCCGCTGAGATCTAGCAGGCCAAAGTCGACATCGCCAAAGAGTCTCAGTGGTCCCAGATCGCTGATGTGATTATTTGCCAGATTAAAGCCATTAATCGTTCTACGGCAATCATCATTGTTGTAAACGGTTTGGCACACCAGATGCAAGGTGGCCAAATTGGACAGTCTGACCACAAAATTACTGAATTTCGGATTTGCAGCGAAATTGCTCAGATTCAGCACTCGCTGCACGCCCTGATAATCCTCCAGATTGTTCATCAGGCGGCCAATTACCTGATTGAAAGATTTTACTTAAATTTTTGCGCTGTAACCTTTTGCAGAGTGAGTTTTGGGGTAGTTTAGTTTTTGACCAGTTTTGTGACCAAAGACTTCAACTTCTTAAAAACTTCCAGTTTTACCTGTGAAATGATAACAACCGGTAAAATCTGTTGCGAATTGTATTCGGCCACATTGAGCCAGACGGTCAAATAGAGTTTGGCGCCGGTGGAGACCTGAATGCACAAGCCACGCTTAAACAGATTGTCCACGGCCGGTGTGCAGGAGCGAGCGAGAAAGCTGTCCACATGTTGTCCACTCTGCCAAAGTCAGCATAAAATGAGCAGCAAATTAACAGAAATCAAGTTGAGCACCCACCTTATAATGGACTGGTATAAATTGTTGACCCTCGACAGCATCGAAAATGGCGTTGAGAATCAGCTGTTGCGGATCCGCCGTAAAATTGAGAACTCCCTCGTGATGCACACAAATCTCGAGCCAGTTGATGCCCGGACTATTCTGATAGCTTTTGCATTTGTAGTATTTTTGGGCATATTCGTAAAGTACCAAAATAGGCTTTAAGCGATCGCTCAGCTCAATAATGCGATTTTTTGCTGCAAACGAGTAATTATTTATTTGTTTTTATAATTAGATGCAAATCTTACGCTGACTTCTACCCGGCAGCATTTTGACTGGCAAACGATAACCGATTACAGCGGCGATTGCTGACTTAAATTATCGACAAAGATAAGTTATCGAAGTGAAAAAAAATTGATGCTCAAATTTCTTTATTCTTAATGTATATATTTATTCTTAATGCCTGCAGCAGAGTCTTTCTCTTTACAACAAATTGAAACATTTTCATTTATTTCTTCGTTGTTTTTTTCTTGGCACTGCTCTCCTTCCTGCCCTGATAGAGGCCCGTATAATAGCCGGACATGTACCAGGCGGTGAGCATGGCAACAAAATCCTGTTCCGGTTCACCATCGATGCCACCACCTGGTGTAAACATTGGCGGCACCAGTGGCATTGGCGGCATCACCAAACCTGGCGAAGGACCTGCCAATTGTGCGCGATTTGTCTGCTTTCCTTTGCCCGTCGACTTCTTGGAAGTCTTCGCACATTGTTGCTCTTGCTGCTGCTCCTCCACCTCGCCTTCTGTTTGCTTGGCGCATACAATTTGATCGCGTCGTGCTTTGTTGCCCCAGCTGGGCAGCAGGAGCGAGAGCGGCACTTCCTGCTCATTCTCATAGCCCACGAAGCGGAGTACGCATTTCTGCGACTGCTCATCAATGGACAGCACAGTGGCCTCGTAGTCCAGGCCATCTGTATAGGTGGCCCGGGCAAAGTCGCCCACTTGGAAAAACTTCTCCTGAACCGGCTCCCACAGCGCTTCGGCTTTATTGATGTCCTCCTCGCGTCGATTTGTCGCATCGGCAAGGCGACGAGCGAGAGTTTCCCGTGCCAAATTCACAGAGTCATCGTAAGCCTTAATCAGGAGGCCATCATCCCAAATATTCTTATCCTCGGACATTTTTAAAGCCAGTTTTCGTTTCGAAATAAGCAAGAATGTCACAAAATATGTCGGCGTCTCCTACAGCTATCGATACTATCGCTTAGCATAGCGATATGAAAAAGGGTTGTCAATTGAGATGACATCGTGTCGCGCCGTGAATGGCAATAGAGGTAGAGGAAGAGCAAAAGCGAAAATCATTCTCAGCTCGCAAGTTGTGTTCTCCTTAAAATCTAATAAATAAATAAATAAAAATGGCTACAGTGGAGTCTCTGTACAAGGAGCTGACGGCTGAGTGGACAAAGAAACCGCCAAATACGCCGAAATGCGGCCAACTGTTGGATCAGCTGAAAGTGGCACTGGTAAAATTGGCTTTTCTGCCCACAGATGGCAACGATGCTCAAAACTCAAAGCGACAACTTTTGTTGGCCCGCTCCGTGTTGGAGGTGGCCGTGGAGCACAGTGTGCTCAGCAAGGATCTGCTGGCCTTCGAACGGTACATGTCCCAGCTGAAGTGCTACTACTACGACTACGCCAAAATCATCGGCGAATCTGATAACAAATACAAATTACTTGGCCTCAATTTGCTGTATTTGTTGTCCGGAAATCGAGTCTCTGATTTCCACACCGAACTCGAATTGCTCTCGGTTGACATCATTCAGCATAATCAGTACATACGACCCATTCTGGCACTCGAACAGTACATCATGGAGGGACGCTACAATAAGATATTCCAGGCCAATTCCTCAATGCCCGCCGAGATCTGCAATTATTTCATGGATCTGCTGGTGGAGACGGTGCGTGATGAGATTGGTGCCTGCATTGAAATGTCCTACGAGAAAATCTCCGCCAAGGATGCCGCCAAGCGACTCAATCTGCGTGTGCCGGACGAGATTAAGGCTTTTGGCGAGAAACGCCAATGGAAACTGGAAGGCAATGGAAATTACAGTTTCACCGATCGTAGCATCAAGCCCAAGGAGCTGCTGCCATCGGAAGAACTGGCGGAGCAAGTGCTCAGCTATGCGCGTGATTTGGAAATGATAGTCTAACATCATTGTAATTATAATAAATACTTTAATAATACAATAAATAAAGTAAAAATTAAAAATTGTAAAGTGTGGTCGTATAACTCACATATCGATCAGCACAACTCTAAAATAAATCGATAGTTTGACATAACGTGCACGTTGCTAATTTCTGGGAACGAATCGTTATAAAATTTGTTAGCCATTTTATTGAAAATTTAGCGCAATGCAAGTAAGACGCATTTCTTGCGCTCAATCACTGTAAGTCTAGCTTAACATAATTTTAATTATAATAAATACTTCAATAACAATAAACAAAGTAACATTAAATTTGTAATTCAAGTGTGGCCGCACAACTCATACATCGATTAACACATCGATAGTTTGGCACTTGGTGCACATCGCTAATTTTTAGGAACGAACGGGTGTGGGAAAAATAGTCGTCGCTCGCTGCGATTAATTGTTAAGTAAAAATTTGTTAGCAAATTTGTTGAATATCCAACGCAATGGCCTGCAACGCAAGCAAGACGCATCTCTTGCGCTCAATCGCTGTAAGTCATTGGGGCTTGTCAACCCGCCAAACTTAACCAACAAAAAAGAAAAAACTTCCAATTGGCCAAAATCGTGTTACGTAAAACTTTAAGAAAAATGTTTGCAATTTGTAATTGTTATTGTTTTGTCGGCTAGAAACGCGGTTATGCCACCTGCCCACGTCTTGTTGGCGACACCTCCGCCATCAATGTGAACGTGCTGGAGAACAAACTGGTGGTGGCCACAGCCGATGCCTCCGTTCCCATTGCCCGTGTCTCGATTGTGTTGCGGTAAGTTTCTCAGTCTCTCATTGGAACTGCTTCCTCTCAAGCTTAAAGAGTATTTGCAGTGCCGGATCCCGTAATGAGGCTTATGACACACTGGGCGCCTCACACATGCTGCGCCTCGCTGGTCTACTGAGCACCCAGAGGTCGAGTGCATTTGCCATACAGCGCAACATTCAGCAGGTGGGAGGCACTTTGACCACCTGGGGAGACCGGGAAATCGTCGGGTATACCGTGGAGACGACAGCGGATAATGTGGAGACAGGTCTGCGTTATATGCAGGATCTGCTGCAGCCCGCTTTCAAGCCATGGGAAATTAAGGATAATGCCAAAACAGTGATCAATCAACTGGATGCGGTCACCACAGAGGTAAGCAAATAAATAATTTAAATATAAATATAGAAATATAAATAAATAAAGAGAAAAATTTAAATAAATGTAAATTTCAAATTTAAATCCCAACTGTGATCTTTTGCAGGAGCGCGCCATTGAGCTGGTCCACAAGGCTGCATTCCGTCGTGGTCTGGGCAACTCCATCTACATCCCCCGCTTCCAGCTGGGCAAATTGTCCTCGGAGAGTCTGCTGCACTATGTGGCCGGCACTTTCTCCGCTGGCAACGCTGCTGTTGTCGGTGTCGGTGTCGAGAATAATCTGCTCTCCGGTTTCGCCCAGAACCTAAGCTTCCCCAGCGGCGGCGGCGGTGCCCAGAACTCATCCAGCTATTACGGCGGCGATGCACGCAAAGATACAGCCGGACACCGGGCCGTGGTAGCAGTGGCTGGCGAGGGTGGAGCTGCCAGCAATCAGAAGGAGGCTTTGGCATTTGCCATCTTGTCGCAAGCTGTTGGCGGCGGAGCTGCCACCAAACGTGGCAAGTCAGCGGGTGCCTTTGGCGAGGCTGTCAGCTGTGCTGGCGGAGATGCGCCCATTTCAGTCCGTGCACTCAACAAGAGCTATTCGGATGCTGGCCTCTTTGGCTTTGTGGCTGCCGCCGATGGCAAGGATATTGGCAAAGCTGTTGACTTTCTGGTGCGCGCTTTGAAATCCGGTTCCATCTCCGACAAGGATGTGGCCCGTGGCAAGGCACTGCTGAAGGCACGCACCATCGCCAAGTACGCTTCGGATGGTGGCCTGATCAAGGAGATTGGTCGCCAGGCGGCGCTGAATAGAACCGTTCTGGAAGCTGACGCCTTGGTGGCTGCCATCGATGGCATCTCGCTGCAACAGGTGCAGGCCGCAGCCAAGAAGGTCGCCGGCTCCAAGCTGTCCGTCGGCGCCATCGGCCACCTGGCCAATGTGCCCTACGCCTCCGATTTGGCATAAGTCTGTAGTTAATCGAACAACCCATGTAAAACCGTAAATGTAATTTAAATCCGTGCTGCAAATAAACCTGTTGGAAACCAAAACGAAAACGATTCACGAGCTGATCTTACTATATAGTAGGATACAACTGGAGATGAGGTCCAGCAGACAGTGAATCAATTAATTGATAGATAAATAAATATTGTGATCCCAATCAAAATTTTGATTTACTATGGGAAACTACAAAACGAACTTGGAAAATCGCTAAACTATTTTCAATGCAATCTGAAATTCTTATCCTGATCTGACTATATAGAAGACATATGAGAGACCCTAAGAGCAGACAACGAATGAATTGATTAACAATCAAGCAAATAAATATTGTTATATAATTAATCAACAAAATTAGATTCATTAAAAAACTAAAGCGATTCAGTTCCTGATTATGCTATATGACATCTGAAATTCTTGTTTCTTGAAACACTTTTCATTCATTTTTCAACAGCTGTTTTTCAATACTCATTAAAATATACTTTTTTTTAACTTTATTACAATCAATTTGTAGCAAAAGAAAACTTTCAAAATTAAATTTTAATCTGTTAAAATTAAAAAGAATTTGTTACTTTATAAACTGAGCGGTTTTTGGAATAGTTGATGTGTAAACATAATTAAAAAATACCCACAGCAAAGGGGGCTAGAGAATATCATATAGATATTTGATCTTTATATATACATACTGTATATATTTATGTATATGTACTTTTGATTGACCATCTATGAAACATTCTTGGAATTTGCAGGCGTTTCAGGCAGATTACATATAGAATATCGGATATATCTATGAATATATGTATTATATGTATATATAACAATTGGATTAGTTGACATTTGCTTCAGTTAACTAGACAAAGATGACGACAATGATGGCCACGAAGAGGGATATGATCAGCAGCCAGTAGCACCAGGTGCTGTCGCGTCTGTTCACCTGGCTGATGTTGCGCGTCTCTTGTTGCACGCCCAGCTCGACGCGACCCATCGTATTGGACAGATTGTCCAGCAGATCATTCTGATCCTCGACTTCTTGGCCCAGTTGTGTGGCAAGGTCGCGTTGACGCGATATTGTTGCTGACAGCGCCTCCAGCCCACGATTCTGATGATCCAGAATCTCAGCTTGCCGCTGCTGCAGCGAGGCAACATCGTGGGGAGGTAGCGGTTGAGGCGCAGCATTGCTGCCAGCTGCCTGCCAAAACGAACCGCTTGTCGTTGTCTGTGCCAGCTGATTAGCGCGCGTGCTGCTCGTGAAGCCCGCATCGATTTCGCGCAGTTGCGACTCCAACTTGTCCCAGTTGATGCGACGTTGCTGCAACTCGTGTTGGGGACTCGTCTCCCAGGTGATGGCATTGTCCAGCATCACGCGCAGATGCTTCAAATCCTTACGCAACTGCTCAATGCCCGCCTGTATGCTGTCCGTTAGCTGGACATATTCCCTGGAGTTGACCAGCAGCTGGCGGCGATCGTTCAACTGCCCCAAGATCTGGCGACGCAAACGTTCGCAGCCCTCATGCTCGATATCCCTGCAGAGTCAGCAAACATTTAGAATCTGACTGACATACAATAATTATTGTGCTCACCATGAGTCATGATCCACCAGCGACATGTTTACTTAGCGCATTTGTAAGCGTTCTTTTTTATGCGTCGTTTTCTATGGTTCTTTTTCCAATGTTATTTTTGTGCAATGCGATCAGCTGTGCACTTAACAGCTTTTTACAGTTGGTACTGTTATTAACAGATGGGCGCATTTTTGAATTTCGTTACAAAATGCATCTGTATTCATTTTGTGCTGCTTTTTTTTATGAAATCAAGTAAGAATCTAAGTTTGTAGCTGTAAATTGAATTTTACTGCTGCTGGCAGGCTTTTTAACCATCCACAAAGCGAACTGGTAAATTTACAAGCGTCAAGGACAATTTACATAAGCCAGGGCTGCATAAGCAAGCAAATCACAACAGCAGACAGCTGTTTGCTGAATCACTAAATTGCAGTTTGCTTGAGTTAAATGTGACTGTTGACCAAACACAGCTTGCGATAGGAAACTAGCAAAAATCGATGAGTCATTGCTTAGATGTATAATTATTTTACTGCGTGCATGTGCTGTTAACAGCATACCACGCTTTAGATCCCCACTTAACAGCCAGATAACAGCGTTAACCAACACTCACCCGCATCGTTGAGCTAACCTACCAACACTGACAACCAAATCATTATTTACGTTAAAAATAATTGTGTGTGCCGTGTGTTCGGATCATTGTTGCCTCTTCGACCGATTTTGAATTGAAAATCACAGTTATATGTTTTTGAAGCGCAGCCAGTGACCAGTTAAATGATTTACGCCCAATTCGGATACATTGAAAAATAACCAAAATTGTTACGTCACATGAAAATTTCGGTGTGCGGGAAAAGTGCTTTTGTTTTTGTTGACGATAATCCCCACAAGTAGCAGCAACCTTTTTATAGACGACGTCAGTGCAGCAGCAACAACAACAAAACAAAAAAAACTCATTGTATTTGTGAGTGTGTGTAACGAATAAAATGCTGCTACATAAGGACATAAAGTAGTCGTTGCGTTAAAATTCATGTTTATGTTGAACTGTCTATATTTTTTGAGGCTCCGATTTTCACTTGTAATTGTGATTTCTAGGCAGTAAGATCTCTAATAGTGTAAAATAGAAATAAAATAAAAAATAGTGTAGTTCAACTTTAAAATCGGAACCCCCCCAAAACACAAGGAAAACAGAAAACAAAACAAGAAAAAACCACCAATTACAATTTGCAATTTTACCGTTTTTAACCGTCATCGTGCATCCGTTAAACCTGCGCAACGTTCTTTCGTATTGAGTAATAACGTTCACGTTACGTCGCAACTACCAACCAAAAAAAGAAACATCGGCGTTCCTCCTGCTCCTGCTACTCCCTCTACAATTTGTTGCGTGTGTGCGTGCGAGTGCGACAGCAAAAGCCAAAGCAAGAATCTCGGGAATAACGGTGAGTGCGGGGGGCCATATTTTTTTTTTATTGTTTTTTTTGTTTTGGCATATTTAATACAATTGGCGGGCGAAAATTCTGATCTGCTGCATGCAACTCGTTTTCCTAAACACACGCATTTATGTGCATGTGTGTGTGTGCATTAAGCGGAAAACGTGTATTTGTTGTAAGAAAAACCAGAAAATCGAAACCGGGAATTGGGTCAGTGTGTCAAATGCGAGCGAGGAAAAAGGTTCTTTTTGCTTTTGCTTTGCCTGCTTCTAAAAAAAAAACAAAACAAGTCTTGGCTGCTGGCCGATTTGTTCTTTGCATTTAGTCAACACTTGACGCTAGGCGAACGGATGACTACCAACAGTGTTGATCAGACTACGCCAGAAAATAGCTAGTTTTTGTTGTGAAATTGTCTTAGCTTTAAATTTATTTTTGTTTCTGTTTTGACAGCTTTAGCAAGGAAAACAAAATACTTTCAAAAAGGCGATAAGTGTTGCTCAAACTTTGCAAGAAAAAGGCTAGTTTCTGTTTGGAAAATAGCGGAAAATAGCTGCCGTTAACGAGGTAAACCGTTCATAGCTTCTTTTGGCTGCAAAGAGCTGTAGATAATTGTTAACACTGGTCAGCATCCAAATGTTCATAACTGCATGCATGTGTGTGTGTGTGTAGTCTGATTGTCAATCGCTCGTGGTTTTTCTTTTGCTTGGCATTTAGTTGCGCTCGCTCTCTCCCTCTCTCTCGCTCGCTCTCTCTCATTTTCTATCGTGCTCGTTTTTCGGCCACTCGGCTTCAGTTGATCTTGCACTCTGTTGACGCCGACCACGACTGCAGCTGCGACGCATTTACCTTGAGCGGCCTGCACTTGTCGCGCATTCTCACTCTTTCTCTCTCGCTTGGTCTGCCGTTCACTGTTTATGTTACGTTTTCTTATTGGATTTGTTAAAAACTTCCAAAGTGGAGCCAAAAACACACCTTTCGAAATTACCAACCGGTGCTGGCCAGTGTTGTTGCTACCGAGTCCGCTTTTCATGTTTGCTAATAAAATTATTACAATTTATTCGACTGTTGCTAATGCGCTTTAAGGTCGCACTCCCAGTAAAACCGACAACCAGACGGACAAATGAACAGACGGACCCATTGCTGACCCATTAAAAAGTCGTCTTTCACATGATATGCGCCGCTTACATTTTGCGGTCCATTTAACAGCTGTTGTTGAGGTTAGGTTTGACTTTGTGTAATTTATTAGGCGGCAGAATCCAATTGGAGCGCGTTGAGTTGAGGGAAAGTGCTCAGCAAATCACAGATGCTCTTTTAAATTGTGTACATTTATTATGAATTAATATCCTTAATAAGCATTTTTCATAAATTCGATATCGCATTTTGTTTATGCAGTTATTTATATAATTAGAGCTTGCTACACTTTATTATACCCTTGCCAAACTGAATAAACAAGCCTAAAGAGTGAACAGGCCAGCATAGGAGTAGGAGTGAGAGTGAGGGAGAGGGAGAGAGGCAATAGCATAACACGCAACGGTGACGTTTGCTCTATTTAAGGCTGCGCTGCTTTTTACGCTAGTTCCAACTAGGAAACTGTTTCCTGTGTCGCCCACGCACTCTCTCCCTCTCTCTCTGTCTGTCTTTCACTCGCCCACTCTCGTTTGGCTCTCTTAACAGCCGACAGGCTTCGTTTTGCTCTGTTTAAGAGAGCGCGATAAGCTGCTGCTGCTTTAGGGTTGGCTACTGCTGCTGCTGATTTTTGCACTTAAGAGCAAAAAGTGGCTTTGATTTTTTGTGATTAAATTGCTGTTGTTTTTGTCGGGGGTGAGGGTGTACGAAGAGAGCGCGTCTGAGCAACTTCGTCCCACATTTGCATGTCGCTCTCTCGCTCTAGCAAGCATGCGGGATACCTAGCGCCAATGTTAACCTATATATTTTTTTTCTGCTTGTTTTTTCGCTAATACAACGGAAGCAAGCGAACAATCCCCAACCTCAACCCCACAAGCGACAGCGATTTCTTCAGCGCTGGCAGTTGAAGGTTCTTTTTATAATTTAAAATATTATTTTTTATTTTCCTTTTTGAGGCGACGACGTGCTCGTTGAGAGCAGTGACAGCAACAGAAGAGCGACGGAGGCAGAGGAATCTGCTTTTGTTGCCGTTGCTTTTGAATTTAATGTTAAGTATACGCATCAGTGAACTCAATTTAATTATCATGATTGTTTTTCTTTGCGCCGCTCTCTGTATGCTGAAATGCTAAAAAATTAAAATTTTCCAACTTCACACACACACACACACCGACACACACACTTACGTCCGGCTGTTTCATGCGCTGTTCCCAGGCAGATTTCCATCGCTTATGTAATCGAGAGCTTTACTAAAAAATAAAGAAACAATAAAAAAAACGAAAATAAAAACAAACGTAAAGTTGATAAAAGCGCTGGCCATAATTACGTCTATGTGTGTATGTGTGTGTGTGTGTGTGTGCACGCCCTTCGCCCAGTTTTTATCAGCGCCGTTATTTATGCGCCTCCGCCATGACAGATAGAACGACAGCAGCAGCGGCAGAGGGAGCAGCAGCAGCAGAGGGAGCAGCGTCGGCAGCAGCAGCAACAACAATAAGCATTTGAAGTGCAGCGTACCGCAAAGAGAAAATAAAAACTGGCAGTTGCTGCTCTTATTGTTATTGCTGCTGCTACTATTGTTGTTGTTGTTGCTGCTGCTGTTATAGAAGCCAAAAGCCCAAACGAAAAGCAATTAAGTCGCCATGGCTCATTGCACAATAAGCAAAGAATCAAAAAACGCACGCAGCTGCGGCGACGTCGGCAGCGGCAAACATAACTGTGTTTGCTTGGCCATCCATAGCGCAGCAGCAGCAGTGGCGTCGACGTCAACAACTCTAATCGCGAACGACACACAAAGAGAGAGCGACTGCGAGAGAGAGCGAGAGTGGTTGTGGGAGTTCAGTTGTTGTTGCTGCTATTGCTGCCTGCTTAATAAATAGGCCAAATATGTAATATCGCTAAAATGTGTTTATTGTAATCTTTTTCACACACACATACATACACACACATATAGACACGCTCTCGCACGTGCATTGCATCCCTCGCTAGAAAACAAAAAGAGCGCCAAAAAGCAAAGGGAGCTCAAGAGAGCGAAAGAGCCGAGAGCGCAAAGAGAGCCGAACGCCAAGCAAATGCCGAATGTTCGGCCGAACGTAGCTGCTAGCGCCGCTGTTGACGTCAGCGTCACTGCTACTGCTTGCTGCTGGCTGCCTTGTTGGGGGCCCAAGTTGGTCGCGTTGCGTTCGTCGTGTGTTGTTGGCTGAGTCGTTGTTCTACCGTCGTGATTGCAACACTTCTGCTTCTGCCACACACACACTCTCTTGCCGTCGCCAAGTCGTCGTCGTCGCGCACACAAAACGTTTTTCACGTTTTTTTCGGTTTTCACACACAAAAATATACATATATATATATATATCTAAATATATTTATATATATACAAGTTATACGTGAAACGACGTCGACGTCGCAGTCAACAGCAGCAGCAGCAAAACTCGTACGTTAGACGACATTTTAGTAGCGTGCACACGCTTGCCTTTGTATGTGTGTGTGTGCGTATGTGTGTGTTTATATGCCTCTGTGTGTGTGCCAGTTTTCGTGCGTTCTTCTGTGCTGCAACAACAACAACAGTTAACAACGAACGCGTCGTGTTTAAAAATATAAACTGCGTTTTTTTCGCCAAAAAAGCCATAAAAAATATAATTCTTTTTTTTGTTTTAGACCCGGCCAGACAATACTCAACGAAATTAAAATTACTATTTCGGCCAAGTGAGCCCAGGCAGCCAGGCGAATAGCGACAAAAACAGAAATCAGCGGCGGCCACAAATACATATATACATTTGTACATATCATATATATGTATATAAATTTATGTATGTGTGTGTGTGTATATAAAACACATGAACGTACTTGATTTTTGGCTGTGTAGCTTTAATTGTTGTTGCTGTTACTGTTGTTGTTTTGTTCTGTTGGCGATTTTCAGCGGAAAAAAACAGTAACAGCAACAATAATGTCGTGGCAAGTGTCAGCCCCAAAGAGAGCAAGGAGTTTATATTTTATGCGTGACACAGAA
The DNA here is from genome assembly GCA_035044105.1 of Drosophila nr. perissopoda 5 BK-2023a. Taxonomy (NCBI): domain Eukaryota; kingdom Metazoa; phylum Arthropoda; class Insecta; order Diptera; family Drosophilidae; genus Drosophila; species Drosophila nr. perissopoda 5 BK-2023a. The sequence continues at coordinate 10,073,324 of JAWNMK010000124.1, forward strand.
ATTTCCGTTGTTGTTGTTCTTGTTGAGAATTGTAACAATTTTTGTGTATACGCCAACCGTAGAAAAGCAAGCAACCCCTCCCTCTCCCACTGCCTCTACTCTCCCTCTTTCCCCCTCCCTCGCACAGCAAATAGTCACACAGTCATCGACGGCTCTCTCTCTCTCTCTCACTCTCTCTCTCTTGCTGTCCTTTCATTACGTGGCGTCGTCCCTTGTGTGTTGCCATTTGCACACGTTGCGTATACGTAACAACGTAGTGTGGCCATAAACAACAACAACAACTACACACATACAGACGCACGAACGCACGCATGCACACGGACACACTGACAACTCGATAACCGTTAAGTCCTTACGTTCTCTCTCACCCCCTCCAACTCTCTCCCATTCAGTCTTGCATAGGAATTTGCCATTATATATTCACGTTGGCATTTTGACTGCCCTTTGATGAGTTGATAAACGTATCAGATTAGACCCCCTGCTCCCTCTCACCCAATCTATTGACCTGCTGGCTAGCTCACACACACGCATGCACACGTACTAAAGGTTATTTTTTCCTAAAAAATGTGATAAAATATGAAAAATGTTATGTATTTTAATGGCAAAATAAATATTTAAAGCGCACGCGTTCCGGTACAACAACAACCACAGCCACAACCACAATAATAATAACAAAACACAAAAATAAGCAAACGGAAAATAATAAATAAATAAATTAAAAAAGGTGCTAATATATTTTGCTAACCAGCCCATAAAAGATTTGGGATCAAATCAAGCACAACATAGCCAAAAAAAAATAAAGAATCATTAACAAAGTTAAATAAAAAAAAACAAATCAAGAAAATCAACGAGTGGAAAATTCTACAGCACAGCAACAAAGAAGGAGTCAACAAAAAAAGCCAAAAAAAAAGGTAAAACAAAATGCGCTCTAAAAATATATTTATTTTAGTTGCATTTCAAATCTCAAAAACAAAGAAAATAAAAACAAAAACGTCGCATAAAATGAATGTGTGAACATTTGGGCGACAAATGCCAACCGATTCGAAAAAAAAATAACCCACGCGACGCTTTCAGCAGAGCAGAGCAGAACTGAGCAGCGGCAGAATCATCAACCAAATCGAAATCTTGTCGACTGCGATGGTGACTGCGACTAGGAAACGTGTCGCCAGGGACCGAATAACAAAAAAACAAATAGTCAGCAGCAGCAGCAGCACTCACTTAGGGAGGCACTGTTGATGTCTCTCACACACATACGGAGGGGTAGGGGGATAAGGGGTGCTCCCCAATGATCGCTCTCAGCATGCTTTTCCAATTCATTAGCATTCGTGCAGTGATGGGGCACTCTTGGAGCAAAGTGATTTCCTTTTGCCTCCTTAAGAAGGACACATCGAGAAGACCAAAATTTAATGATGATTTACAAAATTTGTATTTAAATTTTAAGCCGGAATCTCGTTTCCAACTTTGACTGTTGTATTTATACTTTGACAGTTAGATGAGCTTAAGGCATTTATAATTTTGTCCCGTTCCTAGAAGCATTTTCTTAGAGTAGAGCTTGTACATGAATTTCGAGCTGGATTAACGTTTCCAACTTTGAATGTAGTGTTTCGAACCATAGTCAATAAGTCCGAGTTTGATGATGAATTTAGCCATTTTATTCCTATCATGCCAGTGCTTGAATCAAGTGTGTTTTGTTTTGGTTTGTTTGTAAAGGATTCACGTAGATTGCACAAGGTGTATATATTATTGATCAGCATGTTCTTCCGTCTGTGTTTCCATGCGAACTAGAATCGGTCGAAAAATGAATGCTTGCATGAAAAACTTTCTTACTGCTAAATTTCATTAATATTCGATTAGCCTTTCCTTGATGTCATAATGTACATTAAAATGATGTCGTACAAAATGTCGCCTATTAAATTTTACATCCTAGAAAAACCAGCTTTTTTCCTCTTTAATGTCCGTGTGACGTAGATACGCATAAAAAATCAAAATTTTCTTTTTTGTTGTCGTTTGCACACAGTTAATGGACACAAACAGAGAGTGAAGAGGCTTCTACCTTTTCCAATGACTTTCTCGGGGCTGAAAAGGGATTACGTTTAAATCCAATCCTGTTGTGTTAGGCATTTTGCCACCTGCTGCCAGCCAGATTTTGAGCAGCAGCAGCAGCAGCCGCAGCGTGAAGAGCACCCTGTATAAATAAATCTAAAATTAAATGCGCCGCGCTGCGGTTGTCTTTCGGATTTTCATTGCTGCTTTTGCATCTTGTGTGTGTCGCTAGAAATCTGTGTTACTTTAGAGATTTTCCTTAGACTAAATACACACACAGTGCTAAAGTACTTTCTGTGTGTGTGTGTGTGTGTGTGTGTGTGCATATATGTTTTCATTTAATTTTGAGCCAAAAAGATACTTTTTGTGTTTTTGCGTTTCGTGCCAAAAAATAAGTCGTTTTCTATCTGAGAGAGTTTTTGTCGCCAACATTGGCGACAGCTGTTTTCCTTAGCCGGGAGCGGGATGGGGGGATGACGGACTACAGGGAGGCGTACTGACTGTCACGCCCCGGGCTTGTAGCTTTTGCTGTCGTTGTTGTTGCTCATAAAAATAAAATGCCTTCGAGCTGTTATCGAAATGCTTTTCCTTCGTCTTTTTTTTCGGGGTCTATATTTTGAGAACTGCTACGCATATAAGACTTATGCATTGGAGGGGAGGGATGAGGTGGATATTAAGAAAATCTGTGTGCTGCAACCCAAAACGAAAACATAATAAAATAAAGTAAATATCCCAAGGCGCTGAGAGAGTGGCAGAGGCGGTTTTGGGGGTTATAACTTTGACTTTCAGCTGGCATCGTTCCAATATCTCTGAAATCTCTGTGAACTTCAGCCACAGACAGCAGCTGCTGCTGCTCCCCCCACATGCAAAACAATATATGGAGAATATGAGGAATCGACCAACTGACCCGACTTCCATTTGCACTCTAGCGTGCAGGTAGATCCCAGCGACTGCCCACCTGCGCGCACCTGACCTCCCCTGCTCTCGCCCCTGCCTGCCAACGACCTAATCTCTAACTAACTGAATCGGCTGCGTGCGGATTTTAATGCTCAGCTACACTTGAAAAACTCAAAACTCAACAGAGATATGAGCGCTTGAAATACAGTATTTTATTTATATACAAAGAACGATAAGTTTTATCGATAAGTTTACTTGTTTTGCAAATATCAAGAAAAATCGATTAACCGTAGCCAGATATACATTTCTAACATTGATCATCTGTAAATATAAAGTCATCAAGAAAAACATAGTCTTGGGTTCAGGGAAAATTCTCATAGATTATTAGAGCTGGTGTTTGTTGGATTACCAAACGCAGTTCAAGTTTACTTCATTTATCGATAACTTTACCAGCTAATATCGATACAAAGCCACACCTTTTAAATATGCGTTTGGGTTATATTTGATCAATATTATTAAACTTCTCGCCGAGTTCTCTCGACTAAAACATTCTAATATCTTTTAGCCTCGTTTTTCGTTAAGTGTAACTGCTTTCAGATCATGGCCCGTGCACCACTGAACGCACCATGTTAGTTTTATTTTTCTTCTTTTTTGTAGGCTCTGCTGCGGGCATTTTTTATGATGGCCAACTGTATATGGCCAATTATTGGCCGTCGGCGCTTAGCTGCTGCCAACAGGCAGGCAGCTCACAATTTCCATACAATTTCATTCAGCTAACGAAGCGCTGAGTTTGCCTTTTATTTTACTACTACACAACTCAACTCAACTCAACTCACACAACGCAATACACACACACACACACACATCACACACCAACACACTTTGAGCCATGCTTCATTCATGCATTCAAACAAAAAGTTAATATTAGTTATCTGCATATTTTCACGGTTTCGGAATCTCGCTGCCCACTGGCGGATATGCACACACACAGATTACACACACACACACACTACACTTACACACACGCACAGCAAGACAAGTATCTGTTGTGCTTTTGAGAACTGTGGCAAAAGCCACCTGACGAAATTTTCAACAATGCTTCAAAAAGATACGTTCGCTGAGATTAACACTTTGTTGTATCTCTATGAAAGCGACCATGGATTATCGTGTTTAGCGGAAAATGTTTCTATTACGCCGTGAATTGTGGAAAATCATATATATATATTTTTTTGTATTTAAAGAAAATTTTTAAAGTGTTCCAGCAGTTAAATGTGTCAGCATATTTTCTAATTGTTGTATTGTCAGTTGTTTGCCAACGCATTTTCTTTCATTTTCCAACGAGTTTTCGAGAACAATTCTGAGAAATACTTAACAGCATAAATAAAACAATTTTCAGAAAATGTTTTCAGGCAATTTGTGTCTCAAAAGTTCCTAATAATGCTAATTATAGCTGCCTTGACTGCTTATAATCCAACTAATTTTGTTACAATTTTGGCTCCGTTTCCGATTCGGTTAGGAGAAGTGTAAAGATTTTGGCAAAGAATATGCATATTCCCATATTATTCAGTTACTTTCAGTTTCGGTTATTGGTCCTTAAAAGAGTTTAGTTTCCTTCGCCAAACCCCTTTTACGTCCAATAGATTAATTTCTGTATACGTTTTCGGTTATTGAAATTCGATTCTGTTTCTAAATCGTAATTCTTTTACAAAAATGTATATCGGAATGAATTTTCGCATTTAAACCAATTTAGATAATGCAAATACCATCCAATTATGTTGTACAACACATTTCCCAAATAAACGCCCACGGATATGCATCCATATATCTATCTAGACAGATAACTATAAAGAAAAGTGCCCATTTCCGTGCGTCTTTCGCATTTGCATAGAATACTCTGAAGTGAATCAACTGAATATTCAGATCGCATCTTATAAACACAGCCCTCCCCCCAAATCCCACCCCGCACGTGGCCTTCTCGACGAGTTTCCGGTTAGTCGATGCGATAATTGAGTTATTTTTTCTGGCTTTATTGTTCTCGATATTAGCCAGCTGTGCTAATGACAGAAATTGGTCTTCCAATACTCATTATGAAATTCAATGAAATTTGCGCGTAATTAACTTCATTTTCAAATAGTTTTTTTATTATATTTATTTTTGTTTATTTGACTTGTCAGCAGCATTTGCCGTTTTATTGACTTGGCTTGTTTGGTTTTCCAGCAATGCACACTCATAAATCATATTTGCTTTTATTTATTGCTGTGTTTTACGATGTTTTATATTAGTTTTTACAACTTAAAGCTTTTTCACTGTTTGTTTACCTTTCATGAGTTGTAAAGTTCCTTTCTCTCTCTCGCACTCACTCGCTCGCTCTCTCTCTCGCACTCGCTCGCTCGCTCTCTCTCTCTCTCTCTCTCTCTCTCTCTCTTTAATGCATACTCTCTTTTATGTAGTGAGACGCAACTCCACAAAATATATATATATATATATGTCTGATCAAACGATTCGATATACTCATGTTCGTCTGTTCGAGCTAAGAGACTTCATTTGGCATATTATTTCTCGTATACCAAGTTTTGGATGATTTCTCTTTATAAGTTTCCTCTTTGCTTAAATATCGATAAAAATCGATTACTATTTTTGGTCTGATAGGGTTTAATTCTCTGGGCTTACCCTATCCTTGTATTAAATATTGCCAGATATATATATATATATATACCCTTTTTTATTATTATTTGAATTAAGTTATTCAAAAATTCAAAAATTTCTAAGATTAATTCAAAAATTTCGCACTTCAATTCTCGCTAGAAATGAATTCAATTTTGTAGTAAATTATAAATGTTGTTTAAGCTCAAGAAAGAAAAACTGGGCCACAGGTCGCACTCGCAATGACAGACAAATAGCTTGCTAAATAGTTGAGCCAAAAAACAAATACAACGAAAAAAACGAATCGAAACGAAAACCATTTTTTCTTGTTGCTGTTGTTGTTGTTGTCGTTGTCGCTAAACAAAAGCGAAAATGTTGGCCGCGCATTTTGTCTCAAAATGCTGTTCGCAGGTGAATTTCAAGTGGTTAAGCGGCAAAAGGCGGCGGGGCGGGTGGATGGAGGGGAGTATATGCTGCTGTGTGTGGACGTGTCTGTACATGAACGAGCTAGATGCAAATGCAGTCAGCAGAGAAAAAACAAAAAGCAAAAGAAGAAGAGCAACAGCAATGGCAACTATAAAGGCAGCCAAGTTAGAGACGCTTTTGATGACGTGCTCTCAGCTGCGCTTTTTTCACTTTTACGACACGAACACACAGACACACTCGCTCACACACACACACACACTCGTACACACTCGCACACACCCGCACACACAGTGACACCCACATCTTTGCACCGCCATTGTCTGCACACATTTTCTTTTTGCATTTTAATTTGATGCCTTGGCCCAAGGAATGAAAGTAAAAAAAGAAGAAGAAGAAAGAACAGGCACACTCAAAGGCAGCTGGGGGTCTACAAAAATAGTTGGCAATAGCGCCCTACAATGCCGGGCAGGCAGGCAGGCAGGCAACACCCACTGCACCCCTAATCTCCTACCTTCCCCCGTGGCCCAGGCTCTTTGCCCAGCCAAGTCATACTTTTAGGCCATTTCTTTTTGCACTTTACACGTTTTTTGTTGCCTGGCTTGCCTTGTCGGCGTTAGCTTTCTCATGATTGCATTTGAATTTTTTGTTTGTACACCGCCTGGCCAATAAATTTGCATATGCCCATATTACGTATACGCAATGCATGGCAAGTAGAAGAAAACTAACAAATATAAACAATAAGTCAAAAACAGAATCGTTTTTTAATGACATAATTTGGCTTTGCATTTAATAATATATGTTGCTCTCGCTTGCTTGCTGTCCCCTGGCTATGTGCCACTTAAATCCTTTGTGACTCGCACACAGAAGGGGCAGAAGCTGCCACAGGAGGGGAGGCAAGAAGATACATATATCCCGCCTAGGCGTCATCTATCGCTCATACGCAGCGTTGTCGCAGCAGCAGCTTCCTTCTGCTCTGATGTTGGCAATAAATCACTTGCAAAATGCTTGGCAAACTTTTTGCCGAACCACACACACACGCACACACACACTCAGTGGGTGTGTTGTGTTGGGCTGCCTTGACAAACTTTTTGTGTGTGTACATTTTGCTGAGAGAAAATTGATTCAAATCGAGAGCGCTGTGCGGCAACTTTTTTTTTGATTTTCGGGAAGGCTTCTTAAAGTTTGCTGCGCAAATATTGGAAACCAGAAATCCAATACAAATACAAAGCAATATTAGACACAGTGTGTGTGTGTGTGTGCGGGTGTTTTAGTGTGTGTGTTTGAGGGTTACACACACATCAAACAATTTAACGCTGCTGCTGCAAAGTTTCATTGTTTCGCACAACTTTTGCCTTGGCTTTTCACACACACACACACTCACCCCACACCCACAAATTATATTTTATTTTTGTTATACACTATATACTATATATACACAGTGGTTGCCAGCACTTGATTAAAAACTTTGGCTTCAAGAGGTGCTTGGCATTAGCGAATAGCTATACAGCTTCTGCAATCTCCATTTTTCTACACAAAAAGTGCAAAACTGCTTAATATTAATAAACAACTTTGGTTTTTGTTGCCAGTATTTTTTTTTTTTTGCAATATTTTCATTATTCGATATATATATATATAAATATATAAGAAGGGTTTCAAAAATATTTCATTTAATATTAAAGCAAATGCAAAAACTAAGCTGAAGTAGAAGTAATTTAGTGGGTCTAAAATCGATTTGTATTTCGATAACTGTAAAGGTTTCGAATTGGCTCTAAATTATTTGCATTATTCCGCTTCCGTTGTGGCACTATATAGACCAATAAAAACGGTTCCTGACTCCCAACTCAAAATGTTGCATTTCCATTCTGAATTTTAAACGGGGAAAAATGCTTCTGCGGTTGATTTATATTGAGCAATTTAAAAAAATGCGATACTTAGCAAAAGTAACATTAATTTTGTGTAAATTACAAATATTAAATATAATGAATCCATTAAAATACATTAAAATGAAGAAGCTGAACATGAAAACTGAATTTAATCTGTCAACAGTTGAGCTTTGCCTTATCTTCCCAACTTTTCTCATACCGTTTTGTTGCCAGAAAAACTTAATTAAACTGAAAGATTAAGATCAAGTGCTTGGCTTTAAAAGCGCACAAATATTTCCGAGATAATTCTAAATGTGAAGCGACCACTGTATTTACATATATATATATATATATATATATATATGTGTGTGTGTGTGTATCTTTGTTAGTATTTTATTTTTGTTCTGGCTCGCGCTTTGTAGTTTGTCGTTTTTAGTCTTGCTGTCGCTGGTCGCTGCTGCTCACAGGATTATGGATTTTTGTGTGCCACACCGAACACCCAACCACACACACACACACAACCACACAGACACACACATTAGAGAGTAACAGGGTTTGGCAACGTGGCAGGCCATCAATTTTGCTGCTGAGGCTAAAGTCTCCTCGCCAGCTACTCAACGGGACCCGTCCCCTCATCATGATGATGATGTTTGTCTGTTGGTATGTCTGCCACAGCTACCTTCTACACCCTAGCTGTGTGTATGTGTGTGTGTTGGCTACAATTTCCTTTCACTTGACTGACATCCAAAGCAGCAGCAGCAATGTCCTCGTCCGAGTTCTCGTGTCTCACCCCAACCCCCCACGGCCAACCCCTTTCCTTCATCACGTCATCCACACACTCAAGGATTGTGTAACATGTTTCAGGTCCTTTTTTCGTTACGTTTTTGCTATTCTTGTTGTTGGTGTGGGAAGCGTTAGGTGAAATGGCAGCCACTTCCGGCGCGCTGTCAGTCAGAGCATCTGTGTGTGTGTGTTTTTGTGTGTGTGCCATTTTTGCGCTTTCTCGCATTACACTTGACTTGGCTGCTTTTGCTGCTGTTTCTGCTGCTGCTGTCTGCTTTTGGCCGCAACTTCAATTGACCTTTGACTGAGTGCACTGCAGGCAGTCGCCTGTCTTAACTCTTGGCCTGGCTTATAAGCAACACCACCCAGCAGCGCCAGTATTTTTTGGCCAACTTATTCGGCAGCACGCACACGCAGCCAAAAAAAAAATAAAAGTGAAGGAAATTTGCTCAACTTGTGTGTTTGCTATTTGGATTTTGGAAGAGTTAAACCTCTTGAGCTTTTGGCTAATTGTCCTTGTGTGACTTACATACGCTTATCAGCTCGTCGTCAAGCTTGCCCCACTAAGCTGCCCCCATCCCCCAACAATCCCCTTCCTGTTCTCTTCCTGCTGTGCACGTCGAGGCGCTGCTGTCTTCCTTTTCCCTTTGCTTCCTGTTCTGTTTGTCTTATCAGGCCTTAACTATCGCTTGCCTTGGTTTTTTACCTTCACCTCCTGCAACACCCCCTTATACACACTCTCTCTTTCTTTCTCTATATATGTATATATCCATCTGTATAGCATTTTACTGTATTTCGGCAAGGACACGCCGTCGGCGCTCAGGTGAACATTTTACTATTTTTATCTGGCAACTTTTTGTGTGTGCATCTCGTTTGGGCTGTTTCATTTACAGCCCCCTTGGGGTGGTTTTACTCCCTCCCACTCCCCCTTCCCCGCTCACTCTCTCTCCCACTTTTTTATAGGTCAAATGTCGACTTTAAATTGCTCCACACTTCCGCTCTCTCTCTTTTTCTCTATCTTTCTTTCCATCTGTTTGCCGTCTGCTTATTCGATAGTTTGGCGCTTCCTAATTGCATTTGCACTAATTGCCCAAGCTGCGCTTGAAATGTGCCAAAAAATAAAATAGCGCACACAAACCAGAAAGACAAAAGCAACATTATAAAAAAAAGTGAAAAAAAAAACAACTGAAAAAGCGTTGAACGTTAACGGGAATGTCTGAAATGTTGTTTTTGGGGCAGCAGCAACGGCAGCTAATTGTTAAATTGTTGCATGGCTGCATCTGATTCGGAATCTGGTATTGCTCTGCAGCCAATCAAATGCCTTCACATGCAGGCTAATACATGAAATATCTCTCTCTCTCTCTCTCTTCATTCTCTCCATCTCACTCTCTGCTCTCTTTCTCTCTCTCCCTCTATCTGTGTATGTGTACAAGCCTCAAGTCCATTTGCAGTTGTTAAATACATTTTTGATGAGTACATCAGCTCAGCACACACAGGATTTGTCCGAAGATTCCCTAATTGAAAATGGAACATTTCACAATAATAAATTATTGCTCATTGTAGCTTGTCAGAAGTTTCCTCAACAACACATCGGTTATCAATAATACATATATAGACATGCATTTATTATTGATTAATAAGCATCTCAACGGTAGATGATAAATCAAATTTTGGAGCAGAAACCTTCAAGCTCTGATGGAATAAATAAAACTCCACAAATTGGAGCTCTTTAAGAAATTAAGAAAATTAAATTGTTAAGGCTTAATGGTTATATATAATATAATAATATGCAATATATATATATAGATTTTATTCAAAGTCTATATAGATAAACGATATTATTGACAATCGAGAGCATATTTATTTATTTACATAACAAAAAGCCATTTCGTCATTTTCAAATCAATGCTGAGCACTTATGATTAGCTATCGCTTATCGATAACGTTATAGGTAATCGATCACTCTATTGTAGAGTATCGCATAGCTGAATATGGGAATATCGTGGAAAAACCTGTGTTATCTGAGTTGTTATTATTAAATTCTTTGGTGATCCGTTTTCATTGGCATAACGCGTGCAATTTTCGCTAGTGGAATTTGTGCAATTTGGTCGAGTGATTGCTGCTGGCCACACAGATTGACTGGATGTTGAGGGTGGATGCTGCTGATGTGATGTGAGGGGGTGGTGGTGGTTGCTGTGGGAGTATTTTCTCTTGTTGGCGGCTGGTGTTGATTAAATTCCGCTGATAGCGTTAATGTTGTCATGTCGCCGTGATTATCCGGTTGACCTCTATTGCCACTCGCTGCGCGCTGCTCACTGCTCGCTGCTCGCCAGCTTATTCTGTATGAAAATAAAGCTCTCTTTTTGATGGGAATTTTAATAATGCAGCAGAGCTGCTTATACATTTTAACGACACGACACTTCTCTAGCAGTCAAATATATATTGGGTATCTTTTGTTTATTGGCCAGGCCGAAATGAAGTGCGCCTGTAAATAATTAAGAACGCAAAATTTGAAATTGTTTGAAGAGCGGGTGCCTGAAGATGCGGTGGAGCAGCTGCCCATGATTTATGTCAGGGGCACTTTGGGCCATCCACGAATACATCCGTTGGGCATCATCTTTCAGTGCATAGCTTTTAGTTTTCACAATTTTCGACAAAAACAAGCAATGTGGGTGTATATCTATACATATATATATATATATGTAAATTTGACAGAACTGCTTGAGATGTTTTCAGCGTCACAAGAGAAAAATAATAATAAAAACAAAAAAAAATAAGAAACTAAAAAATCAATTTATATTTGCTCTTAGATTTTTCGTGCTAAAAATACACAGTTTTTCGTGTAGAAATCGTTTTGGAAATGTGACGCGATTAAATGAGTGAAAAATCGTTGCATATAACTGTATCTGTATCTATATCTATATCTATATCTATCTCACATTTATATTTAGTTTTTATCTTTTACATATATATATTTCATGGTAATTTATTAGCGTTGATTTATGAGCCAAGAGCTGGCACAGATAAATTGAAGCCAACAGTGAGCAATAATCACGTGTAGACACAATCATTAGAGCTGACCAACACACACACTCACACACACCCACTTATAAATGCATACATCTAATATATATATATATATGTATATATATATCTAAAGATATCGAAAGCGCTACTCAATTTGGACTTATAGATTGTTAATGAAATTCTAATTATGTTTTTATTGGTGTATGTGATATACAAGTTGGCGATAAGCAAACAACACACAAATATTGTTGCTAGCTGGTGGAATGAATGGCCGAGGGGTGTGTGTGTGTGTGTGTGTGTGTGCACAACATGTAAATAGTGCATGTATGACATGTATTATATTCACTCGATGCGAGTTTAGATACTCTAGTTTCCTTGGGCAAACAATGTTGAAGGTAGCTTTAATTATTGCTTGTTGCCAGGTACAGTGCACACTCGCATAGCAGAATAAATAAGATGTATTATTTGTAGTGCTATTTTGATTGGCATAAACAGGGTGTCAAACTGGAACCGATTCGCGTGTCGAAAACGAAATGCAACATTTTTGAAGAACCGGGAAGAGATATTATTTTTGACATTAATATCACAATATTTTACACAAAGCATTTCTGTCAGTTTTTCTTATCGAGCGTCTACTGTGCTCAAAAAGATTTTAGTTATAGTCTAATTTGCTTGAGCAAACATGTTAAAGGTGGACTCCAAATTGAACTCTGCCTCTATATAATATATGTAGTTAAATGCTATATAGCATATGTATCTGTGTCTCTGTGCATCTGCTAGATACATTATTTTGGCCATTTCATTATTGCTGCTGCCGCTGCTGTTGATAGTCAACTTTGTGTGTGTTGCTTGGCTTGGCTTGGCTGCTGTTGTTAAATTTAAACTCTCTGCGCTATTTTGTTGCCGCCGCCTGAAGGTGAATTTATGGCGTACACATGTGTCGCCGCTAGAGTCTCTCGGGCAGAGGCTGCTGCTGCTGCTGCTACCTCAGCAATGTGTGCTCTCTCTTTCCATCTCGCTCTTTCTCTGTCTCTCTCGGGAGCAGTGTCGGACCGTCTTTCGTGTGACATATGTCGGCGCTGCTTGTGCCAAAAATAGATGCATTTCGAAATGTAGGGGGGCAATTTTGTCAGAGAAAGAAACACAGACAGACGACGACGACAAGATCAGCGGTCTCTGTCGTCTTCTCTACCTATATCAGCTCTCTATAACAATTGCCTAGAAATTTAACTCACACCCCTCTCTCTCTCTCTCTCTCTCTTTCTCTATATCTCATTCTCTTTACAGATTTGGATCTAGCAAACATAGCATTTCTTTCATCAAAAATAAAAAGAAACACTCGGAAAATATAATAGAAGTGAAGCTGAACAATAATTGGGACAAAAAAGCAATAAGAGAATAATACATGGACGTGACGTTTTAGCCATAAAAAAGAGATACCTAAGTAGAACAAAGAAGTCAACCAGTTGTATGTACATGCTGCATAACTGATCCTTGCGCAGAAGTGAGAGAGAGAGAGCCTGAGCGAGCGAGAGAGAGAGAGAGAGAAGAACGCCACGCAGCGTTTTTCATTGGATTATTTCACAAGCCCCCACGTTAACAAAGAACAGCCTCACGATTCTGCCCTTCGGCGCCAACTTTCGTCTGGAGACGACACCAGCCGAGATGCACAAAATCTCGGCTGCACCGACAGCGGCCTCAGCGCCCACGGCGGGACTGGAGGCGCCGCTGGCGGCACCCAAATATGGCACACTGATACCCAATCGCATCTTTGTGGGCGGCATTAGGTGAGCTCTTGTCGCAGAGAGGAGATCTTCCATAATCCTTGATTAATCTTCAATTCCTCTGTATCCTTTAGCGGCGACACCACCGAGGCGGATCTGACGCGTGTGTTCAGCGCCTATGGCACCGTGAAGAGTACAAAGATCATTGTGGATCGTGCTGGCGTTAGCAAGGGCTACGGATTTGTCACATTTGAGACGGAGCAGGAGGCGCAAAGACTGCAGGCGGAGGTGAGTTCAAAGTTCATATGCTAATCTTGCTAATGTCGCCTGTGTTAATTTCTATCGATTAATTATCGATTATGATTTTACAATTTCTGATGCTTTTTGTGTACCGGGAAGAGTCACTCACACCACACACACACACACACTCTACACACACTCTCCACACACACTACAAACTCACAACAAAATAAGTATGAACTGTTATAATGTGACTCCGATCTTTTAGGGCATTACCTGACCCACAGACACCACCACGCACACACACTACGAATACCACTAAGTACAGACAGCAGCTGTTCCTCCCTCCCACCGACACGCACACAACACTCTGTGTGTGCGTGTGTGTGTGCGCGTGTGTGTGTGTGTGTGCGTGTTTAGTGCAACACACAACGACGCCGCCGCCGTCCACAGCCACTGAGCGTGTGCCTCCTTTGAATCAAGATCAAGATCAGATCGTACAGATTGCGCGTATATGCCAACGATATTTCGATATCGATGATTATCGATTGTGTATCGACGACGGTACGGACACACGGCACTCTTGTAATTCTTATGTATTTCTGTATTTTCTTCTAATTGCGTTTTTTGTTGAGTTACGTTTCCGAGTTACGTTTCCGTTGCGTTACGTTACGTTACATTTACATTTACATTTACATTCATATACATATATGCAACACACACACACACACACATACACACGCACATACAAGCACATATACATATATACTACAACTACACTTTTAACATAGTTCTAGAACAACACGAGAAAGATTAGCTGACTTCGGTGTGCCGAAGTCTACATAAAATACCCTTGCAGATATATTTTCAATGCCCAGATCAACCTAAGTATTGTCCGACTGTTCCTATATAGTTATCTTGGATACTACTAACTCTTGTGGCTTTGGTTCACATATCTTCATAAAAGATCTCATCATTCTGTTTACTCAGAACCTATATTCCAGATCGATAACTTTCTCGATAACATTCTGACAACATAAATAATAGTATTCTCTGCAAGGGTATACGAAAATTTCATTTTGTTAGCTCGTTAGCGACGGCTGTCCGTCCCCGTTCATTTCTTGTGTTCTCACCGTACAGTTGTGTCCGATAACAACAACACACATTTGTTATCGATAACCCAAGCAAAATGAATTGAGTTGCCAAGTTGGAGTTGAAGTTGAGTTCGTTGCACCGTTTGTTCTATTTATACATTGTTTTTTCAATTATTTATTTTTACCTATTTTGCGCAAATTAATCAATTAAACAATTAGCTACAAATTGCCTACGCCTCTCGGTCTTCTTTATATATATAGAGAGTAGACCTTATATACCTTATATAGACCTAGACCCTAGAGCGTTCGTTGCATATATCATTTCTGCCGTTTGTTTGTCACCTATGTAAATATATATTTGATCTGAATTTGTTTTCGATTTCAACTTGTTTTGATTTCACCTAATTATAATTTCTCGCATCCAAATGCAGCCCATGCAGGGCAAACTGAGAGGGAGAGAGAGAGAGAGACAGAGAGAGTGAGAGAGACTGAAAGGGAAAGAGAGACAACCATAAAAGTTCATTGGACGCGCCTACTGGGAACAATCCCACGCGGAGCAGTAGTTTCCCTAAACCGAAACCCGACCAAGTCTAGCTATAAACGAGTTATCCAAAAGTTGTTGCTGTGTCTTGCCTAAATAAAGCCAGGTTCTGGGCTCGGTTCAGCTGAGCCCAGCTGGGATGATGAGTGTGGAACCTTATTTGAAATTGACGCATTTCGATTAGGGAGAGTTGCATAATACGCAGCTGTCAATGCTACACTTAAAGAAAAAACAAGTGTTAAACTGCAGCTAAGTAACATTTTTGAGGGTCCAGCTATAATTTGAATTTCGAGCTAAAATCGGAATTATTCTAGAAAAAACCCTGGTTTTGAGAGTCGGCTTAGTTTTGAGTGTGCAAATTTTGACTTATCCCTAGACTTTTTGAACCTAGTGTAATTTTAATATGAATTGCGAGCTAGAATTGCATTTTCCACTTTAAGTGCAGTATTATTCTAGAGGTCGAAGCATGAATAAAAAGCACTGGTTTTTCAAGTTTGGACCAAGTTAAGACTTTCAAAAGTTTTGAGCCATTTTTGAGGCAAACTTTTTGACAAGTATAAATTTTAGATTGAATGTTAAGAACAAAACTTGAGGAATTCTATACCGATTTTCTCCGGGTGTATTCACAACTCTTACAACACCTCTCTCCTTGTCTTTGTCCCTGTGTGGGTCTTCTTTTGTGTGTGTGTGTGTATGTGTGTGTGTGGCATACATTAAGTGAAAAAGTTTTCCACTTGTCATTAAATGTGCATTGTTTTTGCGCTGCTGGCGCTTTGCACATTTTCAGTGATGCACAATCAAGGAGAGCAATTTGTGTTTCTGTGTTTGTGTTTCATCTGCTGTGTGTGTGTGTGTGTGTGTGTGTGCGTGTCCTTGTATGCTAACATGCTCTAACAACAGATCCTCTCTATCCCTGCTGGTCCCCCTCAGGCAGCTACAACCAGAACAATAACAACAACGACAACAACACCAAGCACAATAGGGGCTGCCGTGGCAACGTTTAACGAGGTTTTAATACTAGCAAACACACACACACAAAACACACACTCAGACACACACACACAAGTAACCCAGACATAAGCACACACTTGCACTAATTTAATTTCGCTTAACCAAAAAAAAAATTTCATTTTGTGTTCGAGTTAAAGCGCTACCAAAATATGCCCCAAATAGAGTCGAAGCCGCCGCCTGTGTTAGCCAATTAGATTGAACCTTCTGTTGTCCCACAACAAACAACACCTTGCAGTTAATTACAGAGTACCCTTACACACACTCCCACACACCTCGACTTACACACACTCACACCCATTCCTCCTTTTGGCATTCACTAACTTTTGTGTATATGTTTTTAATGTCGCACTAAATCCACATATTGGTATACATAATTACACACCCCATACCCTCAACACACACACACACACACACACAAGCACGCACACACTCGCACATTTGGGGAAACCGCTTGAAGTCCTTTGGGGCACTTCACTTCAAAGCGCTCTTTTTACCACAATTGAATTGTTACTTTCAAGCCCGACATTTTTGAATGCGTTTATTAATGCGCATCTCAAATGTCTGAGAACTGACCAGAAAGTGTCCTGGGATTGTTGTGGGAGTTGTAGAGGGGTGAGAGGAGGGGAAGCTTTCGCCTTTGTCCTGGGCACTTTATAAATGTTTAAGGCACTGGACTGAGAGCACACTCTCTCTCTCTCTCTCTGTTGTTGTCCTTTTCATGTGGCAGCCACAGAGAGTGACAGAGGCAGAAGCGGGTGAGCCGGAGGAGAGGAGTAAGCACACAAAAGACGCCCAGCATTGAAGCCCCGACTGAGAGGGTTCTTAATTAAATTCGCCCAAGACAAAAGTGGGTCGTTCTTCGTCCTGCATACAAGATAAGGGGGGTGGGGGGGAGAGCGAGTGTGGCAGGGGCAACTTTTTCTTTTTGTTTATATATATAACTGTGGCTCGGCCTTTTGTGTTATGGACACTTATCCTTGTGTCGCCTGACGTCTTTTATTCTGCTGAGCGACTGTTTGTCCTGCGGCGGTCAAAGGATACGGTTAAAAAACAAGAAAAAGCAGCGAAATAAAGCCTCGAGTCGTTTAAAAACTTTAAGCAAGCAAAAGCAGCAGCAACATTTGCTTAGGACTCGACAACCGGGTCTCTGAGTGGGTTTTGTGGGCTAAGATGGGTGCCTGGGGGGGGTGGCTTGCCTTGGGCGCTCGGCTGCCTGTTGTGTTGCCCCATTTATGAGGGCTTTTCATGCATTTCAAGTGCAAATTGCTGCGGCTATCAGCGCCTAATTGCCAATTAAGGATAACCCGACCCACGTTACCAACAACAGGTCCTGCTGGACAGTAAGACGGAAATTGAACGGATATTGACTGCAACTGAACAACTCTTGTCCATAGCAAATAAATTTAATTTAATGATATCGATTACAACTATCGATAGCATTTGAAGTGTGTTCCTCCAGCACAACTCCAATTGACAGCAACTGAACTGAGTTTATCGATAGCTTTTGCATATATATTATTTAGAACTACCATTCGAATATAGTTTCAGTATTCTGTTTCGTTGTGACACTACATAGACCAGTAATATTAATTTATGTCATTGTGAATTTCAGCATATTGAAAACTATCGATAGGTTTCCCGAACAGAAATTGATAACTAATCCAGTTTAATGATTTGAGGTATTTGAGGTTAGCTTTTGAGTGCTGTTTATACACACGTAACTTATGTTTTAACTGTATTATAATAATTTTTATAAACTTTGGTGTTGGTTGTTACTTAATTAAAAGCAATAATGATTCTAGTTCGTTATTTGAATTGATTGTTGCGGGTGTTCGATTGATTGATTGATTGATTGACGGCTGAAATGGATGAATTGATGATAGCTTCAATTTTATATAAAAACCGCTTTTATTTTTTACATGTTTTCTTTTTAACTATTATTATTATATACGTTTTTGTTGATTTCACGATGAGTTGATGTTGTTTCCTTTGATTTACTTGTGCCGCGCAGAAAAGAACAAAAGCAAAATCAAAAAAATACAACAAAAAAAAGCCAAAATTCGATAATGCATATTTTAACCAAGCAAATTCCAATAAGAGTTTCACAGTACATGACAATTTGTAATAATAATAAATGCCTAAAAACTATTTACTATCTTAAACTATATATACTATATACAATACACACACACACTCACACACAAAATAATCTTAATTTTTGGTAATGGTATTTTTCATATTTGGCTTGGCACGTGTTTTTCTTCAATCTTTTGGCCACATTTTTGGGCCTCTGCCGCCGCCATACAAAAGCAAACAATTTATAAAAAAAAAGATCCAAAATCAAAAATGAAAATGGAAAAGAACTGACACAAAAATTATAAAGTTCAAAAGACAAAAGCGAAATGCGCCTTTTATTTAATTTTCTTTACATATGTTTTTTTTTTATCTTTGAGAACTTTTTTGATGCTGCTGCGTTCGATTTGAATTTGAATTTCCAATTTGAATTTCGTTTGGCTGTTGTCTGTGTTGATGATGATGCCACAAACAACACACACACACACACCAACAAGTTGTTTCTACCACAAAAACTCTAATCCATTTTGCCACACTACAAATTGCTTTCTCTCTCTCTCTCTCTCTCTCTCTCTATCTCTTCCCCGCTCTATCTCACAGGGTGAGTGCGTTGTGCTGCGTGACCGTAAGCTGAACATTGCGCCCGCTATCAAGAAGCAGGTTAGTTGGGTATGAGAATATATAAATTGACCTATATATGTATGGCCAATAATGGAGTCAACCCCTTCTTCTATAGCCCAATCCTCTGCAGTCGATTGTGACCACCAATGGAGCTGTCTATTACACAACCACGCCGCCAGCACCGATGAGCAATATACCGATGGATCAGTTTGCCGCTGCCGTCTATCCGCCAGGTGAGCGAACGTTTGATAAGATGCATTTCGATTATATATATATATAGAGTGTGTATATATAGAGTGTCGTGATTTAAGTTCAACTTATCGAGTTATTTCAGTTTTAAAACGATAATTTTCTTTTTTATATTCCATTTTTTTACTCTCCATATCTTCTCAACACTACAACAACAACAACAACTATAACAACTTTAACAACAAACAATGTTACGCCGGACAAATTAACCACAACTAGTTACTGACTTTACAGCCGCTGGCGTGCCAGCCATCTACCCACCTTCAGCCATGCAATATCAGCCATTCTATCAGTACTACAGCGTGCCAATGGTAAGTTAACCTAAAACTCCTCAACATGCACAATTTGTATCCTAAATATATTGCCAGCTTAAGTGTGGGGGTTACGAAATAAAGAGGGGCTACACCTTAAGGGAATAAGTAAATTGCGTTTTACGTCGTTCATAATAATCAAATTATAATAAAAGCTGTGAATGTTGATCTGGAAAAGGTATAGATCAGCTTCACTAGTACAGTCGATATAGCCATGTCCGTCTGTTTGCATTTGAATAGCTCTATGAGAAAGAATTTAATATAATCAGAAACTTTCAGGCTTATCAAGTAGTAGCTATCCCAACCAAACTGAACAGTAATGAGTCTTATTATGCTTAGAACATTTTGACTAAAAATCAATCACTATTTCAAATAGATTTCTTGAGAACTATTAATGAGAACTAACTTGAGCTAATGCCTCAAATTTCACAGTTATGCATTTTAGACAGAACGACAGTAAAAACAAATTGATAGACTATCTCTCACTAAAATGATTAGTGCGTTTCGAGCATAAAGCAGCGGACAGCAGCTCTTAGAAAGTCACTCTTAGAAAGTCGCCATAAACGAAATATTCCCTTCACTTTGATGGCCAATGCAATATTTGCTTCGCTTTTGTGTTGTACAAATTTCAAATTTATATTTACGTCTCAAATAAAATGTAAAATTCTTTCTTTTTTTTCTTTCTTTCTTTTGCAGAATGTACCCACCATTTGGCCTCAGAACTATCAAGGTAAATAAAGTGCAGTGCTCTCTTATTCGCTCGCTCTCTCTCTCTCTCTCTCCTCATTGGGCGAGCTAACTATATATCACTCTGTCACGCTTCCACTGCCTGCTCTCTCTCTCTATCTCTATCTCTATCTCTCTCTCTCTCTCTCTCCTATCGAAACACACTGCTCGTGAATTTCACATTTGTCCTGAACGCTTGCTCAGCTCGCTGTAAAATATATTTGTCGTATTTTTGCTGTAGTATTTTGACACAACACCTCTTTGAGTATACGCTTTGTTTTCTTACTTTCTTTCATTCTTTCTTTCGGTTCTTGCTGCACCAACCAACAACCATCCAATGCCGTTAAAAGGTTAAATTAAAACCAAAACTACAACTACAACTACAACTACAACAACAACAACATCAACAACCAGAACAACAACAACAAACTAAATTTTCGTAGTCGCCACAATTTTACGTTGAGAGCTGCCCGAACAACAACAACAACAACCACAACAACAAGAACTATCATCATAAGCAGATGCAACAACAACAACAGCAACAACAACTACAACAGCCACTAGAACAACAACAACAACAACTACAACAACGATGCTGCTCTCCCCCCGCACTCCACCACAGAACTCTCTGTCGTTGTCAACTACAACAAATTTTTGCTTTAATTTAAATTGCTAATTTAATTTAGTTAATATATTTTATTTATATTTTTTTAGTTTAACATGCATTCGCTCTAGGCGGTTAAATATTAGTTAAATGCCACGCCCCCCCGCCCCCAACATTTTATTGTATTGCTCTGGGGTGCAGTAGGAGAATTAGCCAAAAAGAAACGACAACAAAAAACATCACAAAAAAAAACCAAACTTAAATTTTTTTTTTTTTCTGTTTTCTTTATTTAGTGGTAGAAACTGCGTCATTTATTTGATTAATTATTTGTTTTTGTTGTATGCTTGTTGTGCATATAAATACATATATATATATAGCTTAAATATATATAATACAAACATATGTAGTCGGCACACATACATACTCACACACTCTCACACACACACACATACACGCCCAGTTATTGTAGACGAATGTGTTTGAAATATGCAAAATATTCTTCGACTATTTCTTGTAGGCATTTATCCCTGTTAACTTTGAGGATGCAGCAAGCAAGCAACAACAACTACAACAACAACAACAACAAACTACAAATACTGATGCTACTAACTACAACAACAATAGCAACAACAATAACAACAACAACTACAACCTACAACAAAGCATTAATAGAATTTATATAAACAGCAGCAGCTGCTAAAGCAATAATAAATTTATAGATACATAGTTTGAAAATCCACCAAGGACACCAAAACACACACACACACACACATCTACACACACACACACACTGACATAGAGAGTGCTGTAGAATAAGCAGCTTATGTTTTCAGTTGATAGAACAGACTAAAGTAGAAGGAAATGGATGGGATGGAACCATTTAATAATATGCAATTAATGAAGATGGGCAACTGAAGCTGACAGGTTGAGAGACGGGGCGGGGGTGATTAAGTGGGAAGGTGGTGAAGTAAACAAATTTTGAGGGTACTCGCAACGTGGGGGTGGGGGGGGATTATGGCCAACGAAAGTTGCAATACAAAGCAGCAGCTGCTGAATAAAAAGACAGAAATAAGCAGAGAAAAAGCAGCGAATATGTAGAAAAAATATAATTTTGAAATATTTAGCACAAATATAACAGAAACACACACACACACAGACACAGACACAAGAGAGAGTCAAGTCAGCTAGCATATAATTTATTAAAGATCAAACTGCATCAATTATATATTGCAAGGGAAGAAGGAGGGGGGTAAAGAGAGGAGGGGAAGAGGTAGAGAATGGAAAGCAGCTGCACAAAACGCGGGCAGCAAAACGAAAATTAAAGACATAAATTATGCATAAATATTAATTTATATAAAATACACACAAATACACACACACACACACATACACACACATATATACATATATTATATAAACACACATAAAAGTAACTGTAACTGTAAATGATAACGTTAACTGTTATACACATACAGCGATACAAAGCAAAAAGCAAAAAAAGTAACTAAATACTAAAATTAAAAGAAAATGCAAAAAAAAAATGAATAAAAACCGCAGCACAAAGCATGCGCGCAAGCTAAAAGATACACACACACACACCCACACGCAAACAAACACACATACTAATATATATATATATATATTATATACACACATATATATATAAACATACATATATACCTAAGTTATATAGAATGTATTTGTAAGCCAAGCAAACCAGCAAACTGAACGAAATTGTAAGAGAAATAAAAAACGAATTAAAATACTAAAAAAAAAAGAAGAATAGTAAAGGAGAAGGAGGATAAACTAGCGTAAGAGATGCAAAAACAAACCTATACAATAAAGATATTCAAAATATATGCTAGCTAAAAAAAAAAACGAGCAACAAAGTATGAAAAGTATATATACACACATATACCGTATACATATATATATACATACATATATAATATATATTATATACTAATTATATGCCTAGTACATAGCCAGAAAACAACAAGAGTAAATAAAAACATAACTAAAGCAATACATAGACACTCAGTAAGTGCGTGTTACACGAGTATTTAGCTAAACAAAAACGAAAAAAAACAAGAAAAAACAAAAACAAAATGCAATAAAAAAAATACTGAACTAAAAAACCTATGTATAAGAAAACGTGAAGAAGAAGCAGAAGAAAATCTCGTCAAAAACGTTGTTTTTCCATTTGTACGAAATGCATATTGAAATCTTTTTTGTTACGGATCTAATTGTTAAATCTTGGCATAAAACTAAATTAAATGATAATTATTTAAAATGAAAGGGGCTGGGCTCAACTCAACAGCGACCGCGGCAACGATACTCCCAATTCCAAGAATATTAAAACAAAACAAAAAAAATTGGTGCATAATTTGGCTAAGAACAAATTATTTATATGTATATTTTATGAAGGTCACATTTGCCTTAACAAGAAAAAACACAACTACAACAAAAAATAACAATTAAATTATTTGTCCACACACACACACACACAACATGCACACCAAAAACAAAATCGAACCCAGAGGTTTCACAAAATACCTGCAAATTGAAGCAGTCGCCACTACCACCACCACCACACCCATACCCACACTCCTTTCCTCCACCCACTTCCCCGTCGCCGCGGTCGCCGGCTTGCCTGACTGCCCCGCAGATCCCTTAAAAAACTTGTTGACAAATTTGTAACGTTTAAAACTCAATTGTTGCATAGTTTAATACATACAAAAACAAAAGAAAAAAAACTAAAAAAAAAAAAAAACATTTTTAAAATCGAATCGTAACAATAATTAGAAATGGCAAAAAGAAAAAAAAGAAACAAAAACCAAACGAAAATAAAAGCAATAATTGAATAATTGATATGCTCTAGTTGAAAACTACATCCACCAGATAAGCCCAAACACAACACACACACACACACATCACATCACTCACACACACACACACATGGAGTGTACTTAAGCCAGTCGAGGGTTTTTCAGCACTCACAAAAATGCGAAATAGTTTTAGGTTATGAATTTTTGTTAAGCGGACAGACTTAGTTTTAGCTAAATGTCCTATTAGTACTGGCATACCCAACACACACACACACACACACACACACACACACACCCAACACACAGACACATGAACCGCAACTAATAAATCCAAGGCATAACTTAAGATATATACGTGATATTTTGAAAAACAAAAAGCAAAAATTCATAAATAAATGGTTTAGGTTTAAAACAATATTAAATATATATATATATATATATATATATACAAATGGCATAATTATTATGAACATTTTTGCTGACATACATACAAAAAAAAAAAGAAGAATAAGATAAAAAAAAAACTGTTTGTAACTCAATTTATTGTCTGACTCGAGGGTGGAGAAGAAGAAGAAGCAGCAAGAAGAGGTTCTTAAGTTTTTACTGTAAGCAGTAAGCAGATTGTGTCCCATCGTCAAAAAATCTATTAA
The DNA here is from genome assembly GCA_035044105.1 of Drosophila nr. perissopoda 5 BK-2023a. Classification (NCBI taxonomy): domain Eukaryota; kingdom Metazoa; phylum Arthropoda; class Insecta; order Diptera; family Drosophilidae; genus Drosophila; species Drosophila nr. perissopoda 5 BK-2023a. The sequence goes on from JAWNMK010000124.1 coordinate 10,097,677, forward strand.
GTTTATACATGCATATATATATATATATATATATAAATATAAATATATATATATATATATATATTTAATAATAGTAAATATTTATATTGTATACTACATATACATACATAACGTACATAAAATGCATACAAATATATATATATATTAAATATATATATACTATATATATATTTAAAAAGAAAAAATGCAAAAAAAAAAAACACAAATTAGTCAAAGCAAAAAGGCAAGAAAAGTGAAAAAAAAAAAAAATTATATATATCATAGCAAAAGGCATAAACAGTAAACAATAAGTAAAAGAAGCAAAAGAAAACATATATATATAATATTATATATATATATATATATGTGTATTTTAAAGAAAATCAACTGATTAAAAGTGTAGCTCAAGTTGGGAGCAGACAGAAAAAAACGTTTTTAGTACTAAGTAACAACCTACCTAAATGAATTCAGCAATTATAGAAAAAGCGAAAAAAAAAAATATAAGAAAATAAAAATTAAAAACTAATAATTATACGTGCAGCTCTAGCTCGATATAGAGTATATATACATACTATATATAATATATATACATATACAAATCAAGTGGAGAAGCGACATGATCATCACAATTATTTAACAACTATATAAGAGTCACACTCACACACACACACACACACACACTCAAAACACCCACATCTATTCGAAAAGAGCGCCACGAAAAAAGGCTAAAAAGAGAAAGAACTAAAAAAGTAAAACAAAACAATAAAGCAACAGCTACTTAGTAATTTTTAGCAAAATGCAAAAAAAAAAAAAACACAGAAACAAACCTGTTATTATTATTATTATTTATATATTTTTGTTGCTTACAGTATTTAGTTTGTTTGTTTGTATCTCTCGTCGTCGTACCTAATCCGATTTCCCATTAGACCCTCAGACACAAATGCCGCAACAGAGTCCTCAACTTGCCGCTTGGGAGTTCGATGATGGCAGTAACAGCAACATTAACAGAGCCAATAACATCTCGGTGAACAACTGGCGCATGGCCATGTAGTCCCCCCACAGAAAGAAGTCTCTCTAAAACTGCAGAATTATATACCTAAATCGAAACAAAATTGACAACAAAAAAGAGAGAAAACAAAAAAAGACCACTTTAGCAAAAAAAAAAAATGAACATCCGAAAAACGTACAAAAACAGCTGCTCTTCCAGTCTGTAAAATTGAAAAAAGGACAAAGGAGTGCCGCAAAAGATATAGCAGTGCAACATTGGAGACGCCAACACTACAAGAAAACAAAAACAAAAAAAAACCGTTTCTTGTTATCCGTTCATTTTGTTCAATAGTTTATTGTGTTACTATGTTTACGTTCCTTCAAGGGTTCAGCTTGCAACCAGCAAAAGCGATGCAACAACAACAGCAACAGGATATTCGCATGCTTCAACGTCGTTTCCCCCATAAATAATAACTAGTTGAGGCCCATTGGAGACCCCGAAGCATATTCAAACTTTTTCAAGATTTTATTCCAAACTACGAAAACCAATTCAATACAAGTCTCAAGTCAGAATCACATACATGTGGCACAGTAACTGTAAATCGAATGCTACTACCAGCAAAATCCATTGTTGCGGCCAACGAAAATTTCGGGCTCAGTCTTTGGCGTTCCGATTAGGAGTTATTTTTTTATATTTGGCCTAGATTTCACCAAATTTTTACCGTTTTCTACTACTGCATTCAATAATTATCGATAATAATCGATTTTGCCATCTTCCTTTTTATACTGCTTGTAAACCAAAATTTGTTAATCTTTGTGTATAGAAGTTGTTTTCTAAATTTCAAATGTTCAAATTCACAATTGACAATTGTTAACCAAATAAATGACGCGGGCCCGAAACGAGATACAAACTTCGAATTGTTTTTTATTCATAATTTAAAATAATTTTAATTTGTTTAACATATTCACTACACACACACAAACATCGTGGCGTATACGTAACGTGAATTAAGCCCCCCCCCAATAAAACTGTAGCCTACTTTCAGGATGCGCATTAAAAAGTCAAAATACGCAAAACGTGCGACGAATCGTTTTATTTTGAGTTTCAACTATTTAACAAGAGATAAACGATGAGTCTGAAACACGACATACAAACTTCCTTTATTTATATTTTGCATTTCATTTTGATTTGCTTAACATTCACAACACACACTCCGTGGCGTATACGTAATGAGAATGAATGAATTATGCCCACATGCTGACCGCAATAAATTTGTAGCATACTTTCAGGGTGCGCCTTTAAATGCGAAATTCGCAAAATGTGCAACGAATCATTTTATTTGTGAGGGGCAACTATTTAAAGTCGTCGTGTTGTAGATTCAGTGAATTAAACGATTTAATAGTTGAATTAAACGGTTGTGTCAAATTAGCTCTAATCAATTGCAATGATAAAACAGTTAAATCAAGAATGTACGCAATATAATCTTCGGTTTGCCGAAGTCCAAATACCCTTGAAAGGCTTTAGTCTGCTCGTTCCCATTAGATAAACATAGTGATTAAATGCAATTACTGCCTTGAAATAAAAGCAAAACGTTTTATGAAGAGAGGGAAACTAAAACATAGAAGGCCCTTGCAAGGGTATATGTATATCAAACGCAGTCGGGCGCCTACTAAGCATATATACATATATGAAAAACAACAGCTTCTATTTAATCTAAATGTAGTTCAATTATTAATGATTTGCTAACAAAAAAAAAAAAAACTCTTGTCTCTCACAAATCTTCCCGTGCGGCCTGCGGGCTATACAAATACAAAAAAATCGTATAATCTATAAGTACTTGCAATATATATATATATATATAAATATGAGTGTACAAGAACAATATCTCGATGGCGTCTTTACAGATAACAAATATTTATATTACGATTAATTCAACAAAACAAAAAAAAAACTAAAAACAAGTAAAAATCGTTTACATAAGAAAAATGCATTTTTTAAAAAAACGTCTACGTGTGAATTGAATAAAAACCTTATATAAACTATACATATGTATATATGTACACGTTTTATTAAATATATATATATATATACAAATAAGATATACATATGTATATGTATATATATATGTATGTAAATATATATATATATATATATATATACAAATCGAGAAGCAACCTTTTTTATAAATATGCAGAGCGCGTCCGGCTTTTGGCTAGGAGATGTACGATGTACCCCAAACTATCCCCTAACCCCCTTCGCTATGCACCCACACTGCTGAGAGCGTACGCGTGTGTGTGTGTGTGTGTATAGGCGCGTCAACGCCTGTGTGTGTGCGTTAAAATGTTTTTGAAGTAAAATTTAATTTACAAAAGACTGACGCTAAAAAAACAAATAACTAAAAAATATATATTTAAAAACAAAGTGTTTACGAATTTTTCAAATGCGGCACACAGGTGTCGCCCTATGGTAAGTGGGCTGTGTAGTGTGCGGAAGGGGGGAGAGGGGTGAGGACTCAGATAGTGGGGACATTGTTGGAAAATTTGATTTAGTCGCGAGCGCGTTTTATATATGGTTATATTATATTGTATTTAATAAATGGAAAACCTGAGATATATATTATATATATTTATATTTACAAACAAAAAACAAAACAAAAAAAAATGAAAAAAAACGTAAATTATTAACAAAATGGTAAAGAACAAAATATACAGTGTTATTTTTATGATATTGTACTTATTAGTCAAATCGCAAGTAAAAAATAATTATATAAAAAAACTGGGCATTAGGAAAGCAGCATAAATTGCAATTAATAAATAACGAGTAATACAATATAATAGAGAGCAATATTAAAATAATTAAAACTCACACTCACACACATACAGAAAGAAAATGTGATTGACACGCTGACACACACAGTCACACACACATACAGATACAGTCGCAAGCCAATATTGTTGATTGGTTCGAGAAAAAATGGGCAGGAACGCGAAATGTCTAATTATCATGTAAGTGTATAATGAATTGAATACTAATTGGATTATTCGGACTGCACATGAATACTATAGTGAATACAGTTTATAGACTGCATAGACCCCCATCCCTCACCCCCACCCCACACACACACACATACGAAATACAATAAACAATGCAACGAACTCAAAATGAGAAAAATAACCCAAAACCCACACACAGGTGCATTACATATATATATATATATATATATAGAAAAATGAAGAATATACAGCGAGATAGCTAAATTGATGAGAGTGGGCGTGGTGAATATTTTAAACGCCCCCACAATATTGAAGATGGCTTGGCATCGTACTATATCATGTATTGGACAACCACTATAGTTGATGGCTTGTTGGCATCGTATTATATCATATATTAGCAATATATATTTAGTCAGAGTCAGTTGTTAGTTTAGTTGGAGGACTCCATATCCATTAATCTGAACGTTTCAACTCCTTTTTTATATACAAGACATTTTTTAGATCATGTTATTGTCAGCAAAGCATTTTTGAGAACTTTCCGTACAATATATACATATATATATATATATATTTATATATATATATATAAAACAATTTCAATATCGTATCAAGGTTCGAGCTCGAGGCAAACAGCATCAACAACTACATACAAAAAAAATGGCAAATGGTGAAAAATCAACGAAGAAAGTGAACTCAATGATAGAATGTTGCAAAAATGGTTTTTTCCTTTCATGTTGTTGGCGAATGCGTAGAAATATTTAACGATATACAAATATGATATATGATATATACAACTCCAAAAAAAAAACAAAACAAAATCAAATAATAAAACATATTTAAATTGTAGCTAACATGGTTTCAAGTAAATAAAAATTGTTGTTGAGTATTTTTAGTCGAGACACACACATATGAGCAATACTTATATACAAACAAAAGATATTAAATGAATTTATTAAAAAAAACACTTTTTGTAATATTTCTTTGACAACGGCTAGCAAAAGTCTCTAAAACTGAAAAAAAAAAATCTGTGCTGCCGTTGCTATTTATATTTTATATATATCAATTTGTGTGCAATTTCCGTTTTGACTTCTGCTGACAAATTAAGTACTAAATTAAATTCGTTCGACTTCCATACTTGTCTTCAGTTTTCTCATCTATCAACTTCCCTTTATACAAACTGAAACAAAACGAAGCTGAAGCAAATTTGCAAACAACAACAGATTAAAAAAATAGCTGAAAATTTAGATACACACCCACACACACACACACCGCAACACAGGCATCAAAATCAATGTTAAGCGCCCAGTTAAAAAAAAACAAAAAAAAACTATGGTATAAATAGCAAAGATTAGCAAAGAAACTTCTAGATAAATTATAACTTTTAGCTAAAGAAACAGAAAAAAAAAAACAGAAAAAACCAAAAAGGTAAACAAGAAAACGCGATTAACGAGAAAAAACGAAATGTATCCAAATTCTTCCGTACGACAGAAAGCTCTAGCTAAAAAATTTACCACACGATTAAGAGTCTATATATACAAGATACATACCGAGATACATAAGATATTTACTATGTAGTATTACAATACTGAAGCAGCATAAAGTAGCGACATCAAATACGTAAAACATATGAGAAAATCAACCCCAACACTTAAATACAATAATACCAAGAAACAAACAAACCAACAAACAGATCAAGTTCAGGTTAAGCTACTGGATTATAAAGATATCTAGATCTAGATACGCTCTAAAAAAAAATATCAGAACTAGCATAGAATTGAGACGGGGGGAATTGAAACAAGAAGAAGCACAACAACTGATCTCAAATGGGTTCTATGCTAGGGGTAGTCAATACATCTGTATAAATGAACTAGCGAAGTAAAAGGTATATATATATAAATATAATAATTATAATAATAATAAATAATAAATGTATGAAAAAAGTATTACAATTTTGAGCTGCAATATTTTTTAATCGAAAACCAAAAATGATATATATATATATATGTATTATGAATAATGAAAAAACAAATATTAAAGATAATAATTAATATATATTTTTCTCTTTTGAGATCAAAACGAAATGCAACTGTTTTCGATGTGTGAATTGAGTTAGGCAAAAAATAATGTGGCATAGAAAAATACAAATACAAAACAAAAACATATTCCAAGCATTCAAAAACCAAAGAAAAACAAATCTATTACAAAAACAAAAAAACATAAAAAAAAAACAAAAACATAAGAAAAACGTCGCAAATTTTTTGTGTACGTTTTCTTTCATGGGTTTTTATGTGTACAACTCAAAAAAAAAACTTCCGTGTGCAAAAATTAAAAATAAAATACAAAAAAAAAACAATGGAAAAACTACACTACACTACTACACTACACAACAAAAGCAAAGCCAGACACTAAGCCCAACTGAAATTGTCAAATATGAAATCTATATGAATATATATTTAGATAACTATTATATATATATATATACATATATACATACATATATATATATATATATATATATATATTATATACATGTGTGCAAATTATTCAAATACATCAAATACGATGCAGAAAAAGATAAAAAAAAACGAAACACAAAAAAGTCTCTATATATCTATATTTAGTAACAATTAAAAAGAAAGGCAAAAGAGGATACGTAGTACAACGGCAAGCGAAATAAGAAGTATAAAGCAAAACATATTAAATTACAAAGAAAAACGAAAAAACCAAAAAAAAAAAGTCGAAGGAAGGAAAGGCGAAAAAAATAATTATTTATAAAGGCTGTAATTTTAAGATTAAATTACGATACTTAAAGACGAGAAATAATTAAAAAAAAAACAAAAACAAAAAAAAAACAAGTAAACAAACGTAAAACACATTTCACCCACGACGAGAAGAATTATATTAACTAAATGCTAAATACTATACAAATTAAGTACGATCGATATCTAAAACGAAATTATAAACCTAAACATAAAGGCAAACATGAAAACATACAAGAAAAACTACACACACACACACACACACACACAAACAAACAAAACGTATATACATCAAGATAAATACATGCATACATACATACATACAAAAATAAACCATAAATACGAAAAACCGACAAACATAAATAAATGATATATATGAGAAGAACTCAATGTATGTAATAAATATAAAACTAAATAAAATACATAAATAATTAAAAAACTGATGAGAGAAATGTTTGTTTTTTATATTATTATTATTATAATTAGCACTGCGACCTATAATGTCTATTGTGCCCCCTTACTGAGCCTACAGCTCTTCCATCAATCCCAACTCCTGCACGAATGCCAGGATCTTTGTTGGGTTGAGGGTTTCTATGTCCTTGGGCCTGTTGACAAGCTGCCCTAGGATGCTGCTTCTTTTTCTGATTAGGATGTGCGTTGAGTATTTCTCCTCATTTCCACAAAAATTGAAGATGTTTTCATATGAATATTAACGGAGTGAAAAGCAACTTTGTACTTTTAAGCCATGTCAGCCTGTTCCAGAAAGAGTTAGAGTTGGCATTTCTAGCATTATATTCTTCTAGATGAATTAAAACTGGATTCACCCTCTTCTCAAATAGATGCTGGAGATGCCATAGAATTGTTGAGAGCTATTTTGATACTCTTGCGAAGGGTATTGAAGGACGTCTCCAACAATTTAAACATAGGCACGTCTTAGAGTTAGTCACACTGTACTGTTGCAAGCAGAACCGGATGCCCATATGGCTATAATTATAGCAACGAGTAATTAAATAATGCTGTCAATTATTTATTAATATTAATCATTTACTTAGACCTTTATACCTTTTTATATATGCCAACAAAGTCAATCAGAGAGAGAGAGAGAGAGAGAGAGAGAGAGATCTATAGAACTGTAACAATCTGAGCTTACTCTTTCTAACCGTGTCAATCATTGACTCATTTGTTGAGTTTAATCGTTACATGCGATAAGCATGCCTTCAATTCATGATCTGGCATTATTCGGATGACGCACAAGACCCGCCCCGCCCTTATCGCGGTTCCCATTGAAAATATTACAAACTTGATATTCATTTTGAACTAAAAACTAAAGACTCGTCATTTATTTGGTTGGACGTGTTTGTCAGGTGACTTCGTTAGATACAATAAATACACATTAGAAGATACGTATATATAGGAACTATATATGGGTTTGTTGGTGTGGCAGCTGTGGCAGCTACTCTTTGCTGATGAAGCTGCGATTATATTTCTGCATGCGCACACTCTGTGGCGCCTGTTGATTCCTATCGAATTCACAGGTCCTTTTCGTCTTCAGCATGCGAGGATTGGGTCCCGACGAGGTGCGCCAGTAAACAGTCTGGACAGCATTGCGTCCGGCTATAAACCGCGATGTGGCTCCCACCAAATAGTTCACTTTATTCGCCGATGACATTGTGTGTTGAGTTTATTGATAAGTATTTTAGTCTATAACTACTATCACAGGTACTTCTATAGAGCTGGCTCTATAAAATAGTTATTTGATGCTTTTGGCTGTAGTTGCTCCTTCAAGCATTTGTCGCGTTTGTACAACGAAGTGTTTCTGTGAAGGCACTTTACAAAAGCAGCCGCTTTTATAGCCACAGCAATCAGTTAGCTTCTTATCTACTCGTATTTATTGTAAGTGCTTGGATTGTTGCTTGTTGCTGCCCACAATCACAATGATTAGTTTATGCCTTTATTATTATTTTTTTTTTTTTATGTACAACTGCGACACAGACCTTTGTTTGTTTACATTGCCAAACTGGAATGGACTCCTCAGGTGATTGCACAGGCTGCATTGCACTGCACTCAACTTCCATGTGCGCAACTCAAAGTGCAAAGTCGTCATCATATAGCATATATATAATGCTGATATACAGCTTCAATATATATATATAGGCTAAAGCTGACGTCGATCGAGCACGTTTAACATGTAATTTACGCAAATTCATTCTGAAGCCTCAAACTTATCACTTTAATCCTTATCTCCTTGGGCCCAGCCTAACCTTGTCTGTGGCAAAGTAATCCCTTCCGGTTCAATTAAACAATTGCCCAAAATCACTGACTACTTTTGATGGAACACATGATGCTCCATAAGCAATTGCCATAGCTGACATAATCAAACCAAAACCTCTTCATTTGGAAACACATCCAGTAGGCGGATCTTTCCACATCCATGCCCCATAACAGCTGTTTGCGGCGTGCTCAAACCCTTCGAGGGGGTGTACAACTGTTCATGAGCTGTCTACGTGTGACGCTGTCTTTGTTTTTATTTGCTTTGCTTATCAACAAATGCAATCTAAGGGGAGCAGACTGCTAAGTCCATTTTCAAAACAAAAACAAACCGACCAGCGACTGCAGCTGTAAAGTTGCAAGATTAAGCGTGCGCCCTAAAAGCCAAACAATAATAAAAATACAAATTACATAAAAAAAACACAATTTAATAAACAAAAACAACCTTAGCCCGACACGTCAAGATCAAGGTTGCCCTTTGTGGCGGGCAGTGCATTTGTGGATGATAAGAATTCAACACGATTTATGCCAGTGTTCAATGTACAGTCGAAACTTTAAATCTTCCATAATATTTTGGACAAAAACTTTTCCTCACGGATCTTTGATGGAAAGCAGACATCAAATATTGTGCTGATAAGCTGACTTCATCAGGGAACCTTTGCGCCAAGAAAAAAACAAAACAATTACTATCAAAACAAATGTAGAAGTCGCCAGACACACAGCATACATTCGCGTGCTTCCCACCGATAAGATAAATTAACCCAAATACTCGTTTCGATAAGATAGAAATCTGAAGGAAAACATTAGCTGCTAAACTTGTTGCTATGGCAAACATTGATCCCACTTTGTTTCTCAGAACTGCTACGCATCGTTTTCAATAGCAAAAAATGTACATTTAAACATATTTAAAATTTTCTCGACCCACTTATTCCGATGATTCTGAAATTCAACACTTGTTTCAATGGCAAGACTTACGTCACTGCGCTGCGATTAAAATAATCTCAAATCTGCTTGGGCATGTTTCCTATTTCAAATCAGTTCAAACTTTATGAAAACGAAATCGAAATTGGGTTCAGATTTTAAAAGCTATCATATCAAATGGGAAATGCAATTGTTAATGTTAACTAAATTCTAATAAACTCAAATTTGAAGTGGTCTAAAAGCAGCGGCTAGCGTGGGAATTGCGAATCCAAATAAGTGAAACATAGAAGCGATGTTTGTCAAGAGTTTATAATTGAATTAAAAGCGCAGTTAACGCCTACATACATATATTATTTAGACTTAGCTACGACAGTCAGACAGATAGGATGATGAGGGGAGGTGAAGGGGGGTGGTTACATAACTAATTGAGTTTAATTGACAGAGACAAGAGCAATTAAGGCACCGAAACTAGATGGTTTTTGGTTAGCAGTTAGCTGCAACTGTATTCCGAGCGTTAAATGCTTAAGTAAGTCGATTATGCATAAATTAACAAATAGAATATGGCTGGAATGCGGTTCCTGTAGAGCAAGGCGCCACTTTCTCCCTCTCTCTCTCTCTCTCTCTATCAGTGGCATCGCCCCCAGGCGGCAAGTAGCAGCAGCGTTAGCAGCGAGAGTAAGCCGCCACCCACAGTTGGAGCAGCACTGCAAACCTTGCGAATGGTTTCCGAGTAGAGGCTACGGCGCGAGAGCATGCTGCGTATGCTGCGCAGCTCCTGCAAGCGAGAGTGAGGAGGGAGTAATAAGCATAATTAATCACAATAAGTAGTTGTTGCCACACTTGTAGCAAAATATATATGTCCCAGAATTCTGAGTTTGAGAAAATCACTTCACTCAGAAGTTGACAGATTCTAGAGCATATTTCTCGATTTGCGTGTGTAAACTTACATCTGAGCTGAGGCCGAGCCGGTTGCGTGCTAGCACCAGCGTATAAATGGAGCTCTTGACATCGTTGCCGCAAAAGGTCAAAACCAAATGATCATTGACCGCCTTCACCACCTGCACAGTGCCCGTGAACTGGGTGTATGTATTGAGTTGGACCAGGGAACCCCTCTGATCACCAATATTCGACCACAGGCCGGGCGCATCAGCCGTATAGTTGAAGGTGTACTCCAGATTGTTGTCCCGTTCGCTCCACACCAGACGCAGATACTTTGTGCGTGGCTGCTGACGCAGATGATCATCGTTATCTAGATAATATTGGGGCGTCGTCGAAATGTGCCCATAATTGTTTTGATTACGATTGTTGTAGTTCGTATTGTAGCCACGATTGTTGTTGTAGTTGTTGTTGTTGCGCACCTAAACACGTCAATTGTACTTGAGCTGTTAATAAAGTTCTGATTGTGGCTTAGAGCACTGGACCCAGACTCACCTGCTGCGTGACATCGGTCAGGTGAATGATAACACACGAATCGTACTCGTAGACGCCGGGAAAGTCTTGGCTATGCATTATGATCTCGCTGCCATACCAGAGGCCCATTATCTATTTGAGCGGATATATATACATTTTAGATATAGAAATCTGTTCAGTTATAAAGTTATGGATGTGGAAAATGTTGATAGATATCTAAGATAGATATCAAAGATGACCATTTTTGATTGAGATGACAATTGAAAATCTTGAAAGAATATTTCTAATCGGCTACAAAGCAACTAACGTCAAGCATATTTATGTTCTATGCATTAAAAACTAATCTTAAATGATTATTGGCATTTCTAATTTAAGTGCCAACTTCAGTCGTAATTGCTGACCTATTCAACTGTGTTAAACTAATGATGAATATATGTAAGTACATACATACACACGTACATAGAGAGTTACATACGTACATAGCGCTTGATAATTTGAGCAATGTCGATTTGCATGCGAGGCTGGTTCAATTAGCTGCCCGCATACAAAGAGTCTGACTAACTGTCTGTCTTTCTGTCTGACTGTCTGTCGGTTGTCTGTAGAGACGAGCCATCAATGTGACATATGGCCTTTAGCCGAAAGGGTTAATTAGCACAAATCAGCTTTAATTGGATTATTTAACAACTGAGCGCATTCCAGAATGATGTTTTAATTTTTGTATCTCGATCTCACCTGCTCCAGATCGACAGAGTTCTGTGGATTAACGTTAACGCAACGCATGGCGGCATTGATGCGCTCGGTGCTTGTCGTGCCATCCATTGTGCCATAGTTGTATTGATCCAGATTGTTGGCCGCACAAATGCCGGCGATCACACAGAATGCAAGGAACCTAATGAACATGATGATGCACGAACTATCCAGCTATCAGTAAGCAGTTATCAGTTGCGGCTGATAAGCGTTTGGGCTTAAAACGTTAGCGGAGTCTGAGCTTGAACTGCACCAAATGAAATTCCATAAGCAACTGCCAGCTAAATTCGAGCAAAAAGTATCGGCTCAGCCCAAGAGAGAGAGAGAGAGCACAATTGAGCGGATTGAGCGAAAGAGCGGAGAACAATTGAGAAAAAGGAGAGAAAGCGAACGAAAGGGCCGACGGGATGGGGGAATTGCATTATTTTTTCTTTGTTGTGTGGAATAACGTTAAATGTTGCGTAGAGTCCGCGTCGATCATTAGTTAATTAAGTTAATTGTTGAGCTTCTGTTGATCCACTCGCGCGTACAACGCCCGCACGATGGCCCCGCACACCTCGCAACAACCCCTTGCTAAGTTGTGACAATTGAGTGCGAGTATATATATATATATATATATATGTATGTATATAGGTATTTATTTATTTGCTTGAGCTGACAATTTAAATTGCTTGAGCCGCAAACAAAAAGCAGAGTACATTTCTGAAAGGGGGCAAGCCGAGCCGGGCCAACATGCCATCACTTGTGAATTAAAGTCACTCTGTATTGTTGTTGTTGTTGCTGTTATGCTTGTTGTTATTGTGCGTTTTTATTAGCATTGATTATGTGCTTAATCTACGTGCCTGTCTGTTTTCTCCCCTCGCGAAATAAATCAAGAAGAAGCTGTGCGCAATTTTTATTGCCTACTTTTAGGATCTGTCATGAAATTTAACTGCCGACGGCGGTTTAAAAGTGGAGCAAACTTTGATTGATCTTCTCATAGATCCAATCGATATAGTGACAGACGCGCACATAAACGCCAGGACGATTACGATAGCCGCAATGCTGTCCCCATGATATAATGCCATATAGAGTCTCGCCATCTGCAAACGAAGCGAATCATTTAGTTCAATAAAAAAAAGTTACTCCTTATTTTTTACGACTTACCCTCATCGGAGCAGACAAGTGGGCCACCTGAATCACCCTCGCAGGCATCAACGCTCTCATCCATGGAGCCCGCGCAGAACATGCCTATAAAATGGCACAATAAGTGGTACATGATTTAAGCTGCCATCAATCAGCCAATCAATCATTGAGTTATACAGCACTTACCCTTAGTCATGGCATCACCGTAAACATTCATCTGCTTGCATGTGTCCTCCGGCAAAATTGGCAGCTGTGCAGCTCTCAACTCCTGGGATGGGGCTGCAATTAAAAAGAGGTTATTTTAAAGTATTTGTATTCACCATAGATTAGTTTACTTACTGGACATGCCTGATTTGATGGAGCCCCAGCCGGAGATGGTACAAGTGCGATTCTCGAGAAGGGGTGCATTGAGCTCCGGCAAACAAATGGGCTGCACATAGTCGTTGAATCTCAGTGGAGTCTTTAGCACGACAACGGCAATATCATTGTTCATGTGTGTGGGCTGTCGGAACTGTTCGTGCGTATACCATTTCTCAATGAACGAGTCCACCTCTGAGGTTTCCGCGATGTCGGCATAGTGATCTCCGACGCGAACAAAGAATCCACCCTTCAGTTGACCGTAGAGACAGTGGGCGGCGGTCAAGAGATGCCGCTTGGATATGACTACAGCGCCACACCAATGACTCGAGATGCTGGCACGTCCCCGCTTACGGATTGTTGCCTGCCACGGATGACGGCCACGCCGTGCCACACTACCCTGGACGACACGCTGTTCCGGATGCGCAAACTCATCGATCAGGTCGTCCTTGAAGATGCCACAGCGTCGTGGTGTGTGCAAAGCCTTACTCGATCTCTCCCACAATCCAATGTCGGATAGACTAATGCCTGACCCTGTCCTAGCTGCTGTTTGATTCTTGCTCACTACCTGCAACCTGGTGCGTTGTCGCGACGAACGTGGTGGGGGTCCCGCTGTGCAGCGCAGACCTAAATCCTCGGTGTGATTACAGTTGTGCTCGCCCCAGTTCCAGTGACGGCACTTATCAATGCTCGTCTCGTTGCCCACGCACATGACCTGATCCAGCCAGATGGGACCGTTGCCCGGTCCAAAGATGTTCTTCTCGATTTTCTGCACAGACAAGATAATCCTTAATACCGAACGAGAGAAACATAGTTTTACAGAGGCACCACTTACCGCTGGTCCATAGTAGCCCAGCGCATTGCAGGCCACCTGCGCCGACTTGAGATTGAAATCATCATCGCAAACGCTGCCCCAGACGCCATGATACTTGACCTCCAGGCGTCCCTCGTTGGAGCTGCGACCACCCTCCAGGCGGTACTCAATGGGTGCCTGCAAGCGAATAGATTAGTCAAATAGTTTATGCTTTAACCAGAAAGCTGAGCACCTTGCAAACGGCATTACTCTCGTCCGACTTGTCCGCACAATCCTCGGTGTTGTCGCAGACAAAGGCGGGCGGAATGCATTCCTTGGAAGTCTGACAGAGCCAAAAGTTGTTGGGACACTTCAACACGGGCACTTTGCAAACGACGCCAACAACTTCATCGACGCCACAGTTGTGGACACCCCAGCCCTTGAAATCGCAATCCTTTAGCTGCGTCTCATTGCCCCGACACTCGAGCTCATCCATTATATAGTTGAAGTTACGCTCAGGTGGCTCATAGTAGGAGTTGCCACGCACCTCAGAGGCGCCCATTTTGTGGCCCAGTTCCCGGCAAACAACATCCGCGTCGCGCAATCCAAACTTGTCATCGCAAACATAGCCCCACTGACCATTGACTAAAGGAGTAGACGGGGATTAGGGTGTCATTCCCAGTTTTTATGTGCAAATGTAAGTCCAACTCACCCTTAACCTCAATGCGTCCCATGTGTGGACTCTCGCCGCCCGTCAGGCGCACCTGGTAGCCCAGATGATCGCATTGGCTTTCATCCTTGCGATTGCCACAGTTGTTGACACCATCGCAGACCTCCAAGTGTTTCACGCACTTGCCACCGCCGCAGTCGAACTCGCAGGTGGCATCGAAGTCGCTGCGAACATTTACCTTTGGGGCGTGTGGGGTGGTTGCTTCTGCATTTGGATTGGGCAGATAATCGTCTTCCTCCTCAAACTCTAGTTTCGGCTGCTCATCAAGGGTTGGCTGCGGTTTCCCCTCTTTCGATTGATCAAATGGATTGGGCAACTCGGGATGTAGACTGTGGTAGTGTGGGCTGTGTTGGTGTTCGTGTGGGTGGCGATGGTGTGGATGATGGTGGCGGTGGTTGTGGTGTTGTTGTGGCTTATCGAATGGATCGGGCAGATTTGGATGACGCCGGTGGAACTCACGATTGTGAACCCGCGTGTGCCAATTGTTTGTTGCTCGAGTTGGAATTTGATTCGTATTTGAATTTGTTGTGTTGTCTGTGTCCACTCGACGGGTGCCACGTTGGAAGTCAGTCGTGTCTGTGCCGGAGGCGTACGTCGTTGGATTTAGGGTCTGCTCAGTGCGCGCCGTCTCAACCGCATCTGGAACAACAGACTCAACGTCAGTATCGTCCAGGCTTTCCTGTTCGCCAGCCACAATCAGTTCAGCGTCATCGTCCAGTGTCTGTCGGCCACTAATCGGGCTTCTAGTCGTCGTCGTGGTCGTCGAGGTGGTGGTGCGAGTTGGGTATTTAGATGAGGTGGGTGGTTTGCTTATAGCTGTGGCAATGGCAGACTCAGCACGTTCGGCTAGGGACTCCTCGGCATTGCCGCTATGATTAAAATAGGGACGCAACATCAGACGCAGTGCCTCGCCAAGCGCCACCTTTGATGGTGGCGCTGCAGCGGCTTGTGTTGGATTGTAAAACTTATGGTCAAAGGGCGGTGGCCTTAAGCCGCTTGGCTCTGTGCTGGTGGTGATCACCGAATCTTCATCACCATAGTCAGCATCGACGTACTCCTCTGGGGCATTGAATGGATCGTGCACAGGAGCTGGTGCAGGTGCAGATGGCACCTTCTGCCAGGTAGCATTATACGAGTGCGCGACTCCTGAGTAGGGTGGACTATAGTGTGGATTATTGGGTGTATGAGGAGGCGTAGCATTGAATACGGGCGGATAAATGGGATACGTGCGCAGATTAGTCGAGCTGGTGGAAGGAACTGGTGTAGTCTGGAATGGTGCTGAGGGGCGTGGGGGCGGCTGCAACCCACCATACAAATTAGACTCATCTGCCGCAGGCTGGGAATCACGATAGGTGGGCCTGTGATTAGCAGGCACAGGGGAAACGGGAGGGTAAGATGGATAAGGCTGAGCAAGTGGTTCCTGTGTGTCCGTGTCGGGATTATAGTCCTGATCCAAAGGTCGCTGTTCTTTTGGAGAAGTAGCATGAGAATTATGTTTTGGCCGAACGGGAATAAAGGGGGAATTGGGTGGTGGCGGCGGCGGTTTTAATCCGCCGAAAAGATTTGTTTCATCAGCTGGAAACTGTGGTTGAGCATTAAAACTGGGCTGCTGATCGCCACCTGCAGCCGGACGTGGCTCCTGCTCATCCTCATCGGTCTGATAATCAAGGTCTAAAGGTCGCTGTCCTTTTGGAGCAGCGGCATGAGGATTCTGTTTTGGTCGAACGGGAATAAAGGGGGAATTAGGTGGTGGCGGCGGCGGTTTCAATCCGCCATAAAGATTTGACTCATCAGCTGGAAAATGTGGCTGAGTTTGATAAGTGGGTCTGTGATTAGCAGGCACAGTAGGACGGGATGCCTGGGAATGCTCCCGAGGCTGCAGCTGCGATGCGCTGGGCTGCTGATCGTGAGCCGGATGCGGCTGTTGATGATCCTCGTCGGGCTGATAGTCAAGGTCTAAAGGTCGCTGTCCAGTCGAGGATTGAGGATTGAAGGGTCTGCGTGAAGCCTGACGCGGCTGCTGATCATCCTCGTCGGGCTGATAGTCAAGGTCTAGAGGTCTCTGTCCAGTCGAGGATTGAGGATTGAAGGGTGTGCGTGAAGCCTGACGCGGCTGTTGATCATCCTCGTCGGGCTGATAGTCAAGGTCTAAAGGTCTCTGTCCAGTCGAGGATTGAGAATAGAAGGGTCTACGTGATGTTTGCCAGTTGTTTGTGTGGGCACGACCAAATTCAGAACGTGATGGGGTGCCAGTTTCCCTGGGCTGGGCATAGTAAACATTGCTAGGCGTTGTGGTCGCCATGGGAGCCAGCGGCGCCTTATAGATTGTGTTTGTGGCAGAGTGTTGTGGATAATTACGATTCGGCTGGAGTGAGCCCTCCACATAGAGCACGCTCTGAGTGGGCGCCTGGTGGTTGTAGGCGCTGCCTTGACCAGACCAACCACTGGCCTGGGAATGCTGTGTGCTCGCCCCATCATGACCAAAGCCAATGCCCGCTGGACGCGGCATGTTCATGCTGGTCCAGCGATCACCAGTTCGACCGACTGTCGTCTTAATGCCGCCGGATCCGCTGCCATATTGATCGGAGCTGCCATATTGAGAGTATGTGCCGTAGGCTTTTGGAGCACGTGCGTCTGCAAGAATTGAATTTATTTTAGTAGAATAAATAAAGTGTGTTTGGAGTGCTCAGAGTGTTAGTAACCGTTGCGCAGATCTATCCAACCGTAGGAGTCCTCTGCGCTGTAATCACATCGATCGTATGTGGGCACCTGTGTGCCTGGCAGACAAATACGTCGGGATACACTGAAAATCAGACCGCTGAGGCAGTCACGGATCTGAGCCGGAGCTTGGGGCGCAGTGCAAGCGATATACTTGCTGGGCAACGTGGGATGTTGATAGTTTCCAATCAGACCGGGGGGACACAGAATGCTAACGCTGACTCCTTGACGCAGCAGCTGCTGCCACCACTCGAAGAAGGTGTTCAGCTCGCTGCTCAAGTAGATGCGATCGTTGCGCTGCACTTGCTCCGGCGACTGACAGCTGTGCCGCGAGAGGCTAAAGTGCTGTCCATTCGGGCAGTTTTGTAGCCGAGTGACGCCCGCCTCACAGCTCAAGTACTTTGTGCAGTCGAAGGGATATGCGTGATAGCCCACAGCATCTCGAGGACACATCACAACTGCAATGCAAAAGGGGTTCATGTCAGGGATTTCGTTGCACGTTGAACCTCAAACTGGCTACTCACAGTCCACTTGTTGCAAGCCAGCCTCCTGCACATAGCTAATCAGTGATACATGATCCGTTGCAGAGACAAGCTGTGCCGAAAGACAGTAGCCTCGACTGATGCTGAAGTATTCAGTGGGCAGGCACTGCCTGATCGAGGTGTATCCCTGCACGCAATACAAATAGCTCCTGGCATCAAAGGGATGTGCGAACATGCCGTAGACATTCTCAGGACAAGTCAATTGATAGGAAGCACCAGCCAGGACTGCACTCATACTTCTCCCTGTACAATCGACTTGGTCGGCGTGTTCGCATACGCGCTTTGCGCTGTTGTAGGCCGAACCGGGTGTGCATTCCTGTATAAGGATCTGTCCATTGGCGCAGTTCAGGAACTTGGCGCAATCGTAGGGATGGGGATGAAGTCCACTAGCACCAGGCGGGCAAGTTATCTCTACTTTCAGGACATGCTCATTGGGATAGAGCTGAAAAACATTAGCATCTCCACTGCCTTGGTAGAACTCATGCTGGGTTTCCGTTGGAGACTCAACGCGATCGTAGGCGGCCACCAATTGATCCCTTTCGACGCAGAATCGTTGGGAAATGCTAAAAACCTTGCCCCGTTCGCAACTCTCAATGTAGGTCTGCTGATTGCGACAGTTTAAATACTTGGTGCAATCAAAGGGATGCAGATAGTAACCCTGAGCATTGGGAGTACAGCTAACTGTGCTAAGATCATGCACTGCATTGGCTAAGGATCGAAGATCAATCAGAATCAATTACGACAATAAGTTTAAGAGATCTGCTTACTGGAGGGCTGGCTATTTATGTAGGAATAGTCCAAAAAGTCATGAGACGAGAGCTGTTGTGGGTTCGAACACCTGTGCATAGAGATACTGTAAACATATCCTGGTGGGCAGGACGCCACTTGCAGCACACCATTTTGGCAGATGACATAGTGACTGGCAAGGAATGGGTGAACGTATTTGCCCTGCAGACCATGTGGACAGGATCGCAATGCAGATTGCAATTCATGACTATACGAGCTGCCGTAGCTGCCATGGAAGCCGAGCTCAACGATAAACTTGACGCGTTCTTCTCTAGATACTTGCTGCGTCGGACGGCAAATGCGTTGAGTAAAACTATAAGCCATATTCTCTCCACAGCTTATAATGGACATCACTCCTCCTGCGCAGCGGACATATTTGGCAGCATCATAGGGATAGAAGTGATGGCCATCGGTACCAGAAGGGCATTGGGAGAACATCATAGCTGAATGGGGTGAAACTCTAATACTGTGAAGAGCCAATAATTGCAAATTACTCACAATCTTCATGGGTGATCTCTGAGACAGCATAAGCCACATAGTCAGTGGTCACCAATAGAGACTTTGGCTGGCAGTAAGTTGTGGATAAACTAAAGACGTGGCCAGGAATACAGCTTTGAACTGCTACTTTTCCTGCCTTGCAGTTAAAGAACTTGGTTTGATCAAAGGGATGAGCAAACAAACCCTCGACTCCTTCTGGGCAGAGGAGATTGGTCAGCCTGGCGGCAGCTAAGAGTATTCGTTAGGGTTACAAACTAAGCAAGCAAAGAAACCACTGAAAGCGCATGAAGAGCAAAAGATGAGTTTAAACAATCCCAAAATGAGAAGCAAATGGACAAGCAAGGCAAAGCTGGAATTCAAAATGTAAATAAACTTACAGGAGACAGGGGTTTGAATAGGGAAATTTCCAGTGGAAACACATGTTAAACTGTGGCCATCGAATATCTCTCCTGGATTACATTGCTCAACACGTGGCTCAACGCCGACTCCACATTTGAGATACCTATGAGGGTTGTTGGGTATGGGGAATAGGCCACGAGCACCGGCTGGGCAACTTGCCCCATTGAAGGATCCGCTTATGTGTCCCGATGATCCACCATAAGAGCTTGAACCCAATCCGCTTGAGGCCAATCCGCTTGAGCCCCATCCGCTTGAGCCAAATCCACTTGAGCCCAACCCGCTTGAGCCCAATCCGTTTGAGCCCAATCCGTTTGAGCCCAATCCGCTTGAGCCCGATGAGCCTACCTCACCAATTGGATACTGTGAGGGATTATGCAGCGTTTGATCTTTTGTCTCCTGATTTCCTTGGTAGAACTCGTGTGGCGTTTCTGTTAAATACTCCACGCGATCGTAGGCGGGAGCCAAGTGATCCGTTGCCACGCAAAGTCGTTGGGAGATGCTAAAAACTTTACCCCGTTCACAGCTCTCAATGTAGGTCTGCTGATTGCGACAGTTCAAATACTTGGTACAATCAAAGGGATGCAGATAGTAACCCTGAGCATCCGCGGGACACTTAACAGTGGTAAGATCTTGCATCGATGTCGCTATGGAAGCGAGGAAATAAATGAGGATCACTGAAGACAAGAACATTTAACGATGCGCTTACTGGAGAGGTGATTATTTATGTAGGAATAGTCCAAATATTCGTGCCGCGAGAGCTGTTGGCGAGTCGCACACCTGCGTTTAGATATACTGTAAACATATCCAGGTGGGCAGGACTCCACTTGCAGCACACCATTGTGGCAGATGAGATAGTGGCTGGCAAGGAATGGGTGGACGTAGTTGCCTTGTACACTAGGTGGACATAAAGTTAACGAAGATTGGAAGGCCTGACTATCCGTATTGCCGTAGCTGCCATGGAAACTGAGCTCCACGATAAACTTGACGCGTTCCTCTCTCGAAATTTGCTGCGTCGGACGGCAAATGCGTTGAGTAAAACTATAAGCCTTATGCTCTCCACAGCTTATAATGGACAGCACTCCTCTGGCGCAGTGGATATATTGGGCAGCATCATAGGGATAGAGATGAAGACCATCCGTGCCCGGTGGACAGCTAGTGAGCATCATAGCTGGAGGGAGAACCCATCGTCAGAAGTGCTTTGAGAAATCACAGAGGGGAACACTTCACTTACAATACTCGTGGCTGATCTCTGAGACAGCATAAGCCACATAATCTGTGGACACCCATTGAGACTTGGTCTGGCAATAATTGCTGGACAAACTAAAGACCTGACCGGGAGGACAGCTCTGAACGGCAACTTGGCCTGCCTTGCAGTTAAAGAACTTGGTTTGATCAAAGGGATGAGCAAACAAGCCCTCGACTCCTTCTGGGCAGAGGAGATTACTCAGTTTGGCGGCAGCTAAGAATATTCATTAGGATTACAGAGCAAGTAAATATCAACTGATAGCGCATGAAGAGCAAGGGATGAGATCAAAAACCCAAGTGAGAAGCGGATGGAACAAGCAAGGCAAAGCTGGAATATTAAATGGGAATCAACTTACAGGGAAAAGGGTTTGGGGCAGGGGAGTATCCAGGGCGAACACATGACAAACTGTGACCATCAAATATCTCTCCTGGATTACATTGCTCCACACGTGGCTCAACGCCGATGCCACACTTGAGATACCTTTGAGGGTCGTTGGGTATGGGGAATAGTCCACGAGCACCGGCTGGGCAACTTGCCCCGTTGAGGGATCCACTTATGTGTCCCAATCCACCGTAACCGCCAGAGCCCATTCCGCTTGAGCTCGAGGAACCTCCATGGGATGTAGTAGTGCTGCCGGTGTAGGAGTGACTCTCGCCGCAATTCACATTGTCCTTAAAATCACAGGCCAGCATAGATGCACTGAAAGCTGTTCCAGGTCCACAGTCCTGAACAAAAGTTTGTCCGTTGGCGCAATTTAGGTATTTGGTGCAATCGTAGGGGTGTGGATGAAGACCACTAGCACCTGAGGGGCACGCAGCCTCTCTATTCGCAGTCTGTGTGGTATGTGTGGCATGCAACTGACGACCCTCTGCCACCTGATTGCCCTGGTAGAACTCGTGCTGCGTTTCTGATAAATACTCAACGCGGTCGTGGGCGGCAGCCAATTGATCCGTTGCCACGCAAATTCTTTGGGAGATGCTGAAAACTTTTCCCTTATCACAGCTCTCAATTGAAGTCTGCTGATCGCGACAGTTCAAGTACTTCGTACAGTCGAAGGGATGTAGATAGTAGCCGTGAGCATTGGCCGGACACGTAACAGTGGTCAGATCTTGCATCGATGTCGCTATGGAAGCGAGGAAATAAATGAGCATCACTGAAGACAAGTAGACTTTACGATTATCTTACTGGATAGCTGGATATTTATATAGGAGTAGTCCAAATACTCATGAGACGCGAGCTGTTGACGTGCCACGCACCTTCGTGTGGAGAGACTGAAAAAAGTTCCGCCTGGACAGGACTCCACCTGCAGCAGGCCATTTTGGCAGAGCACATAGCGACTGGCAAGGAAGGGATATGCGTAGTTGCCTTGCAGACTGTGTGGACACGAAGTCAGTGAAGATTGGAAGGCCTGACTATCCGTATAACTGTAATGGGAACCGCCAACGGAACTCAGCTCATAAAAGAAACTGACTCGTTCTTCTCTAGTCAAATGGTAAGTCAGACGGCAAGCACGTTTAATAAAACTGTATGCCATATTCTCTCCACAGCTAATAATGGTCATCACTCCTCCAGCAGCACAGCGGACATACTTGCCGGCATCATACGGATAGAGATGGATACCATCCGTGCCCGGTGGACAGCTAGTGAGCATCATAGCTGAGGGGAGAACACATCGTCACTAAGGATATGAGGAGCCACAGAGGAGGAGACTTCACTTACAATACTCGTGGCTGATCCCAGACACAATGTAAGACACATAGTCAGTGTACACAGATTGTGCTTTGAATTGGCAACTACTCTTTGATATACTAAATATCTGATTGGGTGGACAACTCTGGACGGCTACATTGCCGGCCTTACAGTTGATAAATTTGGTCTGGTCGAAGGGATGAGTAAACACACCCTCGACTCCTTCTGGGCAGTGTAGATCACTCAGCCTGGCGGCAGCTAAGAGGATTCATTGGCGTTACAAACTAAGCAAGCAAAGAAACCACTGAAAGCGCATGAAGAGCAAAAGATGAGATCAATTAACACCAAGATGAGAAGCAAATGGGACAAGCAAAGCAAAGCGAAGGGGGATTAGAGTTCAACTTACAGGAGACATGGGTTTGGGCAGAGGAGGAGCCAACGTAAATGCAGCTCAATTTCTGGATATCGAATTTCTCGCCCGGATTACATTGCTCCAAGCGTGGCTTTACGCCAATCCCACATACGATATACTTAATAGGATCATTGGCATACGGAAAATTACCGCGAGCGCCCGCTGGGCAATAAAGGCCATCCGTAGAGCCTTGCGATCCTTCTGGGTGTGTGTTAGTTAAGGATAGTTTGTGCATATAAATGATAGCTACTTACCGTGAGCTGCTTCGCCTGAGCTAAAGCGACCATCGCCACAATCCACTTTGTCCTTGTAGTCACAAGTCAAGAGGTGTGCACTGAAGGCGGTGCCGGGTCCACAACTCTGCACAAAAGTCCGTCCGTTGGCGCAATTGAGGAACTTGGTGCAATCGTAGGGATGCACCTCTAAGCCACTCTTGCCAGGCGAACACTTGGCCTCCCCACTTCGCTGCTGCAGCCGGGCCGAGCGACCGACAGGACCCTCACAGGATACCTTGGACTGTTGGTCACAGGTGAGCTTCTCGGAATTAAAAGCTGTGCCCGATGCACAGGTTTGGATAGCAGGTCGTCCCTCGGCGCAGTTAATAAACCGATGGCAATCATGGGCATAAGGCATTAGGCCACGAAATTGTGCCGGGCAGCCCGAATCCCGTTCGTAGATCGGCTGCTCTTGAGCATTCGTGAAATGCGCTGCTGATAACCCGGACTGTCCATCATGGTGACCGCCAGGCTGATAAGCAGCCCCCTATCAAAGTCGCAATTACGAAATTTGTGTAAATTATAGATTGACCAGATCAATAGAGCAGACTTCCTGTTTATCAGGAATTGAATGTCAGTTGTGTAATTTATATCAATTGAAATACTCACGACCAGCACAAAAAGGAGTGCCAGTCCCAGGCACAAAACCCTAAATATCATTGGCTCTCTCACTTTCTATATATATGTGTTTACTATATATTCTATATATTATAATTAATAATTTTCACTCAAAGCTGATAGCGTTCGTACGAAAGTAATTCGAGGGGGAAACGCGCGCGAATTCAATTCAAGCTGTTCTTTCCCTGACAATCAGGCGACGACTAAGGCAGCTTCTCGAATCTCAATTGGGATGCTGCCCCAGCAGCAGATAGTCGCTTGGATCGTGTTGCAGTGCAGCGCCAATTGAATGTCGTCTTATCGCTCGTGGCAATCTCCAAGACCTTTTCTCACTCTCTCACTCGCTGGTTGCTTATCATTTTGTTTTGGTTCCACTTATTGCCACTAAATTTGTCGCGCGGGGTTTTCCACACAATATTATTCATATGTAAGATGAGTTTTCGAGATGATTTACAACGGGGGCAGTTGTGTAGATTTGTGTACTAAATAATTATTTACAAACATGACAGTTAAACATACTCATTTACAAATATTGGACTAGCTGCTTATGCAGTGGCTTGTGTAATTAGAACTTTTCGGAATTACAATTATTCAAAACTGTTAAGCTTTGGGCCAGGTGAATTAAATATTTACACTTTACTTGTAAGAAAAGATTGTCCACAAATTGTAGTAATTTTTAAAAATAGAAATAATTAAATTTAAAATAAACTACACAAAAATTTAACTTGTAATTGTAAAACTGAATCATTTTAATTTTCTAGCACTCGCTGTGCTCATAAAAAAGTGTCACTTGCTAGCCGACTTATCCGCAGGAGATTCATCCAATAATCTCGCACGCTTTTGTATCTTAAGCCAGAGCTGATCATAAGGCGCCTCCAATTCCGTTTTGGTTTTAGGTATACCCACGGCACGACGCATTTCCGGTGAGAGCAGGAGCAGATTTTGTGCCAGTCCAAAGCTGCTGGAGGCCACCCAATAGACGCACAGCGCCGAGGGCA
This sequence comes from Drosophila nr. perissopoda 5 BK-2023a, assembly GCA_035044105.1. Classification (NCBI taxonomy): domain Eukaryota; kingdom Metazoa; phylum Arthropoda; class Insecta; order Diptera; family Drosophilidae; genus Drosophila; species Drosophila nr. perissopoda 5 BK-2023a. The sequence continues at coordinate 10,122,928 of JAWNMK010000124.1, forward strand.
CTGTGCACGCAATGGGTATCATCACCACACTCAATCCTCGAAAGACATTATTGAAAATGTTCTGAAGACGCGTTGGAGGACGCGTGCGTGTCATAGACTGCACCTCGATGATGGCCAGATTGATGAGACCCAGTGTCACAGGCAGAATATAGGAACTATCCACTACACTAAGATTTGGTATCCAACCAAAGCCACCTATTGTCAGTTCGGTGGCAATGATTTGTGCTTTGAGTGTCGTCGGATCCGGCAGCATATACACCAGATTGCGCAAGGCAACCGACTGGAATATCCACAACGGTATTTGGCCCCAGAGCACAATAAGCGTCTTCATGGGATGACAGTTATCACGCACAATCAGATTTTGCCACTGTTTCTTGATCTGCAAGGTAATATACGATAAAATTGGGTCTTTAATAAAGAGAAGATGTTACAAACCGAACGCCTGTAGACAATTTGTGTTTGCTTGTCGGTCCACTTGAATTTGTGCTTGGCCATCGCAGCCTCTTTTTTCAGTTCCTCCACAATGGCCGGCATTTCCAAGGCTATTTGCTCAATGCGTGCCGTAATCTTGTGCTGGTAAATGGTCAATGGCAAGGTGACAACGCTGCGAAACAGGAACGTTGAGAACACTATCGCTGCCCACCAGGGCAGACCACTGTAGTCGTGTATTTGCGTCAGGGCATCCTGCATGTAGGCCACAGGAGTGCTATTTGAGAGCGTCTGCCAGAAGCCAATCATGCCGCTGGCATTGGCCAGCTGAGTGGTTGCTGCTGCTGCTGCAGCTTCTGTTGACGCCTGGCGTCGCTCATGCCAGCACACATTTGTAGGCGCTGCTCTCAAATATCCCAGCCGGCAAATTGTAAACAGCTGTTGCCGCCTGCAGGCGCCCATCAGCAGTAACATTATTTAAAAACATCAAGAAGACTATTACCACACGACGCCAGTGTGACCCCATGCACGAAACGTATGAAATACCAAATAAAATACCAACACAATGTTAGCTAACACTCGCTGCGTATGTAAGCGAATAGCAATTGTTAACAGTACTGTATCTTAATTGGTCGATGTTGCGTCGCGCTGTTCGGTCGCACAAAAAAAAAGTCAAATTTACAAGTTCAATAAAGTAAAGAAACGGATTTATTTGGGATTTAAATAGTTATAGTTATGAATATACCCCAATGGCATACAATACCAGCGGTGGCACTAAATCAAATATACGACTATCTCGAATCGCGAGATCGCAGCGCAGCAGCCAATTGTTGTTGGGCATGGAGGCAACCTTTTTTTCAAAGACGGTGAGTCCAGAAGAATCCCCCACGTACACATACATATTTGCATGCACATACATGCATATGCATATGTATTATGTATGTGTGTATATAAGGCACATACTTAAATTTGTATGCAATTGATGTGTTTGAGGTGATTTTCGCTTTTGCGTCTCAAACAAACAAAAGTGATGCTGCTGCTGCTGCCACGGGTGACGCACAGCTGTTCCTCATCTGACCAAGCAGCGGGTTGAGCCAAAGAGGGGCGAGTTTTCTGTTTTCTTTTTTTTTTGGCAGGCCTTGAAAGAAACAAAGCATTTATTAATACGTGTAATAATAAACAAAGCACGGGCACTCACACACACACGCACACACACAGAAGCACAACGAAAATGTTGCTACACCAACACAAACGTAGTCGCTTAGACCCACACATACACAGATGGGCAAACACACAGCTGATGTTAATGTCGCTACTACAGCGAGCGAGAAAAGTTATCGCACCGATTTTAACAATTGTGAAATTTATATCCGCCAAATTTAAAATAATTCTCAGTGCTATATTGCCATAGTATAAAACTACTGTAATTGTGATTAATTTATTTTAATTTTATAATATTGCGGTCCGCAATAAATTGTGAATGTGCATGTAAACTTTTCTAGCCCACTGTAGATTACGTTGAGCGCGTTGAAACAGTTTTATTTTTTTTTTTTGTTAATAGCTCTGTGTCTCTCTGACCATTTTGTTTACTTTCGCCACGCCAACAGCTACTTTAGGAACTTTCGCTTTCACATTGACGTGGCACAGGATGCGAAACTGTCGTTCTTCCATCGTACCATGGCCAATCTGGTCAAGGAGCTGGTCATCGTCTTCGATTTTCACAATGCCTTTCACATTCAAAAGATGCGACGGCTACTGTACAAGTAAGTACACACAATTTGCATATTATATACATTATCTTTCTAATCTGTTTAACATTCCGTAGAGTGGCACGCTGTGATAACATTCGATCCTTGCGATTCCAAACAAACAACGTGGGTCTTGTCGCCGCTGGAAATATGCACAGCGAACATCTCACCGCCATAGAACAGTAGGAGAAACATGAATTATTAATATTTTATCCCATATTAAATGTGATTTCACTTTTAAAAACAGATGCTTTGTGGAACCACTGAAGATGATTTTGAATCGCAAGAGTCAAGCGTGTCAGGTATTGGATCTGGGTGCCATCGAAGCGCTTACCTACTATGGCCAGGACTTTCTCAAGGCAATGGGCAAACCGCAGGAGCTGTTGCAGCTAACGCTAGCCAGCATTAAATACGATCCTAGTCACTATCCCATACTCGGGCTGGACACAACGCTGCTCCAGAAATGCGCTGCACTGCAGGTGCTCTCTCTGGACTACGATACGCTCAACGATGAGCTGTTGCACACCATACAGGTGTTGCCGTTGCGCAAACTGCTCATTGTGGTCCACGGTCTGGATCGGGAGGAGCATGCCGGTGTCTCTGAGGCAGCCTGGGCAAACTTTGCAACGCATTTCACGGGCATCAAACTGGTGCTGACGCTCGTCTATGCCTATGAGGCCGTGGAATTGCTTCAGTTGCGCATCCTGCGCCGCCACATGCCCATCACGCACATACGCATGCTGTTCTGTGAGTTCATGAACCACGAGGCTATCGACTGGATGTCCGTGCACAATAGCGACACGTTGCGCAGCATCTACTACATTGATTCGGTGAGCAAGCATTCCAATCGCATGGACTATATGCGCCATACGCGTCGCCAGGATCCCTTTGTCATGTTGTCCTGGCGCTGCAAACTGCTCGAAGAGTTCGTTGTCCATGGCTACAACATGGATCCGCATTTACTTCTGGGCATTGCACGGCTACGCAGTCGACAGCTGCGCCGTTTCGAAGTCTCCCAAATCGATTGGCATCTCAATAGCGTTCCGAAATCCCTCTTCAATGAGGTGAGTATTTTGAGATATTTATCTGTTTGCACAAGTCATCCTCGATTATCGTTGCTTGCAGGAAATGTGCACTCTGTTGGGTCAGCACTGGTCTCTGATTGAGCCCGAGCAGCTGCCGAGCGAAGGTTATGGTCCCGTGGACTACGATGTGCGTGATAAGTTCGTTTATGAGTTGCTGCGACAGGATTTGAGCCATTAAAAAAAGCACACAAAAAGCAGCCAGAACAACAACAAATAACAGCAACCAAACAACAAAACATAACACACAAAAACACTAACAAACTCAACAACAAAACAACATGACACGTGATCAAATCGAGCGCATAGAAATTTGTAGCGTTTAGTAAACATTTACGTAGGCAACTAAAAAAAAAAATCAAAAAGCAAAGAAACCCCCTAAAGCGAAAAGCGATCAATTGACTTTTCTGTTAAGCTATAAAAACATTTTGATATATATGGTTACAAACGTAAAAAACAAAAAAAAACAAGAAACTTATATAATTGGCAAGCCTTTATACAACTTACAATTTCTTTCGTACGTTTAAACTAAGTAAACTAAAATTTTTTTACATTTTGTTCGGCCACACAGCAAAGAATGTAAGAGCAAACACAAGGGCAAAAAATGAAAGAAAAGAAAAAACAAAAGACTTGAGCACTTCAAATGCAAAAAGATAAATATGAAAACGAACAGTTTATTGTCAAAGAACAAGTAGAACAACAATCAGCGACAAAAAAATATGTAAGTGAGGGAGCGGAAGTTAAAACATCATTATATAGGAAACAACAACTGTGATTTAAAACAAAATGCAAGCAAGTGAAAGTGAAGCCAGTTACAGCAGCAGCAGCAGCAGCGACAACAACAACAACCAATTGTTAAGCAAATTGTCTAGTTAGCTAAGTAAAAATATTAAAAAAAAATACAAAAAACAAAAAACAAAAACATGTATAAAGAAAAGTGTTGAAAATGTTTGTAAACCAAAAAAAAAAGAAAAGAAAAGCAAAAAAAAAAATGACCAATGTCTTAAAAATTGTTAGCTCAATCGATTGGCAGAGAGAGAGACAAACAGAAACAAACAAAAATTGTTAACTTTTGTAGTAATGTGAGAATATGTAATGTGAAGATTGGCGCCCAATTGTGATAATACAACAAACACACAACAAATGTAACAACAGCAAACAAACAAATAACAACAAGCGCCGCCATTTGTGTAGTTTTCAAAGTGATATTAGCAGCTTATGTAAAGCAACTAAAAACAAAAACAAAAGCATATTGTAAACAACACACGTCTGTCTCTCTATATATATATATGTATATATATATATGAATATGTAAATGTAATTTGTGACAGTCCAGTAAAATCGGGCGTGTGTTGTGATCTTGATAAGCATAAAACCATGAGACATGCGTTAGCCCAGAATTTAAATCAAATCCAAATCAATCCGATTCAATCAATCAATCGAACAACCACTTGAGTATTTTGTAGCAACAGCAGGCATTCATTTATACAATATATCATCTATACTATAGTTTACTTATGTTTGTGCACAAACAACAACAACAAAAACCAAAAGCAGCAGTGCAGTTAGGATACTAAACGGACAACAGACGACAGGATAACGTTGCCCCTCGAGCACAAGGACAGCAAAACCAAGAAGCTAAGCAAAAATATTTAAAAAAAAATGGTACCTGAAGATCAATTTTGAGCATTTAGCGAACAACTCACAAAAGAACTTTGCTCAAATTATGCTATCTAACTTAATAAACAAACAAAAACAAATCTATTAAAACAAAAAACTAAAGACTGAAACAAGAATGTTGCAAAGCTCAATGCTGTGACCCGAGGGGCAGTTGTCCTTACAACAACAACAACAGCAAATGCGATCTCAATGACAACTCTATACACTATCCAAGCATGTGTGTTATAAATATATATCTTAACTAAAAAAAAAAAAAAAATCTTTAAACTATTCATGTATTTTTGTTATAAACTTCAATAGCGAATATTAATTTGTAAAAACAATGAAAAAAATGAGTGCAAATCATGTGTAATAAGAAGCAATCGTCAATGTATGTATGTATGTACATAGTTTATGTGTATGTGTAAAAGTTAAACAAACAACAACAATGTAATTTAATTAAGCCTAGTACATACCAACAACAACAACAACAACAAATGTGATAAACGTGTCATGCTGCTTCCAACAACAACAAAAAGAACAACAAACAGAGAAAAAGAAGTGCGCCAAAGAGCCAAAGTGGAAAACACATGAGAAAAAAACAGCAATGAGACCCTAAAAAGAGTTCTTTTTTTATATATATGTATATGTATGCTATACTTAGGCAATCAAGAAATTGTATCTCCAATTCATTCAGACTCGATAAGCAATTGATTTATTGTTTAACAATCCACATCAAGTATTACAATATAATTCACAAAAAAGTTTTAACAAACTGCAAAAAACACTTCCAACGCTGCGTCTGAGTAACGTTTTTTTTTTGTATAGAAAACGAAATCAAAAGAAAAACAAACAAAAAAATATACTATATATGTATATATTTTATATGCCATTTATTGTATTTAAATTTCGAAATGAAAACAACAACAACAACCACAAAGTAAAACAACTTTTGTAAATCATTCCACAAACATACACACACACACACACACACACACACACATATGCAAAATAAGCTAACGTATGAATTAAAACAACAACAAGGAGATGGAAGAAGAAGGCATGTTAGACTAGAAGTAAACAACAACAACAACAATAACAACAACAAAGAAAACAGCCGTGCATTAAGAACAAGAACAAAAATATATTATGTATATGCAAGTTATGCTTAAAAATAACATAAGAGCAAAGAGTGTATAGAAGAAAGCTGTGATAAAAACAAAATCCAACAAAAAAGGCAAACAACAAATCAAATAACACACAAACACACAAAAAAACACACACAACAAGAACAACAACAACAACAACAAAAGAGGAGAAGGGAAGATGAATTTAAAAGTAGACAAAAGCCAATGCGAAACATATGCGACCAACCAAAGGTTAACAACAAAAAAAAAACCAACTTTTGCAAAACAAAATCGAAAGTAAAAACGTTTAAGAACAAATGTAGAAAGCAGATCACAAGAAGATGAATAACTTCAAGCGGGATCTGAGAATATATATGAATTATGCGTAGTAGTTAGCTTAGCAGAAGAACTTAGAAAGACAAACGAAGTATAACGAGAAGCACAAGCAACAACAACTTAAAAGAAATGAAGTGTTTAAGCAACAACAACAACAACTGAAACAAGCAGAATGAAATGTGCACATTATAAACAAACAAACAAACAAAAAAACAAAAACAAAATGAAACCAACAATTTATCGATGCTGATGGGCATGCAATTATTTAAATTTCCGCAACTAAATGAATTTGCTTTTTATATTTGCTAGCTTTTATCAGTTGTGCAACAATTTGTCCGCTTCAATTTAAAGCCAAACAAAAAATGAAAACACAAACAGCAATTTTGTGGCATATGCAATATCATAAGTTTAAGCAAAGCAAGTTACAACAAATTCAATATATACCATAAAAAAAAAAACACAAAAATAAAAAAACAAAACAAAATTTGACAGTAGCAATGGAAATGTATTAAATTTAAAAAAAAAAAACAGCAATAAAAATCAATAAAAAAAATGTTTAAAAATTAATTCAGACTCTTTTAATATGAAAATACTTTATACAAAACAAAAGTCTTAACTTAAGCTGGCTTAAGAAAACTTTACAGCTTGTGGGCATATTTAATGCTAAGCTTCAAGACATCTGGCCTAATCTATTCGAACAGTTTTTAAGCCATACAACAAGATAAGAAGGTCACCTTCCGCTGACTACAATATCTTCACTCAGGCACACACACAAACATAAAAGAGATAAGGTCCTTTATTGCTGCACACATTGTGTGGCAACATGCGGAAACCCTTTACAAACCAATTTAAAGAGCAGCTTATGAGCTGCACGCTATAAAAGGATAAACACAGTATTCCCTATGGTGCACACACATACACACACACACCTGCGTATGTAAATACATAATCAAAATAATAAACACCCATAAGCAAAAGTAGATAATAGCTGGAATAGCCCGCATGGGATTGGCAAAAAGTTACGACCAGGCCATGATAATAAATATGAGACCTTATCGCACCTCTCCCCCCTCCACCCACACTTTAATGCTGAGACGCACATTTCCAAATACGTTCTTGATTGTGGCATACTTCGGGGCGCCAGTAGCGGCAGCAGCTGTTACACAATCAAAACATCAACAAAAGTCGCACCCAGCAGCTCGACACACACACACACACACACATACAGTGGAAATAAATACTTCCGCTTATTTGCTTACCACGCGCAGACGCAGGATAAACGGAAAGCTTTTGCCTCTAGCTAAAAAGTCCTTGAACTTCTGACCTTGTTTTGGCTCGCTCGGGCGCTGTTCTTATATAAGCCAGTTATGCAATTTGGCTGTGTAGTGAAAATGCATTGCAGCTACGCTTCAGTGCTTGTGCAACTGTAAACGCTCAGCGACCGATAAGACGTATTAAGCTAACGGGCCCAGATAACGGTGAAACTACGGGGCGGCACTTATCTAAAAATTGCTTACATTCGTTCGAACAGACGGACGGACAGACGGACAGACGAGTTGATGGAACTATGCCGCATTCACGTAACTGAAACGTGATATAAGAGAAACAGTACAGTAGTCACTCGAATAAGAGAACGTCGTAGATATGTCAGCCCCATGAATTTTGAAATAATTCTACTTTCGGCATATATAATTTTTTTGTACAAAATTTAAATGAAATTTTAACAAAATTTTATATATTCAAAAAATCTTCGAAGCAGCTATCGAGTCAACACTGTACCATCTTTCGCTATTTAAATACAATGTAGAGGTTTAAAAATTCAGATTACGTGCAAACAGTGGACAGTTTGAGTGCCACTGACATATGCACGCACTGCTATTCAAACTGCAAACGTAAAGCTCTCGAATATTTTTAGGTTTTTGTGTATTGATTCGGCCGCCTTTAGCTGCCTTTTGGCTGCATTTACCAACCTAGGCATGATTGATATGTCTATTGTATATATATATATTCATATTTTAGGCCTAACGTAAGCGTCGCATGAGTAATAATCTGTGATATCACAACAAAAAAAAGAGTATTTTTATAAGGTAAGTGAAAAACGCAGAAGAAAAGCTTCCCTGCAGCAGCAGTAGCTAGGAGAGAGAGAGAGAGAGAGCCAGCGCACATGCGGCGTCGGCGCTGACCAGTGTTTGGCTCTCTCTCTCTCGCTCTCTTTGTATAGGGGCTTTCGGTGCTTGAGTAGTCGATTTTGCACAGTCGAAAAATTTGAAGCAGCAATCAACAGCAAACTGGGCAACACAAGAAACGCAACCACAAAAAAAAAATAAATAATAATTTCAGAATAACAAAAATATCTAGTGAAATTTACATCGTGTGTGACTTATAGAATAAAAGTGAGAAAAGTTTGTGCAAATATTGGATAAATATATTTGTTAGTGGCTGCTTCAATATACTAAGCACAACAATTAGCATTTAAAAACGAAACCAATATTTTTGTATACGATTTATGAGCATCCCTTTCGGCTTAACTTAAAAGCCCAACGTTTTTTTGTAGCTACCTTTCGCTCGATAACTAGCACAAGAGGTGAGTGCACTTAAAAGTGACAAGTAGCAGCAGCGGCGTATATTTGTTGCATGCAACATGAAGATGCATTCAACGTCTGTCAAAATAAATGAGTTTTAAAGTGCGCGCTCTCTATCCATTTCTCCATTTCACTCTCTCTTTCTCTTTCTTTCTCTCGATTCATTTCGCTGTCATTCTGCGTGACGTAACTGTCACTGTGTGTGTGTTTTTGTGTGTGTGCGTGTGTGCGGGTGACTGTGCGTTTGAATATTGCTCATACGCCGCACGTTGCGACTGCCAAGCAAAATAAACTGCAGCCAGCTTCCCCCCCGCTCTCCTTCCCGCATATCTTGCATAAATTTCAATCGAATTGAATGTTCTTTGAGCTGTTCGACAGGCGCCTTCAAAGACAGTGCCTCAAATAAATCAGCTTACGAAATCAATTCAAATCTTTGGCGATTTGCCAAAAAATCGCGACACTCACGTGTGTCTCCCCAGTTTCTTTGTGTGCATGCACTTTTGGTCATTATATTGGCAATCGAATCATTTACACACACACACACACTCACACTTGGCAATCAGTTTTCGCGATTGTTTATAAATAAAATTGTTGCGCACGAAAAATGCCGGCATAAATTGAACTCTACAAATTGTTTGTCTTTGAGGGTTGTTTTTTTTCATTTGGTTCCCTTTTGTTTTTGAGCTGCTCATTGTTTGTGTATTATTTAACATTACATAAGTTAAGCGCCGCATTGCTATTGGCATTCACATACACATTTGTTGTTGCATTTAATTTTGCACTATTTATGCATTTGTTGCTTGCGTTACGATTGAGTCAGAGAATTGTGTACTTTAATGATTCAAAAATGCTGCAAATAACCTGTTTATATTTTCCCACTATTTACAGCGAAAACAACAGCAACAACAACAATAAAGATGTTTGCATTGTGGTATCTGACATTTGCCGTTGACGAAATACGGTAAGTTCTAAACAGTTTGAGAGCAATCGCGTGCATGAGTGCGGTGCTTTCTATTGCATACTTTTAGGGTTTGTCGTAAAAATGTTTTGGTTTAAAAAGAAGTCAGATAAGAATTTTTTATGAAGAATGTTTTATTAACTCAAATCTAACTCGAAGTAAACGTGAAGCCATTGAGCCAGCACAGTTAACTGTACACTTTGATTGTTAAGTAAATCGCGTGTTGGGCATTAAATATTTTTAACGGGTGCTTAAGTATTTATAAAGCGTTGCTGAAATATGCCTATTTTTAAAGCCAAACTGCAAGTGTCCAATCTTATCTAACTAAGCATTGGGAACACACTAGTCCCTCGCTTGTTTTTGGAACAGTTATTTGAGTTTGTAAATAAACTATAAGAGTATTTCCTGCAGTTAGCGCCATTTAATCATTGTCACATGATAATATTCTTGGCCACTTCTGCCGGCAACAACAAGAAATCAGCTAACAGGCGTAATCTGGGACAACCTGGTAAAACTTCTATAGCGATGATAAATGCAATTAGCAACGGAAACATACACAAACACACACACACACCCCCTCACACACACACTGGACAGCCGTCACATTTTGCCAAAAACAGTGCCAAATATTATGCAATTTTGATATTTGGTTTGTTGTTGTTGTTTTTTCTTCAAAGCTCTCAGCGAATACGCTTAATTAGCGAAAGCGTAATGTGATAATTGAAGTTTGAAGCGTTCGCATCCGAGAGTCATTTACCGGTTGGTGGGGAGCAGTTTCCAGGGCGTATGCGTAATACTTTGGGTACTTAGCGACTGTATTTTGTTTGCTTATCTATTTGCAACAGTACACGAGTTGTTTTTTCTGCTGCCTGCTATCATTTCTGGCCTACGTGACAGTAGAAAAGCTTTCGCCAGCTAGAGGCAAGCACTAAGGCGGGAGCAGCGAGGGATTCGCTGGGTCATAAAAAGATTTGCTCTCTCATTGCACTTAAACTCACGTGCTGCTGTAATACATTCTTTATGGCTTTGGCAAAATACATTTAAATTTTATATCTGTAGTGATTAGTTTTATACTGCCAGTATCATTTATAGTCAATAATTAATTGATTATCATGAGAAAAACTAATTTAAAACTCAAACCGTTATGGCATTTAAATTTCAAATATTTAAATTTATTTCCCAGTATTTTAAACATATGTCCCTAGTTGTGGGACCATTTAAATCGTTTAGCAACATTTCTAAGCTCTGGCAACACCTGTGGCCTTTACTCAAATTTTGCTTTAATTTAATATATTTGAGGATTATCCTGTATTGAATATATTACAGCTGTCACTAAATTGTACTCATGTGTTGCTTATAAATGATAAGCATTTTTTATTTATGACTACTTATTACATTGTAAGCGATAGCGTCACACTGCCTGGCATTGCCCTCTCCCTTTCTTACACTCTGTTTTAATGGGGTCACACTTATTGCACTTCTCCTTTACTATCGTGTTCCTTGCCAAGCTCGGTGTGCAGATTTTCAGTAGCTCAGTGAAAAACTCAATTTGAACGATTTAAAATAATTGATTAACAAACTTGTTGCTTATAGCTGTTATAAATAGTTGTCAGTGAGTTGAGTTTCCATAAAAAAAGTTGAATAATGCTGCGGCACAATAATAGAAAGTTCTCGCAAATACTTTGCAAGTGTGAATAAGAAGAAGAGAAATGTGCCGATTGCGGTTTTTTTTTATCTTTTTATTCTCGATTACATTTTCTTGTAGTTCTTTTGTTTTAATTTCTTGTTTGTAATTTTATTTCGTTTTTATTTATCATTTCCATTTTGCTTTTGCTTGTTTTCTTTTTGTTTTTGTAGAAAACGTTTGACTTGGCTTTTTAGTTCCAATAAGCCAGTGAACAAAGCGATAGAAAACAAACCGGAGCCGAAGGCGACTCCCGCACCTGCACCTGTTGTTGCACCCACACCTGTAGTCGCACCCAAACCAGCTCCTGCTCCCGCACCAGCACCCAAGCCAGTTGCTAAGCCCAGCACACCGGAGCCCTCGCCACCGCCGAAGCCAGCGCCAGCAGCAGCAGCAGTTGCTCCAGCAACTCCACCCAAGCCTGCAACTCCAGCGCCAGCCAAGCCAGCAGTTCCAGCTACAGCTCCTGCTCCCGCAGTTGTTTCGCCCAAGCCAACAACACCTCCTGCAGCTTCACCTCCTGCAACTCCACCGAAAGCGGCAGTTGCAAGCGTAGGCGACAAGATGCCAATCCCATTGCCCAAATCGCTGACAGAGGCCAATACCAATGGCAATGCAACCAATGGCAACGGTGCCATTCACGATGGCCTGGACAAGAAGCTTTTCGATGCCCGCTCGCCAGCCCCCAAGGTGGCCAAAATCGATAAGGAGCAGCTCCAGGATGCCAGCCAGGATTTCATCAAAAGCGAGGCGAATGCCTTTGTGCAGTCCATCAAGGAGGCACAGCAGGCGGGCACACGGTAAGAAGGAAGCAGAACATATTCCCACTTAACACCCACACTTGATTTGATTTTTGGTTTGTGTTTTTCAAAGTGTTTTTTAAGTTATTTCAATTAGTTTTTTGACTTCCGCATGGCAGCACAGACAAGTTGAGTTTGTCTCCTCCGCCGCGTGGCAAGTTCAACGAACTCGCCTGACTTCTTGTCGCTAAAATAGTTGCCATGTGGCGACAACAGCCTCAAGAGGCAACAGCGTTGCTGTGGCAGCAAAAAAAAATGTATATATATATATATATATATGCCTGTAATAATGCACCATGATGATGATGCTGATGATGGGAATAGGAATGGGTATGTTGATGGGGTTCGGTATGAGGCTGATGATGTTGGTGACGATGACGCTGTTTATTTTAGTTTCATGTTCTGTGCTTGGGCGGACAGCTCTCTTGGCAACTGTGCAACTGTCGGCTGAACTGCACTGCGGTTGCAAGTTTGTAGACTTTGTTGTGTTTTTTTTTTTTGTTCGTTATATACCCTGTAATTTAAATATAGATGACAGGGGTAAAATGGGATTTAAGCAAATGTGAACAAATGTGTGCTTTAGGCAGAGACAGGCAGACTCTAGCATATTCATGCAACCAGAATAAAAAATCACCCAAGCAGAGGGAGGCAGCTTCTAGCTTTTTCGAAATAATTTCTATAAATACAAAATATAACTTCTTAGATGTATAAAGGCTTTCAGATACATATTTCTTAATAATGGAAAATATATCTATAATTTAGAATTGCTAATTTCTGTTATTCAGAATTTTTATTTTATATATCTTTCGCTATCTCTACTGCTACTAATAAAGATTACCTAGTTAAAAAACACATAGAGGCAATAAATTAAAACTAGATTTTGGAAATCTACTGTCTGACTAATGAGGCGTGTTAGCCTTGGAGAATTTCTAATATTTATTAAAGTAAACTATATTTTGTGAGTGTATTTAAAGAGTAAAAAGTCTCTCAAAAAGGGTATTAAAGCTTCGACAGCGACGATAACTTCTATTTTTATTTGTGCTTTTTATGAAGAATTTATAGGGCCTCATCTCAGGTGTTCGATATCACACTCTGCTTGGCATTAGCTTGGCCCCTCAACAAGTTCACTCGCACTTAGCAAATGCAATTGATTTTCGATTAATATTAATAGAGACTCACACGCGAGCCTTTTGTTTGGCGGCCAGGTGGCTTGGATCAAGGATGTGGCCCAACCAAGGCCCGAACAAACAATTCAAAGGCACTTTATTTTTGTTGGCATCACGCCCATGTTCAAATATATATGCATACGCGCCCTGCTGCAAATGCAACTAAGTTGGGTTACGTGGCGCTTGTAGTGTAGTGTAGTGCACGTTGAGTTCTGTCGCCTGGCCGTAGTCGTCCGTGTGACATGATCTCCCCATGCCAAGTTTATATTTATAACCGTGCCGCGTTTGGAAACTCGCAACGCACAAAACGACAAACGTATGGCGGCAGGGTACATTAAAAATTTACTTGGATTTATTTTGATTTCTTTTCTTTAATTATACGCTTGCAATGGGTATTTCAGTGTTCTGATGGAGACGTTTGTCTGCTTTCCTTTCTATATATGTCTTCGGGACTATGCGTATCTTCTTTCCTACGTATACCTAACTAAATTCCTAACTATGCGAACTAACTCAATTTGAAACTATCTTGCAGAAACTTGGAATATCTTCATCTTCTTGTTTGAATGTATCTACCAAGCAAACAACCTCATAATTTCACGTATTAATCATCACTTATCATCCATTTGCGGCAAGTGTATATCATGTTCGTTGTGCCTCAGCTGGCTGCTTTTCTTGCAAGTTTAACTTATTGTTTGTGTGCGGCAAATTGGCTGTGCAACGTTTGCAACAGCAGCAGCTCGCTGTCTTTAATTTAAATATAGTTATGCATGCACACACAAAAATTATTCTATGTATTATATTTCTGTACATATATATGTATATATATGTATATATATCTATATACTTTTAGTACGTTTGGCGTCACGCCTCATCTAATTGCTTCAGTTCACTTTGTCTTTCATAATCACGCCTCGTGGCTGATGGACAGTGTCCGGCATGTTGAATGTTGCAGATGTCACCCAGTGGTTGTGGCTTGACTTTACGATTCTATATATCCCTATATACACACATAAATATATACATATATACATCTGCATAGATCTCTGATTTTTTGGCTCACGCGTTTGCAAATTGCTTTTGGCAAGCGACGCTTTTGATGTGCTGCCAAAATATTGTTTAGCAAACAAATAAAATTGGACAACAGAGCTTTTAGCAACTTGTAATCGTGTACCATCTGTACATATTTATGTATACATATGCCTATCTAACTATCCATCATATATATATATGTATGTATGTATATAGATATATCTGTTGCAGTGCCATATCAGGGCTAATTGACTGCGGAGAACGGCGCACATTGTTAACTGAACTTGTGCTTGACTGACCGCAAATTGTGCAAATTAATAACACATTGCTCAACTAATTAACTATTTTCAAATTCCAATTCGCTTCCATTTTGGCAAACTGAAATTATTTGACCAGCACACATTTGTGTCGTATTTTCATTCAATTAATGACCAACCGGGCATTCCGCTACGCACTCAAGCTACAAAACAAACGCCAATCTTTTGCAATTTTCATATTTCAAGTTCACCAGTATTTCTGAGAGAGAGAGAGTGACACGCCCACAAAACAAAAAAAACTCAGCTGACTTTTTGAGCGTGATAAGCGCACATAAAATCAACTGAAATCTGAAACCAAACTTGCTTACTCATTTCACTTTTGTATATAATTTCAGCGAGTATTCAATAGCATTCATTTTGTCACAAAATGTGTATCAACTTATGGCGTGCATATCTATGATTACTTCTTTGTATAGGTAATATTTTTCTTTGTTAATAATACTTTATACTACGTTTGAGAACTTGGACATTGTTGTTTGCCACAAGTTTGGCTTATCAGCGTAGCTGCAAATCATCATCAACTAATGTTTAATCGTAATATAAACAAAAAAAAAAAAAGCTAATCACACACTGTAATTAAGAAAAGATAAAACCTTGTTTTTAGCTACAAACTTCCGTCTAGGCAATAAATGCCTTCTGAATAATCAAAAATTATACCGATTTCCTGTATGTCTGTACATATATAGAAAGTATATGCACTTTTTTTGCTGTTACTCATCGTCAGGGGTTTGGCAATAAATTTATCATATCCACCCTTAAGCATTTTAGATAAAAATCTCAAATTTCACCTTCCATTTTTACACACTTATAAAAAAGTTGTTTAATGATTTAATGGAATAATTTGCGCCTAGAGAGCATATTTATAGAAAGCATCATTAATTTAATGACTCATTTCAGTCAGTCTAATGAGTATTCACATAAATCTGAATATGTTGTCTAAGTACTCTGCTTTAGTTCTCTGTACATTAAGTGCTTTCCAAATGTTAAAACTGCCTGCCAGCTGACAGCAGCAATACCAAAAACGTTGTCGTAAGCTTTTCAAGGTCGACAACAACCCTCTGCGAAAATGTTAAATGTGCATGAGTGTATGCGTGTGTGTGTGTTTGTGTGTGTGTGTGCGTGTTATTGTTGTTTGTGATTCTGGTATTATAGCTACTTTGTCTGCTCTCTCAACTCGCAACGCACATCTGCTGTCAGCGGAGGGATTTACGTAATCTGGGCGCCACTCGACAGCAATTGAAAATGAAAGCAAAAATTGAAAAGAAAAATGAACGCAGATATTGTTAGATAAATACACCCAGATTATGTAAACCACATCCTGTTGCTGAAAGGCTGCGCCTGCTTCCTACTCCTGCCACTTGACATTGCGAATGTCAGGTTGCGCATATCTTTTCATTATATAATTATAAATTTAATTTGCAGCTTTATGAATTTGATTTAATGTGCTACGGCGCAACAAAAGCAAAAGTTCTTTTGGACACGACGACAAATCTAAATATGTATATAGCTAAAGATGTATGTGTATATATCGGTACATGTCTCATATATTAGGTGGAATGGTCGTACTCTGTTGCATAAAATTCGTTTGGCAACTGTTCAAATATGTATAAGCACATATATTCTTTTTCTCAAATAACAACTAAAAGCATATATATGTTCAGTTCAATATATCTAGAATTCTTGTCTGTTTCTATGCCTTATGTTTGCGATCAGCAGGTTGCCTTCTAATATGTACATATAAATATATATTAGTATATACACCTACATTTACATACATATACCTATGTTTTTATGTTTAAAAACAAATGTTGATGGCTATTCAAAATCAAGTTCAAGAATTTTACCGAAAATTTGTTGAAAAATATACAGAGCGTATCATACGTATACAAATGATTTATAACTCTATTATTGTATCGCCTGATCTTGAGTAATTAGACAAAGAACACTTAATTGAATATAGTTTATACATATATAAAATAATTCTTTCTCAGTCTTGTAAGTCAACTGAATAGTTTCCTGTTTGTACCTTTTCTCGAACATTGTTTTATTATTGTCAGATCTTAGTGCCAAAATTTATGGCATATAATATATATATGTACATATATGTATTTTTAGTATATGTGTGCATATTTATAATGAATCGCTTGAAGCTGGCAGCTCTTCAATCTTGTATCATCTATTCCCCTATTCTCCGCTCTCAAATAGCAAATGTTTGTCGAGCTTTTCTCTTGGCAGCTTAGCTTGTTTGAATCGTGCAAATATTTACACTTAAGTCCAGCACGAAAATAAGAATTAGCAAAACCAAAAAAAAAAAGAAAAGAATTAAATGAACTTGTATGGGTTTAGTTACGACGCCTGCTGTACAATAAATTTCGATTAACTTTGATTAGAGACCGTCAGGTTCTCGTCAGTCCCATAGAAGCTTGAATTTGCTGTTATAAATGAAATACACGAACGTGTTCCTCAATAATTAAGCAATGTTTGCGCCTGCATTTTTTATTTGCGTGTGTGCCTGTATTTCTGCTTGTGTGTGTGTGTCATGTGAGGCTGGCACCATTCGTTCTGCTGCTCACCAACACTAGCAAAAAGCACGCCCCCATATATAATTCTCTGCTGCTGCTGCTGCAGTCGCGACAGCGCACGGCTAACTGTACATAAAGTTTTACTTTGTTGCAAGCTATTTACTACTCGGTCTGTCTCGCTCTGTCTCATGCACTTGCATTGCAGCAAACACTTTCCTTTTTTTCACATGCATTTACACTGCACTACATGATGGGACTGTTGGCAACAGCACTGCTTACACTTGTGTCTGTGAGCTTTCGTGCGCGCTCTTTTGCGCTCACAAGTTTATGAATTAAAAGCAAAGCTTTTCTCAATTTTGTCATACGTCACGTCCTACGTCAATTGCCCACAGGCGGCAACTAATACACAGACACAACAGCAGTAGCAGCAGCACTCAGCAGAAATAACAGCAGCGTAGCAGGAGGCAGGCCTCACACACATACACGCACGCACATATAAAACAAAGCAAGCACAGGCAACATATAGCAAGGCAAGCTTTTTTGTTCGGCTCTCTTTCGCGCTGCCTGCGCTCTGGCTGTGCTTGCATCTGTGTGTGCGCTTAGTTGAGTAGTTTGAAAGTGAAAGAAGGGTGCCGCTTAACGCTGCCGACGTCGCTGCCGCTGTTGCTGCCCGTGTGCCGTTCTGCTTTCTGTCGACTGCAGCTGTAGCAAAGAACAAAACTTTCTGATCATTGTAACGTTGGACGTTGAATTCTACGGTTGCAAAGGTGAGCCGTTCTCCATAAACAATAAATACCAAAAAAATATCTGTGCATTATTCTCTGTGTAAAAAAAAAAATTGGAAATATTTGAAAAAATAAAAATATATTTGTATTGAAATATTTTTTAAGTTAAGTGTGGCGCCCAATAGCTTATGCAACAAAGATGTGGTATATTTAGCGTGTGTGCGGTGTGTATGTGCGGTGTGTGTGTACGGTGTGTGTGTGTGACAAGTTTTAACTGAGATTTTTATTTAATACTTACGCAAAGCTGAGTCAGTCGATAAAATGCAGTTTGCATTTTGATTTTTGCAAGTGCGCCAAAGCGCAACAAAACCGGTTACCGGCATATAAAGAATATATAAAAAATATTGTCAGCTCTTAATGGGACTATGCCTATATTTGGTTTTCGGCGCTTTAACGTTTTGCAAAACTTGTTTTTTGCCTGTGTGCCAGTCTGTCTGCCTGTCTGCCTGCCCTTCTGGGCAGCTTTCATCTGCTACGTAGCCGCTGAGCAACCGTTGAGTGCACGCTCAGTTGCAATTATTCAACTGTACCGCAACAGTTAAATATCAAAAGCAATTAAGCAACTACAGTCGAAGTATAATAAATAGAAACACCCAATAATAATTAAACTGCAAGTTGGGGAAGAGTTGAAAAAAAAAAAAAAACTTTTGTGTTTGCAAAAAAATATATTAAATTTGTTCAGCAAACTTAATAGGGAAAAGTTGCAGTCAATAATTTAGTTCGACTTAGTGAAGCTTGACTGCGACTAGTATTTATGTATGATAACAATATAACATCGCTAAATGCCAACACAGATAAGAGAGCTTGTTATTTTACCTACCAAGCTGTTGCCAAAAGTCTGCAATCAGCTATTTTCACAATTTCACACTTGGCGGTCTTCGTTATTTTTGCTTGCTGTTGTTTTTCTTGTTGTTGTGCCTCACTTGCCTGCCACACCCATCTCGTCTCCTCTCCTCTGCTCTCCCCGGCTGGCGACTAGAATTACAAACGCCTTGAACTTGGTATATCTGGCAGCAAACACAGCGAACACAGCAAAAGAAAAGTTGTTTTTTTTTTCTCGGTCATTGCCAAGGCAATTGCATAATCTAATCGCTTATCGCAGATATACTCGCATTCACACTCGTAGATACAATATCTGGTCAAAAAGTCAGCAGGTATTGCTTTTCTTGGTTGAATGAACTCGTGCAAATTGCAGTCCAGGTTATTTCCCCAATCCGTGTTACATAAGATTCTTTTTCGAGTTTGACAACCGTGTGGAATTTGAGAAAAAATACTTTTGGGCAGCTAAATTTAGTAGCAGGTTCTTCGCGTTGATATCTAACGCCGGCTGCTAAAAATACAGCCAAAACGACGAACAAATAAACAAAAGAATCAAACTCAAACACAAATACATGCCTCACATCTATATATATATATATATAAATATAGTATATATGTATGTATGTGTAGGGCACAAATATGTATATGCATTTGTAGAAGCCTGGGATTTAGAATCAATACCTGTGCATATATTTATAGCTGCTGGCGAAATATATCCAGCTAAATTATTTAGAGATGGTTAGGGAAAATGGAAATGCTTAGATACTAGATAAATGTGCGCTTTTGTAAACAGCGTTATTTATCTGTTGATTTTCAACAGCAAATCTCGCAAATTTGTTATACAAACTGCTGCCCCAACTCCCCCCAAACGTTGCTTGCACATTGTTAATTATTCAATTGAAATCCATTAAAGCTAAAAATGAATAGCGAAAAAAAATACAGCTGAAAAAAGCCAACAAAAAGGCGACTCACGATTAACTTGTGACAATGCGTTAGATCGTAGAAAAGAAAAATAACAAAAACTAGTCGGATTTTTCCAATTTTCCCATAGACGTTGACAAAGCAACGCAGCCATTAAAGTTGGAACGGCTCAAACAAAAAGCTATATGTGTGTGTGTGTGTGTGAGTTGCAAGCTGACAAGTTGCATAATCACAAGGGTTGGGTTCAATTCGCTTCGTTTGGCTAGACAGGAAATGAAATTGCACAGTGTCTATCAGTCAGTCCATCTTCTTTCTCCTCCTCCACCTACAAAACTGCTAACTAATCGAAATACAGATATATAAAACACATATACACATATTTGTTTTCCTGTGTGTGTGTGTGTGTGCGAGCTGTCTGATTTGATTCACAGTGCCACAAAAGCAAATAAACAAACTGTAATTTAAGCAATACAACGAAGTAAACAAATCAAATAGCTTCAGCAGACAGACGGCTATCACAATATTGTAGCCGCTACTGTGGCAGCCACCGCAGCAACAAAAGCTAACGGTCAAAGCTTTTCTGCAAACGCAGGACTTTTAGCGGACAGCTTTCACTGTTTTGACCAAACTAAAAGCTCGCTCGTGAAGCTAACTACTTTGCAATGTTAATAACAGCGTCGGAAGGTTAACAGTAACAGCAGCAGTTCAAGCACGAAGTTTTAGCATGCATGCGAATAGTTGCTGTTAATGCCAACTACTTTGCTATGTTAATAACAGTAACAGCAAAAGTATCTCTCTGTCTCTCATCCTCTCATAATTGCTATATTACTGTTGTTGCTGTAGCTAAATGAGACTGCAGCTGCGTCTGCCGCATTTTTTTTATTCGTTGATTGTCTTCGCAGACGACGGCATCAAGCGTTAAATCAACGACATCCGGGCAATAAGCGCGAAATTCTAGCGAAATTTATACCCCCAACACACTAGCTCAAGATGTGAACCATCATCATCATCGCAATCATAAGCCTTAATAGTATTTTCTCTCTTTTCACTCTGCACACCCTTCATATGCTCCCTCTCTCTCTCTCTCTCTCTATTTGTTTTGTATAAAGTAGTTGGGCATTTGCCAAAAGAATTTTAATTAAATTAGCAACGAAAATATACAAAATATACGTTTACATATACATATACATATATTCGTATGTGAATATGGAATTTTTGTACTGAGTCCAGCAATTTAATAATGCGGGTGTGACACTCCCTGCCCACTCCCCTCTGCCTCTGCTCCTTTATAATTAATTTGTGGGTTGGTTCGAGTTGAGTCCACAAACCTCGGGGTGGAATCCAAGTGACTAAATAGTTTACTGAGGGGTTGCTCAAGTATCCCGCATGAGGGCTTGTTATCTCTATATATATATATATATATATGGATTTAACAATTTTTGTGTCAACTAAATGACTTTTTTCATACGAGTTTCCTTCAAGGAAAAACTGCCACAACTCAATCAATACTGCACTGGTTACATTCACTAGAATAATGCTACATTTAAAGTTGAGAACGCGATTTGAGTTCGAAACAATCAAAACTTTCTTCAGCCAAGTCAACTTTCTTCAACTTTGTCGAAAATTAACCGATTGAACCGAAAAGCAATAACATTATTCCTTATGAATACTATATTTAAACTAGTAAATATAATTTTTGTTCAAAATTCGTTTTAAACTTATATATTAGATATTTTTTTTTTGTGATGAAATCTAAAAGGGCTTCTTGCCCTTGCTTTTTAAAATCAGGAGAGTTTTGACGAAGTTATGGCATTTTGAAGTTTCGACCTATGCCCATATATCGATACATCGATTTTCAGGCTATAATTTTTACTTGTCTTCCGACCTCAAATTTCATTTTCAACTTCAAATGTACGATTGATTTAGGGGCAAAACTATGATCAAAAAGCCCTTGCTTTTTAAAATCAGGAGAGTTTTGACGAAGTTATGGCATTTTGAAGTTTCGACCTATGCCCATATATCGATACATCGATTTTCAGGCTATAATTTTTACTTGTCTTCCGACCTCAAATTTCATTTTCAACTTTAAATGTACGATTGATTTAGGGGCAAAACTATGATCAAAAAGCCCTTGCTTTTTAAAATCAGGAGAGTTTTGACGAAGTTATGGCATTTTGAAGTTTCGACCTATGCCCATACACCGATACATCGATTTTCAGGCTATAATTTTTACTTGTCTTCCGACCCCAAATTTCGTTTTCAACTTTAAATGTACGATTGATTTAGGGGCAAAACTATGATCAAAAAGCCCTTGCTTTTTAAAATCAGGAGAGTTTTGACGAAGTTATGGCATTTTGAAGTTTCGACCTATGCCCATATATCGATACATCGATTTTCAGGCTATAATTTTTACTTGTCTTCCGACCTCAAATTTCGTTTTCAACTTTAAATGTACAATTGATTTAGGGGCAAAACTATGATCAAAAAGCCCTTGCTTTTTAAAATCAGGAGAGTTTTGACGAAGTTATGGCATTTTGAAGTTTCGACCTATGCCCATATATCGATGTATCGATTTTCAGGCTATAATTTTTACTTGTCTTCCGACCTCAAATTTCATTTTCAACTTTAAATGTACGATTGATTTAGGGGCAAAACTATGATCAAAAAGCCCTTGCTTTTTAAAATCAGGAGAGTTTTGACGAAGTTATGGCATTTTGAAGTTTCGACCTATGCCCATACACCGATACATCGATTTTCAGGCTATAATTTTTACTTGTCTTCCGACCTCAAATTTCGTTTTCAACTTTAAATGTACGATTGATTTAGGGGCAAAACTATGATCAAAAAGCCCTTGCTTTTTGAAATCAGGAGAGTTTTGACGAAGTTATGGCATTTTGAAGTTTCGACCTATGCCCATATATCGATACATCGATTTTCAGGCTATAATTTTTACTTGTCTTCCGACCTCAAATTTAATTTTCAACTTCAAATGTACGATTGATTTAGGGGCAAAACTATGATCAAAAAGTCCTTGCTTTTTAAAATCAGGAGAGTTTTGACGAAGTTATGGCATTTTGAAGTTTCGACCTATGCCCATACACCGATACATCGATTTTCAGGCTATAATTTTTACTTGTCTTCCGACCTCAAATTTCATTTTCAACTTTAAATGTACGATTGATTTAGGGGCAAAACTATGATCAAAAAGCCCTTGCTTTTTAAAATCAGGAGAGTTTTGACGAAGTTATGGCATTTTGAAGTTTCGACCTATGCCCATATATCGATTTTCAAAAAAAAAAAAAAAACTTTTATAATTTTGGCAAGTTGCTGCTGCAAGTTGAACATATTGTAAGTGTTATCTTGTATAATATCAGTTAGTTTATAGAGAGTCAATATGTGCAGCTACATACATAAATGATTAATTTCGAAATTTCCTCAACAATTATGCCACAGCTCTCGTTGCCTGTCTGTCTGTCAGTCTGTCCATGTCATTAAATTTTTCGATACATGCGAGTTGCTGGCTTTGGGTTTGTGCAATGCAATTTCCCGCTGCATTTGCTCACGTTTGCGCCATGTCAATGTCGTTGGCCAAAAAACAAAAAAAAAAACACATTTCGCATTTATGCCATGCAGTTAGCCTGGCCTGAATGCCTGTCTGCCACTGCCTTTGCCAGCCAGCCAGACTCAGACTGCTTGCCAATTTCTTTGTGCAACCGCCTGTACAAAATCGCAGCATGGTCCAAAACATTTTCAGCTTGTGTGCAATTAAGCCAATGGGCTGGTGGGGGGAGGTGGTGGAGGGAGCTGGTGTGTGTGTTTGGTTCATTGACCATAAAATCGCAAAAAAAAAAATAAAAAAAAATTGCAATGAGCCATTCTTGGCAAAGGCTTTCGCTTTCATTGCTAGCTGCCTGACTGCCTGGCCTGGACTGCCTGTCTAGCTGTTGGCCCAAAGTCTAGCTATTGGCCAGAAGCAACAACAGCTTCGTAGACACACAAGTGTTGGCCAAGTTAATATCTTATCCGCTGTCAGCTGTTTCGTGTGTGAGATCAACTTGAATGCTGAAAGGCCTACACTCACAATCTCTTGCTTGGCTTATCAGCTCTTCTCTCTCTCTCTTGGCCAACTCGCTCTCCCCTATCTCTTTCACTCTCTTTCTCTCTGGCTCTTTCTCTAGCTGTCTTTAGTTCGCAAAAAAGCCAACTTCGTTCATCATTCGCGTATCAAAGTTAACCGTTAACGGTTGAAATTTTCCGCTCGCGTTCGCGTTTCGCATTCCTGGCCATAAAGTAGCGCCTAAATAATACAATTTTACTTAGCATATATATGTATATATATATGTATATATACAGTTTAACGCGACATCTGGTCTTTTTAAATTTCCCTTTGTTTTGCTTGGAGGCTTTCCACGTTTGCCGCTTGCCGCTTGCCTGCTTTTCTTTAACCTTGATGCTTACTTCTGTGCCTATTTGCTGGTCCTAATCAAATCAGTTTTTTAATTGTGCCAACTTAATTTGATTTGCTTTTAAGTGCTGTTGAGGACGTTTCTAGACAACGTTGTGTGTGTGTGTGTGTGACTTCAATGTCGTGTTGTTGTGCACACTCGAGTTAATTGATTAACTTGGCCAGCTTCAGTCGACGACAGTCGGCAATAAGTCAAAAACCGTTCATATATATCAGCTCGCAACTATTGTTGCAATCGTCGAGTACTTTGACTTTCGGGGCGTTGTCGCTGAGCTGCTGACTGACTACCTTGCCACCACCCAACCACCCACTGACAAGCTCTGCAAAAATACACTTTATCTTTATGTGCCACTTATAAAACACAAAAAACGACTCTCATTTGACAACTGAAAATTAACGCTAATCATTAGCTAAAAATTCAGTTGAGAAAGAAAGTAAATTGTTTATTGCACGACAGCTGAAATTACTGTAAATATATAGTCTTGGACAGATTAATTAACATTGGCTTGCCAAAAATTATATCATTCATTTTGCTATTATTTAGATTGAGTGATCTCGTGGTATACAGTGAGGTAGCAATAAAAGAAAAGATAATACAAATTTGACTTTTGTTCTTCATAAATAACGTAACTGTAGCTAAAGTTAGTAAACTAATCCAGCCAGCTGGCGTCATCATTAAACATCAATAAAGTTTATCTAGCCCAGATTCTGAGGATCTACATTGTCGTCATCTCATTTTAGCCACGTTGCTGTTGACTGTAGATAATACTTGCCTGATGTACAAATCTTGCATATGGAGTATAAATCTTAGATTTAGTTCAGCTCTGCCTTATCGCATATATTGCGTAAATGGCACATTAAGTGGTTTTCTAGAAATTCATATTTTTAAATTATTTTTAAATCAATATTTTCAGCTTGCCATTGTTAGTTTTGATTAGTCATCACTGTCTACAGTTACTCACATTTGTAATGGGAGAGGCTGAGTAATGCATTTGCATGCAAAACCCAAAAACCACAGCTGCAACTAAGCCAGAGTGCTGTAGAGCAGAGCGATCGACTAGAAGATACCCTATATTGCAGAAAACGAGCTTAGCAAGTAATAGCCATGGGGATGAAAAGACTTGGAATACTTACGGGATATCCTCGACAGGATATTGTGGACTATGGTTAGTAGTGAGAGGAACCGCAAAGCACATCAAAGCAAATTGTGTTGCCTCAGTCAGGAAAGTATTTAGTAATACTGGGGAAAGATGTCTTACACTCAGAGAACATTTTCATCATCAATCAGATGATGACAGAAGGTGATCTGACTCCCAACTATAATATTTATAATAATAATAATGAAGTTGACACAAATTCCACAGCATAAATAAAACTTGCGAAAGATATGAAGGTCATACAGAAGGTACACAGAAAAAAAATCAGAAAATACACTAAAAAAAACGTATGAAAAGTGTTTGAGAATGGCAAAACTTGTTCAACTGAAGGTTGCTTGACCTGAGCGGTGCGTTGTGCGGGGAGTGGTGAAGTGGTTGCTGCCAGACTGTGTGGCCGGAAGACATTCAACCTTGCGCAACTTAATGATACCCCTTTTCTAGTCATACTAAAAATAGGGTACACAGCGAGTGTGGCAAGAAAAAAAAGGGAAATTAAATTGCAGCGAAATTAATGTGGAACAGACATGCAATAAGAGGCAGCTAGTGATGCACCTACCGCCCAGCGTGGTCTGACTAACTGTCTGCCCCTTATTGCTGCTGGTTACACGTCACTGCACAGGCGTGAAAAAGTATCTCATGGTCGTCTCTCGTCGCACGTTGCACGTTGTACGTCTCTTATTGTGCGGGTGCACGTGCACTCGCCTCTAGTCAGTCTCAGTCTGTGCTGGGAATGCCGCAAGCTGGCCGTGATTTTCATTTTTTTTCACACAGGCACACACATGCCGCATGCCGCACGCCACTTGAGTAGCGGCAGTCATGCCATTAGCAGCCCTCATTTCACACTCGAGCTCCTCACTTGAAGTTGACTTGACCAGAAATACACCCATAACCAAAGCCAGCAACACCCCGCCCATCCCAAACCCCTATTTACTGTTTGAGGCGCAACAATTTTCAACTGCCGCGTGCCTCAAATTTTATCGATTCGCACCATGCCTACCGCCTGCTGCTGCTGCTGTTGCAGCTCTTGGTGGTAGTTCCTGTTTTTTTTTTTGTTGTGTGTGTTTTGGACGCATCAAATAAATATATCCTTCCGCATTATGTTGCGTTGCGCTCTCTCGCAACTCATCCGGCAACACAAATGGGTTTCATTTGCCGCCGGCGCCTGCGGCTAGGCAATGATTTCTGGGTTTAGCTTTCAACCCTGCAAACCCTGCCAATTTGGCGTCTCTCTCTCTCTCTGTCTTCCTCTTCTCGATTTGCTGAATATGTATAGCGTTTACCGCTTGTTCTGTTCGGCACTGCGCTCGGCTCTGTTTTGCTGTCCTGGGCGGCGTCAGTTCCTTGCCAATTGTCAAGCTGAGAGCAACAATCCGACGACGAGCGCGCGCCAAAAAAAGAAAAAACGAACACAAAAACCGAAGCCGCGAAACCAAAACACGAAGCCTAAGTCTTGTTGTAGTCATTGTAAATGCCAGCTAGTCACTCAGTCGGCAGTCAGTCAGTCAGCAGCCAGCAGTCAGTTTGCTCCTCGCACGCGCGCGTCCTCTTTGCTCCCTAGTGTGTAGCCTAGACTTGTCAGTAGTAGCCTTTTACTGTAGTATACCTTTTTGGGCGCGGCAAACGAGAAACGTGTAAAGAGCCCCCCCCCCTGCAACCAAGAAAATAAATCAAGAAACCAAAACTAAACGAATTTTTGGCCATTTATTAAGACGAGCAAACCACCAACAAAAAAGAAAAAATATAAAAAAATAAACATTTAACAAAAAAAGAACCAAAAGCAATACAATTTAAGCGTGTGTTTGTCTGTGTGTGTACTCTCATATATATATATATATATATTCCTGTGTGTGTGTGTGTTTGTGTGTGATCTACTCTATTGAAGCCAGAGAGTAAAGCTTAGCTGCATTGTGATTTCATTTTACCTGCATAAAACCCACAACAACAAAAAACAAAACACAACTTTTACACACACAAAAAAAGAAGAAAAAAAAAAAACATTCCCTTTTGTGACCAAATTTTTTACCAAACAACTTTACATAAAAAATAACTTTTGCTAACAAAAAAAAAAAACAAAAAAAAAATGGGTTTGTGCGCTTCTAAGGATAAAAAGGAGAAAGTGATCGAAGGCGATGGTGCCGCAACCGCCAACGGTGGCGGTGGTGCTGGTGGTGGGGAGCAGCCGAATGGCAGTGCCACAGCGGCTGCCTCAGATACAACGGCTGCTGCTGCCGATGGGTGTGTATACAGCGTGCTTCTTCTTCCACAGCTTCTTCTTTCTTTCTTTTTTTTGTGATAGGTCCTAGAAATATAGTAATGTCTGCAAGTGTGCGTGTGTGTGTGTATGTGTATGCTGACGTCAGGCTGCCCGAAAAATGTTAAGTGCGATAAAAATATTATTGCCCTGGTCTCTGACCGACGACGACGACGTCGAGGCCCAGGCAAAAGCCGGGACGGCGAGCCCACTTGTGTGCCGCGCGCATGTGCCGCTCCCAGCGGACTGGGGAGAGGGGTGGTGCGAGGGGTGGGTTGAGGTGGGCGTGTGCGTATTCAGCGGCAGCCGGCAAAAAGTACTTTTTGTCAGCCATGCAACAGCAAAGCACCACCAACACCAACACCATTGCCAGCATAATTGCAGAGCAACCACCAACAGCAGCAGAGCAGCAGCAGAGCAGCAGCAGCAGCTGGCGGGGTTAATGGATTGCTTTAAAATTGCACAGTCGCGTGTCCATAAGCGATCCCAAAACTCAATTCAAAGTCATTGCCGACTTTCGGGCGCCACAATTGATTGAAATGTCCAAAAGAAAAAAAAAAAGCCCAAAATTAAACAGTTTGCAGGCGGAGAAGTTGTCATAGTTGGAGAGAGAAACGTAAATTGAGTTAGTACACTCAGCAAAAAAAAGGAGATAAAAAGACATTCTAATTGAATTGAAATAGCAACAGTTACAAGACTCAGATAAACATAGATTTACATTTTATAAATAGTAAAATATTTGTTTAGGTATTAAAAAAAAACAAGAAAAACTTTTTTGTTTTCAGGTTCATTTTTTTCTTAGTCTCTAGCTAATATTTGTTGCTTCTCGAAGTTCAACTGCCAAATAAAAAATGAACAATTTCAACACTATTTTTTAATATTTTAATTTGTAAAATCAAATCCAATTTTATTTCAAATAGTTTTTGGGCTAAAAATATAATATAAAACACGCCAAAAGGTTGAATTGTGTGCCTGAATCTGGTTTAAAATACTGAACAATTGAATATATAATGAAATCGGACCCTAATTTATAAAGATTTACCCCGAGTCTGATAGTAAAATAAAATAAGTTTTATATACTTAAAAAATTAAGTGTTTAAATATTGAACTAACAATTTTGTTTAATTTTGTACTTGCAGCAAACAAGACACCATGGTTGACGCTGCTGTTCTCGCTAAACTGGAGGAGGGTTATGCCAAGTTGGCTGCCTCCGACTCGAAGTCGCTGTTGAAGAAGTACCTGACCAAGGAGATCTTCGATAATCTAAAGAACAAGGTGACACCGACCTTCAAGTCGACCCTCCTCGATGTGATCCAGTCCGGTTTGGAGAATCACGACTCTGGCTGCGGCATCTATGCACCCGATGCTGAGGCCTATGGCGTGTTCGCCGATCTGTTCGATCCCATCATCGAGGATTACCATGGTGGCTTCAAGAAGACCGACAAGCATCCGGCCTCCGATTTTGGTGATGTGACCACCTTCGGCAACGTTGATCCCACCAACGAGTATGTGATCTCGACTCGTGTCCGTTGCGGTCGCTCCATGCAGGGTTATCCCTTCAACCCCTGCCTAACTGAGGCCCAGTACAAGGAGATGGAGGGTAAGGTCAGCAGCACCTTGTCCGGCCTTGAGGGTGAGCTTAAGGGCAAATTCTATCCCCTGACTGGCATGGAGAAGTCCGTCCAGCAGCAGCTGATCGATGATCACTTCCTGTTCAAGGAGGGCGATCGCTTCCTGCAGTCGGCCAATGCTTGCCGCTACTGGCCATCGGGTCGTGGCATCTATCACAACGACAACAAGACCTTCCTGGTCTGGTGCAATGAGGAGGATCATTTGCGCATCATCTCCATGCAGCAGGGTGGTGATCTCGGTGAGATCTATCGTCGTCTGACCACCGCCGTCAATGAGATCGAGAAGCGTGTGCCATTCAGCCACGATGATCGTCTTGGTTTCTTGACCTTCTGCCCCACCAATTTGGGCACAACCATTCGTGCCTCGGTGCACATTAAGGTGCCCAAGCTGGCCGCCAACAAGGCCAAGCTGGATGAGGTCGCCGGCAAATACAATCTGCAGGTGCGCGGCACTCGTGGCGAGCACACCGAAGCCGAGGGCGGTGTCTATGACATCTCCAACAAGCGTCGCATGGGTCTCACCGAATACCAGGCCGTCAAGGAGATGTACGATGGCATCACCGAGCTCATCAAGCTCGAGAAGGCCGCGTAATTTCGCTCTCCAACCTAAAAGAAGCAGCAACTCCGCCTTGGGCTTAAACAACACCTTAGAGAGCCTGACCCAACGGAGTCCAATGCCAACTAATCAATCAGTTGAAAATTACTTCTTCAGCTGCTCCTGTTTGCTTTAGTTTTGTAGTAGGATTTTGTAGCGCTGCAGACTCGGTGGGTGGCAAGCAGCGGCATCAGCAGCACCAGCGGCGTTCGGTGGCAACAACTGCAGTTGCAGCTGCGGCACTCGGCATTTGTCGTCTCTACTTTGGAGTGTCGTCGGTCAAGTCAAGTCGATTAACTGCTGCTGCTGCTGCTGCTCCCGTTGCTGCTCTAACAACCACCAACCAAACAACAACAACAACAACAACACCAAACTGCACACTACACCCACAACAACAACAACAACCAGAATAACAACAATTGGAAAACTATTTCACAAATATTTGCTTAAAAGAAAATAAAACAAAAGAATGTAAAACATTTTGGCATTTGTGTCAAGCAAAAAACAAACAACAAAAAAATGAAAACTTTAAATACTTTTATTTTAAGTCTTAAGTTTATAAAAGAATTAAAATTATAAAAAAAAAATAATAAAAAAAAAAAAATTGTGCATTTTTATTTGAGAAATTTTAAAAGCACTATTTATCGATAGATTCCTTAGAAATCGATTAAGCTTGATTTATCGATGGAAAATGCCATAGATAAGAAAAGCAGTTTAAAAGTTTGAATTAAAAATATATTCAATGCAATTTTTAGAATTTGAATTAGCAATAAAAAATAAGCTTTCAAGAGATAACCCTTAGCTTTTAGCTGGAGCATCTTAGACAAGGATTACTTTATCAACGACCATTTTCAAAACTTGGTTTATCGATAATAAATTTAAAAGTGTGAAAAAGGAACACCCTTAGCCATGGACTAGAAATAGCTGTAACTACAAATCAAAAACCAAAGAGACAACTTTTAAATGATGAACGTTCTCCAATTTATTGATACTTGGCTGGGGAACAGCGTGCTCCGTAATTAATCATAACAAGTTGAGGATTGAGCTATTTCCGTTTCTTGGCGGTCTCCTCGCACTCGGCCTCAATCAGAGCACTGATGCCCTTGTGCATCTCGGCGACAGCTTGGTATTCGGTGAGACCCATGCGCCGCTTGTTGGAGATGTCATAGACGCCGTCGAGGGGCGTGCTGAATTCGCCTAGGGTGCCCCGCACCTGAAGATGGTGCTCCTTGGCCAGTTTGAGAAACTTCGTCCGGTCGGAGGAGAGCTCTGGCAGCCTTATGTGAACGGAGGCCCGAATTGAGGTGCCCAAATTGGTGGGACAAAACGTGAGATTGCCCAGACGAGCATCGTGCATGAATTTCAAAGAGTGCGCCAAGGACTCCAGACCGATAATCATACGTTCGTAAACGCGACCCAAATCGCCGCCCTTCTCCAATGCAATGATCCGAATGTGATCCTCCTCATTCACCCAGACGAGAAACGTGCACGTGTTATTGATGAAGATGCCACGTCCCGTCGGCCAGTAGCGCAAGGCATTCGCCGCCTTCAAAAAACGATCGTTGCCCTTGAAGAGCAGGTGGGCATCGATCAGTTTCTGTATATCATCCGGATTCATGCAGCCGAGCGAGTGATATTTGCCAGCATGTTCGTTGCACAGGGTACGCAGCGCTTTCTTGATCATACACTCCAGATCCTTGTAATTGCGCTTCGTCAGGCACGGATTAAAGGGGAATCCCTCCACGGATCGGCCAACTCGAACGCGGGTGGAAACAATGTAACGCTGCTCGGGATCAAGATTGGGAAAGTCGGTGCCATAGCCGAAACAGGTGGCCGGATGTTTGTCCGTATGCTTGAAGTCCGTGTGATAGGACTCGATGATCGGATCAAAGATCTCGGCAAATGTTTTATATGCCTCCGGATCGGGTGCATAGATGCCAATGCCCGATTCATGATTACACAACCCGGAACGTATGCAGTCCAACAGCGTCGAACAATAGTTTGGCGTCGCTTTGCCTTTGAGCCGATTGAAAATCTCTTTTGTTAAATGCTTTTTAAGCAGCGATCGCGATTTGGATTTCACCAAGTTTTTATAGCCCTCCTCCAATTGTTCCGAAACTTCTTTGGAGACTTGGCAACACTTGCTGTAAAGCCTCCGAGTCAATGCTGTTCGCGGCATATTACGGCGAATCATCAGCGACAACATATTTGAAAATTACTGAAAATAAAATTTTAAAATGAAAAAAAAAAACCGAAAATTTAAAATTTTGCTCAAGTAAAATGATTGATTGTCCGCATTGAGTCTATCTACTTTGAGCAATGTGGCAACGCTGACTACGTTGTGCACAAAAACTGAATGCTACTGCAGCTCAAGTGAACGATAAGAACGAACCAGCTAACTGCGAGATAATTCATTCAGTTTCGTTCAGTTTGGTGCGACTCGCCAAAAGCTGATTTTTTTAAGATGGTGCAAGTTTGGTTTATGGACAGCGATGAAAGCGATCAGCGTTTGCAACACAAACGCCATCCAGCTGAATATTTGGATTTGCAGGCGCTGTATAAAAGAACCGGCGTGGAATACTTTAAGGTAAACTCAACGAGCGACCTTGACGAAAGTCGCGCTTATCTATGTTTTCCCTTTCATCTTTACTAGATCAATGCGGACGACTATGTGAACGACAAACAGCTGATTGAGCTGCGCAACAAACGTGGCTACAGCTACGAGGATGAGGTTTGTGGCACATAAATAATATAAACAAATACTGATTATATTGCTATGCAGATCACCTGTTCAGAGCAGTGCCTGCCGGATTATCTGAACAAGCTGAAGTCATTTTACACGGAACATTTGCATACAGATGAGGAAATACGCCTGGTGCTCGATGGTTCCGGTTACTTTGACGTGCGCGAGTGAGTGAGCAATAATAACAGCAGTTCAATCGTAAATTGGTATTCACCTTTACAGTGGCGAAGAAAACTGGTTGCGCATCGAGGTGATCAAAGGGGATTTGATAATAATTCCGGCGGGAATTTATCATCGTTTCACTCTCGACTCAAATGTGCGTACACTAATAATAATGATATTATTATTATTGTAAAATTTTCCTCTTATTCACAGAACTATATACAAGCCCGTCGTTATTTTATTGGTGAACCTGTTTGGGCACCGCACAATCGCCCAGCTGATAACATGGACTGCCGCAGGGCCTACTTGCAGCATCTCGCCCAATTGAGCAAAGCTCAATAATATTTACCTATATAAATAATATCCTTGATTTTGTTTATTTTAACCAATTAAAAAGTTCGCAGAGCGAATTACTAAACTGAATGAAGGAAACAAAGTTCTACAGAGCAAAAACATTTTTACTCCTCACCTAAAATGTGCGCTCAGTTCAACATGAGGCATCGATACTATTGCGGATATTTAACGACAAGCGACAGAAGTTGGTATTTTTCGTCTATAACGCAAGCGGTCACATTACTGCGTTTATTTTAAATGTATAAGTAACATTTACAAAAACAACATCGAGCGGGTTGGACGCGCTGAAACGTTGTCGGACAAAATCAGCGTATAATTATTTTACAATTACGACTTTGTGATTTGTTTACAAACAAAGCTATCATCAATCAACAAAATTATGCTATATACATATATATATAGAGTGCGAGTGTTACAGGTGTAGTGCAATAACAAATAAATTGCGGTTTCACACATACACTCTGTGTAATGTGTCCCAAGTTCTTCGCGTGTGCATGTGTGTTGTGTATGTGTATATAATAGAATATGCGTAAGTGTTTGTGAGGCTTATCACATACATAGATAAATATATACAAATGTATTCGGCATAGTAAACAAATCATATGCCAATTAATTGTATTCGGCAAATAAACAAACGTGCAATATAAAAAATATATTAATATATATATAACCATTAAACGCGATTTGTGTGCGTGGTAAAGAAAAAGAGTCGAGGAAAAAAATATTTGGAAAGCCGTAGAAGGCAAACCAGAAGCAGAGCGGCCAGCGACGACGCAGCAGCAGCAGCGCCTTTCCGCAAGTGTATTAGTGTTAAAAGGCGCACACACACGTACACGTCAATGCTACATGTGCATGTGGATGTGTGCACATATATAGCAGATAAATAAGCAGGCGTACACACACACATATATATACGTATATACATATTCGTATACATATACATACATAAGCAAGAAGCGGGTGTGCAAGTAATAAATAAAAGAAAATTAACAAATCCCAAAAAAAGTTAAATTTCCCATCAATAAAAAGAAGCCAAAAATTATACAATTTTTGTGCACTTCTCATTGTGTGCATGTGTGAGTGCGTGCGTGCGTGAGTGTGTGTGTTTTTGGAAAATTAGCATAAATTCCAAGAGGCTGGACGCCAGCGTCGACGCCGCAGCAGCAGCAGCGCCAACAACTACAACAACAAGCAGTTTAACGGATTTTCTACTCATTTTTGCTCTTTGCGAGGTAAGTTAAACAAAAAAAAAACTAAGAACATTCAATTCCATTCGCACGCTGCTGAAATTTTCATTACGTCGAAGAAGAAAAATTCAATATGTATGCCTTGACAGAGCCAGCCAGTTTACCCCCTACCCCTCCCCCTCCACCGTGTTGTACCCATCGCATCTGCTTCCCCTATCCAATTTAACCTCAACCGGTCTGCTGCTGCTGAGGCCGGCGTCTGCGTCGCGTGTGCATGTTATATGTATGTGTGTGTGTGTGTGACTGCTTGTATCTGTGTGTTGAGTTCTCGTACTAGTGTGCGCTTGTCACTCGGCTCGTTAAAAAAAAAGACCCTCTGTCGCTGCTGGTGCCTCTGCTGCTTTTGACGTCGACGTCGATGTCAGCGGCTTCTTCGACACTCGCGCACATTATTTTGCAAGCTGTTGTTAGCGTACGACTTTTATTTTATTTTTTTTTTCTATATTGACAATTTTTTTTACAGCTTTTACCGTGTTGTTTTTTTTCCGGTAGGGTAGGCGGTTGCTTGTCTTCTTGTTTTTGTTGTTGTTGTTAGACAGCGTTGTCGTCTCAGTGACGCCATAGCCTGCCTAGGCGCTTACTTTTATTATCTGCTGTGGCTACTATTTTCTTTTATTTATTTTTTTTTTTCAGTTTGTCGCTTGGCTACGTTTTTATGTTTGGCGACGGGGTTGCCGTTATCTCTCTGTACACACATATACAAACACAAGTTTGTGGTTGCCATATCTCAAGCAGATGTGGGTGTATGTGTAAGGAAGGGGGAGGGGGAATTGCGTGTATTTGCGTCATTATGAATGAGCAGACCACGCTTCTATTGGGCGCCTCCTGCTTATTAAATTTGTGTTAATGAACTTTCTTTGAACGCAGTTAAAAGAAAATCAATTTTGGTATGTAAAGAGCGAGAAAGTGGCAGCTAATTAATTGGAATCCATTACATTTTACACTTGAAAACTTTGCAAAATGACCCCTCACACACACACACACATGTATATATATATATACATATACGCATGCACTTGTCGTGTCGTTCAGCCTCCTCACTCTCGCATTGCTCGCGCTGCTTTGCTTTTTCCCCCTCCCACATTTTCAATTCTCGCTCTCTCCCTCTTTCTCTCTCTCTTTTCCGCATTTACGCAGAGCTAACGAACGCATTTGGCAATAGCACGAAAAGTTGCATGCTCCAAAATACGCACACACACACACACACACATACAAACATATGTAACTATACACATATATATTCACTTGCTCTCTCACACTCTTGTCACGTTTTATGCTCTCTCACACACGCACACGCAGGCTGTCGTTAGTTTTAAACTTATTTTGGCGTTCTTTATGTGCATGCATTCTCGCCATCTCCTTCTCGTCTCGTCTCGATGACGACCCAGACCCGCATTTTCTAGTCGTCGTTGCGTCGGCATCGGTATCGGTATCGCTTGCATTAGTGTGTGTGTATCTGTGTGTGTTGAATTTATGCGGCGGGTGTAGCAGCCGAAAATATTCAAGTGGAGCTATGCTACGCACCTGTTTACCCATATACACACATATGTATCTTCACCTGTCGTCTGCTTTGAGTTATTGAGAAATTGTCCCGCATCTCTTTATGCAATGATTTTCTTATTTAGGTTATGATTGGTTTTTGGCTTTTTTTTTCTGGCTGGAGTTGACTGCAGCTGATGCATTTGCTGAGAGATGCCAATCTGCTTTGCACTTGTTTGCAAACGAATTGTTGAAATAACACACACACACATGTACACATACACATGTACGATAACTCACACGAGCTTCTCTGCATGTGCAGAGACTTACAGCAACGACAATGACAACAACAACAGCAAAAACAAGCAAAATGCAGTTTAAAGCGCAACTAAAACTAAACAAGAGAGTTGAAGGGGGCAACAGGAGGGTAAGTAGTGGAGAGGGGTTGTGTTGGATTTTGATGGGTGGGCTTTGGGGGTTATTTTAGTGTATATGGCTGCATGTCTGTGTGTGTGTGTGGAGTGGATTTTATATGAAAAGTACAGTCGCTTAGTAGTGTAGTTGTTGTATGTGTGTGTGTATGTGAGTACATAAATTGCATGTTCATGCTTCAATAGTTGCATGCATGCGGTGGCGTTACATACATATACACACACTCCATACATACATACATATATATATAAATGTACATATATAGATGACATGCATACACAAATATACAAATACATATGCATATGTAGCTTAGCCATTGTTGACAACTAAAAACAAAAGCCAAAGCCGAATGGCAACAACAGAAACCGAAACAGCAACAACAACAACAAAAATCATTGCGATCCACTAAGTGATTTCGTTTTGTGAGCGAACAAGACAGAGAGAGCGGGAGCGAGAGTAACGGCCCCCAGGCAGCAACAAGATTTTAATATGTCGCTCTCTCTCTCTCTCTCTCTCTCTCTCCTATGCATGTGTGTATTTTGTTTAGAATTCCTCGAATTTGGTGGCAACTTGAACCCAATTGAACGGCGTTATCGTTTTTGTTTTGCTTTTTTTATCGATAACAAATGTCAAGTGTGCTCGATCAGAGTGTGTAGGAGGAGAGGGTGGGTGGGTGGTCGAGAGATAGAGAAAGGGCAAAGATGCCGATGCAGTGTTGCAAAGGGTCAGTTCGGCCATGCAGTTGTCGTAGTGCTGTCAAGCGCTGAATTTATTGTTGACTTTTTTAAAACTCACGACACACAGCACTCCACACCTCCCCCCACCTCTCCCACTCAACCGTTTACGCTGTTTTCGTCTTGCTGTTGTTATTTTTGTTTTTTTTTTTATGGCCTTTTTCTGTGTTTGCTTTGTTGAGAGAGGGAGCGAGTGTGAGAACGTCGCTGTGTGTGTGCAAGTAAGGCGGCATGCTTTACATGGCTGATGGTGCGGCTGAGCTGGGTGGGTGGTGTTTTGGGCGCTGGGTGGCCACAGCATTGAGTGGGTTGCGTTTTGACTGAAAAAATCGATGGCAAGACATGATATATTTATTCATACAATATATATGTATATAATATATATGTATAATATATACTTTAATTTCTTTTTATAAAAGATAATGCGAAACATTGAAAATGAGTTCACGAAAACTTTGCTCAAATTTGTCGGTGTCTGTTGAAAGCCGCCCAAGTTTGTTTATTGATTTTCCTAATAAGGCTAGCTGCCCTGCTTTGGGGTGGGGAATGTGTAGGGGGGTTAGGCATGGGATTGGGGGATTGAGGCGCTGTCTACACCGCTTATGTATCGAAAGTTTTTCGGCAGCAAAAGCAAAGCAAACTAGAACTCAGTGCGGCTGCTGCACTAACTGAAAGGGATTCCAGTGGGTGGTGGCTAAGGGGACTGTGAAGAAGGGTGGTTAGGTGCGTGGGATTCCTACAGTGGTCGCTAGCAAATGACACCCGCTTAATCCAACAGTTTCTTTCAACTCGCCCATAAAATCTTTTAATTAAATCGAATTAATTTTATTGCTATTATTTATTTATGTCATAAAAGTATTTTCACACAGCCAAAAAAATTGTATCTTGTTGCTAACAAATTTTTAGTAATTATTGTCTTTAACTTTAACAAAAATTTCCTCATTCTTCATAACAAAAACAGCTTTGTAATTTCAAAAACCAAAATGATGCATTCTTTGGACTGTCAAGAAAGTGCTTTGACAATGCCTCTCAAGATTATAAAGATTTATTTGTTGCAGTTTATAAAAGTATTAAATTTGTAGTAATTTTTTACATGTTTATGAATAAAAAATCAAATTAGTCATTCAAGTGTAAGGTTTGAGCTCTGCTTTCTATGGGTTTTCTTATTAAGGAGAGACCACTGTACTTTATGACTCTTGTTGTTATTGTTCTTGTAGTTGTTTTTGTGTATTGGGTTGAGTTTATGTGGCGTTAGTTGAAATGCAGACGTTTTGCATTGTTGTACTGTGGGTGGACTGTTGGCTGGTGGCTCTGTGGCTGTAAAGTGGCCCGAAACACGGGCAACACACACACACAGACGCAGACCAAACACACAGAGCCACGCACACACACACACTCCCTCACTCACAGCAGTTGTTGTTGCTGTGGGTACAGCTGTGTACATGTGTACATAAAATTGCCACACACCAACACACACACACACAGCTTCAGTTCGCATGCAAAAGCGGATACAGATAGAGATACATATACAAAACATCAAAGGGGGTGGTGGCTGGGAGGTAGGGAGGGTGGAGAGGAGAGGTGGGGGATGAAGTGGATGGAACTGGGCTTGCCCGAACTGCTGCGCTTCCTTCCTCTCGTATAGTTCAAGTATGCATATAATATCCGGGACTCGGGACTCCTCTCGGTGCCGAAAACGAAGCAGTTGCAATAGTAGCGTGGGTGGGGTGGTTAGTTTGGGGAGGGGGGAGGTGGGATGTAGGGGCAGCATCCGACAGAAGGCCTACGGCGACTGCGACGCGGACAGCATTGCAGCATTGGGTGGCCAGGCTTGGCTGGTTTATTTGGTTGGTTCTGTTCTGCTTGAGTGGATTCTGCTGCAAGAGAAACGTGGCGGGGAATGGAGTGGGTGGTGGGTGGTTGCGGAGTGGGTGGTTTTGGACCGCTGGTCGTTGTCCCTCTTTTTTGCTTTTTGGAGTAGCACAAATGTGTCGCGAGTGAGAGTACAGATAGTCAGGGGAATGGGTGGATGAGGTGGAGCCACCGGCCATAGTTTAGTGGGTGGGTGGGTGGTTGGAAGGGAAGTGGTGTTGGTGGGGTTGTTTTTTGGTTGTTGTGTGCAATAGTTGCGTAATCTATGCGATGATATCCCAATGCTCGTATTTTACCCATTGTATCTACGTGTGTGTGTGTGTATGTGTGTTGGTGTGTGTGTGTATGCTTGAACTACGACCCGGGGGCGGCGTTTTATAACGATAGTGCGCCCAAGCTCAGATCAGGGCCACAGCCCAGGCTCCATTCTCCAAGGGTAAGGGTTGGGGGTGTTGTGGGTTGGGGGTTGTTTGTATAGTTTGGTTGTATACGCTCGCTCTCTCTATGGTTGGCTTAGAAACGCAACAACAGCAACAACAACAATTGCGACAACAAAATCCACACAACGAAATGCAAATTTCGAATTGTAATGCACACAATCCAGAATTGCTATTGCAGTTTCGACATATGTACTCTCATATATACACATATATATATATACACATATATATATATACACATATATATATATACACATATATATACACATTTATATATATACATGCATGTACATGAGAAACCTTTCAAATTGAGGGGTGGCACCTTCCGCATGCTTATGTGTATGTTGAGCAGATACACACACACACACACACATTTGTTGAGGCATTCATTCTGCTTGAAAACTAACTACAGCATGTCTCAAAACACAAACTTTCAACTATTTCCAACTCAAATCGGAACTTTATTTTACTATTTCCCTTTAACGTTATACAATATCTTTAGTTATGTGTGCTTTACACATATATATATTTATTTAATATCAACTTAAAGTCAAGTTTATCGCAACGGGCCAAAACTCGCATAAGTGTGTCGACCTTGGTCGGCAACCGTTAAAACCTAAAGCCAAGTTGGCAATAAAAAATATGTAAAGAAAAAAGAGTTTAAATTAATTTAGAACACAACATTTTGCATTAAATTGACAGAAAAGCAGAAATATTTATACAATTTGTGGCGCTATTTCAGTGCAAAGAGGTCCAAGATTTAAAGTAGTTTTATTTAAGTATAATCTTAATTTTAATTTATGCAGTTTTCGGACACATTAGTTTAGGTTATTGAAGCCCCACAGCAGGTTAATTTAAGCTTTGCTTGGCCTAATTAAATACCCAGTCAGTCATACTACTCCTGTGGATGGGCTAAACTCCCAGATTGTGTATCGGAGGAATGGGAGACACCAGGCATCAAAGTCTTTCCCACCCGAGGGATGGGCGCGGACCTCCATCGATTTTTCATATAGATACTCAGTTCCTTAATATTTTAAGCATATTTCTTTTAGCACAAGCATTAAATAGCTAACGACTGTTGCAACTAGTGCCTTTAATTAAATATTAAATTTCTTAATAATTTCTTACTTATAATTTTTTCATTTCCGGCAAAATATTCTATCGTAATATTAAGTTTTTATATAGTTACACAATCTTCTTATCAACTATTTGCCACATTAAACCATTGTCAATAACTTGGCTAATATCAAAAGTCTTTAATAAACAATCGCCAAAGTCACCATAACTGTGATATCTTCAACCCCTTATAAGCACACATATATATTATATATATATATATATATATATAGAGTAACTACCTACAATTACCCACACATCCACACATGTCGTCTGCTGCTGCTGGCTGGTTTAACCTGCAGCAGGAAATTAGTTTTAGCCACAGTTGTTCCGGGTGCCCAGTTTTGGCCATTAATATTACGAAATTTTAATGCAAATGCCAAATACACGAGGACAATTAGCGTCGCATTGGGTAAGGAGTGGTGCAGAGCGGGGTTTGGGGTGGGTAAAGGTGGCTGAATAGGAATTCAAATATTCGACAGAAGCTGCGTATTAATTATGAAATAGCAGCAGCTACGACTAACTAAACTACTCCAGTGACTACGAATTGCAAACGCAACTGTACCTGCAGCTGAAGTGTGTTGGCTGTGGGTGAGAATGGGGGTGATGGGTGAGTGGTGGGTGGGGGTTAGGGGTGTGGTTGCGTGTAGGGTTAGCTGTGAGTGACTAGGCTACGAGAGCGCTAACGGTTTTGCATGACTGCCTGTGTGTGTATGTGAGTGTATGTGTGTATATATATGTGTTTGTGTGTGTCCGTGTGTGTGTTTTTGGAACTTGGCTTCGATTTTGCGCGTTTGGCAATTATGTGGACATGTGTCTTAACACCGCCTATTATATATGTATATATATATACACACAACATATACATACACATTTATGTACTACATATGCATTCAGGTACACACACACACACACACACAAACAAAGAGCGGCCCCTGCTATTGACGTGCCTGCTGCTGCTTCTTCCTCTCTTCCCGTGCTGCATAAAATATTTCTAGATACACATTTTTGTTAGGGCAACGGGAAAAGGCAAAAACCAAAAAAAGAAAAAAATGTGAAAGAAAGAAAAGGTCTCTTTGATGGCAGCCGAAAGTTCAAAAAAAAAAAAGTACGAAATATTTACAAGCTGCTTTTTATTTATTTATGCAATAATATTAATTATGCAATTTATAAGCTTAAATGCCTTACAAGTTCTTTTTGTTGCATTAAAAACCCTTTACAAGAAAGAGTATCAAAAAGCAGTAATACAGATAAAAAAAACCGTTAAGTCGACAAATGGGCAACTGCACACACACACACACACAAACCAACAAACAGACAAATAGAGAGGGACGGAGAGAGGAATAGATAAAAAGTCTATCCAGGCAGAAGCAGGAAGGCGGCTTTAACGGCAACTTTAAATTTGAGCACAGGCTCCACCCGGTTGCCTAGGGGCGCTCACTCAAGCAATAGGTACATAAGCAGCACACACACACAATCACAAGTGTATATAGAAGTACGTATATTATATACATATACAAATACATATATATATATAGAGCTACTTGTAAGAAAAGTTTTTGGCTGCCTTCACTTTACTTGTCGAAGCTTTTTTTGGTGGTTGACGTTGTTGTTGTTGTGGTGAGTGCAGGCCAAGAGTGAGAGGTGAGTTCCCCCCACACATACACACAGCTACACAGCTGTAGCTGTAAAAAAAAAAAAAAGAAACAACAACTAGCTTGCGGCGTTGCCACTTTGGCTGACTGCTCTTTTCCATTGTTTATACACACACACGTTGCATTTGTCATTTGTCTGTTATTATTATTATTTTGGTGCCTATTTAATTTATTATTGTTTATGTGTAGGGTACATTCTAATTGCCCTTGCGAGCACACACACATACAAATAAAAAATACATACATGTCTATGCCTTTGCTGCTCGCACTCTCCTCTCACTCATGGCACTTATTCTTTTGGTCGCTGCTCGCGCTCTCTCTCTCGCTCTTTTTTACTTCGGCTAATTTATGCAAGTTTTTTATTTTTTGTGTGTGTGCAAAACTTTTTTTTTTGATTGCCCGTTTTATACTCAATTCAATATTTTTTTCCCTTACATATGCATGGCATATGTATGTGTTTTGTGTTTGTGTATATTTTTATGCGTGTGCTGCTCTCATTTTGAAGCGAGATATTAAATTTTGTATTCCAACACAGTTTTGGCATCTTTGCTGCTGCAGCCTAGTCAAAGTCAACAACAACAACAATCGCTACTCAATTTCATTTAGGTTTTTTTTCTGTTTTTTCGTTTTGGGTTTCGATGTATTCTCGCTGCCCTGCTCGCTCTCGCTTTCGCTCACTCTCTTCTATTCGTACGTTTGCCTTTTTTGCTTGAGGCAATTGACCGTTTAAATGAGTCGCGCTGCTGTTGTTGTTGTTTTAGATGCTGCTGTTGGCACGTTGAACATATTTTTGTTGGTTATTTTCTTATTTGGTTTTACTTTTTTATACACCGTTCAACTCGCCGTTAAGCCGCCTGAACCCTTTTTCCCTTGTGTTGCGGGTAGCCACACCGCGAAAAAAAAGAGATAGATAGTGTTGCCACTTTACATTTATTCAGCCGTAGACAAGTTTCAAGTGGCATTGCATTTGTTGTTGTTGTTCTACTTGTTACTTCCTTGTTTCTGTCATCCTCCTCATCTATATATGTA
The DNA here is from genome assembly GCA_035044105.1 of Drosophila nr. perissopoda 5 BK-2023a. Taxonomy (NCBI): domain Eukaryota; kingdom Metazoa; phylum Arthropoda; class Insecta; order Diptera; family Drosophilidae; genus Drosophila; species Drosophila nr. perissopoda 5 BK-2023a. The sequence goes on from JAWNMK010000124.1 coordinate 10,166,254, forward strand.
CATACAAATACAAATATATATCAACTATTTATGTATGTGTGTGTGTATGTTTATGCATTGTTCGTGCTTATGTAACTGCGTCGCGGTTCGTTCGTCATGCAAAGAATGCGCAAGAAGCCAAATAGTGTGCGTGTGTGTGTGTGTATGTGTGTGGCCTTTTTTATATAAACAAATATATATTCAGTATATTTGTAAATGCAAAAAGCTGCAAATTAAGCAAACGCTGCAATTTGCATTTATTATTTTGCATTGATCTTTTCTTTACTTATTTTTTGAGTAAGTTTTCATGGTCGTCAACTGACGTTGGATAATTATGATTATCATTTACAACAACAACAACATCAGCAACAACATCAACTGCCTGCCTGCAATGTCAATTTACTCAATAACCGATCTTCTTCCTCTTCTTCTGACAATTTCACGCAAAACAAAAGCAGCAAAGAGCAAAATGAAAAAGAAAAAAAGTGGCAAAGCTACTTTTTGTTGTTGTTTTCTTTTTTCGGCTTACCTTTTTTACCTGTTTACTTTGTGTGGCATCTCGCTCTTGCACACAGCAAACTTACACACGTATGCACGATACACACACACACACACACATGTATATATGCTCACATAGAAACGCACACAAATGTAAACACACGCGCGAGCTGGTTACACGTCATTAAGTGCAAAATAAGAACAGCGCATAAAAAACAAGAACAAAAAACACCATACAATAAAGAGCATGTAGTTGATTTCTTCTTCCTCGTCTCATTTCTTTCTTTCTTTTCGTTCGGCAGCAGTAGAAAGCGTTGCAGTCTGTCAATTTATGTAGATGTATGTGTGTGCCTGTGTGGCGTTAGCTATTAAATTAGCTTGTTGGCATTGCCCAACACTAAGTCTTTTAATTCAAGCCAACTACATACATACAAACATACAAACATTAAAGTGTACTAATAAACAATCGTAAATCTTCTGTGAATCATATGGGAGCCCATCAGCAGCAGCAGCAACAGCAGCGCTGGCCATATAAAGCAGCTGTGTGAACAATTGCATACACACACATGCACATACAAATATATATATATATATATACTTATGTACGTACATAAATATATATGTGTACGTACTTGTTTGTAAGTGCTGCCTTTCGTCGCTTATCAGCAGCAGCAGCAAAAGCGCTAGAAAAAATGTTTTCTCTTTTCGATGTCATTTATTTTTATATGCTATGCATATGTATGTATATATAACATATATATGTGTTCGTGTATGTACATAAGTCAAGCAGCCAAACGCTTAACCACTGTTATGAACATGCAGTTAGCAGTGAAAAAACGCGTGCAAAGCTATCATTACAGGTGCTTCACATACATACATAATAAATAAGTACACACTGAAATTGTATGTCTGTGTGTGTGAGTTGGATTTCTTTAGTTCAAGGTTAAAAATGACATAAATAATGACAAGTGTGTCTCTAAAATTGTATATTGGAAAAATTCATAATCAAATGCAACGAAAATCTACATCAATTTGGTAAATTGTACAATATTAAATTATCTCAAGTTTGTGTATAACAAGTAAATAATTGTGAATAGTCATTGTGATGTTCACACTATAATGGCAAATGAAATTGAAATCTGCACTTAGAATTGAATGAATTTGTATTTGATGATATTCTCTTATGTTTTTTGGCACTTATCGTGTCGCATTTATAATGAATGTTAAATGTGTGTGTATGCCTTTGTATCGGTGTGTATATTATGTACATTTACCTGTGTATGTGCGTGAGTATTGGCTAACTGGTTTTGTTATTCCTTTACGTTTTTCTTTTTTTTGTTGGGCTTGAAGTCTACGCTGACTGCGCTGCTCGCGTCGCTGCTTGCCTTTTACGTGTTACTTTTTGGGGTTATTCTTAGTAGTGGAGTGGACAGCGTAGCGGGGTCACAGCAGGCATGCGAGAGGAGCTCGTCTCATTTTCATGTAGCATTCAATTTGTATTTTTTTGTTTTGATGTTTTGCCAACAATAAAAGCAAGAAACTGAAAGGTAAAGCGCAAAGCCTAAAAATAGCCAAAGCATAGCAGCGACGGCGACTGCGACGCGTTGGTAATTTGCTTGATTAAGTGGAATTTTTCCACACAACAAAATGTATTGGAAATGCAGCGAGCCCGAAAAAAAACAAATGGTTAACGAAAGTTTTGCTCAGCCTACAAAGAAAAACTTTAGGCAAATGCAATTGCATATGTTTGTATATATGTGTGCATGTATATGCAATAGATTATTGCCTTTTCGAATTATATGTTTGTTATTGCGTTTTTATGTCTTACTTTTTCGCTGAATCTTGTTGCTTTTGTTTTTGTTGTTGCTAGTGAAGGAGACTGGCAGGCAGCAATGCATATACATATATATACACACACACGGCAAGAAGCACGGTTGGATAGACAAGCAACGAGCGCAGCGCGGCGTACTCATTTTATGTACAAAAGTCGAACCCATGCCGCCTGTGCATGTGTGCGTGTGTGTGTGAGTGAGAGCGCAGCGCTGAGTGTGAGTTTGTATGTACATATGTATATACGTCGCTGGCTTATATACAAACAACAACAGCAATAATATAATAACAGCAAGAAGAAGAGCAACTGGCAAAAGACAACGAGAAAAGAGCTTTACAAGCAGCTCAGCTGCGATTTTGCCAATGCATGTGTGTGTATGTGTGTGTATACTAAGCAAATATGGAAATTGTCATTGTAAAATTGTGAAATTCGGCCGTCATAGGAATGATGTGTCAAATTGCAGTTATTCTTATGCAAACTTTGATAGGTTATATATTTATGTATATATGTATGTGTGTAGAACATAACACATAATTATGTATTTGTTTTATTTCATTTTTTATTTATGTATATTAACAGTGTATAAATGCAAATAAACAAAGACTGTAATGCTGTCAGGCCCAGACCCAATTTCATACCTTCCCTCCCCCACCCCTCACAAAAGTTACTTGCCAATTACTCAGCGCGCTTGCCATAAAAAGACAGTGCAAATATGTCCAGCAGCGATAAGCAGCAAATCCGCACATACAACAACAACAACAACGCTGGCAAACACGTCAGTTTGTGCATATGTATGTATGTATACACTGTTATAGTTGGCGTTGCAGCGCTGTCGCAGCGAAGCGCCGCTAGCAGAGGCCAACGACTACTAGCAGCGACAGCTACGTTGGCAGCAGCAGCGCCGCGACGCCACGATTTTTCGTTTGTAGTGCGCGCAATTAATTTGTGTGTTAAGTTGTCGCTGTTGTTGTTGTACGTAACCCATTTTCTAGAAATTTATTTATATACTTACAGACAGCAGTTTTTTGTTTGTTGTTGTATTAATTTTGAGTGTTGTTGCAATTTCCCAAAGCTTATCCTTATCGGTGCTATTAATAAACAAAACATAATTACAAACACACATACATACATAAATACATATAGTCATTTACAGTTGCTGAGATTTGTATTGCCTCACACATCTTGACATATTTACATATGCTTAAATACATACATACCTAGGCATTTAGATAAAAATTGTTGTATTTAAAAGCTTATAATACTAAACATTTTACGACCCATATGTGTACAACATACATACATATAGACATATGTAAATGAGCTTGTGTCAATTATGACTGTTAATTCTTGTTTTGTAAATTAGTCAAGGAGTGGAGTTGCCACTGCGCTCAAATGTTGTCTCGCTGTAAAGCAGCTGCTAGTAGTGGCCAGAGTCAGAGCTAGTGTTGATGTCACTAATAAATTTGAACATTTCGCAAGGCTGCAAGGCGAAGCTTAGATTTATGCGCCAGTGCATTTTGCAGCAGCCCATCACCAACCCACCATGATGGGGACGATGATGGTGATGGTGAGTTAATACATATGTACGATGGCCTATGTACAAATCGGCTGCTCTCTCGCTCGCACGCGCGCTCTCTCTTAGTGACAGCAGCTCTCCCTCCCCTCTTCCTATCCCCGTTCGTTTTTGCCGTTGCTTATGTACTACGTACAATAGCAGGCCATAAGATATGCGCATTTCTTATACAAGCATGTACATGTGTATGTATATCTATACATATATATATATATTTACTTATGTTTGTTTATTTCTCTCTGTGTGCAAAGCTGCGACTTGTTTTGATAATCATTTTTTTTTGCTTTTTTGTTATTATTTTATTGAAATGAATTGAATTATTTTGCGCATATCACACAGATTAAAGGCAAATGCAGCAAAGTTGAGTATTTCTTGGTCTTGGAGTTAACGGGATTAGCAGGCATGAGGGTAGGTTGAGGGGCTGTGGTAGGGTCACTTGACTTGACTAATATGCAAATCGATAGGATTGCTGTAGTTAAGGTGTTCTTTGGGTGTGTTAGTGTAAGTGTGTGTATGTGTGTGCATGGGGTGGCCAGACAGTTTTCAGTTTGCCTGACTGCCCCCACCCCTTCACCTCCCCCACAGCACAGAGCACCATACTCTACTCCCAATTCGGTCGCCAACTGCCGCCGTCTGCCCGCCATTCTCCCTCGCTCTCTTTCTCTCCCTCTCTCGCAGTTTTGCTTGCCTTGACTCGCCTTGTCTCGCGTGTGTGTGCGACGCGCGCTCTCTCTTCTGTCTTGCTCTCTCTCTACGTCGTCGGCTGCTGCTGCTTCTCACCGCAGCCGCACTCAAACACATTTTGCTTGTTGGTTGCTCTTCGCTTTTGTTTGTGTTGTTGTTGCTGTTGTTGTTGGTGCTGCTGCTGCTCGCTGCGCTATGTACACAACTGTACTTTTGATTTAACCTTATTTCTTTTGCTGTTTTTTTATATTTTTTTTTGGCGTTGCTGCTGCTGCTCGTTAGTTGCGATATTGTTGTTGTTGTTATCGCCAGAGATGACTCTAATAGCACTTGGACTTTGTCAAGGCTAGGCCAACTATTGGCGGTCATTTTTAACTGTAAGTGTCTACTCTCCTCTCCTCTTCTTCACTTCCCCATCCCATTCTAATGTTCTTCGCCACTCGATGACATTCGTCTGCCGCCTGTGCGCTCTTTAGGCAGGTGCCAACGACCGGTGTTGCCACTAAACTTGAACTTGACTGACATTATTACCGACATTTATGTACATATATATGCGTATTCATACATATGCAAATATATGCAGCCCTATTGACATACATACACACACACACTCTATGTCTATGTGTGTGTGCACAGTTTAGCTTTAAGCGCTAATTGAAACACATTTAGCGCGCTATTAAACACAATTATAAGCTTACTGAATGCCAACAAAAAAAAGGAAAAAAAATAAAACCAGTGACAACAGCAACGACAAACGCCAACAAATCGATATCAATTTTTTGTATGCCAGCCAGAGGGGGGAAAGTTGTGGCAGCGGCGAGTGTGCGGAAAGCGTCAGGCAGGCATGTGAAATGTGCCTGAATTGTATTTATACAAACATTATTTAAAGCGCCTATAAAAAAGTTAAAATGTTTGGATTTGCCTTTAAAGAAGAAACAAAATGCGGACAACATTCATTAAAAAACAAAACACACACAAACATGCACGCACGCAACACAAACACATATGTGTACATACGTATGCTCTGTTATTCTCACGCTCACCAGGCGCTGCACAGTGGAACGGGGTGCTCAAACTACCAATTGAATATTATAAGCACAATTTATTTAGAGAAAAGTAAACAAAGTATACATATGTACATTGGTCGCTTGGAAATTCCAATATTTCCGTTTATATATACATACAATATTTTATAAATTATATATGTGTATTAATATTAATATTTAAATTTAATATTTTTCTGTGCAAGCAATTAAAAATTACGACCACGGTTTTTATAATTTAATATATTTATGGGCACCTTGATAACAATTTAATCGCATAAGTGCCTGTTGCATTCGCCGTAGAGCTTTTCTCCACTGTGCAGCCGCGGCAGCTCGCTCTTAAGCAGCAATCTGATGATGACGACACAAGTGTGGAAAGTAACGAGACAATGCCGACAGCTGCTTTGGGGGGAAAATACGAACGAGTGAGCCAAAGTATTATGCACGTAATGCGAGTGTGTGTTTATTTGTGTGCTGCTGCCAACTTTCAAAGCGAGTTAATTTATAGCAAGTTGGGGAAGCTGTTGGCCAAACAATAACAGACACACAGTCAAGCATAGAACGTATAGTATTTTTTTTTTTTTTGCTCGCGTTCTCATGATTATGTTATGTTTGTTCTTCGTTCTTCTTCCTTTTGAGGTCGTCTAAGCTGAGCTTAAAGCGTTGCCACCCGTTACAAAGCTGAAGCTGCCGCTTGTATGTGTATGAGTGTATGTTTGTGTTTGTGGCTGCATTTATATCATTTTAATTGGAATGTTTATTGTTGTATGGTTTTTGCTTTTATTGGACAAGCGGGGCAGGTGTATATTAACATTGTTGTTGTTGGCGCTGCAATTATATCTATATTTATATACATTTCATTCATTCATTCACATTTCATACATTTTATATTTGTGTGCATTTGTTTGCAAAGTTTATTCACCTTTTGGCGCTCACGTGTATTGTGAGGCTTGTACATGTGTATGTGTATGCGCCTCTGTGTGTGTATGTGATTCTATGTGTGTGTATGTGCTTGAAGATTTTCTAGTTCTGCGCTGCTGCCACTAACATTTACCGATTTGCATGTCCTCTCTCTCTCTCTCCCTTCACCCCAGCCCCTCTCTCTCACCTGTTCACGCTTGTCCACTTTGTTTTCATGTAAATTTTCTCGCTTTGTATGCGAAAATTTGATAAAACGAAAACGTGACTTGCTTGTAGAAGCAGCTTGTGGAACTGCCACAGTTTCAATCCCAATCCCCAATGCGAATGCTGCTACTGCTGTGGCGCTTGTCGCATACAAGCAAACACACATTCACAGACACACATAGACATGTGTATATATGTGTGTGTGTGTGTATCTGCGATCAAATCTCGCTTGTGATTTAGTGCAAGCAGCTTTCCTTTTGCCGCCGCCAGCCACAAGAATCCAAAGTCAGTCGCCAGTCGTCCGTCAGTCGTCGTCGTCTCGAGGCTATCAGTTTGATTCAACAAGGTCGTCGCCAAAATGAATTGAAATCAGGATATCTTTATTATTTCCTTGAAAAAATAAAAAAAAAGGGAGCAGCAAAACACTTCCAAGCGGTGAGACACTGAAAACAGCAACAACAACAACAACAACAACAGCAACAACAGCAACAACAACAACAACAGCAACAGCAAATGTTAAGCCATTAAGGGTTAGACTCTGATTTCCGCAACAAAAAAAAAAATAGAAAAAAGAAGAAAAGGAAAGCAGCAAACGGTAAATCAACCCTTAGAAAAGAGAACACAAAGGACTCGGCCCATTCTTAATTACAGTAGACACTCGTTATGGCGAATGCAATTAAGAAGAAAGTGTTTGCAATTTTGAAAAGCAGCGAATATGTGCAGAAGAGTTGAAAATATTACATTTATTTATATTTTATAAAATTAATCAAGAGTGTACACTATATGGGATGCACACTGTAGCATTTACACATGTAGAATATAGTTAGGTAAAGATGCAGAATTATAGTGAAATAATTTGAACTAACTCAACAAATTGTTCTTCTTTCGTTACAGTTAGGTCAAGATACGACATCACGACGACGCGACGTGCGAAAATGGCCAAAATGGAGGTCGACGATGTCGTCGACTTGAGTCTGAGTTCCGGCCGTGATCCGGCGCTAACCATAACACCAGCGTCGGCGCCAACGACGACGACGACAATCAGTAACCGGGATCTGCGCGCCCTAACCGCAAACAACACGGGGCTGACCATAACGCCAGCGCCAGGACCAACAACAAACACAGCTGCTGCCTCAGACTCTGGCGCGGGCAATGCTAATGATGGCACCAACATCAATAACAACAACATCAACAGCAGCAGCAGCAACAACAACAGTAGCAGCAACAACAACAGCAGCAGCAGCAACAATAACAGCACAAATAATCATAATAGTAATGACGTCACGTTAACGGATGCAGTGGCAGGCAGTGGGAGTGGCAGTGTCAGTGTCAGTGGCAGCATCACTGGCAGTGTCACTCTCAATCAGGATGAGAATAAAGTACAACGTCGTGTGTTGCGACCACGAACCGAACCCAAATCCTATGCAGAGGCACCCGACATTGTTTTGCTGCCGGCACGAACAAATGGGCGGCAACAGAATGGGAACATTGATTCGGAAACGGATGATGAGGAGATGCCGCCCTATGTGCCCATCAAGGAGCTGACGCATGCGGAGCTCAAGGAGCGCGAGAAGAGTTTGCGCAAGCTGCGACAGGATTTGCGCAACGAGGAGACCAAACTGATGCTGCTCAAGAAGCTGAAACAGTCGCAGCAGGTGATGAAGGAGAATTTGGTTGTAACGCCCACCAGTGTCTCGCCCAATAATCCGCTGGCGGCCATACCCAGCTCCCTCACAGCCAAGGGGTCGTTGAGTGTGACGCCGACGTCAGCGTTGCCGTTGCCCGCCCACAGCAAGGGGGGGCGGAGCAGTTTGGGTGGCAGTGCGGCTGCCGTTAGCATAAGGTGAGCAACGCAACGATTAACGATAACACTTAAATCGATTATTGATGACTGCATCACTCACCCTCTCTCACTCTCTCTCTCTTTTTGTTCTTCTTTTGTCTTCTTCTCGCAGCGCCAGTAATAGTCGCAGCATTAGTTCGTCGGCAGCGACGGCAGCCGCTGTGGCTGCTTTAACCTCGGTTTCGCATCGCGGCAGCAACTCGTTAGGCAGCAACTCGTTGGGAAACAACTCGTTGCTGCCGCCACCGAGATCGTCGCTGGCAGCGGGCGCCACACTCGCCTCGGGCACAACGATTACGCCAGCGACGAACAGTTCGCATCGGTCGAGTGTGCTGCCGCCGCGCACAAATCTGCCGAATCTCACCATAACCCCGTCGGTGACCATAACGCCGACGTCGGCGCCGCCATCCAGCCTGAAAGCACGCAATGTGAGTTATTGTAATGTCATCGTTGCCGTAAGCGCCGAGTTTTTCCACCTCTCTATCTCTCTATGTATATATAAAATATATGTATTCATCATCATGAATGAAATCCACCAATTGCACCATTTGCACACACACACAAAACTCACACACATACACACACAGACAAAGCAAGACTTTAAAAGAATCTGGAATTTGTGTTTGATTTGTTGTCTTCATTTGTCCCGAGTAGCGTTCAACATATGCGCAAGTAACTGTTACTTATCACACCTACTTCTATTTAGTATTCAATTAAATAGTAATTGCATCAAGTTATTCAAAATAAACAGTTGCCGGTCTATGTAAACGCTCGTGTGACACTATTCAAAATTATGCACAAAACTCACGCTTACCAACACTAACACTACTTTTAAAAACAGTCGCAGATGCGCATTATCGAACTATTCAACTATTGAGTTCAATCATACGCATCACACGACGTTGCACAACACTAAACACACACCTGTCAAAAGCTGCATCTGCTCCATAATAGTCGAGCAGCCAATTGACAGTAATTTACAACATTTTCCCATTTATTACATTTCGTTTTGAAAAAAAAAAAAAAAAAATAGTTTATATATATATGTATATATATATATTCATATTCAATTTAGTCACAGCATATTTGCCTTGGAACGCAACACTAATTTCTGTTCTATATTCTTATGCTAAACAAAATTTCATTACTCAAAAAAAACTAAATAAAAATAAACCACAAAAATCATATATAAAAAAAAACCAAAAAAAAAAAAAAAACATGCAGCCTAATATTTCGGATAATTCGAAGGTACCTGGGACCATTAGCAATTCCGTATCCATAACGCCGGCGCCGCCACTGCAACAAACGCACCAAAATCAGCTCAACGACATGAAGGTGAGTTCGAACTGAACATAACTGTTGGCTAACTGTTAAATCTACAACGGTACTTTGCATTTGTAGAATGAACGCGGCGCGCCACGCGAAGATACGCAAACGCCCGCACAGCGTCAGGCGGCAGCCAAAATGGCGCTGCGCAAGCAGCTGGAAAAGACTTTGCTACAGGTGAGTAAATCATAAGAAAAATAATGATTATAAATGTTATCTTTTTTTTTGTTGTTTCTCTTTCTTTTTTAGATACCGCCACCAAAGCCGCCACCGCCAGAGATGCACTTCATACCGAATCCGAGCAATACGGATTTTGTCTATCTGCTCGGTCTGGAAACGGTAGTCGATTATCTAACTGTTAATAAGAAGGCGAATGCGGTTGCGGCACCCTTCCGCTGTGCCCAGTGCAAGATTGACTTTACGCCCGTGTGGAAATGGGAGAAGCAGAGTAAGCAGCGCTCGCTAATCTATATATACATATAAAATAGGTGTGAAGACTTGACAAGATTATTAGATAGCTCAGTTAAGTCTTTAATTATGACTTGATATATATATACCTTCTGCAAAACAGTGTCAATCGAGAAAATCAAGTAGTCTTCACACCTGTTCATGTATAGATCCATATCCATAAACTGTATGGAAATGAATGTATATTTAATTGATTGCATTGCAGCGAACAAGGAGGCGAAGGTCATTTGCGAGCAGTGCGTCACATCGAATGTGAAGAAGGCTTTAAAGGCGGAGCACACGAATCGACTGAAGCAGGCGTTCGTCAAGGCGCTGCAGCAGGAGCAGGAGATCGAGCAGCGTTTGGCCAGCCAGAGCAGTCCCTCGCCCGTCGTCATCGAGGCGCACAGCGCCTCGAACAATGCTGCTGCTGTTGCAGCCGCCGCCGCCAGCAGTGCTGCCAGCGTTGCTGCCTCGCATCAGCATCAGCAGGCGTTGCAACGAGAACGGGAACGCGAGCAGCGCGAACAGCTGCAGGCATCGCATGCATCCGCTGCTGCAGCTTTGGTCAATTTGCCGCCCTCAGTTACGGTTATACCCACCAAATGCCACACACCGACGCCAGCGCCACGGCCAACGCCGCCGCCATCGCAGTCGTCGTCGTCGTCATCAGCAGCGCAGCAGCAGCAGCAGCAGCAGAATCAACAGCCAACACCACCGCCAGCAGCGAGCCAACAGCGTTCGTCGCGTGCTGCTGCAACGGCGGCAGCGGCAGCGATTGCCGCCCAACAGGCGGGCATACTCAGTCCGGGACCGGGACCAGTTGCAGCGCACCACCACGAGTCCACCACAGCAACGGCGCGCTCCTCACGCGCCGAACGCGATCACCACCACCATCAGCAACAGCAGCAGCAACAGCAACAACAGCAGCAACAACAACAGCAGCAGCGGGACCAACAACGCGAGCAGCAACAACAACAACAACAGCAGCAGCAGCAGCAGGCTCAAAGTTATGACAAGTATTCGGCGGCAACGCTGGCAGCAGCAGCGCATCTCAGCGCATTGGGTGGCATGGGTGGTTTGAATTTAAATAATATCGCCAGTCTGGGTAATCTCAATCAGCTGGGCAATCTGGCTGGTCTGGGTGCATTGGGTAATTTTGGTGGCGCCACAACGCCCGCAAATAATCCAGCTGCGGCGCTGGGCAATGCGTCGCCAGCAGCAGCCATGCAGGCCTTCCAGCAGCAGCTGTTCAGGGGTAAGCATGCAGTGTTGGCTAACACTCTATAATTGAAGATGCTAATGCGTATTTTATGCTTTGTTTTGCAGCACTTGGTCAGGGTCTGGGCGGCAATCCGCAGCACATGATGCAATTTGCGCCGCTGCTCTACACCTACCAAATGGCCATGGCGCAGGCGGCCCAAGTAGCAGGTGAGCAACAAATAGAAGAAAGAATACAGGGTATACTCAAGTCGTAAACTACTTTTATTCACTGTTTTCGTTTTGCATTCGACAGCATTCAACAATAACAACAAGAAGAGCAGCTCCGCATCGAGTTCGTCAAAGAATTCGAGCAATGCGACCAGCTTGGCGGACATTCAGCGGGCGGCGGAACTGCAGCGACAATATCTGCTCGAAATGATACCGCCACAGCAGCCAAGCGGACCCAGCGGCAGTCGCCAGAACAACTGGAAGGCCTAAGAAGCATTAAAAAAAGAAAACAGCAACAGCAGCAACAACAAACAACAACAACAACTAACTTTATAATTTTCTTGATTAGGTAATTTTATAATTTACGCAAGCAAACAAACATAATGTACACGTAAAATGATTATTCTATTTGTAAACAATAATTATTACATAATTAATTATACATAATTATACACACACACACACACACACATAGACACACACACACAGACACACACACACATATGCACACAAAGAAAATAGCAACAACAAAATCATCGTAAACGTAAAATTGTTGTTAGTAGTTTCTTTTGTTAATACTTGTCGTGTTTCTCATTTTAAACCAACAATTAATTACAATTAGCAATACAAATTCGCAAAAAAAGAGAGAAGAAAAAAAGTAAAAAAAAAAGAAAACAAAAACCAAAATGAATCCCCATAAACAATTGCAAATTTTTAAGCTCCTATAGTAATTGAATATAATACATCAATGCATGAATATATAATATGAATAATAATGATTGTAGTCATTAAGGAGACGGAGACTAAGGAGACCCATTTTTAAGGGCCAGCCAATTCACTCTCCAAACCAAACCAACCCAACCCAATAACCAACCCCCTGCCTCCCCTAAAACTCAGTTCTTTGGGGATGTAAAAGCTTAGTTTACACACACACACACAAACACACACACACCAATACATATACACAATTATTTTGTAATCAATTTTAAATATACACTTAGTTTTAGTTGTATACAAATTTTTAGGGCTCTAATAAATTGCAGCAACACTTGCACAATACTTTTAATTTTGCCAAGCTATTAATCCATTTTAATATTTAATCAATTTAACACAAACACACACACACACACAGACACATATATATTTATATATACATATATATATATAGTGTCTTCATTGATCCATTAGACTCAATTTACAGCTCCCACTTGGAAGAGACGATAGTACTGTTATTTAGTTGATCTTTACTCGTTAATAAACAAAATACAGAATCACACCCCCATTATGCATATTATTGTCATGCATCGAACATCGAAATCTCAAAAGCTTAACTTATAATATTGTACATAAACAAATACAAATACAAATATATATATACATATACTATACACACCCATACACACACATACTACATACTACACACATGCATGCATAAAGCACGAAGGAAAGGTAGCCGAAGCGCATTGAGCATCATTTTTCCACTCATTGCCTTGCCAACAAGTTGAAGAGTGTGGAAGGAAGAGAGGAATAAGAAGAAGCAGCACCACATAATAATGACTGAAAAACTAGCATATTTTGTAGTATCTCAAGCAAACAAAACAAATAAGAATAAAATAACAAAGCACATGCAGCGCTTGCATGAAATACATACGTATAATTGATATAATTCGAACATTAGTCACTTTTTCGGCAGATAGGCTTAATATACTAGTATGGAACGGGAATAGAAGATGAAGACGGAGTAGGAGTAGGAGGTTACATTCAGGCGAATCATTCGGAACACAAACCAAATTCATTTTGGGCATATGCGAAATCAAATTGTGATCAAAAAATATTAAAATAAAAATAAAATAAAACGTAAACAAGAAAAGTAAAATCCATAATAATTATTAGCAAACTAAGTTTAAAATGCATTGTAATTCGAATTCAAATTCAAATAATAAGCCGATAATGATACACAAAAACAACCAACATAAAAAAACAAACATCAGCAGCGAGCAGCATTCAAACCAGCGTTAGTTTCAGTGTGTATGTGTTTGAAATTCTATGCTAAATATATATATATATATAAAAAAAAAAAAAATGAAAACAGTATAAGAATATGCATATAAAGCGTTTTTAAACCAAAAACTTGTGTTTTTCATTTCAAAATTAATAACTGCGAGCGCGGGCATGCTACTGCGATAGACGTGTTATCGTAGCACCGCCACAATGCAACGAACGATATAATACACACAGCTGTGACACACGCACACGCGCCCATCTCTAATCGAGAGCCAAACTAGAGTTGTTGTGCGACACGTCCATCTACGGGTTAATTTAGCCAATACGTATCTAGCTTTCGGCCACAAACATGCTGAGCTTTCTGTTCATTGTCAATCGTGCATTCAGCGCTAGCAGCAGCGGCAGCAGCAGAACAATAATGCAAGCCACTGGTCCACGACCGCTCGTACTGTGCGGTCCCTCAGGCTCCGGCAAAAGCACATTGCTGAAGCGTCTATTTGCCGAATTTCCGGAAATGTTTGGATTCAGCGTTTCGCACACCACGCGCCGTCCGCGTGAGGGCGAAGAGCATGGCGTCCATTATTATTTTGTGAGCAGACCGGACATGGAGCTGGCCATTGCCAATGATGAGTTCATCGAGACGGCCGAGTTTTCGGGCAATATGTACGGCACCAGCAAGGAGGCAGTCCGCGATATTCAGAGTCAGGGACGTGTCTGCATTCTGGACATTGAGCAGAAGGGCGTCGAACAGATACGGCGATCCGATCTCAATCCCATATTGATATACAACAATCCACCCAGCATCGAGGAGCTCGAACAGCGTCTACGCAAAAGAGGCACCGAAACTGAGGAATCGCTCCGTAAGCGTCTCAACGCTGCCAAAATAGAGATTGACTATGGTCTGATGCCGGGGAATTTTCACAAGGTCGTTCACAATGTGGATATCGATGTGGCCTATGAGGATTTCCGCAACTTTGTCGTCGACGAGCTGAAAAAGCAGCAGGCACTTGGCATTTATTTTAACTAATGTGCAATTCCACAATTATGAACTTAATGGCATTTCGACTTATATTCATTATCTACATTGATATATATATATATCTCCTATTTATTGTATGTGTCTCGATCAAGTTGTTGTTGTAATTTTAAGCAGAAAGTTTGTGTCTCTTGTGCGTTTAGCAATAAACGGCAAACAGTTACGTCTTTTGCAATTTACTTAACTGTTTGTTTATTAATCAAAAGCTAAGGTCAAAATGTTATCAATTATCATTAGTGGTATTCCTTGACATCAGTGCACGCAATCGTGTAATGTAATGGGTAATTGAATGGGGTTTTTCGATTCTCTCTCCCAGCGTCCTTAACTGAAAACGACACGCACGCCCAGCCGCCAGTCCTGCTCGGAACCTTGTTTTTGTTTGTGTGTGGGATTATAAGGTTTGATACGGATTGGTCTTATATTCATGACGCAGATGGACGCGCGCCTGATAGCTTGTGTTACCCGTTTGCATTCCACTGGTGCGATGCACAAGCCTAGCGGATCCATCGATTTTCGTCCGACTATCGGCGCTACTCCATAGTCCAGCTATGGCCTCCAGTGCCAGCTCAGTTTCATCGTCCTTATCATCATGCTCCGCTGATACAGTCAAGTCAATCTGTCGCCGTTGCCTTGTCCCAGTGGGCAAGGCAGCAACAATGCCCAAGATTAGCACAAGCAGCAATATTATGTTTACCGATCGCATTATGAATATATACTGATGAAATGACTGAGATTGACGATGCTGCTTATCAAGCGACGCAAGCCTCAGCAAATAAGAAATCGACATTGGCAGTTGGAGCTTTAATTGAGAGGGGGCTTCGGAAAGTTGTCGAGCGATCCTTGGGAACTGATTTGTTTTTGCATTCCTTTTATTTGCACTGTGTTCAGAATTTGTTTTTAAATAAATATTTTATATATTTCATTTAAATATATTTTAAAAACTTAAATTTAAATTGAATTTCAAAATACTAGCTTATATACAATATAGTTTTATTCCAACTTATGCATATATATAATATAATAGTTATTAAGATTGGAAACAGATTTAACATAGGCATTGAACAGATAGAAATATATATTTTAATATATGAAAAAGAAGATATTAAAATTGTCACGAAATTTCAAAATGTAAAGCATACTTTCAGGGCGAACAAGTAATGAATACTGCGAAATAGATTGGAAAAATTAGCAAAGCATACTTTTGGGGTGTTCATGTAGACAGGAAATTGTTTTTCAGAAAATAGCTTACTCCGCCATATCCTTGCAAAGGTGCCGATGCAATATAATCAAAGGCATCTTCTCTGTCGAACTGCATTCAAAGATTACGGGGTGATCTCAGAACACGAACAATTGTAAATTTATTTGGAAAAATAAATGTTTTATAGCAATATTTCTGCGCTTTCTACAATCGGGCTCATATTTTATTTGCGGTCAACAAATAGGATGATACAATAACAAAACTAGATAAATTAGACCTTCGGCTCAAGAATTTGCGCTGGTGGCCAATCCCATTGCTTAGCTGGCGCCGCCTGTACCAATTTCTCCCACGGCTTCCAGCCGAGCATTTTGCGTGCCAGTGTCAATTCATTTTCCGCCTGCGTAATTAGCTCCTCCACTTGACCGCAACCGATAGACTTCTCCAGTGCACCAATATCCTTGTTCTGCACGAGATGCATACATTTATACTCTTGATAAACAGTTATTGTTATTGAAAAACTCACTTTTGCCACAGCATCAGCGCGTTGTTTCACAAGCAGCTCGGTGTTTTTACGATAGCTAGACTCTTGCGGCATTTTGGCAACGGCACCTAATATTTTCCCATATAGCGCAGACAATGTGTGATGTGGATTGGTGGCCACCGCCAAGCCGGTCAAACCTGTGGACTATACGGCAAAAGAACACATCGAAATAGTGCTAACAAAATCTGTCGCTAAAGATGCCGATGACATAACAATAACAATTGCTTGAAACAAACTCGAACACAATGACCGCATTCACGCCAACTGATTCAATCTATAAAACACTTACCACTTTTAATATTTTTGCCATATTGGTTATTGAATTTATATTCTTTATTATTATAAATCAGCTAAAAGCAACGACAAATGATTGCCCAAAAATAATAATATCCAGGGCTGCCACAGAAGTTTGCTCATCCAGACAGGGCTGTTATACTGTCAGCTGAATGGTTTCGATCACAGCGCTGCTACCTCGACTTATCGATAAGTTACGATACTGATTTCGCGCCCATACCAAATATTCAAACACTAGTTAGTGGCTTTTAATTTATTTATCACAATATTGCAAAATAAAAATGAGGAAAGTGAATTTGGTGAAATTGTGAATGTGTACCTAAAAGTATAGTTAACAGAGATTCAAAGGGAGAACTACTAACAAAATGCATACTATGTTGTAGTGATGGATGAGCGATCGGCAACTCCAAATGCTGATATTAAAACATTAACAACCGTTACAATAAAAATGCCAATGACTGTGTAATTATTAATTTTGTTCGCACGACAAATCTCCCGTTCATCCTTGATGTTGTACCTGCCGTTCCATATAAGTCCAACGCCGACAACAATCTGCAAGTGAGTCACATACACATATATATATATATATATATATCTGTATTGTTCACAAATTTGGCAGCATGCAAATGATTTACATACCTGGAATATAATGCTTATTGAAATGAAAATGAGGCTGGGATAATAGTACGGATGCCCAGTGCCCGTTTCCATCACATAGCGCAACTGATTAGCATTCGCCGATAGCAGGGCCAGATCCATCATGCCCTGCGCTAGCGTCTTCTTATGCTGATACGCATTTACATCCGGTATAGGCGTCTCCACGCCATTGATATCGACGAATCCGGGACCATTATAGCCGGGAAACGCATAGCTAGGACGTCGTCCACCATTCGGTTGGGGCGCATCCATCCCACCAGTACCACCTCCATTACCTAAGAGCCCGTCATCCACACCAGCATTAAAGCCTTTTGCATAGGGTCGTTCATCGTTATCATCATCATCGATTTCGGGAACTGGCGAAAAGTAATTTGATTTTAGATACAAATTATGACTACAGTTTGAAAAGTTGCTTACACAATTGTTTGTTGATATGGTCAATAGTTGAAAATAGTTTATTGCGCATGCAGAATTTTTAGAAGACATTGAGGCAAAGCACAGACATATAAATGGAATGAATATATTTAAAGCTCTCCACAATTAAATAATTATGTTTACTAACCTGCTCGAGGTGTGCGCAACTGACGACCATCGATCTCGTCCAAGGCCTCGTTGTGATTACCCTAAAATAGCATAAAACAAAAATCAACTGGATTAAATTTAGTATTTACTTTACTTAATTGTTAATCAGCAAACAAACATCAGGGAAGCTGTGGTGCATAATAAATAAGCTGTCATATCACTAGCTTTGTAGAAGATATGAAAACATGTTTATTATGCAATACAGCTTCCTTCATCTCTACTGATTAATTCATTTATATGCATAATTATGTGTGTGTGTGTGTGTATTGCAATCTAAACGGGGAAAAACCACGCATAAAACTGGAACACTCGACAAGACATAGTTGATTTTCAGACTGTGACTAACGTGGGGGTTTTTCATCTGTTGGGTGATTACTTTTCAATTACTTTGCCGGCTCCCAAAACAATGTGTACATTGGTAATTATCGTCTAGCATACCTAATATACATACATTAATACCTATTTACAACTCGCAGTACGTAAATTAAAATCCGATCAATATTTCAGTACACTATTCACTTTAGTCTGGTAATATAAACAATTTTTAATACGTTTCTTCGTTAGCGTACCGGTTCCTTATTTTTTTGTTTTTGTTATGCTTGAAAGTTAATGTATTCAAATGTATTGACGGATAAACTTACTTGATTATTCGATGGTGTTTTATCTTTGGGCAGCTTATCCATCTCGACTGCAATATGCTGTAGGTTGCTCATTTTTGCAATTAATTTACTTCTTTAATTGAGAAGAATGTTGTGATGCCAAATGAATACAGAAAAAATGCTCTTCTTTGTTTGACTTTATCCGTTATGCTGTTGTGTATCTGTGAACAACGCACTTGATAATATCTTTGAAGACCGAAAATTCGTGCGCGCTTTGTGACCGCTTCGGACGCTATTGGCCAAACAACTGACAAACTGACGGACACCGAACCAGACCCACAGCCCGATCTCAACCCAAGATGAAATTGTGCTTTGTGTTCGCTCAGAATTCGAATATATCTCTCATTTGTTACTCTCTTGCTCTTGCTCGCATGCATTTGTTAAATGTCCCGTTCACTGATGTTAAATAAAACTCTCTGCTATAAATAAAGCACTCTGTCTCTCTCTCTCTCTCTAGAAAGTGTTGTTGGTACACTCCCCATGCATGCAGCAATAGAAATTCTGAAATTTATTATCTTATTGAAATCGCAAAAAATATTTGTGTGTATAAAAAAGTACGTTTTGCTTGCGTGTTGCGCCGTTGCACCGCACTGTGGAAATACAAAATTCATGTGAATCGGATAAAAATAGGACAAACGTCCACAATGTCACCAAAACTCAATAATTGTTGTTTGAGTCATCAACTGGGGGCGGGACGAAAGAGCACTGTCTGTCCAGTGCAAAAAAAAAACCCAGGTTAAACAGCACGAAATCAAAGAAAGTCCCAAAACATTCTTCTGGAGAGCTTGTTGTTTTTTGGTTCTTTTTACACAAGAAACCGGTCTGGGAATTTTAAATGTATGTATGCGGATACGATCATACATATATGTGTCGGGTGTCTTGAATGTGGGCACATATTTTATGATATGGTTTCAAGTCGTGTATTCATTTCGTATTTCAGCTAAAACAGGTGTAATAATATTTATCGGCCTGTTAATTAAATGTTTTAGTAAATGTTATGATATTGCCCTTTATCGATAACTGTACTGCTCACTGCTCACTGCTCGATTGTTGGCAATTTACATCCCTGGGGATATGCGATACACATATAAATGATTCAGTTCACCATCGATAGCAACTGAATCACCAGCACTCTCTCAGCGATTTAGCTCTCTTTTGCCTATCGATCGGAATAAAAAATGTGACTTCCCACAAATCGGCTCATTGGCAGTTCAACTACAGCAAAGTGCAGACGCGAGGCAATAATTTGAAAAAAAGAAAATGGCGAATGCTGAAAATAACATAGGAAGGGGTCAAAGTGGGCCGCGCAGCATCCGTGAGGTGCAGCAGTCATTTGCCGAGGCCCTTGGCTTTGGAAATGAAACCACATGGGATCTGTAAATATTGCACAATAGTTATAAGTAATTCTAAGTATACATATACGCACTTGTCTATATAGCCTATCAGCAGACCAATCTCAAATTTTGAAGCAAAAAATAAATAGCATTATTCGAGATCCGAATGGGCGCGAAGCTATGTTTAATAGCGTTTGGAACCAGCGTAAGTATATTCCAATATACACATATATATATATACAGACATGTGTATGAATCCCATTTAATCTTGCAGGTAAATACACCAATCGACAGTCGCTCACATCGATCATTTTTGTAATGGTGGCCATCGATGATAGCAACATGACATGCCATCCCGTATTTCGTGCTCGCCGTTGCCAGTGTAAGATTGCATTTTAATTTGTTCTATTTACTTGATTAATTTGGAGTTGATTTCTTGTGCTGGCACAGCTATCAATTTAAATAGCAACAATAGCTCCGATTGCTGCATGATCTTTGTGGACGAAAATGGGCGTGTCTATCAGAACTGGGGCGCTTACTTGGCCAACAATGTGTTGCCTGCTGGCATAATGATTGCCCCACGTTGTGGCATTTACAATCTGATCGACGGCAACGTGCAGCTGGAGGCTTGTTTGACGCCGGCGGCCTCGACCCGGGGCCAAGTACGTGGTATGCTGGATAAGACAATAATTGGGGGATTGTCGCCATTTCTTGCAGGATTGCTACTGATGCCTCTTGCCGCACCCGTTACGGCTGTGGTGGCTGCTGTGGGTGTCGGTTGTGCCAGCTATGTGACAGCAAGTTCCGGTGCCCAGCTGATCGATCGCTACACCCATGAGCAGTCCATCAGTGTGGCGGATAGTTCGGCAAGAATACACTGGGCTAACGTCGTCGGGGGCACTGTTGGAATTCTTGGAGCGGCTGCCGTCAGAAATATCGATACAGTAGGTGGAAGGCAGCATTGTGCACATTGTTTGGCCTACCTCTTGACTATACACTTGTTAATCCCTAGGTCGGTGAACTTACTGTCAATGCCTTGAACATTTCAGGCATTATTATATCAGGCGCTGGTGTCGCTGACAGCATCATCGATTTGTTCCTGGTGAGCCTTTGTTTTTAGTCAGTGCAAAAGTGTATCCAACGAAATATATATGTATGCTTTTGCAGAATTACGAAGATGGTGCCATGGATGTCCAACAGTTGTCCGCCTCGCTGTTGCTATTCACACACAGCGTATACAATTTTAGGCTTGCGTCAGCCGTTATCGGAGGGATCCGCACTTCGCACGAGACTGTTGGAAATCGACAACAGTACGCTGACAGACTTATATATACCACAAACTATAGATTATCTTTCTTTGTTTTTAAATTTGATCTTTAAATATGTTCCTTTCAGGCGCACGTTCGAACAGTTGTCCACGGCTAATAGGGGCTCGACCAGCGGCAGAGCGGACATTATTCGAAATGTGAATGAAGTGCCATCTCCACAGGTGCTCAACGATCCTCACAATCACGGGACTTTTGCCGATTATATTAATGGAATAACAGGCGCACCCTCCGTGGCCAGGACTTTAATCAATCGTGTCATTGATAGTGAGAGCGTTGAAAATGTGCTTAGTAACTTGCCGGAGGATATGAGGCAATATATGCTCAATCTAGCAAGAAAATTCATAGAGAACTGCAGTCAGGAAGTAGAATGTCTGGTAGGGACTTATGTTTCTACCGAATCGGTGCTATATAGAATTTTCAAACTCATATTGGATAAATATTCGGCATACACTGTAAGCCTGTTAGATGCCAAGTCTTCGGAAATATTGAACGCTGTTAAGGCATATTTTTGGTCACAAAACCCAAATTGTTTCACCGCCAGGAACAATCAGTGTGACGTCTGCAGTGGTTACTATACCATTTGCGAATTATAGATTGGGCACAAACAAAGTAATAATCAACACAAAATAATGTTTAAATAAATAATGAAATAATCATTTCTGTATAATTTTTGTATATCTATTTGCGTACAAAATAAAAACTTATATGAATACATGAACGCCAAACTAAACACACACAAACACATAAGTAAATAAAAAATTATCTGACGATAACGCTCGAGCAGTATAACAGATATATATATCAACTTGAGATATAGGAACGATTAACCGAAATGAGGCGCCTAAATCTGATCGTTTTAGGTATATTAGATAGCAATTCGTTCATATTTGCGTTAGTTTTATTATTTCACGAAACACAGACAAAGATCCAAAATATATGGTATATATATATATACATATATATATGTATATGTATGTGTATGTATGTTAATCCTTTGTGCATGAGAGTTTTGTTTTTTTTTTTTGCAACTCGGATTAAAGTTGTGTTTTTGGAGGCGTTCCGGTTTCCCCGTCGTATGCCAGACGAAAGTTGATGGATCTGAAAGTTCGAGAGAGTGTGTGTTGAGTGTATAGTGGTGTGCATGTTGTGTGTGCGTTGGCGTTTTATTTCGGTTAGCTAAACTTAGACGCGGGACAACTGCTGGAGGAGATTGCACGGCCAGAATGCCTCAATGCGCTCCTTGAGCAACTGAATCGGATACAATATCCATGTAAGTACTGTCTGTGCCAGCAAGCCCATTGGCTCCGGATACTGATGCGTGAGCAGTGCGAGCAGTGCGGTGAATGAGCACAGACCGGCTGTGAAGAGTATAAAGAATGGTAGCTCCTTTTTTGGATAGACGGAGACCTCATGGAAGGCCGGCAGCAGTTCGCGATCGGCGCACTCGGTGCACGTTGGATATGGATAGAAGAGATGTCCCCGCTCGAGCGGATACGGCAGCATACGGAATGTGCCTTCCCAGGTGCAATGGAGCAAATTTAATGCTCCCTCCACCTGTTTCCAGTGCTTCAAATGGAAGAATGCATAGGCCAATGCCTCGGAATCGCCACGCTTGAGTATATGCTCCGGCGGCAGAATGAGCGGTTTTGTCTCCAACAAATATTTGGGTACATGCGGATTAAATTCAACAGCCCGATGAATGGCTTCCACCGCACTCATCTCGGCCGGACTCAAGCCACGCTTTGATGCAATGTCCGGCGAGAATTTATCGGCAACGGCGCGCGCCTTCAACAGTGCCGCCGTGTAGCAAATTGTTGCGGATTTGGGCAGCGAGATGTCGTCGTATTTGGCCAATATGGCATGGCAATCGGCATACGCCTGCATCTCGAGCAGCGTCTCGATTAGATTCTCATGGATGTTTAGCACGCTCATTATCGATGGTATCTCCTTGGTGAGATCACGAAACATTTTCGCTGCCTCCTTGAGCTTGCCCAGCTTGCGGGCACACATGGCCAAGCGACGCTTGATGTAAATCAAGACATTCGTATCCCGCCGATGGACACCATCGGCAATTGCGCCCTGATGTTGCGTTGCCTGCGATTTACGATAATTGATTTCGGCCACTTTGAGTGCGGTCTTCAGTATTTTCTCCGCCTCCAGTATGGTCATGGCCTCCTCCTCGGCAAGGAGTATATAAGCCGGTGCGCATTCAGCATTGATCTCTAGAGCATTATGTGCGGATTTGATGCGTTGCATTGGATTCCGTTCACGCCATGCCGTTTGCATAATTTCATATTCCTCTTTGCGTGCGTCGCCTTCGCAGGTGAAGAACGTTTGATGATCCTGGGCGCTGAGGTTCATGTCATAGTACGTCAAGGGCTCTTTGCTGGTGGCCCAAAAGAAGCGTTGATATTCGGCACCGCGGAACAGATTTAATGGATTGCGCCACACTTTACATTCGGGTGTGCCACTGGTGGTTGAATTTGAGTTGGCGCCACCACCACTGCCTCCGCCATTGCCACCGCCACCATTACCGTTATTGCTGCTGCTGCTGGAACCGCTGCTGGTACTGCTGCCGCTGCCATTATCGGATTGAGCATCGTTGCCATTGATCCACGGACTAATGTGATTGATCGATACTTGCTCTGCCACAAAATAAAAAAAACAACAAAATTGATATATATGCAAAATACACATTTTTTGACATTTGTAAATCAAAATCCACAAAAAAAAAAAAAAACTCACCGATAAATGAGGTGCCATATTTGCGAAAATACCACCATTCGAAAATGAGTATTAGTCCGGATATTAGACTCGAGGTGCCCGTGAGCGCAACGTAAAACTTTGGCGTCAATGTGCTCAGAAACATTGACGAGTCCCACATCCTAAAATTGTGTATTTTGCTGTTGTTGTTGTTGGCTTTCAGTTGTTGGTGTTGCTGCTGTTGTTGTTGTTGTCGCCGCTACGGCAGAGCAGTTTTGCGCGTTTGTCGCTAATGTTAGAACTTGCGCTTGAATTGCTTTTTATTTGGTGCTTTGATTTTTGGCAAGAAATTTGATTGAACTTGCCTATAAAATAAACAAATTGCTTTCTTATCAGCGTTTATCCTGCTGCAGATGAGACGTTTTTTCTATAAAGTATTCATCGGAGTGGTGTAGGGGGTAGAGATTTGCGCTGTCAAACTATCGATGACACTATCGATACGCCAAATATGACAATATATCGAAAAATGCGACATATCGTTTGGTAGAGTTGTCATCTGTTTGATTGGCGTTTGTGTATCGAGTAATAGTTTATTAAACGTGCATCACTATAAAATGGCCGCTGTTGCAGCAAGTGCATGAAAAAATATTATACCAGAGTGCATTGGAATTTTGGAAGTTTGAGTTAACTTTTACTTGAGTTAAGGCCAATTTGAAGGCACTCGGAACATGGCTGATGTGGTAGACACTAAACTAGATGCAGAGCAGAGCCAGCAAGTGGCGGCATCGGAAAAGCAAAAATCAAACAACGTAGAAGAAGCAGAAAAAAAAGCGGGCGCATCAGAATCCAAACATGAGGAAAAAAACATTTCCAGTAACGATGCGGAGGCAAAAGTGGACAAGCTCGATGAGTTGAGCTCATTGGAGCAGGAAATTGCTAAAATGCATAACATACAGCATACTACCGAGACCGGTTTGGACGACGACGCCGACGATGAGGAGGACCAGAAGCAGAAGCAAGAGACATCAGTGTCGGATCAGGGGAATTCTGCGGCAGCCAGTAAATCTGAAAATGACAGTGGGAGTGGGAATAATGCTTTCCGGCACATTGATGAGCTGGCAAAGACAAAGCGTTCCACACCCGTTATTAAAGAGGTCAAGGAGAAGCCGGAAACAACGGCCGCCTTACAGGATGTGGATTTGATAGCGCTGCTCAAGGGAACCGATCAGGATCAGCACGAATCGAAGCCGGCGTTGAAAAAGGCCAGCATTGAGCTGGCCCTGGCCGAGTTGGACAATGTGGGCGTCACCATCGAAGGCGAAGGCCAATACGAGATCATGGAAATCGACGATGGTGACAATGCTGGCGGACCCGGTCCCATGATCGCCGCCGCTGCCGGCGCCGCTGCTAGCTGTCCGACGACGGCCACCAAGACGGGGTCCAAGGTGGGCAAACAGAAACTCTCGCCGGAGCAGGCACGCGCCGTTGCCCTCAAGCAAATGGCCGATCTAAAGGCACAGACGGCGCGTCGCACCACGACCAATGTCAAACAGCAGCAGCAGCAATCACAGCCACTGGACATAATCAGTACCTTAAACGATGATTGGAATGAGTACGACAGCGGCAGCGAAAAAGCCTCCAATTCCAATACCAAATCCAATGCGATAGCCTCCTCCCCGCCTGCCACAAAGAAGCTGTCGCCGTCGTCGCTGATCAAAAAGTCCAAGACTGGGATTGAAGTGCCGCAAATGATTGGTAGCGTCAAAGTGACGCTCAAATCCACAAGCGCAAAACCTGTGGAGAAAACCAAACTTGCTGTGGATCAACTTCTGCCCATCGTCAGCAATAGCAGTGCAGAGACAACTGGTAAGATTTGAAAGAGCATAGACACAGATGTAGGCTTTGTCCTTAAGGTACTTTAATTTGTTAATGAATCCATGAGAAATATGATCTGAAATACAGTCAAGCTATAATGTTAAAGAAAAGAGAGGCAGAAGAGATATTTGTTTAATAATGTTCAATTATGACCAGTAAATATGGAAAAATGAGAATTAAGTTGACAAATAATTTCAAACAAAGGTTTCTTCGATAAGAGGATTCCTCAGATCAAATTGAGCAGTAAACACTTTGAATTAAACAACTATTAGCCTTCAAATCTGTATGTAAAAATACTTCTTTAAGCCTTAGTAGATAGTTATTACTTCAAGATTACAGTTTAATGTCATTATTGACTAGAAGACCTAATATATAATGATTACAAAGAATATTTCTTATAAATAGGTTTACAATCTATCGCTTAAACTTTAGGAACTTAGTGAAGTTTGACTGTGAGACTGGTTCCATATATTGTGCTGGCGCATTTTTAATCTTTCCTCTTCTTTTACATAGGCTTCAAGCGAACGCGCGTTATCAAGCGCAAAGTCATTTGGGATCCCGATGTGCCTGAAACCCAGAAGTCCTTTGCACAATATGCGAGTTCAAAGGCCACAGCAACAACAAACGCAAATGCAATAACAACAGGAAATGCGACAACAACAGCAACAGCCACAAGAACCAAAGCAACCTGCGTTGTGCTGGCGCCAAAAAAGGTGCGACCATCAACACCCAAGGAACCGCAGGCATCAAAGGTGACGGCAGCAAAGCGTGCAGCAACGCCATCAAATCTATCAGAATCAAATATGGCGAGTGGATCACCGCCCAAGCGCCGCTCACAAACACCAAATGTGGTGCCCAATGGTAGCTCCAGCACTAATCTGGCCAAAAAGAAAAAGGTCAGCGAAATTGATCGGCTGATGGGTGACGAGGGCGCCGCCAATATGATGCAGGCCGTTGAGCGGGAAAAGCGCGAACTCAGCGGTGGCGAAACCGCCAACAAGCCGCTAATGCGCAAGCGTACATTGTCAGCAACTGTGAGGGTAAGTTCTTTTTTACACAGATCGACAATGGTATGCCTATTAAAGTTTGCCTCGTTTACAGCCACTGAAAGCAGCAGCAGGCGTGGCAACAGCAGCAACTGCAGGGACAACAACTTTTGTTGATGTGACGCCGACAGCAACACCCAGAAAGGAGAGTCCACCCAAAGCGGGCAGCAAGCGTGCATCGACAGCAAACGCTGTGGATGCTGTGTTCGCCGCAAAGACCGCAAAACAAAGTCCGTCAGACTCTTGGGATTATGTGTATAAGCAGCGCGCCAGCGAGGAATCAATGATTATGCGGCGGCGTTCGAATAGCTCCTATTCGAGCAGTACGTCCTGTAACCGGCTGTCGCTGGACAACAAACTGGCCGCTGTGTCCGATGATGCCTCGGACTCTGCCGATCATCCGACATTCAAGTTCTTGATGCCCGAAACTAAAGCGAACCAAAGAAGCGATGGCGATGCACCGCAAACGCTTGCCAACGATTTGAAACAGCAGGCCCCCAAGGAGCCGAAGTCTGACAAAGTGGAGCTGGTTACGATGCACAAGCTGGACAAGGTGACGCAACTCATCATTCACGTGCAGCTCTCCAAAACGGGTTACACCTACAAAATGCAATTGTTGCAAAAGCTCACCGAAACGCTGAACCACCTGGCCAAGAGTAACGATTGCAATACGGTACTACTAAGCGTGCAGGGCCAACAATTCTGTCAGGGCATCGATTGCCAGGAGCTGCTGGCAACCACGATGGAGAAGCGCAAAAATAACGCCACCCAACTAGCCTTAGTACTAAAGTAAGTTCCGTTTTGGTAATTCATTAGATTCAACAAATATTAAGCGCTCTTCTCTTACCCAGAACATATCTGCGCACTTTGGCAACATTCCCCAAGCCAATTGTGGCTGGCATTGTGGGCAACCTTAAGAATCTGGGCGTTATGCAATTGCCACTGCTCGACTATGTGGTCGCTGCCGACGACTGCTGTTTCGAAACGAGCTATGCCAAGCTGGGACAACTGCCCGAGGGCTATTCTCTGTGGCAAACGCATCAAAAGGTCGCCAGTCATGTGGTGGGTAAACTATTGAACAGTTTTGCTAGCGTCCTGGATTTTCCCTTTTATGTTCTGATTGTATTTATAGATTCCGTTTTGGAGTCTAAAGGAAGCGCATTTCAAAATCTTAACTGTTATTAATTTTGTGTGTTCTCTTTTGCAGCAATCTCGTTTGTTTTTGCTGGGCGACCGACTGCGCACATCGGATTTGATTGTCCATCCGAGCAGCTTCATTGACATGACCTGCAAGCAGCGCAGCGTTAACGATGAGGCTCTGGCGGTGGCCAATCTCATTTCCTGCACCACAGCAGAGGTGAGCCAGCGGCAGACTTAACTTTTATATACCTTTTTTTGTTAATATGTCTTCTCCCTATTGCAGCATTATCGATCGCTCAAGAAGGTAAATCATAGAGCGAATTCGGTGTTACTGCAACGCTTGGAGGCCGAGTTCAAGATCATAACGGAACAATGGTCATCGGCCAACTTTCATGCAAGCATCAAGCGTCATGTTAACGATGTTAGCCAATAAGGAGGAGCCGTTTTTATTTGGGCGGATTCGGAAGATCTACCACCCAAAGTGGTAGAATAGTTAGTTAGTTGTTCTCTTAAGCAAAAGCAAACAAAAAATTAAACAAACAAATGCGAAATCTGGAAAGTTTTGCAATTTTTTGCAACTGTAGCTGAAGGAATTGTAGTTATAATTGTTTTTGTCACAAGAATTGTGTAAGGACTTGTTGGCGCCGGGGCATTCCCGATGCCAATTTTGTATTTGTCCGTTAAGTTACAAATTTCGGCAAACCGAACATAAAATCGACTTTTAAATAGAAGCAATATCCCAAAATGTATAGACCATCTATGGCGATAGTAATTCGAACACTTAAAATTCACACCTGATGGCGACTATTTTCCACGAGTGCTTTATTTTACGGGTTAGGAAGGAGTCTAGAAAAGGGTTCTATTTATAATATATATATGTATATATATATATATATAATTGTTAATTGTAATCGTAATACATGCAACTAGCAATTTAACTACTAAGTACTCTTGTTTAAATGCTGTCCATCATCTCCATCATGCTGCCGTCTAGTTGCGCTTCTCCTGATCGTAGAAAGCGGGTAACTCGGACTGCAGACGCAGCAGCCGAACATAGCTGACCAGTTTCCAATCACTGGCTGGATCATCAACGTTTTCCTGCACGAATGTGGACATGTAGGAGACCAACTCTTGGGAGCCATCCTGATCGAGATCGGCTATTAACATGGAGTTCTCCTGATTGGTCAGATCCGGTTGACAGACCATCTCCTCGTTGTTCTCGTTGTTGCGGTCACTGCGACAGAATTGAACAATGTTGCTCTGCGAGGTGTTCTCGATGCGCGTATCGGCGCCAATGAATAACACCAATATCACCGTCTCCGTAATCATTTGCATCTTGTAGTTCTTCATTTGGGCGCCCGGCTTGGCCGTCTGATTCTTGACATGATTGTGCACATGGAACGAGGCGTCACGTTTCTGCAACAGATGCTCAAAGGTATCGAATTCCGAGTGTGCCGCGGGAAATTCATGATGATGCACTGCATCAGCGCGTTTTAAGCGTTGTGATTGCTGTTGCTGCTGCTTCTTCTGCTGTTGCAGCGCCTTAGAATATGACTTGTCCTTGCTTTTGTCCTTCTCCCTGATGGTGTTCTTCGAGGTGGAGGAGGAGGAGGAAGAGGAGCTGCTGCTGCTGCTGTTTGTGTAATTGTGGCTCTTGTCCACGCTGTTATTGTTGCTGCTGCCACTGCTTGTCTTCGACTGTGGTTGCTCCTGTTTGCCTACCTCATCGTGCCACTTCCAGAACTTGATGACAAATCCCGACATTTTGGATTTGGTGTTCTTAAAGTGCCACTGAGCCGGCACCATGCCATACATGCCACTGTTTGTGAAATTGTGCAACATGATCCGTCGTCCGTCGCGAGTTTCACTCAACTTCAACGTCACATTGCAATCCGGACACTTGCCACGATTCTCCACGATCAGCTCACGTCCACTCAGCAAATACACATTGCGCTGTGCATCCATTTCCTTGCGCTGCCCATAGCGACGATGCTGGGCGATCTTCGAGGCGGGCAACAGTCGGCGACCCACAATCGATTTGTTGGTGATCAGAGCGTAGAGCTCCGCTAGCGTCTTCGAGCGTTGCAGCTCTGTGCTGTTGCGCCAGCAGCTGTAGCTAATGCTTAATGTGGCCGCTGAAGCGGCGCCAGATCCTGCTGCGTCCAGCTGCAGCTTGGACAACTTCTGGCAGTCATGAATGCGAAAACCCTCCCCAATTGGTTTACCCTCCCTGCCGGAGAGCAAGCGGAGCACGTTGCGTGCCTCGAGTGCTGCAGCTGCCGCCGAGCCGGGCTGCTGTTCCTGCTGCACAAAAGTCTTGGTGCGCTGCTCCAGCGTTATGCAGGATATCAACAATATATCCAGCACTCCATCGTCATCGATATCGGGCAATATCAATGGGAAATCATAGACATCCAGTTTGTGTGCCGCCCTATCCATGAAACGCCAATGCCACTGACCACTTGCCGAGTTGATGGCGCCCAGTTCACCGTACTCATCGATGACCAGGCAATCCGGCTTGCCATTGCTATCCACATCGAGCAGCGTACAATCAATGGCCACCGGCTCATCCACAGTCGCATCATACCACGCGACGACTCCGGAGCTGCCAATCAGCGAGATGATGCCATTGCGCTTGTGTTCGTCGGGTCGGAATTCCGGATAGAAGACATCGCCACGATAAAGGAATATCAAATTATTCTCCCACGCCCGCAGACCGGCAACAACATTCACGCCACCCCTCAGCTCACAACGGGTGTAGTTATTCAGCCAGTTGTGCGTCTTTAGGCGATCGACGGGCGCCGGACAGGCACCAGTGCCATCTGCATTGCCACAGGGCACAATCCAAACGAAGCCCACAACTGCAAACAAACACAGCAACAAGGAGGCAATGAAACAACAACGTCTCCTCGTTGACATGGGCAAACGTTTCGCATCATCCGTGTGGATGCCGAGGATGGCAACATTATCCGCACTCACATCGTAGTCACCATTAAAATTAGAGAACTCAACGCCGGCGCTGGCGCTGGCGCCTCCTGATCCTCCACCGCCGCCCAAATCGCTGAGCATCACGGAGCGAAATGTGTTTTGCATGTTGTTGGTGTAGCTGCTGCTGCTGTTGTTGCTGTTGTTGCTATTTTCCAATTTGACTTTATTTGATTGCTGCTGCTGCTTCAGCTGGGAGCCACCCACAATGCGTGTGGCCGTTGGCCGTGTGTGTGGTGATTTTAAAGCTAAAGTATTTGGTGGATTTCGGATGCGTTGATTTTGTTGCTGTTGTTGCACTTGCAACTGTTGCTGCTGTGTGTGTTGCTGCTGTTGTGTTTTTAGCTGTCGCTGTCGCTGATGCTTGCTGGCGTTATGTATCTCAATCTCCTCATCGGACTCCGAATCGGTCATTGCCTGACTTAGCGGCGTGTAGATCCCTTGATGTGCGGGCAACGATTCCGTGTGCAGCATTTTAGCTGTGTGCGAGTGAAAAATCAATAATAATCCGAAAGCCAATTGGACGGTGTGTTTGCTCGAGCAGAAATAACTACAATAGTCTACATACCTTTGATGGTTGGCACAAAAACTTGCTGTTCACTTGTATCATCCACATAGCTACTGGTTTTCGAGCTCGTTTTTTTGATTTGATTAGGTTAACATTTAAGCAGCAGCCTTCCGTTGCACCGTTATTATTTGCTCTACCAAAAGTAGTCAGTGTTGTGAAATGTACAATGTCCAGCGATAGTTATCGATTGTGCACACGATACAGAGTCAGTTATCATTAATTCATTTTGGTCTATTTTTGATATGCAAATGGCGGTTTCATTTGTTGTTATCTTTTATAAATTGAGAATTTAAGCATTTGTATACCTTTGAATTCTTATACATGGTGCACAGAGTTACGATCAGAGTGTGCTATCGATAGCGATAGGTAATGTAAACGAGATGTATAGTATAATTTTACACTAATACGGTCACATTGAACGCACATCACTAAATCGAAAAACAACAACAACTGCAGTGGTTTACGTGCGTGAAAATAAGTTAAGTTTTATAGAAAAGGCACTTTTTCGCCCCAACGAAAGACCAGAGAAAGTGTTCTGAATGCTGCAGCAAATGTGCATGGAATCAAAAAACAACAACAGCAGCAGCGTCTTATCAAGCAGCACCCATAAACGAAGTGTATTACAAAAGTGAAAACAGTGCCAAAAGCCACCAGCAAAGGCAAATTGCAAAAGCAAAGGCAAAGAAAATCTGCAAAAAAAAAAAAAATCAAAAGCAAACGCAGAAGAGAAAAAGAAAAAAAGGCAATAACACACACATCTCCCCCCACATACATATGCATATGTACATACACAAGTGGTGCTCGCGGCGGTGCACTTGACGCCCAATTCCAATAAGTTTATTTACTTGATTTCTACACTGTGCAGCACAATTAAAACTCGTGCTACAACTACAACAACAACAACCGCAAACAGCAACAACAGCAGCAGCCACAAAACACAGCCAAACAATCACCAACACACACACACACACGCACACATACCAACACATACTTAGTTTGCGTATATTGCGTATCGAGTAAATTAAAAATCTGCAACATACGCAATCTATACAGCTCCAACACGCTCGACCAACACAAACCTTCAACTCACACACACACACCCATACATACACTCACACACACGCACACACACAGAATTCCAATACACATGTCTTATATGATGGCCAAGACTTTGGAGGAGCAGAGCTTGCGGGAGTGCGAACACTATATACAATCGCATGGCATCCAGCGTGTACTCAAAGACTGCATCGTCCAGTTGTGCGTCTGCCGACCGGACAATCCTGTGCAATTCCTACGCAATTATTTCCAGAAACTGGAACGGGTAAGTTTCAACTTTAATCTCAATTGTTAAGTGTGCCCTTAATCAAGTTATTTTTCAATATAATTCCGATCACTTGCTGTGCATATATATTTGCCAGTATTTGATCTGATTACTTGCCGGTCGGTTCGTCTAGCAAGGATGAATATGTTTGGTATATGTGTGAAATTTTTAATTATTAGTGTTTAATTATAAATAAAGAATGTAAAAAGGAAATGCAAGCTTTGTCTTTTATAAAGCCACAATCTTCAATTTTCGAATTGTACATCCTGAATAATGAAGCGTTGTCGAATTTCTAAAATTCTGAGATCTTTGAGATCCTTTTGGATGTGGACAAGTTCTCGCATAAATTTTAAGAGAGGTTTAAGACTAAACTCTTGTAAAAGAAAATGCACCACAAAACTCAACTTCCTTATGAGAAAAAGTTTCCTGTTTCAGTAGGCCGTGATTTCAGGTAGAACTCCAATACGAATACTTGAGGTTAGTCAGTTTACAGGTAGCAGTACAAGTATAAACATCTGAAAAATCATAACATAAAACATCTACAGGAAAATAAATCAGGTTTTCGGCTACGGTTTGTTTTTTGATTTTCAATTTCTCTTTTTGCTTTGGATTAATAAGATGTCTATGCCAGAGATGATAACGAAGAGTCCTCATTTAAATTTCCTACGCGAATACGAACTAGAATGGGGCAAAGAATATGAAACGGACAAACAGCTGATATCCGATGCCGCAGTCATGTGGCATAAACTCAAACAGAGCGATAAGCTTCAGTTCGAGCAGGTATCTCTCTCACTTCCAATTTCGTTTGCATTTCACATTTAATGATCTCCTCGGGTGTGCGGATTATTACAGAA
The DNA here is from genome assembly GCA_035044105.1 of Drosophila nr. perissopoda 5 BK-2023a. NCBI lineage: Eukaryota > Metazoa > Arthropoda > Insecta > Diptera > Drosophilidae > Drosophila > Drosophila nr. perissopoda 5 BK-2023a. The sequence continues at coordinate 10,200,159 of JAWNMK010000124.1, forward strand.
TGCCTATTTAGGCGCTCGGCGTGCTTATGATCTTATCACTGATGGCGCCCTACAATTAGCCAGAAAAAACCAAGCATTAAGGAAGACCATAATGATGGCAAAGCGATGTGCAGCTCTAAGGATGAAAATGCGTAGTGGCAAAGCAAGGGCTTATTCGTGTCCAAGTCGCAGCAGCGGCGCTTCGAAACGGAAAAGTCGCGTCAATAAGGCGAAAGCTCGCGTCCAGAAGGCGAAAAATCACGTCCAGAAGGCAAAAACTCGCGCCAAGAAAGTGAAAAATGCACGTTGCAATAAGTAATTGGTTCTGCTTCGTCTCTAAATCTAATTTGTTCTTAAATATTGCATATACATTTAATTTGTGATAAACAAATTAGCTAATACGGTATTTCCAATAAAAAAAATTATTTGTTTTAGTTATATATATGTAGAATTCCAAGATTGAAAAGTGATTTTACGTTTAAATTTGCTTTCAAGTTCTACCCTCAAAAATGTATTTTAGGTATGGTTTCCAGATCCTAAAATTTGTGTAGGAAAATCTATAAATCTTTATATATATTTTTTTTATGAAAATATAAATTCTGTTGGGTTCCATTGTGGTCGCATCCCTGGGGAAACAAGAGTGGCTATCATCGACTAACATGTCAAATCAATAATAAGCCTCATTGGGGCTATTTTAGGGTAAATTGTTGAACGTATTTGAAAATAAAACAAAATATGCCCACACAAGAAGCGTGCGATTCTCAAACGGTTCAATGGTTTCTCTCTCTCACTCACACACACACACACACGCTCTCAAACTCCCTGAAATATAAACGTATATGTGTGTTATAGGTATGTGTAAATAGACAGGTTGCATTTAGGGGGTATTATTGCAGGGGGAAGAGGTCGCAGTGTAAGCTTGAAAGCTTGCAATGATTCCTGGGTGTTGTTGCTGCTGCTGGTGCTGCTGCTGTAGCTGCTGGTATAGCTGCAAGCAAAAGTTGCAGCACCTGTGGACGCTCTCTCTCGCCCATACACACACATAGAGACACACATACACAGAGACACACACACCCACAGAGGTGCTGTCAGCTGCCTGCCTGTTGCCTGTTGAATGCCGGAGTGGACTTTCAGTTTGATAAACATCCTGACGCTGTAAAGAAGCGTACTTAAGCGGCTGCTGCTCTTTTGCATAATAATTTTGTGGCAGCGTGTTGCCGAGTGTCACGTATAGTAGTAGTGCCGCAGTGATTGAGTGATTGCCGCCAATCGCCATGGGCAATCAGCTGAGTATGAATGGCATTCAGGATGCTGTTATTGATCGCTTCAAGTCCGTTGCACTCACCACCGATGAGAACGGTGCGCTGCGCATTCGTTCCTTCTCCGAGGTGGGCGTCAACTATAATACCACGCCACATCTGCATCAATATCAGCAACAGCAACAACAGCACCATTACCAGTTGTACCAGGGCTCCAGTGGCTCCTTTAGCGGCCGAGGCGGTCGCATTTTGCGCGAAAGCAGCATCGATGGCGGCGTTGCCGTTTTCGATGCAATGCTGCGCGATGACCATGAGCATCGCTTGAGCCTGGACGCCATGCATCGAGTGCGTCATGTGCGCACCTCCTGCACCACCATTCCCGAGGAAGATATCGTAAGTTTGACGAAGCCATCATTTCGATCAGACCTCAGTCAGCAGTGAGTCCCCCAAGTCCACCCACTTCACCCACTCCATTCCAAGCTCAAGTTCATAATATTATTATGGTCAGCCTAAAAAGCTTTTGCACTCTGCGACAGAGAGAGAGAGTGTGACAACGAGACTTTTTGTAGCATAATGTAAGCTTTGATTTGTCTGCTTACCGTTATGACAAAGTAAATGTAAATAACTGCTTAGTTTTTTGATGTGCCGAAGTTTTAATACTCTGTTCACCATATGCAATATGATTTGGTGTTTTATTAATTTTTTCATAAACTTTTATGACAGTTATATGATTTGGAGATCCTATGCGACATAAAGTAAGTTTAAAAATTGAGAAACAAATGGGCCGTTTGTAGACCAAACTATATTCATTATTTAAAATATTATCCATCAGCCAGTTTACAAAAACTGCATATTTAACATAGTAAACAAACAAAGATTGATGCAAACTAAATGCGCATATCAAAGTACTTTGCCTACGAGGAGCATAAAATACCTGCACATACTGAATGCAAAATAAAGCAGAGCTATGTTGCGTTATGTTTACATTGCGCTCTCTCTCTCACGTCTCAGTCTGCTACTCACCCTTGTCGAATTTGCCTTGCGCGCTCTCAGCTCGGAAAGAGAGCCACCAATCACGCACGCACGCACGTACACACAGAGAGAGCAGCTGCAGCTTTTTCGCAAAGTTGATGGGAATTTTGCACTTGAAAACTTAACTCAACTCACTTCTCGGTTCTGCTGCTCGGCACGCAACACGCAAAACGAAATCAAAGCTTTTTTGCCAGGCGCCCTTTTGCTGCTTGCTGGTGTTGTTGTTTTGCCTAATGCTGCTGCTGTTGCTGATGACAGCGTCACAGCTTTGTTGTTGTTTCTTTTCCTCTCTCAGTGTATGTGTGTGTGTTTCTGTGTGCGCGAAAAGTTTACGTGTTTTTTTTTTGGCCACTTTCCTTCGGCTGTGCGTGTTGGTGAAGGTCATCATGTCGTCGTCGTTGTCGTTACCGTTGCCGTTTGCTGGCGCTGTCAGTTTGAAATCGTCGTCGCTGCTGCTAACTGCGTACATTGTCCTCGTCTTATTTCCTTGCGGCCAATAACAGTTAATAAGTGATACATTTACAGTTACAGTTAACATTCGCCAATTGTTCGCCACTCGCAACGGTTATCGGCGACGGCAGTCGCGTTTTCTGTTTGATTGATTGCGTTAACGGCGCAACACGCCTCCTCCAAACAATTGTCATCATTCACAATCATTAAATCGAAACCGTAACAGTTACATTTATAGACCGAAACAACAATAAGAACATTAAGAAATAAAAGGACAACTGAAACTGAAACAACAACAACAACAATTGTCACGATAGCTGCTGTCAGCGCATTGTTTATTTTTCGCCCGATCGTGATTAGTGTGCCCAATAAATAGTTGGCCAGCTCCTCGTCGTCAACATCACATTATTATTATTATTATTGTTGTTGTCGCTTGAGCTTGTTGACCGCCGTCGTATTGACACTAGATTAAAGACACCAATAACACGCAGCAGGCGAAAAAAAATACAAAAACAAACACCTGGCGAACCGAAATACCAAAGTGGAAGGAAACATGGTGGGTACAGTTACAGTTACAGTTACGAGTTTTAAATCTCTTTGAGCAAACAGTTTGATTAACTAGTTGCGCATAGCTCATAGGAGGAAAAGCTTTGCTTTTTTTTTTGTTTACAAAATACCTAGAGGAATATCTTTTTTATAGAATACCAAAATCATCTGTGCTTAGACTGCTCGAGAATAATAAGCTGTTATTTGACTATAGAAATACCTTTATTTCTGAGAATGTCAAATACCAGCTGAATTTATCTTAGTAATTGTAAAGTATACTTTTGATTTACAGAGCAATTTTAAATTTATGAATTATGTAATAAATATGAATAATAGGTGTAAGAAATTGCAAATTTCGTTTGTTGGAAGCCTGGAATAGCTGGGCGAATACTAATAATAATAATTGCCTTAATTTTTAAATAAATTCCCTAAATCTTTGATAATTTTTATGTTTATGTATCTTTTCTGATTATTATTTTGGAAATACCTATTAACTGGCAGTCTAAAGTTTATCTACTTATAATTTTTATTCGCTACCCGTCTTTGCAGTGTGTATCCTTAAAATGGTTTCTCTACCCCACTTTTTGGTCTTTACTCTTTCATCTCATCCACTTATCGATCTGCATGCATAAATAAGTAAGCGATTTTCATATATTAGAGATTTGGAGTATACAGGTTAAGTTTTTGTTTGTGCCAGAACTGAAATCAATGTAAAACTTTTATGTAAATAACACACAAAACACACACACTCAGACACACACACGCACACACATGAAGATAAAGGTTATTTGGGCAAATTGGGGCAGGAGTAAAGGTTACAGCAGCGGATGCGGCGACCCTTTGTTCGGCCATCCATTAAGCGGCTTATAAGCACCGTTAACGCTGAAAGCCAGCGAGTGTGGCACACCAATGTGCCAGAGATGAACGACAACAGAACGGAACAGAATCGAACCGAACCGAAAAGGAAAGAAGAAGGGAAGTTCATGAATTATTTAGACAATAAATGAAACGACACGAAAGAGCCTAAAAACTTTTGCATACAGCGACGCAACAGCTGAGCTGAGTTTACCTACCCAGGACAACAATTTATGATAATATATATAACATACGCATTAGTCGAATGGAACAATAAAGGAAAAATTCTTCGAGCGCAACGTGGCGTATACGTAATTTACGCTACCCAAAGAGGGGGTAAGCTAAGCTGTGCTACTAATTCGATTAAAGACTACCAACTAGTGGTAACGAGATATTATGGCTACAATTGTTCACAATCTACACTTCTTTAATCAATATGGGGTATATGTTTTGAAAAATTTAAAAAAAGCTAAAAATTAAAATTGAAAATTAATATTGAAGATAAGTAAATATTGTAAGATTGCTTTGACATATTAATTTGTCTCTCAATTAAACTTGTTCAGTTTGAAGTATATTTATTAAGTTTTAATATTTGATATATCGAGATACTTGGCTAAAAAGGAAGCCGAAAACTAAAGCAACGGGTAAAAAATTGTCTGTGAGGAGATATGTCGAAGAGTAAAATTATTCAAGCAATCGAAGGGATTATGGAAAAATGCTATAAAAATATTTGGAATTTGTATTTTATAAAGCATATATATAGTCGGGATCTGTGTATGCATATGAAGATAACCTTAATCGAAAGAGCTGTCAACTGCTGCTGACAGCTGTAGCGATTATGCAGGACACTAACTGAGCAGTGGTCAGCCTTCAGCCAGCAAGCAACAGACAGCAAATGGAGCATTGATTTGGAGACGCCCCCAATGTGTGTGTGTGTGAAACATTTTAGGTTCGCATAATTTTCAACAGCAACAACAAAAGCCTTTGTTTAGCTGACACCACGTACTGAGGAAGAAAGGGTGGACTGGGCTGGGTTTGGTGGGAGTGAGAGTGGCGAAATTGGAAGCGTATCACTGCCTGACACAATAAGGAGAGCGGGGGGAAAGGGAAAGGGTGTTGGTGGCAGAGGGCGATCAGGCAGGCAGCTGGCAACAAACAGTTCACTGAATTGGAAACTTTGCTTAACAAAGCAAGGCAGGCAGACAAGCGGGCGGCGCTTCAAGTTCCAAGGAACGGCAACTGCAGCATGCGGGCTGGGTTTGCTGAAAATGTATGCACTCGGAGAAACAAAATGGCAAATAAAAATGTCGGCAAAAAAATAATGCTTAATAAGCAAAACAAAACCATAAATTTGAAAAAACAAAGAAAGAAAAATACACTTGAATATCCCCTATGAATTTCGCTCAGTGTTGATAACTTTAAAGAGCAGTAGCAGCAGCAGCCAGCAGGTGCTGTGTGCGAGAGGAGGAGTGCCAGAGAGAAAGAGAGAGAGAGAGAGAGAGTGGGAGAGTGAGCAGAACTTTGCCGTCGCAGCCTGTGTGTAAAATTTTAATTAATTCGATTATAAAAAGCATCACACACACACACCCCGGCTTCCCTCGCTCCCCTTCCTTGTTGACCCCTTATAACGCTAGCTCAGCATTAACACACAGTGCCAAAAAAAAATGTTGACTGGCAAACTGAGCGACGCCTCCGCTGTGACCCACATTAAACGAATTTGTAGCAAAGGCAGCAGTGATTATTATTAAATTATATCCTTTGAAAAAATGTTTAGTAAATTGCGAAGCGGAGTTTTATGGAATGCTGCTGCAGAAGTATAGAAGTATCAGTATGGGAATGTGAAGTAAATCATATGCTTTGCTGGGCCATTTAATAAAGCACTTTATTTCGTAGTTTGTTCATTTTAATTTAATGATATTGATCTAAGTAAATTATAAAATAAAAAGTTAAATGGTTTTTATATGGTAAATAAGATTTACTGTTTTGTTGTAGACAAAGTTTCATTTATTATTCCATAAATAATAATGGCATAATATCTTGAATCTGTTAAACCTAATTTATGAACCAATTCAGCTCAATGGGTATCGGAAATTGTTTGGAAATATCGCTGAGAAGGGCATTTGCTCATATGGCACGATTCCTAAACCCTCTCTCCATCTCTATCTGTATCTCTCTATCTTATTATGTTTCTGCCTCTTTGTATTTGATCTGTGCCATCTTTCTTCCCTATCTTTCTTGTTGTCTCTACATCCGTATTTCTTTTTGGTCCTGCTATCGTTTTTCCCCCACCCTCTCTATCTCCTATCTAATTTTCCTCTCTTTCTTACCATCCCTCCCTTTCCCTTTCTCTCATTCACTAAGTATCTTGTTTTTTTGATAATTATATTTCTGCCTATCTCTCTCTCTCTCTCTTTGGCTCCATTTTTATATTTTTATATTCTGCCTATCTCTCTTTATTCCCTCTCTCTCCCTCACATATTGCTCTGACGCACTTATATTCATGACTTGGCCACACACTTGGGCCTTACCTCAGCTGAGCCTAGAGACACTCGTCGTGGGCAAGGTCTCGGTTTTTCTCCACATATTGTGGTCGCCCGGCCCTCCCACTGCGTACACTTAGCACACGTTAATTTTGCACTGTCATTCTTGTCGCACGTCCCATAGGGCCCCCCCTCCCTCACACACACGCACGCATACACTAGTAATTATCGCATGTTGTCACAGTCTCTATTCTCTCATATCTTTTACACAGCGCTACATGCGTCACGTGGCTTGCATGAACAAAAAATAGAAAAACAACATGTAAATCAAAAGTGTAATTATAATTAAAATGGATATGCGTGTGTACATCTATGTACATAAATATTAGGCAAAAAATATTTAAATGGTCATACGAAATTATGAATTCCCCACACACACACACTAACACACGCACAACTTTTCGATTGTGTTTGCAATTATTGTTATTATTGCTTTTTTTCCACATCTTTTTCTATTTTTTTTCTCGAATATTTGTTTGCTTATGTGTGTGTGGGTTGAGCTTAGGCAAACACTCATAAGTCGCCCACAATTCTTTGCTCTTTACCTTGGCTCAATACAGTACCTCTCCTCCTCCTCTCTCCCTCTCCTTCTCCATCTGCTTATTTCTCTCTCTCTCTTTGTTTTTAGCTTTGCCTCGAGTTGATTTGTTTTACCTTTTTTCTCTATTTGCATTGCGGCACAAACAGCAAATAAACTGACAAGTGGCCAAAGTTCCCCTCCCTCCCCCTCTGGCTACCACCGCTCCCCCTCCTCTACATAGAAATGGCTCTCTCAAGCCTTATGGGCCAAACAATTTCTTGGCTACAGTTTTGTGGCCATCGTTTGCTGTATTAATGTTTCGCTCATTTTAGTTGTTGTTGTTGCTGTTGAGCATCATGTGTATTTTTGCTTGTTGTTTTTAGATTTTACTGGGCAAATATTTTGGCTACACCGTTCGAAATTAAATGATTTTAATTGTTGTAGCAAAAATTAATTGTTTGGTTTTTGAAAATTGTTTTCTTTCTTTTGTGCACTTCAATTGCCTTGAATTTTGGTGATGATGATGATTGAGAATTGCAATTGAATTGTTTTATCCCAATTTTGTGCAGTGCATACGCTAAGCAGTTCTGCTTCTTCTTCATCTACTGCTGTCCATTTCTTAGCTACTACCGACAAACCACAGCCAGTTGTAATTCACATTCTGGCTCACTCGCACACACTCATACCCACACAGTACTTAACGGTAATACGTAAACACATAGAACATAGGGTTAGAGAGGGGGGTTAGCAGTAAGGGCGCCTGGAAGCCGATGCTGGCTGCGTTGACGTCGACGTCAGCGTTTAGCGTCGACGTTGTCGTTCTCTGTTTGCCGTCTCGAAGCTGAAAGCGAATTCGAATTCAGTTTTTAGTTTTCAGTTTTCAGTTTGTGTCGCGCCTCCGTTTTGTAAATAACACGCGACGACGAAAGTTGAAAACGAGCAACGGCAAAAAAAAACAGCGGGTAGATTATTCACACACACCTACACACAACAAATATATATATATATCTCCATATCCATTGCTCGACTATTCCTGCAATTGGATTAATTAAACAATTAAAAAAAATCGGCAACAACAATCACACAGCAAGCGACAAATGTGAAAATAATTGACTTGTCAAAGGAAGAAATTATGTAGTCAAACTAACCAATCTGCAAATTGAGTGACGCACGCGATCCACAAATATAGAAACATATATTGATATATATATATATATATATATATATATATATACATATATATATGTGCGTATATATCCAAATATACACGTTTTTGTATATATTTAGTTATTTTTATATAATTCTCTCTCATATTTGCACCAATTAATTGCGTTTGGCTGCGGCTAAAAATTCTTTTAATAACCACAGCCCATATATAATATATATATATATATCTATAACCGTATTCCTTATTAATATTATTAAATATATATTTTTGCTCGCATATTTTTTTGGCACTTATTTTGTTGTAAAATTTTAGTTCGATTTGTGTGAAATTTTTCCGTTAAATACCAAAAAAAAAAAAAAGACAAAAAAGATGGTTTCAATATTTATTTTTATAAAACTTTGACATTGGATTTGTCATTGCTTTATGTTGTTGTTGTTGTCGTGGTTGTTGTTGCGTATACGTAATATGTATTTATTTGTACATTTTTTGTAGTTTTTTTGTGCACGTCTTGAAACGAAAACAAAAAAAAAAACCATCTGGTCTACGTGAAAATCTACATCCATTAGTGGAAACTGTGTCTGAGAATATATAAAAAAAAAAAATTTAAAATAATTAAAAGTGGAATGTCATTTGTTGTTGTTGTTTATTTTCTAGTCGGTGACCATTTACAGCATTTGTTGCAATTGCACACACAAACACACACCAGCACACACACGAGCACACACACCCGAGCGCACACAGACACACACACATACATCTTTAGCAGCTGAAAGCAAAAGCTAAAATATGTCAAAGGTTTGCAAAGCGCATTTGTTTTTGTTGTTGTTGTAAATATTTTTTATTCTCAACTGTTCTTTTATTGAATAAGCACTCATGCAATGAACTCATTGACTCACACACACTCACACACACACACTTACACACTCATTCGTTATGCATTCATGTTTAACTGCCTTGCAGCAATTTGGTTTCCCGTTTTTCTTTAAAAATGCACCCAAATGAAAAGCATTTATTGTTGTTATTGTTATTGTTATTGTTATTGTTGTTTCTGTTGCTCTTATCACCTCATATAAAAATTGCATTTTTATGGCACATTGGCATTGAGTTGTATTACACGGAGCGAAAAAAACGAGCAGAACGTGTTGGAATTTTGTTAATCACAATTTGTGACACTTAATTCCGTGCAGAGCAAAAAACTTCTTTAAGTTGTTGCAATTTTCTTAGCTAATACGCATGACCTAGAGACGATATATTCTATATATATATATATATATATATATATATATGCGCTGCGATCTGTTGGATCTATCTGTTAGATCCTTTCAGAGCCCACTCAGATCTGAGCGCCGAGCTTAAGACAAGCTTCCCTACGGTACCATTACTGTTACCTACACAATCTGTTCTAATGTGTTTTGAGGACTATTTCACATTATCATAAGATCGGCAGAGTTTGCCATTGACTATATCTGGTTTAGCTAATTTTTCTTAATCCAAAAAATCCTGTCAACGGTAAGTCGTTCAAATCTAGTGCCTCTGCCCAGCTTAATTGTCGTTGCCGCATTGTCTTACCATGCCACAAAATAATTCAGTTAGTCTCCATTCTAGCCATATTCAGCACGCAATATTCCCAGGACCCAAGAGTAAACTTTACAAGTGGTTCAACATTTAATAATTCAACATTGGTTACGGTTTGTTACTGATTGTTAAATATTCAGTTTTGACAGCCTAATCTTAACCCATGCTGGCCATAATCTTTTTGATTAATGGTTGCCCCAAAAGTTGAAAACTTGCAACTTATCAACAGACAGCGTGGGTTACTAAGCAAGCCACCCATTTTCAATATACAGTTAAAAATGTATTTTTCCCAACACTTTGTCACACATATCAGGTCGTATACTTAATTTTTGCTCAGTGTAATCGCGACTATCTGCAAATTGTGAGTGACTTGATGGAGTTGCAATCAAATGGTAAAAATCATCTTGCTTTGTCATTTAATCAGCTGACAAGTGTCGCCAGGGCTTGTTAATGTTTGTATGTATTGATAAGCGTACGTCAAGATTACACACACCCACACCTGCACACACACACACGCACACACAGACACCATTTGCAATTTAGTTTTACGTCAGTAACTCAATTTTGTCAAAGCGACATCGATTTCCGTTGGATATGACGCGAAAATTCGCAGAGATATATAAATGAAAAGTTGCAGAGAGATAGAGAGAGAGCGAGTAAGAGAGAGGGAGAGTGTGAGCGAGAGAGTGAGAGAGAGCGATTGGAGCTGCATAGCCAGGGCCAGGGCCAATGGTGGGCTAGTTGTTGGCTGTTCAGCGCCGACTCCGCGTCTGCATAAAGGTCACGGCCAACACGCGCCGGCAACGAAGATGTCGAGGACGAGGACGAGGTCGAGGACGAGGACGACATGGCCCTGGTCATAAAATTTCACTTTTTGTTTGCCCGGGAGAGCGCAAGTGTGGTAGAGCGGGAGAGAGGGGCTTGGGAGGGAACGTGGTAGTTAGTCAACAGGCGACTTTGACTTGTCAGCTTTTTGCGGCTTAGTTTTGTTTGCTGCAGCCTTTAACGAGTGCTTGTTATTAAAGTGCTTGATTTGTTGGCACTTTGTATGCGCTGCAGCTGCGCCTGGCGTTAATTGATGGGGCGTGGGCGTGGCGCAAACGCCTACTTAACTATTGACAGCTCATCGTTAACAATTGGCAAGTGGCCCGAAATCTTATCAGCTCGCCATGCGCCATGATCATCTGCTCAAAATTGCTCAAGTCAATTTTGAAATTTGTTTACACCACAAATCAATGCGTGTTGTTTATTTGTGTGTGTGTGTTTGTTTGCTTGTTTTATGTTTTATGTGATTCATCATCAAACGCGCTTTTTTTGTTTAGCCCATTAAATGTTTATGCATTTTGCGCATTTGTGTTTTTCATTAACTGCGTGCGTAGGAAGCCATTAAAATTCTAGCGATAAGCTTAATTGTTGTAATCAAACTCTCGAAGAGGCTACAAATAGTTGCCAACATCTAATCTGGCCTCAAGGCAGCATTTGGCCAAGTTATGGCGTGGTCTCTATTAGCGCTAATTTGAGGTATATTGATGTAAACAGTACTCAAAGTTGGCCATAAACAACTGTAATACACTTATTGTGGCTCGCATCATTATCAGCAATTTGTGCATAAAGTGTTGTATGTTGTACACAAATGTCGCTTGTCATTTTCAACTCTGAAAAACAACATTTAATTTAATATTTATTTATCGAAATAAATAAATAAAACTACAAATTTTTGCCTCTTACATAATGTTCAATTAGTCAATTTGTAGTCGTACACCCAACTGCTGTGTCATACAATCAATTCAATTTAGCGCAAATCCCAAATGACAGTTGCCGAAAAAGCGAAAAGTCACATTTCGTTTGACATTTAAATGTGCAGCTTAATTGTGCCCGTATGGTTGCAATCAGTTGGTTGGTTGCGCCTCCTCTCCATTGACGTCAGAGCAGTCCTCTTATTAAGAGATTTATTTGGTTTATTCTCCTTTTCGCAGAATTGCAGTATTGCAAATGCAAACTGTGTGTGCTTTGTGTGGGCGCGCTTCAAGCGTGTGCAGTGCCCCCACAGTATGTTGCAACATGAGAGCTTTGAGCTACCAAAAATAGATAAACGCCCAGCTGAAACCCGGGAGCAGCTTTTGTCCCTTTGACTACCCAAACAGAGCCCAACAAATTGACTCCCTAAACTGACTTTTGACATATACACCAACAGTAAGCGTCTGCAAAATGACGCACACCGCAGCTGCAGGAGTTGTTGCAACACAAAAGGTGTGGGCGTCTCAAAGGGGAAGCGTGATTTGAATTGAGTGGAAATATAAGTAAATAAATTTAAAATAGGTATTAAATTAAATTAGGTGAATGTTGGCTTACTTAGTGGGTTACCATGCGCCTGCTTAAGAATAACAAGATGTGTTATACAAACTGCTATGTGAACTGTTATATGAACTGTAATACTTATGCAATATATCTTTCTGCCTTGCAGGAACAAGTCAAACTGGATGCCAGCAAACAGGTAATCAGTCCCGACGATTGCGAGGATCTCAGTCCAATGCCACAAACAGCCGCACCACCCGTACGCCGGCGCGGTGGCATCTCCGCCGAACCGGTGACCGAAGAGGATGCCGCCAACTATGTTAAGAAAGTCGTACCCAAGGACTACAAGACAATGAACGCTCTGTCCAAGGCCATTGCCAAAAATGTGCTCTTCGCCCATTTGGATGAGAGCGAACGCTCCGATATATTCGATGCCATGTTTCCCGTTAATCACACGGCCGGCGAGAATATCATACAGCAGGGCGATGAAGGCGACAATTTCTATGTCATCGATGTGGGCGAAGTGGATGTGAGTAGTTGCCCAAAAACACACCCATAGAACTCTCGCTTTAATTAGCGTACGCATTCCTAGGTCTTTGTCAACTCTGAGCTGGTGACCACGATCAGTGAGGGCGGCAGTTTTGGCGAGCTGGCGCTGATCTATGGCACACCACGTGCGGCCACCGTGCGCGCCAAGAGCGATGTCAAGCTGTGGGGCATCGATCGTGACTCGTACAGACGCATCCTGATGGGCTCAACCATACGCAAGCGTAAAATGTACGAGGAGTTCCTCTCCCGTGTCTCCATACTGGAGAGCTTGGATAAATGGGAGCGACTGACGGTCGCCGATTCGCTGGAGACGTGCGCCTTCGAGGATGGCGAAACGATTGTGAAACAGGGCGCTGCCGGCGATGATTTCTACATCATTCTCGAAGGATGTGCCGTTGTCCTGCAACAGCGCTCCGAGGTAGGCCCAATAGCACTCCTCACAATTGGTCTCATTGGTTACTAATTGTTTTGATTTGATTTTGATCTCCACCAGCAGGGTGAGGAGCCAGCCGAGGTGGGCCGTTTGGGCTCCAGCGATTACTTTGGCGAGATTGCTCTGCTCCTGGATCGGCCACGTGCGGCAACTGTTGTCGCTCGCGGCCCCCTCAAGTGCGTCAAACTGGACAGAGCGAGGTACACACACACACATTTATAATAATTTATTATTTATACTCGATCCGATTACTAAACCAATTTTATATTTTAGGTTTGAGCGCGTTTTGGGCCCCTGTGCGGATATTCTGAAGCGCAACATTACGCAGTATAACAGTTTCGTTTCATTGTCTGTCTAAGCAAGCAACAAACAACAAGCACACACAACAACATCATCAACAACATCAACAACAACAACAACGCAGCTCGCATGCCAACATCAACAGCAACAAACAAAAATCAACCGCTCAACTGCATAAAAAAGAAGAAACAAACAAAAATTTAAATTAAATGTGTAAAAAAAACCAAAACTAAAAAGAATCCATATAAAGCAGCCCCATTTTAGAGAGAGTTCTCCATGGAATTGAAATATTGAGTTGAGCTCAATGTGCAGGTGTGAAAAATGGATTGGCTTGGCTTGGGTCGGAGGAGTGAGCGGGGGGGGGGTTGGGTTGAGTGGGTGGTTACGAAGTGGGGGGTGAAAAGGGGGCGCCAAATACCAATATGTTAATTACGTATATGAATTCTGTATGTTGTGCTGAAAAGTTATACATATGTATTTGTGTAATGTGTGTGTTAATTTCGTGTAAAAGTTGCGGCATGTTCCCAACTCCAACAAAAAAACAAAAAAAAAAAAAAGAATGTAGAAAAAAAAACCGAAGAAAAACGCAACTTGTCGCACTGAGCTTTCTTTAAAAAAAAAAACAAATTGGGAAAAACTCAAATAAGATCAAAATCAAATGAAAAAAAGCAAATGTAAATTTGAAAAACAAAACAAACGCATTTCTTATAACACTTTTCTACGAGTACTGGTTGAAATATACATACATATATATATCTATAAATATATACATATTTATATATATACTGAATATCTTTATAACGGAACATGCTGCCAGCAAAAACAAAAACAAAAAAAAAAAACATTTCGTTTAATCAGATCTGAATGTTTTTTACAGCCTAAAATATACAAAAACTAAAAACTTATGAGTAAAAATTAAATAAATATTAAAGTTTAGCTATAAAACACACACAGACACACACACATACACACACAGCCACACACATACACACGCATGCTGAGTTAAAAAGAAGAAGAAGAAGAAAACCAAACAAAATAACAAAAATTAATTTAACTAGGTTTTGTCTAATTTGTTTGTGTTGAACAAATACATGAATATTGTTTAATATTATTAGTAAATTATTATTTAATTTCAAATTTCGCACATGAAGTCAACAAAAAAAAAATATATATATATAAACAAACTTTTTATTAATGAAAATTTGGAAGTCATGATGATTTCAAACTGTTATACTCTGTTATACATACGTCGCTTAACCAACATGGCATTTTTCTAACAACTGCCACCAAACAACAACAACAACAAATACACATAAACAAAAAACAAAAGAAAATAACAAGAAATTGTAAATTAATTAAAACAAAACAAAACATAAAATAATTTAACTAATGCTTGACAACAGCGGGCTGTTTATGTGTGTGTGTGTGAGTGTGACCACAAAAATTGCATACACACAAAACTAACACACACACACGCACACACACACTCGCACGCACTTAGCTCAAGTTGAGCCCAAAGGGATTAATTTTGTGTTTTTATTTCTGTTTTGTTAATTTTTTTTTTCTTAGGCGGTTTGCGCAGTGTGCAAGCCACGCCCCCTTGCGCCTCACAGGCGTGAGTGTGAGTGTACCCGCCGGCGGGTTATAGACTACATAAAGTGAGAGAGAGAGGATGGGACAGGGAGAGAGCGATTAGCGAGCGCCCACGTCAGAGTTAAGTGTGCGACAAAAGCTAAATGATATGAAGAAATATGCAAAAATAAATGAGGAACATGAAATATTGTGTACATTAAGCCAAGACACCTGTGACGTAAGCAAGCAGCAGCAAAAGCGAGCGAGAGCGAGA
Source organism: Drosophila nr. perissopoda 5 BK-2023a (assembly GCA_035044105.1). Lineage (NCBI taxonomy): Eukaryota > Metazoa > Arthropoda > Insecta > Diptera > Drosophilidae > Drosophila > Drosophila nr. perissopoda 5 BK-2023a. The sequence continues at coordinate 10,215,506 of JAWNMK010000124.1, forward strand.
GAAAAGAGCATATAATATAAACTAAAAATATTGTCAATGTAAAATCGTATGTACTATATACAAAAAGTAAAAACAAAAAGCTAACAAAAAAAAAAGAAAATCAACAAAAAAATGAGAAAACAATATTAAAATAAATACATTTACATAGATGTTGCAAAACAAACAATTCCCCACCCTTAGCAGGCTGATTGCTATGGTGACCGTTTCACTTGAAAACTCTAAATTCTAAACTGAAATCGAAACAATTGGAACGGAGCAGCCCATTTTACCAATGCTGCTGGAGGTCATCATTTGGCTGCCGACACTGTTCACGTACATTGTGTTCCTGCTCATACTCATCATACTCTTCTTCATTGTGGTCTATGTCAGTCACAAAATCTATATATCCATCTATGATAGTCTGCCGTTGCCAGCGGCACCTGGCTCTCGATCATCCCTGAACTTGCGCAGGTTTCAGGGTTTAAGCGAAAATATTAAGAAAGAATTGAGCGCACGCTCCATCTGGATACAGAATCGCTCCCAGATTCACGAGTCATCGGTGGGTGAGTAAATCAGCATAGTCAATAAGTTAATCAGTCAATCAACGCTGGATCCCAGTGCGCATTACGCTCACATTGGAGCCGTCCTATCTGATTGGCGTTGAGCTGGACATCTGCAGAAATCCCGGCCAACGTGCGATAAGCTTCATGTGCAACTGCAGCGCCAGCAGTCAATGTGCAGCTGGCGGGGTGCGTGATTTGAACAGTCCGCGTGTTACAAAATACTACGATCATCTGTTCAGTGTGCCCAGACTGAAGATGCTGATGCGCTGCACCCGGCCAAATAATATGCGACTGGTGCTGAACGATGTGATGTGTTGCACGGACTGTGCCACAACGTGTCACATGTGTACGCGTAGGCTTTCATCGAATTCCGAGCACTAAAGAGAGATAGAGAGAGAGAGAGAGAGGGGAGCATAGAGAGCGCGAGAGTGAGAGAGGTACTGCTTGCATCTATTATCAGTCCTTAGAGAACTCGTTATGAGATAGCGAAAAAAAACGATGCTTAACTGATTCCAAGGTCGGATCGAGTCACGAGCATGCCACACAGCAGACGACCCATTCTACAGTATATAAACTGGAACAGTTAACGTGAACAGACATAAAATTCCTTTCGTTTATCAGTTAGCACTTGGGGGCCCATAAAGTGTTTTATCAGTCGCTTTGATAATACGCACTTCAGCATTGTGCCCCGAATCACACCAGCGAAGCACAATTGAAAAAATCGCAAATTGCTTCACGCTATATTTACCAATTTTTATTGCCCGGCTGTTATATTTCCACTTCTCCATTTATTCAATTAATAAAACACAACAAATATATAAACAGACGACGTAGATTTGTTGGCTTGATTGGCTCCGACGGCATCGATGTTTTTAAATATGAGAATATGCCTCGCATTCAATGAGTGTTCATTAAAATGTGTATACCGTGTAATTATGTGAGGGTAGAGGGTAGCCTCATGCTGTGAACTGCTGTTTTTTTTTTGTGTATATATATATATATATTTGTCATAAAATTGACTCAGCGTCTGACAAAGATTAAAAATAATTTGAACAGTTTTTTTTTTACTTTACTCGGCGTCAGATAACGAAATAATAAATAAATAAATATATTAATCTAAACATAATAAAAAATAATAATAATTTTGTGTGCTGCATTTATTTTATATACAAGAAAATAGATTCTTTAGCGAAGCACAATTATGAAGCTCAATTATGTTTCAAATTTTAGATAGCCGCCATACATATCTGCCGCATCACCTATACATATATATATTTATATATAAGATGTTCAGTGATGTATATATAATGCCCTTTTAATTTGTAGTTTTATAACGATATCGACTAATCTAGAATTAAAATGCAGTTCAATTAAAACACTTAACAATTCACTAAGTTAGTCACACAAAGATTGAAGGCATTAAACACACTTTAGACTCGGGTACAGAGTATTTCACAGTTAATAAGCTCTCTCTCTCTCTCTCTCTCTCGCGCGCGCTCTCCTTCTCTGCGTCTGTCAGCTGAGAGCATGTGTGATCAAAGATGCAGCTGAGTTCGACCTGACCCTAGGTTATGTTAGATTTAAACGAACCAATAAACGGGTTTTCCACCAAAGATAAATAAATATTTATATGGGGCTTATCGTTCGTGCGGGCGTAACAGCAGCGGGGCGGAGGGACGGTGGTTCAGCACAAAAAGTTCTATTCCAATTTTCAGTCACACGTCCGCTCGCCTCGTATAAAATGCTCAGTTAAAGCACAGGTGTCAATGCATGTGGTACAACAAGCACGGAGCCAAGTCAAAAATATTTGTAATTGCGTTGTGAATATACATATATGCAGATATATAAATATATGCGGCATTTAATTAGCATACGCGTTTTCGCACCAGTTCCAAGTTCCGTTCCGTTTTTCATTTAATCAGTTTGACGCACTCGAAAGAGAGAGAGAGAGTTTCTCCCAACTCGCTGTCAGAAGTTATAAACATAATTAAAACATAAAAACATACAAATAAATACATATATATATATATATATATAACAATGTTGGATCCCATATCGGATACGCCGCTGGTGCTGGCATACGCGTTCATGTCGCTGCTGGTGCTCATCGTTAGCTTCATATTATTCAATGTGATCCACAAACTCTATAGCAGCATGGGCGTCGAAGGTGGCCGAAGAGGAGTGGGCGTTGTCACAAGCACGTTGAAGACCACAATGCTGGAAGTGGATGCTCTGAAAACCGGTTAACGGCCACCGCGACGTTGGCAGCGCTGCTCGACGAGAATCTCAAGCAACAAATGAAAACAACAACAATGAAGAAGAAGAGCATCAACAACAACAATATTGTATATAGTCACCATGTTTATATGAGAAAAAGAGCACAATACCAATTAGTCTAGCTTTAAAAACGTAACTAGTATATATGATATATAACTATAACTATAACTATAGCATAAGCAACAACCACAGCAATCAACGAACGAAACACGCACAACAAACAACCGGCGGCAGTCTAGTCACTTAATTAGCCATATCATTTAGGGTTAGCTAAACGTTATAACTGACATTGATAACCGTAATAAAGCAACAAACAAACAAAAGCACATCGCACACATTGAAGAATGTGGCTCAGCCCAGTGCAAAGCAACTGAGCAAAATGTCGCCTGATCGGTTCACAAAAAAAAACCAAAACCAAAACCAAAAAAAAAACGTGCTCTTATCAATCGATTATCATTAATTGCACACACATTCCGATTACAGTCGGGGGAAATTGAGTCATTTGATTTATACATTTAGTTTTTATTTAAAATAGCATTGTTCATCTATAAATTTAGCAAATTGTAGGCGCAGCTGTGCTTGGCTCCTGCTTCTGCTTCCATTTCTGCTCCTGCTCCTGCTCCTCTTTGCTATTTGTGGTTGTCTCTTTTTTTTTTAGGGAAGTATGGGACCACATCAATCCGTGGGATCGCTGTCAATATGGAATATGTGTAATGTTTGCGCTTTGTTTTTGTTTTTGTTTTTTTGATTGTGTGCCGCTTTCGTGTCTTACCCCGAATAGGTCTTGGGGTGCTGTGACGTCAAATCCTCATCCTGACTGCCCAGCGCCTTCTTCACATACTGCAATGGAAAACCCGATGGGGTATTAGCTGAGAATCACTTGAAGAGTACTTACAGTGAGTGCTTGGCAATTGATTATTAATAGTTAATGACTTGTTGCATATTAATTATGCCCTTAGGTTCAGGTCAACAATCCAACCATTAATTAAAGCAAAGCAATCACTGCACGTATATATAGAGTAATTAATTACCAGCGGATTCAATATGATTTCTTCCTCCATTTTGTTGATTTGCTTAACCAAATCGAGCACCTGGGTAATGTTCGTTTGCACATTGAGGAACATGTCGGGTAGATTGTATTGCTCGGGATCATCCTTGAACAGCACCATGCCATCCTTTTGATTGATGCTCGCAAAGATCTCACCAGATTTGATCTGACAAAATGGGATACACATTAATATGCTAAATAGATACAGATAGCTGATCCGAACCAACCATGTTCAAGATATAGCGCTCCGCTTCGCTGGCACTGGGCAGCTGGACACGACTGGCAACATCCGACAAGGAGAGTGTGAGAAATGTTTTCGTCAGACGCTGGATGTTACGTTTATATAAGGATGTCGCCACCTGCTTGGCCAGTCCGACATTATTATCACGCGTAAATACTTCACTGTATTTGAGTATAATGATGCGCATCTCCTCACTCGACGCATTGCCATAAACATTGACCAAATCATGATAATAACTCGCCAGCGGCTTCATAAAGCGTCCAATAACCTGTGCGTTCTTTGGTATATACGCTATCTGTAAAAAACCAGACATTAATTAAATGAAGATAAAGTATCTGGAATGCTTACCTTGCCCTCGACTATGAGTGAAACCATGAGAAACTTTTTGTATGCCTCCAGCATGATGTGGGACATGGCCATCGCTGGCGTTGTGATGCACACCTCAAAGAAATACAAGGCACGCTCGTAGTTCTTAACAGCCGTATAGATCATGCCGCCATAATAGTAATATAGCAAAAAGTACTTTGCATCATTGTTGGCATCCTAAAGGCAAAAATGACAGTTAACTTGTAGTATATAGCTTAGATATATAGATATGCGCAACTGGACAGTAAAATGGATGTGAAGAGAATAATTGTGAATTTAAAAAATAAGAAAAGGAAATACAAAAGATTTTTCAAATATTTCAAGTAAGAATTTTCTGGCTTTGTTAAAAGTAAACAAATTGCATAGCCACATCAATTATTGTTATTGGCCAAAAGTAATCTTTTTGGGAATGTTGTAGCCTCATCTCAGCTCAGTTCGTTGGTTTGAACAGAAAATTTGAAGATAGGTATAAACTCAGCACTGGTTCATTAAATAGCAAAACATTCTCTGGAATGATGAAAATCACACAAATGTTTTTTGGATAACGATGTAAAAAGGAATCGTTAGTCAAATTGAGTTAAATGAAATGCACTAAAAAAGCAGTCATGCATGATGGTTGTGCTGGCCACAAAGTTATTCAAGTCTTCACATCTATTTTACTATCCAGGTATATGCATAGCTAGATAGATACCAGTGTGTGCTGTGGCTGCTGTTGTTGTTGCTGCTGATTCTTGCATTCGGCGGCAACGGTGGAGATGTCGGTGATATCCGTATCCAGATAGGGCAGCACCACATTCAAGTTTTTCGCCTTCAGACTCAGCTGACAGAGATCGGCGTGTATGGGCGTTAGTTGGGTGTCCATGTGTCGAATCAGATCAATGGCACGCGACAGCACCTTAATGCCCAATATGCTCAGATTCTTCTGCACCAGATAATCGGTGAACACATGGCACAGCTCATAGACTGGAAAGGGTGTGAATGATTTAAGCAAGTAGGATTAGAGATAATTGGCTAGCACTCACAGGGACAGACGGCGAAGCGCAGTTGATCTACATTGCAGCGTTGCATGAAATCGCGCATCAATTGAATGATTTGTGTCGAGTCCGGATTTGCGGTGCCGGCGCTATGCAATTTTCCGAGCAGCACATAGAGAACGCCCAGCGTGTGCTGCTGCATGTCCAGCGTCTCGAGCACATTGTCCAATATGCTCCAGTTGCGCACGAGCAGCGACAGCGATTCGGGTAACTCATCAGCGAGTTCCCGATAGTTGCCTAGTTGCAAATATAAATATAAATTATAACAATTCTTTCTTTTCTGCCGGCGCGATTTTCACTTACCCGTTGCGCTCACCGTGCGCACCTGATTCACATAGTTTTCCAGCGCGCTGCCCATAATTGCGTTGCGTACGAGTCCGAGACTACAGCGGTTTGCTGAATTGATATATATATATATGTATAGCTAACCAACTAATAAATTAAAGAAATTATTAAATATATATTCTTTATACGCGTTTGCGTTTTTTCTATTGACAATGTGACCGTATATTGCGAACAGTGAAATACTTGCGTTGTCGCTGTGTTGCATTTGTTAAATTGGGTGGCAAGGCTGTACGCTTCTTAATTTATTTCGTTTTTAGAGTTGAGCTTTACTTATTTTTAATTAATGTAGCAGTGGCTGTTGTTGAAATCATTTCTTATTCTCATATCAATCACCATTCGCAGTTTTCATAAATAACACTTCACTTACAGCAGCTGTTAATTTAAATTCGCCGTTCTCCTTTGCCAGCCAATGCGCCACTGTTAACAACAGCTGAGCAAAGCTGTTAAGATTCAAACGCTGTTAAATAAACAGCTGATTCCGGGCATTTAATATTTGTGAGAGAGAATAATATAATTTGTTGCAGTTAATTGGTCTGTTATGGAGCTGCCTGAGCGCATTGTTTATGTGTGCAGCTTGTGTCTGCGTCAATATGACTTGCTGGAGGATCTGCGTGGTCACATGGTCTACTTTCACGACTGCCAGCCCATTAAAACGAACGGCGCGCTGAAGCCACAAATTGCCCAGAGACTCGAGTCTCTCGAGGATCACAATCGAGAGGTGTCCTCGCCACCGCCGCCACCGCCTCGTCCCCCCGCCGAGCTGCAGCCCATGCCGTTCAGGGACTTTCGTCTGGCGTTGCGTGTCAATATGCAAGTGCCGTGAGTGGCCCCTCCTTATTTGATATAACTAATTTCCCTCGAGTAATAAACTCATTTCTTATTTTACGCCAGTTGCGCTGAGAGCAGCGCCTGCATTTATAAGTTCGAGGATGTCCAAAAGTTGGCACTGCACGCGAAGTGCCACAAGGGTGTTGGCTACAGTTGCAGCGAGTGCGGCTTGGACATGGCCAACTGGCGGCGCTGTTCGCTGCACTTGTGGAAATCGCACCAACTGGATGTGGATCTGTTGCAGTGTCCTGTCATCGGTTGCGACTACAAGTCGCCCATCTCAGCGCTTGTGTGGCGCCATATGCGTGTGCACAAGAAGTGGCGTTCTCGCGTCATGCGACGTGAACTGCTGCGACGACGTGCGCAGCAGAAGCAGCAGCAGCAGCAACAACAGCAGCAAGTGCAAAATGAGGCAAGCGAGACGCAAGCGCAAACAGCACAGCCAGCTGTGGCCAAGAAGAGCAAATTCTATGCGGAGAAAACCTGCGAGATTTGTCAGCGCAAGTTTGTCAATGGCAAAACGCTGTCCAAGCATGTGAAAACGGTGCACAACAAAATAAAGCCGTTCATCTGCAACGTGTGCGGCAAGAAGACCGCACGCAAGGCGAGCCTGATAGTGAGCAAAGAATTACTACGATATATTCTCTATATATTTACTGTATATATCTCCTTCACAGATCCACATGCGTCAGCACACGGGCGAGAAGCCGCTCAAGTGTGAGCAGTGCAAGTTCTCCACGAGGGATCCCAGCTCGCTTTACAAGCATCGCCAGCGACACGGCAATCCAACCATAGCCACATCGAATCCTTCCCAGAATTCTCCAGCTTAAGTCTTAAGTTTATATATTTAAAAGCCATTTTCCGCGTTTAAATTTAAAGGTTCATTTATTGAGTTTTTTTTTGGTTTTACTTTTTCCATTTAATGTTTAATATCATTTTAGAATCTGATATGATTTTTGTTTTTTGTTTTATTTTTACAACATTTTGAAATTTAGCTTATGTTGGTTTACGTTTTTTTTGGGTTTATTATGTGTGTTCTTGTAATTTAATTTTAATATTTAAACTAGTTTGTTAATTTTAAAAATCTAACCTTATATGGTCTCTCAACTTGTTTCTCATTCTTTTGCTTGACGCTCATCCGGGTTCTGTGTATTTTTTGTTTCCAGTGTCTTAGCCTCAGTCCGTTTTTAATGAGATCGGCGCACATAGTACACATACACACATATATATATATATATATATGTATATATAGACATATATATGTATATTTTAATAAATGTATAATTAATTGCATTTGCCTAATTGTTTTTTTAATAACTGATGCGTTTCTAAACGAAAATCATTAAATATATATATATATATATTTATATACGATTGCATTTAATGTTTTAATTTAATTTTAGTGTATTTTTGTTTAGTAGTTGTTTGTTTAAATTGGGCTTTGTTTTGTTTTTATTATTATATTTAGTATGTATATGTATATGTATGTATATGATCTCGACTCGATTTCGATCTCAAGTAGTAGCTCAAAATCTCTGTAATTTTATTGTCTGAGTTTGTGTTTTACTTTTTTTTCTTTATTTTGTTGCTCTCTATTTTGTTCGAGTGTAACTTAAGAACTGTTCTAATTGTATAGCTGATCAATGATTTTGAAATAAAAGGCGCTTTGTAAAATTGTTATACGGTTGAAGTTTTTCTCTATTTCTTCTTGTTTTGCTTTTTTTTTTTTTGGTTTTTTTTTTTGTCATATTTATGTACAATAATTGTTTAAGGTGAGTTGATAGAAATATTGCATTTAAGATCGTTGCCTTCTGGAGTCCCTTATCACTCACTCGCGCCCTCTCTTTCACACTCACTGTCTGTCTGTATCTCGCCCTTTCTCTCTGTCACTCTCTCTCTCTCTCTTGCAGCCAGCTCAGTTGCGTTTAATTGTTGTTGCTCCCAAGTAGAGGTTTTAGGCCTTTGTCTCAACGACGATTTGGCTCGTTCTCTTTATACACATACATATATAGAAACAAAATATTCCAAAGAAAGAATATAAAATAGAGAAATTATGCAATTTAGTTTAGCTGCCACACACACAGAGCCACAGAGCCATGCAAAGAGGGGGAGGGTTGTGTGAGGGGGTGGTGGTGAATTTTAGTGAGCAATGAGAGCGAATTGTGCACATACAACAACCACAACATCAACAACAACAACAACAACCACTAGAAGTTCAACAATGAGCGTGACTTGAGGCGTGATTTTGGATCTCGATCTTAGCTTGATTTCTCAGTTTTGATTTTCGTATAATTATGTTTGATATAATGCATGATATAGCTAACGTCTATGAAACAACTAACGAATTTATCTAGCTTCTATATATTGACATATTTCTCGACTATGCGATCATTTTGATCATTCGACTACTTTATTTTATATCATCAATCCATCAATCCATCAATCTTAAAATGTAAAACATTTTCACTTACGTTCTACTTCAGATTATTTTTGATCTTTTATTATTATTATTATTAGATAGTTCACTTTCCTCTGTTATTTTGTGCGCCGCATAATAAATGCTGTGGAATTTTCCTCCATTTTTGAGGCTAAAATAAAAACTACAAGTAATCTGATAGATATTATCTACCCAACTTCTCCTAACTCAGTTTACGTTTGAAGAGTTTTCACTTTATGGAATTTTGTTTTTTAGTCAGCTTGATTGGCTAGTTTCTGGTTATACTTAGTGGCTATTAGGAAACAGTTTTATCTACATAGGTCTATGAGCGTTTTCCTTAGAAAAAAAAACGTAGCGGAAATTTTTCTTTTTCCCCCCAAATTTTCTTCACTTTGTTCTTTCAACTAACATCTACGTTTTAGTTCTGTAATATGTACAGTGTGTGGAAAAAGTATTCCAACTGAGCACGAATCAAAATGTAAAACTCATGTTGGGCCTAGAAAAATTGCTTATAAAAATTGCGCAGCACTAAAAATCCACACTAAATAATATATATATATATATATATATATATATATATGTATATATGTATATATGTAAATGCATATATATAATGTAATATAAAAAGGAAAAGAAAAACCTTTCTCGATTTGATTTAAATGCATTTTGAAAAACAGGTGAGCGACTTTGATTTCGATATTGAGTTTGGTATTTTGATTTTGATTTTGATTTGATGTCGATCATTATATATAAATTGCCTTTCGATCGGTATTTTTTTTTCTTGTGTTGCGTTTCGCTTCGATTTCTAGTTTGATTTTCAGTAGTGGATGCTTTTTATCAGTTTGTTTTATCAGTTTCAGTATCAGTATCAGTTCCGGGGCACAATTCTGTACGTTAGGGTTCGTCAATGATCAGACCGTGGTCACACGATCGATCTCAACGTAACGCACAGAATTGTCGCTTTGTCAGCAAATCACCTCCTTTTCATCCAGCACAGCCGTATCCATCGAACTCAGCGATTTGAGACGCGTCTGCAGCACCGAGGAGCCGCGAAATTTGCGCTTGATTTTCCTACACAAAAACAAATGGAATTACCAAGAGGTACGGCTTAGCGAGTGCGCACTGTACTCACTTGTAAGCAAAGGCGGCAAAAGCACAACACGAGAGCACAAAGATCAGGCAGAGTGTGGCCAGTATCTCGACGGGTAGCTTCATCAATGCCGAGCACTGCAGGAAGGCCTCATCATCACCCGAGGGACAATGAATGACGTCATCGCACCAAACACTCGCATTCACACAGGCGCCCAGCTCCGGGCACTTGAACTGGCAATCCTCTGTGAAAATCAGAATCGATATATATATATATATATATAGATATACATATATATGGAGCTCACATAGAGTGCGTCTCTGTGACTTACCAGCTATGCTCAGCGTGGGTCTGGGCACCAGTTCCATCCAGTTGAAGCTGTACTCGCCATTGCTGGGACGCAGAAACTCCACGCTTATCGCCCGGGAGCGATTGATCAGCGCAAAATTGGGTCGCTCATTCCAGCCGGAGCTAAAGATCTCCACGAACTCATAACCACTCGAATCGGGACTCAGCGGACAGGCCACAATTGTGAGACCTGAGAATGGGTTTTAGCTTTAGTAAAGAACTCATCAACATTTTTTTTCTGAGTGTAATTTATCTGAATATATTTCCTGCACTTACCCTCCGATGTGGTGAGCACTGCTCGGGATTTGGTCTCGCAGCGCCAGCTGTTGATCTGCACATGGCTTGCATTGAGGGTCTTCTTGGGATTGTGTTTGCTCAGAAAGATGGCCTTGAGGCGCACATAGAGAAACTTGTTGCCATTTGAGGGTTCAATGAGCCACGGTCTCGAGCGGCACTCAATCTGCAAGTGAGTGTGTGGCAAGTTTAGCCGTAGCAGTAAAGTAATCCAACAAATACTTACATCGCCGAAGGTCATATCGATGGTGCCACTTGGTCCAAATTTGCGGCGGCCATCCTTGCAGCTGGTGGGCGCCTTGACAAACTCAAACATGCCCTCGAAATTGGCAGTGTCCGGATCATCCAATGTGGTCATATTGTGTGCTATGAAGTGCACCTCCACATCACGACCCGTCGAGGTGTATTCAATGGGCAAATGCGATTGGTTCGAGGAGTTGCAGACGCAGCCGCGATGCAGCAGAATGGAGTCGGGATACGGTCGCTCAAAGATCTGTACAAATTTTGTAATTATTTTAATCGAATCAAGTTATAAATTTATGGGACCCACCTCGACGCGCACATTGGTATCGCCATAGCAGAAGGATCGATTGATGTCGTCATCCAAACGGGAGTAGCAAGGACGATTTGAGGTTGTCACCCTGCGCAGCTTGATGCGCACCCGCTCGCCACGCAGTGCCTCAAAGCGATAGACGCATTTCAGATGCCTCGTGCCGCCGCGGCCAAAGAGGAAAATGTTGCGTACACTGCGAAAAATGGCCGGATCCTTGCGATCCATCAGGCTGCTGACAAACTTGCGATTGCAGTCCAACTCACCGCCGCCCTGGGGCAGACCATCCTGATGCAGATCAATGAACTCGTACTTGAGCTTAAAGTCGAGCGGTCTACGATTGATTAGAGAAAGAGATTTGGAAGAGGATTAGAGAGTTGCTGAATTTACTGGCAAGCAACTCACCTAAGCACCGTGGATTCCGTGTTGCGCAGCTCCAGTGTGATGGCATCGCTGCTCGACACATAGCTCTCGGATATGGTGCAGGGTCGTGCAAAGGTCTCATTGATGTTCGAGCGATCGCAGGTCCGTGGAATTGTGCCACGACAGAATCGCGCAATCACATTCGTCGAGTTGTGTGCATAATGATGACCCAGAGAGTTATAGCTGCTCGAGTCGCTGGCGCTGTTTGCATGAGAGTTACGGAATATTAATTTGATTGATTGATTGATTGATTGACTGACTGACTAATTCGATTCAAGCTCAAAATTTAAATTAAAACTGTACACTCAAAAAGTGCTTCTGCGGAAGTTGAATTCATGTTCAAGTTGAACTCACCAGTTGAGATCCTGGCAGACGGGTGGATCCCTCAGTGTGCCATCCCAGATGCGCAGCATGCCGCTGCAATCCTCCTGCGTCTGCAGCACACCAATCGCACCCACAGACGTCTCATCGATCTGACCGAATTCCGGATCCAGATTAAATTTCAGCACCGATATCCACACCTTGAAACGAGACAGGGGCTGATGCATGCCCGACTGGCTGTTGGTGCGACGCGATAAGCTGAGGTGGTCAAAGGTCTTGAAGACGCCCATGCCCTGCAGATGATACAGACACGTGGAGTTGGGTGCCAGCGAGTGTTTCGGATTCTCCAGAATGCCACGGCCAGCGCCACGTATCCAAAACTCGCAGGGTTTCTTGTTCTTGGAGTACGTCGGACTCTGAATGTCCACAAATTGTACCTCGACCTAAAAAAGGATTATTTGCGTTATTTCCTGTTTGTGGAATTTGTGGTCGGCTCACCTCCAGTTGAAAGCCGTAGAGTGGCAGCAGCTGCGATGAGGTGCCCGTAAAGGTGCCAAACGGCGACGTGCTAAACTCCACAAGCAGCTCCGGGCCACTCGATACGGATACGGGTACAGCCTGACCGCCGCCGCAAAACTTCAATATGATTGGGTCACGTGTGGTGTAGCCATCATATACGGTCACGTAGTCCTGCCGGTTGTGATGGGATGATGACGAGGATGATGATGCCCAGGCACGCACAACGAGAGAAACACACACAGACAGAGACAGAGAGAGAGACAAAGCAGAGAGCAACAGCAAAGCGAAAGAAAGAAACAGAGAGAGAGAGAGAGAGAGAGAGAGAGAGAGAGAGCGAGAGAATGTGTGAGGAGAGCACGAAATGAGTGATATCAAAAACGACAAAAAACAAAACCAAAAAAACAACAACAACAACGCAGCGAACGAGAAATGTGAATGGAAATGTTGTTCCATGTGCCCTTAACAAGTAACTACTGATAAAAGGGGGCGTGGCGGGGTCTATGGGGGTGGGAGGGTGCACCCAAAAATGTGCGAGAGAGAGAGAGAGAGGGAGGCAGAGAGAGAGAGAGAGAGAGATAGAGCGAGAGAGTGTGGTGCAGTTTTCCGGCAAACTGTGCGTTCATATTTATTACGCTCACTTAAAGCCCATTAGGCGTATACGTGATAATCTATTTTTTATATATATTTTTTTGGTAAACTGTAAACTGTTCTTTTTGGCTTCTTTTTATGTGCACTTTTTATGTGGCATCAGCTTTTCAGCTATCAAACAGCTAATTCTGCTGCTGCATATGTAGCTAAAAACAGCTGGTTTTTTATAGCTGAACCTTAACATGTAATTTAAAAGTATATTTTAATTTATAGAAAACTATAAAAAAGCTTTGGCTTGAAGTCATAAATGTATTTCACGTACCAGCTGGTTTTTGGGATTAACGTTACATTTTTTTTTATTCATTTTTGTTGTTGGCTTTAAAGTCAAAAGGCACTTTCATAATGAAAAATTGTTCGCTTTTTTGGGCGCACTGCGAGTTGCAGCTTTTTATAGATACTATTATAATTTGGACATTTGCGCATAAATTAAATACAGAATGAAGCAGCTTCGACTCCATAAAGTGTATATATTCATAATCAAGATCGACAGCTGAGCCGATATAGCCATGTTCGTTGGACACTATAAAAGACTAGAGACTTTAAATAGGTTCTCGTAAACGCCAAGCAGATAAAGTTTACTAGATTTTCCGATTGGAATAAAAGTTAGAATTTTATTACAATAAATCCATTGATTTATATAAATATATATATATATATAACTATATTGGCATATTATGGATCTGAACAAGTTCCATCAAAATCGCATAAGAAACACCCAATTTATAGTCAAAAACTTATTCGCATGTTGCTGGCATTCCTCTCAGGCAGTTTGGCTGTTTTTCAGTTGGTTGTTAAGGGGATTATATATTTTTTTTAGCTTTAAAACCGCTAGAGATTTACTGATGCAGTTAAATAGCTGTTGAATTTTATATGATAATAAAAAGCATTTTTTAATTTCTATAAAACTGTAAAAGCAACGCTTTAGCTTGTAATCATAAATTTATGCAGGACACCATATAAATATATATATATATATATATATATATATATATATATATATGTATAAAATATATATATATATATACATATATAGACATGTTTTTAAATAGAGAAGTTTTGTGTGTTTATTTGGATTCGATGTTGTTGCCGCTTTGCTGGTATTTTTGCATAATTTGCAAGCATATTAATTGAGTTGGCCAACTGGCAATGGCAGCTGACATGTGGGCAGGCAGTCAAATGGGTGGTTCGGTGGTTGGGTGGCTCAGTGGTTGAATTTGTACGCATGACAAATTAGTTTTGTGGCCAGCGAATTTTGCATTAATTTAGCTGGCCCGCAAAAATGCCCAGCATAATAGTTGTTGTTGGCCACAACCACAAAACAGGATCAGGTAATAGAGAACCGCAAATTTATTGAAAGCGTGGCATCATATATATATGAATTGTGGAGCGGGAGGCAGTTGCAAGACTAATGACTGAACACAGCATTCACACATGTGCATGGTGGCATAGTCCTGGCGCTTTCGTCTGCTTTCCGGCGATTATTCACACATGCCGCACCAAAATGGCCAACACTCTGGGCCACATTCCTGGTCTGGCTTAGGCACGTAAAAAGAAATGGCAGCAACACAAAAAAGGACGAAATGGAAAGGACAATTTGTAGGCAGCGGAAAGTCAGCTCTTCAGCACTTCTCCTTGCCTGTCTGCCTGCCAGCCTGCCTGCCTGCCTGCAATCCTGTGCACCATTTGTGCGGATTTCTGCCCTTCCAACTGAATGACCAAAAAGTGTCGTCGTCCTCCGTCCTCCTCCACAGCCACAATTTGAAAGGCTGTGCACGCTCTTTGCGGGCTACAACGACCATTTAATGGCGACAGCCGAAAAGGAATTAGCCAGCACAGGATAACCAAATTGAATACTTAGTTTGTCCAGGCCAAAAGACACACACAAAACAAAAAAAAATGGAACTGGAACAGTTGTTTATGGGCTTGCCGAAGATTTGATGCTCTAAAAGAACGGAAATCGCTGGGTTTTTCTACTTGTATTATTATTTTGATTATAAATGTTTTATAGTTCATTTAACTACACAAATTAAATTAATTGTGCATGAAATGGGAGTTTATAAAAATTGCATTAATAGTTTATTTATTAAGTTTATAAAAGTGCAGTTATTTAATTTAGCTCCCAATTTTTTAGAGTGTCAAACACAACTTTAACGATTTAAATTCAGAGACTGAAATTTAATATTTCTTACGAATCGTTCTCAGTAATCGATACGATTAGTACCATAGTGAAATCGAATACCTCAACAAAATTTGAGCCGATTCATGAAGTTTGCTTTATCTACCAGAACCGGAACATAATTAAGACGCTGTTTGACAATCTGATTAGTTTATCATGGTAGAGATTACTGCTTCCTTGAGCTAAGATTATAATTAGCTTCCATTAAGAGTATCAGATTACTTCAACACCCAAGAGAATTGTGTTAATTATAATCAAAAATGATTTAAGCAAATAATAGCCAAAGGCAAGGATGAAATTGGTGTACTAACAGGATATAGTAGACTAAGACGTAACCTAGCTAAACTAGAAGTCTACTTATATTGTGATGATGAGATATAATCCTCAAGGCAATCCTCAAGAATCCTCACCAATAATAATAATTCCTAAATAATAAAGTACCCAAAAGAAATTCATCTAAAATTATATTTCTTTGCTGGAGTTTCTTGCAGCTAACTCATCTTTGATGCTGATCAGGGATCAGGAACATATAAATATAATTACTCCATGAAAATGGCATCGCTTACAAAATTTATGAGCAGCTCGAAGTATCCTGTGCAAGTGTATATCAACCAAAGGAAATATAGGACACTTTGCAGGCTGGTCAGGATGCAGCCATTGCTCGCTGGTCGTCAAAACATTTTAGTGCTAATTCGAGGCAAATAAAACGCGGGCGCATGCCGCGTTGAGTGGGAGCGTTAACCGTCGACGCCGCCGCCGCCGGAACACCCTCAAGCCTCCAACCCCAAGCTCCACTACACTTAAGGGCAACAGCGTAAAGAAGTTGGGGAAAAGCTTTTTGGACGACCGGAAGTGGAATTCATCACAAGTGGGCAAACGCAACTAAAGCTATTCATGAGTAGCTCAAGGATGCGCCACAGAGGGGTTGGGATTGGGGTAGGCGGTGTCCTGACGTGCATTAGTTGTATGTATGTCCTTTGCCAATAATTTACACACAATTTACATAAGCTGGAGCCGTTCTCGTGGCACGTTCCATGTCCACTCTGACGGACAGAATTCAGGACGTCCCACCCTGCCCACAGGACTCTTTGTTGTGCGATTTATGATGTGCGTGTCGAGTGTTCATTTATATAAATCCAATGACGAATACCGTCCCTCCCCCCACCCCCACGCAGCTGCTACATAATGAATATATTATCTACGAATGTCCTTTTAGTCCGTTGCCCAAGGCTGATTAATTGTTGGCCTCTGAGCCAAAGATGACAAACAATTGTTGTTCAACATTATTGCAAATAGAGCGGGACTAGTTAGCTAAGGGGTGAGTTGGGTGGGGGTGGGGGGTGGGTTGTATATGTGGTGGTTGCTTTTTTTTTGGGGTGGTTGGTTGGTGATTAGCTTAACGTGCGCATCTACGACTAAATTATTTAGTAAGTAGCTAAATATGTATTTGTGTGTGGGTGTGGGTGTGTGTGTGTGTGTGAAATAATTTGTTGTGTAATAGCATTTGAGTTTGTTTTACCGTTGATTTCCATTTGGCCTTTACATTTTCCTATTAGAGAAAATATACATACACATACATACATATAGCAGATATATATACACATTATAGCCGTATAAAAACATGGCTTAAAGCTGCTTAGTCAAAAGAGATCTGATTCAAAGTGTGCACTCGATGTGGCATATGAGGTGCGATAAATATTTATGTATGCATATAGCGGGAGCGAGAGAGTACACTCAGAAAAAAAAATCGCCTTGAAAAATTGTAGAATTTGGCAACTATTTTTCTCGTTTACAATTTAAAAAGGGAAACATTTGATTTTTCGAAAAAAAAAACTTCCTTCTAAATATGGACTTTCTGAATAATAAGCGTGGAGTTTCAGGGCGATCTTTTTTCAAAGTGTAGCAGCTACAAATGTGACGATTGGTAGCCAAAGTCAAACAGCATCAAGTGTAATTTATTGCAAGGAATACACTGTATACATGGTCAAGGAGCGTGTCTAGTTAAATAAAATGAATTTTATTCAATGGCTAATCAAAGCAGACAAATAACACCCTAGGGGCATCTCGGCCCCGAGATCCTTACCTAATGAGATTGCCATTTCAAATCCGCTTTTCGGTTTTTTTTTTCTTTTTTTTTTTTTTTGCTTTTGCTGCTGCTGTTAAAAGTTAGGCTCGTGTCGTTTAAGGCTTAACGGGACACTAACTAGGAGGCGCCGTCCAAACTCCGTGCCACATGTCCACCCCCAGCAGTGACAAACAAAGAGGCTACGAAATTAACACTTCCCAACAGAAAGACACAGCCTGGCAAGCCTATCGAAGCTTAAGGCAACTGAAGTCGGATTGCGGACTGGACAGCTGGGACAGCTGCGCAGGATGTGGGCCACACTCAGAAACGGACAATGCTATCAGAGCTGGGACTGTGAAACGAGTCAACAACAGATTTGAGTTTGCTCATTTCTTTCATTTTCAACTTGTACGTTTTTTGCGCAGTTTGTTCTTTAGGAAGGGGAAGTGGGGGTGGGGGTGGGAGCTGCAATCGCCGGCCAATGGCCGCATCTTTTGATGCCGGAGCGCTCGTTAAAGTCGCAACGAATGTAGACAAAAGTAAAATGCATTTAAAGGTAAAAGATTTAATTACCTGAATGTAATCGCAGTCGTTCCATGTTTTCAGTTTCGGCTCAAATTTCTTATCCTTGTCGCCGGGAGCACTTGGCGGCGGCGCCATTTTGTTTGTGGCCGCCGTTTCCTGCGTTGATATCCAGACCAGGTTGCCCTTGGGCTGCTTGACGACAATCAACGCATGTTTCCCATGGGGCACGTCGTGCTGTATTTATATATATACGTATATATGCAAACAGACCACAAATACAGATTAATTAACTGAATTCTTGCCGCATTGAGCAAATAATTGGTACATTTGTACCATTGAGCAAATAATTGGTACACTTGTACAATGCTTAGTTCCTCATTAGTATATTATTTATAAGTGGTTGTGTGAGACACAGCTTCGTTGATTATTTATAAATGCCGTTCAATCTCTGCACGTGCTTAACTCTGACCAATTTATATAAACACCTCAGCTTCCCAGCTTATACCATGTGTTCTCCATCTTGGCCTATCTCTTCTCCCCAATCTTCTCTATCTCTCTTCTTTTATTCTTAAAGTTGCTAAACCTTAACATTTTTCTGTTGAGATTGGATTTTAGCTGTGTTGCCCTGGTTTTGCACTAAGTTAATCCCGAGAAAGTCTGACTAACTTAGGCACAGTCTAAATTTCACTACAAATTAATGAAAAACTGAAAAATAATCTCTGTAAAATCCATATAAAATGGTAGATCGATACAAATTTTGTATTTTTCTTAATAGTTCAAGGAGCATTTGTTTGGTTTGGATATCTTTATAAGCATAACAAATCTAATCTTTGTATTAATTTCATATAGTATTAGTCGTAGATACCCACTGCAAAGTTATCAAAAGAGTCTGCAAAACTTTAGTTAAGCATTTTATGAGCACAAATAGTTGACGGAGTTATTTTTTCATTTAATTCAATGGCGTAGCCAGGTATAGACAGTGGGGGAAGGTGGGTGTGTGTCTGTGGCAGCAAGAACCCGCTCTGCATCTCAACTTTAGATACGTGGCTAGGATGTCTTTAAATATGTCTTTATTTTTTCTGCTCTGATATATGTACATTTTATTAATGCAGAAACTACAACTTGGATCCTTAACAAATTTGATGATTGCATTCTTTAATTTAAATTTAAATTCGTCTTAAATTTTATATTCTCTTCTAAGTAAGCCTCATGTTCTGCTGTTCTTTATACTCCAGCTAAAATGAATATTCCCCTGTTTACCATATTTAATGCTCGGATGAAAGAGTTTGAAATATTATAATATGTAATATACACCTCAATTGTATAATGGACTTCATTTTAAGGACATGCTGTGCACAATGGTCTTTTTTATGGCTTAATTTGTTGAGGAAACATTGAAAAACATTGCCTAGCCCCTCCCCCCATCCCCCAACCAGACTCCTCCCTCTAGTTAATTATAATAAAAATGCGTTCTACTTTGGAATGTAAATTGCTTTTAAATCGACTCGGTTGCTTTGGGTTTTGACTTTTACACTTTGTCAATGCTCAAAACGAAAAGTTTTTTTTTCCATTTTTTGTTGTGGTTTTGCGGCATTTTTATGAGCAAAACACAAGACACAAGGACAAAGCCAAGCAGGCTAATGTGGGGCGGCGATAATGCGCTCAACGGGCCACGCCAGGACACTTATAGGAGGGGCAGGAAGGCCGTAATGAGGCGCTAAAGACTGACATACGGCTCTCAAGGGGCTTAGTATTGTCTTGGACGGCGCGGTTGGGGGAATGAGTTTAGTGACACCTGCGAGAATGCCGTAAAGTGCAGGTTACGTGTTCGTCTGTGTTGTGTGTGGGAGTGTGTATGTTGTGTGTGTTTGTCTCACCTGTCGCACCGCATAGTAGCAGGTGAGATTGCGCGGATAGATGCCCGGATAGTTGGGCGATTGCAGGCGACACGGCTTCTTGTCACAGTCGCTGAAGATTCTCGAGCAATAAGTGCCCGGGATGAGGTCGCCTGTGCAAGGATTAAAGGCGATAATGTTAATTGGTTTAAAAGAAAGAAGAGACAGGTAAAAGTATTCTACATTTAGGAAAAAATCGACACAAAAGTTGTTTAAATAGACACCCTAAATCGACAATGCTTTAACTACGGTTTGTTCTTTGGAAACGAATTTCTAAGACTCGGGTCGATTTTTTTCTGAGTGTAAAAATGAGTCAAGCACGCACCCAGATAGTATTTGGGTTCGGTGTAGTTGTGCTCGTCCTTTGGCAGCGGCTTCTCCAGTGAGTCCATGAAGGTTTTGTTGTTTGCATAAGCGCTAAACAGACTAAAGTCCTGGCCATAGCGATCGGAACGAGCACCACTCGCATTGCTAAAATCCTCCAGGGCACCGTGACCTGCCTGCTGCTGTTGCTGCTGCTGGTTGAGAAAACTGCTGCGATTGTGCCACTGTGCCAGCTCTAAAAGTGTGAGAGAGAGAAATGAGAATTTGAGTTAACAAAGGAGTAAATTAAAGTTGCTCTGGGCTTTGTGGATTTACCTGCCAGCTTAATGCCACCATAGCGGGTAACGGAGCTATCCTTTGAGAGCACCTTGTATCTAATGCGAAAGTCGAAGTTGTAGCCGCTTTGATCCCTCGCAAGTCTTGAATAGGGAAAGGAGCTCATTAGTTGCTCCTTTCAACTGCTGGCCACAACTCACCTGTTCAGCTTGATGGTGAAGATAAGGGAGCGTGTCTCGCTGTAGAATAGAACGGGTCCCCACGAGCTGCCGCACCACATGCCCCCAATCGGTGTGCGAGCAGATTCTGCGATTTGCATATAACCATCGGGGCATCCTTCGTGCACGTAGCTCGTGAAGCGACCAATGGTGAAGCTGTCCAATGTGACCTGGACACGTAGCAGTGTATGTCATAATAGAAGTTGTGATTAAAATTGCGGGAATAACAGTTTTATGAGGCTCTTTCATTAACATTTTATTGGAATCATTTAATAAACGTCTTTTTTCCGAGCTAGTAGTAGGAGCTTTTTTATATTCCATAAAAATAATTGATTCTTTCTTTTATTTTAATAATTTAACAATTTGTTTTATTGCAACTCACTACTCAGAATGATCTTATTGCACATGTTATGTTAAGCTTATGTTAGTTATCGATTTCTATGTCTCGCTTCATGTAATCATGCTCAACGCAACCGTGTATGTTAAATTGCATTATGTCACTTGCTCAATGCTATGAGTACCTTGCCCATTAGACACAAGAGTGCTCCTGCTGCCCCTTTAAATAATAAAGCAGCAGTTTCTGTTCACACTATAAAGTTTTGGTCAGTTGCGTAACTGTGAGATAGACAACAGTGCAAGGGCAATGGGTGCTTGGCTGCCTCGCAGGATGCTCCCAGGACGCAGTCGAGCGTGCAAAGGCTCTTCCCACATATACTGGAAGGTGTGAAGCTGGAAGGCAACTGCTGTCGATTGGAGTTACGCTTCGTTCATTGCACACGGCAGCAGTGACTGGGATTTTGCCGGCTTTGAAATCAATATTCCTTGTTGGATTTTTACTTATCTTTTTAATGGACTTGTTTATTTCACTTGGCAAATGAATTCTTAAGCAAGATGGGGGGGGGGGGGGCGGAGTAGGAGATTCTCATAACTCACCTGGACGACATCGCCGTGTTGTCCGCCCGCCGCTGTGAACGTGAGCACACAAACAAAGGGCACCCGATCCTGTTTAGGTCGATGTAATTCCAGTGCATACGTCTGTCCAATGTCCCCGTAATACGTGCGATTGCAGCCTGGAAAGCAGAAGAGGAAGAGGGTTTAAATAGAAGAAGAAGAGACGCGTCATAATTGCTTAGCAGCAGTGGCGAAACATGTTCAACGCAATTAGCGTTAGTTGACCAATTATGCTGTGTTTTGTTGTTGTTGTTTATTTAGTAAATTGCCAAGGCAACCGCAAGCTACAGTTACTCCCATTACCTACCATTACCTAATGAAATGGCTTTTGTTGACGCAATAAATAAGCAAAACGAATAAGCAGTTAATTTAATGCGACGTTAACAGCGGCTTAATGGAAAAAGTGAACTCACTTTGAAGGTTGCCTGAAGACTTAACTTATTTCAACAATCTGGGAACGCTAAATACTCAGTAAAGTTATCGAGTTTTGCAAGCTTTTATTTTTTGATCTGTGTTTCTGATTATTTAAATTTTATTTTGTGGCTTATAATATAATCGGCATTTATTGTTTACAAAAACATCAAAATTCAAGAATCAAGAATCAAGAATCAATCATGTGGGCTGCATATGTTATGTTCCAGCTGGAATGCATATTTTATGGATTTAAGCTTTGAGAAAGACCAGCAGCAATTCAATTTTCATGGCAATTGTTCAATCTTGGCAAATGTGATTTTCAATTAGTTTTATTAAAAATGCATGAGATTTATTGATGATAATATTCACACAATTTTCGGATCAATTCAATTAGATAATTGTGCTGATAATGCGATTGGTTTCCAATAAATATATACACAAGCAAATGCATACAAATGTGTGTGTTTGTGTGTGTGTCTGTATATGTGTGTATTCCATTTTACCAGAGGGACAAAGCAAAACCAAATTTGTCAAATAGAAAGCATGAAGAAATAAGTCGTGCTTGAAATGTGGTTATATTAAAAGTTTGAGGTTTGCTGGAACACAAGCATCAATATTACTTTATATGTAGATGAGCTCCTGTTTTTTAATTAATATACGAAACGAGTTGTTATTGTTATTATTTTTTTGTATGCTGCTTTCCCTGATGCCGCATTAAATTCATCAATGCTTCACTTAACGTTCTACAGGTGAGAGAGATGGAGACAGCATCCATTCTGTTGTGCTTGTGTGCGTGTGCTCCAATACGAGAGTGCTTAATTACATTTACACATGATTACACATGGCGCCTTACATTGTGGTGTGGAAGTTCACTTATGGGAATATTGTAGTTGCAATTAATTGCAAATGTCAGAGAGAGAGAGAGAGAGAGATTTGGTGGGAGAGTGAGATCAAAAGAGAGGTATATACATAGCATAAGTAAAGCTTTATGGAAACGAACGAAAAAGTTATGTAAGTATCACGTGACAAATGTTATCCCACTGAGTATTACTTAGCTTTTTTTGACTCATGACTTTCTGCAATTAATTGCAAATGTAAGACAGAAAACGTAGAAAGAGAGCGTGAGAGAGTGAGATGGGATGAGAGCGAAATGAAGGTAAGTGAATAAACGTTGTTCGTTTTTTGAGCATCACATGACAAAAGCTCTGCTTTTGAATTTGGTTTTTGTCAGTTTAATGAATTTCCATTGAGCAACTTAAGCTTGATTTTATTTTGTTCCTGATAATCTCTTATTGCGTGTTATCTTTGTGTTATCTAAGCTTAAATTAATTAGCTGAGCATGCGATTAACTTTATTCAACTTTTATTTAAGCATTTTAATGCGAACTGTAGCCAAAGTTTTAATACGTGCGATTAACAAGTGTGCTCGAAAGCTTAACAGGCTGTTAAATATAAATGAGAAAGCTTATCAGCTACTGGGTTCATCAGGAAGTCCACTTGGATTTCATTTGCCAGCTGACTAGGCACCGCTCTCTGCCCCTTCACCCCTCCCCCCTCTTTCCTGGCAAATTAAGCAAACAAAATCCTTTGCTGCTGTTGCTGATTTCACCCTCAGGTTTGTAGAGCTAATCTGGTCGGACAGCTTTGCATAATTGGCATCAACCTGCATGCATCAGCTGTGTGTTAACTGACCCCTCCCTCTTTAATCCCCATCCATCCTTTTACTTACGTGTGCAGAAACGTGGCTCGTCGCTGCCATCGCCGCAATCGTTGTTGTTGTTGCAGAATTTGCTGAGCGGCACACAGCGTCCATTGGAGCAGCTAAACTCGGACAGGGAACAAGCCGAATTCGAATTGGAGTTGAAGTTGGAGAAATTGGCAGGCCTCGCCACGTTTGATGAGGATGCAGCTGCTGCGGCTGTGGCAGCTACTGCTGTTGCCGTAACAAGTGATAGCAGCAGCGTCAGCGTCGCAGTTGACGTTGACGTCGCCATTGTATGACGCTGACGTTTGCTGCCGCTGCTGCTGCTGTTGCAACTGTTGCTGCTGTTGCAGCTGGAAGCCTTAATTGCAGCACATTGTTGTGTTGTTAGTCGCGACACTTTGTGCAACGCTTTGTGGCGCTCATTTGATTGCCATTTGTTGTCTCTTCTTTCACTCAGTCTGTTGATTTTTATATTTGGTATTTCTGTGGCAGTGTTTGTTGCATTTGTTTCTGTTGTTGCGGCAATTGTTGGTGTGGTTGCTGCTGCAATTGTTGCTCGTTGTTGTTTCAGTTTCTTTGGCCTTTTTCTGCTTTTGTATTTCTGGCGCCATTTCAATGTCATTATTGTGGTTGTTGTATCTGCAACAACAATAAAAAAAAATTGCCATGTTTTATTTAAATTGGATTATTATTTGTAATTGATTTATAAATTATATTTTGTAAATTTTATTCAATTTCTATCGTGTACAGTAAACACTTGAATATTTACAAACAAAGTTGTTTTGGTGCCTATATTTTTAAAATGGGTTTTAATCTTACATTTATATATGTATTATCTATAATGATTTTTAAATTCGTCAAAATTATTATATTAATTATATTTTATTTGTTTGCATATTTTTTTAAAATTTTTTTTTTAGCTTATAATTGTAAGTTCATTAGTCAATGTTCAACTTTCCCAGTGAGCACTGTACCATTTTTTTTGCTTGTAATTTAATTAAAAGATTGCAATGGTAATTGAATTTTGTTTATTTATTTATGGCGTGCACTTTAATGAATATGCACGATTTAATTTGATTGTATTTATTCAAATGCAGATGCAGAAAACATAAGCGATTTGAGTGCGGCTCACTTGGCGATTTATGCGCCCAAATTTATGGCCAATATTTATCGCTTGGTCACAAAATAAATTGAAATAAATTCGCTGCTCGCCGCTTGCTGCTGCCCCATAAATTTTTTTTTATTTTTCTTTTTTATTTTTGAATTTATATTTTGGTTTTTGAATAAATATTTTTTTCCTTTGTCATTTCGAAAGGACGAAATTTTCACGAGTGTTGCACATTATTTTTCCAACTTGTTGTTGCTGTTGTGGCTGAGTTCGCCCAGCGTGTAACTGCTCTTTTTGTTGTGGCACATCAACAATGGGAATATATGTACGATGTGGTCCACAGACCACACAGAAGGTACACACACACACACACACGCCAACAGACGCCCAGACATTGTATAGGGATTGATTAATGTGCTTTTTTTGTTTGTGCATCTGGCATGAAATGGGGTGTGAGTGGGCGGCGGGGGAGGGGAAAGGGAAGGGGGAGGAAGGGCTGTCGATTGCAGCAGTCAGTGATAACGATGCGAATGAAAACAAAAACAGCAGCCAAAGAGCGAAGGCGAAAGAGAGAGATCTGTATATTGCTGTCTCCCTCTTGACTGATGATTTATTACCGTTGTTTGGGGGCTTGCAACGCGTGACCCCAAAATAAAAAGCAGCAGCCACAACAACAACAACAACCACTAAAGTCCGCACAAGTCAATGAGTGCCACTGGGAAATTATAGCGCCCCAGGAGAAGGGGAGGGGGTGGGGAAGATCGGGTTTAAAATGCAGCCGCAAAAAGCGTAGCAAAAAAAACAGTTGCATAATTTTAAATTAGACGCACAGACACGAAACAGACGGCTGGACGAAAGTGTGCTACAGACTCGGTGCCACAGCAGCCAGAGCAGATGACGTCGACAACAACAAAAGCAACGCAAACTGCTGCTGTTTGATGCAGCTGTTTTGTTGCACAAAGCAAAACATGCACATTTTTGTGGAAGCTAATCTTGTGCCTCAAAGTGATCGCTAAATGCCCTTTAAAATGTTTGTGGCAGCACAAATTAATATTTACAACTGGAGACAACTATAGAAAAGTTTGATTTTGTTTCAAACATGTTTGCTCAAAATTAAAGATTTTAAGGAAAGAATTTCTTCCGAAAATACTGCACTTTGGCATAGTGTATAAGCTGCAGCTAAGAACATGTTGTTTTTAACATATATCAAGCCACCCCCTGCCCTCCCCCAAATGCATTGACTTGCTGAACCGTTGCCCCACTGCTTGCAACTACTACAGCAACTGTTATGGCAACTGTCTGGCGTCAGTGAAATTTGCCACGCGGCAAGAGTTAGGAGTTGAGTTTGGGGCTGGGGTTTGGGGTTGAATTTAGGATTGGGGTTTGGAGCTCAACTGGCGCGCTGGACACTTTTTGCTTTGTGCTGCTTAGGTTTTATTTTTTATTTTTGGACTTCCTTGACTAGTCGTGCATTAAATTGCTAATAATTTTTGATATGCCAAACTTTGTTTTCGTGCCATAAAAATGTAATTTCCGCTCGCTTTTCACGAGCAGAGCGAGCAAAGTGCATTTTACGTTATGGCTTAAAGACATGACCAGACTTGTTAACTGAAGCTGAAGTTGAACAGAGAGCGGAGTGTGGGGAGTAGGAAGCGTAACCGTAAAGCAAACAGCAAAGTAAACTTGAAAACAAAAGAGACACAAAAGGGACTGCGAAACTCCGATGGAGCAATGTCAAAAACCTTTCAAATTTGCACTTGTGCTTCTTCTTCTACTTACACTACTACAACTACAACTACAACCATAACTGCAACTACTCCTGTTCGTGTTTGCGGTAGTTTCAATAACAGCAGTTAGCAATAATGTTTTAGTCGAGAGCTTTCGACGGGGTTGATACCCTATAGTCAGCTCATAATAGTTGTTTGTGCTTTGCTTGGGAGATTTTTAGGTAATGAATTGGGATTTTTAGAGTTGATCTCTAATCTAGTTTTAATGTCTCTAATTTTATATCTTTACAATTGTTGCTTCTTATTGCCATCGATTGTTATCGATATTTGTATCGATAGCTTGAAGTAAACACGATTTGCTTATGGCATACGTGAAAGTTTTAAAGGTGCTTTCATACTGACGAGCAGACTTATATGGCTATATTTACTCGTCAGCTTATGCTGATCATGAATGTTTTAATGGGCTCTCAGATGCTTTATATTGCTTGATACAACTATCGTATACCTTCTTTAAGCATTTGCGGTAGCTTCATGGCTACATAAAAACAACAGCAGCTTGCTTATCTCGCAGCACTTGCTTTCTTATCAACACTAAAACACACACATAGCCCACACACGCACACACACACACACACGCAAAAACACACATCGCCCGCATATCTGTTTACAATGGCGCAAAAAGCAGATGAAGGATGCAGGCTTAAGGATGATGGAGGTGTGGCTGATGTCTGCTCGATTGTGGAAAAGTGCTGCCAAGCTTAATGGTGGCCAACGTAGAAGGACTTTGATAAATACACACGCACACACATGTATGGTGTAGGTGTAGAAGCACAGCTAAAGCAGCCAAAGTTGCCGACCTTAATGGTAAGCAACGTGCTGCATACGCCACATGCCACATGCCACATATGTATATTTATGTGTATATCTGTACATACGGTGTATCGGTTACGAGTTACGTTGCATGCCTCAAGTCGTTGCTGCGTTAAGCTGCGAACATCAATATTCAGGAAACTGACAGCCGCACACACACACACACACAAACACACACACCCATACAAACACAGAGACATTAAAACCACAGCACGCTCGCTTTGAGGGGTTTCTTGTTCTTGCTTCTACTTTGTGTTTGCCATATGCAAAATAGTTGCATATAAAAAGTGTTGAAAGACATGTTGATGCCACTGGCATTGACTGTGCGCCCTGTTGTTGTTGTCAGTTCGTGTCTCTGTCAGTCAGTCACCATCATCGTCATCATCATGATCAACATCATTATCCTCCTCATCCTCATCTTTTACAGCCGGAACAGAACTTGACTTGTAGTCGCTGTACAATGTTTCTCTCCCTAGCCGACGCAGCGGAAAGGGAAGTGCAGTTGAGTCTCTCTATAAACACCACCACCCGCACCCCTAATCCTCTACCCCTAACCTCTAACAACCCCTACCCTTCTTTAACTCCTCGTCTAATGCGGCTTTAAATTTGCGCAAAATTGCGTTGCACACTTCATGACGGCTGTTTTGCCTCATTAGCGTTGCAAATGCCTCAAAAAGAGGCTGAAGGAGGGGGAAGGGATTGACAAGGAGAGGAGAAGGCAACCCTCCTCCCCCTAAAAAGAAGATGCGTACAAAAAGCAAATAATAATTGCGACAATTTGCCAAAATATAAATCGAGGCAAATTTCTTGTATCGCTCTACTCTGGAAAACTTGTCAACCCACATTGCTAGCAATATATGTTTTCCGGCTACAAGGGATGGGGGGAATGCTACAAGGGGAGGCAGGGTTAACAGGGGTAAGGCTCTAAATGGGGGGCAAATGCGAGGCGGCAATTTTCTTAGATTTGGCAATGAGGCGAAATTGTAACGAGGCCTACAGCTAAGCACTTATTCTCTGTCTCTGTGAGTGTGTGTGGGTATGTGTGTGTGAGTGTGTGTGTGTAGTTATTTCCTTAACTGGCAACGCACTCGAATTTCCCTTGTCGACGTCAAACCAAGTTTGTTTTCGCACTGCACAGTGGGCCAAAAAGCTACTTTTGCTAATCAATTGAAAAGTTTCATATTATTGGAAATGTTAGCCCGAATTTATTAAGCAACAAGCTGTCAAATCGGCGACTCAAATTCAAAAGTGTAACTGGAATTTAATATATATAAATCGAAAACCGAGAAATAAGTGGAACCAGTTCATAATCTTAGCCGGAACTTTCAGGGTTCAAATGTCAGCATTAAAATGTGGCTTGACAACCTAATTTTTGATAATTATCTAATTTAAATTTAAAAAATTAGATTAATTCAACTCGCAATTGAATTGCGTGCGAGCAAACCTTAAGTATTGGTAATCTTAATTGAAGACTAGAAATATCTGTGGCTCATTCGTATTATTTTTGGACTTTATTTTGATTATTTTGAATGTGTTTGCTGTCAAATGTGCTCAAGGCTTAAAGCTTCTGTCAAGCATCTTTTTATATGGCTTAAATTACTTGTTAGCTTTTGAGTGACGAGCGACGGTTTTTTAACCAAAGTGGATTCATTAATTTTCCACTCTTTTTATTTCTGCTATTTCCTAATATTATCTTTTATCTTTGAGCCTCCTTATGTGCACAAAAGTCGCATTTCTTTCTACGATGCGCCGCAAAAGGCATTCGAAGCTGAAATGCCACAACACAACACACACACACACACACACAACACACTCAGAGAGACATTCGTGTGTGCATGCAAAAGGGGCGTCAAAGTTATTTAAACGCCAACGAATCTCTGCCGCACACATCTCAATGAGGCAGCTGCTGCTGTGGCACGAAAAGGAGGCAGCTTCTTATGTTCATTTTATTTTTCGGTTTCGTTGCTGTTTGCTTTTTATTTTTCGCACATTTGCCAAGGACTTTCACTAAGCCGCTTAAAACGTGCCTCAAAGTGCGTACCACAAGCAAAAAGCTTGCGTGTCACTTTGCATTTTGATGTGTGTGTGTGTGCGTGTGTGTGTGTGTGTGTGTTCGAGTGTGTGCCTTATGCAGTTAATGAATTTAGAGCGTTGCTCGCATTTTAAGCACATTTTGTCTATTCATTGTGGCTTTCAAAGCCGGCAACAATTTTATTATGCTCCATGTCTTTGATTATTAACTACTTTAAGTAAATTATGGTTAGTTTTGTGCTTGGATAAGTTGTGGATGGAATATCACTTGAAGAGACCGTTAGACGCTTTAAATGTCTTTGCTGGAGTTGTTGATACTTGACTTGATAGATAAGTCATAGAGAGGCAGGATAAGGAAACTTTGAATCAACTCAAGTCGACTAAGCCATTAATGTATCTTTTAAATTTGGTGACTCGACCACTTGTGTTTAGGTTAAGGAGTGTCCAAGTATTAAGTAAATGAGGTTTAAAGAAACTTGATATTAGGTCAAGTATACAAAATCATCATTTTGATGTAAGAAAGGCAAAAGGAAGCTTGCGATTAAGTAGAAGTCTACAAAACTATTGAATATTTATTAAGGGATATATGGGATTTCTAAATTTTTGGGTGCGTGTTGGTTTTGGTTATGAAATGTCCAAGTTTCAAGACTTTAACGGCTATATTATTTTTCTCTAACATTGTAGCTGCTTTTCTGTCATGCAGCAGCCGATAACCAGATTTAATTCTATCGAAATCAAATCTGTTCGTTTTTTTTTTTTGTTTGGGAATGATAAGTCGAAAAATCAAAATCAGAGGTGCATTGATTTGTTCGCCTGAGCAGACAGCAGACGTGCGACGAATTCTCATTCGGGCTCATTTGATGTCCAAATCGTGCCGAGTCATTTGCTAAGCGAAAAATAGAATATAAATCGTAAAAATAACCAAATACAGTTAATACACATAAAATATTTTTTTCATCGTCTGTGGGAAATCCAAGTGAAGGTAAACAATGGACCGCACGTTGAAATGTAAGGGCAACAGCGGCGAACCACCGGCCAAGAAGAAACAGGAGCAACCCCGCGTATTAAGCGGTAAGTTAATCCCGCCTGAATGCCATTTGGACGGCGACAATGACATCGGCCTGTGCTCCACAGGGTCAATCATGAAAACGGAGGAGCTGCGCCCCACCCAGGAGCCAGTGGACCAAGTAGAACATCATCCACTTCCTGATACACCGCTCCGGGGCTCCGGTAGAGGCAAGGATTTTGCTCGGGGGACGGAGGCACACAGAACCTTTTTTTTATTTTTTTTTGTGGCTTACTTTATTTTGGTTTTTATTTTGTACACCACGACTATATGTACATAGAACCGGGTATTTAATAGAAACATATTCTCTCAATTGCGAGAAGTAACCACTGGGTCTACCCAAGAAGTCCAGCAACTATCATCATTACAGCAACGACACCAAATGGTCAGTAGAAGGGACAATGGGAAAAAACTTGGGAGACGGAGGAAAAAAATTTGATATTACATTTTTATTTTTTTTTTGCTGTTGTATTTTTTTGTAACAGTTTTCATTCATTTTAATTATCATATGTACATAGAACTATAATTGTCATATGAGCGCACAATAAAGAGAAACAAGAACATTCAAACTGATATTTATATTAATTGGTTAGCTTAAATATACGATAAATATTGACAAGCTGTTAATCAGAAAGTGTATTGTTTTGTTTCTTGCATCATAAAATTATTTCTAAAAACACGAAAGCCTTTCTAGTCGATGTTAAGTTTGAGTTTGGCTTCAAGCGATAAGCGATTTATGCTCAACCAGCTAAAGCGTATTTGGTGTGTCTGCTTTGCGTACTCAAAGTCAAAACCCATTTGTCATTTAATTTTTTCGTTTTTTTAATTTACACGTAATATGTTTTACTGCCTACCCGCTCTACGTTGTCCGCTCTCCGCTCAGGCGCTTAAGTTATGGTCCTTTCAAGCAAATGAAGTTAATTTTATGGGGCAATTATGAATGCCACTTTAATGGCCGCCCAATTAAAGCACACGAAACACACTTGAAAACTGAATTTCATTTTACGCAAATTTATAACACATATTTTTCAACGTCTGTCATTAGCAACACCATTCTCGACACCCAACCAAGCCCATCTCTCCCGTCACCCGTCTGGCCCACAAGTCCACTTCCGCCACCCACGTTGTCCGAGCTGGCAATTGTATTGTTTAGCCTTTGATTCATTGGATTCATTGGATTCATTGGATTCACTGGATTCACTGGATTCATTCACTGAGCGTCTAAAGTGTATTTTAATTTGATTTCATTGTTCGCTGTCATTTCAAATGCCACTTGCTGGGCGCCCAAATGAATATGAATTGAATTCGACCCCCTCCCCGCCAAATTGTAACTGTGAATGGCAATCAGGAGCCAGCTACTTGGATTGTTGTTTGCCTGTGTGTGTGTGTGTGTGTGTTTTTGGGTGAATATTTGAATACCCTGTATTTGCTTAAAGTGTGTAGAACTTGTTGTTTCCTAGTTGAACAAAACTTTGACTGCTCTCAATAAGCTAATGTTTATTTTATTTCTATAATTACAGAGCATCTCCTAGTCGGTCATGCTCAACTAAGCACTATGGTGCTGAATCTGTATTTTTTTTTTTTGGGCGCGCGTCCATTCATGACATTTATTCGATTAGCGTTTGATGGGTGTGGCATAATGTGACGTCTGCCCCTTTCTGCACCTCTCTTGCCCTTCTGCTCACTCATTGACATGGTATTTTAATTAGTTTTCAAATAGAGAGAGGCAGAGAGAGAGAGAGAGAGAGTCGTCCGAACTGTGCGGGCTAATTAATATGACAGGCGCAGGCAGCGTAAAATGCAAATTTTAATTTCATTCGAAATGCTTCAGAATTGATGTCCCATTTCCTCTCTTTCTCTCTGCTGTTGTTTTGCAAATCAGGATTTTGCGATTGATTTCATTGTGATGGATAAATAATGCTAATGGATCTAACTGCAAAATGAACCACAAAAAGGTGAATTGGCTTTTTCCTCTTCATAAATTGAAATCAAAAAAAAAAAAAAATGAAAAGAGTGATATCAAATTGAATTTTCCTGTTGCTTGTGTTTGCCGTTGTGCAATTAATACGTGCACAGGTTTAATGTGCATACCCTGTTAAATGGTTACAGCTGAAAGGGTTGCTGTAAGAAGAGAAAAGAAATGCCATATGTGCGCAAAGATATACGCTTAGGTTTCCCAGTCTCACTCGATATATTTAATAGACAATTTTAATATTTGATAAACAATTTCAGCTGTCTACAGGATATCTCTCAGTCAACACCAATCGATATTACATAATATCACTTTGCTACGCAAATATTCGAAACAAAATTGTATCTTAAACGTGCATAAATTTGAGTGTAGTTCACATATCAAATATTACGTATACGTACGCTTTGATATGATTTGAGTTATTTATTGATGTTGATGATGAGCCTGCAATGTATTTTTGTGTAAATATTGAAATTGTGCATGGCAAATTGCCAAAATGCAGAGCTGAGAATTTTATTGATGTGTGCCGTTGGAGTGAATACAAAATTTAATTTCCAATCGTTATCTAAAATTATTCGTATTTATGCACACAAATAAAAGAGATGAAATGCTGGCAGTGCTCTGACTGCCCCCAAGTCATTAATTTCATTCTTCAATTGGGGCAGTGAAATTATATTTAAAATTCAGGTCTGTTTTTGTATCATGATTTGACCTCTAGAAAACGGAATGGTCATTTGGGGAATGTTAAATACTCTTGTAGAATGAAATTGCCAGGAATCATTAGAATCCATGCGAAACTGTTATTGCCGAGAGAAGAAGTTCAAATCAAAGTTTCCGAATTATCTCTATTATCTAACCATTTCAGAACTCGAAAGAGTTAATAGAAGTGATTAAGAAAAGGTTTAGATGTAAGAAAGAAAGGGTAGTTATAGAGCAGAGTGAACATAGCATAATAAAAATGACCTAACGTAATAGCAATATCAATTTTGGTGGCAGCTTCCGTAGCAGCTATGCGTATCAAAAGAGCAAAACAAATATGCGATTAGCATAGCCATAAGCTAGACAATTGCTATTGCTACAAGAGCTGCTGAAGAGCGCATAAAGAGCAAAAAGTAAGAATTTCTTTCATTATGGCGCTGTCTGCTCTGACACAAAGTGAATGGACCCTTGCCAGGGTATACAAATGTCCTGAAAATAAAAGATGTCGCTGTCAAGATTGCGCTCTTCTCATCGTCGTCGTCATCTGCGATTTCCAAGACATGCCTATGCCTGCTATATACATGTATATATATATATATATATGTAAATAAATATATACATCAAGGAATATGTGCGTTGAACGCTTGAATTACTTTTGCCTTTGTTAAAAGCAAACACAAAGCCTAAATATGTATAGGGGTAGGTGCAGTTAAGGGTTGGGGTTGGTGTTCGGTTGTTCTTATGCTGGGATTTGCGAGCTCAGGGATACGCGTGTGTGTTAACAAAATGCCTCATATATATACATATATATATATATATATATATAGGGGCAGATCAAGAGAGGCAACATATTTGCACAACATTTGTCACATCCTGCAGTTTGTGTCTGTCAGCCTGGCAAGCATCAAGATTTAGTTCTGGAGTTGTGTTCTCGCTTTTCTTTTTGTTTTGTTTTTAAACTGAAAATTGGTTTTGCCTTAGTAATTTGTTTTCTATGGAAATTTCTATTTTTTTTTTTTTTTTAATTTAGCAATTTAATTTAATATTGATCAGCCTACTGAAAGGTTATAAAATATTGTTTTGAAGATTGAATACATAATAACGGGGAATTTAAATTAATAAAATAAACAAATAATTGGTTTTAACATATTACAATATTACGTAACATCGAATATAACATTAAATATAACATTTATTGCACATTAACGAAAAATATTAACGCCCAACAGTCCAGAGGTCGCTGGTGTGGAGGCGCTTTAAGCGTCTGCGGGTTGTATTCGACCCTAGTGAGCAGGCCAATGCGTTAACATGGTTATGTAACCGGTCATTGTAACGACTTGTATGTCGGTTTATTTGGCTAAAGACTGTCGGTACACAGAAGTCGTTGTGCAGCGTCATATTGCGCACATAGGGTGGAGCACCAGGTCGAAACTTCAAAATGCCATAACTTCGTCAAGACTCAACTTATCTTCAAAAGAGAAGGCTTTTTGATCATAGTTTTGCCCCTAAATCAATCGTACATTTAAAGTTGAAAACGAAATTTGAGGTCGGAAGACAAGTAAAAATTATAGCCCGAAAATCGATATATCGGTCTATGGGCATAGGTCGAAACTTCAAAATGCCATAACTTCGTCAAAACTCAACGTATCTTCAAAAGCGAAGGCTTTTTGATCAGAGTTTTGCCCCTAAATCAATCGTACATTTAAAGTTGAAAACGAAATTTGAGGTCGGAAGACAAGTAAAAATCATATCCCGAAAATCGATATATCGGTCTATGGGCATAGGTCGAAACTTCAAAATGCCATAACTTCGTCAAAACTCAACGTATCTTCAAAAGCGAAGGCATTTTGATCATAGTTTTGCCCCTAAATCAATCGTACATTTAAAGTTGAAAATGAAATTTGAGGTCGGAAGACAAGTAAAAATTATAGCCCGAAAATCGATATATCGGTCTATGGGCATAGGTCGAAACTTCAAAATGCCATAACTTCGTCAAAACTCAACGTATCTTCAAAAGCGAAGGCTTTTTGATCATAGTTTTGCCCCTAAATCAATCGTACATTTAAAGTTGAAAATGAAATTTGAGGTCGGAAGACAAGTAAAAATTATAGCCCGAAAATCGATATATCGGTCTATGGGCATAGGTCGAAACTTCAAAATGCCATAACTTCGTCAAAACTCAACGTATCTTCAAAAGCGAAGGCTTTTTGATCATAGTTTTGCCCCTAAATCAATCGTACATTTAAAGTTGAAAATGAAATTTGAGGTCGGAAGACAAGTAAAAATTATAGCCCGAAAATCGATATATCGGTCTATGGGCATAGGTCGAAACTTCAAAATGCCATAACTTCGTCAAAACTCAACGTATCTTCAAAAGCGAAGGCTTTTTGATCATAGTTTTGCCCCTAAATCAATCGTACATTTAAAGTTGAAAATGAAATTTGAGGTCGGAAGACAAGTAAAAATTATATCCCGAAAATCGATCTATCGGTGTATGGGCATAGGTCGAAACTTCAAAATGCCATAACTTCGTCAAAACTCAGCTGATTTTAAAAAGCGAAGGCTTTTTGATCATAGTTTTGCCCCTAAATCAATCGTACATTTAAAGTTGAAAATTAAATTTGAGGTCGGAAGACAAGTAAAAATTATAGCCTGAAAATCGATATATCGGTCTATGGGCATAGGTCGAAACTTCAAAATGCCATAACTTCGTCAAAACTCAGCTGATTTTAAAAAGCGAAGGCTTTTTGATCATAGTTTTGCCCCTAAATCAATCGTACATTTAAAGTTGAAAATGAAATTTGAGGTCGGAAGACAAGTAAAACTTATATCCCGAAAATCGATATATCGGTCTATGGGCATAGGTCGAAACTTCAAAATGCCATAACTTCGTCAAAACTCAACGTATCTTCAAAAGCGAAGGCTTTTTGATCATAGTTTTGCCCCTAAATCAATCGTACATTTAAAGTTGAAAATGAAATTTGAGGTCGGAAGACAAGTAAAAATTATATCCCGAAAATCGATATATCGGTCTATGGGCATAGGTCGAAACTTCAAAATGCCATAACTTCGTCAAAACTCAGCTGATTTAAAAAAGCGAAGGCTTTTTGATCATAGTTTTGCCCCTAAATCAATCGTACATTTAAAGCTGAAAATGAAATTTGAGGTCGGAAGACAAGTAAAAATTATAGCCCGAAAATCGATATATCGGTGTATGGGCATAGGTCGAAACTTCAAAATGCCATAACTTCGTCAAAACTCAACGTATCTTCAAAAGCGAAGGCTTTTTGATCATAGTTTTGCCCCTAAATCAATCGTACATTTAAAGTTGAAAACGAAATTTGAGGTCGGAAGACAAGTAAAAATTATAGCCCGAAAATCGATATATCGGTGTATGGGCATAGGTCGAAACTTCAAAATGCCATAACTTCGTCAAAACTCAACGTATCTCCAAAAGCGAAGGCTTTTTGATCATAGTTTTGCCCCTAAATCAATCGTACATTTAAAGTTGAAAATGAAATTTGAGGTCGGAAGACAAGTAAAAATTATAGCCCGAAAATCGATATATCGGTGTATGGGCATATGTAGGTCGAAACTTCAAAATGCCATAGCTTCGTCAAAACTCACATATATACATATATATATATATATATATATATATTTATATATAGGGGCAGATCAAGAGAGGCAACATATTTGCACAACATTTGTCACATCCTGCAGTTTGTGTCTGTCAGCCTGGCAAGCATCAAGATTTAGTTCTGGAGTTGTGTTCTCGCTTTTCTTTTTGTTTTTTTTTTTTAAACTGAAAATTGGTTTTGCCTTAGTAATTTGTTTTCTATGGAAATTTCTAAACAAGCAAATGAAAAACGTAAAAATAAATTAAATGTTTGCTATTATTTGGAGCCGCTTAATCGTCAGTGAAAGGCAAAGTTGTGAGCTGAATAATGCAATTACCATCGAAATGAGATGAATTTGTTGTTGTTGAATGTTCAATTGCCCCCAAAGCAACATTCCTTCCCCAAAATAGGGAAATACAAATCTTGAGCTAGTCACTTTTTCTGTTTTTGAATCGCAGCATCAAGTGTCTTGCCACTGCCGCCACCCCCTGCTGCTGATACTCCTTGGCAAGTGGCACTCAACTTGTGCTTAACTCACAATCGAGGCAGCAAGAAGTGGCTTCGTCGTGCCACCGCTACCCATGCTCCCTGTTGCCTGTTCCATGTTGCAACAAATCGAAATAGAAATTGAGAGAAAAATAAAATTACAGAAAATAAAATCAAATTTCAAGTGCTTTACGAAAGGCGCTGCAAAGAGGCGTGGCAGGAAAACTGAAGAGCTATTTGCATAATGCGGCTGCTGCATGAATAAACCATTTCTGTCGATGGCTGCGGCACATGCCATCACCTCACCACCCTGCCCCCTCCCTCTCACATGCCACCCACATGGCTGGCAAAAGCATTTAAATCATATCCAAATGAACTGCTGGGAAACAGACAGCGCCAGTTTAGTTTTAGGCGGGAATCGAGGAATGTGGCGGCGATAAAGCGTCGCATACGCTTCATTGAACAACCTGTAGTAGCGACATAAAAATATACTACTCATTTATATATATATCTTTATATACATGGGTTATTTCATTTCTCGGGAACAGCAGAATTTATGTGGCTTTAAGGCGACCCTGCGGCAAACGACTGCTGCACAGCTGCACAAAAGCAACTGTTCTAGGTAAATATGCTCGCAAAAGTATGCTATAATAAATGTGAGTTACTTTTGGTGAGAGAGGGTGACTAGAAGATACCCTTTAAATGACCGTAAATAAAGGAAGATGCTTGCTTGTTTGTAGAGTCTATAAAATATACTCAAAACAAAGAGTTATCAAAACGATATCTATATATAACTTATCAGATTTGGGTCACCTAAGCTATGCAATTCTTATTAAAATATCTGTTTCAAACTAGGGCTTCAAATTGATACGAATTTAGTTTTCGATTTTGATTCTGATGCGGTCTTTTGGAGCCAAGCAATATCAGTTCCGGTATTGGGATCTTTATGTTTTGATGCCAAACTCGATTTGAGCTTAAGCTGGTAAAAATGCCATTTAGTTTCTGGCGTAACTTTATTATAAATATTCTGACTTAAACAATCAACTTGCGAAATATAAGCAGGACGTCAGATCTAAACGTATGCCGGTTTCGGCCCTTAATTTAAAAAAGTTAATGTTTCTACTTTGGTTTAAAATTGGTTACTGTGGTCCTTTCCATTATGTTGTCATTTGGACCCATCTAATATCGGTTACTGTGACTGATTCTTGATTGATATTGAATTTCTTCGTTATTGAATGTCAAGCCTGACAGCCTGGCCCAAGGAAAAGGTATGTAATCTCTGTCAGACAGACACTCAAAACCGGATCGACTCGTTTCTGCGTCCAGATTAAGAATATGCACATATAGTTTCTGGCTTGGGCAAATGTCTCTCGCTTATCACAAATAAAACTTTATGACACAAGGGCATAAAAAGTCACGAAGAC
The DNA here is from genome assembly GCA_035044105.1 of Drosophila nr. perissopoda 5 BK-2023a. Lineage (NCBI taxonomy): Eukaryota > Metazoa > Arthropoda > Insecta > Diptera > Drosophilidae > Drosophila > Drosophila nr. perissopoda 5 BK-2023a. The sequence goes on from JAWNMK010000124.1 coordinate 10,254,368, forward strand.
GAAGGGGGAGTGGCTGGTCTCCTTTTGAATATCAAATGCCATTGACAGGCGGCCGGCCGTCCACATAAAACTATTTGCAGGATGCGACATGTCCTGCGGCAGCTGTAAACGGAAGGTGCAAGAAGGCGAACCAGAAGTAGAAGCAAAGAAGAAGTGCCACAAACTCATAAGCCAGAACCCAGACCAAATATGAAATAAATCACTGGGCGGGTTATTGACACGTAAGCAAATATTTGCGCCCAACACACACACGCAGACGGAACGAGGTGAAGGCGGGGGGTCTAGTGGAGTGTGTAGTAGTGCCAGCTTGAAGTTAACTCACCCGCAGCCACCCACCACAACCCCCCCTTTGGGCGACATGCAAAGCAGCGCGAAAAACTCTTAAAAACTTTTCAGCAGGCTGCCAAACACGCTGCGACCTGCGCAACCTCAAAGGTCCCCTGTGTACCACAATAACACACACTCACACACACACACACCTAGCACTCCCTCTCTATGCGCCCCCCTAGTTCCCTGCCACGTCTACAGCAAAGTCCACTTAATCCAAATTCTGTAAAAATTGTTGGACGGAGGATGGCAGCTGCTTCAGTGTTAGTTCAACCTTTGCCAAGTTGATGTTGAAGACGATGATGACGACGATGGGGCAATGTCACTGATATATGTGCGTGATATGTATGTGTGTGAGGGTGTGTATCTGTCTGATGTGTATGCCGCCCTGTCATCAATTTCGCCTTGAATTTGTTTACCCTTTCAGCAGAAGGCTCTGTCAAATGTGCGACGACTTTGACTTTGTTAAGTAGACACGGGCTGTGACGCAATTTGGGGGAGGCGACTGCTTTATTGTTGCCTAATGTACAGTGAACAATTTGTGGCACATGCGTGCAACATTACAACTACAACAACAACAACCATAAATAGAAGAAGAAGCGGCGCAGTATCAACAATGTGCTAAACTTGCTGCTTATCTGCGGCTAATTATGGGCGAATTTGAAAAGGTAGCCGAATATAATGAGGCAAAATACGAGAAGTAAATGGGAACTGATGGTAATTAGAGTTTAATTATGGCGTTGCCGGAGAAATAATCATAAAATATTGAAACATTATTTATGCAAACTATCAGCAAATTGTATGGCGAAAACTAAGCTAATGATATTCAAATATTATTTATGCAAACTATCAGAAAATTGCATGAGGAAAACTAAGCTAAAACATTATTTTAGCGGGTTTTTAAGTTGAAAGCAAATATATACTCCGAAATTTAAATGTTTTTACGAATTGGCTATTCAAGTTGTTAAGTTTTTTTTAAAAATTACTTTCATAAAAGTGCTGAATAAAAATATGCTCACAAGTATTTTGTAGTTTTCAAGATTTCCAACTCAAGTTGTTAGATTTTATTAAAAATTGCAGTTATTGATTGCCTGTTTGCTCAATATCTTTATCAATCCATTAGCTGCTCTGCTGCAGGGAAAATGCCTGATAAAAGCTGCTTGCGAATTTGATTTGTGGAGATTTCTGCTTGCAGCTGATACTTTCTAACAAGGGTTAACCAGTTTGTGCTTGTCAGCTTACGTTGAGAGTTAGACATGCATCAATTTTCTAGCCATATCATTGGCATTGGCTGGCTGACTGTCTGGCTGCCTGACTGGCTGGTTGGCATTGCAGCTTGCAACATGATTCGCATCTTATCATGCTCATATTCACTTCACTTGGCTTCAGCTGCACGCATCCTTCAGCTGCATTCCATTTGGATTTGGATTTGGATTTTGAGTGTGCTATGCTGAGTTAAGTGATTGCTGAAATCTATTTGCATAATTTCTACAGATTTTTCAATGGTTTTCCGAGTTGCTGCTGCTGCTGCTCCTTCTGACGTGCTTCTGCATAATGTGCAGAGTTATTCCTTGCAATTTGCACCACAATCTGCCTCTCTGCCTCTCTCTACTTCTTCACCTGCCACATGTGCTGCTGCACATGCCAGTTAAGCGTCCACAATTTTCTTTTTCAGTTTTATCTTTTTACTTTTTACTTTTTTCGTGTGCTTCAATTTTACGGTTTTGCATATGCGAATACTTTATGCAGATTTATGTCAACTTCTCTGCTATGTGTGTCCAGACAGGTAACGCCCACTTGCATTTATTGAATTAGAGCGTGTGTGTGTGCATGTGTCAGTGTGTGTACAGCAAGTGTTGTAAAATGTGCTGTAAAATGTGTTGTAAGTTTTTGGCATCAGCTTGAACAGACAGAGCACGCTCAACAACAACAACAACAACAACAGCAACAACAACGAAACAGCTGAACTAACAACGCACAACGACAACTTGTTTTGCCCTACTCACCAACTCGGGGGATAAATATATCCCGTTCCCCAACACCCTCCCCCCATCCGCCGCCCCTTCCCCTCGCGCTCTCTCTAACTGTCTACCTTCCGCTTAGACTGTCGTCGCTTGTCGCTTTGAGCCTGTTTCCTGTCGCGCCTGTGCCAAAACCTACGTGGCTCTCTCCTCGCCTCCCGAGACTCTTGGGACGACTCCCATTTTTGTATTTTCTGCTTCTTTTACGTTTTCTTTTTTGAAATGAAAAGAAAACTTATCTTCAACTTTATGATGATTTCAAAAGCAACAACAACAACGTGAGGAGTAAGACACCAACTACAGGAATGGGAATGGGATTGTGAATGTTTTCCTTCTTCACTTGTCGCACTTCTGATATGCTTTTATCAAAATGAGAGGAGCCATGACCGGGTTTAGTTAGAGACTCGTTAGTTGGTCTCTTTTTGTTCGACAATTGTATAAACTTATATATAGTTAGCATATATAGTTAACAGCTATGTCTAAACAGTTATTAAACTGAAAGCACAAGAGAGTCTGGTTAACAAAGAGAGTCACAGCTTAACATAGTTTCATAGTCACAGTTTAGATCACAATTTTAAAATTCACTTCTTAGCTTATATTTATGCCAGGAACAGAGTATTTCACAGTCGTTAGCTTTCAACCTTAACTTGGTTTTTCCTCTTGACTCGTATTTGTGTTTTTGTTCGCGCTACTTTTTCATTTCCTTTGTGTCGCTTGCCCCCACGCCACCCTGCCCCTCTTTGGCCTTATCTGTGCTGGCTGCTACTTTGCGACATGTTTGCCAAGTCAGCTGAAGCCACCCTGAAGTAGGACAACACTTAATTTTGTGTAAGTACTCACTCAGCTCATTAAGCGAGGGACCAACTGCAGGGAAATTAAATTCCCAACGAAAAATGGCAAACAGGAAATGCTCAAATGTTGCCAGTTGGTGCAGCGAGTGTGAAAGCCGAATGCCAAAATGTGAATCCGTTTAGTTGTGGCCCAAAGTGGAGCCATCAATCAGCAGCAGCAGTAGCAGCAGCAGCAGTAGCAGTAGCTTGGAAAATGGAAGTGCTACAGAAACTACACTTGAAAATAAATACGTCTAACTTTGAGTGAAGTTTTGCTAAAAGTAAATGTTTCAAGTATAAGTTGACTTTTTATTTAAGTAGCTCAAAGTAAACTAAAAATGGTCTTTTCCAGTTCAGTTATTTGCTGGTGCATTTTTTTTGCAGTGTAGAAAGTATTTCCCCAAATGGACGCACGCACGCATGATGCTCTTTACCCCTTAACACCCTATTCCTAAGGATTTTATGTGCTCGCCTTCGACCCCTTAACCCCAAGTTCCCACGGGTTATTTTTTTTCTTTCCGAATATTCTCGACTATAATTCAGTTTGTCGCTTGTGGCTAGTGCGGCCAAATGCAGTGTTGCGGCTTGAGTTATTGCAGCCAAATGCCAACTCCTGCTTCTAAGCCGAGTCTTCTCCTCAAATATTCAACACTCGAATTCTGCGGTCAGCTCAAAATGCGCACAGCTGAACAACCATGAACCCAAGCAGAGTTAAACAACTACAACTTTTGACCCTTATTTTGTTTTGTTGTGCTATCTGCGCTATAAGCCCCAAGTGATTATCAGTTATCTGACTAGACATTATAGCTTTTGCTTATTCTAACTTTATCTATTTGTGCGCTAGGGCTTAACAAAATTGTAATGCTTTTCCGCACTCTTTTCTCCCCAAACCAGAAACCACTTTAAATAATTACAATGCACAAACAACAAAAATTATGCAAGTAGATCAGCAACAAAACATATTACACTTAAATTAGGGACAGAAAAAGACCCTTGAAAAGCTAAGTTTAGCACACCGAAGCTGACATACACTTCAAGCTGGAAACTTTTATGACTTTTGGGAAATTTAAATAAATACATATTTAAAATGAGTTTGAAATACATGTATATACTTAAGAATGTCTTCTTCAGAACGTTACATTCTTAAGCACGAAACAGAAATACTTTTTGTTAGGGTATGCATAAATAATGGCGGAAAAAATAAATGTTCAGGCCACAGGTCCAGCAAGAGAAGCGCACGATTCACGGTTCGGGGAGCTGCCAAGACAATAATATCTATGTCAGAGCTGCCAACAGCAGCAGCTACAACAACAACAACAACAGCAGTGGCAACCACAATAGCCGCAACAACAATGTACAGCAGTGCCACGTCCACACACACACACATTGTGGGCAGGCAGCCAGGTAAAACAGCAGGCGGCAGGCAGCAACAACAGAAAAAAAACTTTAATCTCTGTGTTATATTTTTCATAAACTCTACAGCTGGAAAAAGGGGGCGTGTCACACTGCTGGCCACATATTTAATGCTTAGAGTTGTACAAGTACCAAAAGCTGGAGTGCACAACTGGAGCATGTGAAGCACATCCGAGTGGGTTGCGGAGCTTGGTGCTCGGTGCTCGGTGGTCTCTGGTGATTGTGGTGCGACGACGCTGGTGGCTTTCAAGAGCCAAAACAGGTCAGCTTGCGGCTTGCGGCAACAATGGTTTAATAAGGCCAAAAGGTGCACTTTGTCGCTCAGATAATCCCAGAGAGAATTGTTGAGGGCACAGGGAGAGGAACAGCAGCTGAAGTTGGAGTAGCAAATTAAATGAGAGGATTAGGCAAATCGAAGCAATTGCAATTGACAGGCCTGTCCAGGGGGCGTGGCTTATAGTTTCCCCCAACTTAATGCCGAAAGATAGAAATTGGGGCGAAGCTACACTCAAAAAAATACTATTGAAATAAACTGTCTTGGCTTGAACTTTTTCTTACTCTTCAACTTGCTTAAACTCAAAGTTTTACTTGTCTAAAAAACGGATGAATATTATCTAAATTATTTTGTTTAATTTAATTATTTCTTCAAGGCAGAAAAACTTTAAAAAATATGAATTTTTGTAAAAGTGCACTTTTTATTTTATAAATTATTCATTATTTCGGAACAATTTAAAATTTATGTAGATGTTTTGACTGGTTGTGTATACTTTTTTCCGTCTGTAGCCTCCTTCCCCTTGACTGCCTGCTGTTGTGCCATTGTCTTTGTGCCTGTAGGAGTGTCTTTTGTCTGCTTGCATCTTCAACATGTGTGAATGCCAGGACGAAGACAATGCAACTGCTGCAGCCGCTGCTGCTGCAACTTGAGCTCCAGGGATAACTTTGTGGTGTGGCAAACTGACGTCGACTTCGCCGTTGCATGAAAAATGGCACTTGATAACGCGTTAAAGGGCGAAACCTTAAAGGAGGAGGCATGGATGCAGTGGCAGAGAGGGGGGAGTAGCTGCTGGAGTCAGGATCCTGCCAAGCAGGAAGTGTGAACCAGCAGTTGCAACGCTGGATAAGCAACTGTGATGATGAGTTTGGTTTTTGCCCCGCGGGGTGCCATTTGTCAATGGCCTACCTCTGCTCCTGCCACTGCCCCTGATCCTACCACTCAGCCCACACCACCCCCACTTCGCAGCTGGCTCCTTTTTTCCCGTTGAGCAAATAGCAAAAGGCGCGTGTCGAGGGTTTTTAGCATTGTGCGCGGATCTCGTCTGCCAGCTTATGAATGTAAGTAAGTGGCTCTTGGTTAGTTCGTTTGCGTTGCAGTTGCCACTTCCGCGTCACGAAGGAGCTGCCCCTGTCCCTAACCACTGCCACAGTCGCTGCCTCGTTGTGCAGTTGTCAGTGTTGGTGTCCACTGTCGTGTCCTAATTTGGACACGTTTCGCTCCCAATCGGCACAGCGTGCAAAACAAACAAACAGCTGTCACTTCTGGGATTGGGCTCAGAACGGGGTTTGGGGACCTGGGGGAGGAGCCTAGTCAAACAAATAGTGATTGCGGTCATTACGGTTGCTGAATGCAATCGTGTTGATTTAAGGGAGGCGGCTTTATCCAGTTGAATGTACCAGAAATATGGACAGGCATCAAGCAGGAATAGCATGAAACAAATGGAATGCAAATACTGATGAACAGAATATTTGCAGATACAATACGGAAGATGAGATATATATATAGAGGGAAGAAGGGAAATGATAGAGATGCGAAAGGGGAGAAGAGATATAGATACAGATGGGCAGATATAGTACAGAATCACCGATACAGATACAGATATATGTGAACAGATAAGGAGGTAATCAGAGGAGTAGACACAGAGGAAAGATAGGATATAGATTCAGAAGTAAAGTTATTGAGGAAGATGAATATATAAATATATATATATGAACAGATACAGATGCATGTTCAGATGTTAACATACCGAAGGAAAAAGATATATTTATTTACATATATATATTTACGGAAATTCAGAACTTTTACAATCACAGGATGACAGATGTCATCAGCAGCTTGCTGATATGCAGATTAACAACGAAAAATGATGCCTTTGAATATGGCAAATCATCCCAAATTTAAGTTTAGCAGATTTGGTAGCAAGTTTCAAAAGTAGCCATTTATATTAATGTGACTTTGGAACAGCTCCATCAAGAATCGTTAAATTCCAATTTAGCTAGATGCTCAACATGCTCGCCCCGTAAATGTCCAACCCCTTTGCGGTTGCCAATGTTGACCACACACAAACACCCGCAAATTGCTTTGCTGTCAAAGTGTATATTAAACTGCTTGTGTGTGTGTGTGTGTGTGTGTGTGTTGTAGTTGCAGCCATGATAAGGTAGAATATGTTCTGATTAAAGTGTCAATTCAATTGGTAACTTTTAAGGTCATCGCGTGCACTGCAACTGAATTCAGTGTGATTTCTCAATCAAAGCACTCGTTGTCGTTTCCGTTGTCGTTTGCTGCTGAAGTGTCCTGGCTGGTGTCCTCGTTGACGTCCTGGCTGTTGTTTCTGGCGTGACTGCACTGCCAATCATCGTAAATCAGCGTTAAATTAGCTCATCGATGACGCTGGCGCCAAAGAAAAAAACATTTTCCTATTTTTCTATTCCATTTTCTTTGGTTTTTTAACCAAAGCAGAAAAAAGATGCAGTTCAGCATTGTGATTCCTTGGCTAGCTAGCATATCCTGGCTGCTGCTCTTACTACTTTCCTCGTTTTTGCTTGCTGCGCACGTTACAAATTAACTTAATGTTAAATTCTAGCTAAAGGAGCGGTGGTAGGGGCTCCGAGGGGTTGCGGGGGTGCGTTGAGTACTTGTGCGGGTTGCCTGGCAAGAGTTTTGCTTGCCTCGCTTCCTGTGCCAGTAGCTCGACAAAAGTGTCCTTAAGTGTTGCTAATGCTGCTACACAGGAAGTTGCTTACGAGACACGAACTAAAACACACAGACACACACACAATCACACACTCCTACACACACCCACACACACATAGCTGTGTGCACAGATCTAGATAGCTGTGCTAATGGGCTTGGCATTGCACTTTTCCAGCCAGCCACTTGGCAACGTTTTTAATAAAATGGAAATGTTTCTTACCATTCCACACAACTTTAAACTTCAACTTCAACTTGAAACTGGGGGACTCTTCATTTGCAATATGTGTGTGTATGTGCGTCTGTGCGTCTGTGTCTGAGTGTATAAATAGATAAGTGGCCACATCAAAATATTGCAAAACACAGAAGAACATCAACAAGCAATTCAAGTCAAGTGCCAAGTGTCTCTTCACTCAAAGCCAAAATACAAACAGCAGATGAAACAAATTTATTTCTGCAGTTTGCTTTGACAAATTTAATATTATAAATATTATAAAAAGGAGGTTTTATAAGTCTATGTTAGTTTCGAAGAGTGTATGCCCAGTCTTGTCGAGTTTCGCCAGGACAAACAAATTTAATATAATTATCAAAAAGTGGTTTTAAGAGCGCCTTTGGCATTTTTTTCTAAAGCACATGTTACATATGTTTTCTCTGAGTGTTTGCAGACCGATTTGTTTAAGTCTTTGGTTTTTTTTTTTGCTGCTTGTTGATGCCACTTCTCCTTCTCCTCCTCTTCCTCTCTCTCTATATGTCTGTTGACATCTCTCAAAACGGATATTATAAATTTGCAATTTGGTATCCTTGGCGCCTGACTTTCGCAGCAATTTATTTTCGCAGCGACTCTAATGAGTTTTTTGCTGCTTGCAGCGAGCGGCGTTTAAAATGAAAATATGTTTGCCATGCCACAGCCACTTGAGCATCTTGCATCCTTTTGCACACATAAACACACACACACAGTGCTGCCACAATGCAATTCGATGCGTTGCGTTGCCGTTTCAAGTGCTTGCTTTTGCTTGCCTCGTCTGTTTTTTTTGTTTTATTTTTTTCGCCTTTTGTTTTTACCTTTACCGTTTCCGATCTGTGGATGGCTGTGGCATGTGGCATGTGTGCCTTAAAGCTGTATGCCTCGAGCTGCTCTACTTTACGACTACTATTATTTTTTTTTCCTCATTTGTTTTTTTTTTTTGCATATGCTGATTGCGGTTTTGCATTTTCCAACTTTTACATTTGCGTTGCAGCCACAGCTGGCGCATTTTGGGTCCGCTTTTGTTCACGCTCGCACTTAACACAAGTCATGTTTCAACATCAATTTCCATGTGGGCGGGCTCAATGCTATTCATGGCTCCTTCGCCGCGTTGATAATGAGCTTCGGTTTTAAGTCAGCAATCATTAAAGTTGCAGCTGCTGCTTAACTTTATTTAATATTCTTAAGAATTGCCATTTTAAATAATCATTATCCACCTTTTTTGTGTGCTGCGTGCTCTTCGTGCAATGAAATTATACTTGCCAACAGCATTATTGCATTTTCTACGTAATCTAGCCTTAGATCTTAAGTACAGTCTGCACTCGTGTATTATGGTTCCACACATTTGGCCTACTTCAGTTGCCTATCAGCTCTTCTGGTGTTGCAAGGCAAAATTGTGTAAAATTAAATCATGGCATAGTTTTTGCAACACAACAGCTGCTCTCCCAGCCTGAGGAATTACTGTGAAAATGTAAATTGTCAGCGAGGCAAAAAATGTCAACGCAACATGCAACAACAGGCAACGCAAAACATGCGCATGCAACTGGTAGAAGAAGAGGCAGGTGTAGGCTGTGTGGGAGTGGGAGTGGTTGTGGGTGTGGCTGTTGACACAGATTTAACACACACGCCGCAACACACACAAAATGTTAGCCATTAAAAAAAAACAACAAGCGTTGCACACATTTTTGAGCCTGCATTAAAAGTAGGCAGTAGGAAGTCAATTCGAGAGTCTGCTTAGATGTGTGTATGCTTGCGTGTGTGTGGAAAAGTGCAAGCGATTTGGCCCGAATCGATTTTGGATTGGCCATTATGCCATAGCATAGGCATTTGACCCAAATCGATCCGAGTAACTCTCAAGTGAGTTGACTAAACCCATCAAGTCTGTCGAGTCTGCAGAGTCTGCAGTGTCCAGGAGTTGAGTGTAAAGAATCCTGGAAATATCAGGTCGCTAACTTTAGTTAACACCACACTTAGAAAAATGTATTATATAAAATTTGAAACACGGCTTAAGCTAGAAAAAAATCCATCAAGATTTCTGAAGAAATTATGTGAATTAGCAAGTATTTCTGAGCTGAAAAAATAAATCTGATATATCTTTGAGTCGCAGAACTAAATCTGATATTTCATATTTGTCTTAATCAAAAGTTTCCAGAACATTAAAAAATGCATAAAAAAATTAGATATTATTTTGAAAATTGACTAGTAAGAAAAAAATAAGAATTAATATAAGAACTCTTTTTTTTTTGTTATTATATTCTTTTTGTTAATTTTGACGATCGTGGTAAAGTGATACCACCAAACTGCAAACTATACTTTTATTTCGCCAAGTGAATGAAGTGTTCAGCTGCTCATTAAAACCTGTCCTCGAGTTTCTGCTGCTTCCTGCCAAAATGGGAATTGGAAGGGGTAAGGTGGTAAGGGGGTAAGTGGAGTGCGGACAGCGCGACCCCTGGCAAAGAGTTTGTAGCAGTGGCAGCATCAGCGGCAGCATCTGTTTGCCACTCGAGGCGTGTGCTAAAGTTGAATTTTAATTTGAATGTGACCAACTTTACGACTCTGAAATGGGTTCAACAAGCAACTGTTTTCCCCTCTTTAACGCCCACCCCCCACCACACCACTCCCCCACCCTGCTCAGTCTTTAACATATTCCACAATTTTTAAATAAATTTTGGATAGTTTTTTTTGTTGTTGCTGAAAGCAATTTGAATGCAATTTTAACGGATTTCGTTTAACTTATGGAATTTGCACAATTCGATTTTAACGGAGTGGAATTTACTTTAAATAAAGTTTTACAGACATTATTGTTGTTGTTGTTGTATGTGCTGCTGTTGTAGTTGCTGTTGTTGTAGTTGGTGTTGTGTTTGTTATTATTGTTGTAGTGAATGTAGCCATAAATAAAATGTAAATTGCATTTGGCTATAAAATACAATGAGAATCCGAAGAACGTAAAGCAAATAAAACGCACAGCGAACACAACTTGTTTATTTGCTGTTGTTGTTGTTGCTGTTGTTGCACAGCTGCTTCAAAAGGAGTCCAGGATAAAGCTGTAACAACAAAGCAGCTCTAAACTGCCAAAGTAAAGCAGAAAAAGTAGAACAAAAGGCAGCTGTGCGCCTGATTATTACAGACTTATTACAAACGTGCCAAGTAAAAGCAACGCAATACAGCATATATGTGTATATATGTAATATATACATCCTTGTACAAGGATAAGTGGTATATGCATGCGTGTAAGAAGAAGAAGAAGAAGAAGTGAAAGAAAAATTCCAAAGAATTGTTGCCCCATTAGGAGCTTCGTCCGCATTGTTGCAAATACGACAATCGAAATGAAATCCTCACGTAAAAATGAGTACATGCCATAAGAAAGGACATACACAAATACCCAGGACGCACATAAGGAGCGGGATGGAGAGGGAGGGGGAGGGGTGTGGGACATTATTTGCCTACGCTTGTCATATTTCATACACAGCACAACACAACAATTAAATTGAATGTGCGATGTGCGTGGCTGACAGGACTCGGAAGGACTCCGTTGATTTAAGTACAAGCATAATTCCGGGACATTTGTATAAATTTGCAATTGCATTTTATTGAGCAGCAGACTCGTAAAATTTACATAAGCAGCCGTGTCTCTGAATGTGTGAGTGTGTGTGAGTGTTGGAGTATGTGTGTGCGTGTGTTTGTGTGTGTGTGTGTAAGCACTTAAGGAGACAAGCAAACAGTTAGTTAGGCAAACATCGACTCATAAGTTATCCTTAGCCTTAGCCTACTCACTCCCTGCAAATCTGCTAGAAAAACCTTGTTATTTGCACAAAAACCATTAAAAAGATTTAAAGACCGACAGAATAAAGCATCTGCGACGCCATAAAGCAAATATTTTCGGGTTGAACAGTTATGCTTAAAAGAATATTAAGATTTCCAAGATTATAAAAAATATAAATCCCATATACAGAAAAAGTTTATTTCATTTTCTCTCCATTTTCCAATATTGATAAAAACCGATTATCGATTACAATAAAAAAGTGCATTTTAAATAAACATCTTTCTCATCTGGTTTGTATATGCGATTATATCATATTGATCATTTATAAAAATTGCCTTGAGCAACCCTCAAAATAGTTGAGCATTTTTCAGTACAAACATCTTTCCACACTGCTGCCAAGCTTTCAGTTAAGGTCACATTCCCCTGAAGTAATTTACAGTTTTATAAAAATAATTATTTTTTCAGGGAATTTGAAAATAAAAGAAGAAAACAGTTCGTGAATGTTGCTTACCGTTTTTAATTAGTCAGACTTAAGAGCCTTAAAGTTGTGCTGCTGTTAACAACTAATTGCCAGCTTTAACACTACAAAAATAACAACAAAGCGTAAACAACAAATGGCTGTTGACAACAACCATTTCATTGACACAGTTTTTGGTGTGTTCTGCTAAATTTTTGTTGTATTTTTCTCGCTTTTTTTTTTTTGTCTTTTGCTGTGCTCCGAGAAAAACAAAAAATGTCAGCGACAAAATCGATGCCCTGAAAAGGCAACGAAATAAAACAAAACAGTCAACAGCAAAGTCGCAGTAAATTGTACACACGTACCCCTCTTCTGCCACCCCCCTCCCCCCACAACCATTCCCCTCTGCTCCACAGTTGTACGTGTCATTTGGCTGCAGTTTTATTTGGCCGGGCATAATGCGAGTTTATGCTCAGGCCCTGAAAAATAAAGAGCAGGCAAAAAGAAAGAAACTGGGGCTGATCTTGCACTCGACGAAGCAGAAAACACCGAAATGAAAACATGAATGAAATTTCAGTTCAGTTCAGTTTTTTATGTTGCGTTTGTTTTAATACTCTGCGAGTTGAGTGAATTCTTTGTAGCATGTTGTTGTGCTCGTAAAATAAGCTTAAGGCTGGGAGAGATGTAAGAAGCAGCTTCAGAGTCGCCCAGGTGTATTTAAACTTAATGGGTCTTTCATTTAGCTAAGTTAAAATATGTAAGCCGCAGGCCTTTGTTGCGAGTACTCAAAGTAATAAGAATATTGTTGCATAATTTATTTAATTTATTAACATTACAAATGTGTTCAGATTTAGGATTGCAAATATTTTATTTTTCCCAGTTGTGCTTAATTGAAACTAATTCCACAAACTAAAAACTATTAACAAATATAAATTTGCTTTCTTCAATATTTTCTTTTTTTAAGCACAATTTAATTCATAGTTTTTGCCACGCACACATTTGTCAGGGTATTACTTAGGCTGATTGACCCTAATCTGTCTTTCAGTGACTTTCACGATGCTGCAAAATTCTGAAAAATAGATTTGCAGCCAGGACATTTTCAGGACACATGGCCAGTGGAGTAACTTGAGCACGTCCTGCCGCGACGTCGTGCAGTGAAACGTTCTAATGCCATTTGCAACTGCAAACCAGGAGTGGAGAAGACAGGGGGGGGGGAGCGGACTGGAGCAGGCAGCAGTGCTTGGCATGCTAGCTGGCAGTTTTTTCTCCTGACCTGGCCTCAGACAGATGGGCGACACTTTTTTGTCGGTTGCAAAAATAGTTGTCTATATATATATATATATATATGTATATAAAAATGGAAAGTTTAGCATAAAAAGTAAACAGCAGAGAGTACAGGAAGCGAAACAGCAGGAAGGTAACTAAAAACGGAAACGAAAGCAAAAGCCAATGCAGGCAACAACAACAACAACAGCAACAACGACTACAACTAAACAGCAACAACAACCAGGAGGAAAAGCAGCTGCCAGCAAAGAGGAAAAGCGGCTGCTGCCAGTTCGAAGAAGCTGCTTAAATCAGGTCAGGGATTTGGTAGCTACTTTGCACTGCATTCTATAACAACTATATATATACAGATCTATATATAAATATTTATATATATATATATATATATATATTAGTGGTTGCTATTTTGTGCCATTTTTTCTTCGCCCTGCTTGTTGTCTGTTTGTTCTCAGTTGGCTGCAAAAATGCGCTTGCAATTTGTCAGGGCGCTGAGCATTAATTTAATTACAAGCAGCACAAATAATATTTATGAGTGCAAATGCATGCACCACTGTTGTCACTCCCCCTACCCCCCTCCCTTTTCCTTTTGGTATTTATCAGTGCGTTTTGTGTGTCACTGGAGCACAAGTTGTTGGTGTTGGTGTTGCTGTTGTTGGCAAGTATGAAAAAAAGTCAACTTTGGCCGACAACCGCAAGCTGCATTTTTAATTGCGCACACGTGCGACTAAAAGAATAAGAAGAAGGGGCTGGAGTAGCAGCTGGGGCGTTGGATGTGGGCGTGGCATCATGCCCCAACCCGAGGGTGTATTTGGTCGCCACTTGAACTCATTTAGCGTGGAAATTATGTGGCGCTCGAGTGGATTTTGACAGGGCATGCAAAACTGAACACTTCAGTTTTACACATCCTTGAATCCTTTGGCAAACTTTTTGCGCACGTTTTGCCTTTGCTGACCCCCCCAGGAGGAGGGCAACTCTTGGCAGCAGCTGCCACAAATTGGGGCCATTTCAAGCGATTTGGGCAATTTTGGAAACTCTTCTCGCCTAATTGATATGCAGTAAACATTGTGTGAAAGACAAGCGTATCAATGAAAAGCCCTGCATATTGCCCAACTGACAGCCACAACTGACAGACAAAAGCTCTGTGTGCCAAGCGAGCAAGAAATCAGACAGACAGGCAGGCGGACGGACGGTCGGACTGACTGAGAGACAGGCATGCCCAGCTGGCAGGCGAGATATTTGCCTTTGCTGCTGCCTCCTGACCCTTGACAACACTTTTGCCAGCCACTTTTCTATCGCACACACTGCGAGAAATGTATTGATTTCGAAATATGCCTCAAGCGCAAGTTTTACTCTTTTTGCTATTCTTTCGTAAATCGAGTAATAATTTTGAACTGTTTACTTACTGCTGATAAGCCTTCAAAACTTAACAACCTCCACGACAAAATTATAATACCCTCTACAGGATTTTAACAATGTTGCCAGTTGTTGCCATGGTTGCTTTCTGACATTGTAGTCCCAACTTGAATTTTTCACCATTTTAAGCAGATTTCGTCAGACTTAGATGTTTTTTTTTTCAAGTGTGCGCACTTGCAACAATTTTAGTAGCCTTTCTGACGATGCTGCTGCTCCTGCTGCTGCTTCTGCTGCTGCTCCTGCTGCTGCTTCTGCTGCTGCTCCTGCTGCTGCTCCTGCTGCTGCTTTGGCAGCTCCTGCTGCTGCTCCTGCGGCTTCTCTGCTTCGTTGTTTCTTGTTGCCTGTCAAGAATTTAAGTCTAATGCGCTTAGTCGAAACTCTCCCAATTGTTGTTTGCAATTGTTGTTGGTTTTATTATTGTCTAAATTTGTCTGGGGCATTTAATAAAATGGAATTACAATGATATTTTTGGGGTAAACTTTCGACAAAAACTCTGCCTCTTTGTCAGGCAATTGAGCTAAAATTGTTATGTGGCCAATTGTTATTGCCACATTGCGTATACGCAATATTGATTTGCAATTTAATTGAATTGAATTTTAATTGAGTTAAGCATAATTGAGTATAATTGAAGGACTATCACTACTCAGTACTTACTCATTTTGCCATGCAGAGCGATTTGTTGTTTTTGTTGTTGCTGTTGTTGCTCCTGCTGCTGCTGCTGCAGTTGTTGTGGTTGCTGTTGGTGCTGCTGTTGCTTACCACGTATACGCCTAGTTGTTCATGTTGCACCAAATCTAAATTGTTGTTGCACAATTTGACACTCTAAGCGATGGTCGCTCTTGTTATTATTATTATTATTGTCAATTGTGTTAAGCACTGCAATATCTGACAATTTGTTATCGATGCACAAATACAGACACACTGATACACACACACAGATACACACACACAGTTATATGATTATAGGATTGGGTAATTGCACTCGTTGCTTATTTAACATTATAAATCGGTTCTTTTGTCATTTTAATGTGTATATTTAATGTGTTTGACCAACAAAACAGATAATGCATGCACCCCTCAAAATGCAAACAACCGCAAAATTCAATTTCCCAACGATTTTCACATCGAAATTTTTGCAATGTATTTATGCAGATTGTATACATAAATATTTTTCTGGGGCCCTGCTGCTATTTTTAGTGGCACTTCTCATGTTTTGTTAATGTAAATTATGCAAAGTATTTGTTATTTCAGTTGTGAGTTTACAGAGAGAGAGAGAGAGAGAGAGAGAGAGAGAGAGAGAGAGAGAGAGAGAGAGAGAGAGAGAGAGAGAGAGAGATAGGGAGGTATAGCTAGTGGATGTGGGGGGAGAGATGCTGCTGTTTAGTTATGGAATTCTTGAGGCAGGCAGAGTTTGTGAATGAAAATTTTAAGAGCCATTTATGATTATGAATTGTTGCAAACAGAAGTTAATTCAAACTATTCCTATTTAATATAAAGAAACATGTTTCCCTGCAACAGTTTATAAATATGCAATGCACATAAATATAATAATTCTATTCACGAAATTATAATTAATTGCAATCTTATAAGCACAGATAAGAGTCTCAAATTGTATTCAAAATTAATTGAAATATGCCCATTTTGTCATATTCTCGCCTCATTTATCTTGGAGTAAATCATATTTGTTGTGTCTTGTCTCTTGTGTCATTAGTGCAACAATAAATTGTATCTTTGATAACATTATCAATAAGCGCCAAACATTAATTACTCTTTTGAAATGTGCACAGCTCAGAAACATTTTATGACTCATTTTAATGCAAGAGATATATATTTATTCGCATAAATAATATTTGTACAAAGAAAATTACCGAGTCCAATTTATCCAATTTGATGCATTTGTGGAAAATGCTTTTGAAGCCCTTTTTTGTCGTTGGGCACCAAACAAATGGCCAACAGAAATTGTTAAGTTTTCTATTGGCCACATTTAAAATAATTAAAATGCCATATAAGAAAATGCTGCTTTGGGCCCAACAAAGCAACCTTTTTAGCAGCAGCAGATGGAAAAGGAGCAGGGAAAGGGGGAGGGTAAGGGGCAGGGGTTATGACCAGCCGCAAATATTATAAAACAAAACCAAACAAATCCAAAGGAGAGCACCAAACAAAAAAAGAAAAGGGCAACCGCTTCAAAATTGTAGGCGCGCTAAGCAAGATTTATGAGCCCCTCAAGGCGTGCACTGGAGTGGAAAAAGGGGGTAGAAACTGGAGTGTAGGAGGAGGAGGGGGGGGGAGGTAGCATGGGACATGGCATTGGCATTGGTCTTCGTCGTCGTATTTGTCCAAGGACCTGTGCTCATTTTATTTGTTTTAACCGTGCACCATTTGCCCGGCTTGTGCTGCGGCTACGCATTTCAATAATTTAAAGTATTTTGTGAGCATTTTGTGGGGCCTTGCGGAAGCAATTTGCTTAATGGTTTGTGCCTGTCTCCAACTCCCATCATGCAAGCTCCCCAAAGGGTTTGCTACACTCGCAAATTAGTGTTGGAGTTTGGAGCACAAACTATGGCAATGAAAATAAAACGCATAACTGTTGAGTTTGTTATGCATAGCAAGATAAAGTATTTTTTTTATAGGAATTCATATTTCAAAAAATTATTCCTAATACAGCTATATAGTGCGCCGATCTGACATTTATAGATGTATTACAAGATGGAGGTTTCCGTAAATTAATCCCCAGCAAGGCTATAATAATAGCCAGCAAATCAATTTGTGAAGCACACAACTGATTTCCATTTAAGAGTTCACTTTTTTTCTGCAAGTGTAGCTGGCTAACTATCGTAAATAACGTTACTGTCCAGTTCAGCTGCTGTGTCAGCTTAAAGTTGGCATTCAAACTAACCCAAAAAAAAAAAAAACCAACGCCCCAAAATATATGTGCAGAAAAGAGAAAACCAAACTTAAAGCTGTTTGCACATGTGACGCGACTGCAGCTGTGCGTGTGTGTGCGTCATGTGCGTGTGTGTGTGTGTGTGGAAAGCAGTTCAAGGACTCGCTGCTGCAACCCAATTACGCAGGCAAATGCTGATAAACCACAAACGAAAGCTGCAAAAATTGTAGTCGAGCAGGCAGCCGCGTTGCCTGCATGCAACCTTTAACCCCAAATAACGTACACTGAGGCATGCCAGTGCCTCATGCCCCTGCCACCAAGCCCACAGGCAAATCGACCTAGAAAAGTAGTCAAACCCAAGTTGCTGTTTCACATGTTATGTGTTGAGTTTGCTGCATTTAAAAAGGAAAAATGAGAAAAAAGAATCAGATAAACAAACAGCACACAAAATGTGCCAATGCCAATTGAGGCACAAGTGAAAAAAAAGTGTTGACTGACTGACTGAGAGACTGGCAGGCTGACTGACTGGCAGACTGACTGACTGACTGAGTGACTGACATAACCACACTCAACTGAAAACGTTTGTCTGGCTACACACAACACATTTGTTATGCACAACGTTCAAGGACATTCAGCGAGAATATTTTTTTTGCGCCCTGCATCACGAGCTTGCCACTTGCCACTTGCCTCTGCTTGCGCCTGCAGCTTATGCAACACTTTTTGTTTGCTTGCTGGCTGCTGCTGTTGCTAATTTATTTAACTAATTTCATAAATTTAACACCTCAAATACACACACACACACACACACATAACTTTTATGACGTCAAAATTGTTAGCACGCCTCGCTCTCTCTCGCTCACTCTCCCGCTCTCTCCCTCTCACTGTCGCACTGTGCGTGCGTATTTTGAGCAGCTGTGCGCTGTATCTGTATCTGTAATTTTTGTGTACATGTATTTGTAAGTGCTTTCTCTGCTTTCACTTTCGCTTTTTTCCATTGATTTTTAAGCAACGCGCCAAACGGAATATTATTATTATTATTTATGATTTAATAAGCAAACAATTTATGGCACCAACAGCTTCTTTCACTTTCATCTAAACACACACAGACACACACACACTCACACTAGCACACACCGTTTTTGGTTCGTTTCGCTTGGCCTGCCGTAAACAGTGCCTCAAAACATTTACTGCCACAACGTCGAACTGCGCTCGCTGCCAAAACTAAACTGAAACACAAAACTCAAAACTCGACTCGCATGTGACTTGCTGCCTATAAAGCCAACAGCAGCAGCAGTAAAAGCAGAAGCAGCAGCAGCAGTAAAAGCAGCAGCAGAAGCAGCAGCAGCAGCAGCAGCAGCGGTGCCAATAAATACTGGTTACAGTCGTCGTTGGCGGCGCAGGCGCTCTTTTCCCCAATCCAACATTTTCCACAGCAGCATTTTCCTCTTTTTTGTTTGTTTTTATTTTTTTTCGCCTTGGTCACAGTTCACGTCACACTGTTGCTGCTGCTGCTGGCTCTCTTTTCTTTTTACTCTCTTTCTCTCTCTCTCTCTCGCTCTGTCTGTCTCTCTGAGACATTTGTTTACATTGTGTGTGGCGTATTTGAAGCTCCTGTTAGGGGGGATACAGTGCGGGGGCAGTTTCATCAACGTTTGCAACGCGTTTGGCGTATATAAATCAAATTACGCATACGCCACGTGGTGTGCTGTACGTGCTGCTGCAAAGCAAATCGAAAACTCACTCGAAAATTTATAAGACAGCCCGATTTTGTATCAATTTCTGAATATATCGAAAATCACTTGAAAATGTATAAAATTGTTCTTAGAGCTGTCAGGAATGGATTTTATTTTGATTTCTAAAGCTATGACTTTTAAGTGTCGACAGCTGACTGGGCGGACGCTATGAATATCTCTCTGTAATTGAATCACGACAGGATTTTGAATATATTGTTGTATCAAAAAAACTTGACAATTGAGATACATTTTTGAATTATAAAAAGAGTTCACTAAACAATACTTACTTTTTTACTTATGCCAAATATGGCAACATGTAGAAAATATGCCAAAAAAAAATCGTAATCTTTTTTATTTCAAAATAGCTTATTTTTTATGGATAATATTTTGAATAAGGCTGTTTCTCCAATGTAAGTCCCTTTTTATACCCTGAATCCTTTAAAATGTTGCTTCCAAGGTAAGTTGTGATTTCAACTTAGTTTCAATCGCACTGCGAGCGAGTTTTTCTAAGTTGTGGCTTACAGATTATTGTGTTAGGTTGCATACTCAATGTAGGCTATATCTAAAGAGTGTCTAGCTCAACACAAACTTTGGAATTTACATATCCATATCTTATAGAGACATATACAATTCTTATAAAACTTAAAGTTGCTATTGGGCAAGAAAGGCAATTGTGTTCCTAATCCGAGTTCTTCGAATCAAATCCAGCAAAAACAGCCTGAGGCGTGACCCGAGAAACAGCACAAAAGTATGACTCAATTTACAAAAGTACAATAACAAAGCAGGCTACAGCATGTAAGCCAGAAAGAAAACACACACAGACTCCCACACACACAGTCAGACACACACAGGCACACACATGAGTGTGTGCACTAGGTGGATAAACTGCGTGTGTCCTTGCTGCAGGGTCGACAACAACAATTTTTACGCTGATTGGTTTCGAGTCATTTTCTCTGAGCTTTTCATTTTTCTCCGAGGAAAAGTCAACGAGCCAAAGCCAAAATGTTATTTACCCCCCACACCCCTCCCACTCCATGTGCTCGTCTCACTTTTGGAATTTAATAATGAAATAGCCTCAGTTTCATAGAATGCTCCTCTCTCGACACATTCACCTCCCGCAGGCAACTTTTGCTGCAAACAATTTTCCAATTTTCCATTATGTGGCTATTCGTCGATAAATTCCTTGGAAACACTAAGCAAAAACTTTTTAAAAAAAACTGAAAAGCTGCAACTGAAAATAAAATTGAAAATGAAAGCATTGTTGCAGTTGCAACTGCAATTGGCAGCTGGCAGCTGGCATTAGCAGGCAGGCAAATATAAATCATGCTGCCCAAAAAACCCAATTAAAAGTTGTTCCTGTTTTGTGGGAGGATCATTTCAATTGTTATTCGATTACAAACTTTAATTCGATTAATTTCGAGTTCGACTCCCATTTGGCTGGCCATTAAATCGGTGCGTAACACTGAGCAGCAAATAAGCGATAAAAACAACAGTCAATAATCAACAAAAAAAACCACTGAGTCACTTGCCTCATTGTGAGGCGTTACGCGTGTGGCGTTATGCGTGTGGGCGTATGGGCGTGGCACCACACTCACACACACACACAAGCTGGAGTGGCTTGACATTGATTTCTATCAATGAACAACAAAATGATGAATGACAATCGAGTCACAGCTGACAGCTGTGTGAGTGTGTGTGTATGTGAGTGTGTGTGTGTATCTGTGTCAGGTACTTATTTCTTATACTCATCAAAAATGTTAAACCCACTTTTACCCTCCTCCAATCTCGTAACTTTGCCTTAATCTCAACGAATTTTCAAGTGTTCTGACTCTTTGCACTTTGTCTGTCATCTGGAAAAGTTTTTCTTCATGTCCTCAGCTATAGATCAAAATCATTCTTTAATTTGGAAACACAATTTATAGTCAAAATCGAATGTTGAACGCAAATTTGCCAGAGCCTTAACTTTGTCAAAAGTCAGCCAATTTTCAAAAACCATCCCATTTTCTGAATGATTTGACATAGAAAAGAATACTACATTCAAAGTTGGAAATATGACCAGCAAAAAGTACTCTGGGGAGGGGTTAAAACTTTCTACTGCCATAACTTTCTCAAAACTTAACCTATTTTCAAGATCCAGGGCTTTTTAGACATAGCTTAAGCTGTAGATAAATTCTACGTTCAAAGTTGAAAATGCGACTCCAAAATCCAACTTAAAAAAAACCAGGGATTTTTGACTATGGCAGTGGATTTCACTTTAAAAAAAACGTTTTAGGGCTCATTTTCACTGCCATATTTTGATCAATTTTCACTTGGCGCAGACACATTCGAGATTGTTGACTGTTGGCTTGAGGCAGTTTTTATCGAACAGTGCTTGTTTTTATGGGGTCACACTTTGGCCGTTTGCCTTTGGCAATTTGGCAGGGTGTTCGCATCTTGATGGGCAACGTTATGGCTTATCAACACTGATGTGGCAAGTGTGTGGGTGTATGTGGGTGTGTGTGGGTGCGTGTGGGTGTGTGTGGCAAGTGTGGCAACATTGTCACTGCAAGTGCCACTGTCAGCCATAGCTATAGCTATTTCAGCTATTTAAGTTTTGCTATCTTAGCCAAGATGCTCATTAGACGAGTGGAGGAGGCGTTGTTGCAGCGTTTAGCTTGCTGCGCACACTTGAATTTATTATCGCCTTTGTTAATATGCCACCTCGCACACCCCCTCTTTGTGTGTGTTTGGGGTGCACTTACACTTAATTGAATCCTGCGGGCGAAACTCGTAAGCCCTGAGGCATGCGGCATGCCAAAGCGTTTAGTGGGCAACAGCTCGCCACCCACAACCCGCTGTTCTTGCCACATGTTGTAGTTACTATCTGCTGCTGCTGATGCTGCTGCTACTGATGTTCAAATTCAACATTCAACACATTCTACATCCAGCAGCGCAGCGTCTCTAATTCAATTAGCAGGTTCTGCGCCAAAACGGCAAATGGCTCGTTAAACACGCTGTGCTTTTGCAGTTGCCCCCTTCTTGCTCCACCCACTCCACTCTGCACCTTAATGCCACTTGACTTCGCTCCAACATTTTTATTTTTTTAATCTTTTGTATTTGCATGTTTTATTAGATTTTGTTTTCCGTTTTTTTATACGTTTTTATTTCTTAATGGGCGCCATTTTTATACAAGCGGAAGTTTTCACACACACAAGCATATATATATATATATAGATATGTATGTACTTGTCCATTGTGTGTGTAATGAGAAAAATATTACAAATTGCCAAAACTCTGTTACAACCCTAGCTAACCACCCAACCTCGTTCACACCCTGCTCAGTCGGTCTTTGTTTGCCCGTGCAGATAATGCAGGAAAAATCTTTTGCACTTGAGCACGCAAAACGGATGTGTGTGTGGTCAGTGAACCGGTTGGACCAAAGGGCCAATGTTGCTCCATATGGTTGGGCAAGAGGGGCGGAATCATAATTATGAGCTATGCAAATAATGTGTTCTACCACCCAACCTAGCCCAACCCAAACCAAGCCTCAACTTCCCGTACGATAAGTCAGTCTTTTGCCCGCAGCCGCATTTTTTCGTGCGCTTTTTACTCATTTAATTTTAACACAAATAACTCGAGCAAATTGTTCACTTTGCTGACCAAATGTATTTCATGTGATTTATTTTTTGTTGAACATAAAAAAAGGTCCGTTGTATGAAATTCTGTGAAAACGCATGAAATGACGATTAAAACGCTGGACTTACTTTGAGCCTGTTGGGGTTTAAGTGTTGAAACGTTTTTAAAACGATGAGCTCCCTTTCAAGCCCGCAAGGCTTTTGGTAAATGGAAACCATTTTAAAATGTTGAACATGTGTGTCGAAGGTTGGCAGTTGAAGGGTGCTTGAGGTCATGAACCTGCTGTTGAGATTAAATAAAAAATTTATTTTTTTCATATTCAAATTATATCAAATCGATTTAAGATTTTAATTAAAAAGTGCATTTATTGAGAGTGATTAATTTACTAACAAAATATTTTTTTGTTGTATTTATTAATATTCAATTATTTAAATTATACTTGAATGTTTTTAAAGACTGCTGTGGACAAAAAATAAACAATATTTGTTTCACATTGGCACGTCATTCAAATGGTAAATAAACAGCTGCAAATAATTTTGATATTTATGTAAATATTAATTAAGTCGAGTCGCTGAATATAAATGTTGCCTATTAACAATAGCTTTAATTAAATAGTTATTGTATTGTGTAAAAGTATTTAAATGGTTTGCATTAATCACTGAATGGCTAAGCGCCATTTGGCACGAACGGCTGTTAAAAGTTTCTTCTTGTACAAATTATTTGCTGTTTAACATTCATTCCTCAAAAGTTCCTCTCTCAACGACAAGTAACCGTTTTAAGCTTTTAATGCCAACTTGAATGCCAAACTGAAATTACATTTTCATTGCTTAATTGTGGCAAACTCAATTTGCGTACTCTAGCTCTCTTGCAACTATCATGAGAATCTCAGCAGCTGTCGTCTCTTTTGCTCCACACTCTGTGCAACTTCTCCGGTTGCAGCTGCTTTTTCTTCTCTTAACTACTCCGGCGTAATCGCATTTCCTGTACACGCTGGCATATGACCGGACGGCTGTTTACAGTTCAACATCATCATGTTGCTCCCATTTTTTTTTTCGCCTCCTGTATTTTGAATACCCGACCTTTGGCGCTGTTCGCCATATTTTCTACTATTCGCTTTTTTTTTGCACACACATTTCGTTAGTTTGCTTTGGGCTTCGTTTTTTTATTTTTTCTTTTTTTTTTTTGTTGTCTGTGCAGCTGAGCTGCAACAAAAGTCCATTATCCTTTGCTGGTGTTATCGGTAATCAATTTTCAGTGGCCGCTCGGAGAGTTGGAAAAAAAGAAACTCTTTGCCACTGCTTCTTCTATTTTTTGTAGAGCTTTTCGAAAAGCGGCGTTGCACAAAAGCGACGTCAACGAGACAACAACAGCAATAACAATGGGGATTGTTAGTTTTGAAATATGCACGACCCGGCGGCTAAAACTACCCCTGGCACCCATTAGCCCATCCTCAACATCTCCAACCCACACATGTGGAGCTCAACAAAAGCTGTTGAAGTGTTGTTTATTTGGTGTTGTTGTTGTTGCAACTGCGAGTTTTGCTAGCGCAATTTCCAACAACAAATAATTCAATTTCATTGTACAAGCTATTTTTGCTTTAGTTGCTGCTGTTGCTGTTGCAGTTGCAGCTGTTTAGTTGTTGTTGTTGTTGCTGCCACTCACTTACAAAGTTGTTCAAGTTGTTGAAAAAGTTTTATACTTTTTGCTGTTCACAATTCCGATTGGCTTCAAATTGGCTATTCGTCGAATTAGTTGTGGATTGACAAGAGGGGAGGGTGCTAGGGAAGGGGAGCGTTTCAGACTATCAGTCTTGGACCTGATTTGGATTGAATGGGCGTGCAGAGTTGCCAAGCCCTGCCAAACAAATATAATTACCAGTTATCTAACTGGCTAAAAACCTTTTGCATTATGCAGTGTGTTGCAAACAACTTGCAACACTGCAACGTTGCAGCATTGCAGGGTGTGCCCCTTTTTATGGGGCAACTGCGCTAAAAAAGTGAATTTCTATTTGTATTTGATTTTATTTTCTTTTTTTTCTGTAAGCTCTTTTCCCTCGTGGGGTTTTCACTTTTCAATTAATTCTTGCGGTCGTCTCTATCTCTCCATCCCTCTCTCTATCTCTCTCTCTCTGTCTGTCTCAGCTAAGCTAAGCGCGCTTTGCGGTCTTTATGTAATCCCATGCCAAGCCACACAAATGGTCTACAAAATCAATGGTAATGCAACTACAGTGGTTCCAAGATTTTGGAAGGTGCTGCCTCGAAATCTAGAAATACAAAAGTTATAATACGGTTCTTCATAGCTGTAAACAAGTTGTCAAACGGCAAACAGAACCGTTAAACAAAGTTAACTGCTTGAAAAGATTGAAATTCTAAGCTGGTTATTCAATATTTTATAAAAACCATTGTTATTGTTAATAACTAAATCATTCTGATTTTCCGAAAACGATAATAAATTTGATAAAGACTTAAAATCCCTACCGGAACGCTTAAATTTCACTTACCAGCACCGGAACCGGAACCTAAATTCGTTTCGGTTTGACACCCTGATTGCAATGCATCTAACAAAAAAACCTCTGCTAAAAATGCTAAAATCAAAAGTGTTTTATTTATTCATGTTTTTGGACAAACCCAATTTGTGGAAATTCTCATTTCCGTTCGAGAGTAAACGGAATGCGACTTTGCTTTTAGTTGTTTTTCTATCTGTTTTTTTTTTTATTTGATTTTTTGTAGATGTTTTGGATGTTTTGGCTTCCTGCTTTTGGCTCACCATTAGTTTGGAGCGTGGTTTGTGTGAGGCTTTGGCTTTCTATATGTGGGTCACTGCAGCTGACAGTGGTTCTTCCGTACTGTTTGGTTTTACCGAGCGATGCCAAGCCACGTGGCTATTTGGAACAATTGCACCCTTTCTACCCTTTGCAAACCTCCCTCTCGCTGGACAATGTAGGTTGCGAGTGTGTCGATTAGCCAAATTGAAAATGACAGGACGCGGTAAAAAAACAAAAAAATAAAACTATAAACTGGAACAGGCAGCTGGAGCAGCGGCTTATGACAGAAGATGATGCAGTTCAGTTAGAGGTGGAGTAGCCGGGATACCAGTGAACTGGGTCAATTGTTGTTGCTGTTGCTGCTGCTGCACTCTGCGGCAGTCAGCGTATCTTTTATATATGCCGCTAGAAATCTGCATTTCAATTGGTGCCACTTGACGTATGAGTAATTTTTTGCTAAGCGGCTTATGCGCTGCAAACGAGAAACCGATATGCGATTTATTTTTGGTTAACTGCACATCCAATAAACTGTGGGCAAAATGGGCAGAGGTGGAATTGGGGTGGGAATTGGGAAGGGATGGTTGTATTTTTGCAATATGTAAATATTGACTGTGTAAAATCGAAATTGTCAAAAACGGTTCATAAAAGTTGAATGGAAAAGCGATCAGGGCAGCAAATATTTGGACCAAACTAGTGCAGACAACTGCAGACTACAACAAGTGGAGGAGTGTGACAGAGAGTGGGAGAGGGGAAAAGAGAGGGGAAGAGCGGAAGATGGGTGGAGTAAGCTGCACAGCTGGACGGTCGGTTAAAAATCACTGCGTATAAATGATGCAAGTCGATTTCGTTTTCAACAGCTTTGGCTGCACTGCTCCTAGTGGTAGATAGATATACAGTGGCGGACACCTTATTTGGGACATTGTCAAAGAAAAACTTTAATTGCCTGCCATAAGCTAATTATTCAATATTTTTCAGAAATTCCAAAGACCGATGGTAGGTACATATATTAACCACCAATATGAATGGATGATCCCAATACACTGGGGTTTTCCCACCTGCTAGGTAGGATTATGTAAAAAAGTACCCCATTTTGAGGGGAAATTTTATTTCGACCAGGAACATTGTGGACACCTGGGTGCCATAAAACCCAGATTTTTTACCTAAAGTTGAGTATTTTCGGTATAAATAGACCAATCCTTCGTAGTCAGTTTAGTTTTATCCTGCATCTTGGGTGCAATAAGCCAACAAGGACTATGGACAAACAGGACTACCATTGCACAACGGAAACTCATCCTGGAACACTTCAAAATCGGATATTCACATCGCCAAATAGCTGAAATGGTCAATCTGAGCAACTCAACTGTGTATAACATCATTCGGCGCTTCGTCGACGCAAATCGGATTGAGGGCAAGGGCAGAATGGCACCAAACAAGATTTTCACCGAAGAGGAGGAGCGAAGGATCATCAGGAAAATAAGGGGAAATCCCAAGCTATCGGCTCCAAATTGGCTCAACAGGTGCAGGATGAAATGGGGAAAAAGTGCTGTGTGGAAACTGTGTACAGGTTTCTGCGCAAACATGTCTTTAATGCCCGAGTACCACGGAAAAAGCTCTTTATAAGCGTACAAAATAGAGGGACTAGGATGACGTTCGCCAAAAACCACTTGGACAAGGATTTGGAGATCTGGAACACAGTCATATTTGCAAATGAGTCCAAATTCACAATTTTTGACTCGGACGGACGGAATTGTGTGTGGCGACAGTCCAATACTGACCTGAATCCCAAACACGTAAAAACAACAGTCAAGCATGGTGGAGGAAGTGACATGGCATGGGTATGTATCTCGTCAGCAGGATTCGGGAATTTTGTGATTTTTGAAACAACAATGGACAAGAATGTGTACTTCAACATACTAAAGGAAAATTTACTCCAAAGTGCCGGGAAGGTAGGAATCCGACGTACTTTCCTGTTTAACCAGGACAACGATCCCAAGCATAAGGCCAAGATAGTGCAGTCCTGGCTCATCAGGAACTGCCCCCACATGATAATTCCACCGTCCCAGTCTCCAGATTTAAATGTCATTGAGAATTTGTCGGCTCTGCTGGAAAATAACATCCGGAAGCACAGCATATCCAGCAAAGAAGACCTCAAAAATGCTCTGCGGGATGAGTGGAGCAAAATCAGCCCAGAAGCTACCAGGAAGCTGGTATCTTCCATGAATAATAGGTTAAGGGATGTTCTTAAGGCTAAAGGATATCAAACTAAGTATTAACATCCTTATTTAAGTTTTTATTTTCAAAATATATTATTTTATTTAGACTGATCCAAAAAAATTTCCTCTCGAAATAGGGTACTTTTTTACATAACTCTACCTAGCAGGTGGGAAAACCCCAGTGTATTGGGATCATCCATTCATATTGGTGGTTAATATATGTACCTACCATCGGTCTTTGGAATTTCTGAAAAATATTGAATAATTAGCTTATGGCAGGCAATTAAAGTTTTTCTTTGACAATGTCCCAAATAAGGTGTCCGCCACTGTATGTATATATGTGTATGTGTGAGAGTCACGACTTTATGTGCTGCCACATAGCGTGTACAGAATGTGGCAAGCTAAAGTTGACGAAACTTTGTTGCTTCATTGCAGCCATAAAATGTGTACAAAAATTTAGCGTTATTTTTTTTATTGCATATAAAAGTTTGAATCTGTCGCTTAACCATATTAATTGAATGCTTTATTGGCTTCGCTGCTGAGCTCCATTGCACTTATGTCGTTAGTGCATTTTGCTCTCTACTTTCTTTTTCAATTTTCGCCAATTTTCCATCATCCCATCATCCCAACTTTGCTTTTATATTTACAGCTCATCCGCAGTTGGCAAACAAGTCAATTTTTTTGCTTTGCTACTTTGCTTATATGTTGATTTCATGTTCATTATTGGCGTTTGTAGTTTGCTGTTGGCCATAAAAGCAAATGTGGCTTTTAATTAATGCTGGCACTCAATGTGAAAAATTCGAGTATCTGAATCGCTGTCATAAATTGGGCGTAAACTTGACTACAAAACTTTTTATCCTTATTAATTTTGCAGCCGCCTGCAGCTGTTTTAAAATGTAGCCAGCAAAAAGTTGCTCAACCAACTTTAACAAGTTTTGGATGCAACAGGGAACAGGGATTTCAGACCCGGACGTCGGCCAACACTTATACTCCAATGTTGTTGACATTCATTAAAGCAAAAGTTGTAAGAGGAGCAAAAATATTTGTAACAGCTGAGACAAAAGCGGGCAGCGAGCAGTATCCTGCTGCATCCTGCGGGATACTCCTTCTGCACCCTGCTGCTTCCTTTTTGCCATGTTAGAGCTGCCTGACAATAGCAATGGCAGCAACAGGCGCTGAATTAGCACCAAGCCAGACCGGAAGCTGTAATGCTGTCTTGTCCCAACTCTTTCCCTACTCGCCTCCTTGCCTCTCCCTTTTGCTCTCTCTTTTACTTACTGCTTATATCCTGTACTTATTGAAAGTATTGTGTAAATAGGGTATCATGATTTTGAGTGTATGTAAGCGATATATTAATCTGTATACTTCGGTAGGATTAAACTATAAACATTAACCCTCTTATGGACATCAGTAATTGAATCTCAAGCAAACACCTTGGTCATACTGCACTACCTCGAAGTTATTGCATATATAAATTGGCAAGAAGCAGACTGCAATGATTCATCATCCAGACTAACTCCGCTTATGAAATACTACTTCCTAGACTACAACCGAACCTCCAGTTAAGCTATCCGCTCCGCTCTAAACCACTCAACACAATCAAATCAATTAATCAGTGAATTCAATCCTTCGACACTTAAGCAGCTCCAATAAAGGGGCCACACATGCGATTTATGGCTAATAAACTGTAATGCCATGAATGTCCACATCAATCAATATTTCCAATTACAGGGTATTTTTGAAACACTCCTTGCTTATTTCTCTGCAGCGTTTTCTCAGTGTCCACTACAGCGTCGCTTGTCTCATCAACAAAACTCTTTGAAATGAGTTTTTATTAGTTTTTCTTGTTGCTCTTTTTTTCATTTTTAGATAGCTGTCTGTCATTCATTGTTGTTGTGTGCGGGTGTGTGCGGGTGTGTGTGAGGGTGTGTGCGTGTTAATTAAATTTCAAATGCACAAGGGATCAAATGACACATTGCCACCCACAATAGCTCGTAGAGTTTTACGAGCATAGAATTTACAAGTTCTTGCCACTTTTTTGCGGATTTTCCATTATGCACTTGAATTGCAGCCAAAACCATGCAAACAACATGTGTGTAAAAATGAAAATATTTTTCATTTCGTTTTGCATTTAAAGTGGTCGAAAAGCCAAAGATATTTTAGTCGGTGCAGCGCCAAAATGTTTGTTGGCTGTCTGTGCCCAGTTCTGGTTTTAATTAAGTTTTTAACTGGCGCTCGACCAACAAATATTTCACCACAAAACTAAGCACCAGGAGTAGGAGCAGGAGCAGGAGCAGGAGCTGGAGCAGGAGCTGGAGCAGGAGCTGGAGCAGGAGCTGGAGGAACCCTTGGCCCCGGATACGATGGCGTTATAATTTACATGAACGACTGCGCCAAAGTTTTCCATAAGGAAGCAGCTTTCGGTTTCGCTTGGCTGCGAGTCCTTTTGCTCCTGATGCTCCTGCTGCTGCTTCTGCTGCTGCTGTTGACGGGCAAATTGATTAATGTGCCTTCTAAATGGCGCCAGTAGGACCAGCTCAGAGAGTAGGCCTAGAAACTTAGACAGAGAGCGATAGAGAGAGAGAGAGAGAGAGAGAGAGAGAGAGAGAGAGAGAGAGTGACATAAACTGCAATAGCCTCGAAAATTGTTGCGCCAAAAGTGTCGAGTGCAGTTATGCTCAAGACTCAACGCATATGCAACAAGGACATCGAGTCAGAGTACAGGCCATTAGATGATGCTGTCTGGAGATGTTTGATATCCTGGTTTTGTTAATAGGACAACAAAATAATTAACAGCTTTGCTCTGTGTCCACATTGCAACAATGCTTTGGCTTGGAAATATGATTTGTTTAGCTCATAAATATCATCTCGCTGCCTAGTAAAATTTCATTATGCGAAAGTGAGTTGGGTTAATGTCTTTACGCGCTGAGAGGAGCACATTGAAAAACACACACACCAAATTATGCACAACACAAACACAAAATGTGAAAGAGAGACAGACACAAGGCGGTGGCAGACTACAAAATGCTCTTTGGGTCTCTACATGGGTAATAGGCTAATTAACACAGTATATATCAAACAGGAGTGGGCTTAAAGTAATTATGAAAGTAATTAAGCAGTAATTACAATAATCTTAACTCTTCATTATTTAATGACCTCTATTTATATTTTAAGTATGTTCGCTGGCCTCAAGTCAGGTGTTTTTTGTATTTGTTTTTTTTAGAGAGATTCATATTTAATTAATTATCACTTCAAAGATGATGATCTCCTTCAGAAGTTGCGATGTCTGGACTAGATATGAGAAAATCATCTGATTATATGCTAAAATAAGAACTATTTGAATTCAGAGTTTGATACAATTATTGTATTGAATAAATACGTGTTTAGATCACTAAAGTTGTGTTTCCAGTTAGGGTTGAACAATCTATTTCCATAATTATTCTTAAATAAAGAGTAACCGATTTCGGTGTGCTTTTTTTGTAGCCCAAAAATGTGTGCAATGGCACGAAACCAACAACGAACCAACAAATTGGCAACTCTCAACCCGTTGACAGGCTTATCTGCTTTTGTTAGTCATGCTTTCAACTTTATACTTTCCATTTTCCTTTCGCTGCCAATTCATTTCGCTGCCATCCATAATTCATGCCAAGTGTTTGTGTATGCCAACAACAACAAGAATAGCAACCATTGCAACAACAATAACAACAACAAGGCCAATGTCAGCTTAACAATATAATAGAAGCTGGCTGCCATTGCAAAGCCCCTCGTCGCATCCCTGGCTCCCCCTTGTGCCATCCCTTTCCCTGGTTGAATATGGTTGGCAATAAATGTAAATTGTCGTAACGCGCCGTTACGTTTTGTGTTACGTTTGCGAAATACGTATAAGCAATTTTTTGTAACGACAGCGCAATGTGAAATTTTGCAATTTTGCAATTTGTGCTTTAAATCAACAGACTCTGGTAAGGAGCGAGCTCAAAGGTGGTTAGGAAGGAGCAGGGCGGGGGGAGGGGGGATTAGATTGGTGTTGACTGCGTGACATTTGTTTGGTTTTCATTTCGATAGCGCTGCATCAAAGGCTGCCATGGAAATTCTGTCGGACAAGCAACTTCAACTCCCCCCCTTGTCAGTCTAGCGAGATGAAGTATTGCGGGAAAAATGCAAAAGGCAAGAGGCAACGCTTGCCAAAGTCCAAGGGGCAAAATGGCAAAATTGAAATATTGCACGAATTCCAATTGCAATTGCATCACTGCACTAAGCCTTCGTGTTAAGCGCAGTTCTTTGACAAACACCACGCCCATCACACACCCCCTATGACAGGCACTCGATGTGCAACTATTTAATAAACATCTCTCTGTTTCTCTGTGTGTGTAGCATCGACAGAGATATATGTATCTACAAGTTCAAACGATGCGGCAAAGCATCGTATTCGAGGCAAGAACTTTGATGTTTCGCTCGGCTGCATTTAATAAGTCTATGCAGAAAGAGGGCGAGTGTGAATGGCGCACAGAGAGATAGAGAGAGAGAGAGAGAAAGTTAGATAGAGGGAGAGGGTGAGAGAGAGAGAGAGGGACAACGTGTAACTAAACGCTTGACGAGCAGTCAGGCATCGTTTAATATGCCGGGTTAAAAGGTGCAACTGTGGCAAGCAAGGGGAAGCATCTGGTTGCTGGCAGCTACGCTCAGTTGCTCATAATGTGTGCTAAAAGTTCAACTCATTAGACAAGACCAATTACGGCGTGTACAATATATGAAATTATGAATTTATGAATATGTGAATATGGGGCGAGTCTGCGAATAACGAGACTTTTACCAAATTTGTTTGCCCAAAGCACAGCATCCTTTGAAGCAATCTGGCCAATTTGCCCTCTGAGGTATCTCGAAATTGCCTATTTCAGAGTGTATTCCAAATTTGATTTAAATTTGTAATGCATTGAAGTCGACTCCAAGTGCATGAAGCATACATATTCTTGATAAGCAATGCTAGCCGCATCGATATAGTCAAGTGCTTCAGTCTGCTTCTATGCCAATTAATCGCTCACCTTTGAGCAACTATATAACATATCTGCTGCACATATTTCTCAAATTAGCTTATTTGACACCATCTTGATAACACACAAGTGTTAATAATATATAAATTATTCTCATGTCCTTAAAACTTTTCTTCCGATTTTCAGTGCGATTTTTATTTCCAAATGTCTTGCAGTATTATTTTCAAATGCGATCTACAAGAATAAACATTTTATCGCACTTATTATTCGTTTTGAATTTTTCGAAATAAAGTTCAACTTGCACCTATAATACATTTTTGCTGCACAGCCGTCAGCAGAAGCTAGCAGAACGCTTGGGCCTGGACCTGGACCTGCGCTTGGGCATGGGCTTGGGGCAGGCGCGTTGCCTGCGTTTTTGGGACGCCGCCCTCTTCCTGGGCCGGGCTCTGGGCTTGGCGCAGCGCTTGGACTTGCTGCTCATGCGTCTCTTGCGCGGTGAACGACGGGACTTGCGCTTCATTTGCATGGGCATGCAACACATGTCCAATTTTGGCATGCGCCGTCTTTGACCGTAATCGCAGTCCGTGCAAATTGTGCTGCTGGTGAGCCCATCATCCTCGTAGTTGCCAATGAATATCGGCAACAGCTGGAAGATTGAAGAGACATGTATACTATAAGAGAGTCGCTGGCATCCCCCTCCGCTTACCTCCATGACACCATCGACTTTATTTGCCCGTTTGGTAGCTTTTACGTTACTAAGCCGACTGTCTTCTGACGGCGATAGGGAAAAATCAGAATCAGACATTTAAAAAAAAAAATAAAAACGACAAAAAAAATATTAAGACTGGTAGTTAACTAAGAAAATTTAGTTTTGATAATTTTCGTAATACGATGTGTGTCTTCACTTGGAGAACTGTAAATAATGTTTTTCTGCTAGGCAGTCTAGCACTAGAAAATTTCAAAAATTTTCAAGGCATACTTTGTACTTCGTAAACGAAAAAAAATGTCTGGCTTAATAGAGCCGTAGAAATACTCCTTGAATATGTCGAATATATCCTCTGTCAAGTAAAGAGCAATTGGAGGAATGTTTTTGTCCATAGCACACAACTGTTTATAGACTGTTGCGAAATTTGTTTGCTTAATTCGAGTTTTCTACACCTTTTTGTAACAAGTTTATGTGGATATTTGTGTAAATATGCCAATGCCTGAAAATGCTGCAAGTCTTTGTTAAGGTTGGTAAACAAAGGGGCAGGCAGCTGTGCCACGAGAAGATGCTGCGGAAATTGGCTAAGCGCCAGCTGCATGTAGCAAGGAAGGAAGGGAAGGGAAGAGCCAAAGGAGGGAGGCGGAAGGATGAAGAAAGAAAAGCAGAGCAGAGCAGAGAGAAGGTGGGCAACCAAAAACTATTTGCACTCAGTGCTCAGCAAATGGAGTCGAGGCTGTGTGCCACAAGCAGGCCATCGATTCCACCAAGTTGTTGTCTTTTGTTATTGTTGCAGCTTTTGCTATTTGTTGTTTGTTGTTTGTTGCCTTGTGCTACTTAACAACAATTGTAGTTATTATTATTGTTGTTGTCGTTTTATTTACAAGTTGTGAATTGTTGTCATCTGCTTGCAGCAGCAGCAGTATGTTGCCTGCCAATCTCTGCCAATCTGTTGGCCGAAACCCTCCCCACACCCCAACCCGCTTTTCATTACCAATAGCAACCAATCCGCCACCCCTTCCACCCCTTTGCAAACAGTCAAACATCAATCAGCCTGTAGTATGTAAATATTGTGCATGAAAGTTGCAACAAAAGCGCAACGAGAAATGGCCAATGCATAATATTACAAGTAGGACTGTAAGAGACGAGTATTAACTGACTAGAAGCACACCCTGTACCGAGTTTTTATTTATGTTTACAGCTACTTGGGTGTGCTTATCCCTCAATAAATCATTTCTTTATTAATGGTGTCAATATATATGCAAATTTCCAAACATATAAATCACATTCATAAAAGTAAGTTTTTTATTCAAATTTGTTTTATAAAATTTACATCTCTAGCGCAAAACGAAGTTTCAATATATATTTATCGATACACATTTTTCAATAAGTCAGAATTATAGAAGAACAAAAAAAAAACGTAGAATATCTTAGTCTGCAATTAGAGATTTAGCTGTGAGGCTCTTTCAGTTGTTGAGACCTTCGATGCATTTTGCAGGATATTTAAAAAAAGGCATTTCAAAAAATTCTGCTTCTTTCTCTTTCCGCCTTTTGCTAGCTGCTGTCAGCTGCCAATAGCTTGACTTGCTTTGGCAAGGACTCCATTCCTTTTGCTGTGTTGGGGAATTAAACGATAACGAGTTTTTGCTTTCGTTGTCGTCGTCGCCGCCTTGCAGGAAAAACAGCAAAACAGAAAAATCCAAACAGCAGCCAAGCAAACCAAACCCATATTTTATTTATGCGTAAAGTTGCAACAAGCGAAAAGAAAAGAAGACAGATGCAGAGGGGAAGAGGCGGTGCAGCAGATTGTTGCAAATTGTTGTTGCGATCTAACCTTAAAGTCCTCACAGCTGTATGCCAAAACAAATTCCGCATTCAAATCCGAATTGCAATTTGAATTCTTCTTTTTTATCAGAAGTTTTTTAGTTGCTCTGTTGGAGAAAATTTTGTTTTGCCTTTCAACTTTGGCCGCTGACAAATAAACAAAGCGCAAACCAAAAAACAACAAAAAAAAATAGACAGGTGGAGGGATTTTGGGGTGGGGTGTATTGGTTGGTAGGTGTGTTTAAAATGGAGTTGCAACACCGAGTAGTTTGTTTAGCTGCCTGCTTGCAACTCTTTGTCGGAAAACTTTACATCACCTTTCAGTACGCGTTGTGGTTGCTGCTCTTTTTTCTTGTAATCACAGGCAAAATGAAAAAAAGCTTGGAAATTACTTTTCAGCAAGTGCAACAGCAGCAGCAAGAAGAACTATAAGAAACGTTAATTGCAAAATAAATTGCAGTGCATTAAAAGTTAAACGCATATCTTTAAAGTTTACGCATTAAACAATTTTATGCAATTATTATTAACATAAAATTATAAAACTCACCAACTTTTTGCCATATTTTTTTATTTATCTTGGAAACGCTCTGCAAAGTTGTTTGGTTAAGCAATGAACACTTTAATTAGTTTGCCAGCCATTTGATGTTGTTGTCGCGCCGACTGTAATCAAATATGCACAAACAACAAAATTCTAAAACACACACAAGACACACACACAACACAACACAGCTCACATTCTAACTGCCGGATTAGAGGCAGCTGCAAACAAGACGCAGGCATGCGTAATTAAATTTACATGAATTGATATTGAATACACAACAGCCGACATTATAAACACATTCACACACACACCGACACACACATACACACACACACATAATGAGCAAGTCTACCTCTCACTTCCTCCTCTAGTTCAACACATACCAGTTGTATTGTAGCATGAAATTATCGTTGCCTACTTTTGAGCGCTCCTCGAGCATCTGAGCATAGACAGCGTCGCGAATTTTCATTGTCTTATTATGCAATACCCTCTAACCCATTGAAATGCCTGACTGGGGTAGTCAAGTTAAAAGAATGCAATGAACACAGTCAAGTGTATATGTTTTTAATCTGAACGCGAAGCTAGCTCAATTCTAATAGTCCACTTGTCATGGGCTCGTAAACTATAATGGTGAAAACTATTAAAAATAGAATCTAAGCGTTCAGTTCAAAGCTGAAATAGTAAAAGCGCTCTAGAATGGAATTTATGTAAGTTTTCTTATGAGCAGGGCATTCTTCAAGTCGATCCGTGTCAACTAGAGCACTTTTACTTGTTTTCGCTAACTGAGAAACAAGGCTTGACAATGTTGTTGTCTACTCTGCTACGCTGGCATTCAGTCAGTCAGCAAATTGGCACAAACAAGTCAAAACAAATGTAACGTTTATGAGCGCCGCACATGTGTCTCACACAGACACATACACACACACGCACACACACAGTACACAACACGCATGACTCGGTTCAAAAGTTCATTTGGTGAATGTAAAAGTTTTTTTTGTCATTGTCTCCAGTTTTCAGTTTGTTCGCGACTGATTTTCCGGGCCAAAATTGGTTTAAGTCTGCCGTTGCTGAACTCTCACATGTCCCAAATGATTGTCTAATTTTCACATTTCTCGCTTCTTCAGTTCATAATAATTAAAATTACGCGACTGCAACAATTTATTTGACATTGTTCTTGTTGTTATATTATTCGTGTTGTGTTGTGTGTATGTATAATTTATCACTGTTGTTGTGTGTCTTGTCGTGGCCCAAAAAGTTTGCCCTTGTAGTAACTTGGCTCTGACTTGCCTGCCAACTTGTTTTAGCATTCATCAAGTTGACTTCTATTTGTGGCCTGACATCTTCATGGAGCTTCGCCTCAACCCTCTGTCTCTCTCTTTATCTCCCTATCTCTCTCTCTCTCTCTCTCTCTATCTCTCTTTCTCTCTCTCTCTGTCTCTAATGCTTGTCTATGTGTTGTCATCTCTGTTTTTGTCATATTTGCTGGCTGATAATTGCACTGATGTCTTTTTTGTTGGCCATAATGAGGCTGAACGTTTGACCAACCATGAATTATTGCAGAAATTGCAACTGAAAGCAATATTTTTTATGCAGGCAAAAGAAAAAGCTACAGAGCAGAAAAAGAACGGGATAGAGATTAAGAGGAAGAGAGAGAGAGCGCAAATTCGCTGAGTTTTGATTAAAAAAGTTAAATGCGACATGCGAGAAAAGGATAAAAACTTTCGTTATACAGCAGCAATAAAGCTTGCGAATATCCTGTAAAATGCGAGGCGTTGATAATCGCATTTTTTTTATTATACTCGACAGCTATAAGAAATGCAAGTTTAATTAAAGTGTGATTTTTCAACCCCATAAAGTATTTATTTATTTATGGAGAATAGTCTAAAGTTAAAGTCTTAAAAACTAGGGAAAACAGTAGTTTGCCTACCTTTTCCAAACCAGGCCTGCAGTTATGTGCGAAGTGTTAAATTTTTAATATTTAAATAGTAACAAAAAATAAATTATAATAAATATAAAATATATAAGCTGGATGTTGAACAAAGTTTATGTTTCTATTAAAACAAGTATCAACAATAGTTCTTAACTAATTGATGTAAAGTATACCATCATCTAAGTATTTCGGCTTTGCTTCAATCGTAGCTCTGTTTAATGTCTGCTGTCTCATTTCAGCAGTACAATTTTACCTTCACTTCGTTTTTACAGGGTATCTTGGGCACACTCATATTGTGTCAGCACTTTTTGAACCGCTGCTGTGCTTGTTATTGTTGCTTTCACTCTTACAACAATGTCAACACTTTTGCGCTTTTATATGTTTGCACAAAGGCTGACTTTCAGTCCCGCTGCCCTGCTCCCTCTCGTTCCTCACTTTACTGTTGACACTCGCTGTATGTGTAAACATAATGCGATTAATTTGTTTTCATTAAACGTAGGTCTTGACGGTTGAGTTTTGACGAAGTTATGGCATTTTGAAGTTTCGATCTATGCCCATATATTGATCTATCCATTTTCAGGCTATAATTTTTACTTGTCTTCCGACCTCAAATTTCATTTTTAACTTTGAATGCACGATTGATTTAGGGGCAAAACTATGATCAAAAAGCCCTTGCTTTTTAAAATCAGTTGAGTTTTGACGAAGTTATGGCATTTTGAAGTTTCGACCTATGCCCATACACCGATATATCGATTTTCGGGCTATAATTTTTACTTGTCTTCCGACCTCAAATTTTGTTTTCAACTTTAAATGTACGATTGATTTAGGGGCAAAACTATGATCAAAAAGCCCTTGCTTTTCAAAATCAGTTGAGTTTTGACGAAGTTATGGCATTTTGAAGTTTCGATCTATGCCCATATATCGATCCATCCATTTTCAGGCTATAATTTTTACTTGTCTTCCGACCTCAAATTTCATTTTTAACTTTGAATGCACGATTGATTTAGGGGCAAAACTATGATCAAAAAGCCTTTGCTTTTTAAAATCAGTTGAGTTTTGACGAAGTTATGGCATTTTGAAGTTTCGACCTATGCCCATACACCGATATATCGAATTTCGGGCTATAATTTTTACTTGTCTTCCGACCTCAAATTTCATTTTTAACTTTGAATGCACGATTGATTTAGGGGCAAAACTATGATCAAAAAGCCTTTGCTTTTTAAAATCAGTTGAGTTTTGACGAAGTTATGGCATTTTGAAGTTTCGACCTATGCCCATACACCGATATATCGATTTTCGGGCTATAATTTTTACTTGTCTTCCGACCTCAAATTTCATTTTTAACTTTGAATGTACGATTGATTTAGGGGCAAAACTATGATCAAAAAGCCCTTGCTTTTTAAAATCAGTTGAGTTTTGACGAAGTTATGGCATTTTGAAGTTTCGATCTATGCCCATATATCGATCCATCCATTTTCAGGCTATAATTTTTACTTGTCTTCCGACCTCAAAATTCATTTTTAACTTTGAATGTACGATTGATTTAGGGGCAAAACTATGATCAAAAAGCCCTTGCTTTTCAAAATCAGTTGAGTTTTGACGAAGTTATGGCATTTTGAAGTTTCGATCTATGCCCATATATCGATCCATCCATTTTCAGGCTATAATTTTTACTTGTCTTCCGACCTCAAATTTCATTTTTAACTTTGAATGTACGATTGATTTAGGGGCAAAACTATGATCAAAAAGCCCTTGCTTTTTAAAATCAGTTGAGTTTTGACGAAGTTATGGCATTTTGAAGTTTCGACCTATGCCCATACACCGATATATCGATTTTCGGGCTATAATTTTTACTTGTCTTCCGACCTCAAATTTCATTTTTAACTTTGAATGTACGATTGATTTAGGGGCAAAACTACGATCAAAAAGCCCTTGCTTTTTAAAATCAGTTGAGTTTTGACGAAGTTATGGCATTTTGAAGTTTCGACCCATGCCCATATATCGATCCATCCATTTTCAGGCTATAATTTTTACTTGTCTTCCGACCTCAAATTTCATTTTTAACTTTGAATGTACGATTAATTTAGGGGCAAAACTATGACCAAAAAGCCCTTGCTTTTTGAAATCAGTTGAGTTTTGACGAAGTTATGGCATTTTGAAGTTTCGATCTATGCCCATTTATCGATCCATCCATTTTCAGGCTATAATTTTTACTTGTCTTCCGACCTCAAAATTCATTTTTAACTTTGAATGCACGATTGATTTAGGGGCAAAACTATGATCAAAAAGCCATTGCCTTTTAAAATCAGTTGAGTTTTGGCGAAGTTATGGCATTTTGAAGTTTCGACCTATGCCCATACACCAATATATCGATTTTCGGGCTATAATTTTTACTTGTCTTCAGACCTCAAATTTCATTTTCAACTTTAAATGTACGATTGATTTAGGGGCAAAACTATGATCAAAAAGCCCTTGCTTTTTAAAATCAGTTGAGTTTTGACGAAGTTATGGCGTTTTGAAGTTTCGACCTATGCCCATATATCGATACATAGATTTTCAGGCTATAATTTTTACTTGTCTTCCGACCTCAAATTTCGTTTTCAACTTTAAATGTACGATTGACTTAGGGGCAAAACTATGATCAAAAAGCCTTTGCTTTTTAAAATCAGTTGAGTTTTGACGAAGTTATGGCATTTTGAAGTTTCGATCTATGCCCATATATCGATTTTCAGGCTATAATTCTTACTTCCACCACTTCCCCACTCCGTGGAAGTGTGCTGTGATTGCGATGATTCCGAAACCTGGCAGGCCGTATAATCTAAGATTGTCGGCAGTAAGTGGCTTCAAGAGTGCCATTCCTGATCATCAGTTTGGCTTTGGGCCAAAAAGGTCTTGACGGCTGACTGTTGACTGTCACGCCCACCACTTTGATTACGCCCACATTCAATGATGAGTAAGCTTAACTTTTAATTTGAAAGGAAGCTGGAAGATCCGATCAGGGGAATACGAATACATATATACATATATATATATTCAGAGATATATATTTATATTAGCTTATACACATTGCCATTTTTACTTGATTTTTGTTGGCCTTTTTTGCGCACAAAATAAAACTCAGCTATCTCAGCAGACGGTTCAGAGGTGAAGCCAAATGTCAAGGCCAAATGCGAAAGCCAGACACTTCGGTCAACTGAAACGATAGGCAGAGCTGACTGCATGATTGGTGCCCATCATTTACTGAGTTCTGGCCAACTTTGAACTTTCGGGGCCAATGGCCACATTGGGGAATGCCTTTGAACTTTATTGACTCTTCGCCACACACACACACACACACACACAGAGTGCAACACGCACACACACTTCGATGCTGATCAGTTTGCATCATGTATAACACAACAAACTGCAACTGGCCAACTTGAGGGAGTTGACTTCGTCCGCTGGGGAAGAAAACTTGCCCAAAAGCATTTTCCTGTCAAGCGTTGCTAAACTTTTCACATGCGTGTGTAAGTTGTGTGTGTGTGTGTATAAAAGCCATGGACCGACGTTAGCCTTGGCCCAAAGCAGCGCACTCTGTTAGCCAACTGCTAGCCAGCTGTTAAGCAACTGTTGACGAACTGTTAATGGCCTGTTAACTGTCTGCTATGACTATGAACCACGTGCTTGGCAAGCTGGTCGCGGAGTCTGCGCATTAACTGTTCCCAGTATTATTTGTGAATAGGTGCACACACTCACACGCACACACACACACTCAGTGCGTATGATTGATAAACAAAAATAAATATTTAGCCAGACTCGCGCATTGCATAAACGTTTATTGAGCGACAGCAACAACAACTGCTGCTGTGTAAATGGTTTCAGATTTGAGTTTTTGGGTCTTCTCCACTTTTATTTTTAGGCGTTGTCATTTGCTTAACACACTTTGCCCTTGGGCAGGGGGCGGGCGTGGCGACTGTGTGAAAAACATCTGTAATACACGCACACACACACACACACACACACTGACAGCAGTGACCTTGAGCAGGCGGTGAACTGTAAAAGAAAGAGCGACATGGCCAAAATGTGCGTCGTTTGCGCTGCTTGGCTGTGTGGGTGTTCGTGAGTGTATTGGTGTGTGTTATAGCTCTGCAAAAGATTAAACTTGTTGCCCAACAAAATCGAATAAGACTATAATCTAGGTGAGACTTACCGACTGAGAAATATTCCAACGATTTATGTCATTTAGTGAAGCGAACATCTGAGCTAATTGTGACTGTGACTCTCTTACAAACAAGCCAAATGAGGGCAATTGGTTTTCCTGAGAGAACTCCCCAGCCTGATTACGCCTGTCCAATTTATTTGGTGACCTTTTCCATGCTGGTCAATATAAAAATAGAGTCCTCATTATACATTCCTTGTGAGATTTTGTAAACGTTAGTAAATGGCAATATTCAAAATTAGTTTATGTAATGATGTAGGATATTTATATTTATAAGTTGAATAGGTGAAAACTGAGATAACCACTAAGATGATTACAGTGGATAACAGTGAACTTCTGTATCATAAGCTTTCACCGAAACATTAGGTCGATGTCTTAAATATGTATTATAATTTTGATAGATAACCCTTCGTGTATTTTAAATATAAGCTTTCCAGCTCTTAAAGCAACTGCGTATGCATTGTGCATAAATAATTAACTCATGTTTTATGGGGTATTAATCGGCCTTGTGAGTGTGCTGCTCATTAATAGCTCTTTGCCCAACTGTTCCCCAGGCATCTCCAGCAGTATCAGCAGCCAGCAGTCAGCTGTCAATTAAGTTTACCCAATGCCACATTGAGGACTCCAACTGCTTGTGTGACTGTCCAACTGTTCCCACTGTGGTTGCATTCATTGAATTGCAATTAAATTGTTCGGGTAGACGTTGCCACACTCCCATCTCCAGCCCCCACTCCCCACACTGTTAGCCATTGTTTTGTGCTGGATTTGCAGCTGTCAAAGTGACAAACATCGCCTTCTGCTGTCTATTTACAACCCCTCCAGCCGCTCTGCACATTAGACTTGCCCACTTATTATGCCATTTGTGCTCAACAACCCCTTGCCCCCCTCCCTTTCAAAGCCTCGTGTCACGCGTCAGGTGGCGCTTTGTGTTTTGTGGAGCAGGCTGCAAGAACAGGACTCAAATTGTTGCCTGAGCTTCACATACACATAAATTGCGTTTGTCATGCTCCGTTTGCTTATATTACGAGATCTTGGTCTTGGCCTGACACTCAACACGTTCAGTATTGCAGTCCCTAACAACTGCCGACCCCTCCATGCCCTCCATCCCCTCCTCCCCACTAACCCCATTTCTCTCTGATTGTCTAATTAGTGCGGGAGCATGCAACATTTGACAGACAAAACTTTACGAAAGATGCAAACTTTATACCCTCAACACTGGGAAAAATCTTAATGCCATAAGGTGAACAAT
Source organism: Drosophila nr. perissopoda 5 BK-2023a (assembly GCA_035044105.1). Taxonomy (NCBI): domain Eukaryota; kingdom Metazoa; phylum Arthropoda; class Insecta; order Diptera; family Drosophilidae; genus Drosophila; species Drosophila nr. perissopoda 5 BK-2023a. The sequence goes on from JAWNMK010000124.1 coordinate 10,297,727, forward strand.
AGTTTATATGTATCTATGGTTTAATTTAAAGCATTTCTAATTTTAAGTTATTTATTTCAGAAATTCTTAAAACAATAAAGTTTTGCTTATAGCACTTTTTCTGCTGAGTGCAATTGCTGCTTCAAATAGAAATGTTCAAATGTTTGAATGTTGCAAACAATTCACTGAGTTTTCAACACTCCCCGCTTGGACCCTTGCCCCTTGCCACATGCCCCATGCCGTACGGAAGCAACGTTTTGTGTTGCGTTCAGGTTAAATGCGCGCGAATTGTTTTTGGATGAGAAACTTTGCCATTTAACTTTTGTGTAACTAAGTCGAGAAGACTGCCAAATATTTAAGAGCAAATAAACTTTGTTTTTGTAGCAGCTTTTGTTTTTGTTATACGCTTTTGGTTTTTCTTTGTCTTTTGCTTGTTTTTCTTTATTCTTTTTTTCTGCTGATGCGGTACCTTTAAAAGTTGAACATTCAGCAGTAATGAGAGCAAATGGGAAATTCTTTTTCCACAGACTCCAGGACTCCAGCAGGACTATGCCTGTCAACTGGTTTTCGTTTTATCCCTAAACGCAACTAACGAGCAAAATTTTGCCAGCTTTGGCCCCCACTCTGTGGCACCTTAGAAATTAGCAACATTTGATGCTGCTAACCTTTTTATGCAAATTACCAAATGCCTGGCCGCGTGCCCTTCAACCCCCCTCCCCCCTCGCCCACGCCGTCCACTTCTGAAGGACACATTTGCGGTTAACTGAGCAAACATTTGAATAGCTAAAACTAAGGACATTGCCTGTGAAAGAGCATGTGGCATGTGGCATGTGGCATGTACGATGTGCGCTGCATGCTTGAGTGTGGTCCACATATTTGTCTACTTTCTAATCAGCCTATTTGTTTGGGCCAACACAAATGAGCAACTTTTTCTGTATTACATTTAATTAAGTTGAGCACCACGGTAAATCTCTTGTAAATTAATTTGTTTTTAAATCTTATTTACCTCACAAAATACTTTAGGCCATCTATAAATGATTTCTGTTTCAGTTAAACTAATGAAAACACAATCAGAATAGTCAGCAGTCAAATTAAATTTTCTGTATGTGTTTTTTCTTGCCTTTTATAATTTGAAGCCCGCAGCATGTTATTTCGACAATATTCACTTTGTTTTTATAGCACAACTGTTATTTATTTGGCATTTCAACTTTTGCCATTTTAAATAAATACTTCTGTCTTTTTTTCATTGTTAATGTTTTCGATCTCAGTTTGTTGAATTGCATCCATTTGACAAAAAAAAAAATTCACATATCTTTTCTCCAATTATTTTTTCAATATGTTTAGCCTATGAAAACATTATACTAAATAGTCAATATAAAAGGCAATTTAGTAAAAATTGACTTACAGATCGACTAAAAGTCGTTCATTTCATTTGAAATTTGTTTTTTTGCTTAATATATAGAAAAATTCTGTTTTGGCCAAAAATTCCAAACGAGCTGCCAGCAAAGTTTGCCCTGCCTCGGCTGACCAAAAATTTATTACAATTACGTCAAAATTCATTCGAAAGCCGCCAACACAATTTACGGGGCAGAGAGCGGGTGGGGGGATGAAGAGGCAAGCAAACAGGCAAGCAGGTCATAAATTGGTAGCTGCAATGCGGCTGATAATGTTGGCCAGCAAGCGCAGCACAGGGGGAGGGGAGGTGAAGCTGGTGCTGCAACCAGAAAAACAGAGTTAGAGATTTCCGAGTTGCAACTTTGCTCAATTGGGTTGCCCACAGATTTTTGGTTGAGAGTGTGGAAAATTGAATGAGGGGAGGGGGGGTTGAAAACCACACTGCGGAACTGACTGGGTCAAAAGCAAATGGGTCAGCAACGAATACGGGAAAAATATGCAGCATAAATCACTGCAAAAGTTATGCGGCGCAGAAAGTGAAAATGCTTTAAAATATGATTACCCAAAGAAAGCAGTGTGAGAAAGTGTGAGAGAGAGATAGAGAGGGAGAAGGGAGAGTGTGGTAAAATGGCAGCATTAGTGTTCTAATAAACACTTCCAAATTGACATGTTTACTGTGACGTGTTCACCAAAGACGTTTCCTCTAAGCCAATTCGATTATTTAGTGATTTTCGAGGAAACGCCAGCTGTGCTAAATATTGGAGAAGGAGGAAGGAGTGTGTAGCAACGGGGGGTGGGAAGTGTAAAGGGGATGTGGGTGGTTATAGGAGTGTTTGACCAGCTTGTGTTTAGCCTAATATGGCACACAAGCATTCGCCTGCGTGTAATAAAACAAGATTTATTTAGTTGCTGAGCATTAACTGTTGCCCTTTGTGTAAGATGCGATGTGCTTATGCCCGTCTGGGTGTGTGTGAGGGTGTTTTTGTGTGTGTGCGTGCGTGTGTGTTGGGGCAGCTAACCGGCGACCACACAGACATAAAAACTCAGATGAGTTTTCTTTTCATTAAAAGCGGATTTACGCACAGGAAGCCAAGTGTGTGTGAGAGAGAGACGGAAAGAAGAGGAGGTTACTTGGGAGCGCATAGCTTACTATACAATAAACACAAGCACACACACACACACACAGACGCACAAGCACACAGCCATGTAGAAAATGGCACAAATCTCCTTTAGCTGAGTCAGCTTGTAGAAATTGTTCCCTTTTCTTTGCTTTACTGTTCCTTTTTTTGGTAGCCTATTTTTGCGTTAACGAGTCCCACACATACTTGTGTTTGTACATGGGTGTGTGTGGGTGTGTATGTGGGCGTGTGTGTGTGTGTCTATGTGTGGCTTAGTGTGTGTTCGAGACAACTGGTCAATGTTGTTACAGACGCACAGAATGTCAACAAAAGATAAGCCATTCATTTTATTCATTCATTGCTCTGTGTCTCCCCATTTTCTCTCCATTTCTCTCAATCTTTCTCTCTCTCATTCTCCCTCTCTCTCTCTCTCTCTTTCTCTCTTTGTTGTTCTCTTTCATTCTGTTTTCAGTTAACTATTCCGTAATTTAAGCCTTGTTTGCTGTCACTTGAGACGAAAATAATCGACTTTGTCACGCTGATGATGGCTTAGGCTCTGGGTCCTTAAAACCTCCCCAGCCCTTATGCCTGCCATCCCTAGTCTGTCCCAAATCATACAAAAATCGCTATCAAGGCGCGCCTCTCAAATTTCATTGGCAACAAAATAAAAGTTATAGCAGACCTTCAGGGCAGTCCACAAAAAATTCGCTGTCCATATGTGTGTGTTGGCCAAGTACCAACTGTATGTGTGTGACTGTGTGTGTGTGTGGAAAGAAGTGAGTAGCATAACAGGCAATAACTTTGCTAATTATGCCGTAAACTTGGTTGCTTGTTATCCACTGCTAACAAAGTGAAAAGCAGAGTATAAGCTGTTTTCCAATTATAAAATATATTATTTCGAGAACCAACATTTTAAGAATCTATTTGCAAATGAGTTTAAGACTGAAGATATTAAAATAATTATTGTAGCCCATTTCCTTAAGGACTGGAATACAAAGTAAGAAACAAATTGATTTATTATGATTACCCATTTAAGAAAGCATTAAACTTTCTAAATAATAATCAGCTTTGATGGATGAGGTTGCCTAAAAATATTGTCAAGCTATTAACTTACTGGAAACAGTATTGTTAAATTGTTGACTTTATCTTTATGTTACTGCTGCTTGACAGCCAAATAAATTATGAGAAATTTCGCGGCCAAGATGCTGCTGATACTGCACAGATAAACCCTTATAGGAGGTATTCTAATTTTGTGATGAGGTATAAATAGTATTGAAGGAGAAATCTCTGAAACCACGATGCATATATATTCCTGATCAGCATCACTAGTCAAGTCAGTATAGTATTTCCACATATTTAGTGAAGTTAAATGTCGACAGGTTGAGTCCTTTCTACAGGGTATATAATCGTTGGCTTGTGTAACTTGTTTTATTATATTTTTTGCTGGTCATGTCCCTTTGTATGTGCTGCGGCGGCTGTGTAGCAGCTTCTTTTTGTTGTTGAGCTGGCAGCAATGCATTTTTCAAACCGATGCTGACCAACAGCTGCAAACCAACACAACACACATATATCCGCCTCATCCTGTTGCTGCTGCTCTTGTCTCCTGTCCAGTAGAACACGAAAATGTTGCACGTTGTTGAGTGTGTTGCACACATGTGCGTGTGTGGATACTCACATATTTATTTAGTTGCTGGCTCTGACTTTTAGACACTTTCCGGAGTTGTTGTTTGTTTGAGTTGCTGATAAATGTAATTTACAGTTACAAGCGACTCAACGCCTCATGAATTTTAAGCAGCCACAAGCAAAGAGAGAGAGAGAGAGCAGGGGAGGGAGATAGCGAAAAGTTGGCGTGTCCATGTGAATTATTTTGCGTGATAAATGAAACACTTAATTGTAATTGTGTAAAAGTCATAGAAAACCATTTGTGCAAAAGTTGCCGTTGTCGTTGTGCTTTTTCCATTTTTATTTATTGTAGAAAGCGACAATCTGGCAATCAACGTGGGCATGCTTTTTTGGGGCTTACCACGTTTGATGTGCAGCAGGAAGCAAAACGGCCAGGTCCAGGCATGTGTATTTACAGCAGCAACGTTATGTTGCATCCACCGGCTGGTATATATGCTGCTACTGTTGTTGCTGCTGCCACAGAGAATGTCCTGGGCATCGATTTCACTAAAGCTGCTTTCGTTCTGTTGTTTTTGTTATTATTTTTCGCGTTTATTTATTGCATATGTTTTTATTGAATTCTTTGTGCCGACAGATGCGCTATAAATATTTATGCCCGGGCGTAGAATATTGCCGGCGTCCATGGACCTTTTCAGAACGTCCACATGCCCCACCTCATGCCAGACTATCCCTTATCGGAACTTTATTTTAAATTGATTTCTCTTTCCGTTCTTTGGGGAAGCGTAAACTTGTATCCTTTTTTAAGTTTGATATACGAGCATTAATCTTCTGTATATTACTCGAGGGACTCTTTTGGCTAGAAATTGGCTTGTCTGCACTTAAATAATAATCAATTCCATTAAATTATTAAGTGAAATTCCAACACATCGTCGGTCGCTGCTAATTGTGGGCGTGATGCTTCAGGGGAAAGTTATTATGGCAGCTTACAGATAACAGCTTAGAGGAAAAAACTTTTCTCATTTCACTTGGCTTTGCCTCCTTTCCATTTATATTATGCCATTCATCCTTTCTTCCTCTGTTTCTTTTGTGTCATCTGGCCAAACTTTATTTGGCTTGCTTCACTGTGTTGGTTTTATATATATATATATTTATTTTATATAGATTCTATCTGCTTATTATTGAGATTATTGTCATCATCACAGGAAATGGGGAAAATAGGGAAAATAATCATAACATATATGACATGTCAATGAAACTGTTGCTGCTTGGCATGTGCAATTTGTCAGTTGGGCAAATAAATCAAGCGTGTGCTCCATAAATAAATTGCCTGCATAATTTGAATTGCAAAGTCTGCAAATTATGTATGAACAATATGTGATGGCAATCTATTTGAGGTGCAATTTTACAAAAAAAAAAATATTTAAATTATATGCGCATTCAAAGCTCCGACATCAATTGTGCATAAGTTCGAAAATTCATTTTGCTTTATTGTCTGCCCTCAAGTATGCAATGAATTTATATGCACATATTCAATGGAATTTAAGCTGACAATTAAGCCTAGACAACAGCCACCGTTTAAAGCTGTTTTAAGCTGAACAGCTCAAAAGTATGCATCAAATTAATTGGCCAGCGCTGACTGTTAATTAATGATGGGCCATTAAATTCAAAATTTATTGTTATTTGAAGCGTACACCGCAACTTAAATTATATAGTACTTTTAAGCTGGTACAGAAAATGTGCAATGTGCGATATATTTAAGATCCTGTTAAGTTTCAGCACTTAACAGCTGTTAGCTTAGCCCACTTAACCACCCAACTACTAAGATCAATTTAGACAACGCTCTTAAGCACAGACAACAACCACTGTTAATGCAATTATGTCGATCATTTAAAGTCCGCAGCAAAAAAGTATGCTGCAAAAAGTATAAGAGTTCGTTGCTAAGCGCCGTTTACTGTCAACCTAATTAGCAGCTGCTCAATGACAAGAGTTTGTTTTATTCCTTTTTTTTCCGCCAAAAACAAATTTATTTATGCAAATACGAAACGCAATTACAGTTAAGGGCAGACAACACAACACAAAACATAAATTGTGAATATTTATATATTAGAACGCAGATCAACTTTTAATGAGTTTACAGTTTGTGTTTTCATTTTGCTTTAACACACACAACACGAAATTTAATTTACACTCGAGTCCAGTTTTTGGATTTAATAGCGCTGATGCTGCTGCTGCTGCTTCTGCTGTCAATGGCCCCGAAGTGGGCGTGTCCAGCCACACCCACCGCCTCCTCATCCTCTTTAGTAAAGTTTGTGCGCTGTGAATGCGGTTTTGAGAAATTATTTTGTGATATTACAAGCGAAGCGCTCGCCTGGAAATTGTTCAACACATAACATTCCATAACTCACACACACACACATACGCTCACATACACACAGAATCGGGGGTGATGTCCTTTATGGCATTAGCCACATGAGTGAGGTCTGTCGAGTTTGGGGAGTTTTGGTTTTGGTACCGCAGCTTGCACGCAGGTAATAATCGGATGTAACTAATTGAATAAAGCGACGCACAGGACAAAACACCCACTGGACACACACACACACAGTCGCGCACACTGGCACACACATAATTGCATGTCCTGGGATGCGCATTAGCCAAATGCTTCGAGTGACAAACACAGTTGTTGCTCTCCACTCTAAGAAAATTGGCCGATTAATAATCTATAAGCTTATGAATTATATATATCAAAATTAGCACTTTCCCTCAAGCAACAATTCACAAAATATCCTATTAATTAATAATTTTGAGTAATGCTTTCTTCTTTTCGAGCAATTTTAACCAAGAGTTGTGGAGTTTTTCATCTTGTAATTTTGGGCTATATTTTCTTGTTAAATTCCGAAATGTATAATGTCTTAAATATCTTTTAGTTTAAAGATACTTTCTTAATAAATTCTTAATTTTTATTTCGTAACTTTAAGATACTTTTTCGTTTCGTCAGAAAATTTTAATATGTTCCAAAGCAAACCTTGTATTCCATATTTGTACTTTTGTGCTTATAAATATTTGTTCCTAATTTTGTAAAATTGACTCCCCATGCTATGACTATATTTTCCTTGTGCATATATATTTTCTCTCAGTGCCAACTGCTGCTGCTCGCCGGCTTGTCCTTTGGGCTTTGGTGTACTGGTTGGCCTGTGTCTGCCACGCAGGATGTGCGCTGTTCAGTGCAACGAACGCACAAGCAGGATATTGCTTAATGGTCGCAGCTATTTAAATTTTAATTTTCATTTTAAATTGCCCTCCACAGAGCTACAGAGCTTAACTTTGAGCCGTGCATTTTCTCTCATTTCCCATTTCCCATTTCCCATTGCCCGATTTTCTCGTTTCTCATTTGCCGTTAGTCGTTTATTTTCATTACCCGACATTTCTCCCCTATAAATATATTTTTATTTACCACTCAACTAATCCCGGGCTCTTTTAGCAAATCACGTATCGGCTCGCATTCATACATAAATATCACAAATAAACACTCTTTTCTTCTGCTCTCTCCTACTACCTGTTTCTCCTCTTGCTGTTTGTGGCCTCAAATTGTCGCCTTGGTCGTCATCTAATTGCAATTCGACCCTTATTTTGGGCTTGGGTTTCGTTCGTGATGATTAATGGCATCAGTTTCCAGTTACAACAACAAAAACAACCAATTTGGTATTTGTTATTGTTGCTTCTGTATTTGGCATATCATATAGGGCCACAAAATAATCGGTGCATGCCGTAAAAGCCGCAGTTAATGCCGCCACTGATTGATTTGTTGTTTGACATTTGCTTGGATAATTGTTAACTTGAATGATTGGCCAAGATTTTCCCTCAACTTTAAGGCGATTTTCAATGGTGACTAGACAACACACAGCGGACAACAGACAACAGGAAGTTCTGCGTTACAAATAACCAAAATAATTGCTCTGAATATCACAATGACACTGGCTTCAATATAAGTTTAAGCCATTTATAGAAAATGGAAAAAAGAGGTAGCTGGCATGCCGAAGTGTTATATCTTAAAGCGTTTATATAGTTTTAAATTGCTTGAGAGGCTACCAAAAGATCAAGTCTTAACGCTGTTTTTGCGTTTTTGCCGGTAATCGACATATTCCCTATCTTAAGCGAACACAACAAAAACCATAGTTAAAAATGGCTGGGTAACTCCTAATCAAGCTGTATCGACTCGAACATTCAAATATCTTTTTTCCTTTTACGTGTTCGACGTAATTTTCACTTTCAACTCGTATGATTTATTCAGCAGACTTTAAGCCGAAACCAAATCAACTCCAACTAAGTAGAAAGTCAATCAGCTCCAACTAACTGGAACATCGGCGGGGCACCCAAGTTAAGGTTAAAGTCTACAGAAGCTTTTCGGCTCAATAGACTGCCTAATTATTTACGGCCTAAACCATTTAACCAGATGCCTGTCCACCAGCTGCATCTGATATCTGATAGATACACCCGAAGAGAAGATTAACTAGCACAGCAATACAAAAATAAATAACCGAATTTAACAGTTGATTGGCTGCTCTGACAGCTGACTGGGAAAATGGGATACGCTCAGACCTTTGCCCCCTCTCTCTCTCTCTTTCATTCTCTGCTGAAAATTTCTGGTGAAAATTGTGGAAACTGTGTCGAATATTGTTTGGCTTAATGCGCTTTGTGCCTTTCAATAATTTTCATATTTTGACATGTATTTTTTATACAAATTTTCGCACTCATCGCCGCCGCAACAGCTGCATGAAATATGCAAGAATGTAACTGACAACTGACCACGCCTCCATGCCAGCCTGCTCCTCCCTCCCAACCAACAACGCTGCCCTTCCACTTTTGCCTTTGCTGTCTGCGCTTATCGCGGCAAACATATTTTTTTCAGTTTTTCGGTTCGTTTTCTTTTTTGTTTTTTGACAATTTTTTAATGAAGTTTCGCATCGCTTCGTATTTTGGTGACTTTTGCCGGCGAAAAGTGTCAAATTAAAATAATCAGAACATGACAGCTACCGGCAGGCCAGGACACACCCCAACTGCCCCAAATCCTTGTCCGTTGCCAATTCCAAAACTCCAACCAAAAAACCCACGCTGAAAATATTTAAAATAAAAAATGAGAATAATAAGTTCCACTTCAAGTTTTTTTCATTAGCCCGAATTTCGGCGCATTTCTTGCAACTTACTTTCATGCGCTTCATTAAAGCGACAAATCCGATTAGGCCACAGCTCAAAAAACGCTCCACAATAAAAAAAAATTTAAAAAAAGTTTAGCACTTGTGACCAGCTAATCCCTGTCCGTTCCCCTACCTCGCTTCGACTAAAATAAATTGAAAATGAAATCGAATGTGAACCGCGACATGAACATTAGGCGGCCAGCGACTAAGCTTTCAATGTCAACCTCCAGCAAATATATATATGTATGTGTATATATAAATATCTAGATATAAAGTTGTTTCAAGCTCAAGAAGAAGAAGAACGTGCAGCAAAAGCTGAATGAATTATTAGCCAATAGAGAGAAGAGCAAATTTCGAATACCCTACTCAAGCTACAAAAAAAAAGGTTAGCTTCTCAACTCGCCCCCAACTCTCAACCCTTCTCGCTCTCCCCGCTGGGGCTGCAAACGGAAATTTGAGATTTATGAATTCTCAGAATGATTTTGCAAAACCAAAAGAAAAATATGAAGAAATTTAATTATCTACATTCATTTATTTTGCTGCCAGATTACAAATTAGCATTAAAATACCAAGCAAAAAATTTAACACTTGAAATATGGCATAAAATTGGCTTTTATTGAAAGAAAGTATTTTGTAGAAGGGATTAAATGATTAAATGAGACTCTCATTTAATCAGGCATATTTAAAGCTGTTTAGAGACTTAACTTAATAAATCAATATGTTGTATATTGAAGACTCTAACAAAAATATTAACATAGATTTTTCTACGTTAGTTGAAGTTTACCTCCAAATTCTTTCAGTTTGGTTCAGTTTGTGCCTTTTTTAAATGCTCGCACAAGTATCGCGTTTGGGCCACATTTTGTTGCGGTTTGCTGGGTTTTTGGTTTTGCAGCATGTTACACGTTGCAGCTACAAGCCGCAGGTGACCCTTACCACCGCAGCTGCAGCTGATACCGCACTGCGTTGCACAAGCATAAGCTTCAACTCAAGCATAACTGTAGATATGGTTATAAGGTCGCAGATAAGCAGGAGTTGCATGCATCAAGTTTTGTTATTTAATACATTTCGTTGACTTGTGTTGGGGGTGGGAGTGAGGGTGCATGTGGGAGTGTGAAATATTTTGGTGATTAAAGGAAGAGAACACAAGTTTGAATAATATGTCTTCAAATGCAAAGCCTTGTTATAATTTCTAGAAATTATTTCTACTTTTCCATTTTTAAAATTCGAGGCAATTATTTTCTAAATGAAAAAATATTTTAAATACAAATTGGACACTCAGTTTCTGCTGTTTAAGCTTGTTTTGTCGAGTTTAGTTTGGTCAAGCACCTGAATGGCAAGTGGCGTCAGATGGAGGCGGCGCCAAAATGTGGCAACTGTTGCTGCCGTTTGGAGGAGCTGTTGTGTGGCACAGCCACAGCCTGTGCTGCCACTGCAGCTGCTGCTGCTGCCTTGCCGTACATTTGAGTGGCCCTACAAATTGCTTCCTCATTGGCCACCAATTAAAAGTAATGAAATGTTGCACGGGCCGTACAAAAAGTTACGTGCTTCACCGTCCACTTACTACTTGCCACTCGCCACTCACATGTGCAGCATGTGCAGTGGCCATAGCTGTGGCAATGCTGGATTTGTCGGATGCAGTGCGCTGAATTAACGTTCAACAACGGTAATTATGCAAATTGCAAATGGAGCGAGGCAACAACAACAACAACAACAACTGAAGTCAATGCGGTCTATGCCACACAGTATCTGCCCCATTTTCTATAGCCAATCTGTGTGCTAGAGTTTTGCAACCGCAAGTGTTGCCAGTAGGAAATCAAATTAGCTTGCCACACTGCGCATGCAGCAGATGGACTACTCGATACTGGTCTCTACGTACCGGTCAGTGTAGGTAGCTTCAAGCTACACTCTTCAAAAAAGGGGCAACAAGTACTAAATTAGCTCATTATTTTTCTCTGTGTATGCTCGTTCTTGTATTTGATTATGTGATTTGGGAGTTGTGTTCTTGCCACAAAATGACGCACAGTTTGAATTTGGTTTTTGTGCTTTGTTCTGTGTTCTTGCCACAAATCGATTGGAAGTCTAGCTATAATTTAAAGGGCTGCCGACTGGGAAGAAGGAGACGATAGGCAGAAGGGTGTGGGGTTGCGACTGTTGCAACGTGTGACTAATTGACATTGACGACTTTTTGCCATTTGGGCTCGCTGGAGCCACAATTCGCATTCGCGTTCGCATTCGCATTCACATTCCGGGCATCTTTGGGCCATAAACTTGAACTCGTTTCGCAGCGTTAGCCTCGTTGGGGCCCGAGTGTAATAAACTGGCTGCCTCAGTTGCCACCAGGTTGCACTCACTGCTGCCACCGGCAGCTAGCCAACGTTTTTATGATTCTCTTTTGCCGCTGCTGCTGCCCCTGCCATCGCCTGTGGCAATGTTAAATAACGGAAATGGTTTTCGACTCAAAAGAGCATTAGAAACGGTGCCGCAGGCAGCAGCTCGCCTTTTGAGGTGTTGAAAGCGGTCAGCACGTTGCCGCGCCCCTCCCCCTTCCCTTTCTATTAATACCCTTTACCACTCGAAAACGTATATGTAGAAGGAGCATATTCTAGTTCGAAATTAATCTCAAGTTGCAGCTACAAAATCCGCATTTGAGCTTGACTCTGGCTCCAAATTCAAGCTAAGATTTGTATGCCCTAAAATCAACTTTTGGATACGGAGAAAATATTTCCAGGCCTTTCTGAAAATTTTAAAATTGATTTATTTCTTACTTGCTGTTTCTTTGGCCGAAGTGTTTAACTAGCTCACTGCTCTGCAATGGATATCTGTTGGTCGTTCACTCCTAGACTCGATGGCATTTTCTAGTTTTCTCCCACTGCAGTTCTCACTGTGGTCTTCTGACAGCAACGCTAATTGCAAAGAGCAATAAAAATGCGCGACATGTTTGACTTTTAGGACATAACCGCAATTTCAACTAGAGAGAGAAATATGCCAAAATGCAGCTGACAGTTGATAGTCTTTATGTGCTCCCCTTTCCCCTGTGGAGTCTGGAGTGAGGAGTCTTGTTATTGGCACACTTGTTGCACTCGGCATATGTTAAATGTTCAAACGTATGACAAACTTGGCAGATATATCCCTGTTTCGCGCCCTCCTCTCTCCCCGCCCACCTGTGCCATCCCTTTTGGCCATGCCATTCGGTCTCCAGTATCACTCGCTTAATTGGCATCAAATTGCTTGCATATTTCAAACAGCAGCAGCAACAACAAAAAAAAGCAGCAGCAAAGACACATCAATACAATGGGCCAATTCACTAGACCCTCTTCGTTGGCCCGTTTCCCCGTTGCCCCCTGCCCTGCCTCTCGCCTTCTCCTGATCGCTTGAGCATTTTTCAAAGTCCGATGCGCGTTAACAAAAATCCTTTTGAACATGTCTGTGCTCCTAATCAAAATTCCAAAAGTCATCAAGTTGGGGCTCCACTTTGGGCGCAAGTTCCCCACACTCCGCCATATCTCTTTCCTTCTCTCTTTCTCCATCTCTCTTTCTCTCTCTCTCTCTCTCTCTCTCTCGCGCTTCCTCTTAATGACTACTGCATGAAATTCTTAAGCCAAGTTTTTGGCTCACAAACAACGCGCCGACGACGACGAAAAAGGAGAAATAAAAAAGGAGTCGAAATGGATTTCTTTAATTTATAATTTATTGATCTTACCGCAGAATCGGAACGAACACAATTGCTCATTAGCTGTGCATGCATTAATCAAAGTGCCTCAAGGAGTTGCCCTTTGAATGGGGACTGCCTCAAGGTCATGCATCAAAACTACCCCCCCCCCCCCTTCTCCCATACCCACTTAAGATGTTAACTTGCTTATTATCAACACATTTGATAAGCAGTCGAAATTTGACTGCCACGGATTAAGCGGAAGTAGCTCAAACTCTCTGCAAGCAGATGATGGCAGAAGTGAGCTACAACAACAACAGCAACAACAACCTGAAAAACCAATTTCAGTTTCACATAAAAGTCGCAACGCCCCCAAACAACGCCCAAAAGCAACTACCGACTGAACTGGCTCAGCCTCAACCTCAATCCCAGGTCCAGCTCCAACTCCAACTCAATACTCATCTTCAGCCTTGTGTCCGTTTCACATCTGTTTTGTGTCCGCGCCCTTTGCCTGCGTATCTGCGTAGCTGCAACTGCAACTGCAACAGCAATACGAAAAGTGATTAATTTTTGATATTGCTTAAGAGATTGCGCCAAACGGAGAGCATCAGTGCAAAATGTACACTTGGAAAAATTGTAAGGAATTCATTACAACAATTGTAAACAGTTAAATTTGAGTCAAAGCAAGGAAGGTTGTTTCAAGCCCTGTTTTACTTAAATGTATATATATTTTCTCTCGGTGTAAACTTGGTCTGGCATAAACCAGACCATTCACATGCGTCTGCAGGTGCTGCCTGGTGTCTGACTAAAGGCAGAAGCCGAAGAGTGAAGGAGCGCTGAGTCGTAGGGCACAAAGGGGACAGGAAGGAGAGTGGATGACACTGAAACAGGATACGAACTGGCCTCAAGTCTCTGGCCTCTGTCTCTGTCTCTGCCTCGTTTGCTGCTCCTCTCAACTCGACTACTCGTCTCGTCTGTCTGCCAGCTATCAATCAGCTTTTGACATTTTTAACTGGAATTTCATGAAAATTTATTCGATTTTAAATTAAAAAATATATACACAAAAAAAAAACAAAAGAAACGCGAAGAAATAAAGAGAGAAATGAGGGGAATGTGTGCAGTTAGTTAAACACTGATCCTGAATCAGATTTTTAGCAGAGGGCGCCTAAAAATCTAAAAAGCAATTTCTGGAATTTACATAAAAATTGTTTAACGAGCTTCATTCTGGTTTTGTTGTTTATGACGCAACGATGAAAACAAATCAAAGTTAAATAAAAAAAAAAAGAATTTAAATGGCAATTTAATGAACTCAAAATCCACGAAATGAATAAGCAACAACAGAGAGAAATCCCAATCCCAATTCCAATCCCGAATCCCAATCCCAAAACGTATTGGGCCATCAAAATTCATTTGCACTTTGGAGAAGCTGTCAGAGAAGAGTGAGAAGCCGTCTGAAGGAGGAGTGAAACATTTTGAAGGCATTTTAAGCAGCTTAAAACATCAGATGATTGTGGCTGATTAATCAGAGTGCGAGCATTTAAGCTGGCAATCAACTCAGTCGGCAGACTGAGGGCACCATGCATGCGAGAGAGAGAGAGACAGATGGAGAGGGCGTTAAAGAGGGACAGCTGTTAGTTTGCTTGCGTGTTTATTTCACCCATAAAAGTGTCATTTATCAATTTCGGAACATCTCTCGAGCTGTGCAACTGCCTGCCACACGCAGGGCTTGCTACCCCTCTCTTTCACGCCGCCCATCTCTCGTTCTCCCTCTCTCTCTTACACACTTTATTTTTGACTGTCTGCTGATAGATTTGGCTTAATTGGCCGCCTTTTTTAATGTTGTGACATCAATCAACAGACACTCATTTTCATGATTTTTCTTTTTTTCTTTGTGTCTTTACTTGATTTTTATGTCTTGAAATTTAAATCGCGCATCATCGAATTTCAATCGGGTTTCTCTTTTTTTTGGTGTCGTTGTTGTTGCCACAAATGAAATCAAACCGTATTTCTAATTGGAATCCGTTAGACACATGACAAGTGCCAGCTCAAAAGGGTGGTTGGGTTGAGCTGCTGTTTTCAGCCACAACACCATTAGTCGTGCAAATGGATTACACTTCCTGTGCCAGGACAAACAAAACACATAGACAACAGAAGTAAACTCTATCTCTGGCACCAGATACAGTCAACATTGGATGCATTGGATCCCTTTGCAGAGTCCTTTCGATCTGTGTCCTAGGCAAACGGACATCGAATTCGTGTCAATATTTACATTAATTCAGTTCTCTCAGCTCCACAGCTGCCAGCTATTGTGTGTGTGTACGTATGTAAATGTGTGTGTATCCTGTGTGTGTGTATCCTGTGTGTGTGTGCATTGTGGTTGGAGTCACGTTCCAGGCACTTAACATAGCCTATTTCCATAAAAGCGTCCAAATGACTTTTATTAGTTAACTGACCCTATTGCTAAAGTTTGCAAAGCCCCAACAGAAAAAGTGGCAGAAACAATTTTTCATACATTATGTGCCCATCAAAGTGTTTACACAAAAGTTGTGCAACATTTATTTAACGGACTCTGTGCGTGTGTGTGCCACAAACACCAAAGCCATTTGCTATCAATCTATTTTTATGTTTTTTTTATATAGAATATTAATTGTAAATATTTAAGAATGTAACTGAATGTAAGGCAGCAAAAACTTTCTCTACACATATAAATGATAGTTAAGTTTTGTTTTGAGGTTAAGCATATTTAACTTCAGCATAACACACATGACTTTACTTTAACCTTGTACATTTTACTACCCACCCCAAAAATGATATTAGATAATTAGCCAAATATTCCAAAGGGTATCTTTTAGTTAAACATTCTCAAATTCCTGCTTATGTTTTTAACAAACTTTTGCTGGTGCTCAACTTTATACCTTGTTGTGGTCTCTCTGTGGCACTCAACCCCCAAACCCCCTCCCTCTCTTCGTAACTATGCTGAACTGAACTTTTAACTCTTGCATCGTTTTTTTTTTCAGCCAGCTGCAAAACAGTTTTCATGCATAATTTCTCATTTAATTTTTGTCGTTGTTTTAATTTATTTCAATTAGGAAACGAAATTGTGTTGCAAAAGTGACTTTTTTTTGCTGTTTGCAGCACGTCTGACACATGAAACACAACAACAGCGCTTACCCCTTAACCCCGCTCGACGATTGCACCCTCATTGCAATTGCAGACAGCCAGAGACACTGACAAATATCACGCATACGACGCTTTGGTTGTGGCAGTGTCTCTGCATTGTTGTTGGTAGTTGTTGCTGTTGTTGTTGTATTGCTTGATTTTATGGCGCGTGACAATTGTCCACAGTTTCCTCTGCCACCAATTCCCGCCCCCACCCTTTCCCAACATTCATTCATTTATTGTGCAGCAATTGCATTTAAATTTTGCCAACGCATTTGTTAATTAACGTTCAACGTTCGCAATGCTCTCAACTGGCTTGTGCTCTGCCTTTGTCTGTGTCGGTGTATTGTGTTGTTGTCTGTGTGGCATGGGCCACATGTTGCCCCTCCCCTGCCGCACAGTAAAAACAGCAACTATTTAAAATGCATTGTACTATTTGGCTTTTGTCATGGGCACACGTAAATCCATTGATGCATGAAACGAAAACTGCGCCCAGTATGGAAACCAATTTGAAGCTCTTGGCAAAGATGCTCTAACTACACTCAGCGAAACATTTATCAAGCATTAGAAATAACAAACTGATCAAAAATGATATTAAATAATATGTCGAACTCTGAATTAAATGAATAGAAATTTGTTAGCCATAATAAATAAAATGCTTTAAGTTTGTATAAAAAATCACTTGGCTTCTAATGAAATCATCTTTTTGATTTTCCAAATACTAGACCAAATATTTCTCTTGATGTAGATAGCTAGCGGGTGTTCTGGAGTAAACATTTTGAATATTTCAGGCAGTGCACAGGAAACAGAGCTGAGCAAAGCATTTTTGACCCACTCGCAGGCAGCACCACCCTCTTCCCTGCCTCCTTCCTAGATGACTCGTTGAATCTTTGCTCAACAATTTGTTGGACAGTAATCGAAATTTGTGTATGTGTGAGGGGAACGAGAAGGGGATAGAGCTGAGGATTGTCATGGGGAGAGATAGCCAAGTTTTCAGCATAGTTGCATAAAATATTTCCATTTTGCAAGCACAATTTGCGTGCGCAGGTAAACATGAGTTTTGGGCTATCGCATAAAAAGTATATGCAAGTGTGGCAAACACACTTGCCCCGCAATCAGCCATGGAATCGGGCATCTTGCAGCTCATGAAATCAAGGGAGCCATTTGTTTGTCCAGGCTCTGTCCAAATATTGTGCATGACGCAAGCAAAACTTGTCGGCCAGATCAAAAACTGCTATGCCAAAAATGTATGTGAGCAACACACAATGGACAGAAACACACAAGAAAGCACAACAAAACATAAACCATTTCAAATGCGACAGACAAGCCGAATAATATATGTGAGTCCGTATAAAGATGAGGACCAAAAAGCCCCCTGAAGAACAACAACAACAAGTTGGGGAAGTTCTGTGCTATTGTACAAGTTGAAGTTGAGCATTCAAAATGAAATGAAATATTTTATGTTCATAATAATGACACCAACTTCAGAGGCAGGCAAACAGAAAAGGGCAGGGGGCAGGGGCGGGGGAAGGGGGAGGGGGAGAGGCAGTTATTTCTTGGATGTATAGCAAGCGCCAAAATGTTATAAAATGGTGTTGTATATGATGAGACAGCCAGCCCCAAATGTGTGAACTGAGTTGCAAGTTTATGAACTACGACTACTGCAGAGCAACATCAACAACCAAATCCACATCTGGCGGTGGCTTCAAATTGATTCAAGTGCTCCGACAAAACGCGACGCGTCTCATAAAAAAGACATCAATTTTGACTTTGTTTGAAATATGCTTAATAAGTGTCAGCTTGTGAGCTTGCCTCAACTGATACCCAGTGTGTGAGCTGAAGGTGACGAGCATGTCTTGCTCACAACATTTATTATGTATTTATGAATTGGAAATGGAAGAAGCGTTAGGAAAAGTGATGAAGAAAATGCTTACCAAATTGTAAAGTATAAGTTAAAGTATCAGATGAAATTACATTCTAATATTTACCTTGATAAGTCCACAAGAAGTCTACTGCTCATTCGAGCAACAATTAATAAGTTTAATATGAGCTAAACTTATAGTTTAGTTTAAGCCAGATTTATTGAGTTGAGGAAAAGTCTGCTGCTGAGTGTGACATACATACTGCTCCTAATTGATAACTCTTTTAGTCACATTTATGGGTGCAGGGTATAATAATGCCATAAGGCGCATCGTAAAAAACTCCGAAAATGAAGTCTTGAGTTCATTAACAAATTGATACAACAAAATGCTGTAATTATCGCGTAGAGAAACGAAGGCCAAACAGAAGCAACAGCAGGAGAAGAAGACAACAACAAGGAGGAGGAGTAAGCAGTGGCTAAGAAGAAGAAGAAGAAGATGAAGAATGAGCATTAGGATGAGGAGCAGTAAGCAGTAAGAGGCGGAGCTGGAAGTGGAGTATAAGCGGCCAGTTTCACATAGCTCCAAGCTATTTTCAGCAGCGTTCAGCAATTAAACACTCGAGCAGCTGTGCCTGAGAAACTGTTGCTCAAGAGAAGAGAACTGTTGGATCGCGACTTGTCTTGTTTTGTTGAGTTATTGTTGCTTTGTGTCTTCTCTTCTTCTTCTGCTCACTTTTTGCAGTTCAACTTTGTTTGCCATTATGGTTTATAATTATAGGCGCTGTTGAATGCTTGCTGCTCAAAGTGGGCGTCAATCTGACTTGGATTTTTTAGTGTGTGCTCAAGTGTGTGTGTGTGTGTTTGTATGTATGTTGGATTGTTACCGCCCACTGGGCAGGCAGGCAGCACTTGAAGTAGATTCTAAAAGATACGCGTCAGTTAAAAAATCATGAGCTACCACATTTTGGAGTAGAGAAAAAAACTGAGCCCCAAGTTCCACAGAATCAAAAACTTGAGGCAAAGCAACTCTTGAGTTTTCGTACTGATAAGAACATAAAAAGAGAAAACAGAAAACAGAAAAATGAAAATGACAAACGGAAAAACATTAAACGGAATGAAACGGAACTGGTCGGGGTCTGAGTCTGGTTCTGGGTCTGAGTCTAAGTCTGTCCTCCATATAGATGAGACTCTTGACGAAAGTCATGTTAATGCTCAACTAAAGCGCAAACAAATTCGTTGGAAAACCGCTGGCGCTGAAAGGTGTGCGACTGTGTGTGTGAGTGTGTGTGTGATTCTTTCTAAGCCACATTTGAGCAGCTCAAGTGCGTGCCACAAACAGGCAACACCAACTACGTGCAGCAAAGGCAACGCCTGATTAATTTTAACTGATAAGCGCGTCATTTGCCTTTGTTTGTCTCGTTGATTGTTGTGCGTTGTGTGTATTTTGTGTGTAGGCTGTTGCGCAGGCGCAAACATTCACCAGGTCATACGCCCCAACAGGCACACACACACTGTTACACACACCTGGCACATTCTTTATCTTTATCGCATGTTTTCTTTAGTGTTTTTGTTTGTTTTTGTTGCTGTTGTTGTTTTTTGTCTGTTGATGAAACGTCGCGACGCATCTCCAGTTGCCACGTTCAGGCAACAATTACAACCATAAAAGCGGCCATCAGCGAACCCATCAACCAACCAAGCAGCCATCCAACCATACAATCAACCATACATCCATCCATCCCTGGCCACGATCCAGGCCAAGTACCTTTTTGGCAGCCACAAAAATGATAAGCATCGTGCGCAAGTCTTAAGCGGCCAGCGGCTGTCTTTTGTCAACTTTGATTTGCTTCTTTTTTTCTCATATGTATATACCCTGTAGCCTGTAATTAAAACAACATTGATGTCACGAATTTTGACGAGCAATGTGCAGTTTTTGAGTACATCCATTTAAGGCGCACAATTAAGCCAGAGTAACAAACATTACCAAAATTATTTTGCCATTAAAAATTCGCTTGTGATTTGACACAGTTTTGATTCCAGTTGCCAAACTACCACAAATAGTGAGATCTTTCGGCATAGAATAATCACATGAATTTCAACAAAAAATTGTGTGTTTAAAGCCAAATCCAGAAAATCGTTTCGGTTTTGAGAAAATAAAAGAAGAAAAGAAATGGGCTTTGGAAATTTAGCTCAACTTAAAACTGGGCTTGTGCCTATTACAGGGTATCTGCCAGTCAGCTGCTTATATTTTCCCCGTTATTTTTGGAGCACGTTTTTTGTGTACAGCGAAATTCAGTGTGAATTTGTTGAGGCGGCACGTCCTAATCAAGTTGTAGAGCAGCAGCAGCAGCTTGGCTAAACAGTTGCTGCAGATGCAAGGCACAGATTTGACTCCAAAGGAAGTTTGCAGCTAATAGCTTGCAGCTGCAGCAGCAGGAGGCACACACAAACACAGATACACATAATTTATTTGCCGTTGCCTCATAAACTACAGCAGCAACCTTTAAAATAAGACCGACTCGAGGCAGACGCGAGTTCATTTTGCAATTATAGACAAGAGACCAAAGACCCCACCTCACCCTCCCTGACCAACTCCCTGACCACCCTGACCAGCCTGCCCCATCCTGTTAGCTGCACCTGCTGTGTGGCAGGCAGCCAGCCGATCTTTTTAGCTGCACCACATAAATTCAGAACTGAACTTGCAGGCGGCTTGGGTGTTGCAGCTTCAACTTCTCTGCATTGCCGCCACTGTCGCTGCTGCTGCTGCTGCTGCTGCAGTAATTTATGGCTTTGTGGCAGCAACAACGGAATGACTGACAGACTGCTGGACTGATGGACTGACTGACGTTGCAAGTTATTTGCCTCGAGCCTGATAGTCTCTCCCTGCCACTATTGGGCTTTGTTGGCATTCTTGCTGGCGTCCAAAATTGGTTGACAACGACCAAAAGAGTGGCGGGGATAGGCGCTGTGCAAACGTACGATAAGCATCTTACAGATACTTTGGGCACGCATTGACGAGCGTGCATCTACAAGATACTCGGCTTGGCGCTCTCTCCTCTTCGCTGCCTCGTATCTCGGCAAAAGAATCTTGAGCTGCTTGCTTGCGCTCGTGTAATTTGCGCCTTGATGGCTGCTCTGCATACAAAATGAACTGCAGTCGCCTACAAAAATACAACGCTCAGATACTTTTGTATCTTTTCTTAGCAGTCTTAGCGTCGGCAAATCCTTCAAAATGAACACAGCCAAAAATTCAATTAATTTTATGATTTTGCATAAAAAATACAGCATTCGTCTTACTTATTTTTTTGTGTATCTAATGAATGCGTTGTGTCTGCAGCTAACCACGAATTAAATCAATTTCAACGGGTTAAAGTTGAGATACATTTGCCTAACTTCGTATCTTTCGTGGGCGGCGCCGCATTGAAGAAAAAAAAGAATGCTGAGCTACCTTTTTTTGTGTTTGCCACTGGTGTTTATTTTTATTATGTTAGGCCTGGTTGTGGTTGAAAATATGATGAATGGTCTGGAAAATCAAATGAGTGCCGCAAAAGTTAAGAGTCAAATCCGAAAACTGAACTCGAGTTCATTAAATGTTGGAAAATACAGTACATAAAATATGCAAAGGCGTGCCCAGGCAAACAGAGAGCGAGATTATCAACAAGCGAGCTTAAGCAACTGACTTTTAATATATGATAATTAATTCATTATCGATGCTGTGACGTGAACAGACAGACAGCCAGGCAGAGAGAGACAGACTGACAGTCAGGCAGACAGACTTGACTGAAGATGGGGCGTAGGACAAGGATGACAAGGATTTCACTTGCAATTAAAACGAACAAGACACAAAAATTGCACAAGCTGCCAACGGGGAACGGCCAACGGCCAAAGCCACTGGCTAACCAGGCAGGTTAAGACCCGGGGCCACTGATATATCCGTATCCCAGGTAGCCTTTCATTGATTAAAGCGCGCTCCCAGCTGTGCGCTCGACATGCACTACAAACTGATTATCTGCATATAAGCGGCTAAAAATCACCAAGCCCAAGCAGCCAGCCACCAAAAAACCAACGGCAGCAAAAAATAATTGCCCAGAACTGTTTAACATATCAGTAGTGCCACAAAACACAGAGAGAGAGAAAGAGTATAAGTAAGAGTGCTCTAAGTTAAGTGTCATCGACTAGTAGATACCTTGTAGACAGCTTAAAAATGCATTCTATTTCTAAATAGGAGTTTGAGTCCTCAGCTGATTTTCTACAGTTTCTAGACTACACAGATGGAATTGAAATATGTGTGTACATCAGATTGATTCCTTCTTTTACAATCCTTTATCTTTAGTTCTGTGCTTCTTCTGCACCAATTCAAATTTTGTAGACTACAAGTGGATGCTATTCAAATAAGTTAAATAAACATCCTCTACCTGATGGATTCCAAATTGCAAAACACTAGCTTATAGTTTCTGAGTTCAAACAGGCACGTCTAACTGTTGCTGATAAAATCTACTTTATATATCTACTTTATGTAGTCGCTAATGCTGCTTTTACCTATTGCAATTTCAGAGTACCCGTTTTTAACAATTTTCAATGATTGCTGGGTATAAGAAAAGGCAGACTTGAAGTCGAGTGAGTCTTTTATAAAAATTCACAACATGTCATTGGCAACGGCGTCGTCGTCTTCGTCGTCGTGAGGTAGTGAGTGCCTCAGTAGTGCTGGTGCTGGGAGCACCCTCACCGTCGGGACTTTGCTGTGGCTGCTGTCTGTGGGCCTTCCTGTGTGACTTTGACTGCACAGGACATGGACGTGGACATGTCAATGTCTGTCTGTCTGCCAGTCTGCCAGTCTGCTGCAGTCTGTCTGCTCGTCTGTCTGCCTATGGCGACTCTCTGATCCATATCGTTAAAAGTTAACGCTTTAGCTGCCTTAACATGGCTTTTAGCGTTAATTAACAACGAATTTTTCGAAATGCAAAAAAACAGCTATCAACAGCAAACAACAAACGAACAAGTACACAGAATGTTAAGTGACAAAGAGCTGATAAGCTGACAACAACAACGGCAACAACTGCTGTAGGCAACCAACAAGATAAGCCAAAAAGTTAAATAAATATAACGGAATAATTGAAGGAAAGTTGCGCTGTTAATATTTAAATGATTCATGGAGGCACATTTAACAGTTGGGCGTAACAGTGTGCATCGCAGAGAGAAGTGCTGTTAAGCTTAACAGTGTGCGAACTCTAAACTATGTTAATTATATTCAGCATATATTCATACACAATTGTTGTTTTATAATATTTTATGTAGTTTTATTTAAGCAAACTAAAAATTAACAAATTTGTTTAAACATTTCTTAGGGCTAAACTACCAGTTAGAGTTACATTACAGATATACTCGGTATTTATATACACACACAGATTAGATATATACGACTGCAGTTACAGTTACAATATTACACAGAAGTGCTGAGACTGCCAAAGAAAAAACAACTTTGCACCGCACTTTGATGATAATCATATCTGCGATCTCTAAAAACTACACAGCAACTTAAACCTAGACTAGACCATTAATTTAACTGAGCCTTAGCTGCAATGGAAGATTAATTAAAGGAAGCACTTGGAAAGTGTTGAATTGTCGGGAATTGCGATTCTTAAGCGATAATAGTTGTAAACTTAGATGAGTTTCTGTTTTGGAAGGCAAGTTCTTCATCAGTGTTTAAATCTCTAGGAAGCACAACATTTCGAGTTGATTTCTACATATATCTATATACAAAGAACCACACATTATTGGTTATATCGGTTAACTGTTATCGTTTATCGACACAGTATTTGTATACTTAAATATTAAATCACAGTGGCGAGATTTGTTTTCTTATTATTTCTGTATCTTTTCATTATCGACGCTTGCCCAAAACGGTTCTGAACCGCATTCAACGACAAGCGTACGCCTGCAACAGCCAACGGGTCCTTCGGAGACCCTTCGATATATATATATATCCCCAGTTTTTATCTGGGCGGGCAGAAGCTGAAGTAGGGAAAGAGTTGGCAGTGCAGCGAGTAGAAACGCTTCGGATCCGTCTTCAGATCGAAGCCATCCACTTTGATCACGTTCCACTGGTTCTTCATGTGCGCATAGCTAAAGGATACCTGATCCTGGAACGTATCCGAGCGTATGAACTCCATGGGCTCCAAATGTGAATGGAAGTTATCCACAACAGTCAACGGCACTTTCAGCAGATGCTCTGCAAATGACAAAAAGAAACCACATCCCAAAAGGGAAACAACAGTTAACATTTTGCCTTGGTCAGGGTTATCCAATGTGGAGAAGGCTCACTCACCTATGATGAAACCCATTGTGACATCATCCGGAAAACGTATCTTGTCGCCGATGCTAATAAACTTGCCGCCACCTGCTATGGGCAGCATTTTGAGTGTCAAGGCGCGACTGAGGCAGAAGCCAGCGCCGCCAGTTGCAAACCAGAAGGTTATCTTCTTATTCGTTGTCGTATTTTTCTGCAAGAAGATGAAGAAGACGCATTCAGGTTAACGGAAGAACGGTGCACTGAGAAAAACAAAGGTATCCCTACCTAAAATGTTGCTGAGCATTGAAAGAATTACGATCAGGTTTAATATGCCTTTGAACTGGGCAAACTAATTAGTTCAAGCCAGATCACTTTATTGTTTATAATCTTAGACTCAATCGTCAGCAACTTTTTGCTGACTTAATAAATATTTACAACTTTCAAGGGAAATCAAGAACTTAACTTTGCCATTTTTTGGCATTTTTTTCTGTGCATTTTTGATTGAGGTTAGCAAAGGATAAGCCCAAAAAAAATTATATATTTTTGGAAATGGCCCAGCTAAAATTGCATGAAAATTAAGAAACAAAAAAAAAATGAGAAGAAAGAGAGAAAAGGAAGAAACACTTGATTAATTGACCATGTAAATGGACATGTGCGCTGAGGAAACTTAATACACACCATCGAAAAATGCCAAAGCCGAGCCCCAGACTAAAAACTTGAAACTTGACAGCGTTAGCTGCTACGGCTGCTCCTTCTCCTCCTCCTCCTCGTCGCTTCTCGTGACCTAATGAAGCGTAAAGTTTGGGGCTTTCAATTAGTTTGTGGCGCTGAGCAGAGCAACGCAGCGCAGTAAACCCGACTGAGTTTAAGCCAGCTGATTCGCTACGGTTATTGAGTTCGAACTGTGTGGCATGCGGCCAGCCTACCAAACATTGCCACAAATCGCCATGCAACAGCATTCATTACGGGATCATCTGGCGATATTTCAAATGCGCCCCAGCAAAGCAAAGCAAACCAAACCAAAGCAAAGCAAAGCAGCACTCCGTATTGAAATGGGAACAAGTCCGAGTGCAGCCAGATCATATCGGTTATTAATGATAGCCTGTGCTGGCAGCTGGAAGCCAAATGGCGGCATAGACAAATGGCCACAGTCAAGCGCATAAATAATGCACCCGTCCCCACCGCACAGGAGAAAGGCAGCCCGATATCGCTAGCCAGCCAGCCAGCTAGCGCTGCTCAGTTGCTCAGTTGTTCAGTTTGCAGAGCCATAACTAAAGCCACAGTCACAGCTATATTCATAGATTCAGGTAATTACGGGCATTGGAAAAATGTTTATTTGCTGCACATGCAAAAACAAGCAGCAACTGTGCAACTGAGAATACCCTGACAGGCACATAAGCTTGGATAGGTTTCTATGATCTTTATAAATCCACATCCTACATTCAGAAAAAAAATTAACCTGCATTTTACAAGTTCTCCTTACTTTTGGCTCAAAGTGCTCCTCACCTTAAACTCAGATCAAATTTCTAAAATTAAAGGTTGTCGCTACTACAGCAGCTACATATTGGAGATATAAGAAACCTATACCAAATATATAGCATATCTGCATACCCTATTTCTACGTAGTTATATACTTTATTGCAGACTTCATAGCAAACTTATAATACCCGCTGAAAGTATATTAATTTAGACTTGCACTTACGTTGTCCAAGTGAATCTCCAGCGGCGAGGATATGCTCGGCTTGCCCAGATACCAATCCACGCTGGGACTGTACTCGTCGAGCAGCTTCACCAAACGGGGCACATTGACATAGTTGTCATCGTCGAAGTGACAGAACCATCTGTAAGAGCAGAGAAAATAAAAACACAAATTAGATTACAACTAAAAATTCGACACGAACAGACTAACAACTATACCTAAAAATTATAATAATAATAATTGATAATTATATAAAAAATAATATAAAATGGAATTAACACTGGAGCAATTGGCACGCATTGCGCTGGGCGTTCCAGAGATGAATCATTTAAATGTGGCTGTGCTGCACAGTCTGCTGGATGCGCTGATGAAGAAGCTGGCTTGTCAGCAGGATTTGGTCACAATTGAGGGATTCGAGGGCAAGTGTTTGGAGCGGTTGCTCGAGCACTCAAAGATCTCGCCGCTGCCCTTCGATGTGGCCACAATTGTGCCCATCTCCACGGAATTGGAGAAAGTCGACGGAATGGAGAAACGTTTGGCAAAACTTGAGAGCAAAATGGAGGCACATTTCCAACAGATACGCGTCTGCAACAAGGTCAACTCGAAACAGTATCACAAACTGCTGTGGGAACAATATACGACACCCTGTGAGGATCTGTGCACCGTTTGCGATGAGGACAATAAGATCGCCTGCAGTCTGCTACAGAATATGGATTTCATGAAGAAACTGCTGCGACGCATTGCTTCGCCCATGATCGATATGGTCGAGCAGATCCAGAAGGAGCTCGACAAGTTCTATGCGACCCTCAATGCGTTTCTCAGCAAAACGGAGGCGCTGTTCGAGCGACTCGAGCTAGTCAAGCAGTGTGTGATTGAGATTGAGAAAATGCGTGAACTGGTCAATGACTACAATCTGACGTTCCTTGGCACCATGGAGGAGCTGCAGGATATGCTGGACAGCAAGCTGGATAAGGTGCATATGCCGGCACTCAAGAAATATATACGCGATCGTTTCGATAACATCGATCTGCGGCTATCGAAGATCGAGCACAAGGACACGTGTCCGCGTGCCGCTGGCTTCATCAGCACGGGCATCCGTTGCATATCCTGTGGCAACACGCGAATCGGCGTCGATGTTGGTCCTCTGAATATTGGCCCGCTGCCCGATGCGACGGCCAACGGCAATAGTTCCGCTGCATGCACCAAAAATATGGCCTATCGCACCGTCGACAAAGAACCAACGCTGATGGTGCGCGTCCAGAATCTCGATCTCAATTTGATTGCCAATCGCCTGAATCGCTCCAATATTGGCAAGATTTGCAAACTGCCAGAAGCCAATGACACCATCTACGGAGTTCGCTACTCTTACTCGAACTAGACACAGGGAGTCAGGAGTCACCTTTGCCACATTCTTCCCCTAGCAGCAAAATCGTAATGTTCAAGCAAATAAAGCTTTGAGACTTAAGTCGAGGCTCGTCTTTTTTATGTTTTTTTTGCATGCCGCATAAAAAATGAACTAATTTAGATGGTAATTATGCAGGGTGTATGTGTGTGTGAGTGTGCTGAGTGTGATCGCAGTGGTCAAGGCTGTGGCAGCTGCAATTGCAGTTTGCCTGGGATTAGCCTCTGTGACAAACGATCAACCATATCCGGTAGCCAACGGTGGCCTAATGATGCCATTAAAATGCTGCCGAGCCTATCGAACGAACGGCTTGTTGTTCCCCCTAGCAACGTTGCATGTTGCAAGTTGCAGTTACCAAATTAACTCATGCGGCCTCACAAAGAGATGACGAGAGAGAGAGAGAGAGAAGAGATACAACAACTTGATCATCAAGCTTGCCAAGGCTTCGCTAGCAATTTTCATTGCCTTCATAATTCAGTTGTTAACTGATGAAATATATCTATATATATATATATATATATATATATATTATCTTAATAATAGTTGATCTTGAGAATTAGTCAACTTATTTTGCAAAATTCCTTGTCTGCTCTTATTCTCTTTGCTGCGTATTAAATATCTTTCGAGTGGATTTTCTTGTCGAAAACATAGATTCAAATAATCCGTATAAGTATCTATTAAATCTGTTCACTTATATTAATGCCTCGTATGAGGAAGTGTATCGTACAGCAGCAGCTGCCCCCAGCTCATAGAAAACAGCACTTTATTTGCTAGCTCTCTCGCACTCTGCTCCCCTCTCTTATTCACCCTATTGTATGTGGTGAGGAGTCCATAACTATTCAATAAAATCGAAGCGTTTGCTGGCGTCTCTTGGGTAATTTAATATAATTTTTATTGCCCAAGCTGTGAGGAGGGTGAGAGTTAGAGAGGGGGGGAGGAGAGTTAGAGTAGTCAGCTAATCGTAGCTGTGGCATTCATAAATTGTGTATTGTTGTTGTTGTTCTTGTTGCTGCTGATGTGGCTGCCACATGCGATACCTGTGCGAAACGGCAGCCAAGTTGTTGTTGCTTGTTGTTAGCTGCTTCGTGTCGCATAAAAATGCGCTTTTAATTTCGCTTAATTATGCGTGCCGCAGTACGAACAGCCTTCTTTCCTATTCCTCGCTCCCTCACTCCTCTCACTCTCTCGCACTCACTCCACTCTAACACTCCCTCTCTCTGTGGGGTTACCAAATTGATATCTTGCCGGCATTTTATGCATTTTCTGCTGTCGTTTAATTAACGCGTTGTTTGCTGCCTTCGCTGTGTGACATTTTATGAAAATGAAAATGTTTTCATTTGCCCGGGCTACAAAAGCAAATCAAGCAATCGATCGCTGAATATCTTTTTCTTTTTGGATCCTTCTGCAGCTGGCTGACCAAGCTAGACAACAACTAAGCCAAACAAAGTTGGTGGTTGCAAAATATGCTTCGTTTGTTTGTTTGGTATTTTTTCTTCTTCTTTTTTTTTGGGGGGTTTTGTTTATCTGGCATCGCATTGCAGCAGCATCAGCAGCAGCAGCTGAAGGAGTTCTTGTTGGAGTGTGTGTGTGTTGTGTGTATGTGTGTTGTCTTTGTGTATTTGTCTGTGTGTGTTTGTGTACATTTGTGTGTGGCCATTGGCAGCGAAAATCGAGACGCGAAACGAGAGCAAAGACTTTGCTTATGCTTTAAACAGGCGGGAGAAAAGTAGAGTATATTGATTTTGTGCCCAGTTTGATTGGTCTTTTTGAAGCTACAGTCTGTTTAGTATTTTATATATATATATATATATATATATAAGTTCCTTTATAAGTTCCTTGAACACCTTTAAGAAAATATCTTTTAAGCCATAAAATATATACTTTTTCCACAATATTTAAAAATATAGACATTCATTTTGGAAGGTCAATTACTGATGACCTACTACAGGAACTGCGATAATCTAAACTAAGCGTTTTTTTACTATTATTATTATTAGCCGTTAAAAAAGCAATATGTGCTGCAGCCTTAAGTTCGAATCATTTTTTAAGTGCTTTTAGCTGCAGAGCAGAGAGTATTAGGATATCGTTTAAAAGTGACTGCAACATTTTTTAGTTGTTTGCTTTGAAGTTAGTTTATTTTGATGGCAGTTTTCCAATTACTGGAGCTGATGCTGATGTTGATGCTGATGTTGTTGCTGATGCTGCTGCCGATGCTGCTGTTGTGGGTAGAATACGAGAGCAACAGCAGCATCAGCAGCTGTTGCTGTTGCTGTTGCCTGGGCGTTGGCGTTGTTGTTGTTGTTGCTGTTGTTGGACTGCAGGCGAAATGAGTTTATGTCTGGAGCCATAATAAAAAATGATTGACGGGGCACTTCGCAACTTGTAGAGTCGCTGGGAGGGGTGGCGGGTGGAGACGCGGGGCGGGGAGAGGCAATGCATGGGGCAGTCTTAATAGATTTCGCATTAAGCGCGAGTCGAAGTTGATCAGTGGGGGCCCCCAAACAGTGTGCGTTAAAAGTATTTTGACAGGCCAGCGAGCGGGCAAGAGATAAGCGATCGCAACAAAAAAGAGAGCTAAAAGAAAAAAAGAAGGATGACGAACTGATTTTGTTTCGATTCGTTTTCTTTGTTGCTGTTGTTGTTGTTGTTGGTGTTGTTGTTGTCTGGCTTTGCAATTAGCAATAAGTCAGCTGTCAGCCGGGCAGTGGAATGTATCTTACAGATGCGGATTCTGTGCGGATTGATACAAATCAATGTTGTGTGGCGTGTCAGGGACTCCAAAAAAAAAGAAAGAAAAAAATAAGAAAAAAAAACAAGATATTTACATTAAGCTGGCACTCAAATCAACAAGCAACAACGCCAACAACTCGGCTCGCTTCATTAGCAACAACAACAAAAGCGGCAACAGGAGTTGCAGTCATGACTCAGAGATTTATGAGTGCCACAACGGCAACCCGCTGCGTGAGTAGTATCTTGCAGCAGATACACAAAAGCATTTTACACTCTCTACTTTGACACGCTCAGTGAACACAATTGAAACCACCGAAACAACGGCGACAATTGAAACGCATTTGTCAGCAACGACGACTGGCGACGACAACGCCAACAACAAAAGCAATCATTAGTTGCAAGACAAGAGCAACTGCAACAGCAACAGCAACAACAACGTGCAACAAGTGCAAAATGTATCTTGCTGTTCTCAAATTGATGCCAATTGTCGTGTGGCGACGACGCCTAATTGAAATGTAGAGCAAGCGATTTGCCGGGGCAGCTCAAATTCTCTGTGGTTGTTGTCGCTGCTGCTTTCCGCCGGATGTGCAACAGAAACTGTTGCTGCAGTGGCAGCTTCATCTGCATATGTGAAGCCAGGCTCCAATTGTGCATTTCCGCAATAGCGATAAAAAATTAAGTGGGATTGTGGCATGCAGTATTTATAAACAACTGTTTGATACTCTGTTGTGGCAGTGCATAATCAGACAGAGAGAGAGAGAGAGAGAAAGACACAGAGAGAGAGAGAGAGATGGTCAAACTAAACTATTACTCTGACTTAACTCATTAAAACCACGTTCAAGTTTCAAATATAAATTGTATATAAATAAATATAGCTATAAAATCTTCTTCAATTCTTCATACAAAAAATACACACAATAAATTCTGAGTAAAGATTGCGACAATGTCAAAATGATTCAATCTGCTTACCCCAGCTGCCTCAGCTGCCGCTCAGCACAACTACTTCCCTTGCCAGGCAACCCTTTTCATTGCATTCAATTGAATAATTGACGTTATGCGCAGTTTTGTGGTGTTTGTTGTTTGTTGATGCCACAAGTGGCAAATAAATGAAATTGATGCGCTCAGTTGCAGTTGCCACTGCCATTGCATACTTTCCCCCTTGCAACCAAACACGCGGGCAACTGCTGCCGCTGCTGCTGCTGCTGCTGTCTCTTCACAAGCGGGCGCCTCACTCAACTCAACTCAACTAAGTTGCCCCTGGCCGCAAAAAGAAAATTTTCTCACACAGCGACGACGACAGCAAAACATCTGGTTTTTCACATATGCGACAAAAATGCTGATGAGGTTTTTCCAAAGCCGCAAAGAAAATGCGCTGCGAACAACAACAATTAAAACTGTCGCAGCTCGCAGCCTTAGATGGATTGTGGACTGCGGATTGTGGTGCATAATGTGCATGTTGGGAAATGCCACAATGCCCCACTCTGCGTGCCCCACACTCTTTAGACTATTATTTTATATGTGGATTAGCTGTGGCACCGCAGCAGAGGGAAGAGGGTCGGGGGGGACAGCCAACACTCATGTGGCACGCCTGGGAAATAATATTGATGCAGCTCCAAGCACACACACGTCTGTTGCAAAAGAAGGGGGCATACAGCAAATTCCCACGCACTTTCACAGCAACAGCAACATTAACAACACCCACCTCCTCAATAAAATTACCTCATGCAACATCATCATCAGCAGCAGCAGCAGCAACCATGTTGTTTGCCTTTTGTGAATCCTGTTTTCGTTCACTTTCTTTTGTCCGATTACGATTTTTTTTTGTTGATGCCGTGAATATTACGCATATTACGTGTCGTAATTACAAAAAGGGGCCAGGCACAAAAAAAAAAGAAGGCGCACAATAATATGAATGTGCCGTTACAATGTCAATAAATGTTGATTACTAAACGTGCCAGCAAAAATGCAAAAAATATATATACATATATAAAGTTGGGCTGCGTCATGACAAGGGCATGCTCGGCCCGACTTGGCAAATCAGATATAGATACACATACATAAACAGATACAGAAACAGATACAGATACACAGATACAGATACGTATAGAGCAAAATACAAGATACACATTCGCACAATTTGAGTCAGGCACAAGTTCGCCAGTTGCCCCCGCGACAAATGTTGTGTATTAGGTGTGGCAAACCACACACGGCACGACCTGGCTAAAATCAAAACAAATCAGTAACACACCCAACCCACAAAACACACTCACACTCACACACGCGCACACACACTGCGCACAGCAAGAGATAAATTAGAACTTGAAACAAATAAACAAAAAAATATATAAAAGTTATAGCAAGTAAATGTGATCGTGCACGACTATTAGATGCCCTACTTTTATAGGCTAATATAACAGTTGTGGTTATTATTCATCCACTTAGCTCATGGAAGGTGTCTATATACCAAAGATCAAAGATAGACACACAAATCTATGTTTCAAACATTAGCTCAATAGCTCTTATAGTCTCTGAGATCGGCGGGAGCAGAGCTACAGAGCTGACCATATCGCATGACTATATCAACTGCCTTTATGAACCTACTAAACTCACTGACTATATAGCCAATCTTTAGCCCAGATAGTGTCTGGAATCGATGAGATCATATACTGACTGACTATAGCGGCTCCTCTCTTGCTGCTGTTTGATATATATTAACATATAGTTTATGTCTCCTTACTTAGGGTATATTCAAAAAGCAGCAACCACAAAACAAAAAGCATTCAAAAAAAACTAGAAAACCGTTTAAAGCGTGGAATTTGTGGCCGGTTAACACAATATAAAATGTAATTTATAATAAAAAGAAACCCAAATGTCGTAGGGGAAACGCTGCCGACACCTTATTGGCGCCTCCAAAAGTGTGTGTGCGAGTGTGTGTGTGTGTGTGTGTTTTGTATACAAATTCCTTAAAGCGATTTCCCTAGATCTCATAACTTATGATTGCTCTGGCGACTTCATGCATTAGGCCAAGAAGTGGGCGGGGCTAGGCGAGCAAAGGAGTGGAGGGGCAGAGCTGATTGACGTGGCAGGTCGAGATCAGTCAAAGTCAGAGAGTTGCCAGTGTGACTTGCATTTGTTGCTGCTTCTGCTGCTACTGCTGTTGCAATTGTTGCTGCCATTGTAATAGTTGTTGCTGTTGTAATTTTAATTAAATTGCACTAATTATCCGCTTTTATAGTGGTGTGTAAGTGCAATTAGCCAGTCAGCGGCAAGCAAAAGGCGTCGCCACAAAGTTGCCCGCACAGTGGTGCAAAATCATTTACCTCTTGGCCATGTAATTAAAATTAAAGAAATTAAAAAAGAGTAATAACAACAACAACAGCAACAACAACTCGTTTGAACTGTTGCTGCTTGATTTGCATTTTATAGAGCGGACATCCCGCTGCTGTGAGTCAATTTCAGCACCAGCCGCAGCAGCAGCAACAACAATATGTTGCTGCCGTGCGTAGCAATGGGCAATAAAAGCGCAGCAGCAGCCAACTTCAGCGCGCCATAATTGCCAGTTTCAATGCACGTTAATTAACCTCTTTCCATATTTTCGCCAGGAATTGTTGTTGCTGCTGCTGTTGCTGCTGTCGCTGTTGCTGATGCTGGTTTGGGGTTTGCACTTATTCCACAACATTTCGCAGCTTGAGTAAAAATTTAAGCGTTACCAATCAGCCTGGCCACAGGAAACTGGCTGCGCCACCTGATACCATTTTCATATTGCCTGCAACAACAGGCACCGGCAACCAGCAACCAGCAGCCAGCAAACAGCAACAACGAACAGCAGCAACTCCTGCTGCAGCAGCCGCAACTGCTGCCCCATCTTGATCATAACTGCACATTTAGCCTGGTTGCCATTTATTTCAGTTTTGTTTCATTTTTTTATGAACTAAAGTTAGCTGGCAACAATTTGTTGCTACTCTGACTTGTGTATGTTGTTGCCAACAACTTGCTTCTGCTGCTGCTGCAACTGTTGTTGTTGTTGTTTTGCTGCTTTTGTTGTTATTGTATTGATTGCATGCTCAGTGCTTTCATAATGACAGTTTCAAGTTCTAAGCCAAAACGGAGCAGTCGACAGCCTTTTCACAGTGAGTGCAACAACAACAACAACAGCAGGAACTGCAACGACAGCAGCATCCTCTTCGGCGCTCTTCATATATAAAGTCACATCATGTCCGAGTTGTTCTAGATTTGCTGCTTGCAACTCAACAATTTGTTGTTGTTGATGATGTTGTGGTTGTTGTTGTGGTTGTTGTTGTGGTTGTTGCTGCCAGTGTAATTACAAACAAGCTGAAGAATTTCTAGGCAGCTCCTTTGGGCGCTAGCTGCAAGTTGCAACTTACAGCAGTTGAAGTGTCTTTTGACTTCAGTTTTTTGCATACCCTGTAAATGAGCAACGTAAAGTTTGCTTCAACTTTTACAACAGGCAGTCGAGTAGAGCTTATATATGCTTGATCAGCATAGAGAGAGAGAGAGGGACTCAACTTGTAAAGTGAATATCTATTCTTGATCTTCAGTAAAGAGAGGGAGAAAGATAGAGCTGGAACTTATCAAGTTAATATTGCAGAGAGAGACTGAATTTATAAGGTTAATTCTTAAAAAGCACTGAAGTTAATATATATTCCTGAACTGATCAAGTAAATATATATGCTTGCTCAGCTTTATAAAGCGGCAGAGATTTTAAGAGTTAAGAAGCTGCAATTTTGAATTTACACTTCAATTTTTTTAATTTGAAACAGGATATCTGCTAGTCGCCCTTAACTGAAAAGCTCTTGATTTTTTCATGCGGTTTTATTTGCCGGACAAGTTTTGAGTGGCTGCTGCAACTGCAACAAGAACAACGAGAAGAACGAGAGCAAGAGGCGCAGTTGCTGCTGCTGCTGCTTCTCCAGTTGCTGCTGCTGCTGCTGCCGTTGCTGTTGCTGTTGTTGCTGCTGCTGTTGTGCGTCTTAATTGCGCAAATTAGAACGCATGGCAGCTGCAACCGAGGTCCAAACTGGGTGTTTGCATTGCTTTTATAGCTCAAGCGGATGGATAGATG
Source organism: Drosophila nr. perissopoda 5 BK-2023a (assembly GCA_035044105.1). NCBI lineage: Eukaryota > Metazoa > Arthropoda > Insecta > Diptera > Drosophilidae > Drosophila > Drosophila nr. perissopoda 5 BK-2023a. The sequence goes on from JAWNMK010000124.1 coordinate 10,332,903, forward strand.
GATAGATTGTTGGATAGCTGCTCTGCTCCTGCGGTTGCTTATTAAAAGCATTAAAGTCTACAATTACAACAGCAGCAACTGCAACAACAACAGCAACAGCAGCCACACTGTAAGTCATTGCACTGGTCAACGGACGACCAATCAAGCTGCTCGCGGCAGCTAAGACTTTTGGCCATAAGGAGGGCGCAATATGACAAGATCTTGGCCAAAAGGGCACAGTGCAAGAGTGTGTTCGGGGTTAATGCCATAATGTTGCATGAAATTTAAATTGAAATTGAAATTGCTGCGAAAGATATGTGCAGAAAATAAAAAGATATAAAAAAAACATCGATTATCAAAAGGAAGTACAAAATGACTTTACAATTTGTACTTATGCAGAGTATTACTTGAAGTTAGCACAATTTTCCACCCATTTTCTTAGTGTATATATAAAGATTCATTTAATTTACTCACTTTTTGCCGCTCTCCAAGAAGATATCGAGTTCCGCGGACATTTTGCAGCACAGCGCCTTCCGAAAATGGCCCTGTGAACATTTCGTGTTTATAAGATGGCCCTCTGTAAGAAAAAGAGAGAGAGAATAAGATGAATTTTGCTAAAGATTGGTAATTAAGCAAAATAACAACGCACCAAACAAGCAAAAGCCAATAAAGGGAACGGGCCAAGGGAATAGGGACTGGGTATGGGAATGGGGATGGGGAAGAAGCTGGAGAAGCTGGAGAAGAAGCCACATCTATGTTAATTAACTAAAAGGTCCAAAGCTCATATCGGAGAGCCCGAAAAAAAGAAACAGTAGCTTGTTAGTCAAGAATGCCGCTCATATCCAGCGGATACGTTTTGTATCTCGTTTGACAGACGCCGCCGATAAAGCACACACACACACACACGCACACACACACACGCACACACACACTATCGCACACACTAGAGGTTGCGGGCGAGGAGGGACAAGTGTGGAAATAAAAAAGCAAAGCAGCAGAGAAAAAAAACTTGTGCGCCTTAATTGGATGAAAATTGTTGAAATATTTAAAGCACACACTACAAACACAAAGGGCAGCAGAGCAGAGCAGACAGACAGACAGACAGAAAAACTGCAAGCTATATCTTTACTATATATATATGTATATATATATCCTTTGTTTACCAGCCAGCCAACAACAACAACTCTGCACATAACTCAAAAATCGCTGCGATGCGTGCTTAGCACAAATCCTTACTGCTCCAGCTCCCTAATCAAAATGCCTTCAGGACCAGGCTGTGAAACTTGAGATCTTCTGGAGTCTGGAGACTGGAGTCTGTCGTCGTCTGCTCTTCTCTTCTCAGTAGTATGCAAAAATGAAATACAATTTTTTGAAATTTGAACTTTTTGTTGTATACTTTTTTTTTTTAATTAAAAACTCTTGAAAATTTATGCAGCTGCAGACGGCGGGAGAAAGAAAGAGAGAGAGAGAGAGAGGGAGAGAGTAGGAAAGGGAGACACGCAAAAATCGAAGCACGCAAAATAAAAAAAGGCTGCAATTCAATTAAAATGCGGGTGAGCAAAGCAGGTACACACACACACACACACACAGTGCACACACAATGCACACACAGCCTAAACTTTAATCGGTTTTGTTCTCGGCTGGGCAGACAGTGGCCAAGATTAGGCGTTCTTTTGGGCGTATCCGCTGCGTGGCTGATGTGAAACCGAATTCAGAAAACCCAAGCCAAAAGGGTAAGAGGTCGACAGGTAGATTAACTCCCTCAATGGCTCTCTGATAAATACGTTTTTCGAAATACAATTTCATTTTTGGAACGAATTTGGCGAAATTTTGTAAGTTATGATTTTCATTTCCTTTAAGCACAATACTCACTTGTCTTCTCCTGATAGTAGTGATCGTCGGTGTCTGTGAAGAACCAGGTCTGCAAAGAGCATTAAAAAAGAAAAACGAAAAGTTTATTATATTGAAAACAAAGCCATTAATCGTTGTAACACAGAATCAAAATATATAGTGGTAGAAAGTAAGCGATTTGCATATATGTATCGTGTAAGTTCAGGCATGGGAAGATGGCTACGCCACTGACCACCTTAGACAAGTTCGAAACGCTAATCTACATATAATTATGCCGGCCCATTCTTACAAGAAGACAATCAGATAAGAAAAGATTCCCACACGCCGCGAAGAAACTCGCCAAGAAACAACTCAAGCAAATAAGAAATAACGCGAACAAGTTGACTAAATCAGTCTACACTTGGTTGGTTGGTTGGTTGGCTAAATTGTGGTAGTTGTTTTTGTAATTGTTATTGCTGCTGCTGGTGTTGTTGCTGCTGGTTAGGACTTTATGCATCGCTGATTCGCGCTGTAAACTTTATTATTATTTTATTTCCCAGTAGTGCTAAATAGTTGAATAGGGGCCGCAGACAGTGTGAATAATTCGCCCCATCGCCGACATCAGTCAGCAACTGTCATATCGAAAAACCTAATTGCCCAAAAAAAAAATGACAGTCGACAAAAAGTTCCTGCGGCTATTTGAAAGTCTTCTTCTTCTTCATCTTCTTGTGCCTCTTCTTCTTCTTCGTCTGCGTCTTCTTCTTCTTGTTCATGGTACAACTCAATTGGTTTTGCCTTTAATAACTATTTCTTCGCTGTGTCAAATCAGGCGAAAATCGTTTTAAAGGCATTGACAACTACAACAGCAACATTGTTGTTGCCCATGTTGCACCAACAGCAACAACAACAACAATACGCCCGCTCCACAAGCATTTTAAACAGTTAGAAAGTCAACGTTTGCCAACGTTCAACATTCAACGTCGGAGAGTTGCTGGAGCTGGAGTCTAGTCGCATTCGAAGTTGACTCGGAGTCGAGTTCTTCATAGCACACACAACAGCAACATGCAGCAACAACAACAACAACAACAATAGCTACATACAACAACAACTGCTGCAGCTAAAAACTTTTCGTCGTCGTCTGTTGAATTTTCATGGATTTTTCACGAGATTTGATTTTTATTTTCTTTCACTGGCACATTTTTTTTTCTGCACTTTTCATTTTTGGCTGCTGGGCAAAAAATGTTAACACCATGTTGCCGGTTGGATATTGTTGTTGTTGTCAGTGTTGTTGTCAGAGTTGTTGGTGCTGCTGTTGTTGCTGCTGCTGGTGCTGCTGCTGTTGCAGCTGCACAGTTGCACTCGCACTTGACTAGCATTTAATTTATGTGACTGCTAAAACTGTTGACAAACAACATTACAACATGTTGGCCAAATTTATGAGCTAACTTGTGCGCTCTGATGCAACTGTCACATAAATAAGCATTGCCCTAGCAAATATTTCCCGATTGCAGCCAACGATCCTCTGCGTATTGGCCCAGTTAATTGCTAACGAGCTGTGTCGTTATACTTTGGTCTGGTTTAGCCGCGTTTCCACCCATCAAATGTAAATCACTGAAACGCAGTTGTACAAATTCCAGGTAGTAATTATGTGGCCAAAAGCAGCTTTAACAATAACTGTTTGCGTTCACAACAAAATGTAACTCATCGACTTGGGGTTACTCTGTATCCCATATTCAGTACTCATTCTTGCTGCTGTTCTTTATAACTAAATTTTCTGTATTTTGCATGGATGCATTCATTCATAAAATAATTAAATTCATGAGTGCTGAAGAAATAATAATAAACTTGGGGTTACTCTGTGTACTGTTACCAAATCCAGAACTCATTCTTGCTGCTGTTCTTTGAGCTCAAGAAACTGTTTAAATATAACTCAACAATTTTCTTTGCATTGCATTTCTTGGTAGAGCTTCACTCAACCATTTTAAAGCATTTACAGTTCAAAGAAATGTTGAAATAATTCAAGTGCAGCTCGTGCACATCGCGAGAGTGAGAAAGCGAGAAAGAGTCTATAAATTTGCCAGCATATTTCGGCTGGGTCAGCATTAAATGCAAAACAAATTTATCAGGAAAGCAGCGGCAACGTTAACGGATTTGAATACAGATTCGGCGTTGGTAGTTGCAAGTTGAGGTGGAAGTTTTGTGGCGCGACATGCATTCAATTGGAACGAAGCGATTGCCACAACAATTCGTTATGTTTTCGGCGCCCAAGAGCAGCAGCAGCCGCAGCAGCAGCAGCAGGCACACAACAAGGCCCAAAACACACACACACACACACAGAGCAAACAGTTAACTGACTGTCGCCCAGCATAGACCAACAATAGCAATGTGCAACAGCAACGTGCAACAAACATTTTTCAATGGCGTTCGCGTCTCTAACTGCTGCAGCTGCAGGCAAAAGGCGGCGGCAAAATTGTGGCCAACCATTTTTGGGGCGAGCATTGCAGCATTTTGGCTACCCCTCCCCTACCCTCCCCAACCCTCCCCACCCCTTCTCAATATAATGGTAAGCACGTGGGGTGCGGTCAATCGCCAGCAGCAACTTCTCAACCAGGCTGCAGCTGAGGCTGCGGTTTTAACCCGGCCTTTACATATGGCCCAACTCGGCAGGCAGCAGGCAGCAACTTTTGCGGCTCTTTTCTTGTGCATTTTGGCCAAAACTAAAATTATTACCTATGACGGGGGCGTGTGGCTCACAACTGGACATGCTTTCTAATTTTGACCAGACCATAGACTTCATTCAAGTGAAAGTTAACCAAAATCAAAATTACTCCACAATCTAATCAAATCATATAAATTAGAAAATTAAATTATTTTTCAAAAAATATATTAAGCAATTCAAATGCACAATCAAACAAGAAATCGTGCCAAAAAAATTTTACCAAATATTTATAAATAAATAAAATGTGACTGTGAAACTCATGGTCAAAATTAAAAGGCCAAAAAACGCCTTTCGAAGTAATTTGTACAAATATGTAATCAAGTCAAATAAATTAGAAAATGGTATTATGTTCAAAACTTAATGTATATAATACAAAAATATATATAATTGATTAATCAAACTAGAAATCGTAAAATGTGCAAAAGAGATTTAAATATTTTTGTATAATAATTCTTGAAGATAAATTAAACCATAAAAAATGAGTCGGCGTAAAAAGCACTTTAATCTATAATTGATTTGGTATGCAGTCGAAAAATTGATTTTTTGAAAACTTATTATGTAATTTGTGTTTAATATTTTTTGTTGATGAGTTGGGCAAGCAAACCGCAAGCAAAAAGTTGTGGGCGTGGCTCAATTTGCGTAATCTCAGTTCGGCTATTTTGAAGAGAGCAGGCAGACCAAAGACGCAGAAAACCGCAGAAAGGTTCACATTTTAATTATAGGTTGTCTGATGTATTGGCCTTGCCCACCTCCACCTCCCCCCCAACCCCGGCAACCTCTTGTTATGCCTATCAGCAGCAGCTGTTAGCATGTTGCGTGCCCCGAGGCGACGAAACTTTTGTGAGGCGTGTGTTAAACGCTGAGATATTTGCTGCTTAATGAGGCTCTGAGCCCCAAAACGTATCAATTAGCTGATTTGTATTTGATTGGTCGAGCATAATTATATGAGCCACAGTTGGGGGGAAAAAAAAACGAAAAATACAGTTAAAGATTTAATAACTTAATTCGAGATGTAATCTGACTTTTTTTCCAGCAGCCGGAAGACAAACAACGCAATTCAGGGAGTATATATAGACAGAATCTACATACATACTTAATATAAGCCACTTATGCATCTTGTTGTTGTAATTGAGAGCAATATAATTGCCATATATATATAGAGGAGAGCTCTCGTGTTCGATGCATATTTGCAGACACTGTTGCTGTTACTCAGCAAATGGAATATTAAATGACGAAAAAATGTCGAAACGTGCACAATAAAAAGGAAGTTGGATGAGGGCTGGCAAAGCGGATCGAAGGAGGATTGAGGATGGGAGAGGCAGTTGTTGTATGTATGTTATGTATGTTGCATACACAAATTGTGTCGTTTGCGCACAATGAAAAAAATGTTCAATTTATTGCGAATTAAATTAAATTGAAGCGCATTGAAAAGGCCGCCAAAAAAATGAAAAATGACAAAAACACAATCCAAAAGAGGACGCAATCAAAAAATAAAAGCTACGGCACGGGTCGCAAACTATATACACACAAAAGGGGCAGAGAGATGGAGAGAGCATGTGTGTGTGTGTCTTGTGTGTGGGTGTGTGCGTGTGTGTATGTTGGCGGCACACTTTGGACGTGCTTTCAATTGGGCATTAATTGCCATGCGGCTCGTTGCGCATACGCCGCGTGATCCACAAACAAATCAAGCAGCAACCCAATGAAAGAAAGACAGCGTGGTGAGGCAGAGGGAAGTGGAGGAGGAGGGTGCGTGGAGTCAGCTCAGCTAGTTGCGCCAGCTGCGCTGCGTATGACAACTGTCATTTGCTTGCTCATATTTATGAGAACATGCCGACAAGCTCAAAGCTGATAGTTAAAACAAAAATGAAATAAAACAAGACACACACAGTCTGAATTCAACTGACTTCAACTGGAGCTGGAACACAGGCTGGGAATCTAGCTGCAAAACGTGGCTCTCGACTTGCCACAAAGTGACTCAGCGAGGCAGTGCTACGTGCTGCTCACAGCCTGGGCTAACTAACTAACCAAACGCACTCAGCGAAAATAAGAAATGATTACTTAAGCAAATCCAAAACCTTTTACTGATGATCAAGGCGGGAATCTCCAATCAGGGCATACACTCACAACAAAAATTGCTCTAAATTATATTATATGAAATTTATAAACTATCTTCAAGGTTTAATCCTAATGATTATTGAGAATAGAGCATATGTTCCCCAAATTTTAGGAAAATTTAACCTGAAATTAAGAAAATCAAATCAGTGGTTTTTAGATATATACTTTCTGAATAATCACAAATATTCTAAAATTCAATTCGATTTTTTTCTGAGTGTAGTTGGAAAAAGTATTAAAAATAGCACTGTTAAGAAATAATTACTTTGGTTAAGCAAGACTTTTAACCAAACTTTTTTTTATTATGAAAACGGGTTTCCCCAATTATTTCTTTGAGTGTGGCTTAGCCAAGTTAATGAGAATGAAGGCAAGGAATTAAGCAGCGCAACGCTTGCTGAACATGACGCATTACGACGGCAACGAGTTGGAGTTGGAGTACACAAAGCCAAATAGGCCAGGACAGCAGGGAGAATAGCAGGGGGTGAACAGCAGTAGCGGCAGCAAAGCTTGTCCAGCAAAATTTAACGACATTTGCGGTTGTCTTGTTGTGACCAATAAAATGCGAGCCGTCACACACACATTACACACACTCGCACACGCACACACACAGCGGGCATAAGAAGTACAGGCCTTGTAAGAACTGAGAGCAAATGTTGTTTTTCCGGGAAAAACATTTCAGTGCTTTCAATTTGGGCTCCACTGACAAACGCTCAATATAAGTGGCCGCAGTGCGTCATTAAAAGTAAATACGCGAAACCACCAGAAAGGCAGAAAGAAAAGCAGCAGGAGCACCACCAAGAGCACCACCAAATCAATAGTTGAGCCACCCACTTGCAACGCTGATCGGATGCTGTCAACCTGTGTCTACGATTTATCTGCATAAATCAAGGCAGCAGTCCCCCTTCCCCTCCCTCGTCTGTCTTACCTGATCCATCTTGCAACTCTTTTCCAGTTGACATTTGACATGCGTTTTGTGCTTGTTGCCAGCAGCAACAACAACAACAACAACAAGCAACAAACACAACAAATGAGCAGCAGGCAAAGTTGCCACAGCATGCAAAACTCTGGATCCTAACTAAGCGAACTGCCCGACAGAGTGACAAACCTGCCAGGCAAGAGCAGACATAGACAGGGTGAGGAGGGGGGCAGAGGCACAGACACACAGTAGCTTGCTGCAGTCACACAATTTCCATCGCTGCATATTTGGGGAAAAGCGTTCAATCAAAGTCGCCTCGTTGTTCGTGGCGGCAACAGTCAGGTAATTTATGCTCATTTGTATGTTACATGAATAATTTGAATGCCACCTTGGCCATTTTTCACATCCAACCAGCCAACTCCTTGCAACAACTGCATTGCAAATTGTCTCTTTAACTTGTGCATGCACAATTTATGATTGAAGCGAATTCAATTTTTGGCTTCAGCTAATCTAACCAATAAAAGTGATCAAAGACCTTTCAACTCCTAACAAAATTGTAAACTTTTTCTTTTTATCATCTTCTTATATATATTTATATATATATATATATATATATATATATGTATATATATGTATATATATATTTGTATATATATATAATAATACTATAAAAACTGACAAAAGCAACATGGCTAAAAGTTGAACGGAGTTGCAGACTCGTTTTGCACTTTGCCATTGGCCTTTTAAGGCGAGCAGCGAGTGGCACATTAATCAAGCGTTTATAATGTGGCAGCAGCCGAGGCAGCAGCCGAGGCAGTGGCAGAGGCAGTGACGGAGGCAGTGACAGAGGCAGGCAGCAAATGGTTTTCAAATGCAGCGCAAACCAATCAAAATTGAACGCATTTTGTTGCCAGTTGCTATAGTTGTTGTTGCATGTTGCCTGACTCTGCTCCACATTGCTTTTGGACGCATCAAAATAATTGGCTGCCTGCAGCAGCAGCAGTCAGCTTGAAGCAAATCAAACTTTCATTGCAATTGTTGCATGTTGCATGCTGAATGCTGAATGTTGAATGTTGCTAGCTGTCAGTGCGGCAGCAACTGCTGCTGACCAGTTGAGACCAAAATGCTGCTGCTGCTGCTGTTGCACGTTGTGTGAAAAACTACAACTCGATATGGCACCAGAAATTTTCTAGATTTACCGATCTGCAGCACCCGCCCCGCCCCCTACCCCCTTTGTTGCTTTAGTCACACTCTCCAATCAAAATAAACTGACTTGCAGCCTCGTTGCACGTCTGCCACAAAGCAGTTGCAGCATTGCAGCCAGCCTGAAACGTGCCTGTCAAGCATTTCAACAATTTGGAATAGCTAAAAGCACACACACTATAAAAGCACACACACAACACACAATCACACTCATGTGTGTATTTGCTGCGGCTTATTTTTTTATGTTTTCTTTCTTGTTTTTCATATTTTTTTTTAGGTACGTCGCCTGCAGTTCCATGTAAACAATAACGCAAAACACATTTGTGACGCGTGCTTTTGCATAAGTTGGCAAACGAGAGACTGTCGTGGAGACTAGGACGTTTACAACATTCCGATATATATATATATAAGTAATATGTATATGTATAGTGTATATAAAGTGTCCAACTATAATCCTTTCATATGAATCGTTAACTGCTAAAACATGCAATCAAAATATTTCCAAATAAATGCAAGTAAGCAACTTACAAATACCCTAAGTGAATACCCTGTAATTATGCGATTTATAGGTATATTTATAGGGTATTCTTTTCTTCTAGCGAATTGATGAAGTCTATCTGTAAGTTCGCCTCCTTAACAACAATACAATTTTATTACTTTTAAAACTTGGCCACTCAGCCTCTCATCATACCCCTTCTCACACTCCACAGCCTGCCCAACAGGGTATCGAGCAGGCATTAAAATCATCATTATGAACGAGTTAAGCTCGTATTTTCGCAAGTTGTTTTATTGGTTAGCATTTTTGGGCTTATGAAGACATTTTTATAGCCAATTAAGCAGCCGCCTCAGAAACATAAATCGCCAAATGAACCGCAAACAAAAATAAACACTACAAAAAATACGAATACGAATTCAATTCAAACAGCTTAAAAACTCATTATGCAAATGCGCCAAGCCCCAAAATAAAAAAAAGGAAATAAAAAAAAATAAACTTCGATCTCAATCGTGGCTGGGGCAACCTTTTGGCTTAGTTTTGTGTGTTTGCCACAGCAAATTGCTTGAACTAACTAATCGAAACAGTTCGATCGGCAAATTGCTCGACACCAGACACTAAAGTGGGGGTTAATTGGGGGCAGGGGGGGGGAGAGATTGTTGATAGACTCACCTGATCGCGGGCCAATTGAAACCAGGTCTTAATGATCAATGCTAAGCGGTTGTCGTGATAGTTCTTCGTCGTCTTCACACTGATGAAAATGTCATCCAATTCAGTTGTGGGTGGCTGAGGCGTCGCTGTCACCGCTCGCTGCGACAGATCGTGGAGCAGTTCCCCATTCCGACTGCGACGAGCCAACTCTGTCAGCAGGGTGGCTGTGGGTCGCTCACTCACTTCAATGTCGCTGAAGTTGAAGCTGTGAATGTCCTTGCGAATGATCAGCGAGGGAGTTATGGGCGAGGCAGCCGAGGAGGCAAACGAGGATGCAGTTTGTGTTGTGGGTGGCAGCGAGTGTGGCAGTTGCTGTTGTTGCACTTGCTGCACTGGTTGCTGTTGCAGTTGCTGTGTGGTCGTTGTTGCTGCAGGTTCATTGCCATCCAACAACTGGCTGGAACTCGACAGCGGCTGTGGCTGCAACTAAAAGAGAGAGAGAGAGAGGAGAGAGAGGGAATGAGTTAGGTAGGGCATGTAAATTTGTTGTGTAAATCGCGTGCAATGCAATAAAAATGAATACAAATATGTGTATATATATATATATATATATATATATATATGTATAGATATATTTGTGAAGAACTGCGCCGACAGGCATTTTCACCTGGCAAACAAAAGGCGAACTTCAATCGGTAAACAACAATGGCAAACAAATGAGCGGCACGCAGGCAGCCAAGCAGCCAAGCAGCCAAGCAGCCAAGCAGGCAGGCAGGCAGGCAGAATAAACAACAGCAACAACAACAAGTAGTAAGTAAGAGTGCAACAGAGAAGGGAGTTCAACGAGTAGATACCCTTTAAACAACAAAGAGCTGCCTTGCATTTTTAGCTATTTCTTGTCTCAAACATTCCGGATTGATCCACGAGTATCTACGGTTAGACGATAATGCCTATTTCTCAATCGACCATATTATGAATAGCAGCCGCGATTTGTTGAGGAATAAAATCTCCCTTTTCAAAAAACATTTAGCCATCTAACGTGCATCATTAGCTACCATTAAGAGCATATATGAATATCTTGTATCTTGCAACCTATTAAACAAAATGTAGTTTTTAGCCGCACCATTTATATGGCCATAGATTTGTAGGCTAATACACTTAATCTTAAACAAATATATATAAATTAGAAATCAAGCTCAGACACAGTTCATCTACTTTTCAGAGTTCATAAATATGGTAAATGTATGCCTAAATAACATTTATGTTTATTGGGCCATACTCGTAAAATTTAGATTTAGATGTACTGCATAGAAATGATGTTTAAATAAGTTTACATAGAAAGCAGAAGTTTAAAATAATAGTAAAAGTTTTGAGATAATCGAGGTAGTCTAAAAGTGAAAGAGTCTTGTTCCCTAAACGCTCAACTTCAACTTCAACTTATATAGATTAAAGATTTGCTCAAGAAACCGGAGTTGTCGCCTTAAAGATTTGCACAACTGCACGCATGGCACTTTACAAGTTTACAGGGTATAACAACGTAGCAATCACAGCGCCATTAATGCTGAGTAAGAGCAAACAACAGAAAACCAAAAAAAAAAACGGGAACTGTGGAAAAGATCGGCAAGAAAGCGCTGCCAGATTGGAAGCCTCAGCCGAACAATAACTCCAACTCCAACAGACAACTCCAAGCTGAGCTCCGAGCTGAGAGCGCTTTGATTAATTTCTACTGATAACAGGTTCATTTGCTTTTGTTTGTGCGGCAATTCTTCAATTGCTTTTGCTTTAATGGAAGTTTACCCCCTCTCCATCCACCACTCCCTCTCTCTACGACTCTGATTTGAGTTTGATTGAAGTGAGCTGATAAAAATGAGGCCCTCCCCCTCCGCTCGCCAAGATGGGGAGTGGTGGGGTGTGGAGACTGTCAAGTGTTAATTTGTTCGACCTTTTCCGCTATGCAAATCAGCAGTGCTCAGCAGGCACTTCCGTTAACATCCCCTTCCCCCGCTCTTGCCACACAAAACTAGCCCACACATTTACTATTTTGTGAAGACGTTTTTATAGCTCATTCGGAATTGAAAATGGAAACATTTTTACTCCCTCTCCATCTCTGTCTCTCTCTCTTTAGGCCTCCCCTCGCCTAGGCCTGTTGTATTTTTATTACATGGTAAACGGGTCTTCAGCTTCTTCTTTGGCTGCTGCGGCTGCTGCTGCTGCTGCTGCTGCTTCACACGATATTGTCCGCTTGATAGAGCTAAAGACTTGGCTCATACATTTTTATTGCCGCACGATCGCCAGACAAACGGTGTTCAATATAATGGGCCAAAAGCATCTGATAAACAGAGGGGGGAGGGTAGGGAAGGAAGAAACCGAAAGAGGGAAAAGAGCTGATGATGGCTCAGCCAGCTACTGCCTAATGAGCCGCGGACAAAGTCAGAGACGTTGACAGGTGGCAAGTGTGTAAACGGCTTGAGGCAACTTTTGTAACGAGACGTTGCGATTAAGAGAACTCAACTCGAAATATTAATTAATTTATCCCCAAAATGTGGGATTCCGATAAGCGGAAAACACACCACAAAAGTCGTGACCCTATCAGTGAAAGCGACTTGCCAAAACAAAAACGTAAACTAAAATTGGAAACGAAAAGTGAGCGACTAAAAGATGCCCTGTAATTAGCTGCGAGGTTAATTTGTAGAGGGGAACCTTTTTAAGAAATGTATTCAAATGCAAAATTAGTTTATAAATTTAATATGCGAATAAGTAAAATAATAATTTATCTAGAAATAATATTATTTTTGAAAGATGCACCGTAAACAACTGGGAGGTAGTTCCGTTTTCTTTTTTTGAGAAAATGTATTTTTTATTTTTAAAAAATCATAATAAAAAAATTCACAACTGCTTTAAACCTATTACGTTATGTGAGTTCATTAACATAGATACTTAAAGTGTCATTAACATATCAAAACTGGATTAAGCCACATTCTCAATAACTAAAAGGGTATAAGCAAAAGCTGTTTAAGCACAAATCCGGCTAAAAGCAATTGAGTTAACAAGTTGGTAAGGTGGGTTAAAGGCAGCAAGGCGTGCTTAGCCTTGCATAGATTAGAATGTGAACCAGTTGCACAAACAGTCAGCTAATATATGCAACACTTGGAGGCAAGCTGAGGCTGACGCGGGTGGATCGGCACTGCAACATGCTCAATGGCGAATTACAAATGAACGTGAGCAAAGCTAAGAAAGGGAGACAGTGAGATAGAGAGAGAGAGAGGGAGAGGGAAACACTTGGAGACACGTGTGCGCATACATATTGTACGTACTGTCTGAAGCACGCCTGCGCAAACAGGCAAACACAAAAAGATACAAGCTAGCGAGATACAATATTAAAGATACATGCCACAGCAAACAAAAGATACACACACGAGTGTAGCGCTGGCGTTTTTTTTTCTATTTCTGTGTGTTGCTGTCGAAATTCCCAACAACAAAGACACACAACTTGCCCCAAAAGCAATTGTGTAATGCTTCATTATGTACATGATTAATATGTTTATAAACAATTTCAAAGTCAATTAATAACAACAATTTGATGGGGGGGCGCTAGATTAATGAGCGGCGCTGCGTGCGCTCAACTTCACTCAAGATTCGAGATTCTAAAATGATTTCTCAATATACAAAAAAAATATATATACATATATATTTAACAGCTGTTTGCACAAGTTTCATTCAACAACATCTTCAAAAGTCAACTCAGGGAGCTCGCTTGCTCGCTTGCTAAAGTCTTCATTAAAATGCTGTTTGAACAATATTAAACTTCAAGATACAAATCTACGATAAGATACAACAACATCTCATATGAGACAAAGATGGAGATGAAGATGTAGATGGAGATGGAGAAGGAGGGGATTGAGAGGGAGATTGAGCTGGAGACTCAGAGACGGTAATCGAGTGCAACCAGGAACGGGAGTCAGGCTCGGGCGCTGCTCAATTAAGTAAAATGCCGACCACCTAAAGACCAGCAGCAGCAACAACAGCTGAGCAGCTACTCAGCTACAGATACAAAGATACGAAACATACACTCGCAAAAAGGAGGTAGATTTACATCGATTTATGTCAGATAATAGGAGTTCATCTAAGATTTCAAAATCAAAGTTAATCTTCCAATATTCCGTACAAATATTAAAATTAATATTCAAAAGCGAAAAAGCTAAAAATGATAGCCAGGCTAACAAGCTGAATCATATTTCGGTTCCGATTCTTTTCTAAAAATGTAAGGATTCCTATAAAAGTCATGAATTGCTTTTAAAAATGTTTGGTTAGTTGATTTCAAAGATGGTTTAAAGTACTAGATAGACTAATAATAACAAATCCTGTAACTGGCTCCATTCGGGCTCCAGTTAGGCACTCAACTTACGAAAGTTAAGCAGTTTTTAAAGATAGCAAAAACAACACTGGATTTTAGCTGAAAACTTTTTAAAAATGTGCAAGCAGGTTTCTTTCGAGCAAATAAGTTTAAATAAGATTAAATGCAAGATATCTAGAGTTAAAAAATCGTTTAAGTAACTTTCGAAAGATTTCTAAATAACAAAAGTTTTTACTGTTTAAGTCGACAAGTTTTTGAGTGTAGTCAGAAATGCTCAGAGATACGCAGATACATTTCAGCTGGAAGTTTTTATCAGGCGCTTAGTGTCGTCAACTTTTTGGTGCCTGCAACAAAGCAAACTGACCAACTGATTATGTGGCAAAAGAATGAGGCAGCACCAAGGAGTGGAGCGAAGGGGGCGTAGCAGCTGCAGTCAGCGGCACCTGCGCGCAGAGGCATACAAAAAAAAACAAAACAAAAACAAAAACAGGAATCAAAAAAGTTTTGAGCTGTCTTTTTGTGTGTTTTTTCTGTTGTGCTTTGTTCAAGTCTTTGCTGTTGGCTTTGTCTTTAGGCCAAGTTGTTTAAGCATGCAAAGCAGTCAAGAGTTGCTTGTTACGTGTTGCAATTGTTGTTGTAGTTGTTGTTGTAGTTGTTGTTGTAGCTGTTAGGCATGCTTTAAGCGCACTACACGAATCAATCACAACAATCAACAACAACTCAAGCGAGTCAAACAATTCAAAGAACGTCGCAAATTCGACGCGCCACTTTAAACAAATTCGCATAAACAAATTCATTTATCGATTATATTTTATATTTTTATGATTTATGCGTCAGCAACACGCGACATTCAGCAACCAAGCACAGGCGGAGGCGAGTGGAAAGGGGTCTATGCACAGTGGACAATGTGCTACCTTTATTTTTTTATATGCAATAAACTTTTTTGGTTAGTCAGCTGCACAATTCTCGGAAATCAAGCAACATTTTTTTTTCGCTACATTTGCGAAAACCTAAAAATAATCATAATCAAAGAAAAAAAAAGAATTTCAACATTGCCTTGCACTTTTCTTGTGGTCAGAGACCTCAGCAACAGCAACGAGCAACGGACTTCAATTGAAATTCAACTTAAACAACAAGTTCCAATTCAGCATTTTTATATGAGAACTCTACATATATTCTACTTGCCACACATTACGGCCCCGCTTTCCGGTTAGTCAACATCATGAACTTTTAATTATTGTCCAAGCGCATTAAAAAAAAACAACAACAACAAAAAACTCACAGTTTGCTGACCCAAAACAGTTGCCAAGTAAAACAGATTTCAACTTGGTCATAACTTTTCTGTATGGACTTGCAACAGTTTCTAGATCAACACAGCGACGAGCAAAATCAATTTGCATTTGCAGACAACTATTTCTAATGAAGTCAGCAACAAGTCGGCAACTTCCGGTGCGCAAAAACAAAATGGCAGCTGTCTAGCAAAACTGAGGCATCCAAAAAAGTTTTCCAAAACAAACAAAAAACAAAAAACAACACAAAATAAAGAACAAGTAGTGAGCTGGCAAAAGTTTAGAGCTTTGCTTATGCGAAATAAATCAAAAGTTATTAAGTTTTCAAGACGGGAATATTTAAATAAATATGCAAATGGGCTTAGATACAATATGTGTAAGCTACAACAATAATATTACATTTATTATACAGAGATACATTCAATAATTAAAAAAACCAATAAAGCGACCAATAAATCACTTTTTTATTTCCTGCAAATGTGTAATTCTTGACTATAATGCTTTTATTATTAATTAATTAAGCGTTCAGGCTTCTGAGTGCTTTTCAACTTAATTTTTAATAAAGGTGGCTATTATTATATGTATTATACACATGAATAGTGGTGCAGGAAAAAGTGTTTGTTTTGAAAACCCAAATGATCTGCATAAGCTAAAAATATTTGAGTCTTCGAATTACCTCTTAACTTAAAATATGTAGTTTCAAAAAAACGTTTTTAAAGATGGCATAGAAAAAATCTTTGCCCCAATGATAAATAAAACTCCATACACTCACAAAAAAGCTTATTATTTGGAAGTTATATTTCTAAAAATATGTTATTTTCTTTTCTTAATTTCAAGGCAAATTTTTCTAAAATGTGGAAAAGATATGTCTAATGTTAAGGTCTATTTCTTTTCTTTTTATAGGAACAGCAGCAACGAACTTTAGTCTTTCCTCAAGCATAAAAACTATTAGCATGTGTAAAGCTAATGTGTATAGATTCCAGAATAACTTGCAGTCCAAAGATTTAAACTGAAGTTCAGCTCATGAGGAAGGGAAAGGAACAGTAAGGAAAGCAGCTGGGCGGACAGCCAAACAGCCAAAGAGCGAAACTTGTCTTGTAATATTAGCGCAGAATATTTTATTACACAGAAATTTATGCAAAAACAAAAAACAACAATAATAAACTGAGTCAGGAGCATAGGCGTGGAAGGAGAGAGAATGAGTGGGAAGGGTTGAGGAATGGAAACAGGGATTGCGACTGCGAGTGGAGCACACTGAAAGCTTTGGCGACGCTCTGCCGACGGCAATGAAACGCAACAAAAACAACAACAACAGCAAAAAAAATTGCTAAAAACTGAAAAACTGTTTTATATGCAAAAGGCAAAAAGGCAAACTTGAAGATTGGCTGGCAGCATTGGCAAGGGCGCAAAAGCAAAAAACAAAAAAAAAACAAGGTTTCAGCTGGCAACGCAGTCAAGCCAAGAAGAAGAAGACGGATGGACGGACGCATGCGCAGCTGCAAACGTTGCCGGCGTTGATTTATGAAAGTGCACGGAACGTAGCAGAAACAAACGACTAAGAATCATGCAAATTGATAGAGAGAGAGAGAGAGTGAGAAAAGGCGAGAGAGGAGGAGAGTTGACAATTTGCGAGCACCCACGCATAAGAAATATGCGTTGACTGGAAGTGGGATGGATAACTGAAAGGGGAAGTGCGGTATTATAACTCACTTGGAAGTTCGGATATCCGTAGGCGCTCTGATAGAGCAGGAGCGTCATATAGACGACGGCAACGGCGAGTGTCATCGCTTGCAGGAGGCGTTTGTAACGTTGCGGCAGCGAGAGCACACTGAGGCTCATCATATGTGGCAGGACCTCCTCTACGCGACCATCAGTCAATTTAATAACCGATCGCACCTGTTTACTTTTTTTCTATATATTAATCTATAACTATTCTTCACTTGAGTTTGCGTATTTTGTTGTTTGGTTTTCACTATGTTTCATTTCACTTGTATTTCATTATTTAGGTTTTCAGTTACGTTTTGTCAGCGTATTTTTCGTGTTTTATTTCTCTGTGTATATTGCAAGCTGCGAACGCGCGCGTACGTCTTGCTTGGGGCGTGATTGCTGGGCAACTGACGAGCTCAACTCACAACTCACAGCTCGCTGGCCGCCGTTCGTTCCAGCCGAAAAGCGTAAACAAAACAAAACCTGAAACCGAACGGGAGAGCGAGCGAGAACGACCGATCGAACGTGTGCTCTAATTGGAAATGCTTGGCGCTTACGTGCTGGTCGCGCAACAGAGATAGAGCAACAGATCAAACTGCAGTTTTCCAATCGGAGCAGAAGAGAGAGCGCTCTCTGCTCTCTTTGGAACTGCGCTCGTTGACTGGTTAGTTCCGCCTCGGCATGTGCCACAGTAGCAGCCGAAGGCGATGCGATCGTCAACGCAAGCAACTCGTGGGCGTTAGCAGCACTCTTTTTCTCTCGCTCTCTCTTATCCTGCTTGGCACGTCCTTGCACGCGACCCGTGCTAAGCATAAACAACGTTGAGTGCATATATATTTTTGCGCCCGCTTTCCCTCTCTGTCTCTCTCTCTTGTAGAGCGTCAGCCGACGACAATTCCATTAAAAGTTGTTCGTTGTCACTTTGCGTTAAGTTATCTGTGGAGCATGTTGTGCGATCGCATTTTTATTGTCGCCATTGTTTCTTCAGCCTGCTCTGCCCACACACAAACACACACACACACACACATTGAGAACGTTTCATTTTTGTCGCTTGCATTTTCGTTTTTCTTCTTCACTTGACAATGCTTTGCATGCCATCATCAGCAAACACCCCTGTCTTCTCTCCTCTCCTATGCTATCCATTGCTCTGCTTTTGCTCTTTGTGGCCTGTCATATTCCATGTTTGTGGCGGCGACAAAAGCTCTTGGCAATGTTAACGTTAACGTTGGCTCTACGCTGACTGCGCTGCTCGCGCAATCAGCAACTCGGCATCTTGTTCGCTGTCCCTTTGTGCGCCTTTCGCCTGAATTGCTTGCTGCATTTAAAAAGAGGCCCGAACCGGGTACCGGGTACCAAGTACCAGCTAACCGTCAATCCCGGCTACCCGTTTACCCGCCTCTACCCGCTCTGCTCGACTTCCAGGGCGGCCAACACACAAAAAAGACATCGTGTGGCCCCCCATCCGCCTTACCCCTCTTGTGTGTTGCAAGAGTGCCTGTTAAGCAGCCTCGCTGCTCCGCATGCTTCATTTTTAATGTGCAATTTTTGTATGTGCACAAGAGCAACTGCATCTGTATACACTGTAAGTAATTTTCGAGTTTCAAATGTAAGCCAAATAAATAACACCACAACGACATTTTTTCTTAAGAGTGAACAAAAAACAAAGCATTTATTTTGCAATTTATTTGTTTATATTTTAATACATTTGGTATATATATTTTATAGATATATATTTTTTCAGAAATGGTTAATTTATTTAAATTTTTCATAATTATAAGTGCACAAACTTTTTTCAAAAAATTTAATTTTTAAACTTAAATTTCAATTATGTTTAAATAAGTTTGCGGTTTTTTTCTCTCTCTCTTTTTTTATGACTCTTCTTGCACTTTTAAAAACGTATTAATAAGTTCCTTAAACGTTCAAATTTAAATTTATAGTTAAATATTTTTAAGTTTTATTATTTTCGTTTTTAAATGTGATTAATTCTTAATGTATTTAACTTTCAAGCCTGTTTCCAGTTCCGACTCCAATGATATAATGATTTTTAACTGTGTAAATGGCTCTTCCTCTCTCGCTCGCTCTTGTGTTTACTTAGCTGCTGTGGTTAGGCATGTGCCACTGCCACAAGTCCACTCTGGACTCTGACTCGGTGTCCTCTGCTGCTTTATCGCCCTGGTCTCTGGTCTAACCTTGTTAGGATTGTAAAATGTAAACCGAAGGCGTTGGTTTTTGCTAGTTGTTGCTAGTTGCAAGTTACCAGTTGCTAGTTGCGCTGGCTTCACTCTGGACTCTGCAACTCTGCAGATATTCAGCTGTATAGCTTTGGGGCTTAGTCGAGTCGAGTCGAGTAGAGTCGAGTGCACCTCGCTCGACTGGCACACGCTCAAATTCAACCTCAAACTGAAGCTCTAACTGAAGCTGAAGCTGAACTTGCTGCTGCCTCTTTAATCGAAATAAAAAACGATCTCGCACTCGCCCTGCGGTTAGTCAAAAGGTATAAGGAGGCTTTAAGTAGGGGGTGAGGGGTAAGGGCTTAAAAGGGCGAGAGGTTGCCACAGAGCCCAACAAATGCGCGCGTGCGCCAAAAGGGCGCTCAACGTGTTCATTTTCAGTGCATATTTCTAGCTGCAAAAATTATGCCCGGTAGTCATGCAAAGAGAGTGGGCAGAAGTCAGGTGAGGGGAGGTAGGGGGTGTGGTTGAGGTTGAGGTTGAACTTGAAATTGGTGCAAGGCATTTTGACTGACGTGAACTTCAAGTGGAGAATGGCAAAGTGAGTGACTAGATGACTGACAGACGGACTGACTTGACTGACTAAGCTTGATTGTGCCGCTTGTCTACCACTACACTCAAAGAAAAAATAGCACTGCATTTTTGATATTCGCCAAGGGTAATTCAGTATTTTTAGTATTCAGAAAGTATATTTCTAAAAACCGGGTTAATTGTTTCTGAACTTGGGAAAGAGTACTTTCCAAGAATTATGGCAAGAAAAACCTTCCTGTTTTCAGAGCGATTTTCTAAAATTCAGAGCCAGTTCTTTTCTGAGTGTATGCAACCTCAATCGAGACAGAGACAGAGGAGCACAGAGATAGGCGAAGAGAGAGACACCCTAGGGAGAGAACAAAAAAGAACGCAACAAAACACATTCATCACAGTGTTCTCTCGCTAGCCGTGAAACGTGCGCATTCAGACACAATTCGCATCCACATTTGTTTTCCATTGCTCATTTGTGATGCGTATTGATGAGGCATCTGACACTAAGCAGCCACGAGATTAATGAAACCAAATTAGTCAGTGTCACTTAGTGGAGAGCACGCTGTGACTAGTCAGCTGGTAAAGAGTGGGGATTCCGAAAGTACCAGAGGGTTACCAGAGGGTTACCAAAGTCGCCCACTGGCCCATTAGCTGTGCTCTTAAAGTCAAAATAAACGTAAATTACAATGCAGAGTTTTTGTTGTTGTTGTTTTTTTTCGAGCACAATTGGTTGGTACAACAAGCGCACTGAAAGGAGCTTGCAAAGAGACCCAATCAAAATTAATTTCAACTTTGTGTTTTCTCGATAACATCGATCAATAACTGTCAACACAGCGCGAGCTGAAGCGAACACGCAATCGGGCATATCGATTCGAGCAGGCGATTTGTCGGTGCTTTTGTTGAGATCGAGTTTCCCTTATCTCAGTTTAACTTAAACATATTTATCGATATATAGAGGAGGTTTCAGAAAGACTTGCAAACTTACGAACTGGAAAGTGTATTTGGAAAGGTATTTCCAATATTTATTTATTATCACTCCCTCATCAAGAAGTGCATTCGCTGTTCGGCTTAAAACTGAACTTTGATTTTATACGCTCTTCTTTTTCTTTTTTTGGGGTGCTGCTCCCAAAATTGTAATACGAAATTTGTTTCACATTTTTACAGATTTTCGATTTGAGATTTGAGATATGTGAGGGCGCAGGAGCGAGAAGAGCGAGAAGAGAGGAGAAGATGGAGAAGAGGAGACCACCTGGCGTCTGCAGACGCTAATTGCATTGAACGCAACAGCAGACACAAAGAAATCTTTTGCCAGGTGATGATATCAGCATGATCAAGCACTTAAATAAGTACAAATAATGGACGTACCCTTAGTCCCCCACCCCCTCTACCGCATTTTACCCCCCTCCGTCAGCTCGTTGGCTTCGAAAAAGTTTACAATTTGTTGATTCAACGCGGCATGAAATCGGTTTTCAACTTTGTTGAACTTTAATTAACCGATTTTTTCTATTTTTTGTATTTATTTTTTATTTTTGCCCTTCTCCGTTTCTAATGCCCTACGCTGTGCAATCGCAGTAAGTCCTCGTCCAACTTAAATTGTATTTAAGCCGATTAAATTTAAGTTTGGCAAGCGATTCGATTTGTCTAGTTTTTAGTTCCTCTCTATCTCTCTGTGCCAGTTTGAAGATTCAAGCGGCTCTTAAAAGGTCATTAAAACGGACCAAGCTAATAAGTTGACCAAACACAGACACAAAATTCAACTTCAGACTACGCGCAGTTCTGTTTCTGTTTCTGTTTCTATTTCGGTTTGTGTTGGTTTTCCCAAAACCTAATTTTCAATTTACCAAAGCAATTAACAACAAATTTTATTGGCTTTTAAGTTGTGCAAACACACTTCGTACTCTGCATAATAAAATCTATCTGTGGCCAACACACAACAACAAACACAAACTGCCGCTATTGATCAAGTGTTTGACGACTCCTCAAGTGATTGTTGTTCTTGTTGATATTGTTGTTCTTGTTGTTGTTGCATGTTTACCTGACCACTGCAAGTAATTCAGCATTTCTTTAGAAACTCGGTATAACGAACCAGTTTCTTGAACTCCTCTCATTCTCAGTCTGTCTCTGGTTTCACATGATGTGTTTCATTAATTAACAAACCGAAGCAATCTAACCATTTATGGGGTGAGGAGTATGAATAGAGTAACTAACGCCGATTCGATATGTCTGATTGTCGGGTTTATAGCTCTGAGCTCTAAAC
This sequence comes from Drosophila nr. perissopoda 5 BK-2023a, assembly GCA_035044105.1. Lineage (NCBI taxonomy): Eukaryota > Metazoa > Arthropoda > Insecta > Diptera > Drosophilidae > Drosophila > Drosophila nr. perissopoda 5 BK-2023a. Next base: position 10,355,166 of record JAWNMK010000124.1, read on the forward strand.
CAAAGCAGTCCAACTGTAACAACACTGATTTTATATTTTGCCACATTCCCAAATAGTCATGTGTAAATCATTGGACTGAAGCTGCTGCTTGGCACTCAGAAAAAAAATCGCTCTGAATTTTAGCAAATCGCCATAAAACGCAAATAGCTAACTAGAAAGCTTTTATTATTTCTTGAAATAATTTCTAATTATAACAAAAAGAATTTCTGTAAATTAGAAAGGCGCGCAAGTCAAAAATCCCCAAAAATTAAGTGATTTTTATATTTTAGAACAATTTCCATCACTAAGAAATGTAATCCAAATTTTTGAAAAATGTGCTCTAAATTTAATAAAAGTTTTCCTGGATTTCAGACATACAAGCCAAGTTACCAAAAGTACGGCGCATTTCTAAAAAGCAGAGCGATTTTTTGGCTGAGTGCATTAGGTGCCAACTTGCATGTTGTTTTATCCGACTACCGACTACTGAAATCCTGTTGCTTTTAAGTCAGAGCCAGAGGCTGCGGCAGTGGCAGTGGCAGCTTCAGTCCCGGAGTCCCGTGGCCAAAATGCCTGAGGCGAGTCTGAGGCACGTTTTCAGTGCGGCAACAATGTGCCATAAATTTATGACACTAGTAAAAGTGTTGTTGCTGATGTTGCTGATGTTACAAGAGTAAATGGTAGTCGTACTATCTGTGGTTACGAGCTATCCCCCACAAGCATCCCCCTTCCCACACACCCCCTCGCAACCCATTTCAAAAACTTGCTTATTGCGGCTGTTACATTATGTTGCCTTTGTTTCTGGTGCGCATTACATGACACCCAGAGTTATATGCAAGCGAAGATGCCATTTAAAAGCCGATAAATAAACTTAATGCCACAGTGCAAAGCCAGGAAAGCGAACCCATTCCTATCCATTCCCATTCCCATTCCACTCCCAATCCACTCCAGTGACATACGCAGCCAGCAAAGTGTCCTCTCCATCAGACACATTTATTTATGTTGTAGATGTGCCCAACTCCAATGTTAATCGGCATTACTCCCGCTGTGTCGCCGGCACTTCAGGGTCTTAAATATGCCGAGCAGAACAGTTTCTTTATTATTTTACAGGGTATATAAAAGGAAACACCTTTGCTTTATGTTGCTATATATTTTAAAAGGCAAGGGCTTTTTGATCATAGTTTTGCCCCTAAATCAATCGTACATTCAAAGTTAAAAACGAAATTTGAGGTCGGAAGACAAGTAAAAATTATAGCCTGAAAATCGATATATCGGTGTATGGGCATAGGTCGAAACTTCAAAATGCCATAACTTCGTCAAAACTCAACTGATTTTAAAAAGCAAGGGCTTTTTGATCATAGTTTTGCCCCTAAATCAATCGTACATTCAAAGTTAAAAATGAAATTTGAGGTCGGAAGACAAGTAAAAATTATAGCCTGAAAATCGATATATCGGTGTATGGGCATAGATCGAAACTTCAAAATGCCATAACTTCGTCAAAACTCAACTGATTTTAAAAAGCAAGGGCTTTTTGATCATAGTTTTGCCCCTAAATCAATCGTACATTCAAAGTTAAAAACGAAAATTTGAGGTCGGAAGACAAGTAAAAATTATAGCCTGAAAATCGATATATCGGTGTATGGGCATAGGTCGAAACTTCAAAATGCCATAACTTCGTCAAAACTCAACTGATTTTAAAAAGCAAGGGCTTTTTGATCATAGTTTTGCCCCTAAATCAATCGTACATTCAAAGTTAAAAACGAAATTTGAGGTCGGAAGACAAGTAAAAATTATAGCCCGAAAATCGATATATCGGTCTATGGGCATAGGTCGAAACTTCAAAATGCCATAACTTCGTCAAAACTCAACGTATCTTCAAAAGCGAAAGTTTTTTGATCATCATAGTTTTGCCCCTAAATCAATCGTACATTCAAAGTTAAAAACGAAATTTGAGGTCGGAAGACAAGTAAAAATTATAGCCTGAAAATCGATATATCGGTGTATGGGCATAGGTCGAAACTTCAAAATGCCATAACTTCGTCAAAACTCAACTGATTTTAAAAAGCAAGGGCTTTTTGATCATAGTTTTGCCCCTAAATCAATCGTACATTCAAAGTTAAAAACGAAATTTGAGGTCGGAAGACAAGTAAAAATTATAGCCTGAAAATGGATAGATCGATATATGGGCATAGATCGAAACTTCAAAATGCCATAACTTCGTCAAAACTCAACTGATTTTAAAAAGCAAGGGCTTTTTGATCATAGTTTTGCCCCTAAATCAATCGTACATTCAAAGTTAAAAATGAAATTTGAGGTCGGAAGACAAGTAAAAATTATAGCCTGAAAATCGATATATCGGTGTATGGGCATAGATCGAAACTTCAAAATGCCATAACTTCGTCAAAACTCAACTGATTTTAAAAAGCAAGGGCTTTTTGATCATAGTTTTGCCCCTAAATCAATCGTACATTCAAAGTTAAAAACGAAATTTGAGGTCGGAAGACAAGTAAAAATTATAGCCCGAAAATCGATATATCGGTCTATGGGCATAGGTCGAAACTTCAAAATGCCATAACTTCGTCAAAACTCAACGTATCTTCAAAAGCGAAAGTTTTTTGATCATCATAGTTTTGCCCCTAAATCAATCGTACATTCAAAGTTAAAAACGAAATTTGAGGTCGGAAGACAAGTAAAAATTATAGCCTGAAAATCGATATATCGGTGTATGGGCATAGGTCGAAACTTCAAAATGCCATAACTTCGTCAAAACTCAACTGATTTTAAAAAGCAAGGGCTTTTTGATCATAGTTTTGCCCCTAAATCAATCGTACATTCAAAGTTAAAAACGAAATTTGAGGTCGGAAGACAAGTAAAAATTATAGCCTGAAAATGGATAGATCGATATATGGGCATAGATCGAAACTTCAAAATGCCATAACTTCGTCAAAACTCAACTGATTTTAAAAAGCAAGGGCTTTTTGATCATAGTTTTGCCCCTAAATCAATCGTACATTCAAAGTTAAAAATGAAATTTGAGGTCGGAAGACAAGTAAAAATTATAGCCTGAAAATCGATATATCGGTGTATGGGCATAGATCGAAACTTCAAAATGCCATAACTTCGTCAAAACTCAACTGATTTTAAAAAGCAAGGGCTTTTTGATCATAGTTTTGCCCCTAAATCAATCGTACATTCAAAGTTAAAAACGAAATTTGAGGTCGGAAGACAAGTAAAAATTATAGCCTGAAAATGGATAGATCGATATATGGGCATAGATCGAAACTTCAAAATGCCATAACTTCGTCAAAACTCAACTGATTTTAAAAAGCAAGGGCTTTTTGATCATAGTTTTGCCCCTAAATCAATCGTACATTCAAAGTTAAAAACGAAATTTGAGGTCGGAAGACAAGTAAAAATTATAGCCTGAAAATCGATATATCGGTGTATGGGCATAGGTCGAAACTTCAAAATGCCATAACTTCGTCAAAACTCAACTGATTTTAAAAAGCAAGGGCTTTTTGATCATAGTTTTGCCCCTAAATCAATCGTACATTCAAAGTTAAAAACGAAATTTGAGGTCGGAAGACAAGTAAAAATTATAGCCTGAAAATCGATATATCGGTGTATGGGCATAGGTCGAAACTTCAAAATGCCATAACTTCGTCAAAACTCAACTGATTTTAAAAAGCAAGGGCTTTTTGATCATAGTTTTGCCCCTAAATCAATCGTACATTCAAAGTTAAAAACGAAATTTGAGGTCGGAAGACAAGTAAAAATTATAGCCTGAAAATGGATAGATCGATATATGGGCATAGATCGAAACTTCAAAATGCCATAACTTCGTCAAAACTCAACTGATTTTAAAAAGCAAGGGCTTTTTGATCATAGTTTTGCCCCTAAATCAATCGTACATTCAAAGTTAAAAATGAAATTTGAGGTCGGAAGACAAGTAAAAATTATAGCCTGAAAATCGATATATCGGTGTATGGGCATAGATCGAAACTTCAAAATGCCATAACTTCGTCAAAACTCAACTGATTTTAAAAAGCAAGGGCTTTTTGATCATAGTTTTGCCCCTAAATCAATCGTACATTCAAAGTTAAAAACGAAATTTGAGGTCGGAAGACAAGTAAAAATTATAGCCTGAAAATGGATAGATCGATATATGGGCATAGATCGAAACTTCAAAATGCCATAACTTCGTCAAAACTCAACTGATTTTAAAAAGCAAGGGCTTTTTGATCATAGTTTTGCCCCTAAATCAATCGTACATTCAAAGTTAAAAACGAAATTTGAGGTCGGAAGACAAGTAAAAATTATAGCCTGAAAATCGATATATCGGTGTATGGGCATAGGTCGAAACTTCAAAATGCCATAACTTCGTCAAAACTCAACTGATTTTAAAAAGCAAGGGCTTTTTGATCATAGTTTTGCCCCTTAATCAATCGTACATTCAAAGTTAAAAACGAAATTTGAGGTCGGAAGACAAGTAAAAATTATAGCCTGAAAATGGATAGATCGATATATGGGCATAGATCGAAACTTCAAAATGCCATAACTTCGTCAAAACTCAACTGATTTTAAAAAGCAAGGGCTTTTTGATCATAGTTTTGCCCCTAAATCAATCGTACATTCAAAGTTAAAAATGAAATTTGAGGTCGGAAGACAAGTAAAAATTATAGCCTGAAAATCGATATATCGGTGTATGGGCATAGATCGAAACTTCAAAATGCCATAACTTCGTCAAAACTCAACTGATTTTAAAAAGCAAGGCCTTTTTGATCATAGTTTTGCCCCTAAATCAATCGTACATTCAAAGTTAAAAATGAAATTTGAGGTCGGAAGACAAGTAAAAATTATAGCCTGAAAATCGATATATCGGTGTATGGGCATAGATCGAAACTTCAAAATGCCATAACTTCGTCAAAACTCAACTGATTTTAAAAAGCAAGGGCTTTTTGATCATAGTTTTGCCCCTAAATCAATCGTACATTCAAAGTTAAAAATGAAATTTGAGGTCGGAAGACAAGTAAAAATTATAGCCTGAAAATCGATATATCGGTGTATGGGCATAGATCGAAACTTCAAAATGCCATAACTTCGTCAAAACTCAACTGATTTTAAAAAGCAAGGGCTTTTTGATCATAGTTTTGCCCCTAAATCAATCGTACATTCAAAGTTAAAAATGAAATTTGAGGTCGGAAGACAAGTAAAAATTATAGCCTGAAAATCGATGTATCGGTGTATGGGCATAGGTCGAAACTTCAAAATGCCATAACTTCGTCAAAACTCAACTGATTTTAAAAAGCAAGGCCTTTTTGATCATAGTTTTACCCCTAAATCAATCGTACATTTAAAGTTGAAAACGGGATTTTGGGTTGGAAGACAAGTACAAATTATAGCCTGAAAATCGGTATATGGGCATAGGTCGAAAGGAAACACCTTTGCTTGTATATTGCTATATATCTTTTATTGGAGAACTGAAAATTTTCATCATCTTCTCCAGTTCAAGGCCAGACTTAAATTTGAATATCTAACTCAAATCTCTAGTCAATAAAAATTAAACAGTAATAGATCAAAATGTTGAGTTCAAAAAAAAGATATTTTTAAAAAACGTATTTGAGAATGGATCAAAATTGTCCATAGCTATAACTTTGAATAGAATTTCTAAAACTAGATATTTTAGATACTGATTTTATTTCTACTTTAATACTACATTAAAAGTTTGAAAAGCCATTCTATCTCAAAAATTGTGTTGAAATTCCAACAATCGTTGTAAGATTCCATCCATATTAGAGAATCTATATTATCGCGTTTACTAAATAATGACTGATTTCTTTAACTTTTTAACTGCCCAACTGTTTGCTTTGCAAAGGCAACCTTGGCACACACACAGGACTTTCTTAGCTGTATACGAGGAAAGTGGATGCTTCTCTTCATTCTATCCAAAGTATTTCATCCAAAATCAGTTGAAAGCTGACTGAAATTGCATTGCGTGCTGTAAAATACCATTTAGGGAACCAGAGTCTCGGATTTATGTTGCCCTTGCCGCTATTCGGGAGAGATAAATACAACCTTTGCGATGGCTCAGAGGAAGCTATAAATAACAATTAATTGTATTATTAAACTAATTCAAATTTCGAATTCTCGCAGCGAAGACGAAAGGCCGTCAGTCATGCAACAATTTTCAGCCACATAAATTCTGATACAGTTCTTAGATGCCCCACTTTCCTCTCTTCTCCTCTTCACTTCTCAGGCAACTAATTTACATTTGGGTTTTGCGAGGCAGACTAAAGTAAAAGTTTGTCGACGGTCGGCTTCTAAAATTGAGCCCTCGGGGGCACCGATCCCAGGACGAGAGCCGCGCTTAACTCTGTAGCTCTGCAATCAATTATTGGAATCAGTCAATGATCAGCACGGAGCTGCCGCATTTTGTTGCTACACGCAATGCCAAAAGAGAGGTGTCCGAAAGTTTCCAGAAATATGCAAATAATGACAACAATTAAAGCACAAAATGTTGTCCCCTTTGCGTGTCGCGACAAAAATACAAAAACCCGCCTTGCGCCAAACTGAAGATAATCTATATAAATTGGGACAGTCAAGAGCTGAGTTTGGTATTCAAAGTATTATCAGATATGTAAAAGTCTGATATATACATAAGCTATAGCTCTGTAGTTATATTGTGGCTCAAGAAATTACCTTTAGATGTGTATGAATATTGATAATAAGGCAATGCCTAGTACAAGTCAATCTTAAGGGATTCAGAGCTTATCAAATCTCTCGGTGTTCAGACAATGCCAAAAACTTCTTTTAAGATTCCGTGGCATCGGCTGAGTAACTGATGAATTCTTCCCATTGAATTGAACGAACTCTGCTCTCGAGTGATATTTATTTCCTTTTAATTAGTTAGTCCACTTTTTAATTTACATAATGTATCGATAGATGCCAAAATGAATGGTTTCACATAGTTGACATCCGTATAGACGCCCGGATATTTGGAGCTGGCACAGCCAATGCCAAATGAGACGATGCCACAGAGTTGTTTCTCGCCATCGGGTGGCTCGTAGGTAAGCGGTCCTCCTGAATCAAAGGTACACGCATCCTTGCCGCCCTTCAGCCCAGCACAGAACATGGCATCGGTTAAGATGGCTGTAGAGGGAGAGAAGTATAATTTACACTATTCGATATTGGATAGTACAATCAAGGACTTACTTGACTTTCTGTACATCTTTTTACATATGCTTTTCCTAACAACTGGTACGGTAGCGGTGCGAAGTTGCTGTTGGATGTCTGTTGATCTCGGATCGGTTAGACCCCAACCCGTAACAGTCAGATCGATGCCCTCGGTGAGACGCTGTTGGCACAAAGCTATCGGAGCAATATCTTTACCCGTCATCGGTTCCGACAGCAGCAGCACTGCAACATCCATGTGCATGGTTACTTCACTGAATTTCATGGGAGTTATAAACTCGTTCAACATCACTTTGGTACCATTCCCATCGAGTCGCGAGATGCCACCCTCGATGGTCCACTTGTGCCGCTGTTGCCGCCCAATAAAGCAGTGTGCCGCCGATACAACAATGCGTTCCTTGATCAGAGATCCACCGCAAATGAAGTGATCCAGATAGCGCAGAGCGACAATATAACCACCCAGCTTATTAATGGTCGTCACTTCGCCACCAACAACACGCATATGCGCCGACGCCGGCCTCAGTATCCGCTCCAGGCCAGGAAAGTCATCCAGGGTCTGGCCACGACCCAGTGGCAGCAGCAGCACCAGCGATATTAACAGTATTAGTGGCAAATACATTGCAAAACGACTGACTAACTAAAAAATGCTGCCTTGAATATAATTGTTGCTTTCAGCATTATATAAACCCGAACGCAAGTGTTGCTAAAGGCATTAACTGAAACTTAAACTGATTCGACAGAGAGAGAGAGAGAGAGAGTGAGAGTCAAGTGGAAAGTTATTTACAATTGGCTTTAATTGACTTCAATTGGAGAAGCGAATGCATTTTGATCAGTTGACTAAAGTACAGACTATTCGGAGCTGCTGGCTACGAGAAACTTAACGGCCGTACCTCTCTGAGCAGGGTGCGTATGTAGTATATCAATTTGGGATCTCGATTGCGCACATCCGTTGCTTGGGGATACATTGAATTGATCAGCTGATGCACATCCGAGTAGGTCTGTGGAACAGAGAGACATAACATTATATGACCAATATAGTTATTTCTGCAGCCTACACCAATATTTCGCCAGGTGAGCTGGTAATCCAATTTAATTGTTTCCAGATTATCGGAGCACGGTTCGGAGACCTCCACAAACGTTGAATTGTTGGGTGTGACCCTTATGGTAACAGCGCTCTCATTCAAATCCTTGGGATTACGCATGCACAGCACAATATTCCGCCTTGTCGCCAAGCGATTCCAATCACTGCGAAAGAACTTGACCAGCTTACAGTGGACGGCAACTGCATCGTAGACATGCAACTCGGCTGCCAGATGCTTCACCGAGAAGTAACCGTTCTCAATATAAAACAAAGCATCGTTCTCCGCAAATATATTGATGTTCTTCTCGCAGAAGCGCTAAGTAAAGTCCAGGATTAGGCTATGCTCCAAAAAACAATCAAACAGAATCTTACAAAATCGCACTAAAGTGGACATTGCCCTGAAAACTTGAGTTTTTCTTTTTTTACAAATAATTTCAAAATATTTATTTCTTACCCTGCGCAACTCGCGGTAGTTAGAGATGGGTTGTTCAATTTCCACATACTTTACAGGTCGGGCCACATACTCATCGGTTAATTTCGTCACATAACCACGAATGCCGGCATTAGTTATAAACAGAACTATGCGCACGTGGTAGGTATCCAGTGTAAAGATGATCTCGTCGCAGCTGTCGCAATTGGAATATGTAAGTAATACTAGTTAATGACACCGATCTTACTTACTTCTCCTCATTATATTGCAGTTGCCAGTGTCGAAATGGAAAGTGTTCGTATCGCTTGCAGGCAAAGCCAAATATACCCAATCGATCTGTTTGAATTTTGAGCGTAAAACTCTGTGGATCATATTCAGTGCGACTTATGTACTTTGTGGTCCAGTGTTTAACCTTGGGTCGCTCCCGTTTCTGGATTCGTTCCGATTCTGGCTCCGTTACAGTGGATTTCTTTTTCAACTGTATGATTTCGGTTTGGATCGAGAGAGTGCTTGATTCGCTGTCAGACTCGGAAGGGCGTATGTATGATAGGCGTGCGGTTCTACTGGATGGAATAAACCTGCTGCTCATAGTCGATATGCGAACTGCAGGCTTGCTCCGACCAGTAGGGCTATCAAACGGTTCCACTATTGAATATGTGCGTACCAGCGTCTTAGGACCAAAATGTTGCTGATGTAGGATTGTTTTTGGGTTTGATTTGTACTTATCTTTTATCTCATTGAGAGTGTCCAGGACACCGTAAAAGCTGGTGTCGCTATTGCGTTTGCCGAATCTATTGGTCTTATGTAAGTCCGGCTCCGACGACTCTTCACTCGATGCGGATGACTGGAACTGCACCTTATCGTACAAGTTATACACTGGATAGACACGTTCGGGCCCTGCCTGCTTCTCATACGAAAAGTATTCCGGTTCGTCATCCTCTTTATCATCCGTTAAGTCGGCTTGGTGACGACGATATAAAGAGCACCTTTTGTCGCGCAACCTTTTCGCCGCCATCTTTTCTTCGGCCTTCTCCATTTTGAACTCCATGGGAAACTTAAACGAGGACAGTAAGCGGGGTATGCAATGCCTCTGCAGATCATGGATTTGATGCGTGGTTAGATGGCCTGTCACATCGAAGTTGTGCAAAGTCACGTCCTGCGAAGAATCCTGAAGGAAAGCCCGTAGGGTGCCTAATTGTAGTGTAACCAATGATGGGGGGCGGTAAATGTTCTTTGGAGTATGAGCCTTTGCCGTTATTATTGACTGCGTGGGTCTGCGCAGCATAAAACACTCATCAATGTTTATTTTGCCATTCTTTTCAATACTCTTGGTTTTTTCATTATTAGCATCAGTCTCTGGTCCGCGAATAGATTTTCGAATTTTCTTTTTTTTCGATCGAGGCTCCTCGAGATCAACCTCGAGCCGCGCCGGCTCAACATCCTCGACTTCCTCTTCGATGAAGTGGCAAGCCAGTGGTTGGCCAAATCGACACAGATACTCCGGTAGCTTAAAGGTGATCCAGAAAAAGGGTAGTTCGTCGTCTTGCAACTTTAAGCTTAAATGTTTCGCATCTTCGTATGCGGCTAGTCGTGGGCTGGATCTATAATCGGTCTCTTCACCAACAACTCCCACATCCGCACGCTCTTCCTCCGACCTATAAAGTATTCTTCCATCTTTGTGTAGGGTAATGTTGAACTTCTGAAAGTCTGTGTGTTTGGGCTTAGGCACAAAGAAAAGCGAGTAAAGGCCACCAATCATATTGAAATATCGCAAGTTAACCTAAAGAAGAAACGCATCCCAACATGATAATAATATTCTTATATATGTATAACTTATCTATCGTCTCACTTCATGCGGATATAGTTTCAGATTTAGTGGATTCATGAACTTGTCCAGAAATTCATCAAATTCTTGCTGCTCCTGCTCCAGGAATGCCTCGTACGGATCGGGAAACATGCCATCGGGTAGGCTTTCCGGCTCCTTTGGCTGTTTCACATTTTTCGATTTGCTGCGTTTGTCTAATTTTTTCTTTTTGTTATCAATCTCACCCCATTTTGGGGGCGCGACCTTTACAGTCATTTGGCTATTAAATTGTTAAATGGAATTTAATGGGATCAATCGATATCGAGGAAAGATAGACTCACCTCATGAATTTCTTATATTCCATGATTTTCCACTCCAGCTTGTTAATCATCTTATCCATAATATCCACCTGCATTAGCCACTCATTGATCAAACAGTCCTCAATGTCCATCATGCCACCGTTCAATAAATGTGGACTTATATCCAAATGTTGTCCAAAGCTCTTCGCACTCTCCGAAACATGATCGAAGAAGCTGTGCACACAGCGAAGCGTCAGATTTTCGCACAGGACACTCAAAGGTATCTGAACCCGAACACCCACACAATCCAGATCGGCCAGCATAAGTGGTGGACTGAGATGGATTCTCTTTGAATATGAAGGAGAAGTGCTTAATTCCAGCTTACCTTAAATGGTTAATGCGTATGGGCACATCGCTTAGCCACCAGATTTGTAGATTAAAATTGGGGCTCTTGTAGCAATAGTTATCCTTTACCCCATCCGACGAGCTGAGAAGTAAGTACAGTGGACATACAGCTGAGCGAACTCGGACAACAACATTTAGTCTCTTACGTTTTGAGAGCACATGGCGCAGCTGCGACGCGATAAGTTAGCTTATCAATGAGCACATCGATCTCCGCGATGAGTTCCCGGCGAGTCTGCAATTTAAGATGAAGATAACTCAGTACAACTCGCACAGATATAGATATACTTTTTGGCATCACAGCTCTGCCCTTTCTTTGACTCACTGCTATAATATCCAAGCGGCGCTCTGGTGGCACATCAGTCATCTCGTATTCACAGTTCAGCATTACTTCGATTCGATCCAAGGTGCTCAGTATTTGTTGAATATGCTTGTCGTACAACTGGCCAATGTTTGGACACAAAGTGGTTCGCAACGTTTGGCGCGTCAGATCCTTGCGAGATAAATCCTGTGTGAGCAGACTGCACTCGTCCACCGACAACTGCCAGTCGACCTTCGCGTCTACATCCCTGGCCTCCAAGTCACGCATCTCGGTAATCATGTTTCGTATCTCTGGTGGATACTTCACCCGGGGCAGCTTATCGCAGCTCAAGTAACGATTCCATTGCTCCGCTTTGCTCTGCTCCACCACCAATTGCCGGTAATCCGTAATGGACTCTATAGGGAGAACAATTTAAACATCAATCACTAATAGATCCTCAACACAAGCTGATAACTGATATTTGATATCTCAAGCTAACCACTGATGAAGCTCAGGCATATTTTCACATCCTGAATTCGCTGCTGCTGCTGATGCTCTCGCAATTTCCACTCTTCTTCGGATATTAAATCCAATTTTTCTACATCCTGCTCAACAGTTTTGTTATTAGGCAATTTTACCTTACCCATTTTGGAATTTGGCTAATAAATATAAAATATATTTTTTTTTATTTCAAGTTTTATATATATATGTTTTTTTTTTTTATTTGTTATTAATTTTTTATATTTTTTTATTTATTTTATTTTTTTTAAGGTTTTATGTAACGTGTGTGTTTAACATCAATAAAGAAGTGACATTTATTTCATGCAAACCATTTTATTTGATTAAATCTACGAAAAACTCATTAGACGAATTTCGCTGAGTATACGTTTGACCTGAAATATCAAAAGTGAATCCTTGTTTCTCCCCTCGTTGGCAAGAGGATTCATGGAGAGGATGGCCTGATGCAGATCCGTATAGTGCTACATGTGAAAGGTGAAAATCATTTATGCCTCATTTAAGTATTTGGCCCTGACTTACTTTCATGTTGCGCCACGTCGGCTTAAAGTCCAGCTTGATGACATCGAGATCATCCGAACAGAGTTCAGATACCTCCACAAAGGTCACATCGTCCGGTGTAACGCGCAATGTGACGGAAGACACATCGATATTATCTTTGGCATTCTTCACGCACATCAGGATATTGCGGCGCGAGGATAAGCGATTCCAGTTGGAGCGATAGAACTTCGTCAGTTTGCAGTGCAAGGACATCGCATTATATGTATGATTCTCGAGGGCCACATGCTTCGCGGAGAAATAACCGTTGTCAATATAATAGCTGGCATCATTTTCCGCAAAGATGTTCACATTCTTCTCATAGAAACGCTGTTGTTTTCAAAATGAATTCGATTAATATTATTGACAGATATATGATGGCAATATGATTGATGTTAAATACCCTGCGCAGTTCGCGATAATCAGATATGGGTGTGGGAATATCGAGATATTTAACCGGATTGGCCACATAAGCCTTGCTTATATCAGTCACATAGCCCCTGATACCCTGTGCCGAAATGTAGAGCACAACGCGTGCCCGGAACGTATCCACAGTTAAAATAATTTCGTCATTACTAGAGGAAAAGGAAAATAAGTAAGAATGTAGTAGTCGAGTGAGCTTGACTACGATATGCCCTCAACCCAGCTGATAATTATACTCAGATCTTAAAAGTAAAAGTTCTTTATTCCCCCGTACTTACTTCTCCTCGTTGGGTTGCATGCTCCAGTCGCGAAAGGGAAAGTGATCGTAGCGCTTGTAGGCAAACCCAAAGACGCCCAAGCGATCCGTTTCGATAGTCATTGTGCGGGCCTGCCTATCGAATTTCGATTTGTGGATGTGCTTCGTTGTCCAGTGTGTGACCTTCACCTTCACCTTCACCTTTTCCTCAGCCACCACTTCGCTGCCATCTCTTGGATTATCGAATGGATAGATATGTTCCATGCTCACGTCATCTGCAGTATGAGGCTCGAGGAGCGAGGAACGTGGTTCGCTCCAGGTTTCGCTCGGTGTGGGATGAATACTATGATTCTCCCTCATTACGGATGGTCGCGGTGGGATCTTCTTTATGAACATTGAGCTAGTACGAGATTCTGCAGACGGCAAGCCAGACTTTTTCAATGGCACCTTCTTGAAGTCGAAATCAGGCTGTTTCATGATAGCCGTGTGGCGATTGGTGTAAAGTAGTCGGTGTGTATCTAAAGTATCCAAAAGCCCGTGTATGGACTTCTTGTCGAGCATTGCGTTCCAATCTTCGTAGTCCACATTCTGAACATTCAAGTAGATGGGAAAGAGTCGCTCCGGCGCCTCCTGTACATCATAATCAAAATCCAAATCACCGATTACAATATTCTCCTCAGCTTCGATGCTGCGCCGCCTAATTAGCATTTTTTTCTTTTTTGGCCGCTGATCTAACTGATGTTGCAGCTCCTCCCTGACCTCCATTGGGAACTTGAACGAGGATATTATCCTCGGTACACAATAACGTTCTAATTGACGCGCCTGCAAATGATTCAATTCCTGCTCCAATTTAAAATTGCTTAAGCCAACCAGATGCTGGTGCGGACCCAGCTTATGGCTGGCCCGCAGCCGGGAAATCAGCGTAGGACGAAAGACGTTGGCTGTTTGAGTATCGCGACGAGAGATGTGAGGCTGGAATGGATTTGGGTGCGGATGTATTCCACTCCCAACCCTGGACGAACCAAATTTAGATCTTCTCTTCCTAGTAAACGTCTCTCTTCTCTCAGTGACAAGCGATATTTCAGAGACAACCTCCTGCATGCTACTTATATACTGACAGGGTATCGGATCACCCCACATGCACAGCTCACGCGGCATGTGGATGGTCACAAAGAAATAGGGCACCTCATTCTCGTCCAAATTGAGGGTCCTGCGCTTCTGCTCGTCCATTAGCAGGCGGGATCGACGTGCTGACACATCATCCACCCAGGTGTGGGCATTCAAATCGGCCACTATGTCATCCATAATGTGCAGAACACGACCATCCTCGTGCAGCACTATGTTGAACTTCTCGTAATGAGTGCCAGGCGTTTGACGAACAAACATTATCGAATATAAACCGCCCAGCATGATGTGTTGTCTCATATTGATCTGAATGATTAAATGTTTAGCTAATACACTCGGAAAAAATCGCATTAAATTTTAGAAAATCGCATTAAAATGGAAATCACATTTTCTCTTATAAAGAAAAGGAATAAAGAAAAGGAAATACAGGATTTTTAGAACTATACTTTCCCTAGCACTAAAAGTATGGCAAATTTCTAAAGTTCATGGCAATTTTTTTTCCGAGTGTAGTAATCTATTTTTCATTTGAATACGTCTCACCTCATCCGAAGTAAGTTTTAGATGTTGTGGATTGTATAGTTCATCGAGTGTATCTAAATACTGCTGATGCTCGCGTTGCAAAAAAGTGTTGTACGCATCGGGAAACAGACCGGTCGGGACGATGGGTGGTTCCTTAGGTGCCTTGGGTATAACTATTTTCGACTTGCCCTCATTCGCCTTCTTCTCCTTGTTCATCTTTTCGGTCTTCTCGGCAATAGTGCGCATAATATCCTCATAGTTCTCGCGCTTCGCTAGCATACTCTCCAGCTGCTCGTGCTGTATGTCCAGCTGCATAAGCCACTCGTTGATCAGACAATCCTCGATATCCACAATGCCACCGTTGGCTTCAACTGGATTATCGGGTATTATCGGATCAAAGCTCTTCGCATACTGAGAGTAGTTGTCAAACTTTGTGTGGATGCATCTCAACGTTAGACAATCATGGAGCACGCTTAACGGCATCTGAACACCGACGCCCACAACATTCAGTTCAGCAACCATTAACGGCGTACTGCCGTTCAGTTAAAGCTATGAGATAAACAAAAAAAATTGCTTAAGACTTACGGCAGCTCGTTAAACCGTATCGGCACATTGCGAAGTCCCCAGATATCAATATCATAACGGGCACCTACATGGGACCATGTTGCCACCATCGCATCCTTCGAGCTGAGGACAAGGTTGCTCGATAAATCAGTAAAGCAAGGTAAAAATAAGTAAAGTTGGTGCCCACTTCAAGTAGACGCCATCCATGCGAATGATACGATACGTCAACCTATCGAAACTGGCATCGACCTCATGCTCTAGCTCCTTGCGCACCTATCGAATAGTTATCGATAAATTATCGTTTGCTTTCACTCTCTTTATACCATAGAAAGCACCTCCATAATTTCCAGTTGACGCTCATAATTCACATGCTCCATTTCGGCAGCAGTGTCGAGCATACAATCGATCTTGACCAATGTATCCAGATACATGATGATGTCCTGCTCAAAGCGATCCCCAACATGATCATCCAGCTGTTCTTTGACCTTGCACCTGGTGCGTTCATCCCTAAAGATGTTTTGGCTGAGGACTGTGCGCTCATCCACAGACAGCGTCCAGTCGACGCTGTGATCCACATCGAGCTGTTGATAGTGTCGCTTCTTCTCGATAAAGGTGCGCATCTCCGGTGGCAAATAGGGACGTGGCAAACCATCGCAGCGCAAATGATGATCCCACTGCTCGCGAAGACGACGCTCCTCCTCCAGTCTTTCGTATTCCGTGGTAGACTCTAATCAGGGAGTATCTTTAGTTTGGTTTTACAACAAATTATCCTCATCCGGTGCTTACCCTTGATGAAGGCATTGCTCACACCAACGTCGAGCAATCGCTGCGTATACTTCTCCTCTCGCTCCAACATGTCGTTCTCGTTCAGCAAATTGCTGGCAATGAGTCCGGTTCCATAAACTGGCTCGGCCTTTGATTTGACCATTATGTTAAGTTCTCTGTTTATTTGTGTATGTTATTTTATATTCGTTTTATTTTGTATGTATAAACAGAACACATTTAATAATCATGACACTTAAGTCATAATCAGGTCTTATGCCTTACTTGGCAGCTGCTTAAGCCATTTGTCAGACCTCAATCCCCGACCAGGCGACTCTTTCGATTTGCAAACAAATCGCCGAAACCTCAATCCTAAACTCAAACCCAGACGCGTGTCTTTGTCGAGTTCTTCTCTTGTTCCTTTTTGGCCCATAACTCTGTCAGTATGTGGGTGCGGTTGGTCTGGCGATTCACCTCCCCCCGCTTCCCCCACAAATCGACTGCAATCGCTTAGATTTATTTCTTGGGCTCCATGCCAGCAATTTTCAACTTATTTATGCTTCCTGTGCAATTTTCTATTACAAATCCGACTGGTGAAAGTGTAGCTGAGCTGGCCCAACAGGAAATAGTAGGTGTTTTCGAAGCGCCAATTGATTTAATACTCTTGCTCAAAATCTAATTAAAACCCGATTATGTGAGCTAAGTAAATAATGCAGTAAGTCAATATGGTTAACTACAAAAGTATTCTGACAAAATGCATCCCAAAAATGACGTCAACTTGATTTGTTTGCAAAGTTCCTTTAAGCTGTCATCAATTTATCAGAATTGCATTTGTAAACAGATGAATAGATTTAATTAAAATACACTTTTTGGTGAACGAAAATGTCTTCATTAATGTGGGACACATTTCATGGCACAATTATAGTACCCACCGCTAGAGTATAGAACAAAGGAAGAATTTAAAGACAATGGCATCGTTTCCAATAAATTGATTAAATTTGATGTCGCATTGTTAACCGGACTATTTACATACGGCTGCTCTTGTTGGAGTTCATGTCAATGCAGGCAGCGTCTGATCGATTGCCTTGATGAATGAATTTCAAACTCAACTCAGACTACGACGACGACGACGACGTCGACGAAAACAAAATAGACAACTCCTACATGGACAGAGTTGGGGCAGAGTCTGCATTCCTATCGTATATCCAGATATCTATCTATGGGCCTTGGTCTGCCATGCTGCAGGCTGGCAATTCTCTTTCGAAATTTATTTGTTGCTAGTTGTCTTTTAAATAAATTTCTTGTCAAACGTTCCACATCCACAACTGTCATTGTTTTTGTTGTTCTTGCTGTTGTTGCTATTGTTGTTGTTGTTGTTGTTGCTGGTCGTTACATTCGTCAGTTGTTTAGGCTCTGGACTATGTTTGTAATAAGTCACATGGCTTGACACAGACAAAACATTTTAAATAATTTAATGAACTTGACAGACTGAGACATTTTGGCCATATTTGTTGCCAAAGTTTTTCTTTGTCATTTTGCCAGCCAGTTGACCCAAATGTGCAGCCAAATAGTTTTGACA
The DNA here is from genome assembly GCA_035044105.1 of Drosophila nr. perissopoda 5 BK-2023a. Classification (NCBI taxonomy): domain Eukaryota; kingdom Metazoa; phylum Arthropoda; class Insecta; order Diptera; family Drosophilidae; genus Drosophila; species Drosophila nr. perissopoda 5 BK-2023a. Next base: position 10,372,931 of record JAWNMK010000124.1, read on the forward strand.
CCTTTTGCACCGCAATCAATTTCCACAATTGCTCCAAATTGTTGTGTTTGATCCTCATAACAAGCAGAGAGACTTAATGACGAGCAAATCATTTCTCATTCTTTCGTCCCGTGCAATCATTCAATTATAATTTGCTGCACTAAGCAAAAAAAAATAAAATATGTATATATTCGATACACTGAGAAAAACATTCGTGATTGAGATTAGAGTTTCAAATAATAGAAACTATTACTGAAGATGAGATGTTTTAAGATTGTCGGATTAAGGACAAGCGTTTCTATTATATCTTCCGAAACTACTGATACTACTAATTATATATATATATGTATAATATATATATTAGTTTTTGCCAAGTGTAACTGAAGCACAAGCAGCTTATAGATCTCTGTTCCTTATTGCCCGCTGATTGCTGGCTACCCGATCCCCGGACTGAAGCCGTAGCAATTGTATTTGGCCAGCAATTGGATGACTAGATGACTGCAATGACTTTACAAAGAGCCACCTCACGTAGCAGTCTGTTTGCTTGCCGCATGTGGCAAGCAGCATGTAGTAACGAGCGAATTCAGCTGCAGCATCAGCTTCATCGATTGGAAGCTGCAATTTAGTTCGCAACGTTGCAAACAACAAGCGCAACAAGCCAAAAATTGCAGGCGAAAATAATTGACATCTGTATATAAGTTGAAGCCATTTGATTTGCTGGTGGTTAAGTGGTTGCCTCTTTAGATGGTTAGATGGTTAGCTGGTTAGCTGGTTAGTTGGATATACCCATTGAGCCTGGCTAACAAGTGCACAGCAGCACAGTTGTCCAGTTTGGCTTAGTTGTCTGCCATTCGATTTTTCACCTGCATTCGATTACGTTGCAAAGTGAGTGAGAAATTATGCCACAATGGAATGGTGCTGTTGCAGTTGCAGTTCAACTTGCAGTTGCACTCTGGGAAAGCTGCCAGCTTGAATTGATTTTATTAATCCCCCCCAACTTCCCGCACATAACTCAGTCTCTGCCTTATCGGGGCGCTGCGATTAGAAAGCGCCACTGCTTCTCAACAATATGTTGCCCATGTTCGCCGATGACAGCAACTTGTTTACCGTTTTTACTTTGTTGTTGTTGTACCTTGCCTCCCAAATGTGGCACCGCATGTTTAAACAATACTGAACACAAACTTTTGGCATTTACATGAGAATTGAAAGCGCAAAGAATTTGTATGCAAACAACTAAAAACTAAAAACTGAAAAACACAATATGAGCACAGAATCTGTGGTTAGTTATTCAGTGGCAAGTTAACGACCAGCAGCAGCTGCAAACATATTGAGCCTAATTAATTTTGCAGCAAAACTGCAACTGTTCAACTTTCTATGCCCCCTGCAGAGGCCAGACGTATTTAAAAGCTTAATCATCCTATTCGCTTTGCTTTGTTAACTTAAGCTTGTGCCCCAAGTTGAAGATCTACTCTCATATTTTCGAGCTGATAGGCTGTTGTATACATTTCGTCCATCAGTCAGTTTGTCCAGTTTATGCTTCTAGGCAGTTGCAAAAAAGGATAAAAAATGATAATAAGGGAAACCAATTTATGCTAACTTTTTTTTTGTTTAAATAAGTATTTAATCTGGTTAAGCAAATGCAAGAGATGAAAGCGCTTAAGTCGTCAGTCTTTTGTCAACCTTAATTACTCCGCAGAAAGTTTGAAATTACTCAGCTTCAGTTATCAGCTTAAATATTCAGTTAGTGTATAAAACGCTGCTGCTTGGCAAGGTAACTCAATTATTGGATTTGCCCCCTTAACGGTAGATGCATGTTTATGTTTAAACAATGCACCAGCATCATCCGAGAAACAGCAACAAGCAACAAACAACAATCAAAGAAAGCAACAACAATAACAACAATAGCAACAACAACAACCGCAGTGAACAACAAATTTGTTTAGTCTGAAAATCTATGCAAAGCAATTTGAATAGCTGAAACGAGCGAGCATTCAGCTAATGCCTTGGATATGTAAATTAGAGAAAAATTCTTTGGCCAAGTTGCTTAGTTGCCAGTTGATTGGCTTCGTCCATGCCCAGGTCCAAGCCCATGCTTTTGCTTAATTGTTGTCGCTGCTCGTCTCTTCTACATTTTTTTTTTTTTTTTTTGTTCAGTTTTTTAAATTGAAATTTACATACATTAAATGTGGACATTGTTTGGGAAGCAGCAGCAGCAGCAGTAACTACCGGCGAATGAAAAGTGAGCGTGGAGGCCTAAAAAATAAATAAGTAAGAGTACTCCAGTCGAGATGACAGATGAAAGATACCCTGTTGGATTCGCTATGTTCAATCAATCATTGGCAATCGATTTTTATCGATACTAATCTGGTTGAGTTAAAGAGTAATAAAAAAGGAAACTTGTTGTGCAAAAGGTAATACAGAAATCTACATTCTAAATTCCAGCTATTTAGCGCTTATAGTTTCTGATATCAGGTTAGGCAAGGTCATCAAGAATACATAAACTTTATGAGCTCAAAGTTATTGGGTACATTTGCACAACCTAATGATACCCCTCTGAACCACTTGAAATCTCTGCTGGGTATTTAAAAAGCCAATTTTAATTCCAATTCCAATTTACGTCTAAGCTGACCAACTTTTTAGTTAACTATGCCAGCTAGTTAAAGACTGGGGCAGGCAGGGGAGGCACGCCATCAAGTTTGAGTTTGCTGTGCCACACCTAGAGCAGAGAGACAGAGTTGCCACCGATTACCAACACGCTGCTGGTGGCAAAAAGCCTCAACGCGAACTCTTATCAACTGACAGCAAGCAATCGGACATTCGGAACAATTTGCATGGGCCATGAGGCATGTGGCATGGGGCATGAGGCAGTTGCTCCAATGGCTAGTGCTACTTATCGCTGGCAGCGCCGAGCTCATTACGAATGCGAAATGCAGAACTGAGACAGAGACTGCGACCAGTTGGCTGGCATTGCTGTCGTGCCTGCAACAAGTGGCAAGCAGCAAGCGGCCAGCTCTCTCGTTGCTGAGGCAAATTGTGCTGCCAGTTTTAATTGGCAACTTTTGGCACGCTCGGCAGCGTTTCGCTTATCGATTTATGATGACGACAGACAGACAGACAGACAGATAGACAGATGGACAGATGGACGGACAGGCAAAGAGAGACTTCTTTTCTAGTTTTCTCGGCACTGACAAATACTCTGATTATTGCAACTGCAGCTGCAGCTCATTCCACTCAATATTAAAATGCAAATTTAAGTGGCAGGCGGAAAATTGAACTGAACTGAAAACAACAAAAAATGATGAAAAAAAAAAAACTGGATCTGAAAGTGGTGGGGTGGAACTGTTCGAGTAGATTTTATGACTTGGCCCAGCCGGTTGTGCAAATAAATTGCTATTATTTCAATGAGATTGGTCGTTCGCTGCACAGCGCACACTGTGCTTACCTCTAATTATGCCACCGACAGCAGCAGAGCCTGTTATTAACTAGCAGATACCCTGTTTTTAAAAACTGACATATAATAGTAGTCAATGTTTTGGGCTGGTAATTAGCATTGCTGCATGATTATGGCGTGCTAAAATATGTTATCATCTGAGTTTCATCTTCTTTTAACCAGAGTAACCCAAAATAAGTTGCTTAATTCCAATTTCATAAGTCCATTAACATAAGCCAGTCTGTTAAAAAATGTTTTATTAATACACAGAATGCAAAAAAAGCGAAACCACAACCAAAGCTAGATCAAACCAGATAGGCAGAGCACAAAAAACAAAATCAATATTTAATTTCGTGTCGCGTTTTAATGAACAATTTTTGGCCGCATGGTAAATAAGCAATTGTATTGAAACTCTGCAACTGAAATATATTCGTGGCAAGCAAAACGAGTGAGTGGGCAAAAAACGTTGCCCCATTTTGGTAACACAAACCGAACAACCAGCGCTATTTCGCATCGAAAGCAGCCAGCTGCAGTTGCTTAGAAACGAGGCGTTGGCTCTGACTCTGACTCTGACTCAGAGTCTGACTCTGAATCTGAATCTGACTTAGAGTTAGTTGTTGGCCAGTTCGAGTGACTGGCTTATTGGCGAGGCAGTTATGGTTTTTTGCCAGACGAGGCGAACACGCCCAAAAGCAGCTGCAGCAGTCGCTTGTTAGACAAGTTACCAAAAATAGACCAAACAACTAGCTGAACTTGGCTAGCTGCAGCCAGCCGGATCTGGTTAAGATCACGCGGGACTGTCTGGCGGGCGGAGGGGGCGGAGTCGTAATTCATATTGAACTTTTATGGTCTGACGCGAAAAGGGAAAACTAAACTAAAGCATGGCATTTATTGTTTACTTGGCAACAGCAACAGTTGCAAGCCTAATTGCAAACACGCATTTTGCTGCAGAGTAAATCACAGATTTTACAGCTGCAACGTTGAATGTGCAACCAACTGGACAGTAATTACAAGTGACGCCTTAATGAACTTGTCTTCTAGGCCCAGTTTAAAAACATGCCACTCAGCTTGCAGCAATTTATGGGATCAACAGATCCGTTAATGCAAAATTACAAATGCGCTGTGCAACAGCGTGCAACAACACGCGGAGAGCGGAGAGCGAGATAGATATATGGAAGTGGCAATAACCAACAAGACATTAACCCGGCGCATGCCTGCCACAGCTGCATGTGGCATGAAGCTGCAATAATGCCGCTGCATGTTCAATAATTGAACACAAACACACACTTGCCGCACACCACACACCCCACCCAGCATCAGCCTGACCCCTGCCTCCCACCCCTTGCAACACTTATGTGCAGCGGCGGCAAAACAGCTGCTGACTGAGTTGCAAAGCTGCAAGCGGGCTGCTGAAATCAGAGCCAGCGGCAATACAACAAGATATGAGTGCAAGCAGATAGACCCAGCGACAGACGGATAGACGGACAGACGGATAGACGGAACGACAGACGCTGGCCACAAAAACATAAAACAATAAAGTTGGGCGCTGCGCAAAAGAATAATCGCATAAATCATGCGGACTTGCGGCAACGCGCGGCGCGGCGTCTAAGCTCCACTAACGGCCAAACGGACAACTTGCAACTTGCAGCGGGCAACGGGCTACGTTCAACGGGCAAACGGGCAACAAGCCCAAACCCAGCCAAAGCCCAAACGACTCGAATCGCGGCACAGTCAACGACGCCGCACATTGGGGCAACAAGCTATTTGTTTGCCAAACAATTTTTGAGCACTTTTTCGAGAATAAATAAAATAAAATATTTACTGTTATTATTTATTTACGCTAATATTGTCAATAAAACAAAAAGTAACTCAAATTCCTATTGTTAACTTTTATTTGCAGAAATTAATGTAATAATTTGTTCAGAATGGAGTTTTTTTTGAGATATTTTATAAATAAACTAAAAGGGGAAAAAACATTTACCTTTATCCATATGTCAAACAGTCTGTGAAAAATAGCACTTGAGTATTATTTATTTGAATATTATTTATTTAAATATTATTTTATTACACATTAAATATGGCGTTTTTTAGCGGCAAAACTCAGACAAAGAAAAAAACGATACATACTTACATATAGTGGTGGTAGTTGGGGTATCGATACTGCGCTCGATATCCCTATTATTAACATAAGTTATCGGAATGTTGCATTGATCTTTTACATATTTTCAACACTAACATTGATAGAGATATAGATATAGATAGAGACGGAGAGCTAGTGTTAAATCTTCAATTTTATTTGTCAGATATAAAGAGATATAATACTCTTCTTCTTTCTAAATTATTAACCCTTCTTGAGTGTATGAAGCTGATATAGCATTCAGATACATGCAGTTTGGTTTGCATAATATTGATTAAATAATTAAAATCTTTATTAATGCCGCTTATTAAAATACGAATTTTGATTGGATTTCTTTAATTAATTTGCTTTACTTGATTTTTTGTGCAAGCTAAAATCACATTATGCCACTGTGCCGCACAATGGTCCAGACAGCTGCTGCCGCAGCACACAACAACACAGCAACAAAAACAACAACAAGAGCAACAGCAACAAAGATAACAACAACAACCACAGCAAGGCAACACTTTTCTTGCCTTAAGCCAAATTTATAGCGATCTAAGTAGGTATAAAGCGCTCATTTTGTGGCAGCCAGCGCTGACTTCGTTACGTTGCCAAGGAGTGCCCCGCAGGAGTAAATGGGTGGTTTAGGGGAGGGGAGGGGAGGGCCTCAAAAAGGGGGGCAGTATTTGGCTTTGTTTTTTGGTTGGTTTTGTGGTGGTGGTGCGCGCTCTCTTCGGTGGCTAAGAACAATAGAAATGCATTGCACGAAAGTTCAGGGCGACAGCGGTGCTTAAATGAGGGAAAGGCCCCCGAATGCTCAAACGAGGACGGAGACGGGGAACGGGGGACTGAGACTGGAACAGTTGACAGGGGCGCGGTTGCATATGCAGACCTAAATGTGTATGCGTCTAGGGGGTAGGTGGCCAGAGGAGTGGGGCGGCTGGCTGTTATATCTTTGTGTTCACTCGTGCGCGATTTAAAAGCCCAACTTCTTGACGTTGCTTTCGCTTTGCAGCTGCCCAGTCCAGAACCACATTGCCACGGCCTTTGTTGTGGTAAAACAGTTAGCATTGGTGGAACGGGCGACTGGGCGGTGGACGCTGAGCTGTCATGGGGGCGGGGGGGTACGTGAGTAACAACAGCAAACCGCTTAAATCGTAACCGTCATGCGGTTAAGCAAAAAGTTGTACCAAAACTCTTTGAAGCGCGGGCGTGGTTACAGCCCACCCAATAACTGTAACTGCCCCAGGGCCCACTCATACCCCACTCACCCCATTTCGCGCTAACTGGACAAATGACATTCTAATGCCGCTCCATTGGGGCATACGAGACAATATAGGCAACACATATCGCATTTATCACGTATATGACAAAATGCAATCCAACAACCACGCAACAACAGAAAACGACTTTTATTTTGAGCAGCAAAGTGAAGAGACACACTGAGCGAAAACATCCGGTAATGCGATGTTGATATTTAGAATTATTTAAGTATTTAATTATAGTATAAGAAATTTTAGAGTGATTTTCTGAAATTTCAGTTGAGTGTATTGATTGCCCAATACAAATAAGATTTTTCGCACAGTGCATGGATGGTGGCCAGGCTTAAACAAGTTTGCCTGCCGCCTTCAGTTGGCCTGCGGCCTCATTATTATGCGCGCATTGTGCGTGGCAGCGGACTACCGACAACGGACTATGGACAACAGGAACTGAGGTTGCAGCTCGAAGCTTGCAGCTTGGAGCATACTGAGCACTGGACGCTGAACACTGGACAGTTGGCATAGGCATAGGAATTTCCGTGTGTGTGTGCGCCTGGCCACGAAGCGTGCTCCGATTCTCAATTTCAATTGCAATGCAAGCTCGTATGCTGCTGCTGCTGCTGATGATGTTGCATATGCCTCCAGGGACAACAATTCATGCAACGGCGAGCAAAAAATAAAAGCGAAGCAAACCAGCAACGATGCCAAAACCGGCCAAACAAACTTACAACTGCAGAGCGCAATTAAACAAAGCCGCCATCCAGACAATGCGCCGCGTCCAAAATGGGTAAGAGCTGCTGCTGCCCCATGTGGCAGGCAGACCTGCAGGCAGGACAGAGCAGGGCAGGCAAGGATTCAAAACGCATTTCCGCCGACGCGTCGTCGATTTGGTTGTTCGTTCGCTTTGCGCTTATGCAAAACTCGCCTATCAGCGAACGTCAATCGCAGGAGCAGAAATGGGAGCCAGGAGCCACCAGCTAGGAGCTAGCAGCGAGGAACTAGAAGCAACTAGAGGCCGAGCTTGGCCATATGTGGAGTATGTCTTGTCATATTTTTAGTTGGCACAACAAAGCGTTGCCCATAATCGCTTGTAAATCGCCGAGAGTATAGCGAAAAGATGCGACTAAGGAATGGAGACAGAGAGGAAGGGAGAAATAGAGATTTATAGGGAGAGACCGAGGTAAATGGAGAGAAATGGCATATATGGAAGATAGAAAGGGAAATAGGAGAAAAGAGAGAGACAGAATCAAACAGAGACAAGTCACAAAATAGGAAGAAGAGAAAGAGTGTCTCTCACTGAGTAATTGAGATATGGAATATGTAAAAGTAGATATTTAAAAAAATATTTATTTTTACCAGAAATGCTAAAAATAAATAATACAAATTTTTATAAATTTTGTTTAAGCTGTATTTTTTTATTAAGGAATTTCTTAAACTTTTTACATCTCATCTTTCTTTAGGCCTAAGTTAAGATTGAGTAACTAAAGTCCTAAATTAGTACTTGGCTGTCATGCCAAAGGGAAGCCAAAAGATGACAGATAGAATAAATTTGAAGTAGATAACTTGCAAAAACTGCACAGCTGACAACCCTGGCATACCCATGTCCACCAACTGGGTTGACAATAATTGTGGGTGCGTGTCCCCAATTCCGTTTATAGCATCTGCATTGAGGCGTCGCCCAATGTCACTGGCCGTGTCCACAATGCAAATGAACTGCTTTCAACGATCTACTCAGGGAGCTGGAAACAGTTCCATCATCATCATCATCATCATCATTATCATCATCGCCATCAGCAGCAGTGGATGGAACAGATGGAGCACAGAGGACTCCTCATCAACTGGACGCCACCGTTTTGTTGTGTGGCAATTTAACACACAAATCCAGTGAAGCGTCAACTTGGGCACACAACCCCCCCACATCTTGTGCCCCTCGTCTTTTTTCTTCGCATTGTCATCAATGTGTGTTCGCCTTAATTTTCTCGTTTTTTTCTTGCTTGCAATTTTCCTGCTCTTTTCTTTTTTTCTTTGTTTTTTTGGGCATCAAGTTGCTGAAGCGGAAAACTTTACAATCCATCAAATTAATGGTGCAATGTGTCACATGGAAGCTTCAGCCAGAATCGCAGTCTCCCCTCGCACTCATTGAATATCTGACAGACGGTCGGTTGGGTGAGATGCTGAAATGTCATCAACTCGAAATTGTAATTCAAGCAAAAGTTGATTGAACAAAGCGCGATTTGTTAGAGGGCAGCGGGAGTGGAGTTGGCCAAGGGAGTTGATTGGACCAAACAGTTGCTGCTGCTTTCGGGTGTAACTCTCTGCAGACACCTGTTGACAGCTCTTATCAAGCTACGCCTCAGCTCTTTTCCATCCAAATTGTCATGTCAGTGTACAGTGATGTATCGGCAAGTGAAACTTTAAGAACTTAAAGACAGCTCGAAATTGGAAGAGAGACTTGCCATAGATTGAGGACTAGAATATGTTTGCCAGTTCCAGATGGAGACTCCCTACTGTAAGTCTAATTTAGTTGCAGCTCTCCAGCGATCACTGTACTCCTTTCACCTGGGCTGCAACCTCAAACATATTGAGGCCCATATGATATACAATTAACCGCAGCCCACATTGGAGGCGCCTTTCACCGGCAGCAGTAGGAGCCGCTTCCACGCTGTGCACATAATGAAAGTCCTACGCGATTTACATGCACAAGAGGAAGAGCGAGAGAGAGGGCGAGAGGAAGAGGGAGAGAGTTGGGACAACGCTTTGGGAGATATGCAAATCTCTCGTCCCACTGCCGGTTGCACGGGCAATCGTACAAACGTACAAATGTCGGACATTTTATAGACTTATCACGCGACGGAGACACAGAGAGCGAGAGCCATAAATTTAAGCGATATGCTGCATGCCCCCAAATGCCGCCCACTCTCGCAAGGCACTCGCAACTGAAAGAGCTGCCAGCAGCAGACGGAGCCCAGACTAGAGCCATCGTCACGAGTGCCAGCAATTAATTTTCATACGCAGACGCAGCTGCTCTGCAGCAGTTGCAAGCTTCTCGGCTACTGCCTTGCCATACACGTTGCAAGCTGTAAAGCTCCAAGCAACAGCAGCAATAACAACAAACTGCGCATCGATGTGGCGACTTGTGGCATTCTAGGAAAATAAATTTAAATAAACGCAGATTCTATGGCCACTGCCACGGAGACCTCATTTCTCCCCCCCCCCCCCCTTGCCACAACCCTTGGAAACTGCTATCTACCTCCAAACTGAGAATCGAACATGCAAATTTACACTTAAACAAGAAAGTAATTTGCCGGCTAAGCACCGAATTTTAAATACCCTTTTATTAAAATTAATCAAATAATAACTGGACTTTGTTCGGGTTATCATTAAAAAATCAAAAGTTTTTTTATTTATTTATTGAATTAATGTCGATAAAAGTAAACAAATTAAAATTGAATAAATTCCAAGTTTTATTAAGAAGCTAATTTCCCAAAGATGGCACAAAATATCATCTCCTGCAAGGCTTCACCACATCTCGTGACCAAACTGGAATACCCAGCTCCAGGGATTGAAAAATCAGAACAGAGCCGAGAGGATGAAGGATAGAAGACCCTTTGGTCTGTCAGTGTTTGCATTTGCCGCCACGCAAGTGTTTTAACAATGTTTGCAAGGCGCATTACGTGATTCGGCCACCGCCTACTGCAAATGCACAGCAGCCCCGCAACCCGCACCTCTTACCCTTGCCTCATTGGCGTGTTTGCGGCATGTTGAAATTTAAATAAAATGCACCAAGGGAGCAGCAGCAGCAGCAGCAGCAGCCAGGACAACTCGCTTTAGAATCAAGCCGCACTTTAAATGCCCCACAACGAAATGTTGGCTTCAAACTGAGGCAAAGCAGTTGGCAAAGTGTTTAAGCCACATAATGAACCAGTTTGGTTTTTTGGTTTCTCCCATTGTCTTGGCCTTTTTGGCTGTGCCACTCCACTCGTATCATTGTCGCCGCAAACACTTTGCGTCGATAACATGGACTGAGGAGGACGTCGAGGATTCGAGCTGGAAGGTGAGTTTTACAGGGTTTGTTGACAGTGTCGCTATCTTTGCGTTAAATTAGCGCATGCATCTTCATTTGGCCAACCCACCGCATTGGTCCACAGTGAAAGATTGCCTTCTCCACCTTCCCGATCCGCTCCTGCCACAATTTCACTGCTGAGTCATTAGAATCTGCAGCTGCTTTTACACTGGCGGCTTAAATCCAATTATGCGCATTTGACCATTGCCCAAGGCCAACACACACAAGCACACACACACACACACACACACACACAACGAACAACTCTGGCTGATCTGCAATTTGGCCTGGGCAGCAAACAACTTGGCCAAAAGCCGCTGGCCAGCATTGTCCACTCTGTGTGCACTTTTGCTTTATTATAGCAATGCTTATACAGATTAGAATAAATCAACTTGCCCCAACTTCTCTCTGCCTCTCTTTCTCTCTCTCTCTCTCTGCCTCTCTTTCTCTGTCTCTCGCCCTTTCTCTCTCTCGCTCTGTGCTCAGTAAACGCTACCGGCAACAATCTACAAAAACTGCAATTGGAGCTGGAGTCGAGGCAGCTGCACGCTCGACATTGGACTCTGGACACTGGACAGTGGACACTAGACTCTCCACACTCCACACGCCTAGTTGTTTTGGGTCCCCTATTAAGTGCAAAGGAAGTCGGCCAAGATAAGCAGGCAAATATCTGCGGCTAAAAGGAATCAAACAACAACTTTGCCAACGGCGAAAACAGATCGCAAACGGAGAATGGCAAAAGTTGGACGAAGTCAGCAATAGGCAGCTGCTCGTAGCAAAACTGAACGTAATCTAAAATTGAAAAGAATATATAAATATGAATTATATTTAAATACTTAATCAATTCATTTCTTAATCTATATTTAAAAAAAAAATAATTCTTATATGGAAATTTGTTTAGTTTTGACAAAGCTATAAGAGTTGAGCCATCGACAATCAGATTTTTGGCTTGATTGAGAAATGTTCTTAGAACTGAATTTAGATACAGTTTTGATAATGTTCTGGAATTGGGATGCGCTTAAGGATTATTGCCAGTGGTTTAAGAACCATTCCCCATGGAAATGGGTAGATATTTTGGTCTACTTTTAAGTAAGTTGTTTGTAAGTTTTAAGTTTTCATTGATCTGTCGCAGTTGCTCAATCAAGGTTTGTGGCTGTTGCTATGGATACAAATGCAATTGCAGTTCCATAAATCTGCATAAGTGTTTGTGTTATTGTTGCAACAATATTGAGTTGAGAGTTTCGTATGTGGCTGATTCCCAGTCTCAGGACTACATGGAGTTCAACACTTACCCGATTCGCCGACAGTCTTGCGACCCGGCGAGCTTACAAATTAAACGCATTCAAGTGCAAGATGCAGGAATTTTGATTGGGTCAACAAAGTCAAAGCTGCTGCTGCTGCAACAACGATGACGACGACGACGACGACGACGACGACGGCGTCGGTAGCACAAAAATGCCATAACAAAATGTGTCAAGTGCCAGACATAAATGCCTAAGTAACGGCGCAGCCAGCCAAAGGAGTTGCGAGTTCGTTCCGAGTGCAAACCCCAGCGATCGTTGCCACCAGCCTGCTCCCGCTCATCCTCCTGCTGCTCCTCCTCCTGCTCCTTCTTGCGTTACGATTCTGCGGCCTGCGGCCTTTTTGCTGTTTGCACTGGCGATTCGACATGCAACTCGCCGATCGGCTTCGCTTCTCGCCATGAGACAATAAATTTTCGGTGCGTCACTTTTTTTTTGCTGCTTCTGCTGCTGCTGCTGCTGCTGCTCCTTCTCTGTTCTCTCTGCTTTTGTTGTTCTTTTCTTTCTTTTTTTTTAATTTGTTCTTTGGTTTTTTTTGTGTGCGCTTTCCAATTAAAAATGCGCACGGTTATCGACGCAATTGGAGTTGCTTTTGCCCGCTTGTACTTATTTGTAAGTTGCACGCATGCTCCAAAGAATGCCACTGCCACTGCTGCTGTTGCTCCTGAAGATGGGCTCCTTCTCGCTGACTGTTTTCTTGTAATTTACATAAAAATATCTTAATTGCAATGCTGAGAGGAGGCTCGCTGCCTTTTCTTCTTTTTTTTTTTTTGTGTGCTTATCAACGCCATGTCATGTCTCCGACGCCTGCTGATGCCGATGCTGATGTCCTTTGTGTCCAGCGATCGCTCCACGTTGCCCACTGACAAATTTTCGGTCGTTGGCGGCACGTCAAGATCGTGTATCGCCAATTGGTGAATCTCTCAACTTTGCACATCCGCCCGGTAGCCGAAGCTGGAGCTAAAGCTGGAGTTGGTCTGTAGCTGGCAGGCGTACACATGTTGTGCGACACTTGCAACGCCTGCACCTCCTCCTACTCCTCCCCCCTGCTGCTTGTTGCTGTCATGCATAATCGCTGATAAATGCGCCCTTCAGTGCCTACAAAAATGATTTGTGGATAATTAATGCAGAACCAAAAAGACCACAAAAAATACAATAAAGAAAGAGAAAACCTGTTAGCCGCGCGCGCGCTTTTAACTCAAAGAAGTGCAATTTGTGCAAGTTTGTTGTTGTTGCTGTTGCTGTTGCACAATCAGGCCTTAAACGCAATCAACGCACAGTAATTCATGGCTGTAGCTCACAAGTTGACAGCACCCGAAGACGACCCAAAGAGAACATGAAGGGTAGCAGATAAAATGCCTGCAACTAGCTGCCAGCTAATTGCAGGGGCGTACAAAGCGGAGTCAACAGGAGCAGCGTGTTTACGGGTATGTGTGCGTGTGTGTGTACATGTGTGTGTGCGTGTGTGCTGGAGGAATCACAACAAGCGCGCAATTAATGAATGCTCCTCTAGCTGTTTAAGACATGCTGGAATATGTTCGATCCACCAATCAAATTGACACACGCACAATGGTAGTGCTGGTAAGCGCACGAATGCCGCTGATATCGCACAACACTCTAATGCATATTGGGCAGAATAATGCTCATTAAAAGTGTTATGTTAATCAATAAATCTCTATTGAAGGAAGGGGGAGTGGGAGCAGTTAACAGTTTCACTGGCTGTCAACAAACTTTGCATGGGATTAAAACCAATACGATTAAATAAAGAGCAACCTGTTGATAACAGCAGACTGCATAATGCTAATCTATGTTTTCTGCTCATCTATGCTATCTGGGCAGATGAGAGTGAGCTGTCTGTAAAGTGTACAGCGAGCATTAAATGAGCCTCAAAATATCAGAGTTCAGCAATGTCGAAAGTTAGCGAATGGCAAATGTTATTTCTGCATGCTGGTATTACTCAACACTACATTGTCAGTTGCCGAATTGTTGGTTGTAAACTTTTTCTACCGAATAAGCGTTTTTAGAGCACTTCTTAGCAACATGAACATTGATCTGGTTAAAAAGGAGATTGATGCAATGCCCGGGATCTTACAATCGGATACAATAAATTGGCGGCAAAATGTGCAAAAGGGTGGCGAGTATGTTAAGCTCTATTGCGAGTTGTGCTTGAAAGTCTTTGACGAGGAGCCCATATTGTACAATGAGGATACAGCTCGCGGCAAACGGTGTGCATCGCAGCGAACTCGCGCCATTTTGCACAAGATAAATGAGATCATCAGCAAAATCGAGGATATTTTTGCGGTGCTGACCGATATCAATAAGAGAACGGAGCACATGTGGCAACGCGTCTCCTTGTGGAACCAGGACGAGATCATTCAGAAGTATTGCGTCTACGGGGGAATGCGTACACCCAAACTAATGGACTATCTGGGATTCTTCAGTCATCGCTACAGCTACGAATGGGAGGTCAAAGAAATGGTCGTGTGTGAGTAGCAATCAGAAAAACTGCCCAGCAAACAACACACAACTAATCCAACTCCTTCTCCAGTGGAGCTGGAATATATTGACAGCAGCTACGCTGGTAATATCATATTGGAAGCCTGGCGGAATAATCAACATGCTGGCGGGGACGAGTTCAATCGCAGGCAAATTACCTTCTTTAGGTCAACAGGTCAGAGTACCCGTGGCCTGGGAAAGCGTAAGCGTTGTAACAAACTTGAACAATCTGGGACTAACAAATAGGTGACCTTTATTTTATATTTCTTATATTTTATTCACTAAACCCATTTAAATGTTTTATCTTAATCATTTTATTACAACATATTTTAAGTGTTTAATTGTTAAATGATTAATGAAATTATGCGAAATTATTTGGCAAACAGGAGGACGCATCTTGATCAGGATCAACAACCCAGTTGATCAGAACAATGTCCGTCTGCATGAACTTGCCGACCTTAAATACTATAAGAGCTATTGACTATATATTGAACATAAGTTTTCGTATAATATTTGCAGACTATTGGGCGACCTAAACACAGAAACTGCGACGCCAGCTAGGGGAGGAATCATACCACGCCGCATTAGTTGGCAGTAACTACATGGCCTGTTATTAATCCATATTTTTTTGATGATCTAATATAAAAATAAAGTCTTGTCAACTACGTTGTTTAAATAAATTCGCTTGTGCATCGCTTTAAAATGATTCTGCGGCATACTTTCAGACACATTTGAAAATGCAATGAGTATTATTAAATTGTGTGGCATACCTTTGTGCTGCACGCCAAAGCTACCATTTCAATAAATATTATGCAGCATACTTTCCTGCTTTTCAATAATAACTTGGGTGCGCAATTCCATCATATATATTTTGCTATAAATATTTGAGAAAACAAAATGAAGATATATGCACTAATTCATTTTTTTATACTACACACAATCCCATTTATTTCTATATTATTTTATTTCATTTGAAAGTATTTACCTAAGAGCGCGCGCGGTCCCCGATTTCTCCATTTTGTAAGAACTAAACTCGAACACAGCAGTTGGTCGATTGCAGCAGTTGCAGCGCCATCTAGATGTGGAAACTTTTCCGGCCGTGCAAACTGCCTTGCAATGGTTCTTGAAATAAAACTAAAGTTTCATTGAATGGTTTTTCTTTTGTTTTTATTTTTATTGGAAAAATTGTGTTTTTTTTATTTTTTGTTTTGTTTTTTTTATTTTTTTTTTATTTGCCTGCTCGCCAAAATCCATTTATAATTATAAAGAATTTGCAAAAAATGTTTTGGTTTCGCTTTCATGTTTTTTGTTATTTTTTTTTTAAATTTTTATTTTTTATCTTTGCTTTAAATTTTGTTTGTTTGCATTTTGACTTTGCACATTTAAAAATTTTACATTTTTTACTATTTTTGAATCTCTCTTGGTAGCAAAAACAAAACTTAATTGTAATTTTTCTACAACAACATTTTGTGTTTTTTTTGCCCATTATATAATAATATATATGCAATTCTGTAGCTAGATTTCGACATACATTTTCCAATGCTCAGCCATCTGCTTCACCTTATCGTCGTCTAATTATGTATGTATTTATGAATGTATATGTATGTATATATGGCGTCTTGCTCATGCGCCCATTTGTTTTATAAACAAATGCAATTGAGTTTTTTTTGTTTTCACTTTTTTTTCGTCTTTGATTTTTTCCTATGTTTTTGTTTTGTTTTTGTTTTTGTTTCTGGTTTTGTTGCCGCCTAGGTATAAATTTTTGTCAATTTGAATTTGGCCTACGTACACACACACATACATAAATCCGCAACTTGTGTGTACGTGTCTATGTGTGTGTGTGTGTCTGCATATGCATGTATTAGTGCTGTTGACTCGACTCGTAAAAATAACTTCGACCTAACCTTAACAAATTTAACTTAGTAATTGCATACTTTTAGGCTAGGGGCTAGGCTAGTAAATGGTTTTCTCCGCTAACTTCATCTTCATCTACATCTTTATCATCCGCTTAATGCACTTATGTATGTGATTTTTGCTTCTTTTTTTTCAATTTTCATTAAATTTATCGCAAAAATGTTAATCTCAAGCCTTGCAAATTGTTCACTTAACTACTTTACAATATCTTCTTTTTTTTTTTGGTTTTTTTCTTACATGTGTGTTGTATAACGTTTTTTTTGTTGTTATTCGCAATTGCTTCCAGTCGAATTGCAAACGAATTTATTTCGCATATTGTTGTTTTGGTTTTGTTTTGTTTTTATTTTTATTTTTTTCTTAAAAAATTGCTTAACTCGTAAATTGAGTTGGTTTTAAAAAATCTGTTCCCTCCATTTTGGTTTTAATTCATTTTTTTTATTTATGAATGCTTGTTGTCAATTGTTGCGTTATATGTTTCGTTTTTCTCTTCTGTTCTGCTCTGCGTGTAAGTGTATGTGTGTGTGTGTGTGTGTGTGCATTACAATTAAAATTTATTGCTATATGTATATGTATATATGTATATATTTGCTCTTTCATTCTTGCTCTTCATTGCTAAGAGAAATGCAGCAAAGAAAATCTGAGAGAGCGAGAGAGGTTTGAACTGAAACCCTTAGCTAGGAAATATTTTTATTTTGTTTTTGTTTTTTTACATGAATCATTCTCTTCTCATCTGATTTATTTGCTACATTTTGGTGAAGAAAATATAAACGGAAAACTTGAATAGATTGCAAGCGTGTTGTATATACAGCGTGTGCACTTTGGGTGCTATTTTAGAGATATGAATGATCGATCTGCTATGAAATATAAATGTGCTGCCACAATTTTTGGAAAGACGGACACACAAATAATTCCACAAATAATGAAAATTGGACAAGAAATAATTGCAAAAATTGTTTTGTTTTTATTACACAAAAAAAATAGAATACTAAATGAAAAACCAAACTACTTAAAAGTTATGCGTGCATGTGTGTGTGTGTGTGTGTGTGTGGGTGTGTATGTGTGAGTGGTTTATAATTACTAGAAAACGTCTTTGTAAATGTAGATTTTTTGTTGTTTCGCTTTGTTTGTTGTTTGATAAATTATGCTAATTAAAATACACAGGTAAAAATAATTTCATTCTTTAATAATTGTTATTTGTTTTGTTTTGTTTCATTTTTAGTTTAATGCAAACTTAAGCCTAGCGAAAATCTTTTTTAACGTGCAAAAATCAATTTATTTGTTTTTGTTGTTGGTGTTTTGTTTGTTTGTTTGTTTGTTTGTGTTGTAGAAAGCTTTCCTTTAATAACCACATTATGTTAATTTGTACACATTTTTCTTTTAAGTAATTCATTATTAAACAATTGGCTATGTGAGTGTTTTGTGGATGCAGGTGTGTGTGTGTGTGTGTGTGTGCGAAGTACAAAAGTTGCCTCAATTCACGAATACGACAACAAAACACAGTATACATTCATATATATATATATATATATATATAAACATTCCCTAACGCTCAAAACTACTTACTGACTTAATTTCCCTTATGCCATATAACTCCCTATTTCTTGTCCCCCTCCTGCCCACATCTGCGCTTTGCGTCCAGATATATATATATATATATATATATATACACATATATGTATGTCGCGATATAATTGTTATATATGCATGTACAGTATACCGTTTTCTTTTGTAAATGTGTGTGTGTGTGTGTGTGTGAGAGTTTTCGCTTTAAACATTAAATTGGATTTTTATAATAATTTAAACTAATTCTCGCTTTGCACAAAAAATTTACACAATTTATTAATTTAATTTAGATATAATTTAATTAGGTTTTTTTTTGTTTTTGTTGTTGTTGCTGTTTGTGAGCTACTCATTTGTTAATTGTATAATTATACTTTTCGCTTGTTGTATTTTTGTTAGAATTATTGTTGTTGTTCTTACTGCTTACGGCAAATTGGTTGTAAATATGTACAAACTTTTTTTACTTACAAACTAAATATGTTTTGTTTTTGTTTTTGTTTTTGAAATCTTGCGTATTGTATATGATCTATGTATATAATATATATAAATATGCCCCTATGTGTGGTTTGTTTTTTCTTTTGTTTTGTTTTGTTTTTGTTTTTCCATTTTGTATATGTATAAATATTAAACACTAAAACGAACGCCAGCCTATAAAACAATTCTTGCACTATACACTTCTCAATTAATAAATAGTAATGCTGTTTGCTACTCAAGACTTCTTATTGGTAATCAGTATATCGCTATCGATCTCCTTCCGGTTAATCAGCTTAATCGGTTATTGGTTATCGGTCATCGCTCATTACTCATCCCTTGCTCATCATCATCATCTGCATCTTCATCATGTTCGCACTCTGTTAAGGCTGTAAGGCTGTTGCTGTTATTACAAGGCTACACGGTTAACGCTAACTGTGCGTTGTTTTTAGACATGTTACTATATGTTAACATTATGTTAACAGTGTTGTTTCTGTTTTTTCTGTTACTTAGTTCATTCTTTGTTTTTGGACTGTTAACTTAAGTTGTTGCATTGCTGTTTTTGTTAATTGCTTGGTGTTGCATTCTTTTATGTATGTTTTTGTTTTGTTTTGTTTTGTTGTTTTTCTGAGTTTCTTTTGGTATAGCACTTGTGTGGAAATCCTACGCTATTTTATGAAAGAGTACACAGCAACTATTGCTGTTAACGAGATGTAATGTAAATGTTAATGTTACTGTTACTGGTAGTGTTACTGCTGCCGTTATGTTGCTTCATCTTCTTCTTCTTCGAGTTGATGGTGATAGATAATGAGACTGCTAACTGTTGATTATGCGTCTGCTTATGCTATAGCCGCCGTCAGATAGTACAGATCCATGAGGGTCTGCACATTGATGGGCAGACAGGAGAGACGATCGTGTGTATTGGAGTCGAGGGCCAGCCACGATAATGCATTGTATCCCTCGAGCACGAATCGCAGGACATCGGCGGTTAGCGTCGAGTCCAGCGGATGATCATTGGCCGACTGATGCACATTGGTCGAGTTGAGTATATCGTCGGCTATTTGTATATTCGGTACATGCAAATGCAAGGCGGTCTTCAGGAAGACAGGACACACATCCTCCAGGTGCGGACAGGCGGACCAAAACCACGCCGGCATCCGGCCCGTTGGCGCTGTGGACACCATATAGCCCACCGATATGGGCTGCTGATTGAGTGAACCCACCTGCAAATCAAATTCAATAATTAATTTAGTTAATCGATAATTGTGCATCGGTTATAGTCACTCACCTCCTCCACTTCCTGCGGTGGCGTGCATTTAAAGTTGTTGCCGCCGGCACTTTGCCAGCTGCGATTGTCCTCCAAACGGCCAGGACTGCCGTGAGTCGGTGAGGGTTCCATGTGAGCAGCTGTGCAGCAATAGATAATCCGTGAGTTAAGGTTACACTACAAACAATAATATGGATTGTAATACTCACAGTCCCAGAAGAGATCGCCAATGTCCGCATCGCTGAAATCCTCGTTGCCCTCCTCCTCGCCAAAGATGAAGTCATCGTCCACCTGCGGCTCGTTTTGGAACTGGCGTGTAAAGGACTGCAAAAATAGTAAGGACGATAAGTTAAGTTAAATTGTCTAAAAGTTTATATCGTAAATCGAATCGACCGTTTATCGACATTAATCGAATTCGATAATAATACTTACCGCACAGACCGCGCTGGTGGGAAAGACGAGAATGTGTGTGCATGTCACATCCTGCGGCGTTGACAACGGATTCTGCATGGAGATCTGCGAGAAGCGCTCATCCGGCGTAAACTGATCGGGCATCACACGAAGCTTGGCATCCGGTTCGAGGGTGACCAGGCAGGCACTGAGTATGGTTGGCGGATACATGAGGGTGCACTGTTTGCACATGTCCTTGAACTGCTTGGAGGCCTTCTGCAGCTGCTGTTTGCTCAGCAAATAGCTCCACGACTTGAGCTCACTGTGCCCAATCCGACCAATCCGTCCAATGACCAGTCGCCACATTTGCGACGTTTGCGAGATGAGGCCCATGACAAAGTCCATCAGCTTGCGCAGCGCCACATAGCGAGCGGGAGCTTTCCGTCGTCGCGCCCGATTCGGCACATCGATATTGATGCACACCTTCTCGAGCAGCTCGCCACGCTCATCGGTGGCGGTGGCCAGCAGCCAGGATTGATCCTCACTCAGGCAATAATTGCAATACATCACCGAGTAACGTGTCTCGTTCTGGCCGTGCATGCTGCCCGCGGCACGCGAGAAATCCGTTTTGTCATTGCGCTCGTGCATCGGCGCTAGGACAAAGGGAGCGGTGTACATTTTATAGGCGCGGCGATTGGGCTCATCCTTGGTCTTGAGGAAGGCCTCCATGTTGGCGGCGGTGCCGAAACCGGTTAAACTCTTCACGGGCTGCGCGTGCACCAAATGCCGGCGACACTGTGAGAATATGTTGAGGGCCAGGCACTTGATTTCGTCCGAGAAGCGTCGCCGATTGCCACACGGTCCCAGCTCCATAATCGACTCCTGCGAAATGATCTGTATGTTCATCTGGGCACGCACCGAATCCGGCACAGCTTTCAGCATCTCCGCATAGCAACGGAGCAGGGCAATCAAAGCGAGACGTTCCAGCTCAAAGCTGTCCGAGGCAAAGGTGAAGGGATTCACCACGTACAGCACTATCGCCGACGGATTAATGTCCTCCAGCGTCTCGCCCATGCCCAGCGGATCGCCGAGCACAAGGGCGGGCTTGGTATCGGCACCAGCACCAGCTGCACCCGGTTTGACATCCGCCTTGCTATCCGGCTGCTCCTGTGACGGTGCCGACTGCGATGATTCCGTGCCCGGTTCCTGCTTAATAATCGGCTCAATATGATGCTCTGCGGCTGCGACGCCCGTTGGCGGTGCCTGTCCAGCGGCTGTCCCTGGGTTTTTACTCGAGTGACTGCCGCTGGGATCGGGCGGATTGAGCAGCGTCTTGTCGCCAGGCACACGACTCAAATACGGCGCCAGCTGATAGAGAAAGGTAATCGCATATCTCCGGATCTGCTCAGCCAGTGGTGCATGATCTAAAGTGCGCAGCCAATCATCCAGCGGAGTGAGTACATCACGTTCCCTTTCGGCGCCCACTTGGAGCACACCATCCCAGCCACGGATGGGCGTATGCTTGCCCAGTTTGCACATCTCGTAGGTGCTGCTCAGCTCCCGGAAATAGTTACGCGTACTCGCCGCCACATGCTCATTGTCCGGACAGATGACGACATAGACCACATCCCGCGCATACGAATAGGGTTCGAGTAGAAACTTATCCCAATAGTGGATGGAATGTGGCGCTACCGATATCCAATCCTTCTCGTAGCCAACGACAACCGATGGTATTGGCTGCGGTTCACATTGGCCCGAGGCGCGTCCGGCCAGACGATGGAATTGGCGCCAGGTGAGTGGACCACTCACCGTATTGTAGCTGCTGGCATCCTTGGAGCCGGCGGCGCCACCTCGCGACTTGCAATGGAAGGCACTTTGGAGCATCGGTTGGATGGCGTTCATGGTGCGAACAATCTCCTTGTTGCTGCGCGTGAAGCCCACGGGAAGGTATGGCCACTTGTGCACCGTCAGGCGACTGCTGCCCAACGTCAGCAGTTTCTGGCGCAGAGCAGGCGCCGCATGGAATGCCGTCAATTGTTGTTGCTGGTGGAGATTATGTTGCTGCTGCTGCTGATGCTGTTGTCCATGATGGTGCCCCTGTCCGTGTCCAAACTCGAGCATATTCATGTCCATGCGTTGGCTCTCGAAGGCGAGGCGAGCCTGTTCCAGCGCCAGGCTGATCACATCGTGCGCATCCGTAAATTCCAGCACATTCGCAATGGAAGCCATCGACGCGGCTGGAAAGCCATTGTTCCCAAAGAGTCGTCGGTTGCGGGACATGCGACGACGATGTGATTGCAGCGCACGATGCACCGAACTGCTCGACGTTTGGATGATCGAGCACTGATCGAGCAACAGATCGAAGATGGCATGAGCCAGCTGCTCCAACTGTTGACCAGTCGTCGTCGTCGTCGTTGTCCCTGCCGTCGTTGTTAGCTTCTCCAGCTCTTTGCCGGTTTCGCCGCCAGTTGCTGGCTTAATGCTGCCACTGCTGCCCTTGCGGCACAGACTCTGGATGAGGCTGAGCAGCGTGGGTTGTTTATTGCGCGCCGGATCGTCCACAATGCCCGTGATCTCCAGCTCATCCTCGTAGAAGAGGCCGGCACGATGCGAAAGGCGACGATTGACGACGGCGCTGAAGCCACAAGTGCATTCCACCGGATCGTCATCCACATAGCCGGTGATGTGCGGATTACTGCTGGGTGGTGTGCACGACGAGGAGCTGGATCCACCGTTGGGACCATGGCCCGGATGATGAGAGGAGTGATGATGTTGTTGCTGCTGCTGCTGCTGCTGATGATGATGATGATGATGCTGTTGTTGCTGCTGATGATGATGATGCCCGGAGCCAGCTCCAGACGATGGACCACCACCCGCACCCGCCAACAACGGTGAGCCCTGGCCAACGCTAAAGGCACTAATCATCCGCATATTCCCGCTGCTGCTGCTGTTCCATTGCCCCGCACTGGATGTGGCCATTGTGGCGACACCGTTGAGCAAACGATGCGTGGGAAAGGGATTAAAGCTGCTGCCCGGCAGTGGCACATAGACGCCAGAGTCGGCGCCGCGTATGTTGCCAATCTTTTGGGTATCCGCATTGCAAACACAAACGCTGCTGCTGTCAAAATTGTGATCCCGGAACACATTCAATGCCGTATCGTAAAGGAGTATGTTGACCAGCACCGAGTTCACCTCCGGCAACTCCTGCAGCAGTCCAATGGCCACAGCTGCTGCTGCAGTGGCCGCCGCCATGTGACCCAAACCCGCAGAGTTTGCGCCACCAGCACCACCAGCTGCATATTGCATCATGGCCAGCTTGGAGCCATCGCCGCCTGGCATTGCCAGACCAGGTGGTCCGCCACCACCGCCAGGCATCTGATTGTACACATTATGGTGATGGATGCCCTGCGGCGTGTGCGGATGTCCTGGCGGATGACCCGGTGAATTGTACTGCTTGTTGAGGTACGACGACGTTGTGGATGTGGATGTGGCCGGACTCGCTGCGGCCAGCTCATATGGATATGGTGGCGGCGGATGTGTGGGCGTCTGTCGCATCGCGCCATGGTGCATGGGACTGCTGCGCGGAAAGGGCACAACAACGCCACCGCCAGGACCCTGAACCGGCGACGGTATCGGTGAGATGCCCGCACGCTGCATCAGTTGTTGCATGGAGCTACCAGGCGGTGCCTGTGGACAGTTCAATTGATTGAGCAGCAGTTGGCTGCCACCGCTGCTCAACGGTTGTGGCACGCTCGACGGCGAAGGCATGGCTCCGCCGCCACTCGTCATCGGTGTCCGGGGTCCCGCCGAGAGCAGCTCGTGTAGCTGTTGATGTTTCTGATGCGAATGTTGTTGTTGTTGTTGATGTTGCTGCTGCTGTTGTTGTTGCTGCTGTTGATGTTGCTGTTGGAGCTGCTGGTGTTGTTGGATGCGTTGCTGCAACTGTTGATGCTTCTGATGCTGCTGCTGTTGCTGCTGGGCGGCAGCCGCCTTGGCCAGCGTTGCGGCACGCGACTTTTGACTGTGACTCCAGGTGGGATTGTAGAAACAATTGGCGGGCATCTGCAATGGTGGCTGCGTCTGACTGGGCAGATTCGTCAGCGGCGCATAGCGTGAGGAGCCCACAAATTTCTCCTGTTGCGGCGGCCGATACACATAGCTCCAGTCATCGATGGGCTCCTCCAAAGGGCTGCCCAACTCCACACTATACTCCTGTTTGACCATCTTGAGTACCACACCCAAGGCACCAACTGTTGCTGCTGCTGCGGCGGCTGCTGCTGCGGATGCTGTTGTTGTCGTCGTCATTGTTGTCGTCGTGGTATCGATGCTCAGATCAGTCATAACCACATCCGTTTGGCAGGGACTGGAGTTGGGATGTTGCTGCTCGTGCGAGGGGGGTGTTGGAAACATTTTGGTTAGATCCTCCGCTTGAATGCTGCCCGCACCGGAGTTTGCGACGACAGCTGCCACAACGGCACTGGCCACCGCTGTGCTCCGTTTGAGCTCGTCGATGGTGTTGGTGACGGTGCTGCAGCCACCGTTTGAGGGATTATTGGAATCGGGCGGCGTATGAATCTGGACGCTGCTGCACTCATCGTTGGAGCTTGTCTCGAACAGCTGCTCCAGATCGTTCAGCGACGGATTGAGGCCCTCGGCGGTAAAGAGATTGTTGCCACCGCTGTTGCCACTGCCACTGCCAGCGGTGCTCGTCGATTTCGATTCCTTGCACGGTGAATGGAGACCGGGTTCCGTTTTAATATCCAAACCCTGGAAGAAGGAGGAGGCACCACCAGCACCACCAGCACCAATTACATTATCTGCTTCATCGGTGCTGTTGGCGGCATAGGCATTGGTGGCAATGCCCACCAGTCCAACACCAGCTCCAGCCTCGCCAGCAGCTGCACTTGCTCCACTTAAACTGGCGGCGCCATTGCCATTGTCAATGGACAACAGGGAGCCATAAACGGAGCCGGGCGATGGCATAAGTGGCTTAAAGTGCGTGTGTCCCTCGTAGATGTTTTTGGCGTAACGCGGTCTTTTCGGCTTGGCGGATTCATTCAGCCTGGGTCGCTTCACAGGCAGATTGTCCCTGGAATGGAGCAGGATTAGTTGCAGATAGGATTGGATTTGATATTGCCAGGTGACTTACCAGTCCTCCTGAAAACTAAAATCGTTAATCTCCGGGAGCCACTCCTCGTCGTAGACATTGTCGCCATCCTTGAGCGTTAGCTGCGGCGGCTTGTACAGATTAAAGAGATTGGTGACTGCCTCCATGGCGCTGGTTGCACCAGCCGGTTGCTGCTGCTGCAGCTGATGTTGCTGCTGCAATATGGTGCGTCCTGCTGTGCCTGGCTCCTGTTTGATGATATTGGCGACTTGCGCTGGTGTTGACGG
The DNA here is from genome assembly GCA_035044105.1 of Drosophila nr. perissopoda 5 BK-2023a. Lineage (NCBI taxonomy): Eukaryota > Metazoa > Arthropoda > Insecta > Diptera > Drosophilidae > Drosophila > Drosophila nr. perissopoda 5 BK-2023a. The sequence continues at coordinate 10,398,574 of JAWNMK010000124.1, forward strand.
ATTTTGTTGTTGCATTTCGAGCTTCTTTACGCTGATCGTGCCACATTGCGTGGCGGTGCCTCCTCCTCCTCCACCTGTAGCTGACGCAGCTGCCGTTGCAGTTGTTGCTGCTGCTGCTGTTCCTGTTGCTGTTGCTGGTGTGGGCGTGGCAGGCTGTTGTTGTGGCACACTGCCCGGCTGTGTGGCGCCATGCTCCGACGCCGACGTTGCATACGTGGGCGGCTCAACGCTGGGCGTCTGATGCACATACGGCGATGCCGTAATGCTTTTGCTATCATGCTGATCCGTTGGCGTCGGCGCAGGCGTATTCTTGTCCAGCAGATGATCAATCGGCGTCGGCGGCTGTTGCAGATTCGAAACGGATGTGGGCGCATCATGTGGACTCATGTTCAGTAGCTGAGGTGAAAAAGAGGCAAATCATATTAGTAAAATAGTAACACAACCAGTGTTGCAAAATGCATCACTTGCAGGCGGCACTCACTTGGTCAGCGGGCGGCGGCACCGAAGTCGGTTGCGAGTTCGCCGAATTCGGATGCGGGTGTGGTGAAGGCGCCGGCGTTGCTGGTGAACCCACCGAGGATGAAGCAAGCACCGCTGCCGAATCCAAGCCGAGCGAGTTGCGTGAATACGTCGAAGGAGCTCCCACTTGATGACAGGGTGTTCCACTGCTGCCCGGCGTCGTCGTCGTCGTCGAGGAAGAGTTGGCCAGATGTCTGTGTGAATGAAATTAGTTTATTGTTGTTTTTTATTAGTTTTATTTATTAAAATTGTTTTTATTTTTCGCCGCGACATGCTTTTGTTGTTGTTGTGGGTTATATACAATCAGTAATAATTCAAACAACTACGGATTATGTGTGCACATAGCTAAACTATATAAATAACGGTCGCAATGCACAATATATAAACAAATTTATATATATATATATATATATATATATATATATATATGTGGTATATATAAATGCTTGTATTCTTAATAGTTAATCGATTAATCATAAACGAGAAATGTAAAAGCAAAAATAAAAAAACCACATCCAAGAGAGAATAACAGAGAGAGAGATAGAGCGAGCGAGCGAGCGAAAAACAGCAACAAAAAAAGGGATACAAAAAACGATATCAAAAAGTGTTCAAAAAAACAATAACAAAAGAACCGTTGCAGCAGCCAAAACAATATATATATATATGCATATGCATTATGTACATGGTTATTTACAGCCATAGTATTGGTGTGTGTGTGTGTTTTATTTTGTCTGTGTGTATACCAAAAGTTAGCAGGAGAAATGTTTATTTCAACAGCAGCTTCAGCTCTCCTTCCAAAACACACTGATTGCGATATCGATTTCGATAGCAATTTCGATTACGATGATAATCAATTTAGAGCGCCGGCGCGAATGGGAAATGTAACAGTTTTTTTTATTTATTTTTTATAGTGTGTGTGGATTCGTTGAAAAGATTTACGATGTATGAATTATTATTTGATATTGTTGTTGTTGTGTGTGTGTTGTTTTTTGCTACTACACCAATAACCACAAGAATTTGCAGAAATCATAATAATAATAAATACAATTGTTATTGTTACTTTGCAGGTGAATACTATAATAAAATGTGTGTTGCTCTGTTCGCCCCGTTGCACTTTATTCTTGTAGCTGTGTAAGTGTATGTGTATGTTTATGAGCGTGTGTATCTGTGTGTGTTTACGTGTGTTTGTGTGGGCTTATGGTTTTTAAACTTTGAGGTAAAACTTTTGTTAAAATTGCAAAAATAAACAACCAATAAAATCGATAATAAATAGTTAACAGAGCGTGTTGTGTTTTTTTCTGTTAGCAATAAAGACAGAAAGAAGAGCGCGAGGAATTAACAGAATATGTAAACAACATAAGGGAATGTGTCTGTGTGTGTTTGTATGTGTATGTGTGTGTGTGTGTGAGAGTATATGAAGAGCGTATTAAAAAACTTAAGAAAAACGAAAACCAAAGGAAAAAATAATCTTTATGCAGCACTGTTAAAAACGCCTCCACACACACCAACACACACACACACACACACAGAAGGCTGGACAGCGACACAAACCTTTGTTTTGGTATATTGGTGTCTGTTGTTGTTGTAGAGGAAGTAGTGGTATTGTTGTTGTTGTTGTTGTTAGGTCTTAGCGCTGTTTGAGTATTGAAACGCTTGTGGAACGGCAAAATATGCCGCTTGAGGCCACCAGCAGCAGCATACGAGGAGGATGAGTAGTAGGAGGAGGAGGCAGAAGTGGAGAAGCAGCCAACACTGGAACTGGAACTGTAACTGAAACTGGAACTGGAATGATGCGCCCCGCCTGCTGCTGCAGGTGTGCCAGGCCGCTGATGAGATGAGTACTGTTGTTGTTGTTGTAGCTGTTGTTGGTAAAGTTGGAACGATGTTTTGCTGCTGCTGCTGCTGGTTACGCAGCCGATCGCAGCTCGCAACGCTGGCGAACCAATGCTGCTGTTGCCGCTGCCGCTGCTGCTATTACTCTGCTGGCGTTTGCTGCCGGCGCCGCTGCTGCTGCTGCATAGTGCGCTGAAATTTGGTGGGTTTTTTTGGGTGTTAAACTTTGAACTCAACTTTCAACACATGTGTCAGAGATCAGTCAAAGTCAAAACCGCGAGCTTTTAGCTGTGGTGAGTTTTACACACAGAGAGAGAGAAGAGAATCTTTCTTTCTTTTTTTTGTCTTTTCTTTTGTAGCTGCTGTAAGCGTATTATAATTATTATCGGCGACACATGCAACGTTTATCGATAAACACACACACACACAATCAAGTAAAAAAAAAATAAAATAGATATATATATATATATAAGAGATATATAAATATATGGAGCTGGATCGCTCTGCGATTGTTTCTAGGGCATGCCATTAAGCGATTAAATATCTCTGCATTATTACATTCATATTTTCATATTCATAGTTTCTAAAAAAAAGTCAAACACAAATCTCTCTACAAAAATATCACACATACTCCAAAGAAAAAAAAAATATAGAAATAGAACGCAAGGAGTAAGAACGTAACGCACGACGTAAGACGGGCTCAGTGCGTAGTGCAAAGAGCAGAAAGAGAGAGGAGAGAGTAAGTAGAACAAGAGGAGGAGAGCAGGAGCAGACGAGAGAGAGTGGGCGGGGGGTAGTGTAAGGAGAGAGCAATTGAAGCGAGACCAACTTACTTGATGCATATGCAGGGCGCCTTCTGCATAGGATCCACAAAATTCCAAAGCTTTTGTCGCTGCTTCTGCTGCTGCTGTTGGATCTGCTGCTGCACATGCTGCTTGGAATCCGTTTGCTTACTTTCCTCCTCATCTGCTGCTGCTGCTGTCGCTGCTGCCGTCGCTGCCGCCGCTGCTGCGTCAATGTGCAGCGTATTCATAATGCAATCCTGCCAGGCTCGCTCGGGCATTTCAATAGCCGCCGAGGCGGGTATGTGAGTATTGTTCGTATTGAATGTAAATCCCGATGTTGGCCGCTGATCGTAATAGGGCTGAAACGTTAAACGTTCCAATGCGCTCACAGCCTGCGTCGCTGCCCTTATCGATTCTTTGACTGCCGCTGCCGCTGCTACTGCAGAACCTGCTGCTGCTGCCACCGGCGTCGCTGTTGCTGTCGCTGGCGTCGCTGTGGCTGCCGCTCCTGCTACTGCTGGCGAGACGGAGGAGGAGCAGGACGAGGAGGCGAGGGTTGCCAGCACAGCTGTTTCACCCACTGCTCCATTCGCCACTTGACCGCCATTTTGTGCCTTGTGCAGCTCGGCAAATTCCATGTGCTCCATGTCATCCAGATCTGTGACTAGAACATAGTTCGTCGGATGATACATCTTATGACCACCTGGAGTCGGTAGAATGACAGAACGACAGGCAGGGAGAGGAAGAGAGAGAAAAAAAACCATAAAAGATGAGTTTAGTATTATTTAATATAATATTTAATATATAATGTATATAATGTATGGTTCACAATGTATCTATAATTTATTTTACAGTTCGATTCTTACCCGAGACGACCTCGACAACTGGTGGCACATCCGTGTTGTCCTTATTGCACAGCGGAAAGAACGAGGCCCAATCCTCGAGTATCTTCTCGGCCATTGGATCGCTCGCCTTGTAACTGTTCCCGGTGAGTATTGCCGCAATGCCAAACGGAGCCAACATCACTTTGCGCGCCTGCGTCGGTTGCGCTGCTGCAGCAGCTGGTTTCTCAACTCCACCACCTCCTGCTCCTCCATCGAGCAGCAGCGAGGGGGAGCCAGCAGGCAGCGGGGGAGATGTGCTGCCAGGTGTCGTCGCATTTGCATCCTGGCCACCACGTGTTGCGCCCGTCTGTTGGCCACTGGCGGCGGCAAATGCGACAGCTGCCTCGGCCAGATGCTCCTTGGTCAAAGGACGCACGGCGGGATGCTCGCGCAGATCGATGGAGGCGCAAACCGTGTCTCCATGCACAAAGAACGTAAACGAGAAGGATAAATGTTGCGAACTACAAGCGACAGAAAGAGAGAGAGAAATCCATATAAATAAATATGAAAATAAAAGCTTAATCCTCTCCAGAAATCCGTAGCCAATTGTGACTGGAAGAACGATGCGTGCGCAGAGACTTCCATGCGCACGCACAGAGTTCCAGTCTTTAATCTGGGATGCGCACTCGAAAACGTTCAATGGGAATTGCTCTGAGCCGTTAAACCGTTTAATTTGTGGAAAGTACATCCGAAATATATTTCAACATTCCACTGGAAGTCAACCCACCTGCGTCCAAAGAGACGATCGCTGGAAGTACAGGGCTGCACGAACCACTTTCCAAAGCGCACAATATCCTTGGTTAACACAAATCTGTCAAACAGTGCAAGTAAAAAGATTAGCTGGAAAAACTCGAATTAAGGTTGATTTCAACACTCACCTTTCCATTAGATTGTGCAGCGCTTTAAAGAGCAGCGAGCGGCATTCGTAGGTCAACTCACCCTTCCAGGTGCCATTCCAGAGCGATTGATTCGCTGTAAACATAAAAAGTGAAAGAGTCTAATTAAATATAAGCTCAAATAATTGATTATCATAATTACATTAATCGTTTCAATTGCGCTAATTGTAGCCAATGACTTTAAAACAACTGTTTAACACTGAAAATTAAGAGCACAACTTTCAACTTCCATCAATTTCCGTATGTACGGAAATGGATTACGAATGAGAGAGGGCGAGGTTGGTACTTGGAATACATTCCAAAATGTTTATTTACACTTATAAAACCCCTTCCTGATTTTGTGTAAATGTACATGTGTGTAATTGTGTGTGTGTGTGTGGATCGCATTCAAAGGCGGAAAATTACCGAATAAGAAGAAATGCGCGCGAGCTCTTCTTTTTTCTTTTTATATATTCACACATACAGAAATGTAAATATATATTTATGTGTGTGTTTGGTGACAGCATATAAACAATGAGCAATAATAACAACAACGCAAAACATTTAGCGTGCTAGAAAAATGAACAGCGACAAAAAAAATTAAGCGACTCGCGCTTTGAGCATTTTTTTCTGTTTTTTTTAAAGGCAATTTATTTGTGTTATTGTTTTGCGACGCGCGCAGCCCAATGACAAAAATTCAACTTTATAACGGAGGCTGGGATTAAGTACACAGCGAGAGAGAGTGAGAGAGAGCGCAGTGGAATTCTGCTGAAGAGAGCAGGAAGGCAGGCGATAGGCAAAGAATATGTAGAATATGTAAATGCAGGGGGAAAGAAGAAGCAGCCTGCTGAACACGAACAATGTAAAGAAGAAGCAAAAAGGTATGCAAAGGTAGCCGCGGCATATGCAGGCCGAGCCGGAAAGACAGACAGACAGACAGACAAGGGCAGGCGGCTGGCAGGCGAACAAATCAAAAGCGGAAGCGCAAACAAAATGCCACTAAAACAAAACAAAAAGGCAAAATGCGACGAGTCTACAAGTCGCCTAACAAAATAGAAAAACAGCAGCAGGCAGCGGCGGAGGAAGTGGGAAGAGTCAAAACATTTTTTTTTTTGGAAAATTCCAAGCATCTCCCACTTGCTCACAACAAACACACACACACACACACAGAGAGACACAAATACACGAACGACACTAGACACCTACACACGCAGCGACAGCGACGTCGACGACAGTTCGTAAGGCGCAGCGCAGCAGCAGTGCCGGTCCACCCTCTGCATTAAAAAAAAAATAAACACACACACACACAGACCAAGTGGAAAAATAATAAGCAAAAGAAAAGAGGCGCAGACAGAAGCGCCGAGCCGAACCAGAGTCGAGCCGAGCCGAAACCGAACCGATTCAAGTCGAGTTGAGTCTCGGCAAAGCCAACAACAACAACAAATACCAACAAATGTTGCAAAGATAATTACGTAAAGGTAAACAACATTATAAATAACAAAACACACACACATGCAAAGAGAGCGGGCCCGCCATTCAAGCACACACACACACACGCACACTCTCTCACTCGCCGGCGTGTTGAGCGTGAACACCAACAAAGAGAGCAAAGTGAGTGAGTGAGAAATTGTTTAAAAGCAGGGACGAGTAGAGCGACGTCGACGTCGACGTCAACAGCAAAAACAATGCAGCGGCGTAGGCTGTGCTTTGGAAATTTATGTTGTTCGTGGTTTTCTTGCTGTTGTTGTTGTTACAAGCCTGCTTGTGGATTTCATTATTTGTATATACGTACGTGTGTGTCTGTGTTAGAGTGTACCTTCTTTCAATGAGATCAGCGTAAAAATTGTTTCCAGAGGGCATTGTACGATTATGTGTGTGTGTGTGTATGTTATATATATACGAATGTAAGTGTGTGTGTAACTGTATGCTTGTGTTTGCTAGTTTCTTCCACCGGGGTCATTGCCGAAAATGAAAAACTCACACAGAAAACAAAACTCAACAATCAAACAAAGGCATTCAAATTGAAATCGAAACCCTAAATGGAACGTCACCAAAGCAATATGAAAAATGCCGAACCTTCAAAAAAAAAAATAAAAGGAGAAACAAAATTGAAATTGCCGACGCTCGTTGGCCGGATTTGACTTGGACTTCGTTTTTGTCCAAGCGACGACTACGATTCTCTCATTCCAATTCCAATTCCCAAACTCCCGGCCATAACAGGAATATGACGACGAAGGCGACTGCTCAATGCAAATTCCAAATACATGTAGACATCCACACACACGCACACACACACATACACACATACACACATGTATCTGTGTTATTTTTTTTGTAGCACGTGTGGTTTGTGCACATGTTGCTGCTGCTGCTGTCGACTGCGACTCACGCAGAGAGCGAAATATAGCAGAGCACGAAGAGAGACGAAGAGAATGGGTGATGAGAGTCAAAGTCGATGTAATTGTGTTGTTGCGTGTGTGTGTGTACTATACATATGTGCGCAAACATTCATCGCTGTTGCTGTCCGCTAAATGAGTGAGTTATTTCGTTTGAGTGTTGTTTGGGGCAAAAGTGCCGCTAGTTTTGAAAGCTCACCACTCGCTCTCTCGCAATACACATATCGAGAGAGGAAGAGCGCAAGAGAGAATTTCGCTCTTGTTGTTGTTGTTTTGTGTTTGAAGCGCTATTTTAGGTTAAAAATTTGCTACCACAGCAAAAGCAATATGAAAATTACGGGCCAAATGATGATGACAAACGTATGCAGATGTGTGTATGTGTGTGTGTGAGTGTTGCCTCGTTGGTAATTACAGTGTCTTGATACAAGCCGTGCGCTAATTTCACAACAACAACGACACAAAGTGTGTAATTTTCAAGAGTCGTTAGAGTTAGAAGATTGCGTGCAACAAGCAAGCAGCAACAAGAGGTAGCTAAAACGGCAAAATCAAATACACACATATACACATATATATATACATATGCAACCAAAAACAATTCGTTGCCTTCGCGCCGTTTATTTAACCAAGGTCAATAATCTATGGCGAGCTGAGCGCACACTGAAAATTGGTTAATAAGCTAAAACAACAACAACACTCAAATACAGGTAGAGCAAACGAAGCGAATGCAAAATTTTGCAGTAACAACAACAAAGCGCATTGTAATTAAGCTTTAAAACCAGTTTTCAAAATCGCACACAAGAGAGAATATTCGTCGTCGTCGTCATCGTTGAGAGAGCGCACAATCAGTCACACATACACACACACACATATGCATAAGCGCTGCGAAGCTCTCATAATTATTAGCCCCAATTGTGGAGCGTGAGAGAGACACACACATACATACATACACACGCATGCACGCACAGAGAATGTCAAAGCAGCAACAAAGTGACAGCTGTTTAAGGTAAAGTGTTGAACAACAATAACAACAACAACAAGTAGTGTGGGGGCCAACAAGATTATCGATAATATCTAATCACGCTTATCGATATACATCTCGAGAAACAGCCCAAATTGAGTTTGTTTCTTTTCTAGGGGCAACCGTTATAAACAAAGTGCGAGTAAATGTTGAAAAGAGACCCAATGTGTTGTCCAAGTGGGAGTGGGAGTGTGTGTTTGTGTTTGAATGTGGGCACAACAATGTAGTGACGTCTTTTCTTATGCGGAAAGTTTTACAACAACAAGAACAACAACAATATCTGTCGCTGCTGCCTGCTGCGTTGCCACTTTTCACTGGGCAGCAAGCAGCAGGCACTTACAACGCGCGTCTCTGTTTCCTCTCTCTCTTTTTGGTTTCATTCACACGCACACACACATTCCCACTCGCATACAAATGCAAAGAAAGCGGACAGCTTTTTTTGTTTGTTGTTTGCGACAAAGTAAAAGGCTATAAAAAGAAAAAAGAGAATTCGCACACACATCGTACGACAACGAGACAAAGTAATGTCAATGCAATTAGTCAATGTCCTTGTCATTAAAAAAACGACAACGAAAACAACAATAACAACGACAATAATGGAGACACGACGGGGTCGACAACAATTTCACCACAGCAGCGCAGCAGCGTCACCGTCGTCGTCTGCAAATTTATCAACGCTAACTGTAAAAGTAAAATGAGCCGCAATATGACGTCGAATGGGGTTTTGCTTACTACTCTTACTACGTTACGATTACAATTTGAGTTTACGTATTGTTGACGTATGACTGACGTATGCAGTAATTCCGATTACTTGCAAATTTGAAATATGACGCAAACATTACAAAGACAGCGTATTAATTTTGTGGCCAGAGATAGCAATAGGCAAAAGTAAAAAAAAAAAAAAATAAAAATATTAACCACCACACCGCAAAAAAAGTCGTCTGATAAGAGAAGCAAAAGTAGAAGCAATATCAGAGCAATAACAGCGCACCGACGAGGTCGTCAACGTTTTGCGTGTGTGTGTGTGTGTGTGCTGGGGAACAACCCCTTAAAAGCAATACAACGTTAAGCATTGCCAATAATAAGAGAGAAAACGAACGAACGAGCGTAAGCTTAAGAGCGAGAGACGATGTCGAGCGAATGGGAGAGTGTGAGTGAGCGCGAAGGGGAGAGCAGCAAACGAAACAAAAACATTGCAAATGACACCGCATCGTGGTGGCCAAAGTGCGAGTGGAAGAGAGACAGAGAAAGAGAGGGGGATAGTTGGTTGGGGGAAGAGAAGACGATGTTCTGCTACTGCTTCTGACAGACGATGAGCGCGCCCGCCATGTGAGTGATGTTGGGGAGAAGCACACTCACATACACATGTGTATACACATATCTATATATACACATATGCACACGTATATTTGATAGACACGCGAGTTTCTATCAGTGTGTGTGTGTATTGTTTTGGTTTTCTCATGGGTACAACAAATTTTTTGCTGCGCTGCACGCTGCGGCCTTGAAGTTTTATTAAATTTATAAAAAGCTCATATTGTAACGGACGTTCGCGTTCGTTCATAATATTTGTTATTGCATTATTTATGCATGTACTGTTGTACTACACTGCTAAATATACATATATATATATATATATTTATGTGGTCTGTAGTTAAAACTTTTCGAATTAAACAACAAATTGCGGCGTATTTGCGAGAAAGTTCTTACGAATCGGCCTTTGTTTTTAACAGAGAAGAAAAGACGAAAAAAGACTAAGCTACTAATGAAAATCTGGCAATGATGAATCTTACATTTCACAAATGGAAAACGTTCGTAAATTGCATTTGGCCCATATTAGTTGACGTTTATTTATTATATTATATAATTTACTAGTCATTGTTCATTATTATTCATTATACATTATTTATATATTTTATTTTATTTATAGATTCTTTTGACTTACCAGCTATTTTGAGGAGCTCCGCATCGACGAGCTCACTGAGATCCGGCTCCTCGCCGTACCAGAAGATCCACAGCTCCTTGGCGGCGGCCAGCGATAGTGGCGGATGCACCGTTGTCGATGTGGTAATCTCAAAGTTTAAGGCATTCGGATCGGTGTTGTCCTGCTTGGTGGATTGCACGCGGCGCCACACGCACAGCATGTCCGCCTGCATGCATCGCGAGTAGGAGCGCAGAATGGGATCCGCCAGTGGATCACTCGACGCATTCGGCCGTTCGCCATTAACGAACTTCCGCCATTTTATTCCACACAAATCAGTCTGCAAGAGAGACAGAGACAGAATGAGTATTGGCAATAGTAGATTTTATTATCATTACTTGATTGCTTCATATTAATAATAATATCGTCAAAGATAAGCAGCGAAAACATATTTCTAAATAGGTAGTAGGTACACAACACTGGCATAATCGACAGCAGGGTGGGTCAAGTATTTGCATATCGGATTAGTGCTGTCAGCGAGCACGATTTATAATTGTTATCTATCTACAGTATGTGCTCGATAAGTGGCAAATTTCGCTATGGTATATTCCAATTTGCAACACAGTGAATTTGGGTTAAAATATGCCTGAAGATATAGAATGACAAATTGCTTTAATTCCAACCATAATCCGCAACAAAGAACACAAGAAGCCATGCATAAATTAATTTCAAAAATACAGTTATTGTGTGAACAACTTTCTCGTTGCCCAAAATTACCGTACATCTCTCTTCATTTCATAAGCCTAACTAAATAGCCGCTATTGAACAGTAATATTAAAGCAGTTTTCTTCTGCTTCAGCTAAATAACTCCTACGTATCTAAGTTTTGTTTACAAGAAAAAAAAACCTAGGCAACAATCTGAAATATACTAATAATAAAATGAAATAAAAAGAAAAGCAAAGCGAGCTTCGCTTGGCATCCCAAAAGCAAACAAAAAACAACTGTGACTGGCAGTGTTGCAAAACACCGCACAAACACACACATTCCACAGTCGCTTCTGTGCTGCACTTGTAACAAAAACAGAAACAAAGTAGACAAAAAAAAAAACGAAAGGCGCGTACAAAGCAAAGCTCAAGACAAAAGCACAACAAGAAGAAGCAGAGGAGAGAAGACGACTTGAGGCGCAAGTCGCAAGCAAAAAGAAAACCTAAGCGATACAAAAACAACAACACGAAAAGAAGAAAAACACAGCTAAAGAAAAAAAGCTGGCTGGGGTCGGTCTCATTGGCGGCTTCCGTTGCGCGAGTTTTGTGTAGCTTTGGAACAAGTTGTTGTTGTTGCTGTGGCAAGCACAAATCAATGCCCAAAGACAACAGCAGCTAAAAAACAGCAACACACACACTCACAGCAAGAGAGCGTTAAGCATAACAGAAAACAAAAACAAAAAAAATTCAAAAACTCAATACGCACACACACACAACGCAGACACGGCCAAATAACTGCACCTCGCACAAACACACACACACGCAGACAATAAACAACAGGCAGGCAGGCAAGCAAAAGGTATTCCCCAAACCACGAATGGCTGCCGACGACGACGCCGACGAACATCGCCCCCAACATCAAAAACGACAACAACAACAACAACAAAAGCTCGTCGCGTTCCACATTCTTGCCTTGATTTTCGTATTTCAGTTTTTCGGTATCGCGATTTCTGTTTCTGTGTTTCCATTTTTCGCTCTCGTTTTTATTCTTTTACAACTCGCTACTTTGTGCATGTGTGTTTCTGTCATGTTTATTGGCTTTCGCATTAATACCTAAATTCCCCCTTCCCCTGAACTATTCTTCTGCTCCGCTGCTGAGCCAAAACTTTGCATCTGTTCAAAAAAGGCGGCCAGCAGTTTTTACGTTTTTCAACATTGTCTTCAGTAGCAGCACCAGCAACTACAACAACACTGTCTTTTTATCTGCCGACGTCAGCGGCGTCTCGTTGCACACTCTCACTCATACACACACACATACTCACACGCTCATACCTATTTAAGTATCTGTGTGTAGACTGTTTGCGATTTTCATGCTCAATCGACACTACAAACAAACATTACATATACTTTCTGCCTGCTTGAGCTCGTTTCTGCTTCTTCTTCGCCTGTGGGCTATATTATATTTATTTTCGTGTGCGTCTCTCACACGCACACACGCACAGAGAGAGCGTGTGTGTATGTGTTATCATTCTGACACGCTTTGCTAATGCTTGTTCACGCGCGCGTGCCTCCCAAGTTCAAGCGGACTTTTTTTTTTGTTTTACTACTGCTACTGCTGCTGTCCACTCTCTCGCTCTCTCACGGCGCGGGCTCTCCCGTGCGCGCGCTCTCGTTAGTCTTTTTTACTCGCTCAGAGAAAGTTTTGCGCGTTTGTTATTGTTTCGTTATTTCGTATAGCGTTCGTTCGTCGGCGTGTCGGCCTCTGTTGCTGTTTGCTGTTGCTGGTTGATGTCGCTGCTTCTATTTCGGCGCCGTGGGGTGGCAGCGACGGCGGCAGCACATTGACTTGTGTGTACGCAGCGCAACGCAACGCAAGCGTCGACGTTGCTCTCAACATTTGAGCTTTTCTTTTGCGTTTTTTACATTGTCTGTGTTTCTTTTATTGTTGCTGTGCTGAGCGAGAGAGAGATTCATTAAAGAAATATGCCACTTTGAAAAAGAAACGCCGCCAGAAGAACCTGTTATGGCCGGTCACAGTTGCCGCATGTAATTCACACACATATATATGTATATATATATTTTGTATATATATTTCTTTCAACTTGTTTGTCGTCTTCAGTTCCCCCCACCCCCCTAAAAATACACACAAATAGTTCCGCTTTCGTGCGTGTTTTCTGAGCTGAAAAGATGGAAAATAACGTTATACGGGAAGGCAACTTCCACTGGAAGTATTCCACGAACTATCGATTGATACAACACATTGACAGAACAGCTGACGATCGAGACGTGGGCGGGAGAGCGAGCTTCAACCTGAAACACCCTGTACACACACTGCTATTGCATTCACTTGTCACTGACCTAGATCTACCACTACTAAGCAGCAATTGGCGAACAACGGAAATGGAAATGGGAATATGAGAGAGAGGGAGAGAGAGAATAATAGACTTACCAAGGCATAAAAGTTTGTATGGCAATCCTCCAAACTTGCGCCGTTTGTCTGATGATTTTGATGCGTCATAGTTCTTGGCTTGTTATTTTTGCACAACAACAGCAGCACCTCATTTTCTCAACAAAAAAAATGATGTGAATATTGTGTGAAAAATTTGTAAATACTTTTTTTATTCCTTATGCTTTTTTAGTATTTTTTTTGCACATTTGTTTTGGTTGTTTTGAATTTGTTGTAGTTGTATTGATTCTGATACGGCGATAGATACACAAATACAGAGACACGGTCACACACAACACACATACAGACACATACAGAGAGAGAGAGAGACACGAAATTGCGTTGCTTGTTTTGAGTGATTTTTTTTGCTGTTGTGCAGCTGTTGCAGTTTGCAGCTACTTTGGATTTGATTTTGGCGTTTAAATTGCAGAAGAAGAAAAAGACAACACACGAACACGAGCAGAAACGGAACAATTATGTATAATTATTATTGTGATTATTTTCTTTTGCTTTTTCTTTATTTTTTTCTATTTTCTATCTACTTTTTTGAATGCACTTAACACACATACACATACAGCGGCACTTTAATTCGTTGTTTTGGTTTGGTTTTGTTTTGTTTGTATGCGTATGTGTTGTTGTTGTTATTATTATTATGATTATATTTGCGTTGTTGTCGTTGCTACTGCTGCACTGAAATAAACATGGAAGAGGTTATTGCAATTGCTATTATTATTATTGTTGCTGCTATTGCACGCTTTCGGAAGCCGAAACACGTTCAGCTAAATCAATTTCGAAATCAGCAACATCATCCAGCGAGAGCGAGCGAGAGAGAAAGCGAGCCAGAGCATCAACTGTAACTGTAACGTTTGCTTGCAAATTGCACTCACAACACACACACACATTCGCATATATAGCCACTCATCACTGACTAACTCACACACACAAATACATACACATACATATGTATGTACACTGTATATGTACACTGGCACACGACAATGAAAAACATTTTTTTTAATTTTTAACTCTCTTATTGTCTTGTTTTTTATTGGACTGCTACTTATTACTACTACTTATTTGTTGCTTACACACGTACACACACACGCACACATATGCGGCAATTACAAGGGTGGACGGCCGCTAGAAGCAGCAGCCGCCATCTCTACTCTCTGCCTCTCCTCTTTTCTTGGATCTGAACCACTGTCCATTCATTCGCACGACATTCGAGAGAGCGCAAAAGAGAGCGATTTTTTGAGCGAGACACACACAAATTGACTTTTTCAAGGCGCGCAGCCAACGACAGGGGTGCTTCTCAATGTGTGCGTGTGTAAGTGAGCGAGTCAAACATACACACACATATGTATATATAAACACCGACGCACGACGACGATGAAAGTCGTTGGGTTTTCGTTAATCGTTGATGTAGACAAAAAAAAATACAAAATAATAGGTAGTTTTTTTTTTTAAGGTACACGGCGCTTATTCAAAATCGAGTAAATAAATATATGTATGCATGGAATGGATTGGAATGCATGGCTCGTTTAACGGCTGACTTCCTGTCGACGTTGGCAATTATGCACTTTTTTTTGCTCTCTTTCTTCTGTGTATACATTTTTGCGTATTTCGATTTTTCATCGTTTCACAATTCAAAATATGCGACATTCATTTACAACACTATTATTGCGGTTTGCTGGTCTCTCTCTCTCTCTGTGTGTGTGTGAGTGCAGCAAGAAACAAAAGTGCAAAGAAGAAGATTCAGCATCAGCAGCAGCAGATGAGTAATAGTAAATTGCAATGAGTTAGTTTGTGCTTAAAAAGAACTCACACACACACATACACGCGACGACAGCAGCAGAGGTGACGGCGGCGGCGGCGAATTCGATTTAAATATTGCTAATCTTTTTGTATCGAACACACATCTTGCACCTTGCACAGCCTTCTATTAAATACATAGTATTTTTTTAATTTATTACTGAATATATGTATTGAACATATATAGAAATATATATAAATAAAAAATATATCTATATATTCATACGTTTTTCTCGCTTTTCGCACAACACCAAATGACGAGTCAGAAAATTTTAAACCGACTGCGAGACTGTTTCTGCTACTGCTCTGGCTGGCTGACAACGGCGACGACAGCGACGACGACGACGACGCGACATCGCCACACACAATGGAAATTTCGCTCGTCTAGCTTTGCTTTTGCTTTTTGAGTAGGTTACCTACCCAAAGAGAGCAACAACTACTGCCAGTCAGCAGCAGCGAGTAACGAGAACGAGCAACAGCAGAGACACCAGCCGCACTCACTCAAAAGAAGATTTGTCACTTCTCTCTCGCTCTCTTTCGAATAACGAATAGCGGCGTTTTGCTCATTTTGCAAGTGAGCAGCCGGAGAGCGTCCAAACAAGTTTGTTTGCTTGCCTATGTGTGCGTGTGTGTGTGCTGTTTATTATACGGTCGCTCGCTCACTCGCTCTCTCTCTCTCCCGCTGTCTGTCTCTCTTTTGTGCATCGCCCTCTAGTTGAATGCTGCCTCTGCTTAGGGATGCAACTTAAAAAAAACCGGAGAATAACCAGATCGATTTGCTCCGAGTATGGCGCAGACAAAATGGCCAGTCAGCTTGTGCGAAAAACCATGGCACACTTTTTATATATATACATATATAACATAGTTATATCAACATATATTGTAAAAGGAGTGATCTCGAGCAAATCAAGACAAGATTTGTAAAAAGAATCGGAATTGAAATCTGTTCATGTTTTATGCACTACACAACACTACACACAACCACACACACATACATCTACACGTATGCATATAGAGTGCGAAACGTGATACATAGACAGCATTCCTCTCGCATTCACACGCACACACCCATACACACGTAGGCACACACACAAACTACAGCAGTGACGCGAGCAACCACTTCGTAGGTTTTCTTTCGAAATTTGTGGTACACATATCTTTTTTTTGATAGTTTTTTTTTTTTGCTTTTTTGCCCACACTTTTGTTCTTAATTTTTCCATTTTTTGTGTAGTTATTAATTGTGGCTTTGTCTTATTTCAATTTTAAAATAGAAGCCGCAACTTTTGTGTGAAATACACACACATACATATGTACGTATGTAAATATATATGCACACACACACAAAATGATCCCCTTTCCAGCGGCAAACTACAAATTATGAATGCTTTTGCGGAAATATTTAAATGCAGCTAATGTACATACACACACACACACACCAACACACTCACACGTATGAATGTAATATAATAATGGTTGATTGTTAAACACTGTTATTTATGTGGTATTAATTTTAATATATGCTTCACTCATGGCTCTGTCTTTCTCTCGCTCGACACTCACACACGCAGAGGTGTGCATATGTATGCGGATGTACATATGTATACGTATTTTTCGCATTTCTTTGGCTTTGAATCTTTTTTATCATTTACATTTTTTGTGCGCTGTGCCACTTTCTATTCACAATTTTTTTATATTTCTTGTAACAAAACTTGCACTTCTTAGATCTAACCGGCACGTTACATCGCCTACGTATCGGGGCACGTACGCACTTTGGCGCGTTTGCAACAATTTTCAAATTAAATTAAAATGCATGAAGCAAAAAATTTTTCCAGCAACAAACTGCCGTTTTCTTTGCGTTTCTTCGTCCGAACGTCGCGACGGAGTGTTGGCAAGCGCCTCGCGTTAGCGTTGCATTTGGTGGGCCATTCAGCTGTTTGCACAGGCACAGTACGCTGCTCATCCCCATAATGTTAACAAGCACTGCGTAAAATGTTAAAAAAAAAATAACAGTTTGCAACAAACTTGGATAAATTTAAAGAAATTGATTGTTGAATGAGAAAAGGCATAAGCTGTTGCCCATTAAATACTAGAACTAATTAATTAACTGCCGCATGACGAAAAGGTTTGTAAAATATCGAAACTATCGTCATTTACACCATTTGCCTATCGATATATGCAAATATTTGTGTTGGACGGCGAGCGATAAGTTAAATGTTTTAATGTTTTTATTATTAAAATGGCAACAAAATTAAATGTGAACATTCGAACGCTGCTGACCAACTGCGAAGATCTCGCAAAAAGCGAGGATAACTTTTGGCGCCTGCAAAAGTTTCTCAAATCGCTGGACACAATGGTTGCCGAGCTGGCGGCGATGGATGAGTGAGTTGGATTTATTTTTGCATCAATGTGTGTGCAATATGTGACAACAACAATCCCCCTTTCCCATACACCCCCATCACAGTCCACAGAGCTCGGCGAGAATAGCCGGCTACAAGGAACGCCTCGCTGCCCTCAAGCTGACCACGGGCATGCCCACAAACAGCGTCAATGGTGGCGCCACAAATTCAACGGGGGAAATCGCCATGCAGGAAATGCGTCAGCTGCAGAACACAGCGAAGCACAACGAAATACGCAAGGATCTGCTGCAAGGTAAAGATGCCCATAGTTGCAATATAATCATTTCCAATTAGACACACTAATTTTCATCTCTCACCAGATGCGGATACGTTGCGCCGTCGACGTGGCGCCGCCGATGAGGCATCGCCAACGGCTGGCGGCGAAGCCGCAAGTGGCAATAATCTAAACGAGGCTGTCAAGTATTACAATAATGCGCAGGAGAAGATCACAGAGCATATGCTCTCGCTGACCCGCAATCTGAAGGAGCAAACGGAGACGGCCAATCGGATAATTAGACGTGATACGGAAGTCGTTGCACGTTCCACGGGCGTTGCAGACAGAAACATTAATTCGCTCGGCAAGGAGGCGGACAAACTGGAGCAGCATTCGCGCAAGGCATACAAATGTTGGCTCTGGCTAATGATTGTCTTTGTCATCGTCGTCTTCCTTGGTGAGTCACTGTCACTTTTGCTCCTCCATTTGCTAAGGTTTACAGATTAATGATGTTTAATCTCTTGCAGCCATGGTGCTATTCATGAAGATCATGAAGAAGAAAAAGACGTAAACAATTTGCCAGCTGCAAGCGGCAATCCAAATCCAAATCCAAACCAAGTCCAATCGTTATCTTAGTTCAATAGGTTATCCCCAACGAACAGCATTAAATCAAAATACAGCCAAGCCACAATTTGCGGTTTTATTAATAGTTTTAAGTAAAGCCACAAGCATTATCGCCCTATATATATATGTATATATATAAATCGGTTTGAGATAGTAAGTTAAGTTTTCAATTTTGAATCGATTAGTGTAAATTTGAGTTTCAAGAATTTAATACTTTATTTAAGTCATATTTTGGAATATGTGCTAAACCCCGAGTGCTAAGCAGGGCTTAAATTCGAGAGCAAAATTGAGCAACAATCGTTTTTAACAGTGTATTTAAAGACAAGCTAGCTAGTATATATATCTATATATATTTATAAGTATATATTGTTTAGATTTGTCCGTTGTATCCGTATGTGAAATGCGTTTGTCGTTGCCTAATTGGCTGCTATAAGTTCCGTGACGCCATTCTTTGTGATGAGCTGCAGGAGTGAGCCATTTTTGGGTCGATCCTCGGCCTGGGTCCATTTGCCGAAGAGCTGAGCGACTTCGGTGAGTGGTGTCCAGGTGCCGAAATCAGCTTTGGGCATCCATTTGCGATTCATGGGCGTGTCGAGGGTGACGGGCAGAATGGATACGACCAGCGAATCGCTGGGCAAACCAGAATTCTCGCCAGCCAGCGAACTTGTCAGCTGATGCACTGCAGCCTTGGCCATGCCATAGCCAATCATGCCGGGTGTGCCCTCCAGCGCTGGCTTAGCACCAGTCAAGGCCAACAAGCCGCCATCCTTCAGATGCTGTGCGGCGAGAGCAGCTGAAATGGTGGAACTCCAAACGCTCTGGCGCCACATCAGATCCGCGTTCTTGGCCAGATCTGCGGGAGGCGTGGAAGTTTCATGGTGAAATGTGATTTTGTATTTTATACGAATGACTCACCTTTCTTGGCATTTCCACCTGCCCAGCCGCCTGCCACACAGATGACTGCATCGAGTTTCTGGCCAGCAAGAGATTCACCCACCTTGCCGATAACAGCCGACTCCTGATCCTCCCAGCTCACGTCACGAGGCACCACTACGCTGAAGTCGGCCTTCTCGTTTTCACTTAGATCAATGCTGCCGACCCACTACCAATAAAGAACAGTGAAATCCAAAATTGAAGGTTTTATTTAACAATTGAATGGCGTGTGAAAGACACGCTGGGGTCAATGAAAGTGAAAGGCGAATTTGTTGTTTTTTCGCTGTTTTTTCACTTACGTAGTTATTGGCTTTGAAGTGATCGACACAGGCTGAGCCCAAAGCTCCTTTGCCACCATAGACAACAACGCGACCCGCGGACATGATACGTGTAGCCAGCTTGACGGCTAAAACTCAACTGAACTCAGCTCGACACGAAAAACCGAAAATTGAAAATTTGCTCGCAAACCGAGTTGAGGGTAAATGACTCAAAAACAAAACAAGTTGAGCTTTTAATAGCTGACTGACTGGACTGGACGGCTGCTGGGGTTTTTGGCCTGCGAATCAAGTTTATAATTATCAGGTATTCTGACTTGATTAATTCAAAACAAGACCACACTCACACTTACTTTTTCTTATTTTTATTAGCCAGCAACAAGTGCGAAAATTAAATCAATATTGTGGTATTTTTTGTGGTATTTTCTTATAACAGTAATGTTAATAACATAGCACATTTAGTTTGCAGAACTGTTCTAGCTGTAAGCAAATATTTAATTGTACAATTAATGCACAAATTTCTTAAATTAGTGATTGAACAATTTTATGAATTTAATTTAATTAATTTTCATGCTTTGATGTGGATCGCTTTTCAATTCAACAGCTTATCGAAAGCTAAATTAGTGTAGTGGCAGGTCAGCTACTCGACAAATTGGAGTATTGTTGTTAAGCAGGCAAAACATTAGTCTTGAAAAGCACATTGGCATATTTAGTGTCAGCGGTTAATTTAAAAATCAAATTAATTATTTTAATTAGAAAAGGACATTGCAAGGTGGCAGGTATTTTGTGAAATATCTGGCAGCGCCATTTTCACTTGTCCATTCGCTGCGAACGATAGATATCGATATTCGAAATTGGCAGTCACAACGATCAATGTACACGTACACTCACACTCACACACGTACACGTACACACAATTTTGTCGTGATTTCTTTTATTTGTTTAAAATAATAGTTAAAATACTGTTTTAAATGAATAGCTAAAACGTGCTGCGATATGTTGAGAGTTTTACATTTTGTTGCGCCAACCGTTGCGCAATAAGCACAACTCAATTTGAAGGCAACAAGCGCAATAAGACAACATTCTTCGCAGCGAGAGAGGAAAAAGAATTTTTGGAAGCGACCAAGTTATTTATTTCATAAGAAACTGTTAATTAAGCGGCCACAAAAAAGAAGAAGAAATGGAGCGGCGCGTTAAGCTAAAAACAATTAATCCGCATATAACGTGCAAAATCTGCGGAGGATATTTCATAGATGCGACCACAGTGACGGAGTGTCTGCACACATGTGAGTTGCACCCAGCAAATTGCCAGTTACAGTTTATGTGGGCAGGCAGCCAGGAGCGAGTGGAATACAGCAACACCTGCACCGGTTGCGATTGTGACTGTGATTGCGATTCGCTTTTGCGCCCAGTCATCTTCCGAGCAATGTGCTACAGTTACTTTCCAACACTCACACACGCACACACAGACACAAACAAAAAGCAGCTTAAGCTTTGCCGGTTGATCCGCGTGGGTGTTGGAAAATTCTTGCTGAAGAACGGCAACGCCAAAAGCGAATCTTACGGTTCTTAATGATCAGCAATGAAACAATTGTTAATGTTTTTTCCTTTATTTATTGCAGTTTGCAAAAGCTGTTTGGTCAAGCATCTAGAGGAGAAGAAAACATGCCCCACCTGCGACAGCATCATACATCAGTCACATCCGCTGCAATACATCAGCTTCGATCGCACCATGCAGGACATTGTGTACAAATTGGTGCCAAAACTGCAAGAAGGCAAATTACAATAATAATTATTACAAAAATATATCTCAACTAAATGTAATTTTGATTATAGATGAATCGAGACGTGAGCGTGACTTTTACAAGAGCCGCAATATGCCATGCCCGAAGGACATAACGCAAAACCACGAGGATGACAATGAGAAGGTGATGGAGGCGCATGCCGAATCCGATTTCCATCGCCTGGACGAGCAGGTCAACGTGTGCCTCGAGTGTATAAGCAATAACTTTAAGAATCTGCAAAGACGCTTCATACGCTGCAGCTCGCAGGCGACGATAACGCATCTCAAGAAGCTCGTCGCCAAAAAGATACTCAACGGCATTGAAAAATATCGCGAGGTGAGTAAGACAAAACTCACCACACAGCTGCGGCCAAAATAATAGTAGTGCACACAAAAAGCAATCAATCCTAAGGATAAGTCAAATTTAAAAGTTGCTATCAAAAAGTGCTTAAATTTAATGATTTCTATATTTATTTTATGTTTACTTTAATTTAATTATTATATTTCTATGCACTAAATAGGATGTTATATTTGAAATATTTGTTGCTTTGCTGTATTGAATATTTCTTCAGATTGAAGATTTTGAAGAGCACTTGATTTTATCAGCATAAAATGAGTTATATTTTTGAGAAGCGTAGCACTACAATTATTTTGAGCGTAACGGTATATATTAGAAAATGATTTATTAACAAAAATCTTTGTTTCTGCGACAGATCGACATCCTGTGTAATGAAGAGCTGTTGGGCAAGGATCATACGCTGAAATTTGTGTATGTGACGCGTTGGCGTTTTCGAGATCCACCGTTACGTTTACAGTTTCGTCCGCGGGTCGAGCTTTAACAGCAGCCGTGTGTGTATACAAAATGATCTATATATATACAGTATATATATATATATATATATTTTTATAATTTATTGACATAGTGCTCTATTATATATGAATCTTAGGAGTCCCCCCCCCCCCAACCTAGTGTTTAGTCCACTCTCTATAATAATAGTATATATATATATGTGTGTGTGTGAATCTGTTCATGTATATGTGTATATATTTATATATATATATATAGTCGTTAAGTTGAACGTGATTAGCATACGTCTTCGTGTGACTTTAGTTGCGACATTTATTGCGCCTGATTTAATCAAACCTTCCTAAAGTTCTCTCACCAACTTTTTGCTAAATCCGTTGAACAAATGCAATATTTTTGTATGTTTTTTTTTAGTTTGTCTTGTGTATTATTTATTAATTTAATGTACAAACACACGATTGTATATAGCAGTTGAGTAAATAAATTTGTAATTATGTAAAAGGATTCAAATTCATTTTGGCGTCGATGGGTGCTGCCGATCATTTCTATAGCTATATCGTGAGTGTGGCCGAATCGCTGGTGGAAATCTATATCGAAACGCTGGCGGCGGGGGTGCTCCTGGATATGGCACAAAATAAGGATTCGGTGGACGCGGCCGATTCATGGCAAATGGCATCGGGGCAAACATGGCATGAAAATTTGGTTGCCGCGGCCAGTCCTGAAAATGGGAAAAGGGATTAGAGATGTTTTAATTAACTACTTTGTATTCCCTTGCAGTGGGCATGGTAATTTTCTTGTATTCAAATTTACATTTATTTTATATTATTGATATTAAGTATATATTCAGGAAATCATGGCCAATGTTTGAATTTCTGTTTGCTTACGCTTCTGCAAGGGTATTCTTAAGTTCGGCTCGCCGAAAACAACTTGTTTTTGTATTCGGCTTGTTTTTGGTTGGAGTCAAAAGCTACTAACGTAGGCGTAAGGATAACCAGCTGCTGGCACTGGCACCGGCACAGTTATAATGCGTGGTGTACGCGAGCGACTCCGACTGCGTCGGCGATGCGCGTGTGAAGAGGCATGCCTCATATTGCGGCTGTTGCGATGACTACGCTCAGCGCTCCTTGAACGCCGGCGCTGGCGATAATTTGTTTGCGGGGAATGCGAACGAGATCTCAGTCGTGGGCGTCGCTGCGGCGGCGGCGTCAGACTGCGTTCCGTTCTGTGTTGCCTCAGATTGCGCATTCGGTCGCGCTCGCGTCCAACGTCTGCGAAATAGGGCAGCGTCTCCTGCGCCCTCTTCTTTGCCCTCTCCCTGTCGCGCGAACGCCGCCTGGAATCTACATGCAATATACATATTTAAAAATGCATTTTAATATTTATGCGTTTCTCAATTGGTTGCAGTTCTCTTTTGCTCTTTCGCTTTCGCTTCCGTTGTCCATTTGTCCTTTCCTTTAGCTGCTGTTCTTCGCTTTCATTCGAATTCGCTTCAATTTCAATTCCCATTTCATGTCACTTTCACTGTTTTGTCACTATAAAAAAAACAACAAAAACCACAAAAAAATATTTGTTTTGCACAATTTAGCTAATATGGCTAACATCACAATACGGACCTCTGTAGGAACGGGAACTGCTGTCGGCGTCCATATTTTAATAATAATAATTTGACGCTAGTTGCGTTCTTGAAAGTAACATAAAGTATGCAGCCGGCATCAAGGTTATGCATGGAGCTACTTTACTCCTTGGATTGCGCACGTGACGTCACATCTTATAAGATTTTTAGCTTGAATTTTCTGCAAGCGTGTTGATGAATTAGATTTATTCATCGAGCTTTACGAATGTAATTTTCTTTAAATTTTACATATTTTCAATCATAATGCGCACTTATCATTAAATGTGACGTCGCGCTCAATGCGTGCCAACCTCTTCTGCTTCATAGTGAGCGCCGCCTATTCATAATATCGATAGGCGCTCGCCTATCAGCTTGTCGCAATTGCATAATATCGATTTGAAGACATTTAAAATTACATT
Source organism: Drosophila nr. perissopoda 5 BK-2023a (assembly GCA_035044105.1). Classification (NCBI taxonomy): domain Eukaryota; kingdom Metazoa; phylum Arthropoda; class Insecta; order Diptera; family Drosophilidae; genus Drosophila; species Drosophila nr. perissopoda 5 BK-2023a. Next base: position 10,422,828 of record JAWNMK010000124.1, read on the forward strand.
ATTATTAACTTTGTATATTATTTACAGAGGCGAAATAGATTTCCATAAGTATCTCGTAGGTATTTTTGTCATTTGTTTAGATACTCAGCTGTTTCTCTTTAGTCAGTGTGATTATTTCTTCTTTGGTTTGCTGCAAGTTAATAATTAGTAAGTTGAAAAAGCAAATTTAGAACAAAACGCCACTTACGTTAGCTTGCCGTCGAATGTTAAACCGCTGTGCATTCTGTCCATGTGAGAGCGGCAATAGTCGCTTCTAGCAAAGGTTTCCGAACAGAACGGACATTGATACGGACGTTCGCCAGTGTGGCGGCGCATATGCCGCTTAAGATGCGAATTGAACTGGAAGCTGGTCGGGCACAGGGTGCAAGGAAATGGACGCAAATCGCTGTGGGACCAGAGATGCTTGCGCAGCACCGAAATTGAATTACATTTCTTCTTGCAGATGGAGCACACTTTCGATTTACTCTCCACTTTGCTCGGCTTTGGGCCGGCTTTGCGGTTGCTATTCTCGGCATGCCATCTGCAAGAAAAACGATGAGGATGATAATCATGATGACATCCAAGACACTTACTTCTTATGCAAACTCAAAATGCTCAGGTGAGTGAATTTCTTGCTACAATATGGGCATTTATATAGTGGGGATTCACTGCTCGCTGGCTCGACTTTAATTTCGTGTTCCTCTTTTATGTCGAGCACATCCAGCAGCTCTTTTTTGCATTGCACCGTTTTCCCTGTCGTTTCTTTCCCTGCATTTTCTTGCCGCAATTTGCGATTGGCAACCAGTTGCTGATAGCTCTGCTCACATTTTCGCTTGAAGCTGAACGCGTTTTGAGCGCTAAGCACACAGCTGAGGCATATTTGTTGTGGCAGCGAATCGTTGGATTTGATGTGACAATCGGCGCACTCGTTCAGCATGTCCGCCAGGCTGGGGTCCGGATTGTCCTTGTCGGATTGCTCACGCTTCGCGAATATTTCCACCAGCGTCACCGTATTGTTTAAACAAATGCGACACATCGCATTTTCCATTTTGTAAGCTTTGTTTGGCTTTCACGTTGGAATATATATTAACACAGATTTGACAACATTGTGATCGCACGAATCGCACGTATCGATAAATCGTTGCGATGTATCGATAAGAAGAAGAAGACGCAACATTTAAAAGAATAATTATTTATTTTCAACATTGAATGTAACATTAAAATACATACATATATATATTATTTAAATGTGTAGTAATACATATTGGATTTGCTTTTATTTTGCTCTTTGTATTTAACTGTTTCGGTCCTTGAATGCATCACATTTAAATGCCAAGGTTTTGATTGAAATTCAGGTGGTTAGTTTTCAAATAACTTTTGTAGCCGTTATTCTTCGAGATAAAAATACGCTATCTATTTCAAAATAAAATCGGGTACTTTAGTCATAAGGCAATCCGTTAATGGCACGATAATATTGAGTGCTTATTAGTGTTTCTTTTGTGTGTGTATAAGTTGATCATAATTAATAAATGATCGTGCCAAAAATGCAGTGTTTTTCTTTCTTTTAAATTTCGTATATGTTTTTTTGTTGTTGAAAATAGAATAAAATCATTCTAAATAAAAAATCATTCGTACGTTCTCAAGTACTTAATCATAATAAATTAAAAGTAATTTATGTTATTACATACGTCTGGTGCAATCATGATAAAATTGGAATACAAATATACTTTTTTTGTTTGTTTTGTGTCTGTTATAAATACATAATTTCTTTTCTTTTACACTTTTGATTTGCTTTTACGGAATGTCAGGCAAACGAGGCCAAAGGAAGATGTCAGGTTTTGGTTTTGGCTTTATTACGGAATGTTTGCGTGTGTGTGTGTGCCTTTGTGTGTGTGTGTGTAAAAAGGTGTGGAAATTTTTAAGTGTCTACATGTGTCTGGTGTTGCCAAAGTTAATGCCCGACTGGGTGGCACCCTTATTGGAGCCGTACTGTAGCGAGATGACATTCTGGCCGGCACGCATCTGCTCATCGCTGAACTGGCGCACATTCTTGTCCGCCTCCTTGGGACCAATCGATGGCTTGTTGAAGTTGGAGGCCTGTTTAAAGTAAAATGAAGACGTGGCATTAGAATTGCAAGTCATATATATATATATATATATATATCTTTATCTTACCTTGCGACCCAGAGACTGCAAGCAGATGACGACAGAATTGAGATTCTGACGCTCCCAGAGATCGACACTTTGGAATGTCTCCTGTGTGGGCACCCCAAAGTTCTTGGCACACGCGAGGAATGCCGAAATGTTCTCCATGCACTTGAAGGCCATTTTGCTCTCGTTCACCTTCTTGATGGAGCCGGGCTGCAAGGCGTTGGCCAACTTGCACAGAATGACACCATCCTTGAGCACTTCAAAGAAGTTATCGGTATCACCGGATGTATTGATGGGTTCATCGGTCACAGCCTTAATCCATTCCAGCGATTCCTGGGCCAGCTCCTCGCTGTACTTTGAATTTATCTATAAGTAGAGAAGAGAATCCAATTAGTATTATTCCAATACACATATAAATATATATATAGACCACCTTTGACTTAGACATGACTGCTTAGAACTTCGGGATTTGCAAGACTAAAACCGGTTGGCTAATGAAATCATATTTAAACATATATATATATATATATTCCTGTGTTATCAGCTGCGATATTGCCAGATAACCCTCCTATCGGTAATTGCCCATAAGCATACAAACACACCCACACACACATTGCTGCTACTTATTGCTCCACGGTTGTATTTCAAGTTTGGATAAGATTGCACTTTCGAGATGTCGCCAATCCCAAAAGCTACAACAAACCCATGGGATTTATGACCAACAATTGTGTTTCCAAATTTCTAATTATATAATTTAAATATTACTTTATTTATTTATATATTTAATTAATGATGTAGAAATATAATTCCCGCTTGTATTTGATTTAGTTCTACCTTAAGTGCGGAGGATATCGCACACTGAACTTGAGTGTTTTCATTTTCGATCATTGTACAACACTATTACATGTGTACCTACATATGTACATCCATATTTGGCTGCATATCTCTCTCTCTATATGCAAACTGAGTGTAAGTTCAGTGACGTTCTCAAGCTTAAATCAATAACCATATTTGCAAATATTGAGCTGAGATTGCTGCTGCTTTTGTTTTTGGCCATATAAGGTTTACGGCAAATGCCGGCTGTATTATTATATATTTTGTTTGCTCGTTTGCTTGGGCGTCCTTCGCACCGATTTGGCGTTTGGAGCGAGCGAGGCCCACTTGTTGAGCGTTATTGGTGTGGGGACATTGAGTTGAACGATAGCGCCAATAAAACCGCAAACGGGTTGGTTTGTGAGAATTCGTTTGCGTGTTGTGTTTCCATTTAACTCTGGCATCAAAAATCAGTCAACTTGTCGCAGCTGGTTAGCCGGTTAGCTGTCACCAAGTTATTAGTTTAATTTAATTGAATTGCTGCCGCTAACTGATTTCTCAGATTAGCAACTATTTGGCAGAAATGCTCTCCATCTCTCGTTCTCTCGCTCTCTCTGCCTCAGCCTCTCTCTTTCTGTGTGCCAGTGTTGCCCTACTTTAAGTCAATTAGAATTGCAAAAATAAAAGCTAAGTTCTTGTTTCACTTATTTGTTTGTGATTATTTTCTTTATTTATTTTCTTTTAAAGCTAAAACTAGCTATTAAATAGCCAAAATGGCAACCCTGCCGTTGAATTGTTCCTGATAGCGAACTCTATTAAAATTAATGATCTCAGAAAAAACAAATAAAAACGCTTGTCGCCAATTGAGTGGTTTTTTTTTTGTTGCTCTGATTGTGGCTTTTGTTGCATTTTTGCAATTGACAAAGGGAATTTTGTGTTCGTTATTTTTTTCGCTTTTTCCTTATCGCATGCAACAGGGGAGCGGGTGCAGTTGGGGGAGGGTGGAGTGTATTGACTGGCATTGAGGTGAATACACTGTGTCATCTATTTTGTAACTCTGTCGCAACGGTAGTTAGTAGAAATATTTATCAATGAGCTACATTAATGGGCGTCAAACCAAAGTATAAAGAATAAAATTGTTGGTCTGATCAAGAAGTCGATATGCAGATATATAAACAGGCCATAAAAATGCAAATCAACAAGTGCTACATAATTTTTATGTCTTTGTCAACAGCTTTTTTTATATATTCTGTTTCCCTTTTTTTATGAGTTTGCACGGTTTGTTTGTTGTTGTCGAAATCTATTAACTGTAATTATTAATAATGTTATCGATGTTTCAAGCAGCTGACCGATTTAAAGCTTCAATTAGACGAACAATTAGAGGGAGACAGAGAGAGAGAGAGAGTGATCGGTAGAGAGAAAGAACGGGAGAGAGGGTCAATCATAATCACAATTCGAAAGCTTAAATTTCGCCATAACGGTAGAAGATTTAACAGCTAAGCCGAGCGGGTCAAGATCATTAAATAAAAATTTTTAGCTCATGTTTAACTAAAAAAAAAATGCGAAGAGCTAAGAATAGGGTCTTGGCACATTGGGTCAATTTATCATGTTCGTAAATCGTAAAACAATTAACAAAACAGATTTTGTATGACATTTCTAGAGATGATGAACATAATTCGCCGTTGATAATTATGATGATGGCAGATAGATTGACGCTCTCGAGGCGGTTTGAATAAATTTTAATTAAAGAATTTGACAGGCACACACACACACAACATACATACATATTTCTGTGAGATTCTAGAAGATATGCGACCGGCTTTTTTAATATATTCATGCACATAAATATAAAGCCGTTAATAATCTAATAAAATCGAGCTTTTTTTACACTTTCCGAAGCAGAAAAGAAATATGTGATGGTCTATGCATAAATATTTATATAATTTTTTTAACTGTGTCCGAGTCTTGGAATTGGCAAACATGACTTACAACAAGACACACAAAACCAAATACAAAAGCAAACAGTCTTCGAACTCGAATGAAAAATGGCAACCAATAAGAATTTTTTCGTTTGTTTTTATACATGTATACAAATATTTTTTATAGCTGTTTTTAATGAGTCAGCAGCTTCCCAAGTTGGCAGTCATTTTTCAGTTTTTTTCTTTTCTTTTTGTTTTATTGCGATCCGCTATGAGGTCGAAGCGAAATTCGACGACAGAAAAGTACAGTAAGTAATGGGTTACTGTCGCTACATATAATATATATTTATATATGTATATATATAGAACATTGTGGAACGTGTTGCTTTATCGAACAAAATAAAAGCGGAATTCGCTTATCAGCGCGTCGCCACAGTAAAAAAATAAACATTATCACCACTTTCTCAAGAGTCATGGAACTTTGATTCCAAAAATGGTGAAAAAGTTTATAAAAAAATGCCGACAGATCTACACAGGAGAAAAGCTTTCTTTTTGTTATTATTTGTAATATATATATGTTTATATGCTAGATTTCAGCTTTTTCGTTTTTCACTGTGTAACCCCGCCGCACGACACTGACATTGAGAGATTGATAAATGGTGGGGTGATAGGGGTAGACCTCTGAGTGGGTCTGTGGGTCAGTTGATGAATTAAGCACGATTACACGCAATTACAAAGTAGCGCGACAATGTCAAAATATAAAAACAAACTGCGGGAAATGTAATTATTTTTTGTTTTTCAATTTTTTTTGTTGATGATGTTACTAGATAGGTTTTGCCGCCCACTGCATGCATATGAATTTTGCGGGCTTTTGTTTTCTGGGCCCGCACGCAATTGGCATTAGCGAGCCAAGCCTGAAAGCCTCTTCATTAGGCCGGCCTGCTGCTCTCACCGAGCTTTTAGTTAAATTAAAAGTGCCATTCAACGACAGGGCAAACATACTTGCTAAAGACCTGCTTATTCCCCCACCCCCAACTCGCCCCCCTCCACTCGACCCTCCTACTCATAAAGAAAAGCTGCTAGCAAAACCGGACTCAAGCCGCCCAAAAAAAAAAATAGTGCTTGCCAGTGGTGAACAAGACGCCAACGCGGAAATGGTGAGAAGAGAGAGAGACTCATCTACGCCCACAAAATGCACAGGAAAATTAAAAAAAATGAACCGTTAACCAAGGTTTGACGAGGAAAAATACCATTTTAAAAAGAAAACATGCCGGGTAGATATGCAGATCAATGATTCATAGATACTCACAGAGAACAGAGTATAGAGCTGGATAATTGCTTGTCAGCACAACTGTGGACTGACAGGCACAGCTGTTTCAGGAGTTTCTTATTTTGAGAATGGATTTCTTATGTCTGTTTTTCCTTATGTCTCTGTCATAAATCTAACAAATGCTGACGCAAGTTTCCGTTTCCAGAAGTGGCACGTAATGTATAAAATATATTGTGTGTGTGTGTGTTTTGTTTTTCTTGTTGTTGCGCTCATATTGATTGATAGCGAGAGAGACAGAGCGACGCAACGGATCATTGCGTAATGAGCAACATTGTAGGATCCCAAAAAAGATGATGTCATTATTGAATGCGAGCTTTGCCAATAACTCAGCAGACGATGGATAGTTAAATACTAAACTGTTGACGCATAGCACAGAAACAATTGTGGCTGTGCGTGTGTGTGTGTGTACTTTGTGGATGTAGGTGTGTGCGTGCGTCAGGTGAGTTGTTACGTACAAATGAGAGACAAAAGCTGCGCTTGCAAGAAAAAAAAACAAACCAATCGGTAAGTTTTGACAGGCATTTGCGATAATTCATTTTCGAATTGTAACGTTTCGATTTCGCTTTCTTTTCGATGTGTCATTTCAGCTGTTCGATGATGATGACAATTGCAAAGCTCTTTGAGGCTGACCGATATTCGGCTTAAAAGCCGAATAAAAAAACAAAAGCAAAAAAACACTCAAGCTTTGAATATACCGCAAGCGAAATGAAAACGAGGTCAATTATGTGACTGATTTTTGTGGTTGCGTTTGTTTTCCTTTTGTTTTGATAAATGTTAAACATGGCATAACATGCACGAAGCATTTGCTAAAATAAATTAAAAAGCTAGTAAAATAAACTACTACTCCATTATTGGGAGGCCCATAACAAAAAAATAGTACTCTTCTTTTGGCATTAGAGAGTTTCACCGGAAATCCAAGCAACACATTTCTGATTTACGATTAACTTGTTGTCTGACCAACACTTTTTATGGCTTATCTAGAAGTGAATGAATACCTACACAATTATGATTATTCCTATACCTCACCCCGCTCCCGTTCCGACCCTAGTCATTCATAGAATGGAATATGTAGAAGTACATTAAATTTATAGAACTAGTCGACAAGTTCCATTTGTTAAACTGATATCGCGATGGTTGCGGATGTATTAATGTGACCATATCTATGTTTGTATATACAGGTGTATTTGTTTGTGTATGGTTCCACTGATTACTATATGTATGTACATGAGTATGTGTATGTACGTGCTAACGCTTCTATGGGTACCTATACCACCAGCAGAAGAAGACCAAGAAGAAAAAGAAGACGAACCAACAAGCAGAGAGAGGGAGAGGGAGAAAGAGAACCTGACTAATTAAAGAAACATGGTCAAAGCGGGGGTCGTGAAGCGCGTTTAGGGTTAGCTTAAAAGTAGAATCTGGCAAAAATAAAAAAAGGGGCTGCTTTTGCTATTGTTGTTTTTGCTGTAGCGCTTTCAATAGTTGCTCGATTTTCGCTGAAATTTGAGTCGTTGCCATAAAAGTACACGAAAAAATGTAAAAAAAACTGCCAAGCGACTCAGCTCTCAGACTCACATACACACACATACACACACATACGCACACCTCAGCAGTCAAATGAACAAACAATTTTTTTAAAGTTGATTCAGCGTCATGTTGTTTTTGTTTGCCTATGCCACACACACACATACTTAAAACACTGGCACACACTCACTCTTAAGCATGGCGCGCATGTGTGTGAGGAGTACGTTGTCAAAAGGTGCTATCGCTAAGTGCTCCGCTGAGGTAGCTACTTAAAAAAAAGAGTTGTTTTCTTTTGTGACTAAATTTGTAACGATCGGAAAAATCAATATTTTTTATATTAAATAAATAAAAATTGAAATTATGAATTCAAATTAAAAAAAGGATCTCTAAATATGTAACTACGATTCGAAAATGATTACGGTTTATTGACAGAATTTCAATTATTAATTTAAATTAAAAAACTATTTTTAGCTCAATAATTTAAGAAGGATTTCGTATTTCATAAAGCTGTCATATGATTTTTATAGGGTATTTATGTTGCGTCTCGCAACATTCTTCTTTCTTGAACTTTTTTTTGGCAGTTAACGAAGACGTGCAGCTGGCAGGCGGCAGGCCAAGCAGAGCACAATGACATCATCGCTCGCTCACTCGCTTGCTCTCTCGCCAGCTCCTGCGAAGCCATTGATCGCGGGCAAAGTCAAAAGGGATAGTGAAGTGCGAGAGCGCGAGTGTGGAAGAGAGCGTGCGATGTGTGTGTCTCGCTTTGTTTTGTTTGCTCAATACTGTAACTGTAGACATTGTTTTTGTAGTTGTCGCCCATTAGTGGACTGCACTTAATCCCCCCACCCTCTAAGCGACAGACAACGGCGATATACAATTTCAATTTCACTCACGTTGGGGGCTGTGCACACACACACACACAGACACAGAATGCATTGCGTAATTGTCCAAGGGAATGGGGTGGGGTGGGCTGGGTATACACATAATCCCAGTTTGTGTATGTAAATTGCAGTAAATCAGCGTTGCTATTGTCACCAAATTATCTAAGCAATGCGAGAGAGGGAGACCAAGAGAGAGAGAGAATCGCGATCCCTTTTTTGCCCTTGGCTGCCAAAAAAGCGAGTTGCATATAACAATTCACTCAAAGCCCAATTGAAAGCTCAACTTGCAAGTTCGATCAATTACTTAATGAACAGTTTAAGTTGAAGATCCGCTATATCCGAATTAATTTTACATGCAGATACTTAGATACACACACAAGCTTAAAAATGACTTATCAGAGCGCCTTGCAAAATGTGGAATGAGGTCATTCCTAAAACCATTTTTAGCCTGGTTTTTTTCTTTCGGCGTTTCAAATGCCCAAATTAAGTCAATGCAACAGCTTAAAAAAACACTCACACACATTCAATAATATATTTTTTTTTTGGCAAGAAATTTGGTTACCTTACGCTGCGCTTCGGCGGCAAAGCCACTCTTTGGAGCACGATTCGACGACATGTTAATGTTTGTTGTTGTTGCTGTTGTTGTTGGGCTGTAAACGGGTTTGCAGGGTGCGTTGCGTTTGGTCAGAAAATAGCTGCTAACTTATCGATGCACTCTGGCGTCCAATGGAATGTTTATCACAATTTCGGTAGGTTTTTGTAGAGTACGCAGCGAACCCAAAAAAAGCACGTCCGTTCACAACAAATACTAAATGCGCTGTGAACGTTGCAGATAACCAGCTATAATAAGGAAAACTTTACAGTGAGCGTGACGCGTTCTGTTAACTAGCGAGAGAGACATTAACAGTGAGCGTGACTTTGGCGCTGGTAATGTCGGCAAGCACGGCTGAAACCTGAATAATATGCATCAAATTGATGAAAATGAAGTACGGCATTTCATACCTTTTCATATATACAATATAGTATATATTAGCAACGTGTACCATTCATTGGTACAATCGTACCAATTTTGGCAACAGTGTCGTCAAGTCAAAGCTTTTACTCTCTGGCTAACATGAACCGCTCTCAAAAGCTCTTTCTCTCTATCTTCGCGCCGAAAAGCTTAAGCTCAGCTGCTGCTGCTGTTGATGATGACATAATGCTTATGTTTAACGGCTGTTTGAAACATTGTTTGGCAATGAAAATGGAGAGAGATACGAACTCCCAACGCGTATGATTAGTAATAACAGTTCATGCCTTATCCAAATCGCAGCATTCCAAACAAGGCCATGTCATTCACTGTTATTGCGTACTTTGAGCGGAAAAATAACATTACTAGATTAAAGCGTTCTTTAGTCTAAGTTTTGTTTGCCTTGAGAATTAGTTACATTTTATTCACATAAATATATATATTTGTTATGCAATTGTATTTTTTTTATAGTTGTGTTTTTCATGTAGTTGTTTTCAAGATACGAAGAGAATTTCATTATTTGTTCAGTGTTTAATATGTTTTGTTTGTGTGTTTGGTTTTGTTTTTTAATGTGTTATAAATAAATAAAAGGGAATTGCTTTTTTTATAATTTTGTTGTGGTTGTTGCTTTGTGTGATACATACATATATTATCGTAATATTAAATATACATAGTTCTAAGAATATTTAATTTATAATTGTTTAGTTTCATTTTGTTTTTTTAACTGCAGCAAGACAATTTTTAATGGGGAATCATACAATTAATAAACATTTAAAGTTTGTCTTTTGATTATATCGCCATCAGGTTTTTAACATAGGAAAGCATTTCATTTAACTAGACAATGTGTATTTTATTTTATCGTCATGCATGTTAAGGCCCTCGCGCTCAAGTACAAGTGGGTGTGCCACACACACAGCCACCACACTCTCTCTGCTAGTGTGTGTGTGTGTGTATATATATATATATATATGTGTATATTGCATTATGAAATTTAATTTTCACTTATATTTTTCTTCTTCTGATTTTTACAATTTATTTTGGATAGTTGTTTGTGGGGGACGCATGCTAAATAATTTTCTAGATACAATTAAAAAATAATCATAATTTATTTTGCACGTGGATAAATACAAATTACAAATATTGATGTGTATATATATATTTATAAAAAATAATTACGAAAAAAATATATATATGTATAGATTGACGCAAAAATAATATACAGAGAGAACACTAATAGTAGTACAATTAAAAAAATGACATCAGCATTATCCGAATTGACAGACGACTCTTAAAAGTCCCTTTTTTCATTTGTATATCCTAGGTGTGTGTGTGTATGTGTGTGTATATAAGCACTGATATCTGATATCGGTGTGTATGTTTGTGTACTTTGATTTTTTTTATATAGGGGACAATTGCAATTTCTGCTCGAATCGAAATTTGGACATAGAACATATATAGTATCAGCAAATAATTTCAGACAAATAGTTTTTTTTTGTTTTTTTTTTTAATAAATAATACCTCACGATTCGTTGGCTCAACGTATTTAAACTTAACTTATAAAACAACTGTGCAAAAAATTGGGCAATAAACACAAGATTTGGAGCAGGCGATGGCGACTCTCCCAGCAGTGATTTCAGTGTGAACCTGGTCTAAATATAATGGGTATTATGTATATATATGCACATACCGCGTCTTCAAATTTTGTGTGGGATCTTGTGTATATTAGCAATAATCCCTTTTCACTTCTAGCATTTCATTTCGTTTCGGTTTTTGCTTTTCCGCTTGTTCTCTTGTGTCGCCCATTGACGCACATTCATTCATACTCGCATATGTACTAGGCGTGAATTTTCCTTTTTTTATTTGTTATATTTTGTTTTTCATTCATTACTAGTGGTTCTTGTATATATATAATTTTCAATTATATACGCTGCATCGTCTGGTTCAAGTTAGACTCGTTTAATCGAAATAATTGCAAAACTTTTGAAGCGATTTTCTTTGCTAGCATTACAAACACACACATAAATCGTAATTAAATTAGATCGAACTATTTTGATATCGAATTGCTTTGCATTAATTAAACGCGACGTTCCAAAATTGCCAAAAAATTTCCATCATCATCATCATTATCATTATTATCAATCATATCAATCATTTCTCTTTTAGTTCTGTCTTAGTTCTTAACTAATATTACATGCACGCGTTTTTCCTTCACATTTTTATGTTTTTATCTCTTGCAGCTTTGCCTCCTTGATCATCATAATAATCCGTACATTTAGTTTACATATATATATATGTATATATATAATAAAGTGTATATAGTTTTTATAAGCTTTTTGTTTTCCTGTTTGTTAGTGTATCTCTAGTAACCATAATTTGTTGCTTTCTTTTTATCTTTGCACACGGAAATATTCCAACCATACATCTCGCTTTTGCCTGGATGGATGGATCCTAACTCAATTTTATAAATAAATACTCCACACACATTTAGCTATATATCAGTTTTTTGTTTTTGTTTTTCCTTTTTTGTTTTCTTTTTGTTTTTTAGATAGTTTTCGAAAACAATCTGGTTTGGTTTCCACTTCCAACGGATTCACAGCAACGACAAATCTATATAAAAATAGGAATGAAATCATATATAATTATATTCCATGCTGAGTATATATATATATATAATTAGTACCTTTATTCTCGTGACTATCAGCAGTGACTAGCGTGTTGGTTGCCGCTGTGCCCATCGTCAGCAAGCTGTTGTTGTTATTTATATTATTGTTGATGTTGATGTGCTGTTGTTGTTGTAGATGATCTTGTGACTCAATGCTTAAATCGATGAGCTGTGTGACAACAGCCGGAGTCACTGCATCCTGCAGCAGATTGATGTCGCTGCAGTGATTCGAGGGTTTAGTTCATAACACACAACAAACACACAATTTACTCACTTCTTATTGTTTCCGTTCTCAATATGACCATTGCCATTGGCCACGGCTGTTGCTGCAGTTGCTGCAACTGTTGCCGGCATTGTTTCCGCATGCAGCTTGCCGTTGCTTACGTCAAATTGGTGCAAGTTCTTGGCATTCTCATCGATAATCATATTGGAGAAGCTATTTATCAGCGAATTCTCCTTGTCCAGCACCGATTGCTCATACGTTGCCTGATGGTTGACTGTTGGCTCCATCGCCGTCACCGTCGTCGTCGTCATTGAGGATGATTCTACTGCCACTAAAGTGATCGGCTCTGAGGGTGGTGCCACGGCATCTGTGCTGCTACTGCTTGGTGAGCCATCAGCCGAGTTGTTGCTGCTGCTGCTGTTCGTCGTATCGTTCTCTTTGGACGCAGACACATTCTTTGCATCAGCGGAATCCTTTTAAAGCAAAAGAACAACAATTTAGTTTATAGTTGTAGGGGAGCAGTTGGAGGCATTGCTACTACCTTGGAGGGCGTGGCAGCAGCGCCGCCGCCTTTGCGTGTGCGCGACATGATTGCCTCGACGCGTTTGCGTCGCTCCTCGCGTTCCTTCTCCTCGCGCTTGAGACGCTCGGCGACTTCGATGCGCTGCTTCTCAGCCTCCTCCTTGGCCTTCTTTTCGGCCTCCTCGCGCTCGATCCGCTGACGTTCTTCATCCTCGCGCCGACGCTGCTCCTCCTCCTCGCGCTGCTCGGCTTCCTGGTTGAGTGAATATAAATGGAATGATCCAACTTCATCTGCAACCACAGTCAAATTGAAGTACTCACCTCGATGGCCTTGCGGAGACGCTCCTCTTCGCCTCGACGCTGTTCCTCGGCGAGGCGTGTGGACTCCTCCTCGAAAAGTCGCTGCCTCTCGGCCTCCTCCTCCTGGGCCTTGAGCTCAGCTAGACGCTCGGCCTCGAGTCGTTGGCGCTCCAATTCCGCCTGTCGTTCGGCCTCCTCGCGGGCCAGACGTCGTCGTTCGGCTAATGCCGCCTTTGCCTGCTCCTCAGTCGTTATCTTTCTGGCTATCATCGATGCGGTCATCAAATCGTTGCCCACATCCACACTGAGATTTGCCACTGCCGCTGCCACTGGTGGTGTCAGCTCGCGCACCTCCGAGTTCTCTTTGCTGCCATTGCGAGATGTCTTCTTTTGGGCAAGTGGCTCCTGTTGCTGCGTCGGCTTCTCATTGCCCTCGTCCGCCTTCTCCTCGACGTTGAAAGAGGCAATCATGGGCTCCTCTGTTGTTGCCACCGGCTCCGCAACATGAGGAGCTGCCTCTGGCTGTGCTTCAACTTGCATCAGCTGCTGCTCCTGCTGCTGCTCAATTTGCTCCGTTTTGACTGTGTTCAGCGCCTCCTTTTCCGCCTTGCTAACACTGACGAGCACTGCTGGAGCCTCAGCGGGCACAGGAACTGTAGCAGCCACTTCTGCGGCCAGCTCAACGGATTCCTTGGCCACACCGTTCGCCTCCGCAGGAACAGCCGCACTTGTTGTCACTGTTGTCGTGGCACTTGTGGTGACAACCATGGAAGTGCTCATCGGTAAGGCTGCCTTGGTGCGTCGATTAATGCGCTCCATGCTGTCGGTGCGACTGGGCTGTGCCTTCGATGCGGATGCAGCCTTTGGCGGTAGCGTTTCCTGCTTGAAGATTCAAAAATTAAGTTACAAGGATATTTAAAGTAACTTCTCTGCCGCTACAAACCCGCTTTGATGGCGTCTTCTTTTCGGCGCTGTGCATGCGCGATGAGCTGGAGGTCACGATCATTGAGGTGGACATGAGGTTCGGAGTTCGTTTGGGTGTCGTTTGTGCTGTAGACGTGGTTGTTGGCGAGGTGCCATTATTTGTTGTCTTCATTGGCGGCTTATTGTCCCGCTTCAGTTTGTTGATCTCTGAAAAATGAATGCAATGCATGAAGTTGCAAGAGATTCATTTCAATAAGATTATAAATGCTTACCCTCCAAGGACATGCCGGTGCCGGCTATGCTGGCTGGGCGTGGCTTACGTGGCGCCGTCTGCGGACGCCTGGGCACCAGTCCACCACCCGATGTGGACAACGTTGTGGATGTGGACATTGCGCTGCCGGGCCGCGAACCGCTCAGATGTCCGCCATGTCCGCCGGGTGTCACATTGCCGGAACGCGAGCCTAAGCCAATTAAGGAAGACAACACACGCATTTCAAAAGATCAGCAAACAAGTAAATTCATTGTGCAAACTGAATCAGTTTATATTTTATAGTATGGAATAGGTGAGCAGTAAATAATAATTATAATTATGTGATATATTTTTTGGGGATTTGTGACCGTCACCACAGAGTTTCGTCATTAGGTAAGATTAAAAAATGAAACACAGCAGAAGACAATTATAAAACAAAAATAATACCTGGAGAATTAAACAAAGAACCAACAAATACGCTAGACACAAATACAAATACACCGAGAAAAAAAAGAGACACAAAGCATTAACCAAGGTAATCTCTATGTGGGTGTCAGAGTGGGTTTAAGTGTTGTGTGTGGGTGTGTTGGGGTTGAGTGAGTGTGGGCAACAACATGTGTGTCATATATGGCTAGAGTTATAAGGTCAACAGTGGAGCAGCAAATTGAAAACATACGAAACAAACATACAGATGGCAGTGCTCAGCACACAATATGGACCCACAATATGCAACTCATTTTCCAATTTTCTTTTCTTTTTGTTTTTCTTTTCTGATGTGATCGATTACAATATGGATATTGTTGCTCAGATGAACGCAAGATTAGAGCTGGAAACACTATCGTTAACTGTTTAAATTCATTATAGTTTTGAATTTGGCGCCCTGCGCTTAATGTTATTTGATTCAATTTTAAATACATTTAACATTACATGTTAAGTGCACTTCAACAGCAGCAGCCGCCAGCGTTAACAGCGTCCTCTAGCTGATCTGCCGGCTGTTGTTGGCAGGCTTAGCCTTTGCTGCAAGCCTTGGCACATACAACAAATAAACATTATAACTTTATGTAAATAACATTATGTTATTTTGACAGTATAACAGTTAGGTTTACAGCTCTAATTGAAGCACAATTTGCAAATGGTCTTGCTTCGTATGTCTTCCTACAATAACTAAATTCATAAAACGCTGAGTTTGTGTGTGTGTGTGGGTGTGTGTGTGTGAAGTTGGCCAATATCGGAGTGTGTGGGTGTGTAGGTGTATGTGTAAGGAAAGACCCCGAGTACAATTTAAATGGAGAATTTGAAGAGAATTGTGGAATGGACTCAATAATGCTAGCCACCGCAGTGAGAATTAGAGTTTTAGAGGCTAGTTGTTTGTTATGTGTTGTTCAGTGTTATGTTGTTTGTATGTTTGTTTATGTTTTGTTTTTGTTTTATCGCACACACCTGCATTCACTAACAAACTAGAAGAGTTCATGAGCAACAATGAATTTGGATCGAGGTCGTGATAACGGTGGTGGTGGTGGTGTTGGTGGTAGTAGTTAGGGTTAGTAGTAATAGCTGAAGTAGAAATCGCATATTGTTGTTGCTGGGCACGCCTGTTGTTGTTGTTGTTGTTGCTGAATGAGGAGGCAAATGATGATTGAAGATATTTTTTAGTTGCAGCTGTTTGTAAGCCAAGATTTGACTGCCGTTGTTGTTGTTGTGGATTGTGGTTGTAGTTGTTGTGCGACCAGGTAGTATAGCTAATCTGTGTCATGCTCTTACTGCTGTCACGCTGCTGACCGCCACCGCTGCCCAAGGGCCGGAAACTGGTCGAGATGCCACCGCCCAACGAATATTTGCCACGATCCCGCTGCCCGCTCCCAGCGGCCACCAGATGGGTCATGCTACGCGACATGGCGCCCACAGCGCTGGATGTGCCACTAGCGCCAGCTGAGCCGGCACGCCGCTGTCCAGCGCGGGTGCCATGTGGCGCACGACGAGTGCCACCCAGTGAAGCCGTTTCGTCCAACATTTCCAGTTCGCTTTCGCGTCGCTCCCGCTCCAGAATGGCACGAACATGCTCGCCATTGCGTCGAATTGGCTGCGCCAGCTGATCCAAGCGATTCATGGAATAGGCGCGTCCTGAATGAGGTGGTCGTTGTTGGTATTGTTGATATGTAAAGTGAAGAAGTGGTTCAAGAAAGTGTTGATGAATCAGAGACTATCAAAATCATTTGATTGTTGTTGATTTTCTTTTGGTTGGTGGTGGTGGTGGTGGTGCTGCTTGTGGTTCCTTATAGCCATATAAATATATAGCTATACTTATGTGTATACAGAAGACGTCACATTAAATGAGCACAAGGATTGCAAAAGAATGTGTGTGCTTGAGGATGGGGTGTAGGGTTAAGGTTAGTGTGTGGTGTATGTGTGTGGGGGGTGCTCCGGGGGCATGGGGCTGGACAGCTTAGAAAGCATCAAAAGCAAGACGAAAATACATAAATCCGCCCCAAATTGGAAGACTCGCATTTTGGTCAGTCGCAGTGGTGTTGTTCTTGTTGTTGTTTTCGTTGTTGTGGGTTCAGAAGAGGGGGTCACCTACAAATGAACCTACTAATAACTAAACTTTGATGAATAATGAATGAGATGTTGATGTTGATGATGATGATGATGATGAAAACACATCGCATGAATATGAAAATGATTGAAGTTTCTCTCGATGAGCTGTAGAAGCTGGTTAGGATTGGGTTTCTTTTTTTGTTGCGTGTGGGAGGGGAGACGATCTTACCTGGTGTTCGGGGAGTGGTGCTAAGTGAGCTGCGCGAACCGTAGTGCCCGTCTCGAGGGCTGGGTATTGTCGGCATGAGATCCGTTTTCCTGCGGTAAACGCTTCGGAACATCATGTTCTGTTGTGTTGTGTCAACGATATCTTCTGCAATTGTGTTTTGGGATTTTTGTTTTTGTTTTGTTTTCGTTTCTTGTTGATTTTTCGACTGGGACTCAACTCAGTGATATTGATAGAAAAAATATAAATACTAATGCAAAATGTATCATCGAGTAACCAAAAGCAAAGGCTTAAAGCAATTAACCATGCCAATTTAGTAGTAATAGTAGAGAGAAAGAGCAGGGAGCTACTAAAATTTTGGGCTAGAAATAAAACTTAAAGGGCCGCCGTCTGGATTGGCAAGGACGATACTTAGTGCAAGGCAGATTTAAGGGCTGTACAAATCCTAGATTACAGGATCATTACAGATAATTTTATTAGTGGTATTCCATTTATGCACAGAATGCCGCTAATAGTATTATCAGTCAAACCAAGTTTAGAACAAACCATAAATATCTATTAGTATAGCAATTGCAAGCTAACGAAAATACACATCGATAATTATCGATAGCAGCAGAGGTTAACTGCCGACAGGCTTGGTTTACGTCGACTAGCGGGAATTATTCATAGGATACAATTATTAGATCATGCAAAATATGGGCGCATGCCGGTTAGGAGTTTCTCAGAGAGCTATTTGGAGGTTAGAGGGCAACAAACAAACAGGAAAAAAAATATAAGTTCAAAACGGGAACAATACGAGAAGTTGAAGAAGAGTAGAGTAGAGAAGAGAAGAGGAACCCTCACCCTTACGATATGAGTTATTGTTGTAGTTGTTGTTGTGGCCTGCAGTTGCTGCAGTTGTTGTTGTTGTTATATTTGGTCTGTGCGCAGTTGTTGTTGTTGTTGTTGGTGTGGAAGTCAGTTTTTGGGCGTTGTTTTTTATAATGGACGCTGGCCCATCG
This sequence comes from Drosophila nr. perissopoda 5 BK-2023a, assembly GCA_035044105.1. Classification (NCBI taxonomy): domain Eukaryota; kingdom Metazoa; phylum Arthropoda; class Insecta; order Diptera; family Drosophilidae; genus Drosophila; species Drosophila nr. perissopoda 5 BK-2023a. The sequence continues at coordinate 10,441,074 of JAWNMK010000124.1, forward strand.
ATATTTATGTCGCCACCGGCTATCGAAAGCGAAAATCGCTTGGGCGGCTCATCATTGGAATAGCCCCAATTGAACACCTCGTACATGGACGAAGACTTGCGGCGATGATCTGTGTATGGTTGTAATATATGGGCAAATTTGTACAGTTTGAGAGAGAGATAGAGAAATTTAAACAAAGATTTATAATGGTCAAAAATTAATCAGGCAAGGTTACGCGCAGTGAATGGGAATTTCTTTGTTTTTAGCATTCACAGGTGATTATATATAAATCATAGATATATATATATATATATATATATATATACATTGCAAATCAAATAAAATCAATTGAAATCAACAACAGTTCACAGTTACGTTGAGGGGGGCGTGGAAGTGAGTGTGGTGTGGTGGGTAGGGTACATATAGAGATTGTCACGTAACAGTTTTGTAAATTACGAGTACATTTGTCTAAAGTAAGTAATACTCTAACTGCAAAAATAAATAGTTAAGATTATGTGTATATCTATAAAGTGTTCTCGTGTGTGTTGCGTGTTGTGTGAGATTTGTGGCTGTTCGACCGGTAGGTGTGTGGATTATATTGTACAAATGCTACGCCACTCACCATCGTGTCGGTCCGTGGATGAAGAGGTACGCTTCTTAGCACCACCATCGGCTAGTTCACGCTCGGAACTGCGACGTGAGAGCGTGCCACCCGCCACGTTCGATATAGATGTTGAACTATTAAAGACCGAAGAGAATATTAATTAATTATCCGACTGTGATTTTTTTTTCAGATCAAATCAGAGCTGCTTTCACTTACCGTCGCTGGCCCCAAAAGGTGCTGGGCGATACCAGGCCATAATCCGCCGGTACATCCAACAGACGTGGCGTTGACGAGCCAAAAGCGAACGGAGTCGCATTTCTATCGCGTTTCTTCGTCTCTATTCGCGAATCGCGCTCCTGTTTGGTATAAGAGTGGCAGAGTTAGTTAATTATTGGAGTTTAGTTGAGAATACGTTAGCACTTACGGTGTTCTTTTTGAGTATGTACTCGCGTCGCTCCTTCTCGGCCTCGATAATGGCCCTCTTGCGCTCCTCGACGAGATGACGCTTCTCTGTATCCCGGACACGTATCTCATCGATGCGCCGGCGACGCTCCTCCTCCTTTTGTTCGCGGTATTTTTGCGCCGCCTCGGCCTGGGCGCGCAGCTCCTCGATTTTACGCTGTCGCTCCTCGTTTTGGCGATCACGCGCATATTTGATTTTCTCCTCACGATCTTTGGACACTGTGCAGAGAAGCCAAAAGAAGAACAACTATTAGGATTGATATGAGTACGGCGGGGGAGAGCTGTTTAAATCCAAAATGGAAATACATATAAGAATACGATGCTATTTCACAAGTTTTCAATCGTTTGCTACCATTTTTCTACCTGTGGCAGATAAATCGATAAAGCTTCAGCTTTAGACATTCTCCATAACGTTGTTTTTTTGGCATTTGCCGGCAACTTTTACAGCGACTGACGTCATCGACACTGTGCGCTTGCTTTTTAGTTTGTATGTATGTGGGTCAATTGACAACAATAACTACAATCACAATTCACACACACACACACACACAAACACACAGGTTGTGTGTGCGATGAGCAAATATGGCAAAAAGAAAATGTAAGCGCACATTATTATTAATATGACATTGGGGCCGTTGTCTATGCAAAAATATAAAAATAAAAGCAATAAAAAAAATGCTAGTCAAATGCTGGTCAAGAGCTGCATAAGTTGGTCAACTAACGAAATTCTTTTTTGCTCAATCACCACAATCGGGAATCGGAAAGTTCGATAGTGCGCAACATTATCGTTCAAAACTATTTATGGATAATGTAATGACGTAATTTGAGTGAAAATGCTGGAATAGTCAGTCATACATAACTTCAACCTGCAACAATTGTTGGCAGAATCATTTGTTTTTATTATTATTATATATTTTTTCTCATATAGCACCTCTTTGTGAATTAATGCAAATGTCATATATGGTTGGGATATTATTATTGTGTGTATTCCGGTATTCTACAGCTGCATAGCAAAATGTGTTTTTAGATAAGGCTGAGCTTATCAGTCGCTGTGGTCTGTGTTGCTGTTGGTAATGATGATCACCATCAGCATGTTGACGACAGGAAGGCGGGGAAGCACAAGCAGGTGACTGAAGCAGACAAAAAGAGAGTCTCTTAGAGACTAACTTTGAGCATTGACAGATGCGTCATTTATCCACCATGCCCTTGCAGCTCAACGCCCACAGCTGCAGAATGCTGCATTCTGTGTGGGTTTTTAGGTTGGAGCAGCTCCGTCGTATGCTTAGGCACAAGAATGTCGTGGATGCCTTGAAAACTACACACAAATTGCATATTTGTATGTTATACTCTGGCAGTGGCTATTACAGTTTTAAGAGGCAGTTTGTAACGCTTTGTATGTGGACATTCAAGGATATAAATACATATCTATTATATTGGTACAAACCAACTAATATTCTTAATTTATCAATTGAAAAAACTAAAGCAAAAGTTCAACATGAAAAATGTGTATTTAAATCGTTTAATTTTTTTTTAATTACGACTTAATTGACCAATTACGAGTCAAAACAAATTGAATAATATGCTAAATACTTTTCCTAAAAGTTTTTCTTGAGCTGCTCTAAGCAATTTATTCTTTTAGTTTGCCTACACAAAAAACAGCTGTGAAAACCATTCCTCAGTGTCACGATTATGCAAAAAGGTATTTAGCAGTTCGGTAATCCCGAAAATAAGCCTCCACTATTTTGTAAGAGCATGCAATAGTCGTCTAAGGCAATTTTATGTAACACACACACACACACACAGACGACGACACAAGTATAATAATAAAAATAAAATTGGAAATAATAATAGTACTAAATAGAACGCATTTTTTTTTACCTTTTCGTTCGGCGCTCCCCTCTCGGCTAACGGGTCGTTTGGGTATGTTTTCCACTGAAAGTAAATAAAAGAGTACAAAAGCAAATTATAAACACTGTTTGAGTTGTTTTTACTGTGTTTTCGTTTCGTAAGAAATAAAGTGTGAACGTGCTGGCTGCTGCTGCTGTAAAGAGTTGTTTTTCACAAATTTTCACTTTTTTTATTATTCGCACACACTCACTTGAAGGAGTCCAAAACGAAATGTATATTAATAATTAAGAAAAAAGAAAAACACTGAAAAGAAAATCAATCGGCTTCTGTTTTGCACTTGCAGGGCAAGGAAAAAAAAACACGCATTTGATAAGTCGGCGAGCAGAACGACGGGTGCGCAGGCAGACAGGCAGAGGGAAAGAGAGAGACGGGGGACGACGGCGGACAAACACACACAAACAAATGTTCAGCTGCAGCGCAGCTGCTGCTTCTGCTGCTGTCTCACGATGACTGTAAAACAGCAGCAGCGACGACGGCAGCAGCAACAGCAAAAAATGTTTTCCTCTGGAAACTTTGAACGAAATTTATTTATAACTCAAAAACTCCGGTTGACGTTTTGATGAGGCTGGGGAAGGGAACAAAATAGCATGCACACACACAAAAAACACACGGGGGCAAATTTCAACCATATGAAGCGAAACACTTATTTTTTTTCACATCGTACGCTTTTTTGAGTGTGAGTCGTCGTCGCAGTCGCCGTCGTCGTTTCGTTTGCTGCTCAGTCGACCGACCAATCATTTTTGTGGCTTGTTAAAGTCTTTGTTACACGTATTGGTGGATTGGATTTTGGTTTTTTGTACTTGTCATTGACGCGCACGTTTTGTAGTTGAATTTGTTGGGTCGTAACACGATTTTAATGCATACCTGCTGGGTTATTCGAATAATTTTCTTGCTGGCCCTCAAGACTCGCCATATTCTCACTTAATATTTTTCTACATCTACACTTATCGATACTGAGAATACAACTATCAAACGAAACGATCACAACTACTCGATTAGAGTCTAGTCGATGTTTTTCTGCTGGCTGACTTGTTATTTCGATAGGTGGGGCAAACAAAAAGATGTCTGCTATGACACTTGATGAGAATTATGTGCTAAATAATACCATACTCACTCCCGCGTTTTATTTTGTTTGCGAGTTGATATTTGTATAAATATTAAAAATAAAATGCCTGCAGAGCCTGAAACTGTTGTGGCGGACAAACGCAGCAATTTGCCGTGGATTGAAAAATATCGGCCCGTTAAATTTGAGGAAATCGTGGGCAATGAGGATACCGTTGCCCGCCTATCAGTTTTTTCCACGCAGGGAAATTCACCCAATATAATCATAGCCGTAAATTAAGCAAGGAATCGTTGAAGACACAATCACTAATAAAGGGGTGTATTTGCAGGGACCACCTGGCGTGGGCAAGACGACAACGATACAGTGCCTGGCACGCATCCTGCTCGGCGACAGCTATAAAGATGCCGTGCTCGAGTTGAACGCATCCAATGAACGTGGAATTGATGTTGTTAGGAATAAGATAAAAATGTTCGCACAGCAAAAGGTGACATTGCCACGCGGACGCCATAAGATTGTCATACTGGATGAGGCGGACAGCATGACGGAAGGCGCACAGCAATCGTTGCGACGCACAATGGAAATCTATTCGAATACGACGCGTTTTGCGCTCGCCTGCAACACCAGCGAAAAGATTATCGAACCCATTCAATCTCGTTGTGCCATGCTACGGTTCACCAAACTCTCCGATGCCCAGGTGCTGGCCAAACTGATCGAGGTGTGTCAACTGGAGAAGCTCAAGTACGATGAGGATGGCCTGGAGGCGATTGTTTTCACCGCCCAAGGTGATATGCGACAGGGTCTTAATAATCTACAGTCGACGGCACAGGGATTTGGCGAGATAACGGGCACAAATGTATTTAAAGTCTGTGATGAACCGCATCCGATGCTGTTGCAGGATATGTTGCAGCATTGTGCCGCCAACGATATACACAAGGCATACAAGATATTGGCCAAGTTGTGGCGCCTTGGTTACGCACCCGAGGACATCATTGGCAACATCTTTCGTGTCTGCAAACGTTTGAATGTCGACGAGCAGTTAAAATTGAATTTTATACGAGAGATTGGCATTACGCACATGAAGATTGTCGATGGTTGCAACTCCCTGTTGCAGCTGACCAGCTTGCTGGCGCGTCTGTGCATCGTGGCTGAGTCGCATTAGCCAGCGTATTTTCCAGCAAACAAATAACTTTTTAAGCTTAAGTCTCAACTTGTTGAATAAACACAAAACTTGAATTCGATAACAAAGGCCTAATTATCGTTTAAAATTACCAATTAGAGTTGTCGTTCAATCGAATAATCGAATTGTAACCATGGCGATATGTCGATGATGTTTCACAATTATCGATTATGTCGATAGCACCGTGTGTACTTCTAGTTGAATTCTTTTCGCGAACGGTCCAACAATAAAATAATAGAAATTAGGACAAAACAACGCACAAAAAAAAAATGCAAATGCAAACATATAAATTGGTTGTTGTCGGCGGTGGCGGCGTTGGCAAATCCGCAATAACGATACAATTCATACAGGTGAGAAGGGAGAGAGTGTGTCAAGGAATCTAGTTGGAGCTGGTGACGTCGTCGTCGTTGTCGTCGCCAGTGCTGTCGCCGTGATTTCGAAGTTGACAATAACAGTGACTTTTCATCGCAGACACAAGCAGCGAATGCGAAACGTTGCTCATCACTGCCAAAAAACAAAAAAACAGGGGGAGGGGCGCGGCCGCAACGTAACAAGTGGGCTGAACCCGTGTTTTTTTTTTGGCAAAAGCAACAACAAGCGAACGACTTTATTTGGCAATATTTGTGCTACATATTTTCAAGCATAGATCATCTTCAACAGCAGCAACAAAATTAAAAAAAACGAAGCGAAATTCAACTTGAATAATATTTAATTTAAAAGAGCACTCGAGAAAAGTGTTGGGAGCGGCTTAAATTGAAGTAACGATTAGCTGTTTATGTATGTGTGTGTGTGTGTGAGGTCAATTTATGCTAACCCCACCCCGCCCGCTCGTCATGGTCACGACCACGACCACGACGGTCTCTCTTTGGCCATCGTCTCCTTCACTATTTATTTTTAGTTATTTGCGTCATCTCCATCTTCTCATGCCACATCCAATCATATGTATATTTACACACACAGACACACACACACACGCTCACAAATATAGTTTGTACATGCCTGCACACACAGACGCACACAAAGATTTTCCTCTAGTTTTGTTTTCACTTGATGATAAAAGTGGCATCTGCGTGTGTAAACAAATCAAAAGTGCTACCAAAAAGTAGAAAGAAAAGAAATAGTGAAGAAATAACAAAAACAATTAATGCATACTTGATTTTTGCCACTAGAGAAAAATTAATGAATACTTGGTTTTTGCCACTTGAAATTTTACAGAGCTATTTCGTCACAGACTATGATCCCACCATCGAGGATTCCTATACCAAACAATGTGTCATAGATGATGTGCCAGCCAAATTGGATAGTGAGTGAACAAACTGACTCTGTTCTCTCAATATTAAAATTGTTTTCACTTCCATTGCAGTACTGGATACGGCTGGCCAGGAGGAGTTCAGCGCTATGCGGGAGCAATATATGCGCTCGGGCGAGGGATTTTTATTGGTATTCTCGCTGAACGATCATTCCAGTTTCGATGAAATCACAAAGTTTCAACGGCAAATATTGCGCGTCAAGGATCGCGATGAATTCCCCATGCTAATGGTGGGCAACAAATGCGATTTGGAGCATCAGCGTCAGGTGTCGCTGGAGGAGGCGCAAAATACGAGCAGAAATCTCCTGATACCATATATTGAGTGCAGTGCCAAGCTGCGCGTCAATGTCGATCAGGCGTTCCACGAACTGGTGCGTATTGTGCGCAAATTTCAAATAGCCGAGCGACCCTATTTTGAGGAGGGCTACAAGAAGAAGGGCAAGAGGAAGTGTTGCCTAATGTAAGCAACAGTTGCGAATCTCCAACAACAACAACAACAGCAAGAAAATCAACAACAACAACAACGACAACAAGAACAAGAAGAATAACGAGTATAACACCAAATTTTTAATTAATTTATCGAGCGTCGACTGAGCTATATATATATATATGCATACATATGTAGATTCCTCCGATTAACCAGTAATCTAACCCAGATACCCCAAAAAAAAACGAAGTGCATTTTATATACCTGGCTGCCCGTCTGCCTGTCTGCCCGTCTGCCCAGTGGCGTATGTCAACGTATCAACGTATCAAATTGAATATAATCTCGCGTCAGTTAACTAAACTAAAACCACATACTAAGAATAGAACAAATCAAAACATAAAAAAAAAAACATCAACTCAACAGTAAATGTCCTTGCGTCCACATCCAGACAGCAAAAACACACACGCGTACATAAATACATTTATAAATACATATATACACATTTATATATACATACATACTTTTGTAATATTATTTGTTGATCGCATGGCAACAATTAAGGACAACAAACAATGTTTTATTATTATATTATGGTTAGAAATTGAAGTGAAATTTTTTGTGTGGAAAAAAGCGCCATTTGTTTATATGCGACTATTAATGCAATAATTGAGCCAAGTTTTGAAATGTTTGTTTTGATTAAGCCAAAATGTAATGTGTTATTGTAATTTGTATTGTTATTTACTACTAATATATTGCATATACGCATACGTCTATGTATATATTTATATATATATATACACACATACACATATATAATGCCTAAAATTCGATTTTGTTCAGCGTAATCAAAGATTGTGTTGTGTTTAAATAACAAATTGAGTGCCTCGTTCTCGTTGTATTTAGTCATCGCATTGATAACAACAAAAAAAATAACAATTAACAACTGCAAAAAATAAACAAAAAAAACTGCAAGCAAAGCAAAACAATAACAAATACAATTTCAATTGTTCTTTGTTATAATATTAGTAATGATATTGATAAAACGAACATCAAAAAAAAAGAAGTAAAACGCACAATACAATAATAATTGTAAACCTCTTAAAAAATTACTCTATGTTTTTTATACAAAATTGTGTATTTTTACATCATAATTTTTTTTTTATCATATATGTATATGAATTTATGTGGAGCGTGTTTGTATTATGTATTCTTGTTTAACTCTACACTGCTTAATTAAACGAACCTTTTTTAATTTTTACCGTATATTTATATATATATATATATATATATATATATATATATATATTTATATATTTAATACAAAATATATGCGCAATTCTAATAAATACATAAAAATCACAAATGCTTCCAAAATTTTCAACGAACATTTCATTCGATTATCGAAATCCAGTGGACAAACTATGAACCAAATGGAATCTGAAATCTTGCTTGGAATAAGATTAATACATAATATCCAACCAAGAATCTTGTAAATAATATCAAATTTTTCTAGATGTCGAACCATGGACAAAAAGCAGCTTTGACAAACTTATGGCTGAGATTGTTTTTATCCGTCCCTAGAAGATCTTTTTGAGGGTACGATTTGAATATGGTTTCCGAGCCAGAATCCCTTTTCCAACTCTGATTAGTATTAAACTAGATATCTAACCATGATCAAAAAGCACTGGTTTTTGAAAATGGGTTCAGTTTTGATCAAGTTATGAAAATTTAACACCGTTTCTAAAGCAATTTTTAGATCAGCAACGTCTAAATGAATTTTTGGATGTAACTTGATATTAAAGTAAGATTTTAATTTGTTGGATAATGATAATGAGCAGTGCTGGCAATGAGTTCCATCTGTTGTCCGGCTGTGCACAGCATCCCTAGAAGTGCATAGTTAATTGGACAGCCTGCGAGGCAACCGGACATTTTGGATGTGTATAAAAGCAGCGGCGACTGCTGGATAACTTATAGAACTCAATATGAATCCCAAGAGTGAAGTCCTCATTGCTGCCGTGCTCTTCGTCCTGCTGGCCTGTGTGGAGTCTCAAGTGAGTAGAAGCTATGGAGCAATTGTTGATTCTGAGGGAGGCTTTAATAATTTGCACACTTGCAGTTGACATTTTCGCCGAATTGGGGAAAACGCTCTGTGGACGGTGGTGCTGGTGGTGGTGGTGGTGGGGGCAATGGTGCCGGTGGCTTCTTTGAATCGCAGCAGGGCAACTGCAAAACATCCAACGAGATGCTGCTGGAGATCTTTCGCTTTGTCCAATCGCAAGCGCAACTCTTTCTCGACTGCAAGCACAGGGAGTAGGCGCCAGGACTCAATCGGATCACACACGATGCCTGCCAGCCTGCTTACCCAAGGATTATAATATTCAATGTTATTACTGTATTTTGTATGTACGAGTACACGAGGTAGTCGTAGTCGGCATTTAGATTTAGAGCTCTTTCCGTTTTTCGTCACTTAATGTACTATTAACAATTATAGCCATGTGCCTAACTTTGAAAAGACAACATTTGAATAAATAAGCGCATCCCTAATATGTTATACTTTACTTATAAGGAAGCTATGGTATCTATAATAATATTAAGATGTCTGTATATATATGCATATATGTAGCCATGTCCTCACCAGGCGCGCAGCTCTTAAGTGAGCCCGAAGGATTATTAGAAAAGTAGGCGCCTAAGTTGGGAAAATTACGAAAAAAGCACTCTTCCATATATATATGTATATATAGATATATATATATATGTCAATAGTTGGACCTTGTTGAGTTTAAACCGCTTTCCGGTCCGGGGTTCAATGGGTGCTTTACCTTTTCAAGTTCAAGCCATATGTCATCATCGTTTTTTTTTATTGTTGTTTTCCGAAAAATTAAATAAACAGATAATACAGATTGGTTGTAAAGGCAATTTGATTTAATTTCGAAAATTGCAACAATTAGACCATCATAAGCATTATAATCGCAGCGATATTTGTTTAAATTTCGGAACAGTCGGTACTCGAAAAGATCAGTGCAGCGTTGAGGTTCGTGCTGAAAACAAAAAATTTATGAAAAATATGTGCAACTTTTACAATTCCAAAACGAAATTTTGGATAAGCCAAATATGGATATATACCCTTGTGCATCTGGTGAATTGTAAGTGTTGAGCGAGTCAGTTGTAAATTCAGATATTCAAAGATTGTTATCGTGTGAAATGTGTGTTTAGTTTAAAGCGCTCGAAATCAAAATCAAAACAAATAGATGTGCCATAACGAGATCTGTCCCCGGCGTACTCATATGTGTCATGTAAACACCAAAGTCAAAACACAATCGCCGGACACAATCGGATAGCAAGCGTCAGTGGCCCAGTTATTTTAATTATCGGAATTAACAAAGCATAGGAAACAGTGGAGGTGTGTGGCAGTTGTTACTTCACCTGTTCACCTGTTCACCTGTTGGAGCCATGCTTGATCAATGAACATTTAGTCATCATGTCAAACATCGCTTAACTGACCTAAAACTGCACACGTACAGTGCAGCTACGCTAAGTCGAAATTGCCTAATTTGCATCAAATGTTGACTTCATTCTATAGAACTGATTTTTGTATCGTTAATCATTTCAAATATTTCCCAATTTTTCTTTCCTCGAAATCTTTTCGAGTGAAATTTATTTTTTGCTGTTGTATCTTGTTATTTGCTTTAGCGTTGTTTTACTGTAATTGCATTAGTCGACGATTTTTTCTCGAAATCCAAATAATTGAATAATTTGTGAAATATTAAAAACATGGGGCACAGTTGGCTGCACTGCAACCAGAACGGTCAACAGTACTTTGGCAACGTTTGGGGAGGCTGCACACGGATTTGTCCAACATGCTGCTGGATGAGTTCTGTGTGAAGGTGTATTTCTGGCCATTTCTCTCGTATTTGGCCAGCATCAAAGGCTGGTGTCCGCTCTATCCGACAGGTTACTTTCCCGTCTACTATCCATTACCAGCACCGCTGCCAACGTTGCCACTAACGCCCATCTTCACGACTACGTCCGCAGTGCCGCCAACGTATCAACCAACGCCGCCAACAACAGCATTACCAACGCCACCAGCGCCAACGATTCCAACGCCTCCATTACCAACGCCAACGATTCCAACGTCACCGTTACCAATGACAACATTGCCACCGCCACCACCTCCCACGAATGTGACAACAACCCCTACAATCAGCACTTTGCCGCCGCTCATATGTCCACCATCGCCCTTAGTCTGCCTGCCGGGTGGACTGCCCCCTTTGCCCAATTGTCCCTGCATCGATCCCAGGCAGCAACAGCCGCAGCAACAGAATCAGCCCCAATCCAGTTTACCGATCGGTTCGGATATGTTGGTCTTCACGTCGCTTAATCCACCAGGACGTCGTCGTCGTCGGCGGCGGCGTCATAGCAATATATCCATCTAAACCAAGCACAGCTCCCAATCAGAAATACCCAAGTCCATAGATTTTACTCATAGTCAAAATGCGCAAATAAATTATCAAAAAAATACCAAAAAAAAATACACTCAATTCAAATTGGCAAACTTTACACGTATCCAGCACCTGAACCTTCCTCTTCACCTCAATCCTTCAGAACCGCAATGCCTCTGCTCATAATTTCAGCCCAGCTGCAGAGCTGCCAGGATGCACGATCCCGTGCCGGCAGCTGTATGCCTTTAAGCTCCTGCTCTCATCTCATCGAGACTTATCAGGCGGGCACAGTTTCCAGCGAGTTTCAAATGTTTCTGGGCCAGTCCATATGCGGTTTTGATGGCTCCAGCTTTTTGGTAAGCTGCACTCCATTCTAGTACAGTCAACAAATAGCACAGATCCTTTCCGACTTATTTCTCAGGTCTGCTGCTCCGCAGACCGTGCGTCCATCGTGGCCAGACGACCCAAAGAGTATTTGCCAACTGCTGGCGGCTTCTCCTTCTCCTCGCTTGGTGCGCCGACCACACAGAATCCTCCTCCCCAACAGCCAATTGTTGTCTTTCAGCCCACGCCACCCTACAATCAGGGTCAATATGTGGTGCGCACCACAACGCCACTTGTCGTGCCACCAACTTTGCCCAGCAACTTGCCCAGTTCCAGTGGTTGTGGCATAGGTGGCGCCACCACCAACCGCGTCGTGGGCGGCATGCCTGTGCGGAAAGGTAAGTAGACTCATTCCAAACAAATTTAAATTACTCTAAGTCAACTCTACAACAGGTGCGTATCCCTGGATGGCTGCCCTGGGCTACATTGATGACACCAATCCCAATGCCATAAAGTTCCTTTGTGCTGGCAGCTTGATTAGTACAACGTTTGTTGTAACCTCGGCGCACTGCATCAATCCTACGCTGACACTGGTGCGTCTGGGTGCACACGACCTCTCCCAGTCAAATGAAGCTGGTGCGGTGAATTTTCGCATCCGTCGCAGCGTTGTTCACGACAAATTTGATTTGACCTCTATTGCGAATGATATTGGGTTGATTGAGCTGAACGGCGAGGCGCCATCTGGCGGTGAGTAGAAAACCCCATGCATATACCTTCTTTTCTGTTACTTTTCTGTTCCCAATTTCATAAATGACTGTGAGTAGAGTATATTACGGCCGGCATAAGATGACACCAACGTTTTTAATTAATATTGTTTTCGTTTTTCTTTTTTTTTTGCCACTTTCAGGTGATATACGCCCCATTTGCCTGCCGGATTCGAGCCGGTTTCAGCGTGAGGATCAATTTGTTGGCATGAATCCGTTTGTGGCCGGTTTTGGTGCCACTCAGTATCAAGGAAGCACCTCAAATGTGCTGCGAGATGCGCAGGTGCCGATTATCTCTCGGCAGAGCTGCGAGCAGAACTACAAGTCAATCTTTCAGTTTGTTCAATTCAGCGACAAGGTAAACAAGCTGGCAAAACTTCATCATCACGTTTGAGTAATTTGTGTGTTTCACTTCTTGCAGTTGATTTGCGCTGGCAGCTCTAGAGTCGATGCCTGTCAAGGGGATTCCGGTGGACCACTTATGCTTCCTCAGGTCAGTTAAAATCTCATCTGACTCATCAGCTGACTGTTGAACCTGTTTTCTGACTGTCCCAAGGTGATTAGGCTTTGCAGCTAATTGCTGGGGAAGTCACACAAATGCATTAAAGATCAGTTTACAATCGTTTCTTTTCATTTTGTGAACAAGTTTATTTGAATGTTCGATTTTAGAAACATATTTATAACAGCTCTTAACTTTATGACAATGCCATAACTTATTTTTCAGTTGGATGGTAATATGTATCGCTACTACTTGCTGGGTATCGTTTCATTTGGCTATGAATGCGCCAGACCCGGTTTTCCTGGTGTATATACGAGAACTAGCAGCTACTTGGACTGGATACAGCAGATACTACGCGGATATTCTAGGGGCAGAAAACGTAGATCTATCACACATAATCCTCAAACGTTTGACTAAAATATGTTAATCCAAATAAACAACTTGCTTATTATAGAACAAAATTATAAATGTGTTCAACATGTAATTATAAAAATGATTAATCCATTAATTCTATATAAAATCCCAAATTTGTCCCCTTTTATGCCAAAAATGTACCGAATATAAATATAGGGGAGGCCACATTTGAATTACAAGCCATTATTTTTACACATGCCTTTTACACATCTGACTGAAAATAAAGGCGGAAAATCCCAGAAAAAAAACAGATATATAAATAAATATGGAAGTAATTGTTGCGTGCAATGTTATTATACAATCGAGGCTATTTATTATTATTTGCATTATAAGCGACGGATTTGTCATCTATAGCTTGGATTGTTGTTTGTTGATGGCAAAAGTGCACAAAATACCAATTGCATTGCGAATTTTGTCAATTTGCTGAGATTTAATTGATATAGATAGCTATGAAACTGGTATGAAAGATCAACTATCTCTCTGAGAACAGTTGAGAACTTGTCAACCGGGCTCTCACCCTTGTCGTTTGTATATAAAGCGCGACACTGGCTCTGTCTCTGGCTATCGTGTAGACGTACGCAAAGCGTTTGTCGAAATCCGAAACTTGACCAAGACGCTTGACCGGGCTCAAAGACGCGCTCAGTCTGATAACGTCCGTCGCACTGTGAACATCGTGAGTGCGCAGTGAAATCTTCTTCTTACGCCGAGTTGATTTTGAGTACCAATTATAATCACACGAGTACTACACTTTTTTTTGTTTGACAAAAATGAAGCTGGTGCTTAGTGTTGTGTTAACGATCGCCTGCTTGGCCACGCCCACCCCCGCCCAGTTCAACCGCAGACAAGGTACATACAAATACAAATGTGTGAAGAGAACTTTTCGCTTTTTGCATTTTCTCCGCATGATAGCAATTTTAACGACTAACCCGACGAGTTAGTTAAAGCACAACGCATTCAAAATAAGCAAGTTGATGTTGATTACGAAGCGAGCGATTAGAAACCAGTTCCATTAACAAACAACGCGTTTTAATATATAATATTTTGATATTTTCCCAGTGATTTCAATTAAAATTACAATTTGAAATTTCGACAAGTTTGTTGCCTAAGTCTTTTGTTTAAATAAATTCTCACATTAAAAAAAATAATTTGAAACTCGTCTGGACTTGGCAAATAATAATACGTATAGCTGTGAAATAAATCATAACATGTATAGAAATTAAACAATGTTGGCGATACGTCTCAAGTTCAATCCGTAAAACCCGTCAGTGTCACTGTCATTGCAAGCTCCAACCAAGGTCAAGTGACCCAAGCTGTCGTAGTATGCCGGAGTCGTTTCCTTACTGAGTTTTTTGGGTTTTTTTAAAGCCGGTATTTATGCATGGATTGTTGTGTATTACGAGCACGTTCCACTTGATGACTGCAGTTTGGAAAAAGCTCGACAGAAGACAGAGAAGAACGATACGTAGACAAAACTTGAAATACTCTTAGGCTAGACTAGACTTATGTGCATAAAAAATACTATTTGCAGAAATGCTAACCAGTAATTAGCGTCTCTTAAATACACAAAAAAAAAAACGAACGAATATTAATCATAGGCTGATTCTAAGAAATATACATTGAAAAACAGTTAAAACCATTCTAAGTTTTTGAGTGAAACAACTTTGTAATGCTAAATATTGTCCTCGGTTTGCTCGTTTAGCTCGCCAGAATTGCATCACGCCCGAGAATTACTATGGTAGCTGTGTGGCACTCGGCTACTGTCCACAAGCTACCAATGTCTTCCAACTGACCGATAGGAAAACGGCCACGAATTATGTGATTGCCCTGCAGCGCAGCTGTGGCACCCGCAGTACTAACGGGGATCCTCTGGTATGGGATTGTCTGTTTCTTCGCTTGCTTCAAACACTCCTTCACTGTCTATATATTATATACTTATGTAGGTGTGCTGCACTCGACCCACTACTAATCCGAATCCGGTTACAAACCGACCACCGAATATTTTCCATACCACAGAGGGGATGTTTGTGACAGCGCCATTTACAACACCAGCACCCAAACCCAATCCCTTTTTGCAGATTACCACCACAAGACCAACTATAAGAACAACTACTGGACCAGCTCCGGTGGTACAGCAACGTGGTCCCAGCTGTCGCTTTCCACCCGGAAGGGTTGGTGAATGCGTGGGTGAGTTGTAACTAAATTACATTTTGTATGTGCTTCTAAGCTCCCTTGTTTCCTTCGCAGATATCAAGAGCTGTCCGTCCGTTTTCAATGAGCTGGGATCGAGGCGAACTGATCCCGAATTTGCTAAAGAATTGCAGGCCTCCAATTTGGTCTGTGGTAAAATTGGCAGTAATGTCTGCTGTCCCACGGGTCAAACGGTTACCACTCCGGCACCAGTGACGGTCGTAAACTCGGGTGAGGTACCACGTCGTCTGCCCACCGTGGAAGAGGGTTGCGGCTCCAGTAAGTCAGTCTTTAAAAAGGTCGTTGGCGGAGAACCTGCAAGACAAGGTGCCTGGCCCTGGATTGCACTCCTTGGTTATGACGATGGCTCCTCGTCACCATTTAAGTGTGGTGGCACTTTAATTACCGCCAGGCATGTCGTTACCGCCGCCCATTGCATCAGAGACGATCTGTAGGTATTCCTAGTTACTTGATCTTGGCCAAAATCATAGCAAATTTCTTTGATTATTCACTTTAGAACATTTGTGAGACTAGGCGAGCACGATTTAAGGACGGATACGGAGGCACGCCATGTTGACGTACCTGTCGCAAAGGTAAAAAGTTCTATTTACTCTGGTTTCGACTTCAAGTTGGGGAACATTATATCACTAAATACATAATTTTCTTACAGAAAGTGGCTCATCCGCAATACACTCCCCGAAATGGTCGCGGTGATATCGCATTACTCTATTTGGACCGAAATGTTCAGTTTACGGATACGATTATACCCATTTGCATGCCCAGTAGTGCGAGTTTGCGTGCTAAGTCCTATGTGTCCTCAAACCCCTTCGTTGTAGGCTGGGGCAAGACTCAAGAGGGTGGCGAATCCTCCAGCGTGCTGATGCAACTGTCGATACCCGTGCTGAGCAACGAGGTCTGTCGCACTCAGTATGCGAAGGTTAATCGTTATTTCAATGAACAACAGTTCGATAATGCCGTACTCTGTGCGGGCGTACTCTCTGGCGGCAAGGACACGTGTCAAGGTGACTCGGGTGGTCCTCTCATGACTTCAGAGGTCGTCAACAATCAAATGCGCTTCTATCTGATCGGTGTGGTTTCCTACGGTGTGGGTTGTGCCAGGGCCGAGATCCCCGGTGTCTATTCGAGCACCCAATACTTTATGGACTGGATACTTCAAAGGCTGCTGGAGACGCCCTAACTTGGTTTTGGTTTGAGGATCATATATTTCACAGTCTGCAGTCTGCAAGCTGGAGTATCTATTTTGCCATCTTACATGTAACTATATTCTTATGTGCTTAAAGTAAATAATTAAACTCACAAGCGCTCCAAGCGCAACCCAAAATATATGTAAATATATTTACATATTGACTCTGCGATTCTTTTGTTCTCATGACCATACCCGTTTGCCTAATTCTTGACATGCATGCCTTAACACAGAATGAGAGAGAGAGAGAGAGAGAGAGAGAGAGAGAGAGAGAGAGAGAGACAGAGAGAAAGAAAGAAAGAAAGGAAGATAGAGACCGCAGTTGAGGCAACCCCAAGAACCGATGTCTAGAGGTAGGGGTCAAAGGGATTCATTCTTTTTGACATGAACTTATGAACATTATAATTTCGGAGAAACTCACAATGGGTTTGGAAGACAGACAAAGAGCTAGGACTACCTCAAGTTATGGCATTTTGAAGTTTCGATCTATGCCCATATATCGATACATCGATTTTCAGGCTATAATTTTTACTTGTCTTCCGACCTCAAATTTCATTTTTAACTTTAAATGTACGATTGATTTAGGGGCAAAAATATGATCAAAAATGTCTTGCTTTTTAAAATCAGTTGAGTTTTGACGAAGTTATGGCATTTTGAAGTTTCGACCTATGCCCATACACCGATATATCGATTTTCAGGCTATAATTTTTACTTGTCTTCCGACCTCAAATTTCATTTTTGACTTTAAATGTACGATTGATTTAGGGGCAAAAATATGATCAAAAATGTCTTGCTTTTTAGAATCAGTTGAGTTTTGACGAAGTTATGGCATTTTGAAGTTTCGACCTATGCCCATATATCGATACATAGATTTTCAGGCTATAATTTTTACTCGTCTTCCGACCTCAAATTTCATTTTTAACTTTAAATGTACGATTGATTTAGAGGCAAAACTATGATCAAAAAGCCCTTGCTTTTTAAAATCAGTTGAGTTTTGATGAAGTTATGGCATTTTGAAATTTCGACCTATGCCCATACACCGATATATCGATTTTCAGGCTATAATTTTTACTTGTCTTCCGACCTCAAATTTCATTTTTAACTTTAAATGTACGATTGATTTAGAGGCAAAACTATGATCAAAAAGCCCTTGCTTTTTAAAATCAGTTGAGTTTTGATGAAGTTATGGCATTTTGAAATTTCGACCTATGCCCATACACCGATATATCGATTTTCAGGCTATAATTGTTACTCGTCTTCCGACCTCAAATTTCATTTTTAACTTTAAATGTACGATTGATTTAGGGGCAAAAATATGATCAAAAATGTCTTGCTTTTTAAAATCAGTTGAGTTTTGACGAAGTTATGGCATTTTGAAGTTTCGACCTATGCCCATACACCGATATATCGATTTTCAGGCTATAATTTTTACTTGTCTTCCGACCTCAAATTTCATTTTTGACTTTAAATGTACGATTGATTTAGGGGCAAAAATATGATCAAAAATGTCTTGCTTTTTAGAATCAGTTGAGTTTTGACGAAGTTATGGCATTTTGAAGTTTCGACCTATGCCCATATATCGATACATAGATTTTCAGGCTATAATTTTTACTCGTCTTCCGACCTCAAATTTCATTTTTAACTTTAAATGTACGATTGATTTAGAGGCAAAACTATGATCAAAAAGCCCTTGCTTTTTAAAATCAGTTGAGTTTTGATGAAGTTATGGCATTTTGAAATTTCGACCTATGCCCATACACCGATATATCGATTTTCAGGCTATAATTTTTACTTGTCTTCCGACCTCAAATTTCATTTTTAACTTTAAATGTACGATTGATTTAGAGGCAAAACTATGATCAAAAAGCCCTTGCTTATTAAAATCAGTTGAGTTTTGACGAAGTTATGGCATTTTGAAGTTTCGATCTATGCCCATATATCGATCCATCCATTTTCATTTTTACTTGTCTTCCGACCTCAAATTTCATTTTTAACTTTGAATGCACGATTGATTTAGGGGCAAAACTATGATCAAAAAGCCCTTGCTTTTTAAAATCAGTTGAGTTTTGACGAAGTTATGGCATTTTGAAGTTTCGACCTATGCCCATACACCGATATATCGAATTTCGGGCTATAATTTTTACATGTCTTCCGACCTCAAATTTCATTTTTAACTTTGAATGCACGATTGATTTAGGGGCAAAACTATGATCAAAAAGCCCTTGCTTTTTAAAATCAGTTGAGTTTTGACGAAGTTATGGCATTTTGAAGTTCTCGATCTATGCCCATATATCGATACATCGATTTTCAGGCTATAATTTTTACTCGTCTTCCGACCTCAAATTTCATTTTTAACTTTAAATGTACGATTGATTTAGAGGCAAAACTATGATCAAAAAGCCCTTGCTTTTTAAAATCAGTTGAGTTTTGACGAAGTTATGGCATTTTGAAGTTTCGACCTATGCCCATACAAAGATATATCGATTTTCAGGCTATAATTTTTACTCGTCTTCCGACCTCAAATTTCATTTTTAACTTTAAATGTACGATTGATTTAGAGGCAAAACTATGATCAAAAAGCCCTTGCTTTTTAAAATCAGTTGAGTTTTGACGAAGTTATGGCATTTTGAAGTTTCGACCTATGCCCATACAAAGATATATCGATTTTCAGGCTATAATTTTTACTCGTCTTCCGACCTCAAATTTCATTTTTAACTTTAAATGTACGATTGATTTAGAGGCAAAACTATGATCAAAAAGCCCTTGCTTTTTAAAATCAGTTGAGTTTTGACGAAGTTATGGCATTTTGAAGTTTCGACCTATGCCCATACACCGATATATCGATTTTCAGGCTATAATTTTTACTTGTCTTCCGACCTCAAATTTCGTTTTCAACTTTAAATGTACGATTGATTTAGGGGCAAAACTATGATCGAATCCCTTTTTTGAGTCAATAAACGCTTTCTGTGGCCACTAAGGATGTAGGAGTCTTCTTGTAGCAGGACCGTAAGCCTGAAATCAAAAGTTCCTTAAACTGCATTTACTTTTGCTCTGTCACTCTGAGTTTTACAAGTCGGAATCACAATATCGAGCGAAATTCAATCAGCATATTGTGATGATTATAATACCCTGATAAGATTTGCATACGGAATTTGCATGCAAATGCGGATTTTTGAAGGCCTCGAGATACACACTTCATCATTAGCTTTATTATATTTTCATTGATAGCTTATTGCAGTTAAGAGCTGAACACAATCATGGTGAGCAGAGATTTCTATCTACTATCAATATTAAAAGTAGGCTGATGTAGAGAAATAAGATTTCCTGTTTTAATTGGTCTACAGGCATTTTTATCGACCATTCAATGGGGTTACCGGCTTGGATTGTTGTTGTGGAAATTGGGATTTTTTTTTTTTAATTTAATTCATATAAATGGCTCTGAGTCACTGTAATCGACTGGCGTTGGCGGCGATAAAAGGTTAGGTAAACAGATGCAAAGCTTTTGTCGAGATCCAAAACTGGACCGGGCTCCAAGACGCGCTCAGTCTAATAACGTTCGTCGCACTGTGAACATCGATAGTGCGCAACAAAAACTTCTAACAGCGAGTCGATTTAGAGTATTAATTATAATCACACGAGTTCTACAAATTAGTTGTTTATCAAAAATGATGCTGCTGCTTAATGTTGTTGTAACGATCGGCTTTTTGACACAGCATTCGCACGGTCAGCTGAACCGCAGAAAAGGTAGGTATTTAGACTCTGCAAACTTAAATTAAAGCCACATGTTTTTGTTTATAAACTTTAAAATAAATAAAATGAAAAAATCAAATTTTAAAATAAATTATATTCGGCAAGCCATTGAGTAAGAAAGGAATCACTTTTTCAACATTGATAGAACATTTGGGTAACAATTTAAAAGCCTTCGAATCGAAACTTTCGAATCTTATGACTTGTGAGCTCACAAACGCATTGTGAAATATATGGCTGTATTGATTTGTGATTATGAATTATCGATATTCTGGATGCGTTCATACTGACAGAGAGACAGGTGGACGGACACTGTGACGGGCATTGCACAAAACCGGAATAATCGAATACCTGTGCCACGAGAGTACAGGTTTCAATTTATTCAAGTTTTTTTTCTAAGTCTTTCGAACTACACCCTTTAACTTGAAATTCAAAATTCAAATAATAAAAAAGTCATATAAATAATACAATTTATATCAATTAAAAATTGTTGGCGTTGCGCCTCAATTCGGTTTGTGATATTTTAAGTAAATGGAAAATCATTAAACTTCTTTTGACCTAATATAACAACAACTTAGAATTTTTAGCTCCATTGGTGGAGCCACGTGGCCCCAGCTGCCAGTTTCCAGTGGGAAATATTGGTGAATGCGTGGGTAAGTTATGGCAACATTATCTTTTGGACATTCTTAAAAAATCCCTCATTTTTCACAGATATCAGAAGTTGTGCATCCGTTTTCAGCGAGTTGAAAGTGAGGCGAAATGATCAAAATTTTGTTAAAGAATTGCGGGCCTCCAATTTGGTCTGTGGTCGAGTTGGCAGCCATGTTTGTTGTCCCACAGACAGTCCACCAGTAAAACTAATCGATGCTGGTGAGATACCACGTCGTCTGCCCACTGTGGAAGAGGGTTGCGGCTCTAAGCCTAAAAGTAAGAGACACTTTTATAATGTTGTTGGCGGTATTCGAGCAAAAAACGCTGCCTGGCCTTGGATTGCACTCCTTGGTTATGACGATGGGTCCTCGTCGCCGTTCAAATGCGGTGGCACTTTGATTACCGCCAGGCATGTCATCACCGCCGCTCATTGCATCAAAGAGAATCTGTAAGCATAACTTATTAGTTGATCTTGGCCAAAATATAATCAGATGAGTTTGATTATACTTTTTAGAATGTTTGTGCGACTTGGCGAAAATGATCTAACAACGAATTGGGAGGCACAGCATGTTGACATACCGATCACAGAGGTAAACAATTGTACTAACTCCGGTTTCGACTTCGAGTTGGGGAACACTATATCACTATATACATCGTTTGTTTACAGAAAGTGGCTCATCCGCAATACACTTCAAGAAATGGACGCGGTGATATCGCAATCCTATATTTGGAAAGAAATGTTGATTTTACGGACAGGATTAAGCCGATTTGTATGCCGAGTAGTCCGACCTTGCGTACTAAGTCCTATGTATCATCGAATCCATTCGTTGCCGGCTGGGGCAGGACTCAGGAGGGTGGTGAACCATCCAACGTGCTGAGGCAACTGATGATTCCCGTGCTGAGCAACGATGTCTGTCGCAATCAGTATGCGAAAATGAATCTTTATTTCAATGAACAACAGTTCGATAATGCCGTACTCTGTGCGGGCGTACTCTCTGGCGGCAAGGACACGTGCCAAGGTGACTCGGGTGGTCCTCTCATGATACCCGAAATGGTCAACAGTCAAGAGCGCTACTATCTGATTGGTGTGGTAGCCTACAGTGTAGGTTGTGCCAGGGCCGAGATCCCCAGTGTCTTTTCGAGCACCCAATACTTTATGGACTGGATACTTGAAATGTTGCTCAAGACGCCTTGACTTAGTTTTGGTTTGAGGATCATATATTTCACAGTCTGCAGGCTGGAGTCTCTATTTTGCCATTCGACATATAACTCTATTCGTATGTGCTTAAAGTAAATAACTAAACTCACAAGTATATTTATATTACTGTACGATCCTTTTGTTATAATGACCTCAACGTTTGTTTAATCCTTGTGCGGACTTATGCAAATATCAAGGAGAGGGAGAGAAGACATCAATCATGCTTCTAACGATCGCAGCGAAGGCAACCCTAAGCACTGATCTGGTATAGAGGTAGGGGGTAGGGGGTAGGTTACATATGTTAAAAGGTTGCCTGCTTTCGGTCATGACCTGCATTCTAATTTCGAAGAAGCTCATAATAAATTTGAATGAACCCAACTCACACTGTATAATCTTGGCTCCATCTCAAAGGATCAGGGGACCCCTACCCCATTTCGCACGCTTCGTTTCCCCTTATGTGCTGTAATCAGATCAAATGCCAGACGAATCCTTTTTTTGCAGAGTCAGTAGACGCCTTCTGTTATGTTCGCCCGCGCATTTGTGGCCACAAAAGATGTTGGGAGTTTCCTTGCAGCCTTTTGTGATTCAAATTGGAGGCGCTGTCACATCTGGCTGACGTCAGGACTGCAATGCTCAGATAAATGGTTGATTACAATGCAGTTTCCCCCAGCTGTGTTCCTCGAATTACAATTAAGTCACTATCACAACATGGCGCGCGATTCAATCAATATCTTTTGTACCGATCTATTATCAACTATGCCCTGATCAAATTTGCATACGAAATTCGCCCCTTAAATTGTACATGCGAAAGCGGATTTGCGAAAACCCTGAGACACACACAAGGGTGTTAATTTCATCATTAGCTGTGATATCTTTATTGACAGCTCTTTGCGAAAAAGAGGGTTGCCAAAAAAAGACATCAACAGTCAAGAGGAGTACGAAGCAAAAACCCACAATCGCAAATATAAACACAATTGCCAGGAACAGAAAAAGGATCAAAGGAAGTTAAGAATTTGGATTGATTTGCCCAGGGAAATTCTTGGTTAATCAATTGATCAGATGTTAACAGAATTTTATAGCGGAATACCGCTAATGAATATCAAATAAATAATACTTGGATTGTTGTTAGTTGAATTTGGTGCTTTTTATCTTTAATTAATTATATATACATAGTTGTGCGTCACTCAAAGCGATTAATGCTTTCTATGAGAGCACATCTTGTCGGCCGAATTCTCGCCGTAGTCGTATTTATATAAAGATCGACTCTCTCTCGCGATCGCCTGAGTAGACGGTGCAAAGAGTTTTTCGGAAACCAAAACTTGACCAAGGCGCTTGACCGCTCTCAAAGACCCGCTCAGTCTGATAAAATCCGTCGCACTGTGAATATCGTGAGTGCCCCAATTAATTAGAATCACCACACAATATTTGTTTGTCGACAATGCAGCTGGTGTTTTTCGTTGTTTTAATGATCGCCTCTTGGGCCACGCCCACATTCGGTCAGCTCAATTCCAGACAAGGTACGTACATACATATATACACTCTGCGAAATTGAATAAAAATCACATGCTCATTTTGCGCAGAACATTTACAATTTAATTCTAGACCTTATCTACATATACATATATACATATATTTATGTATAAATAAACATCTAAAAATTTGAAGATTTTTCAGTTTTCCACAGATGTGGTTCGCATAATTAAATAAATTTCTGCACTTATCACATTTTTTAACCTTTTTTATTTTACTTACAACATCGTTGGTAGATTTAAACGGCGCTGGCTGCCATTGCGTGGGTGAGTCATAGCTACATTATTTTGTGGAAGTTTTTAAGAAATTCCTCGTTTTTCACAGATATCAGAAATTGTACATCCGTTTTCAATGAGCTGAAAGTGAGGCGAAATGATCCCGAATTTGCCAAAGAATTGCGTGCTTCCAATTTGATCTGTGGTCGAGTTGGCAGTAATGTCTGCTGCCCGACGAACCAAGCGGACGCCAATTCGCAGCCAGTAATCATCGCTACTGATGAGATACCACGTCGTCTGCCCACAGTGGAAGAGGGTTGCGGCTACACGCCTAAAGTGTCTGGCTCTAAAAAGGTCGTTGGCGGTCAACCGGCGAAACAGGGTGCCTGGCCCTGGATTGCACTCCTTGGTTATGACGATGGCTCCTCGTCACCATTTAAGTGTGGTGGCACTTTAATTACCGCCAGGCATGTCGTTACAGCCGCCCATTGCGTCAGAGAGGATCTGTAAG
This sequence comes from Drosophila nr. perissopoda 5 BK-2023a, assembly GCA_035044105.1. Lineage (NCBI taxonomy): Eukaryota > Metazoa > Arthropoda > Insecta > Diptera > Drosophilidae > Drosophila > Drosophila nr. perissopoda 5 BK-2023a. Next base: position 10,465,686 of record JAWNMK010000124.1, read on the forward strand.
TATGGCTCGTTACTTGATCTCAACAAAAATAATAACAAATGTGTTTGATTTTACTGTATAGAATGTTTGTGCGACTGGGCGAGCATGATTTAAGGACGGATTCGGAAGCACAGCATGTTGACGTACCGATTACAAAGGCAATTAATTATAGAATAGAGAGAATCTTTAATATAAATTAAACATATCAGTTTGGTTTGGGGTATACAATAACGCTCTGTATATTATTTACTTTCAGAAAGTGCGTTATCCACAGTACACTCCCAGCAATGGTCGTGGTGATATCGCAATGCTGTATTTGGAACGAAATGTTGAGTTTACAGAGACAATCAAACCCATTTGTATGCCGAGTAGTCCGAGCTTGCGCACTAAGTCCTATGTGTCGTGGAGTCCTTTAGTAGCCGGTTGGGGCAAGACTCAGGAGGGTGGCGAATCCTCCAGCGTGCTGATGCAACTGATGATACCCGTGCTGAGCAACGAGCTCTGTCGCACTCAGTATGCGAAGGTTAATCGTCTAATCAATGAACAACAGTTCGATAATGCCGTACTCTGTGCGGGCGTACTCTCTGGCGGCCACGACACATGTCAAGGTGACTCGGGTGGTCCTCTCATAATATCGGAAACAGTCAACCACGAAATACGCTTTTATCTGATCGGTGTGGTGTCCTACGGTGTGGGTTGTGCTCGGCCCGAGGTGCCTGGTGTATTTTCGAGCACCCAATACTTTATGGATTGGATACTTGAAATGCTGCTGGACACGCCTTGAGCTCACTCTGCAGCAGTCTGCAGACTGCGGTCTTTATTTGTATCTTACATATAACTCCATTCGTATGTGCTTAAAGTAAATAAATAAATTCCTAAGCGCTCCAAGAGCAACATCAAATATGTGTGAGTATATTTACATATTGACTGTGCGATTGTTCTCATGCCCTCACCCGCTTGCCTAATCCTTGATATGCGAGTGAGATATGAGAGGGAGAGAGAGAACAAATCAATAATGCTTTTAATGATCGCAGTTGAGGCAACCCCAAGATCTGATGTCTAGAGGTAGGGGTTAAAGGGATTCACTCTTTTTAACATGAACTTATGAACATTATAATTTCGGGGAAGCTCACAATGGATTTGGAAGACAGACAAAGAGCTAGGACTACCTCATGTTGTATCCCTTTGGCGCCATCTCAAAGGATCAGGGGAACCCCTTTGCCTCATTTGGCACACTTCATCTCCCCTTTTATGTAATCAATCCATAATGCTTAACGAATCCCTTTTTTGAGTCAATAAACGCTTTCTGTGGCCACTAAGGATGTAGGAGTCTTCTTGTAGCAGGACCGTAAGCCTGAAATCAAAAGTTCCTTAAACTGCATTTACTTTTGCTCTGTCACTCTGAGTTTTACAAGTCGGAATCACAATATCGAGCGAAATTCAATCAGCATATTGTGATGAAAAAATTTGCATACGGAATTTGCATGCAAATACGGATTTTTGAAGTCCTCGAGATTCACACAAAGGTGTTAACTTCATCATCAGCTTTATTATATTTTTATTGATAGCTTATTGCAAAAAAAGAGGGTTGCAAAAAAAAGAAAACAACAGTCAAGAGCTGTACATAATCATGGTAAGCAGAGATTTTTCGAATGATTTACTGTCATGTAGAGAAATAAGATTTCCGGTTTTTGTTGGTGTGAACGACGGCTTACACCAAGTGGGATATCTAGTCAACAGGCATTTTTATCGAACATTCAATGCCTTGGATTTTTGTTGTGGAATAAGGGGTTTTTTTTTTAAATTTTATTGATGTAAGTGGCTCTGAGTCACCGTAATCGACTGGCGTTGGCTTGTTACAGATTTCGCAGTGATCACTAGTTAAAAACTGGACCGGGCTCCAAGACGGGCTCAGTCTAATAACGTCCTTCGCACTGTGAACATCGCGAGTGCGCAACAAAAACTTTTAATAACGAGTCGATTTGGAGTATAAATCTTAATCACATGAGTACTACACATTACTTGCTTATCAAAAATAATGCTGCTGCTTAATGTTGTGTTAACGATCGCCTGCTTGGCCACGCCCATCCCCGCCCAGTTCAACTGGAATCAAGGTACATACAAATACAAACATGTGAGGATAACTATGCGCTTTTTACAACAAGTTTGTTGCCTAAGTCTTTTGTTTTAAATAAATTCCCATATTAAATAAATTAATTTGGCAAATAATAATATGTAATATAAATACAATATAATATATAATATGTATATAAACCATAATATGTATAGAAATTAAACAATGTTGGCGTTACTTCTCAAGTTCAATCGTAAAACCTGTCAGTGTCATTGTCATTGCAAGCTATAATCAAGGTCAAGTGACCCAAGCTGTCCTAGTATGCCGGAGACGTTTCCTTACTGAGTTTTTCGGGTTTTTTTAAAGCCGGTATTTATGCATGGATTGTTGTGTATTACGGGCACGTTCCACTGGATGACTGCAATTTGGAAAAAGCTCGACAGAAGACAGAGAAGAACGAGACGTAGACAAAACTTGAAATACTCTTAGCCTAGACTAGACTTATGTGCATAAAAAAATACTATTTGCAGAAATGCTAACCAGTAATTAGCGTCTCTTAAATATACAAAAAAAAAACCAACTAACGAAAATTAATCAAAGGCTGATTCTAAGAAATATGCATTGAAAAAAATCCAATCTAAGTTTTTGAGTGAAACAACTTTGTAATGCTAAATATTGTCCTCGGTTTGTCTCGTTTGCTCGTTTAGGTCGCCAGAGATGCATCACGCCCGAGAATTACTATGGTAGCTGTGTGGCACTCGGCTACTGTCCACAAGCGTCCAATGTCTTCCAACTGACCGATAAGAAAACGGCCACGAATTATGTGATTGCCCTGCAGCGCAGCTGTGGCACCAGCAGTACTAACGGGGATCCTCTGGTATGGGATTGTCTGTTTCTTCGCTTGCTTCAAACACTCCTTCACTGTCTATATATTATATACTTATGTAGGTGTGCTGCACTCGACCCACTACGAATCCGAATCCGGTTACAAACACGCCACCGAATCCTTTCCTTATCACAGAGGAGATGTTTATGACAGCACCCTTTACGACACCAGCACCCAAACCCAATCCCTGGTTGCAGATTACCACCACAAGACCAACTATAATAACAACTACTACACCGCCTCTGGTGGTAGAGCAACCTGGCCCCAGCTGCCAGTTTCCAGTGGGAAATATTGGTGAATGCGTGGGTAAGTTATGGCAACATTATCTTTTGGACATTCTTAAAAAATCCCTAATTTTTCACAGATATCAGAAGTTGTGCATCCGTTTTCAGCGAGTTGAAAGTGAGGCGAAATGATCCAAATTTTGTAAAAGAATTACGGGCCTCCAATTTGGTCTGTGGTCGAGTTGGCAGCCATGTCTGTTGTCCCACTGACAGTCCACCAGTAAAACTAATCGATAATGATGGGATACCACGTCGTCTGCCCACTGTAGAAGAGGGTTGCGGTTCTAAGCCTAAAAGTAAGAGAGGAAATCAAATTATTGTTGGCGGTCTTGAAGCAAGACCATCTGCCTGGCCTTGGATTGCACTCCTTGGTTATGACGATGGCTTCTCGACGCCGTTCAAGTGTGGTGGCACTTTGATTACCGCCAGGCATGTCATCACCGCCGCTCATTGCATCAGAGAGAATCTGTAAGCATAACTTGTTAGTTGATCTTGGCCAAAATATAAACAAATGAGTTTGATTATACTTTTTAGAATGTTTGTGCGACTTGGCGAATATGATCTAACAACGAATTCGGAGGCACAGCATGTTGACATACCGATCACAAAGGTAAACAATTGTACTAACTCCGGTTTCGACTTCGAGTTGGGGAACACTATATCACTATATACATCGTTTGTTTACAGAAAGTGGCTCATCCGCAATACACTCCCCGAAATGGACGCGGTGATATCGCATTGCTCTATTTGGAATGGAATGCTGATTTTACGCCCATTTGTATGCCGAGTAGTCCGGCCTTGCGTACTAAGTCCTATGTATCATCGAATCCATTCGTTGCCGGCTGGGGCAGGACTCAGGAAGGTGGTGAACCATCAAATGTGCTGAGGGAACTGATGATTCCCGTGCTGAGCAACGATGTCTGTCGCACTCAGTATGCGAAAATGAATCTTTATTTCAATGAACAACAGTTCGATAATGCCGTACTCTGTGCGGGCGTACTCTCTGGCGGCCAGGACACGTGTCAAGGTGACTCTGGTGGTCCTCTCATGATACCCGAAATGGTCAACAATCAAGAGCGCTACTATCTGATTGGTGTGGTAGCCTATAGTGTGGGCTGTGCCAGGGCCGAGATCCCCGGTGTCTACTCGAGCACTCAATACTTTATGGACTGGATACTTGAAAGGCTGCTGGAGACGCCCTAACTTGGTTTTGGTTTGAGGATCATATATTTCACAGTCTGCAGTCTGCAGTCTCTTTTTTGCCATCTTATATAAATTCACAAGCGCCCCAAACGCAACATTAAATATATATAAATATCTACACATTGACTGTGCGATCCTCTTGTTCTCATGACGTCAGGGTTTGCCTAATCCTTGATATGCATGCCTGGACAGACTTATGCAAATAGCTAACAGAGAGAGAGCGAGTACATCAATCATGATTCTAATGATCGCAGCAACCCTAAGCACTGATATAGACTAGAGGGAGGGGGTAGGTTACATTTTTTAAAGAGTTTTTTTTCGGAGTGGAAGTGCATTCTAACTGCGGCAGAGGTCATAATGGATTTCGAAGCCATAGACCGAGCTACAACTACCCCATTGTGTATCATTCTGGCTCCATCTCAAAGGATCTGGGGAAGCCTACCCCATTTGGCATGCTTCGTCTCCCCTTCTGTGCTGTAATCAGATCAAATGCCAGACGAATCCTTTTCTTGCAGAGTCAGTAGACGCCTTCTGTTATGTTCGCCCGCGCATTTGTGGCCACAAAAGATGTTGGGAGTTTCCTTGCAGCCTTTTGTGATTCAAATTGGAGGCGCTGTCACATCTGGCTGACGTCAGGACTGCAATGCTCAGATAAATGGTTCATTACAATGCAGTTTCCCCCAGCTGTGTTCCTCTGAATTACAATTAAGTCACTATCACAACATTGCGCGCGATTCAATCAATATCTTTTGTACCGATCTATTATCAAATATGCCCTGATCAAATTTGCATTCGAAATTCGCCCCTTAAAATTTACATGCGAAAGCGGATTTGCGAAAACCCTGAGACACACACAAGGGTGTTAATTTCATCATTAGCTGTGATATCTTTATTGACAGCTCTTTGCGAAAAAGAGGGTTGCCAAAAAAAGACATCAACAGTCAAGAGGAGTACGAAGCAAAAACCCACAATCGCAAATATAAACACAATTGCCAGGAACAAAAAAGGGATCACTGTATGCAGATAACTTTTGACAGGTTTTCTGAGGCTAATTTTAGGTCAATCAATTGATCGGATTTAAACATTTTCAGTGTAAGTTGTGGGTGCATAAAATATAGTTTTTATTACAGAATAGTGTAGATCACAGGGGTTTACGCGCTAACTATTGATTTAGTTTGTCTTTTAACCTTAACCAAATATCTAAATTAAATTGCACTGATATTCTTAAGAACTGATGTCTGGCACTACTTGCAGTTCCTAAACTTCCGGTGAGGTAGCGCTGCGCTTGAGCACCTCATTCAGGGTTGGGCTGAGTGCCAGGGCGGGATTTGCGACGGCAATAATATTGTCACCAGCTGCAGATATAACTTGAACACCGGCTGCTGTCAGATCCACAGTTTCGACCAGGTTCAAATCACTCGCCGTATGCGTCTCGCAATTGTTCGGCTTGTCCAGTGAGGATAAGGGGGATCGTTCACCTTCCAGACCATTGCCCTGTGGAACCGTTTAAGCAGTTTGCCTTTACTCAGGACATTCTCTCTCGCCAGATGGCCAAACACATACTCACTGGCATTGGTGGGGAACTGGAATTGCTGAAGGAGAAACGCGAATCATTGTCCTCAAAGTCCGCCGTCTTGCCCAAACTGACAAGGATGTATCATATGAAATAAATATTTGGAAATTTTCGAATAATTTTCGATACTTACGAGAACTTGGCTATTTCCGTCAGATCGAATGGCGGCTTGGCGAACTTTTGGTACATGGCAAAAAGATTGTAGCGCGAATCCTCGACAGCTTCCTTCATTTGTTTTTGTTGTTGTTGTTATTTTTGCAATAAGATTGGGGATTAAAATCTCTGGCGACAATGGATATTAAAAGCTAAGCGAGGCAAGCGTTTTTTATTTTTTGGTTTTTTGTTTTTGGCAAGGAAGAATACACGATTTTCGATTGGATTTGAAAAGCGGGGAATTTATTTATTGGCTCAACGAAAAAATTACACCAAATATTGCAGAAGATAAATATAACAAACAAACAACTAAGCACTATAAAAAACAAATATGACTAAAACTAGGTTAGGAATATTAGTAAAAGCTGATTCGGTTAGAAAAGTTAACAGATCTAAAAGAGTATAAATAATTTATATAAACAGTGAAATAGCTATAAAAATAACAACAATTAAACTAATAAATACTGTACTCAGAAAAGAGACTAGGCTTCGTTTAAGTTGGACAAACTACAAAACTTCTAAATACTCAAGACTAGCCAATATTGACAAAGGAGCAACAGCCTCTTAGGCAAAACGTTAGTAAAATTAATGGCCGTTGATCGGGCCATAAAGCTGCAAAGTAAAAATATGAGTTAACAGGTGAAAGAGGTAGTAGCTAATGAAACTGCCACCTCCCCAAAAAAAAGAAAGTAAGCACTGAAGCAGAAGCAGTAGCCGCATTTGAAGCTGAGTATCAAGCACTGAAGCACTGCACCAGGAAGCACTTCACAGGGCGCATTTTATGGCTCAACGGATGATGTGTTCTTCCTTACCCGATTCAGTTCCATGGGCAACTGGGCCGCCTCCGTGGAGGATAAGCGTTGACGCTTCATTGGCAACACCGAATCACTGGACTCGCAGTCCAAATCGATGGGTGCACTACGTGGCGAAGCTGTGCTCTGCCCGGGCAGCTGAGTGAGCAAATTGCCATAGCGTGCAATGGATGCTGAATGCCCAAATCCGGCATCTTTCACAATTTGACGGGCCAAGGGAAAGAGCTCGTCACGTCGCGTTAGCAACCAAATGGTCTGAGGATTGCGACACAACTGTGCCGCCGCCTCATTGACGCAGACCTCATGGAGGGTGAGCGGCTTCTCCGGACGCCGTTTGCAGTCGAAGCGACCATAGATCGCCGAGTACTTACGTATCTCATCCATGCGTCGCGGATCATGCTCACCCATCGCTATCACCTGCTCCAGTTCGCGAGTGGTTCGCTTCTTGGAGGTCTGAGCCCGGGGCTCCCTCTGCGGGAGCTGTCGTGCAATCTTCGCCGCACACATGATAATCCGCTGCACCTGCATCTCGGTGAGCACCGGAGTTAGTTGGGGGGAGCTAGAGGAGACTTGGTGGGCACCGGAGGGTGTGGCCACAATGCTGGGCAGGCTCGCTGTCGCAGGCAGCACAAGGGGTGAGGGATTGCTGGATGTCTGCAGCACGGGCAGAGTCTGGAGCACGGGCGCACTGATCTGCGACAGCAAGTGCGCACTTGGCGCAGCGGGCGTTGTGGCCACCGGTGCCACAGGAGCATTAACAGACTGAAAGGAGCTCGCGGCGGTATGAAAGGAAGAGTATTTGCTACGTGGTAGCGCCGGCGTCGTGTCCGGGTTAAAGGCAAGAGCAGGTTTCGTTGGTGTCTCACAAAGACCTGGCAAGAAGTATAAAAAAAGACAGTCAGATCAAGCAACTATGGGTTAAATATAAAACTTACCCAGCTGTGGCAACATGGGCCCTTGGAATAGGCTGGGATTGTTGGCCCACTCGTGCAGCGCTTTCTGCAGGCGACGCACATGAAGTGGCTTCGAGGCCATGCCCACTAATGCCATAATCTCAAGGAACTCCTCCTCGCCAGCATCGTACAGCTGCTGCACATCATCGCCACCCATCTCCAGCAGCGTATCATAGTAGGCCAGCAGACTAGCACGCTGGAGCACCCGATACAGCTGCACCTCAGCCTCATTGCTCGGCCGGGATGTGGTGATCACTGTAAAGGAGCAAACAGGAGTTAAATTTGAAGAGAACCAAAAGTGAGTTAGGGTAGGCAATCAAAGGAGTTTATGCACATGCCTGAAAGCTAGATCTAAATATATATTTAGTGTCTCTCGCTCTCAAAACTTTAAAGATAAGCTTAAGAAAAAAGAGTCCACAGGGTATAGAACATGATATTTATGTAGTTCTGGCGCTGGTCCGTTCTCACAATGTTGCAAGTCCATAAGAAAAAAATGTAATTAAATTCCCTTTTTTTATATAAAACAAAAAAAACTCGACCGACGTCTGGACCGTAAACCCTTTTTGTGTATGCAGCACACAAGAAGAAAAAAAAAACCAATCAAAAACCAAAAAAAAAAATGAAACCCGAAAAGGCGCACAAAAAGGACGAGGCAAGAGTAGGGAACGCCGTCGACGACCTCATCTGCATAAGCAAATGTGAAGGCTGCTACGTGTATGTGTGTGTGTTGTGTGTGTTGTGTGAGTGAGTGTTCTGTGTGTGCGTGTGATTTCAACCCTTTTGCTTTCGTTCAAGGATCAAAACTCGTTAGAAATGCGTCACGCATGCGCGAAGATCAGCGCAAAGGATCGCAAGGATCACATTTTTAAGCTGTTTTTTTCCTTCATTTTTTTCTAGCTTTTCAGCTAGAAAATGTAAATCTTTTTCTCATTCGTGTGAATTATGAAATTGTGCTTTACCCGTTTCTTGTGCCTCTGCCTCAGTTTGTATTTCGCTCTCGACAATTTATTGCCAACAGGTAGAACTTAAAAGGCCGCCAATGAGCGACGCTGATGATTATGTCAAATCGTAAATAATTATGTGAGAATATTTTAGTCGAGCTTCGAGCCAGTCTTAGTCTCAGTCTCAGTCTCAGTGCCATTGCCCATGTCCATAGTCAATATCTATAGTCTGCAGTCTGCAGTTACCAGTTCTCATTGCCAATGTGCGCTACCAACTTTAATTAATAGAAAAACGAGCTGGCCCAACTAAATTATAACAAAACCGGGCAACAACAATAAAAAAACACAGCACACATCGATCGTTGGGATCTGCCTTCTTCTGCCTTCTTTTTTTTTTTTTGTTTTTGCTCTTACGCAGACAACAAGCAGCAGCTTGAGCTTGTGTGTTTTTGTAGCCATGTAGCATGGTGTATTTGTTGTGTGTCGTTGTAGTTGTAGTTGTAGTTGGAGTTGGTGTTGTCACTTGATGCGTTGCCAATCATTAACCCATGATTGCATGCCTGTCACAATTTATGACACGTTCGACAAAGAAGGGCACTTTGCCAATGTCGCGATGCAACCCATAAATTCCATAATAGATGATATGGTTGTCAGTTAGCAAATGCCCAAGAAAGTCTCAGTAGGTGTTTAGTAAACTTTGCTAATATATTACATCTATGCCTTGGTAATGTTTATTAATAAAAATTTATTACCAGCCTAGCAAATCTGAGATGATATTGCTAGCAATTATTTGGGAAAGTTAAGATCGTATTTTGTTATATTTAATGTACAAGGCTTAAGAATTCAATAGCTTCAGGAATAGATCTGGTTAGATCTTGAAAATGATGATCAGTATTTATAAATGTTTTCTGCTTTAAAGTGTTATTTAATTCGTCGTATTTTTGGCGCCATGGGTTCCTCACCCTATTATTCACAAAGTAAATTTCTAAAAATTGAAGGATTTGGGTCCATAAAATTTGGGTTCCTAAAACATAGAAAATTTTTGTTTAATTTCCAGAGTGTTGCTCTCTGCACAATATTCTTAAGTCCGAAAGACTTTTATAAGAATCAGGATTTACATTTATACCTTTTTGAAATGCAATTCTTATTAATGGAAAATTTTTCTAACAAAAATATAAAAAATCATCATATTTTTGGGATTGTCAATATAGAAAGCCTTTCTAATTAAACAAAATGATTGCTTATATTTGGAAATAATTTCTTAAGTCAAGAAAAAACGTATAGTTTTCATGGATATTTTCCAAATTTCATGACGATTTTTTTTGGAGTGTATTCAGTTGACATAACGTGTGCATTTTGGGGTTAAGTAGACTGTCAACGCCACACTTCTTCTATGCGTAGCCTCTTGTCTCCTGTTTCCTGACTGCAGCCCACTAAGGAGTATTTAACGCAGACACAGAATCTCATTTTTTGCGTAACACAGAAGCGGGAGTCTGGTCTTGGCTGTTGTTGGGGTTCGGCGGTAGTCTGAGGGGTACGGCATTTGCAGTAATAAATAAATGAGACGTGATTTCAATACACAAATAATGCGAGGGGATGGGTGGCGGGGGGAGAGAAGGGGCTGTTAACGGGGAAGGAGTAGCCACACCGCCACAGGCAACTGCAACTGGAAGTGGATACTGTTGGGTTGTGTTTTGGGCTTGGCTTCAGGGGGGATACGTTTGTCTGGTCAGTTTGTGGTGCGCTGATTGTCACTCGGCCTGCGGGCTCCAGCTTCTTGTTGTTGATTTTTTATTTATTTAATTTGCGGCTCGCGATTTTTTTTGCAGATGTCGCAAAAGTCTGTTAATGTCTGCTGTTGTTGTTGTTGTTGCTGGTGTTGTTGTTGTCATTTGCTAAATATGTTGTTTTTATGCGATGGGCAGAGATGGACAAAAAATTAACTGCAGTTGCTTTTTAGTTGGCACTTGGCAGCAATAATGACATTCGACGCCACATACCAAGCCTGGCTGACCAAAGTGAATCTCGGCCAGGACGCAGTCTCAACTGTGTGTGTGTGTGCGAGTGTGTGTGTGTGAGGGACGTCAATCGTGCGATCGCTTCGATTATGGGCAAAAAGCATTGAAGACGCAGACGCCGGGTGCCTTCTTCTTCCTCGTCTTGTGGCCAAGTAACCGAAACTATTTCTCATATACGCGACGATAAATTAAATGCGACTTTTTGAACGACCAAATTCTTGTCGATCAAAATTCCATCGGTGGCAATAACTTGGTTCGCTTTGGACCAGACGTACGTGCCAATGGCCGCTGCTGATGAAGATGACGATGAAGATGAAGCGAGGACGCACTCCAGACCAAGCTAAATCTAAGCAGGAGGAAGAACCATAACCATAACAACGGCGACAACAAGCGGCGATAAATGTGATTGAAAGGCGACGTCTGCCGTTGGCTTGGACAACATTTCTACCCCTAATGCAGCCTGGGGTGGGTCTTCTTTTTTTCGTTTTTCATGTTACCCCTGAATTGAGCCTATCATCTTGAGGGTAAGCTAACGGCTGTTGCTGCTTAACCGTTATACCTGAGCTACTCGCGCGTTTTTCATTGGACGCGTCTGCAAGGAAGGCGTCTGCCATTGCGATTACCTGGGCTACCTGATGCTCGACAGAATCTATAGGCAGCCAGCCTGCAAAATAGACGCCCTGATCGTGCCTGTCTTGAGTGCTACTTCGGGGTGGTTGTTCGACCCCAAGCACCAAGGAAGTGGAAACCGGAACTGAAACCGTAACTGAAGCTGAAGCTAAAGCTGAGGCGGCTCAACTGCCTCCAACGGCAACTTTTTCTATTGTTGCGTTCCGCAAAAGTCCGTTACGCCGTTGCAATAAGAAAAAAACCACAACAGCTTGTGAGCTTAAAAAGCGCGGGAAATTTTGGAAACAAAAGGCGATTTTTTTTAACAAGTTGTATGAATATAAAGAGCGAAAATAAATGAAAAACGAAAGATTTGCATAATTTCAATGAGATCTGAATTAATTCAGGCAGAGAGAAGCGCTGAAGAGTAGTTAAGAAAAGTAGACAAGTCTTATTAAATTTGAAAATATTTAGTAAAAAAAATATTTTAAAAGTCAATAAATTGATTAGCTTAATAACTCAAAAGAACCGTTTGATGATGTTTATAAAACAATGAAATCAAAACTACTTTTAAGATTTCAACTTTTAACGCTTCGAGTGTCAGTCAGGTTCAATGGGGTAAATGACTTCTTTGGAATTCTGATCTTGATAGTTCTATAGCAATAATTATATTCCAACACTAATATTTTATGATCTCTTAAGGCCTTAAGAGTCCTTCAATTTCTACTTACATGTGCCATTTGCATTGCGCCCAAAGATTTTGCCCTGCGGACTCAATATGGGACTGGAGGAAGCCGACGGTGCGCCGGAGAGTGAACGTTGACCCTCGGAGAGAGCGCTCGCTAGCGACAGATTATTCAGATTGTCCTCCTGCTTCAGCAACTCAATGCTGCTGCTGCTGGTCGTGGCCATGCTGAGCAACTGGGGCAGGGATTGCAGTGCGGAGCAGCTGGAGCTTCCGCTTCCTGTGACAATGTTGTGACTCTTAGTGCTTCCAGCTGGCGAGGGAGCTAAACTGGAGGATGTGGTTGTGGACGCTGCTGCTGCTGCTGCCGCTGCTGCTGTTGTTGTTGTTGCAGTTGTTGTTATTGTTGCCGCAGCAGTGGTGGGTGAATTTGCGTCCATTGTGGCAACGACGAGAACCAAATAAGAAACACGAACGACAAACACAAAGTACCAAAACAAAATGCATGCAAAAATCAAAAACTAATGCGAAAGAATGAACTACCGAAAACAACGAGAAGAAGAAGATATACTACAACACTACAAGGATTCGTTTTAAAATATTGTTGAAGAAGATCGTTTGAATTTCGATTTAATTTGTTGTATTCAGAAAACACTCGTAAGCGCGTCTCGATTTTGATCTCTGCCCATCCGCTCTGCTCGAGGCCAGACGAACTTCTGTTTTGTCGTTTGGTCGACTGGGCAGCTCGGGAACCCTTTTTCGAGCGGACAGACCAGCCAGGCAGCCTGCTTTCGTTTTCTTCTTTCCAAGGGGAAACATCTTTGAGATACTTTCAAAGAGATGAAAAACACGCTACATAAAATCACGCAGCAGACGACGTCGCCAGGAAAGGGTTAAAAAATAAAAAACCAACAACAACAACAACAGAAAAAGAGGCAGGCAGGAGAGGAATTTTTGTAAGCGAAGCCCGAACACGAATACAATGACGAAGACGAAGACGAAGGCGACGACGACGACGACGAAGAAGAGACGAAGATGAAGAGAGGAAGACGAAGGCATTGGCGCTACCAGTTTCCACTCGATACCCAATGAGGGTAAGTTTTTCTGCAAACGCGTTTTGTGTGCGCTCCGATCTCTTATTAGAATTCTGTCTATGCGACTTGTTCTCTGCGTGATTTTGAGTGATTTCTCGCTCCGCCCCTCGCAGCTGAAAGTATCTCAACGATGCCAGGAGTTTATATTTTGGGTGCAAGCATCTTTCCGACATTTTTTTATTTTGTCATCTGTTACTTTCCTTTATCAAAAATATATGCAAATGAATTTTCGACTCTTCTTCTTTTTTAGCTCATACAAAAAGTTTATTCTTTAAGTGCAAGCACATTTCCCACATTTTGATCAACTCTTTTTTTTGCATTTCTGTTATTTTCCGTTACGAAGAATAAATGCAAATGAATTTTTGGATTTCCCACATTTTCATGAAATATATGTTGAACGTTTTTCTTGTATTTTCTTTTTTTGTATATACAAAAATAGTTTTACAATATATATGTATTTTTTTTATGAATTATATTATAAGGGTGGAATACTTTTAAAGATTGCCTTTTTACTCTACGATATAATCATTATAGTTAATTAATAAGGGGACGTTTTAGTAGATGTGGAGATTATGTATGAGTAGATTACACTAGGATGGGTTTACGTTAACAGTCGATTAGAAAGATTAGAGAGCGAGCGCATCGTGGAGAACCCAAAATCAGTCGTAGGCCATTCCCATGCTGAGGAAATCGCTACAAGTGCGGGGTTCCGTTCGCGGCACTTGATCGCACTATAAATTATTCACGCTAATTATCTGATTGATCCAGCCAATGAACGAGGAGACCTTCACATAGACACCAGGCACATCCACTCGACCGCAGCCAAAGCCCCACGAGACGAGACCGGCCAGCTCGAAGAAGCCATCGTCCTGGCAGACCAACGGACCGCCACCATCGCCCTGGCAGGCATCATGTCCCTCCTCGCCGCCCGCACAGAAACTGGAGGCGGGCAATATGAAGATCTTCTCCGTCACCGCATTAACTTTGCGTATGCACTCCGTATCGCTGACAATCGGAATCTCCGCTTCACGCACACGCAGCGGAATGGGACCAGCTTAAAAGGGAAACCAATATTAGAGAGATTCATTGTTGAGCGCTGTTGAGGTGAGCCTACCTTCGCCCATGTAGCCGTAACCGGTGACCGTACAGCGTTTTCCGGCCGTATGACTAACGCCTCGAGCCGGCAGGCAGACCAAACAGACTCCATCCCGCAGCTCCGCCTGACCGTGCAGCTTTAGCAGCGCAATATCGTTATCCAGCGTCTGACTGTTGTGGTTGTGGTGTATATATGTGGTGGCTACGCGGAGAGTCTGGGCGCCGGGACTGCCATACTTGCGGGTCAAATCATAGTCACCCACGCGCACATAGATCGCATCTCCAGAGCGCACAATGCTGCAGAGGTTTAACAAAGCAAGGATTAGGCTAAAAGTCTTGTAAAGGTTCCGTTAGAGTATCTATCGGCACTTACTTGGTGACGCAATGTGCGGCTGTGAGCACCCATTGGGTGCCAATGAGTGCCGCTCCACAGAGATACTGATTCAGGGAGTTGATCAACGCCACTTGCCAGCACCACTCACCATTCTCACCATCCTCGCCACCCACCACACGCGCCCTCCTCCTGCTGAAGTTGGACTGCAGCTGCAGCTGGTTGGAATTGGGATTGTAGACGGGTCGCTGATAGTAGTCGGGATAAACTACAGCCGGCTGCTCAATCTGCTTCAGTTGGTCGGGCTCTTCGTGATAGGATCTCAGCTGATTGCTTTGCACGCCACTGGTGTCCACCAGATCGCCAAGCTTATCGTTGTGAATCTGAATCGGAACAATTGCAGAGCCGAGCACGAGTCGCTCATTGGACTTATTAATGTTGCTGCTGCCGCCGGCAAAGGATGAAGCCAATTGTCTTGCGGAACGCTGGACTCCATACTTGGCCCGGGCATAGGAGACATAGTTGAGTGCCGGGGAGCTGCGGGAGCGACCCGTTCGCAGGGTGCCCTTGACACCACACACGTACTTCGAATAGACATGTGGACGTGCTGTTGTCGTCGTTGTGGTTGTCGTCGTCGTTGGCGGTGGAGCTGGCGGCAGTGCTGGTTGTGCTCCGGGACCTGGTCCATAGTAATCCTTATAGTTGGGTGGCGGTGGTGGCGGCAATCCCGGCTGATAGACATGTGCCGGGTGGTGTGGTGGCTGTGGTGGTCCTTGTGGCTGATTGGCCATATACGAGGTGGGTGGATAGGGCGGCGGTGGTGCCTGTTGCTGCTGTGGTGGCTGTGCTGGATACGGTGGCGGTGGTCCCATTGGCGGATAGTTGAAGTAAGTGGTGTCGTTGCGTGTCTGGAATTGTTGCTTCTCAAGTATCTTGCTCTTGGGTGCACAACAGATTTGACCCGATCGCTTGCATCTGAAGAGATCGGTCATCTCGGCATTTTCTGGAGGAGATTGGCGGGGAAATAAGTTAGGAACTGAGACTTGCATGAGTACCTTGGACTACTCACTGAAGCATGTAAAGCTGAGCAGGCTGACAATGCAGGAGCCGGGGCATTCTTCGCGTGGATCCGGACTGGGTGTATTGGGCAGCACATAGGGTGGTGCAGTGGGTGACTGCGTGGGCGGCGACGTTGGTGGTGGCAACTTCGGCTTGGGCGCACCAGCACGCGAATTGTCGCAACAGACGGAACCCTTCGAGCAGGTGGTCTGATGCGATACTAGAATCGAGGGACGTTCACAGAAGGCAGCCATTATATTTAACAGACAGAAGCCTGGACAGCGCGGCACCTGTGGCGGTGCTTGCGGTGGTGGTGGTGGTGGTGCCGGTGAGTTCAGTGTGCTCTCCGCAAACGATATAAACTGGGACAGCAAATCCCCACCACCCGAGGAGGCAGCGGGAGGCGGTGCTGCTGTTGCTGCTGGACGCGCTGGTTTCGCTGCTGGCTTGGCAATAATCTTTGTGGCCGGTTTGCTGGGTGGTGGCGTCTTAACGGGTGGCGCTTCGGAGGCAGTGCCCGTGACACAGCAGCTGCCTTCGCCGGGACAGAAGGCCTCGGAGTCGATGTCGTCACAGAAGATGGCAAAGATGCCGTTCATGCATTCGCCCTCGCACTCCTTCAGCACCTGGCCCTGACCCTTAATCTTATTGTTGCTTTCGTTCTTATTGCTGACCTCTTCCTCATCGTCGTCTTCCTCCTCCTCATCCTCCTCAGTGGCGGCCTCTGTTGTTGTTGTCGTTACGGGTTTCTTGTGCTTTGTGGGCTTGTTTTGATTGTTGTTGTTATTGTTGGTTTTGGTGCGTGCTGGTTCCGGTGTGGTGCTGGTGGTGGTTGTGGTTGTGGACGTGGTGCTAGTGGTGCTACTTGTTTTTGGAGCTGCCGTCTTGACCAACGTTTGATTGCCCTTTAGATTGCTCATGTGCTCTGCATAAGAGAAAGATTTGAATGGTCAAGTTTTTCACTAGGCATTCTCAAATAAAGGTTGGGGTTTTTGGTAAGAAGATTGTCGACTGGAGGATCGACATATATAGGCCAGATTGATATCGTGCCAATTAAAGCATTAGTAACTATAATTATTAAGCAGAATACTCACTGGCTGGTATGTAAATATCCTTGGGCAGCTTGCCGTTGGAGTACTCGTCGAGGGAGACACAGCATTTGGTGCCCTCCTTGCAAAGTCCGCCGCTTGTCAAATACGCCTCACAATATTCCGCAATGCGATCCGCCACACAAACTCCCGTACAATTCTCTGAGAGTATATAAAACGAAAGTTTAGCTAAGTTGGGATTCCTATTGTAGTCTTCACTTACTATTCTCATCCTCCACTTTGCTGGCCTCCTCCTTATCCTTCAATTTGCCAGTGGTTGCCTTTTTGGTAGTGGCGGCTTTCTTTGTGGTGGTTGTAGGCGCTGCAGTTGTTGTTGGGGGTCGCTTGGGTTGGGGCTTTGGCTTGGGTTTGGGCGTGGTGCTAGCTGTGGTTGCGATGCGCCTAGTGGTGCTAGTGCTGGCTGCTGTTGTGGTGCTACGCTGTGTCGTCGTGCTGCTCGTCGTTGTTGTTGTTATCCTGGGCGTGGTAGCAGCAGTTGCATTTTTGCCTGGCGCATTCTCAATGCAGCATTTCATGCTGGGCGACG
Organism: Drosophila nr. perissopoda 5 BK-2023a; assembly: GCA_035044105.1. NCBI lineage: Eukaryota > Metazoa > Arthropoda > Insecta > Diptera > Drosophilidae > Drosophila > Drosophila nr. perissopoda 5 BK-2023a. Next base: position 10,483,070 of record JAWNMK010000124.1, read on the forward strand.
GACAGGGCACATCGTCGAGGACCTCGTAGCAGATGAGCGTGGCCAGTGTGTGCACACAGACACCAGGACAATCCTTCGCATCTGCTGTGCTCGTTATCGTGTCAAGCAGACCGGAGAGAAAACTGCCGGCGAGGGATTCATCCTGGGCCTGAGCACTAGCCAACAGTAGGATGAAACTCAATGTGTAAATTATGCTGTTGCCTGAAGTGTTCATTTTGCTTGTTAATTTTGTCATAGATCGTTTTATGTTGATGTTGATGATGATCAAGTGAGCTCACGTGCTCATCTCGTTGCAAGAATCTAAAAGACAGAGAGTGAGAGACAGAGAGAGAGAGGGAGAGAGAGAGAGTGAGTGAGTAGGAGAAAAAACGAAATTAGCCAAGTGAAAGTTGAGTTTCGAACTCAGCAATGTGAGTCAGCAGCGCCCATGTAACCCAAAAGGCCTGTGACGTAATATAAAGATCAAAGTTGTTGTTGTTGTTGCAGCTTTTTGAGTTGCGGCTAAGATCATTGGCCTAGAAAGAGCTCTCATTGTTGCAAGCGAATCGGCCACTGATAAGAGCCGACTTGTTCTGAGAGGTCTCAGAGTCTCTGCTAAACCCGTTTCTGGAGTTTGTTGCCTCTCTTTGCCACATTCTGAGAAAAACATGGGTGCTGTGTGCTTGGTGTTTGCAGCTTGAAGCTGGTTCTGTGACAGGTGCGTCTGGCCGTACCGTTGTGTTCGGTTTGCGTTGCTAGTGTGCCCCATTTCTGTATTACGTATACGTACTTTTGTAACGGATCACTCGGGAACTACAAGCCAAGCATTCCGTATTCTGGGCCTAATTATAATGTATTTGGGACAACTTGAATGGGAATGGTGATGGGAATGAGAATGGGTTCGGTAAATTGGTTGGACGTACTCAAACTGGTTTGCCTACTGCAAAATAATTGTGAATACAGTGCGTACTCGAAAAAAATATATAATTACAATTCTATACTTTTGTTTAGTGAATTTGAAATGGATATGCTCAGATTATAGCACTTAAATTTTTATTCGTATTATGCTTGGGATAACCCAATATAAGACTTATTGTTAGACGTCCTCAATGGCTTCTTCTTGTTAGCTTTTAGCCAATTAACGTTAAACGCTTACATGCTTCACAATTTTGATGAATGAAATAGAAAGTACATTGGCTCAGAGAAAAAAAAAAGAAAAACCAAAACAAAAACAACATAATAAAAAAGCACAAATTTAAAATGAAGCGCAATATCTCACTTAAAGATCTTTAGCGAAAGTGCTGGCAATAAATAGTACTTGGACTCTAACACTTGACAATGGCCACAGAATGGAAATGGTAAATGGAAGAGCCACAGCTCAATGACAATTAAGTACCGCAAAAACCACACCTGCTTGGCGCTAGACTTCAAGCTGAAGATGGAACTTTGGCTGTGGCTCACGTGCGACGCTTTCACGCAGAAAAAAGATACCGGAAATTTCTTAGAGGGCCAACAAGAAACCATTTAAAAACCGCTGTCATTAAGCACAGGCGTGTGACAAACCTCATTCTTTATGTCGAAAAGAATAAGTGAATGCATTTAGAGAAAAACGCTGCTCCGAAATCAAGACTTATAATGGAAACTATGAATCCAGTTCATAATCCAGTTCCAGCAATAAAAATTTAATTATCTGATCTAGCGACTAACCATAAAATAAAAATACTTAAATCAAGCATAAAATACTAAATTAATAAATTAATTAATAATTCTGCGAATTCTTGAAATCAGAATTTTGGTTTAATAATCTCAATACATATTTTGACTGTGCTAAATAGCTGCACCCCGTATACAGAGAGTCTGTGCCCAAAAAACCAAATACTTTTCTGGAATCCCAAAAACAAACATATAAAAAACTGTATATAGCTCGCACGTATTTTGGGTCAGCCATCTAAGAGCCGTAGAGCCCTGTCTTGTTTACTTGGCTCACGCCTACGCCATCATGAATACCAAGTCCGGCACCAAATCGATAAGTGGGTCAGATGCATAAGGCGCGACGACGAAAACGACGACACGTCTTCCCCTCCGATCCCAACTCTGTCTTACTCATTGCCAAGTTGAGTTTAGCAAGAGAATTATGCGTTCTGAAGACTCTCGAAAAAACAACAACACAAAATTTACTGGTGTCTAAAAGAATTTCTTTCGTTGAATGATGGCCAAAACAAACAGAAACCGAAACACGAATTCAAATGCCGATTGAACGGTTAACACTAACGGTAAACGACGGGCGTTGGACAAACACACACACACACACACAGTTGCAAGTTTTTTTTATAGTTTAAAGTTTTTTTTAGTTTCATTCAACTACTATTTGCAAAACTATTTTGTTTTTGGTGTGGTCTTTGAAACTCTTTCATTTTTAGCACTTCCATTAAAGTCCCGAGACACAGATACAAAACACACACACACACATACAGAGATGCCTAAAGCTGAAGACAGCAAACAAGTTAAGCGACTTTTTTGTATGTTCTGCTTTTTTTTTACAGAATTTAACTGTAACGGTTAGCGGAAGACAAACATAACTGTGAGCTGGATCAGCAGGACAGCCATAGACGACGCATTTGTGTGGCATGCGCTTGGAATGCGGCACAGTTTTTTTTTCCAGTTGCGTATGCAAAGTTACACACACACAAGCATACACACACACACTAATTAAAGTAAAGCGCTGGCTAACCGTTTTTTTTTTTAATGCTTGATCGCGACTGCACCTTGCGAAAGCCAGAAACAAACTGACCAATGCTCAAGGTTCTCGCCGCTTGCTTGGCCGCCGCCAAGGCCAGTAACAGGCCACCAGCTGGAGAAAGTGAGCAAAAGAAACGAGCCGAAAGAGAGCAATAAAAGAGCGACGCATTTCGCTCTCTCTCTCTCTCTCTCTTGCCACCTGTTCTCAGTAGCAGCAGGTACTCGATGACTGCTTGGCTCTCTCTTCGCAGAGCTAGTCGTAAACCAAAGAACAGATGTAATCATTGCCACTTAAGGATTTTTGGCAAAAACCTTTTTTCACACATCACAAATGAACCCCGAAGTGTGCCTGCCAAATTTTACGACCCGTTTTCGTTTCTCGTTTGCGCATCATTCTCAGGGCTTAGTTATGCAAATCTCAAGTGCCCAAAAATGCAACCTATGCAAATTTGCAAGGATTTTATTTGCACTATTTTGGCAAGTCAGCGCCGCAGGATATCTACATATATTTTCTTTGTGTTGCAGTGTTGCAAATGCAAATGCGCTTGAACTGTTGACGTTTTCACTGTTGTCAAACATTGTTGAAATGCAATTATGAGTGCATAAATCTAAGCAGCTTAAGAAATTTGCATAGTGGCTGTGAAAATTGCATAATCTGTTACTTACGTGGTTTGGCACAAAAGCAAACCCAAATGTGCTGCAAAGGATTTAATTTTTGGCATTTTGTGATCGCTACTAATTAGCCTTGGCATACTACACGACTAACGCCCAACAGAATCAAATATCAAGCAAAAAAAAAAAAACAAAAAAAGGACAAGACAAGTTTTTGAGCGTCTGTCTCATCGTTTGTCTGGCAGCTTCGCGGATGTTCCCAGGCTTCAGACAGATATCCTTGCAGGCCTTCACAAAACTTCACACGACAAGCTGAGGCTAAGGAAATTTGAATAAAACGCTGCACAACACAACACGAAAAAAAATTGAAAGTGGTAAAAAAAAGTGAAAAAAGTTTAGAAAAAAATGTTGAAAAAAAACTTATTTATCATTCTGTGTGCGTGTGAGCACATATTTGTATACCTGAGCAGGAGTAGGAGCCCGAGTCTGGCCCCTGGGCAAAGGCAAAGGCAAATAGATAAGGCCGCGATGTGTTGTGTTGGTGGTGGTGGTTTCGCCAACAGGATCTCGTCCTGCGTATGCAAATGAGTCGCCCGATTGCCGATTTGAGTCGGCGTCCGTGATGATTCCCTTTCAGTTCGAACAATGCCGAGGGTCGCCCTGGTCCTCGTCCTCGGCCTCTCCTTTTGGCCACACATGTTTGTGTCTGCGTTTTTTATACATTAATCGTCGTATTTAAAAAAAATTTATTAAACCCTTTCCTTATGTACATTTTTTTTTGCTGATTTTTCCTCTTTTTTATACCGTTTGCGAGTGTTTTTTTTTTTGGTTTGGACTCATCCCGTTGTTGTATTTTCACTTTTTCGTGAGAACTTTAAGGGATCCTGGTTGCTGCACTATGATAATGAGAATGCATAAGGATTCTGACAAGATAAGCATAAAAACGATTATTAAAAATGAATATTAATGATAAATATAATATTGAGCCCTTAATAGTGACTTTATATATACCTATGTTTATCATGAACCAAACTTTAAGAATTCAAATTTAAAGTTCCAAAGTCTTTATAAATTTAATATTTCACCTTTGAAAAATTAAATTACCTCTTGAATGGCTTCAAATAAATCCAAACTTCATAAATACTTCTCAATATCTCAAAATTCTGTAACCACAAAAGGAGTTTGTAAAATATGTGTTTTTCATTGTGGTTACATATTTTGCGTTCAGTCTTCTAAAATAATAATGCCGAAGGCGATTTATGCTTAATCATTTACCCGCCTGCCCTCATCCATACCCTTAGCCTGGGCAATTCACCCCCCGTCGTTTCTGATCTGATTTAGGGACAAGACGAAACGAGAGAGTTCAATTTGCATATTGAGGATCATGTAAATCGAAAGGGGCTAAGGGTTTGTCATGGGAACAAAAGATGTAGTCGACGGCAAAAGAATAGATCGAAATCAATATTTGAGGTAATTAATTAACAGCATCAAACAAAAAAAACCAACAATATTAACATTTAGCAATCAGTTGAAAACAATTCAATAACATTGGAACTCGATATCAAACATGTGAAGTCAAATTCGATGAGGGTATTTTGATTTGTAGTGGACCACTTTATTTGATTGCAAAATATGAACATTACTTAATCAGGGTAAAAATTTGCAAAACTAAATTGGAAAACAGAAAACAAACCACAAGCAAAATAACATTTAATTCAGAGGCTAGAAAATGTAATTGCCTTATAAGTGGTATTTCCTTTTTTCTATTTTTTTTGTTTTTTTTTTTTAATTTAGCAATTTAATTTAATATTGATCAACCTACTGAAAGGTTATAAAATATTGTTTTGAAGATTGAATACATAATAACGGGGAATTTAAATTAATAACATAAACAAATAATTGGTTTTAACATATTACAATATTACGTAACATCAAATGTAAGATTAAATATAACATTTATAGCACATTAACGAAAAATATTAACGCCCAACAGTCCAGAGGTCGCTGGTGTGGAGGCGCTTTAAGCGTCTACGGGTTGTATTCGACCCTAGTGAGCAGGCCAATGGGTTAACATGGTTATGTAACCGGTCGTTGTAACGACTTGTATGTCGGTTTATTTGACTAAAAACTGTCTGTACACAGAAGTCGTTGTGCAGCGTCAAATTGCTCACATAGGGTGGAGCATCAGAGATGTCTCTTAGGACCTTGTTCGATATATCGGTGTATGGGCATAGGTCGAAACTTCAAAATGCCATAACTTTGTCAAAACTTAACTGATTTTAAAAAGCAAGGGCTTTTTGATCATAGTTTTGCCCCTAAATCAATCGAACATTTAAAGTTAAAAATGAAATTTGAGGCCGGAAGACAAGTAAAAATTATAGCCTGAAAATCGATGTATCGATATATGGGCATAGATCGAAACTTCAAAATGCCATAACTTTGTCAAAACGCAACTGATTTTAAAAAGCAAGGGCTTTTTGATCATAGTTTTGCCCCTAAATCAATCGTACATTTAAAGTTGAAAACGAAATTTGAGGTCGGAAGACAAGTAAAAATTATAGCCCGAAAATCGATATGTCGGTGTATGGGCATAGGTCGAAACTTCAAAATGCCATAACTTCGTCAAATCTCAACTGATTTTAAAAAGCAAGGGCTTTTTGATCATAGTTTTGCCCCTAAATCAATCGTACATTTAAAGTTAAAAATGAAATTTGAGGTCGGAAGACAAGTAAAAATTATAGCCTGAAAATCGATGTATCGATATATGGGCATAGATCGAAACTTCAAAATGCCATAACTTTGTCAAAACGCAACTGATTTTAAAAAGCAAGGGCTTTTTGATCATAGTTTTGCCCCTAAATCAATCGTACATTTAAAGTTGAAAACGAAATTTGAGGTCGGAAGACAAGTAAAAATTATAGCCCGAAAATCGATATGTCGGTGTATGGGCATAGGTCGAAACTTCAAAATGCCATAACTTTCGTCAAAATCTCTAACTGATTTTAAAAAGCAAGGGCTTTTTGATCATAGTTTTGCCCTCTAAATCAATCGTACATTTAAAGTTGAAAACGAAATTTGAGGTCGGAAGACAAGTAAAAATTATAGCCCGAAAATCGATATATCGGTGTATGGGCATAGGTCGAAACTTCAAAATGCCATAACTTCGTCAAATCTCAACTGATTTTAAAAAGCAAGGGCTTTTTGATCATAGTTTTGCCCCTAAATCAATCGTACATTCAAAGTTAAAAATGAAATTTGAGGTCGGAAGACAAGTTAAAATTATGGCCTGAAAATCGATATATCGATATATGGGCATAGATCGAAACTTCAAAATGCCATAACTTCGTCAAATCTCAACTGATTTTAAAAAGCAAGGGCTTTTTGATCATAGTTTTGCCCCTAAATCAATCGTACATTTAAAGTTGAAAACGAAATTTGAGGTCGGAAGACAAGTAAAAATTATAGCCCGAAAATCGATATGTCGGTGTATGGGCATAGGTCGAAACTTCAAAATGCCATAACTTCGTCCAATCTCAACTGATTTTAAAAAGCAAGGGCTTTTTGATCATAGTTTTGCCCCTAAATCAATCGTACATTCAAAGTTAAAAATGAAATTTGAGGCCGTAAGACAAGTAAAAATTATAGCCTGAAAATCGATGTATCGATATATGGGCATAGATCGAAACTTCAAAATGCCATAACTTTGTCAAAACGCAACTGATTTTAAAAAGCAAGGGCTTTTTGATCATAGTTTTGCCCCTAAATCAATCGTACATTTAAAGTTGAAAACGAAATTTGAGGTCGGAAGACAAGTAAAAATTATAGCCCGAAAATCGATATATCGGTGTATGGGCATAGGTCGAAACTTCAAAATGCCATAACTTCGTCAAATCTCAACTGATTTTAAAAAGCAAGGGCTTTTTGATCATAGTTTTGCCCCTAAATCAATCGTACATTCAAAGTTAAAAATGAAATTTGAGGTCGGAAGACAAGTTAAAATTATGGCCTGAAAATCGATATATCGATATATGGGCATAGGTCGAAACTTCAAAATGCCATAACATTTAATTCAGAGGCTAGAAAATGTAATTGCCTTTGTATAAGTGTTATTTCTGTTCACCGTTTTCTGCAAAATGCAAAATTTGTTTTAGAAATATGTAATTAAACAATAAATGACATTTTGCACTCAAGCTGATTGGATTTGTGGCAAGTGTCATTTTATAAATTTTAACTTTTTTCAAAATTTAAAATTCTAAATGTTTTCCTAACAAGTTTTATTTTCGCTATCTTGTATTCTTGTGGTTTTTCGAATGTAACGAATAGATTGTGAATTCATTGATGTGGCAACACCGTCCGTGCTGCCAAACGCATATGGCATCGAAGTATCGATGCTTTTTACATGCATAGCTCACATACATATCGATATTAACGTACGTGTCCAAAATCAGCTGCGACTGATACAAACAATGCGGTACATAAATACCATGAAACTGTCTGATTTAACGTATTGATCTAAAGCAACCAGTGAGAATTAGTTGTACTCAGCAATAAAAGTAAGACAGGCCTAAACACACCCACACACACACACAGGGACGACACACACACGATGACGACGTCGTGGAAAGTGCGTCGAAATGTGATTGCCACAAGTGGAGTGGCTCTGGCGTTCCTTGTGCTATTGTATTGGACGAATTTAACAGGAGGATATTTCGCAGCTCTCGACGATGCTGTCACTAACAAAAACTGCTTCTGTGAGGTAAGTGCACCACTTGGGCTGGCGAGGAGTGGCCGGTGTGTGGCGTAACTAAATGCACTCAAGCGTATCAAAAAAAAAAAAAATTAAATGAAAAACTTTCACAGCTGGAGGGCTCGATTAACGATTGCAGCTGTGATGTGGACACCGTGGATCATTTTAATAACATGAAAGTCTATCCACGATTGCAAAGTCTACTGGTGAAGAACTTCTTTCGATTCTACAAGGTGAACCTGAAGCAGGAGTGCCCCTTCTGGCCAGATGATAGTCGCTGTGCCATCCGCTTCTGTCAGGTGGAGAACTGCGAGGAGAAGGCCATACCCGAGGGCATCAAGGATAGTGTAGAGCACAGAGATAAGGGTGCATCATACAAGGTGAGCATAGCGAGCATTATCAGAAATTGGATAGGGATAATTTAATTGCTTATCTATTCGAAATTCTTAATTTAGGGATCTTATCAAAAGTTTTTTTTATTTCGCAATCAACTATCAAATTGGAATAGAAATGATTTTTAATTTTATTTATGTGTTAATATAACTTATCTATTCCAAATTATCGTTATTTTGAGCACACACTGTAGTTATTTTATTTCGCCATCAACCTATAGATATTCCTGTTATCTGTGCGAATTAATTGATTTCCGACAAACAGTTGCTCTTGAAGTAATTTATTTATATTTAATCTTTTCGCTCAATGGTTGTCGAAGAACCCATTCCATAAATAATGCACTATCTCCGACTTCGTCAATGGAAATATTGTTATTATCATTGTTGTTGTTGTCTGCAAAGAATCAATGAATCTTCTGCTCTTCCGCATATATCATTTCAGCAGCTGTGGGTTGACGTGGCTTTTTGATTCACACGACATACATTCACACGCCCCCGTATTTACAGTATAACCCGGTTGTTATTGTTTTATCTACTAATTGTTGTTAACAGTTGATATTTACACAGCTTTGTCGCTAATTCGTAATTTATTTGCGCTTTTTCAGTATACAAAAGAGGCACAAGTGGAGAGAAGCTGTTCGGATGCGGAAGATTTTAACAGTGCACTCGGATTCCTGGACACCAGCATAAGTGATCAGGCGCACAAGGAGTTCGAATTGTGGGCCAAGCACGATGAGGCCGAGGAGGACTTTTGCATTGTGGATGAGCAGGATGTGGGTGCCCAATATGTGGATCTTTTACTCAATCCGGAGCGTTATACAGGCTACAAAGGCGACTCGGCGCATCGCATTTGGAAGAGCATCTATCTGGAGAATTGTTTTGCCGGCAACAAGGAAACGTCCGACAAGTTTTCCAGTTATATGCCACATTTGGATTTGCGTAATGTGTGCCTGGAACAGCGCGCCTTTTATCGCATAATTTCTGGCCTGCATTCTAGCATTAACATTCACTTGTGCTCCAAATATTTACTATCGGAGACAAAGGATTTCCTCGATCCCCAGGGCATTTGGGGACCCAATGTCATGGAATTTAAGCAACGCTTCAGTCCGGAAACCACAAATGGCGAAGGTCCACATTGGCTAAGAAATTTATATTTTATATATCTGGTGGAACTGCGGGCATTGGCCAAGGCGGCACCTTATCTGCGTCGCGAGGATTACTACACGGGCATTGCGGAGGAGGACGAAGAAGTCAAGCTGGCCATGCACGATATGCTCTCAATCATTGAGTGAGTCATCATGATCAACAATGAGTCAGCATCTTATTTAATTTCATCACATTACAGATCATTCCAGTCGCACTTCAATGAGAATGCGCTCTTTAGCAGTGGTATTGCGTCCATCAAATTCAAGCATGATTACAAGGAGAAGTTCCGAAATATATCCAGGATTATGGACTGTGTGGGCTGTGACAAGTGCAAGCTGTGGGGCAAGTTGCAAACCCAAGGTCTTGGCACCGCACTTAAAATTCTCTACTCGGAGAAACTCAACTTGGCAACGGAGAGTGGAATTTGGGATAATCCCCAAATTGACGCTGATCCCATTTTCAGATTGTCACGCACAGAAATCGTGGCGTTATTTAATGCCTTTGGCAGGTGGGTTTTTTCACAGCACACGATTACATAGATCCAGTGTGTGTAACAAATTTATCCATTTTAGATTATCGACCAGTATATATGAGATGGAAAATTTCCGGCGTGTGCTCAGATAACCATCCATTTCATTGGGTTCGCCCGGAACACGGCACAAATCAATTTCCCTACAGGAGAGCTAAATTTCGGACACTGCTCAACGAAAAGCTCTCTAAGTTAACTGTTAACGCACTTGTGGGCATTATTTATATGGATCTTATTTACGGTTTCCCTCCAAGTTAGATAACCGTACCGACAGCCAGAGGCTAGCAACCACATGGGCATCTGCAATTTTGTATATATATACATTGGGAATGCATTAACTCGTTTATATTCTTAGGCTACTTGTACTTTACCCTACCCCTATGCGCTACACAGGTGCATTTTAATTGTAAGCTAGAGAATATATATATATATATATACATATTTATTTATTGTGTACGATGATGGCTAATTACACATAGCAAAAATACAAACAACGAAATTGTGCAATTAATTAATTCGAAGATCGTTTTTTATTTTTTGTTTTTCTCATTCCACCGGTAAAATTAACGATCGATCAAACAGCGTTGCCATGCCTACTTAATTGCTGTTGTACTGGCAACGCTGCCGGTTCGTTTCAGTCGATTACAATACAAAAACATTTTACTTGACTCATAGCAACCGACGTTGTTTAAAACAATTGCTGATTTTGTCAGGGAATCATCCAAATATACTTGAACATAAATTAAAATAAATATATTTGTAATAAAATGGTTGTGCTACACGTGAAACGCGGCGAGGAGAATCTGTTTTTATACGAGACCAGTGTGACCGAAACCACAGATACCGTTATTCGCGAGCTGATTTCAGTTTTCAATGGTCGCCTAAAGATTCAGCGCATTTGCATGGAAATAGAGGAATTGGCTGAGCACGGCACAATGCTACCACATGAGATGCAGGGCCTAAACGATGACCAGATCGAGGAGCTCAAGCTGAAGGATCCCTGGGCAGAGAAGTGCAGACCCATGGGTGGTTTTACTTACAACAAGGATCCACTGTGCCGTCGCAACGGTCAACAGGCAGACGAAGCCATGCGCAAGGTCCTCGCAGGTGCAATGACCGATGCCAAGGCCATGATTGACAAGGTATTAACATGGTACTAGTATATTAAGAAGGTTACTTAGGTTCATCCAATTCGCTTGCAGAAACTGTGCAAATCTTCGAAGACTCTGACGCTAAAGATCATTCAGGAGGCTTTAAATATTCTACGTGGTGCTGTTACCATTGTTTATCCCATGAAGTTGCCTCCACATGACACCATTCAAATGGAGTTCACCAATATGGAGGATCTGACAGGCACTCAGGCTTCCAAAGAGGTGATTGAACCCTCCAAGGCTCAGCTGTGGTTTGCTGGTCGCCAAATTTTAAATGGCAAAATATTGAAAGAGTATTTGGGTAATAATGATAAGACTAAGGTGAGTTTTTTTTTTATGACTTTTATAAGTATTACCTTTAACCTTTACTGTTTGTCCATTTAGGTTGTGGTCAAGCTAAATCAGCTGGGCGAAGGTCCGCCGGCTCGGGAGCAGGTCATCACGGAGCATGTGCGTCGCCAGTTGATGGCCGCTGAGTTCAAGCGCCAAGAGGAGCTCAAGGTAGGTGTTCATTAAGAGAGTCGTAAATGCTTTATTCATTTAATAGCTTCTATAAGTTTATATATCTAATATATAATATGTATATTTTATCTATAAGTAGTTAATCAAAAGTGTAGAAAGTTAAGCATGAAGTTTTTTTTTTTGTTTTTGTGTTTCTGTGCCCCTAAACCCTTATCTTTGTGATTTATATATATTTGCATAGATTAGGCTAAACAAAATCGATAAAACAAGGCAAAGTCCGATGCCATTTTAATGCGAACGTCTAGTGTATATTTTTCCCGTTTTTAGTTTGTGCTTTTTTTTTAGGATTTCACTTGATTTGTCGTATTTACTAAATAAATGCATTTGCCCAAAAAAAATTTTGGTGCCTGTTTCCCGTTGGGAATCCAATATATATATAACTTATATGGTTCAGCAGACTGATTATAAGATCATCGTTGGTTTCTTGTTACTTGGAATACGTATAAATTCATGTCTAAATGCAACTGATTTTGAAATTCCAATGCACATCCACTGAACCAAAAGTGGGGCAGATATACTCTATTTGATGTTAAAATGATTTGTTTTTCTGATTTGGTCGCATAACCCATGTTTGGAGGGTTTAATAAAGCTCTTGAGAGTTGTACAAAGTTCTATATAAATTGAAATGATAATCAAGTGAAATGCCAAATATAATTAGATGGTTTTGGTTGTGGTCGTTGCTCCTTTCTATGCTATATATATAGAATTATATATATATATAGTACTATATAGGTACGTTTGTATAAATGCGTAGTTAAATATAGCGCTGAGTGGAATTTCTAGTTCAGTTCCCAGTTCCTATAAAGATTGTATAGAGTTCAATATAAAGAGTTGCAACTTCTCAGCGTTAAGTTCCCTTTTCGAGTCTCATTTAAAGTATGCTCATTTAAAGTATGACCAGTGGTTTTTCGGGCACATCGCAACTGGCAGCCTTCTCGTCCTGATCCTCGTCGAAGTTCGGTTGCTCACCGTTGTAGCTCGATCCACCGGTTGGACTGAGCGGTATCAGTGACTTGGTGCTGCCAATCATTTCATGTGTGTCCAGCGGATGCGGCTGTTCTTGTGGCGACAGCTCCAACTCACCCATAGCACCCGCCTGATGCTCCAAATCGACGACATCGTCATCCGTATCGTAGATTTGTTCCGGCTGCTTTGATCTGGCATTGTTGCCAAAGACATCATCATCCGAATTGTCGCCAGCGCAAACACAACGCATTTTCGCATCGTCGCCCACCTGAAATTTATGCGAAATTGTGAAACCTTAACTTGATAATTTCATCACTTAATACTCACCTTAACCGACTTGGTAATGACGCACAGCGATATGGAGGATAGCACAAATAGCACAATCGGCACAATCAGCGAGACGATCAGCTCGCGATACACCTTATCCAGATCATATCTTGCAACCACAAAATCCACATTTGCATCCTGCAACAACAAGGCGAATATTGTAATTGAAATCCGAGGCCAGATTTGGTTCTCAATTTTGGTTTGTTGTAGTTTACCTTATTGTAGTAACACTGATAGCGTGACTGAGCCGTGTTGTTGTCGCCATCGTTGCCATAGCGGGCCACAAAGTCCTTGCATTCCCCTCGCAGCGTATTCACGCAACCCTCGAGGTTGATGAACAACTTCTTCCAGCTAAATATGGTCAGATTGGCCTGGTTGGGCAGATACTTTTGCTCGGGGTCAACGGCATGCGTGCTGTTCTCGTAGATGGCCCAAAACTGTGTAAAGTTCATATATGGAGCTGGTAGCGTATCGTGTTCCAGCAAGGTGCCATTCAGGCAATCAGTAGCGCTGTAGAAGAAGAACCAGAATCACGTTTCTAACTTTGAGTGTAGAACCAATATAGAGGACAAACCATGATAGAAAAGTCATCCATTTTGTTAAATTTGGATGATTACGGAGTTCCGAAAAGACATTAGTTGCTTCCTTGGCTATACTTACAGTATGCGATTGTCGGAATCGCGGGTGACTGTTGCACAGTTGGTCAACAAGTTGCCATCGTCCTCCTTCCAGAATTCGGTGGGCTCGATACGGACGCCGTGCTCCTTGCCGCGTGCCTCATTGAAGGCCACCGCCGTCTCACAATCCGCAGTAATTAAATTGTCCTCCTGGAATATAGATAGATATAATCCTCAGTGTATGCGTATGGATCAGGCTATACTCACATGCATGATAAGCGTATTGACTTTGCTTGTGGTTATCCGGGAGCAGTACCTATCACAGCTAAAGGGTCGCTTGATCTTGGTGCACAGCACCCCATGACACTCGAAGAAGCCGTTCAGCTTCGTGTTTTCCTTGGCCGAGTTGATGACGGGTCCATCAGGCTTGTGGTGGCACAAAAAGAACTCGGACATGTTCTTGCAGTGTCCTGTTATGGGCAGAAGTGGCACAAAGTTAAAATTGAGAATCTCTTTGGTACTTAAAGCACTTGCCATTGGAGCAGTTAAAGACGCCGCGTATGTTGTTGCACACGGTGCCGTTGTTGCAGTTGAACTTGTTGAGGCGACTCAGGTCAATCTGTTGGCGGCGAGAAATATATTAAAATTTTTGCGTGTCCTTAAACTGAATGGCTCAGTCAATGATCGTAAAGTTCTGTGGCGCCGCTATAAATACTTTTTTATTGTAATGTGTCTCATTAAGAAACCACAATAATACGAACATGTAGCAGTGCTGTAGCTCGACTAGCAGATACCCAGTAGCTACGCAAAAGCAGAAATAAAATCGACCTGAATCTTAGATATTCGCCAAACTCATGGCAACATATTATTATTCAGTAAGAATATTTCTAAAAACCGCGATTTTTCTTTACTTTATTTTACTGTATATTTTTCACTTTGTTAAATATTTATAATTTTCAGCCCTTTTGCTACCCATTTTTTTTTAGTTTTGGCTCCTCAGCTTCTTTCTAATGGGTCGCAGGGTATAAGAAAATGAACTTCTTGCTGTGACTCACGTCGACACTTGGGCATTCTAGAGAATAGCGATGACGTCTTTGCTGTGGCTACTTGTTGGTGCTAGCTGAGGGAGGGGGTGGATGGGTGGGTGTTATGGGCTCAGCAGCAGTAACTTACCATGGCGCAGGATGTATTGGACACTCTGGTGCAATTGTTGAGTTGTATATCGGTGCCATTGCGTCGCACCACCGAGTGGATTTGCGGACAGAAACCGCTTGTGCGTGTCAAGCACCATTCGCCACATGAGGCCCAAGGACAATTGTTGGGCATCTGACGGTCCACCGTTTGACACATGACCGGATCCAGTTCGAAGCCCGACTTGAAGGCTCTACGGGGCAGAAATTGATTAAGTATAACTGAAGCCGTAGTTTCTACAACTTACTTCATGGATGGGGAGTAGATGGCCACGCTGAGGTAGACAATGGAGACGCAGGACAAGACCATGGTCAGTTGGCAGAGGCAAATGGCGCGACAGATGCGCTTATCCTGTTCGGGTATAAGGCGCGGCTTATCCTTGCGACGCGCCATTATGCGATATATACAATTTACGACTTGTTGATTTTGGAATTGTTCTTTGTCCTTTATCCTTCGTTCACCCTACGCCGTTTTCAAGGTGATTCCGTTTGTTTGCAGGTAGCCGAATTTTGTTGAGGGGGTGGTGTTTTCTTTTTTTTTTTGTTTTTTTATGTGATTGGGTGGGGGGGTTGGGGGGTTGGTTTGGGTTTGTTCTATTTGTGTGTCAACTAAACAAAAACTTGGTTGTTTGGATTGTGTATTCTATATGTGTGTTCTGCGGTTTTGCATTATTGATGGATGAGCTGAGAACCTTAGAATGGATATCAGCTGTATTTTTTTCTATATTTTTGATGGGTTTTTGCTTGGGAGTTCGCGTAGATTATGGCGCCAACCAAGGATGAATTCACGTTCGTCTTGCTCGCGGGTTCGCATGCAACTGTTTGAATTGCTGGACAAACAACAAAATGAAGTTCGTCGTTTCGTTGCGCACTTTTACTTTCGACACGGCGAGAAAACGAAAGTTAAATGGTCAAAACAAACCCTTAACGCGGAGTAGGGCAACAGACAACTCTCCCAAAACGCCTGCGCTGTGGATAAAAAAAAGGTAGCACGAAAGCTTTCCCAGCTCTCTGACTCTCTGTTTTCCTTTACTCTCCCACTCTCTCCCTCTCTTTCTCTCTCTCTGTGAACCACGTTTAGTTTGTAGTCAACACGATGTCGATACCTCATCGATTCGTTTAGATCTGCACTGTCTGCTCTGACGAGCAGGTCTTAAGCCTAAATCTCTAAACAGAGATTGACCCTAAGCAGGCCAGCCGCAGGAGTCCGCTGACTGCGTCACACTTGAACTCTCTCTCTCTCTCTCTCTCTGTTTCGCTTTCTCTCTCACACACACAAAAGTAAAACGCTCATTTGTTGTTCTCTTTGTTTTGCTTCGATTTTTTTTTTAGTGTAATTTGTTTATTAATTATGCCGTTAGCTTGTTAAATTTGTTTATTGATAAAGACACGTTAAGTAAAAAATTTTTAATCATTTTTGCATTCAAATATTAGTTTGTTTTTTTTTGTTTTCGGTTTGTTTTGTATGATTTAAAAAATTCTCATAAGCAACGTGCGTTATATCGGTTCTGCTATTAAGCTATATATATATGTATATATCTATATTGTATATTATACATATACGTTGTATATACTTGTTATTATTATTATTAATCCATTAAATCTTCATTTTTTACATTAGATCTTTAAAACTATTTCAAAATGATGGAAATTGTGTGTGAGTTGGTTTTTTTTTTATCTTATTGTTGTTGGTGAATGCTTTATATATTTTTTGGTTCTGCTTTTCTATGTGTTTGTGTGTGTGTGTTTTCAAAAGAGTTTTGAGTACGACCAAATGTACCGTTAGGACCAGAAAGAGTTTTAGCCAATTTATTATCTCTGGTCCAAAACGCTTCAGTTAAATTGTATGCCTATGTATACAATTATTTGATTTAATTCACGTTTTTTATCTTTTTACGAATTTTACTTAATATTTTGTTTATGACTACTATCACAATTTTTTTGAAAACAAGCAATTTTTTGTTAGGTTTTTTCTTTTCATTTTTTTTAAATGTAGAGAAATTGAGATTTATATAATGATCTCTATATATATATATCATGGATAGGCGGAGCATCGATATACGTTTAAAAGCGAGCGAAAGTCGAAAACAAAAAAGCTTTAAATTTGAAACTCAAGCTGTATATATTTATGTGTGTATATATATATGAATATATATATATATATATATATAGCATAACAATATGATGGCAAATTTGCAATGATTTAATAATTGAATATAGATTGTAACAGGAAAAGTGTGTCAATCTCAATGCTCCCCTAGAAGTACATGTGTCCTATATAGTAATGGCAGATGGCTTCTCATTATACTATATATAATATTTATAAGCTAAATGTGTACTGTGTGTATCTGTGTAAGAGTGTATCAGTGTGTGTGTGTGTGTGTATGTGTGTGTTGGTACAGACTACAAAGTTAATTTGCTATTTTAACTAATTGGTTTTTGCTAGTATTCCATTTCATCATCTTCGTCACTGTGACACAGAAGTTTGCTAAAAGAATTGATTGAAATTCGTATCTAATTCCAGTACATAAAAGCAGTATATATAGTATATATATGTATATAATATACAGATTGTAGCTACAGTAATTGAAAACATGCCAAAGTACTAAAAATAAAACATGCAAAATCAAAGCTAAATATCTGTAGAATAAACTTTAAACATGCTAGATATATTATTGAATATATATGTATGTATATTCCATATAAGTTGGATACAATTATATTTTTTGGTCAAATTTGAACTGAGCGATGTTGCGTGAATAATATAATATTTGTTTCCCTTGGACAAGTGCATAATTCTTGTAAAAGGTATTTGAAAATACCAAAGAACTTCTAGCTATATATTTATATTTTTTGTATTGTATATATGGTATATAATATGCATATCTATCAGTTTTGTGCTCATTAGTTGTACAAGAATAGTCTTGGTTGGATAGCTCAAATGGAACTTTTGTCGAGTTCTTGAGGTGCTCTACGAGTTGATGACAGCTTAAAGCTGATAATCGGCTATAATGCGTGAGAAAATATGCTAAGGACACTTCAGAGTAACAAATTCTTTGTTTCAATTTTTTTTTGGTGTTTTTTTTGTGTTTTTTTTTTCTTTTTGTGAGCGTGCTGAATTTAAGTACATAGAAATTGATCAATTGATTGTATTCTGTTGGTTTTTTTTTTTTGTCGGCTTAGAACTAACATCTCTAGAAACAAAGTTTTAAATCCATCGCTCGCATTTGAACCTACTCTCTTTAAAATGGGGCTCAAAAATTCAGGCACTGTTTAAAATACATTCAAAGATAACGACTTTTCCGTATTACATTTCATGCAGTTAACGATCCTGAAAATAAGTTGTTCAAAAAGAGAGAAAAACGAAAAAACGCATGAAAAAAGTCTCGAGTGTGTTTGGGAGTAAATTAAACTTAAAACTGAAAAAATCGAGGAGTTTCACAATTAATTTCATAGATTTTTTGTTGTTTGGAGGCCAATATCGCTTAGGAGGATTATTGCATTACATTTACGATCGATAACGATATGATTAACAATATACGATTAACGATTAAACGATTAGTTTTGACAATCTCAATACAAGGCACAATGGATAGTTATTATATATATAAATATATATATATATGTGTGTGAGTTGTGTGTTGTGTGTGTGTGGTTGGGTTCTACTATATTACGAGAGGGGGGCGGGGAGAGAGAGAGGGTAGGTTGAGTATCTTTTTGTATAGATGAGAACATAAAAACTAGATGCTTGCTTGACTTTGACTTAAAATAACTCACTCTTCCTTGGTTGGAAACTTTTCGGCATAGACGCGCGACGATTTGTTGCACGCCTTCTCGCAGCAAGGACAATACCAATAGCTGAGCACCCCAATCGAGATGGCAAACAGCACATTCGGTATGATCAGCGAGAGCACCAAGTGATACAGATTATTCTCCCACGAATAACGTCCGATAACAACTTCCGGATAGGCGCGACTATAAAAACAGGGAAATGGCTCACCAATGTGAGAGAAGCTATAATAGGAGAGAGCAGAAAGTTATATTTTAGTATATATATCTTCTCTGAGAAGGAGTACAGTTCAGGCAGTTGTGACTTACCCATATTGCCTGGCGAAGACACTGCAGTTGGTCGTCGGCGGATAGCCGCAACCCTCGGAATTGATGAGAAACTTTGTGTAGCTAACATCCCAGTTGACTCTCTCCAAGTCTCGAGGATTGCGCTCCCATTCGCTAAACGGTATGCGCGTATAGTTGACAAACAACTGATGGCACCTGTTGGTCAGAATTGTTGGCATTAATACGTATCTGGTTTAATGATTGGTGTCGGATTAGTCCACTTACTTTGTGAGTGATGAGGTGCAGCCCTCGCGACAGGAGCTCCAGCTGCAGTTCTTGATGCCCTCCGCATAGATGTGATCGATGACGATGCACGTCACCGGCACCGGATCGTAATCCGCAATGATTGTTGAGATGGCGGGATCGACAACAAAGGGTATCAGGAAGAGGAATGTGAACACCGACAGTATGGCAGTCGTACCTAAAAAAAAACAAATGAAATGAGTAACCTTCTAATACTCGTGGCTAATCCTAGATGCACTTACCAAGGCACACGGAGGTGTAGAATTTTGCCTTCTCGAGTATGGTATCCATTTCGATCTCTTCGCGCTTGGCCTTAATGGCGTCCACGCAGCCACTGCCTGGCCGAATGGGCCCGTGCGATTGGCAGGAGGAGGATCGACCCGATCTGCTGCTGCTGCTGCTGCTCAGGCTCATCTTGCTGGCGGATAGCGTTTGCGCCGAGAGCGTTGGACTCGTCGGCATCGACGTTGTCGTCGTCAGTGTTGAGCTCTTCTTCATTGTCAAATATATTTATTGTAGTTTCTGTGTGTTTACTGTGTGTCTGTGTTTGTTTGGAAAAAGTTTCTGTTTCTGTTTTTTGTTTTTTTTTGGTTTTTTGGTTTTTTTTTTTATCACTAAAAGCCTTAAAAATGAACACCGCTAACGCTTTTGTTTTTGCTCTCTAAGCCTACAACAATAAACAACTTGTTAGTGCGAAACTTTCGCCAACTCTCCTCTCTTCTTCCTCTGCGTCTTTAACCCCCCCTTTAGCCTAGTTTTATGTTTTTCCCCGTTCTCTTTTGGTTTTTATTAGTTATTTGTGTTGCCGAAATGGAAATTTGTTTTAATCATTAGTTCTAAGTCTTTATTTTTTATGTTGTTTTTCTCTTTTAAAATTGCAATTTTTTTTTTTTTTTAGTATTGATTAATTTTATCTAAATTTATGCTTGTTAATTTTGTTGTTGTTTCTTTTTGCTTTTTTTATTTGTTTGTTTTGAGTTAACTAATTCTTGCGAGACTTGGTTTTTATATTTTGTTTGTTTGTTGGTTTCTTCTTAGTTATTTTTGATCACGCATCCCTCCCAAACCGTATTGACCATTACTGCTCCTAAGGGCTGATTCTAATTCCCATGTTGTTGCTGTGTGTTTGTGTGTGTGTGCGTGTGTATTTGTGTGTCTGTGTGTTGTTGTGCGCGTGCTTCGTGTGAGTGCATTCAAGTATTATATATTCTCAATTGATGGCTTTAACTAACTTTAAGTTAAGTAATTCAATCAATTTGTCGCCTTCGTGCTAATCGCCCCCCAAGTCCATGCTACAAACGTCTGCTCCTAAAACTCCTAATTACACTCAGTAAGTGGCCTAGCGCACTTAGCCTTATTCCAAAAATATACAAATTATACTAATATTGTCTTCTGATCGGTTCGTATCTCGAGAATTCTTATACACGTGCCTCGCATTTAGTGTTGAAGTATTATTATTATTATTGTTAATATTTTGTTTTTAGTTTTTTGTTGTTTTTCAGTTTGTTTCTGTGATTGCTGTTAGCTCAGGAGTGTCCTTGCAAGCCGCTCAGGTGTTTGTTGTTGTTGTTGTTGTTGTGGTCTTGTTGTTGTTGTGGTGTGGTCGCTTGTTTAGAAGTTCGATGGAAGGATTACAAAGAGTTGTTTGCGAGTGGTTTCAATGCCCAACTCCATTACTGCAAAGCGAAGACGCCAGTCTGATGCACCGGACTGTCTTCCTGGAGCAGAGGAATGCCTGCAAAACAATCAAATACAGTTAAAGCATCCAGTTAAAAGGTGGTTGTTAGGCAGCTGAAAGGGAATTCTAGAGTTGACACAGTTCGCTCCTAACTCTAATTAAGCTTTGTCTAGCTCTAGTGTTCGCTCAACAGCTACACTCAGCAAAAAAATCACCTTAATGTTAGAAATTCGCTACGCTTTTGGCTTATTATTCAAAATTTCTTTCTAAAAATCAGGGTTTGCATTCCTTAATTTAAGCGTGAATTTTTCTAAAATTTTTTTTAAATTTGTAGAAAATTTTTCCCAAAACAAGAAAATTTTTCTGGTTTTTAGAATAACTTTTAAGAATTCAAGGTGATTTATTACTGAGTGCAGAACATTCAACTTCTCGAGCGATCACTGTGGCTGCTAACATACTACTTGAGCATAAGGTGTAGAGGCATTATAATATGCCTGGGATCTTGGATGCGCTACCAAATAAACTTTGATCTGCATTCGATTTACCCAAGGAAAGTTTTTTTGATCGTTAGTTGAAATTTCGTATGTAGCACAGTGTAATTTCCCTATTTTACAAGAGAGAAAGAGAGAGAAAGTGTTGTCTGTTTTTTGTCGGTGTGGTAGCTTACGTGACGGATCTCATAGGGCCATGACCTCGTCGCCACCGCCACCAGCGCCCATGTCGCCGTTGGTAGGTGTGCCGACGTTGTTCTTGGATAGAATGGTCGCCGTGTCGACGCATCCTTTGAAACGCATCTTGGCATCGTCGCCGACATAGACGGTGCTCTGGCAGAGCAACAGCACCGAACAGGAGACCACGAACAGCACCGACGGCACCACCGACGCGAACACAAACTGGCGATAGGTGACCTCCAAATCGAAACGGGCCACCACCACATCCTTCTTGGACGGCGAATAGAAGCAGGGGAATCGTGCACGGGCATTGTGATCACTGCCATCGCGCCCAAAGTCCTTGAGGAACTCCTTGCACTCATCCATCAGCGTATTGACGCAACCCTCCAAATTAATCATCAGCTTCGACTCATTCGAGATAGTCAAGTCGACATCGGGTGGTGCAATCTCCGGCACCGGTGTCGCCACCGACACATGCAAATGACTCAGATATGTGAAATTTGTCAGATCACTGAGCATATTATGTTCCAACGTTGAACCATTGATGCAGTCCACTGCATCCACCCGATCCGAGGTGTTCTTAATATAATAACAGGATGTCATTGCAACATTATCGCTTGATTCGTTCCACACCTCCTCGAGCGTTTCGGCATTGATGGCATTCTGACACTGGGAGAGATAGACCTTATCACCACTGAGCACCACCACATTCTTATTCCTGGTTGGAATATCCACGCAGCGTCTGTCGCAATTGTAGGGTGTCCTTATCTTGCGGCATGTGCCGCGACTGCACGAGAACAGTCCACTGATGTCCATGCAATTGATTTTGCCACGTCGTCCCGAACACTTGACGGGCGCATCACTATTGTGGAAGACACACTCGAAGGCATCCGTTATATTCAAACACTGTCCGGCCGTGCAGTTGAAAGTGCCCGTCAGATTCTTGCATTCGTCGTTGATGCAACGGGCCTTGTCCGCCCGATCCTGATCGATGCCGTAGCACGTTTTATTCGCCGAATTCGTGCAATTCTGAAAGGTGAGGTTGGTGCCATTGCTGCGGAGATTCACATAGATTTGGATGCATGCACCGGATGTCTTGCTCAGACACCACTCGCCGCAGCTGCCCCACTCACAGTTGTCCTTGTTGAGGGCACGGGTTGTCGTGCACATGACGGGTGTGGGATCGATGCCACTTTTGAAGGCACGCGTCGATGGCATATAGATAGCCACAGTTAGATAGACCAATGCCACCGAACTGAGCACCAGCGTCATCTGGCATATGCAGATGGTGCCACAGATGCGTGTATCTTGCGGCGGCACAACCAAATCCTCAACGAGCACCTTCTTCTTGCCCATGTTGTTGTTGCAGTTGCTGTTGTTGTTGTAAAAGCTTCTTTTGCTATTTAATTGCTAATCTGTATCAGACTTCTTCGTTCTGTGTTTGTCTCTCAGCTAAGCCAGGGCGCTTTTAATCCAATTAGGAGCAGTTCATCATCATCGTGGCTTGTCTATCGATTGAGCCGCCCACACACACACATAGACACCCACACACACACACACACACTCGCACACACCCACACACAGACGCCAGTTGTCGTGTGTTATATAACTTATGGACTTATTCTCGCCTCGTGCGTTTTTTTTTTCTTCCAGATATCCTTTCAAATTTCACAGCCTGAGCACGTTTTTTTTGTATTTTATTTTTTTGGCGACACTTTCGCGCTTATTGATTTTTTAAGTTGCAGCCAACTGCTCGCTTTTTACTCTTAGTTTTCAGTGCAAGCTGCTGGCAGTTGAAAAAAGCGAACAGCAGATTTAATTTCAAATTCAAAAAACTTCTACATTTATTTAACAGCTAATTATTGCTCTTTTGCATAAGTTGTATTTGTTTTTAGTTGGATATTTTATTGTTGTTTTTTGTTGCTAATAATTTTCACAATGCTGCTGCTGCTGCTGCTGGTGGTGTTGTTGTTGCTGCTATTTTTCTAATAGTTGTTGTTGGGACCAAGGCTGCTGCTGCTGCTCCTGGCTGGCCTTCCTGGCTTCGCACAGTTTTCGCACTGCGAGCGTGAAATTGTT
This sequence comes from Drosophila nr. perissopoda 5 BK-2023a, assembly GCA_035044105.1. Taxonomy (NCBI): domain Eukaryota; kingdom Metazoa; phylum Arthropoda; class Insecta; order Diptera; family Drosophilidae; genus Drosophila; species Drosophila nr. perissopoda 5 BK-2023a. The sequence goes on from JAWNMK010000124.1 coordinate 10,506,774, forward strand.
TGTGAGCTGATTTTTGGTGCAGTCGTGTGCCTCGTGTGGCTCGGCTTCTTCCTGACCGCCGACAACGGCTCCTCCTGCGAGCTCCTCCGTAGCTGGTGCTGCTGCTGCTACTCTTGCTGCTTTTGCTCTCGACACAAAATCAGAGCACTGCGCGCGCATTCTTATTACAAAATCAATAATTCCGCATTCACGTTTTGCAAAAAACAAAACCGACTTGTCTTCCCTCTCTCTCCTCAAAAACAAACATACTCTGCTTTCATTGATTAAGCTTCGCGTGACCGGAGAGTGCAAGTGCACTCCCCCAAAAACACACACACACACACGCCCCACATTTCTGTTTTTTTTTTGTGTGTGTTGGTTTGGTGGCACCAGGGACAGGGTCAATCCCGGGCTCCAGTGGGGGTGGGCGTGCTTGATGACGTAGTCGTCGCTGCACTTCATGTACTGCTTAATAACTAACACATTGAGCGATCTTTAAGCAAGTTATTTAAAAAGTTAAATATACTTCATTGAACCTGCTGCCTCTACTCGTATCTCCAGCTACATTTTTTAGGTTATTTTAGATAAATTGGGGGAGGTGTTTAGAAATCAAATATCCGCACAATAACTCAAAATTCGACCAACTATACAAATACGTGTCTTATCATGTTCTCTAAATAGGGAATTTTACTTCGTGTCGTGCCATTTGGAGACGTCTCCTATCATAAATATGCATATTGTCCCATAGGTACAATAGGTCAAATGATATATTATTCATTCAGCAAGATAAGCAAGTCACGATAAAATTAGGCCCTCAGCCGATGCACTTCAATCTGTAAGAGCAATCTTTAACTTGCCTAATAAAGCCGGATTCTCTTGTTACAAAGTTCAACTTTATATTATTTTTTTGCAGTGCATAAATAAATATACATATATATTTCAGCTATTGTTAACAAATTTGCACTATATTATGAGTATAAAACAGACAGCAGCTGCCGACGCGACTGCCACCGGGAGACTGTTAAATACAATCCCAAAAAGAGATTTTACAAAAATATGGAGATTAATACAGATTAATATGTAAAGATTTAATGTACTGGTTCAATCCATGTTTTTTCCTTAAGTGGCATGTTCCACGACTCTGCAATTATGGCTATTGTATGCTGGCTGAGTCGTGGCCCAATCAACGGATTCATTTGGGTCAAATAGCAGCAGAGCCAAAAAAGCCAACAGCAGGCAGCGGTCAGCATCAGAATACATTGCATCAGCTTCTGTTCGGGGCCGCGTGGCGCTATCATTGGTCCACCAATGCCGACGGCTGCCCAAAGGACTGTGCAGAACACTATGGGTAGTACAGCGGCGCCCATTTCAAAATTTGTGCGAAATTGTTATAAAGATTTATTAATTTCACTTGTTGTCTTTGTTATGTTGTTATTGCTGGCTGACTAACGATTGTTGTTGCATGTCGATATATATGAGTGTATCGTTGCAATATCAACCCTGGCTGCAGATTTTTGGTGCTGCCAACTTGCTTGGCAGTTGCAATTACAGGCGCGCAGCTTGAATTTAATTTGTTTGTTTTGTGATTTACGTATTATTATTTAATTAAACTTTAAGATATTTTAATAATTATGTGTTTAGCTGACTTTTACAAAGACGCCAACAAACGGTTTGAGCTGTTAAGATAATTTTATCACGTTTAAGCTGACCTTATAAACTATCTTGACGCAAGCATGCTGTTAATAATTAAAAACACGCCCTGTGAAAAACAATAACAACTTTTCCGAACATTCTTTCACAGCACACCCATTGAATAATCAATGGCGAGTGGGTTTTTTTTATTGGGTTTCTTGACATTGTTGATTTGAGTGTATTTGAATGCGCTCCTAAGTAGGCAACACTTTCTCACCCAACAAAATATATACTGCTTGCTGCAGAACACTAAGAGAAGAAGGTCAAAATGCAGTGAAAGTTTATCCATTTTTTTTTTTGGGAATTGAATTTAATTGAATTTGGTGCTTGTTAATTGTTACTCACATGTACAAATTTTGGGTGTTCCACTGGAGAAGTGTTGAGGTTTATTTACGTTAGCGCACACACACACACACTGAAACACATGCGACACACACACACACGCACGCACACACATCGCACATCACTTCACCCACATGTATATGCATCGTCGTTTCATAATGGAAATGCAGGCACAGTCTTTGAAATTTGAGGAAAATCGTTTACTTTTTTTTTATTATTTTATTTTTAGTAAATTATTTAACGCGATTGTAGTTGTTAACTTGACGAGTTGATTCGCAGTTGGACATAAGGCAGCAAATGATTTGATTTTACAATTTTCCTTTACTTTCCTGTCTCTTTTTCTTTTCTTTTTTTTATACCCGAGCCGAGAAAATTCCAAACAGATGAATATGTGACGTGCACGGCTCGCGGCTCACATTTTCCTGCTGTTTACGCCAAATTCTGACATTTCTCACAAGCACCAAATGCTGCCAAGCTTCTGCTACAGAGAGATAGAGAGCGAGCCACAGAGAGAGAGAGAGAGCGGGAGAGAGCTATCTCGAGCAGCTGCTTAATGGGTGGCGAACGCATGCGCTGATTGGCTTTACGTCATCCATTGGGGCCGCCACTGTTGCTCGGAGCTTTTCTCTCCTGGCAGCGTCAAAGCCAAAGCACAACGTGAGCGGAAGCTTTCGTTAGCACTCAGCGACAATCGTATGCCCTGCGTTGGGTGTTGAGCTTAACTTAATGAAAATACAAATGCGGCAGGTTGACAAATACTATTTATTTATTTACAGTGTTGGGTTTTTATAAAACTATTATTCATACTAAGCTCTAGCAGTCTTCTATAACTTGGCAATTCTGTGCCAGTTATTCATGCTCCAACTTGTGCTTGTCGTATATGCCGTATCGTTTAAGGCTAGCACACCAATCAAAAGCTTTTGTTGCGCACGTTGCTGGAGCTCGTCTTAGCAGCAGCAAGCAGCAGCAGCTGCAGCGTCGTCGTCGACGCCAGTGGCAGTGGCAGTCCTTTCGGTGAAGAGTTCAGCCGTCGTCGTTGTCGTTCGCAATCGCGTTACGTTGCTACGTTACGTTGCGTTTGCGTTGCGTTGCGTCGTCGCCTGCACTTGTGTGTGTGGCTGCTCCGTTTGTGTGCTCGCCATTAAGCGCTGCTGCCGCCGTCGTCGTCGTCGTCGCCGTTGCCGTCGTTTGTTGCCGTTGCCGTCGCAGTTGTCGTCGCCTGTTTGTCGGTCGGTTTAGGCTCCAGCGGAAAAATGACAAAATGTGGATATTGTGTTTTAGCATCTTATTTTTTTTTGATTTTCAACATTTGACCCGTACGCAATCAGGTCATAACAAAAAAAAGTAGAGTTGTTTAACACTGTAAAATGAGCCATGTAATTTTGTTGTTTGTTGTTGCTGTTGATACTTTTTTTGTGCAAGTCTTCTGATTGAAAATGCGTAATCGTAACCTGAACCTTGAGTAAACACACACACGCACACTCACGACAGTTGTATTTATATATGTTTGTGAGTGTGTGTGTGTGTGTGTGGCTAGCACGCAACTCGACGTCACAGGACCACCCGTCAAAGAGAAAGAGAGGGGGAGAGAGAGACAAAGACAGAGAGGCTAAATGTGTTGCCAGCAACGACAGCAACAACAAAAACAACAACGTCATATTTGCCATGTTTTAATACAAAACAGAATGAAATTTAAAGTGTTTGCCAGGCACCCCCAACCCAACCTCCTCTAAGCAGCCCCTAGCACCCCAAACCATTTTTAAATATTGCCCTGTTTGGCTCCATTGAATCACAAAAAAAAAAACAAATGAAAAATCGTTTCGTGCAAAGCACGAGAAGTCGCAGAGGCACCCCACTCACCATACCCACTTCACAAAGACCCCTTTCTGTGTGCTCCAATGCCGCATTATTTCGGTTTTTGCCTCCTCTTTCTCCTTCTGCTTCTTTTTTGTTGTTGCTTGTGCCCAATGAGAGAGTGTAAAGCGTGCCAATTGAATTGAAAATTACATGCGACTCCCATTTTGTACACGACGACCCCTCCTCACCCCTCACCCTCTACACCCTGTGCTTAGCCTGCACTCCACTGAAAGTGGAGTTTATTACTCTGTCGCCCATGTGAGCTCATTGTCGCCAGTTCTTCCCTCCCCACTATTTCTCCTCCTCTATCTCCCACTCCTCTTCCGCCTGTGCAGCTGCTACTCGTCGGCATATTTCCGTTTCGTAATACTCCGGCAACCCTGCTCCTACCAACACCCCTTCCCCCGTTCCACCCCGGCCCCATTTGTGGTGCCGCCAAGAATAACAAGCCAAGCAAACAGCACTTAAAATGTACATAGTCCGAGGTTACATAAAAAAAAAATATATATATAATAAGCGACAAGAGTCCTCGTGCCGCATATAAATATAAATAAACCACGCGAGTTGCGTTCACAAAAAAAAAAACAAAGAAAGAAAAAAGACAGAAGAAAAAAACGAATTTTAAACGAGCTGCAATTAACAAGCATGGCGTCGTCTAACGGTAGTTTGTGATCAATCCATTCCATTTCCCGTGTTCCAGCTGAGCGCAGCACGTGGCTGCTCGAATAGTGATGTAAAGCAGAAAGCAATATAACAATAAGTGCATAGAGAAAAAAGAACAACAAATAGCAAAAAGAAAAAAAAAGCAAAACTTGTGTCCGTCCACGTTTTTAATAAACAAACTAAACAACAAAAAGCCAAAAAGAAGCTAACAATCAACAATAAACAACAACAAGAAGCCGCAGCAGAAAAAGAGTGAGAAAGAAGAGACCGTTACTCAAAATTGGCAGGCCTCGCACACACACATACACAAACAAACACACACGCACACTGGCACGTATGCGCCTCTTTGCCGCAGTCATAAAATAATCAAGCAAAGGCAAAGGCAAAGAGGAGAAGGCGGAGGAGGAGGAGGCGACGTTGATGCTGCTCGCTGCTGGCTGCCTGCTGACGAAACATCTCCGTTGGGACAAAACAACACACACATAAAGCAATTAGCAAAGGTTGACACGAGATTTTTCGATGCCTACTAAAATGCATATGATGACTGAGTTGTCTCCATCTCCATCTCTGTCTTCGTCTCTGCATCCCTGGATTATATTTAGTCTAATTGCGTCGAGGGTCACAATTGCCACAGGCATGGAACAACTCCAACTGCCCAGCGGCAACAATAACAACAACAAGAACAGCTGCTGCGAAAGCTGAAAGGTGAAGCGAAGGATATTATGGAAAAGGAGAAGAGGCAGCAACTCAGAGAAACAGAAACAGAACCAGAAACGGAATCAGAATCAGCAAATAGAAAGCAAACAAAAAGCAAAAGCAAAAAGCAAAAGCAACTCGTAACTCGACTCGCCCTGTGATATAATTCTGCACCGTAGTTGTAAACTTCGAATAGTTATCGTTTATCGTTTATCGATTCAAAAGGCTTATAACGGTACTAAAGTTAAGCGAGAAGCAGCAAATTGCAATACTCAACTCTTGATTAACGCTACGCGTGCACCGATATATATATATATATATATATATAGCATAAAATATATACATTATATATATACATCAAATATATACATATATATAAATAATTAAGGCAATTATTATTAGGAACAATTAACTCTCACTCGCTCTGCCTCTAAACACCCTGCTCCGCAACGAAATTTGAAATACTTTTGCTGCCGCCCAGACCCTGCGCCGTTTTAACCGGAAATAAGACCAACAATCAGTAATCGATTAATTGAAATAACGACAACAAAATGGGTGATGAGTTGGATAAGCGCACTGCCAAGGAGAAGCTGCTCTTCTATACGACTGCCTTCTTTATACTCCTCGGCACATTTAGCTTGTTTGCCTTCCTCTTTCTCGTCCCGTTCGTCATCGAGCCGGCCTTCACCACGATCTTCATGCAGTTCGAGGAGGTGCCGGCCCTGTGTGAGACCTACGACACGGAGATCTATTTCGGGGCAAAGAACTGCTCGTGGTCGTCGTGCCGTGAGGGATGCACCAAGGACATTTATACCTGCACCCAGATACGTGTCAACTATCGTCTCAATTTGTACAATTTCACTGATGAGTTCAACTTTACGGAGTATCACATCAATCTGAAAGAAGCGGAACGTGTTGTTCCGCCCGTAAAACGTACGGATCGCTATGAGCGTGCGTTGCGCGATTACGAGTATGATAATCTCGAGCCGGGGGATAGCAATACCATTGATCTGGATATGGATGGTGGTGGGATGCCCATTGGATCCATGGGTTCAACGGGTCGTTTCGAGCAGCTCAATTTTGGTGATGCCGATGGCTCCAATGGCTATCTGATCGAGGAGTCGGAGGATACGAATGGACTGAGTCCCGTTGGCACCCTTATCAATGGGGAGCGACGACCCTTCGATGAGATCTCCGAGATGAACGAGGGCCTCATGGGCGATAATTCCACGTACTTTTATGTGGGCGCCCGCCTATTTCCCAATGTGAAGGGTTGTGGTTATCCGCCCATGCTGAACTGCACCATATGGCTGAAGCGTTACACAAAGATCGGCATCAAGTTTCCCTGCTACTACTCCAAGGTTGACCCCAGTCTGGTCATCAGTGATCTGGACTATTGGCAGAACACACTAAATTTGGTGTACTCCATGGCCATACCCATTCCGTCGTTCATCATCTCGGTGATCTATTTAACGTACGCGTACTTTAAGATCTACAATGAGGATGAGGAGACGGCGCCGCTGGACAAGAATGCCGAGGACATGGACATCGATGACATCGATGCCGTCGATGATAGCGATGGTGCTGTTCTGGCCGACAATGCTGAAGGCAGCCAAATCGTTAACATGGACTCCACGACAAACGATAGCTGTTTGGAGGGTGTCCTGCCGAACGGTGGCCCCGGCATGACCAGATGCATATCGCAGGGTGCTGGCTCAATTACCACATCCGGCCATTACATTGCCCAATCGCCGGCGGGCTCACAAATGACGCCCAATTCGGAAATCAATTCGTTTGGCCATCAGCTCAAGGTGCAAATGGCCGATGAATTGTCCAGAGATTCGCTGGAGAATGGCGTACTCTCCACGTCCAATTCAGTTCAAGGGTAAGAATCGAATGATGTTGAGGATTCCTTCTCCATGGATTTAACGATTTCTTTTTAATTAAATTTATATATTTTCTATACAAAAATCTATAATAAAAAAAAAAAGAAGGGGAAGCTACTCGTCCTTCACCTTAACCTTTGGAATAATACTAAATATAATTTGATTTTAATATGATTCCAAATTTAATATGATTCAAAATTAAACGCATATTAACCGAGATATGAGCCTTTGAAAATAACGTATTTTATATATATAAAACTATCGAAATCATAAATCCATCCATGTTAAGCTAACTCACATAAAGCTCAGCCATTAAATTGACCCCGTAACTTAGGTGCTCTCTTTGTCTATTCTTGTATTCAAGTGTTCTTAAGATAAGAGAACAGCAAGTGCTTAAAAAGAGAACAAAGACTATTTACAAGCGATAAAAATAATTGCCTAACTGAGCTGTCACTTTGAACATTTTCTTTGACATGTTTTTTTCGCTTACTTTTGTAATCTCTTCAATTATCTCAGATGTATCTCTATTGACTTTGAGACATGTTCTAATCTATGCTTTGGCTTATTTTCAATCTGTTTTGCAGCAACTTGAGCAAGACGATGACGACGAGTATCTCAACTCCACCTGGGCCGACGGCGGCAGTCTGAAACGTCAGGCGCATGGTCTGGAAAATGTTCGATTCCGATTCGGAAAATGAGCCGCTGCTCGAGGAGAAGGAGGAGGAGTCCTAAACAGCAGCGAGAATCACCGAATCTACAAAAAGAGAGAGAAAAATAGAGGGAGGGAGAGGGAACGAGGAAAAACGGAGCAACCCAAGTATTTCTACCTAAAAACAATCGATGACAAACCGAACCTGAATACCTTCAGAGCTGTTAGAGACACTTAAAAACTATGATAGATTAAACTATATTTACCTTATGAATTAACACACACACACACACCACATAGGCAAAAAATCACTCACACCCAATCACATAATACATATATACATTTATATATATAAATATAATGATAGATCGAAGTTATTTTCGACTAAGCTTAACACAAACACAGAGACACACACACAGAGAAACACACACATTAAATTTCCAAATTACGGTACTTCATCATGCATTAGTAATTTCACAGATACTACAAGATATGAATATGAAATATATATGATATATGATATATGCTAAAGGACGCAGGAAGCAGCTGTGCTTCAGCCGAGGAGTGTTACTTTAATTGGTACAAAATACAATAACAACAAGCTAAACAACAACAAACATGCAACCACAACAACAACAAGATACAGTACTATATACAACAATACCTAAAAGCAAATTATAATACTTATACACATACATATACAAATATTTACTTGAATTATTTTTCTATTCGCAACAATCGAAGTCGTCTGCGAACGTCTTCAAAAAAAAAACGCAATGCAAAAAATATAAGAAAAATAAAACGCGCAAAACTTATTTACAAAAGTCGAGATAAATTAAAGCGCTGAGGATTTTTTTAGATATTGTGCTACAAAAAAAAAAGAAGATTGAAAACTGCAGCATTGTTAATTTAATAAAAACCTAAATTAAAATTTAATACAAACAGAAAAAACTATGCGATAAAGTAAATAAAAAAAAATAAATCGAAAGAGCCTAAGTATATTTGAAATAATAGTTTTAAATGATAATTATAAATGATAACAATATATTATAATAATTATAAAAATAATAATACAACAAATTGTTATCCTTCTAATACATGCGGATAAAAACTCACAGCTTTAACTAACAAGAAACTGAGGCATAAGATTTTTCTTCTATATAAATTAATTTTTATTAAGGTTATTATAAATGATAATGATATTTATAGGTACTACAAACAAAATGGTTCAAGCTATTCAATTAAATCTTTTAAATAATTATGCATTAAAATCATAATAATTTAGACCTAAACATAATGTTTCCTTTTTTATATTAACAAAAAAAAAACAAATACCAAAAATCAAAGCAAACCAAAAACCCAAAAAAAGCAAGCAAACAAAAATACTCGTAATATTTCTAAAAAAAAAAAACATAAACCAAACAAAACGATGCGAATATTCTCAAATTAGGTATAGAAGCGTTTGCAACGGTAAAAGTGCACCTATTGCGAATAATCTATCAATGATAAGCAGCAAAAGCAAAAAAACACATAGTTAACACATAGTTTTGGTTTTTATCAAACAATGAAGATATTTGCATGGAACACCACAAAAAGACGAATCACACAATACAACAAAATAAGAGCGCAATTGCTAGCTAATATCATGTAAAACAAAGAACAACCAACAAATGCTACTAGAATTGAAATAAAAAAGCGAAACAAAATCTCGAAATAAATACGCATTTAGCAGCCTACAAACAAAGAACGAATTTATTTATTTCAAAAAACAATCTTGATAAATTTGAATTTCTTGCAACGTTTAGCAACACCAAAACGCGCAGCTGCTCCTTAATTATACCGATAACAACGATAGCAATCCGATTGCCATTCGACGCACAGCCGTTGGCAACCCTAGAACAGCAGCTGCTTATCAGCTGTGACCGCAACTTTTCACCGTGCAATAGAAAAAAAATTGCTATTGGCAAATGTTGTTATTTTATAATAGTGCTTAACTAAAGTGCTGAGCTCGCCTCATTTTTTCTACCCCAAAAGCGCGAGCACAGCTGCTAAGGGAGCTGCATTGTTAATCGCCGCAGTGCATTGTTTTATCCTTTTTGTTTTCGGCAGACTTTTGTTTGCTGCTGCTTCTTCTGCCGCTTGTAAACAAATTTCTTGGCAGCGGTTCAAGTGAGAATTTGACAAATGCTGTTGCAAAGCTGAGACGCCAACAAAACAAAATGGACAACAACAAGAAAGACATCTACAATCTGTGGGTGCAATACACAACAAAGGTATATGGTAATCAGATAAGCAGCTTTATTGTTTTACGGGAAGCGGGCGGTGACGTGTTTTTCGCATTAATCATCGCAGCGAAACAATTTTGATAGCTCCTGAAATATTGGCAAGACATGTTCAGACATTTTGTCTCTTGTCTAAAAAACAGTAATTGCTTCTGCTGCTTTGTTTGTTACTGTTTACGATTATATAATCAAGGCTGTGTTGGTCGCCCTTCCTTCGTGACACGAATACAAATTCGATTTCGTGCGTGATGCGCACTAGAGTCGTGCTAGACTCTTCCAAAATTTAGCAATCCAACTCCAAATAAATTAATTAACTTAGATAAGCGCTTATCAGATAAAACGTGGAACGTGTCGTAGATTGAAAAATATGAAAATATAAATAGAATTCAGTCCCCCATCATATTTATGAAATTTGAGTTACACCCTTGAAGAAATAAAGTACACTATGTCATGAAAGTCATTTGACAAAGTAAATAATTAAGCCTTTTGTGAATTTCTTTTGCAAAAAAACAATTTACTCTGTTATTGTATTATTTGAGCTTGAGGCGTTTGTTTTTTCTATATTTTTGCTCTGATTCGATTGGGTTTCTGGGTTTTCCCCAATCCATTTTTTTAATTTCCATAGAAATGCTATAGTTTATTTTTAATTTATTTACTTTATCGTTACCTTTCGTATTTTTCTGTGTCGCCTGATATTAGTTGCCATTAAATTAATTACTTAATTGCTTCGCTATTATAGAACGACGAGACGTATTTTCGTGAGTTTGTCTCGCGCTTTGTGAACATTTGGCGCAGTCAACTGCAGCTGGACTTTCAATCCGCGGATTGTCCGCTGTGGCACGAAGTGCAACCGGATAATGGACCACATCTTGGCCGGTTGCCGGATGAACTGCTGCCGGCCATTGGCAAGTTTCTGATTGTGGCTCGCGATGCCAGCGATATGAACACACTCGAGGAGGAGGGCATTGAGGAGGTGGCCATATTGATTGACTGTTTGGTAATTGTTTGTCGGCACTTTGACAACATATTGGCGATCATCAAGTATGAGTATAAGCCCAATCTAATCGCCATACTAACCAAGGTGTTCACGCAGGTAAGCAAACCCTAACAACCACAACAACATGCTGGTTATAATTCTCATTTATATGCTTTTTCAGCAAATGGAGCAGCGTCGAGCATCGCCTGCAATGATTCATTTGTATGGCAGTTTCTCGTCATTTCTGGAGGTCATGTACGATCCGTATCTGACCTGGCGCAGCTTTCTGCGTGGCCAAATAGCGGATTACACACGGCTTCCGTACAAGCCGCACTCGGTGCATGTGGAGATCGTGCCCTTTATCTATGGTTAGCTGCCTAACTTATCGACTTATCTGCCAAACTTTATTTCACATATGTATGTTATGTTTTAACAGATTGTTTCCAGAACGAAGAACTGGTCCGGTTTTCGGATATAGGCGAGAGACTGCTCCATGTGCTGGGCGCCATTATCTGCGGCTCTCAGGTAGCACTCAATCATGTGGATATGTCGAATATATATATTTATCATTTTCTTTAACTTCTAATTGAGTTTTTATCAACTATTGTATAATAACTGTCACAATCTTTGCTGTTGTTTTGCCCTCTGCACTAGTTTCATTTAGTATTTGCCTATATTTTCTGATCATTTCGCTCTTCGTCCAATTTCATTTCGTTTTCATTTTGTTTGTTGGCCAAAATTGTATTAAATTGAATATATGTGTGTCGGTGTGTGTGTAAACCAACAACAATTTGCAGAAAACTTTAAACTCGAACTCAACAACAACAACAACCACAACAACAACAAATAGAAATACTAACGCTCTAATTACTACAAACGCCCCCCGCTCGGGTGATGGGCAACTACTTCTAAACTGTGATAACTTGGTGAGTGGTGAAAAACGCTTTTCATATACATCTATAACATCTATATCTATATATATTGTCCGTCTGCAATCCGCTCATATAGCTTGTAGTGCTTGTCCCAATCTGTCTCTCTCACTCTGTGTGTGTCCCCCTCTTTCTCTCTCTCTCTCTCGCTGTGCCCTTCTCTGAACTTGTTTCTGTTAGTGTATTGAATTGTTTTCCATTTTATTTGACTACTGCTGCTGCTGCTGCATCCAGCGCAATGGCATGAGAGCCATTTGCCCGGCAACGGTTTCTATCATCATGCACATCCTGCAACGCTGGGAGAGTGCCAACACTTTACGCAGTGTTGCGCTCAATTGTTACGCCCTGATGGTCATCGTACTTCAAAAATCTAGTCCAGAAGAAGTGAGTAAATCTTTTGCTTAAAACTGACTCATACTAAATCTGTGCTTCTGTCTCTTGCAGCGCCAAATAGATCTAGTTACGTTAATACAACTCTATTGTGATGCACTGCAGCTGCTGCTGTCGACCGAGCACTTTGACAGCGGCGTCGCTAGCTTTGATATAACCAGCGACAGCGACAGCGATGTGGCCATCGATATGAATGCGCTCTCTGCAAGCGTCGCAGCGATTAAACTCTTTCTGCCTGCCATTGGCAATGGGGAATCAGCTGTCAGCGAGGCCATTGGCGAAACCAATCTGCTAGAGCTGCTCATTGGACTTCCGCAGAGTATTAAGGTATGGTACGAATCTTGACGAATGTTACCAAACTCTCAGTTCGATCTCCACAGAAAGAATGAAATTATTCTCTGTTCATGTTAAGCTTATGTTAATTACAGCTGTTGTTCTCTAGTTGCATTGAGTGCGACTACATGAATGAAATACCTTATTGCTATGAATACTGTGCTCATTACATTAATTACCCGCTAATCCTCTTATATGGCATTGTGTTATTAGCTTAATGCTATGAATACTCTGCTCATTACATTACTTAACTGTTAATCTTGCTATATTGCATTATGTTATAAGCTTAATGCTATGAATACCCTGCTTACTACATTACTTATCCTCTAATTTCCAGCATTTGCTCAGTCCTAAATAATCTCTATCTCTCTCTCTCTTACAGCATTGGCACGTTTCGCACACGAGTGCTCTGATCAGCAACATGGATGCAGTGGCTGCACTGACGCATAGCTCGCCACTCATCGCGGATCATTTGCGTCAAGCTGGACGCATTGAGAGACTGTTCAGCAGCATGCGTGAATTTGAAATGCCATCGGCTGCTTTGCTGGACTCCTGCTTCAGTTCGGGCTACAACGCGGAGCAGCGTGTGCTGGTGCTGCCCGAGGTGATGCTGCAGTTGCTGGAGTGGCTGCCCCAACTGCAGGAGCCAGAGCAACTGCATGTTAGCTCAATGCTGCTCAAGGGCTGCACAGACAACTTTGGCACGTAAGATGCAGTAAATCGAACAAGTGATTCAACAGATTCATTAAACTCTTTTTAATTCAAGTAAAACTGTTAGTTGTAGCAGTCGCGTTGTGAAAGCCGTCTGTGCTTGTCTGCTGCGCGGAGGCGAGTCTCTGGCTGAGACCTGTGCCCAGAATCTAATAAAACTAATCGAAGAGTTGAGCAAGTTGAGCATTGTTCCAGCGGAGCTCAAGTCCATATTTGCTCTACTGCGACCGGGTACGCAATTTTTCCAGCTCAAACAGCTGCAGCAGGTGAGCATATTTTATATTTATTTGTATAAAACTGGTCGATGCTCACGCCCCAAGAATACCTTTGCAGACACTCGTCGTAATTGCGCTGCAGAGTCTGCGTGGCAGCAACTGTTGTGCGGAGTATTTTGACATCGAACAGCCGACGGATGGCATCACAGTGCCCGACATCAAGAACTGGACACTCTCCGGCTCGTATGGTTTCATTTTTCACATGCTTGTCCGCTTCCCCACTTCCCCGGATCCGTCGCAGTCGAATGTGCGGCGCATGCTGCTCACTCTGCAAACGGCTAGTGGCTGTGGCTTCGAGGTCTTTGTGCAGCCCAATGGCAACGTTGTCGTTGCAGCTCTGACCCGTCGTGAATACCTCACCTCGGCGACGGCAACGAAGACGCTGCTGGATGGCCAGTGGCACTATCTCACCGTGGCCATAACGCCACCTAAGCGACCCTTTTCCTACAGCCAGATCAACATCTTTGTCGACTTTGTGCAGAAACTGAGCGCCACACTCAAAGTGCAGGCGGTCAACGAACCGTTTACGGTGTGCAGCATTGGTGCCGTGGTGGCGCCACAACCAAAGCAGAGCGATGTCGCCAAAGGTGGCTCTTTGCCACGCTCCTCCTCGCAGGAGAGCGGACCTGCTTTCAAGAGCATGCTGCCCAGTCTGCTGGAGAGAACCTTGTCAGCAAATGTAAGTTAATTATTCTAAATCTTTTGTTAATAATAAAATTGAATATTTAATTTATAATAAATTATACTTTTGGCAGGTTTCCAACTATTTTACTCTGCCGCTGCGCACCCAAACGGCCTTCGATCCGAATGTGAAGAACTTTCCCATTGGCATGCAGGACACTGTGTTTGGGGAGCAGACGTGCCTTCTTGGCCACCTGGGCGGTGTGCTGCTGGCGGAGCCAACGACCAGCCTGAAAACGATCTTTGATGCGGGCATGAATTTTAGTTCGATCTTCTCGCAGGACAACGATCTGCTCGAGTTGAATTCACGATTTGTTTTCTGCTATGCGCCCGGTGCTGTTTGGCATGGCAGTTGCCAGGATTTGATACCAGGTGGCCGGTATCCGGGACGCATTTGTGCACAGCACTGCAAGACTGTCAAGATGCAGGACACGATCAATAGCATTGGAGGCATCAATGCCATACTGCCCATGCTGCATCGATTGATGAGGGAGCAGGACGATGCGGATGTTTCTATTGGCAGCAGCTGCAGTGAATATTCCGCTGATGCATCACTGAAAACCCCAACAGCTGAAGAGTTTACGGATTGGGAAATGCTCTCCTCTAACTCGTACACGGAGTGGAAGATGATCCAACATCCTTTGGCCAGTCTGCTGTGTCTCCTCCGATATCTCACCCATGACCACGAGAACAATCAGCAACAGTTGCTCACCAGCGAATGTTTGGCCATCATTGGCACCATGCTCCAGCGATGTCCACCTGCTCTATTCGATGTCAACGCCTTGATGGCCACACACCTGCTGATGGAGTCCCTGCAGGCGCACAAATCCGCACCGGGAAGCAATTCACAACTGTTGGATGCCCTCTACGAGCACATTGTCTTTGACTTTGCCATTTGGTCGCGTTTGCAGTTTCAAATAACGCTCGGACATGCTCAATATCTGAGCGCAATGATCAAGAATGATCGGAAATACTTTCGACGACGCTATGGCGTGCAGTTCATGTTGGATGTGGTGCGTCAGTATTACAGCACACCGGATAATATCTGCAGCGATGATGCGCGAACCATTCGTGCCACACTCTTCAGCATTGTGCGCTTCTACCTGCAAAAGGATGTCAACATCAAGGAGGTGAATGCTTTGATTGCGTGTCTGGCATCGGTGCGACAGGAGCTCGTTCTGATCGATCTGCTCGATATGTTGACTTTTTACGTGCGCGGCAAGAACTGCAAGGATCAGATGGTCTTGCTGCTCCATGAGCCACAGAGCGCCAATCTCATCTACAACTTCTTTGTCGACAAGAGTTACACCAGCGAAATTCAAGAGGCTGCCATTCGCGTAAGTAACAAATTCGGTCACATCCGACTGCAACCGTTCCCACTTGTGAAAAATTAATTCTTAACCTGTTGTTTATCTACAGTTCATCAGCGGTTTGTTGGCCACGTCGCGTGTGCATCACAAATACAAGCAGGTGCTCCGTCTGTACGATCAGAGCAGTGAGCAGAGCATGTTCCCCGGTTTCTTTAGCTTTATAACGCCCATGTCGTTGAGTTCAACTATACTGTTTCATCTGGTGGATGAGATGCTGAGCACACAGCCCGACTATGGCGGACTCATGTTTGTCGTCTATCATGTGAGCAGCTGTGATTTACAAGTGAGGCTGGAGATAGCGAAGCGTCTGCTCCAGACCACCTTTGTCAAGCAGCAGTCGACGGCGGCGATTGCCAAGCAGACGGGCTGGCAGGAGTCCATAGCAAGGCTGCTCATCCGCAAGCCGATTACGTGTGTGCCGCCGGTTGAGGAGCGCAGGCGTAGCTTTGGCATCAACATGGATGTGCTCCTGGAGGATAATTCCAGTTTTCTGGCTCAGGCCGATCTAATAACGTTCTCGGAACAGGAAATCGGACTCGCCCAGCTGCAACAGCAGCAGCAAGATGAGCAGAGTGAAAGCGGCCTCATTCTCAACGAGATTCAGGCGAGCGTCTCCGAAGCCGCAACGGTTATTGAAAGCGAGATTAAAGGTGGACATAACAAGACTTTAAATATATTCCTCTTATAAATTGTCTACTTTTCCTTGTAGAATTGGCGGAATCTGTTTCCGGCGTCGTTGTGGAGAATGTGAGTAGCGTCTTCTCGGTTATACGTCAGACAACGCATGATATTCAGGACACCTTTGAGTCGCTCACCCTGGGCAGCAGCACGGAAGCGGATAGCACACCAAGTGCTTCACTGCTGCGCGAGGAGTCGCTGAGCTCCGAGAGCTCTACGCAATCGCCACATGGCACGGTCAAGGTAGTCACCAACATCTCCAATATGCTGTATATTCGCCAATAATATTTTGATTTGTCCTCACAGAGCAATTCGGCTTTTGATTTTATGGCTGAGGGCGATGTGGATAGCGAGGAGCAGCTGGTTTACCTGGTCTCGAATACGCTCTTCAATGTTTTCTGGCGCGGCATTGGCAACGATCATCCGCACTGCTGGCAGGAGCGAGGTCAGGTTCTTGGCTGCATCAATCTGCTGGCGCTGAACAATGAGCTGATTACATCGCATCTATCGCTGCGTCTGCGCATCCTGGAAATGGCGGTGCAGGCATCGCTCTTCGATCTCTCCGAACATGGCAGTCAAACGCTCATCAATCAGGAGGTTAGTTAAACATCAGTCTTTAACAGCTTCCCCACACTTACTAATCCCTAATCCAATCTTAGAACGCATCGCACATTTTGCGCATGGTTTACGAGTTGGTGGTGCTGGGTTCAAATGAGGATGAGTCCAAGAAGTGCTCCACCAAGCTGCTGGACGGTGTTCTCGCCCTGCTCGATGCTCTGATGATATTTCAACAGGGTTCGTCGGATGATTGGTCGGATATGATACGTTTGTGCTTGGGTCTCTTACTCAAGTGCTCGCATCACCCGAATCCTGGCATTGTGGCCATGGCCACCGCTAAACTGCATGCCATACTCCAAAGTCGTTCCACCGAGGATCCAGCCGAACTGTCCTACTTGCTCTACAGCATTAATCGAGCGCTCGACAATGCCATCGAAGGTGAGTACATGATACGGTTCCTCTAGGCAGTCATATTGCATTGGCTCTTCTCTTTTCGTTTAGTTGGTAATCCAGAGGAATATTCGTTTCTAATGCCCGTGATGAAGGCGTTGCTGGAGAAATGCCGCTACGCCTTCAACTTGGACTCAACGTTGCCCGATCTGCCGTCAACGTCATCGGGTCCAGTATTCTTCAATGACTTCCAGATGTACAGCACCAGCAAAAAGTGGCGCAACTTTATGGAGCGTATGGTAAGTGATTTAATACCCGAAATATCTCTATATGTCATAAATGTAAAAAAAATTTTCAAAAATTGGTATTCTTTAAAATTCCAGTTGTAGTTGGTTTTTATTGAATTTCAAACTTA
This sequence comes from Drosophila nr. perissopoda 5 BK-2023a, assembly GCA_035044105.1. Taxonomy (NCBI): domain Eukaryota; kingdom Metazoa; phylum Arthropoda; class Insecta; order Diptera; family Drosophilidae; genus Drosophila; species Drosophila nr. perissopoda 5 BK-2023a. The sequence goes on from JAWNMK010000124.1 coordinate 10,524,526, forward strand.
TTGTTAGCGTTATAAACTTAAAGCTAAACTTATATTTAAAATAGTCTTTCGCTATCCATGCCAAACTGAGTGCTTGCTCCCAGCTCTCATGTATTTAATATAGTTTGTGATTTTTTGGCAAGTTCAGACGCAGGGCTTGGAGATGTCGCTCCATTTCCCGATCGCTCTGTGGACTCTTGAAGAGCGTCGTATCGAAGATGCCTTTGGTGGTGCGCTTCAGCGTCGGATTTCGCTCCGTACCTGGCCGAAGAGCTGCAGCAGTTCCACCACGCACAAAGGGTGCTCTCGTTGGCCTCGAACTGCGCCCCGAGTGGACGGGGAACGGCTGCTGATAGGTGGGCGGGGCAACGGTGCCATCGTAGTAGCTCTGCGAACGGGATTTCTCTATGGTGACAACGGTTGAGGTCGTTTCGGGTTCTGTGGACGGATTGCCATTTCTGTAGCGTGAGGTGCCGCGACTCCGACCCCGATTCGTTGTGGATGGCGTACTGGTCACCACAGTGGGCAGGAACACATTGCTCGATGTGGTGCGCAGTCGCATGGGACTCCAGGGCGACGCTGTTGTCGTCGTCGTCGTTGTTGCTGTTGGTGTTGGATATTTGCGTATCTGCTGCACGTGGCGGGCGCCATGTGCCGCTGTATCCGAATCGGTGCCTCTAACGCGCACATGAGAGTCGGCATCGTAGGCCTGCTGTAGTTCGGGGACATCCAGTGTGTGCTTCTTGGCCAGCACCAATGAGGAGGGTCTCTTGCGTTTTCTGCTCTTTGTTGGTGTTCGCGAGCTGCCCGCAGCGTGTGCATCATCCGGAGGCAGCTCATTGCTGCTCTCTTCGGGCAGAATGGGTGGATAGGATTCTTGTTCCTCCCTGTTTTTCGATTCGAAGGGTATGGGATCGTAGATGGGCACTTCATAGCTGGACTTGGGAAAATCAAAGCTGGGAAACTTGTGATGCGGACTCAGCGGCAGTTCCTCCGATGGTGGCGCATAATTCTCCTGTGGATAACTCTGCACGGGTTGATGTACCTCCGGCTGGGCATAGCTGCTCGACGGATGTTGTTGTTGTGGTCGTGGTGGCGGTGGTGGTGGTGGTTCTGCAAAGTCGTGAGCCGACGGTGCTGGCTGATAATTATGCTCAATGGTGGGTTGATGAGGTGGCAGATAGCTGGGATCAGCAGGAGATGGTGCTGGTGGCACATAGCTATGATCAGAGGGATGTGGAGCTGGTGGCAGATAGCTGTGATCTGAGGGATGTGGAGCTGGTGGCAGATAGCTGTGATCAGAGGGAGGTGGAGCTGGCAGATAGCTATGGTCATGAGCTGGTTGGTTATAACTATGACCAGGCGATGGCGCAGGAGGTTGATAACCATGTTCAACTGGTGTATGATAATCATGTCCAGCTGGTGGCTGATAGCTGTGACCAGGAGATGGCGCTGATGGCTGATGATAGCCATGATCTGGAGCTGGTGGTTGATAGTTGTTATCATACTGCGGTTCATTGGCCTGATATGAAGTGGAGATCTCGTACGCTGACTTGGAGTGGGAGATCTCGAAATTAGCACTGTGAGTGGGTGGGCCTTGAGGTGGTTCCGCAAAGCTCTGATGATGATAGCCCACGTTGGGAATCTTCTGCTCGTAAATGGAATACGAATCAGGCGCTGGCGGTGGAGGACCCGAATGAGTATAGCTGGGCGCAGCAGGCACACCATATTTAGGCGATGGTGGCGCCGGTGGCGGCTCATAGTGTTGTGGTACAAAAGATTCAGGCGCTTCGTAGCTGCTGGCTGGGAAGCTTTGATGCTCCTGTGGCGGCACGCCATACTTCTGATGCGGCTTGTGCTCGTAAGAGCTCAACGAGGGTGGCTCATGTCCACCACCCACAAAGCTGTACTCCAAACTGGGAAACTTGTGAGCGCCATACAAATTCTGATCATCATGCCCGTACAAGTCCAGATCCATGGACTGCGCCTCATAGCTGGAGGGTGGCAACTGAAAGTCAGTGCTGTCGAACTTCAAGTGCTGAAAGGCATCCAGCGAGAAGCTCGGCTCCTCCAAGTGCCCGGGCTTGTAATAGCTGCTAATCTTTGGTCCCGTCGCATAACTGGTCGATGCATAGCGTGTCTTCAGCTTGGGACTCTTGATACGCCTACGTTGCTTACTCCGCTTGAGGCCACCAGAGCGTATAGTAAAGCCTGGATGACGTCTGAAGCGCACAAGCTTCTCAGCATTGGGCAGCAGATCGCTGCTGTTGTTGCTGCCCAACTGGGCGCCACTCAAATCTGTTTCATTGCTAATCTGGGCACGCACACACGCCGCCAGCAGCTGCAAAGACCGTTCAAATGATTAGTAACTTATGATTTGGAAAACAAAAAAAAAAATACATAAAAAATCAAAAAGAAAACTTTCACTACAATTTGGCAAGCATTTTGAAGAGGGGTCAACCTTTGACTTTTTGCACCAACTACTGCGTCTCGTTACTCTCGACATGTTTTACTGTTTGTTTCCGCAAAGCACGTAACACAATCACCAGCCCCTCCCCCTCCCTCCTCCTGCTCCCTCCGCACACACCTCAGCTTCACACGTTGTGGCCACCCCTTGTCCTCACACGTAATTGGCTGCCATCGATTGCCGGCTGACTGCCGCCTGGCATGCAGCTTTGCAACGTTATTACACGCAACACCAGCAGTAGGAGCAACAACAATAATTGCTGACTTCGAAAGAGGGTGCGGGGGGAGTAAAGCATTGAACCTGAAGCTTCGTCACCAAATCAGGTTCGGTGAGCATCGTAATCCGTTTCGACGTGCTTTTGTTTCTTGTTTTTTCTTTGTTTTGTTTACAATTTGGATACCTACTCAATTGGCCATGGATGCGCATCCACTTGAATTAAGCCAGTGGCAACGATGCACTTTCTTTGCAGGCTTTTATTAGGGAAAGGGGACTACTCCTGGCCAAACTTGATATTCATTACCACATTTTACTTACTGTACTTGTTGGTAAGTAATAAATAGAGACTTAGCTGACTCTAAATAATGTCAGGATTTCTCAAAACTCGTTATAGCTCAGATAGTATTTTTTAAGATCTATTCCACATCAATAAGTTAGAATTTGTGGAGCAAGAGTTGAATTCTTATTGAAAAATACTTATGGTGGTTTCCAGACAGCTTTAAAAAGACTTATTTTAGGCTTGCAAAGAGAATGCCAAAAGATTCATAGCTAATAGATTTACTTTGTTTTTAGTTGAAATTGTTGTTATTCTCTTGCACACCAAACATAATTATATTTTTGAGAACACATACTTTTTGCATCCCAAATGAACTAATTTTTACAGCATTAGAAGAGTGTTTTTCAAAAATGATTCCTTTTCAAAACTTATTTATTAAAATCTAAGTAGAGGACCAAAATCGGCGGTCTTCTTCATTAAACTTTCAGAATCTCGCTCAGTGGAACACTTAGAACAATATCAGGGTTTTGCTTTATTTATCATAATATCCAACTATTGCAGAGTTAGGAAAGAACTTTAAAAACAAGATTCCTTTCCAAATATGATTTCTTTGGGAATGCAAAGATACTATCAATATCCTTCACAATAAGTCAATGTTTGTGTTTCGTGCAACTTTAGATGGAATTTCACTTGAAAGATCTTCACTTAAGATATCATCACACTTACGAGGCAAACACAGAGCAACAAAAGATTGCACATCATTTTGAAGCGAACTGCTTCTTGAAGTTTACTTTTTTATGAAATCAAACACGAACAGCAGCAACAACTTTCATTGGGAGGCAAGCGTTTTAGTTAATCTTGAGTGTGTTGTCTTAAGACTGTTTAGTTTATGTGTTTTAGTTTGTGTTGAAGTAGTTTTTTCTTGAATTGCTTTGGCGCACACCAAACACCACCACCCGGTCACGACTCGTTGGACTTTCTTTCGGCAACTGAGCGCGCTCCAAGAAAGTGGTCTGGTTTTGTTGCCAGCAAAGACGAGACGTCGCTGATTGTATTAGAGTCAGCTGCTGGAACCAGTCGGAATGACAAAGCGTTGCCATTGTGGCCACCCATCAGTGCACCCTGCAGCAATCGGATGCACGCGGGGTGCGGCTGTTTAGCCAGTCTAGGCCTATGTCTTATGTAAAGAATGCCCAAATGCGGATGTGTCTAATAAAATTTAGACTCGAAATGCACAACAAAACTAAACCAAAAGCTCGCACAACAAATTAAACAAATGTTAGATGCGATAGATGGTCAGTTAGTCAGAGTAAAACTCGTTTTTGTGCTACGCTTGTCAAACTGCATTCGAGATGCACGTTTGAGCTGCGATGCTTCCTCGGCAGCAGCGGGGCCACTTCAAGCATCAACATCAGCATCCACATTGAACTTGAACCTGATGACCACCGGACGTGACGTGCCGTCTCGGATTTGGACCTGCAACGGATTGAATCATGCAAAGCAAATGAATGAAAGCGAAACCAAGTCAAATAAACGTTGCTCAGCACTGTCAAAGCCATGAGATACCCTGTGATCTCTGAGCTTATTTAAGATTTGTATTATATTTTGGATAAATTAGAGAAATTTTATATGGATTTATTAGATATATTAGTTTTATATATATTTAATTTTTTATGTTTATTCGGATCCTCCCCATAACATTAGCATACCCCGCAGACACAGTATAACCGGAGTATAACCGGTCTCTGCTAATGTCTACTGTCAAATCAAATAGACTTATTTTGAGTTATTTGGCACTTAATTAATATTTATGTTGTTTCTTTTTTTTGCTGCTGTCAGGTGAAGCCCCTTTATGATCGCTATCAGCGGGAAATTGAGCTGAATCTGTGGGAGCCCATCAACCGCTTCTGGGCTGAGTGCTACGAGGCATGCAAGGGGGCGTCGAAGCAGCGTGCCAGCTTTCAAGCAACGAATCGTCGGGTGTTCCAACAAAAGATCTATATGCCGTGGAAGGTGCGGCAGGTGGAGGAGATGCAGCGACTCCAGAATGCGGCACTGCAACACAAAACGAACGACAGCCACATACGGAAGAGATGGAAGGCCGCCAAGCGTTTCTTGTACGGCCCTAGGGGACCCTGGTTTACCGGGTATGTAAAAATACAACAACAACAACAAAACATAAATACAAATAAAATCTACGAGTCTCTCGTGAGTCGCTTCATAACTTATTATTATGAAATCGTAACGCAGTTTGAAGCATTTTTAATTAAGGCGACAATTGCAAATGAGGCGTGCGCCAACGTAAATGGTTACATATGAGTCAACACAAATGGCTTAATCACCTTCAAACACACTCAAACACATTGCAAATGTATATATAGTTATTTGATGTAAGATTGACTACTTCAGTTGCTGGATATTAGATACTGTTATTATTTTTAATATGGTGGCTGACACGCTTTTGTGTTCATTTCACTATGAAATGCCAACAAATGAAATGCACTCAGTCTATCTCGCTCTCTCTATATCTCTCTCTCTCTCTCTTTCTCTTCCTCTTTGTTTGTGTTGAGGCGGCAACTCACAACAATGGGGAGAAATTATAAAACAACATAACAAAATCTTAATGCCGTTTTTTGAAGTTTACTAAAATACCTCTTTTAATTTCACCTTTTTAACCCTTGAGCTTTATTTTTTTTTAATATGACAAACTCAATTCAACAGCTGCTGATTAGGCTTTATTAAAGGTGATCGCTCCACGTATTTGCCATAATAAATTATAGTTTCAATAGATCATTCAAACCGGAATATTTAATCAGCTTTAGATTTTAGCATCACTAAATCAAACATGATTAGTTTACTTATCAGTTTGCTATATAGAATAGCAGCCTATGACTGATGGGTTATTCAATTAGCAATGCATTCAGCCTAGAGGGAATCTCTAGTATTTTTACTAACTTTATCAGGTTTTTTTTCCACTGTAAGAGCTGTCAATTGTGCAGCTTTCGCCGCGTTTGTTCGAGCTCCTCCTCATCAGTTGGAGCGAGTTTAAAATTACGATTTATATTCATTAAATCATCAAAAAGGCTTTATGCAATCGCAGAAAGTAAATCGTAACAATGTGTTATAGACGTGGCCGACTGCAGCTAATGCATAAGTGCACCACCAAATTGAAAAGGGTGGTGCGCTGCACTCCAGCTTGATTTACATTATAACATGGCCAATTGCCAATTACCAAATACGCAGTTGGGGCGTGCACCTTGTACGTGTTACAAAAAACTGACGGTCAAATCTAACTAAACTGGTGGCTGCTGCTGATGGTGGTGATGCTGGTGGGCAGCAACGTTCTAAGGCCGCACCACTCACCCAGAACTAGTTGTGAGCAACCACCAGACACTTGCACCAGTTTGCATTGGCAGTGATTCTTGAATTCTTCTCTCAAAGCATTTTAAATCACACATATACATAATATATATATATACATATATCATTTGCTACTTGATAGTAGAGTTTAATCTCGAGTTAAATAAGATATTAGAGCGGATAAGATTAATATTTATAGAGAGTTGCGTGTGTTTTGTTGTTGTTCTTTATCGCGGTCGAAACATCCTTAAGACTAAGTAGACAAGAAATATACATGAAAGGCGTCGAATGTGAGTGTAGATGAGAGTGGGCTGGGGACAAGGAGCAGTGACTCCCAATCCTTCGCCCGAGTGAATTCGTTTATGTACATAAGTATTTCTCGATATGTATCGCTCAATCATTTCAACTAAAATACTACAACTATCGACTACGACACGTGGGGCACAGCTGGGGATGATGAATCGCCATCGGCTGGCCCCACGTTTAGAGGAGACGTTCGCGGGGGTGCTTGTGGCAAAGTGGTCGGCAACATTTGTGGTTCAGTAGTTTCCCTTATTGTTTTCTTCTTTTTTTTGTCATGACTTAGTGATAGGCGAGGGGAGAGTAGGCGGCGGGTGCCAGAGCCGGACGGTAGGCGGACAGAGCCGGCAATACTGGTCCAGGATAGCCGTGTCCCAAGGCAGGACCATAGGCGGGTGCCAAGGCAGGACCATAACCGGGCAGACCATAGGCGGGCACCTTGGCCACAACTGGGGCATGGAGCAGTGGAGCCGGTGCAAGAACCTTGGCCGCCTTGACCACGGCACCCTCACGATGAACGACAGCATTGAAGCCGTGCACAGGATCGGCGGTGTACTCCACAATGCGACGGGTGCCATCGGCCTCAATCAGGGAATAGGAGCCCTGAACAACGTCGCCGCTGCGCGACTCCTGCTGGTTCTTCACATCGCCAGTTGAACTATCCTGCAAACAGAAACAAAGTGTCAACAAAGGACTCGCGATTTGAATCTTTGGTTGCCGCAACTCACATGGACATCATAGCTGAAGCTGTACTGTGGATTCGGATCGTATGGCTCTGGTCCAGCCACCTTGGCAATGGCCAGCTTGGCCACACCCGGATAAACAGGCGCCGCCAGCTTGGGATAACCTAGTCCAGGATATGCACCCAATGCGGGCAGCGCTAGTCCAGGTCCAGGCACCACCACAGCGCTGGCCACAGCCACCAGAGCGCTGAATACAATCATCAATTGTTGTGCCATCGTAGATTGGAAGATTCGGATGAGAATTGTTTGCTGGAGATTTGCACTGTTTGCTGCTGCTGCTGCTGCTTGGCTGACAAATGAACTCACTCTGTGGTTCTGATGCTGAGCGACAATTGCTTTTTATAGCCACCAAAAGCCAAACTGCCGAGCTGCAGAGGCCCAAGCCCCCAAATCCGCAACCAAATCTAACGACGAAGCAAAAATATTTATGCAAAAACAACAACTGCAACAATAACGCTAACCAAAAAACAAAAAAACAAAAATAAAAACAACTAAAAAGTACGCATGCGTGTGGAGTATATTGAAAATGCTTGCTAAGATCACAAAACTGCAGCAGCAGCAGCAGCAACAAACAACAGCAGTAACAAGTAAGAGTGTGCTCGTCAAAAAGTGCCTGACTAGCTTAATACCCTGTATTGCATCGCTCTGTGGTACAATCCTTGACAAATTATTTCATGCAGTGTTTGAAACTACTACAACGTAGCAGCAATAGAAATATTTATTGGCTATTGCTACTGCAACAGAGTTTAACAGAGCCATAACAGAGCTCTGCTATCAAAAGAGCAACATAAAAATGCGATGGCTATTGCAGTAGCATTTACTTTACAGTTATTTTGCTATGCTCTCGCTCTGCTCCCATTCCGCCGCAAGGGAAGTTGTGTTGCTTCTGCAAATAACATAACAGAGCAATGCAAAAGAGCATTTATTGCTCTGTTATAGCTCTGTTAATGTTTGAAGCAGTAACAATAGCAAATCGCAAAACTATGCAGCAGCGAAACATTTCCGATAATTGTCAGATTCTTAAGCAATTTTCTGTGCATAAATTTGACATTTAAAGAGATAAGAGAGTTCTGTTAGCCTATAATTAGACGAATGAACATTATGCTCAGAAATCTATAAAGGAATTTATTTTTTTTCTTTACTTTTAGTTTATCTGAATTTGCATAAAAGAATTGTCTATTTCTGCTCCAAATAAACTTCTGTTCTTAGTTGCATTATACGTAACAAATTCAAAATACCCTCATTACACACTTTAAATGCGTGCAGGGTATAAAAATGAAAATAATTCATTTTTCGTTGCGTCGCAATTGCCCCTGGCAATTTGAGAGTTAGGGCAGAAGAGAGGGGAGCGGATCAGGGGGTGCGTTGCATTCGTTGACTGCCTGACAGGCAGGCGTAGAACTCGAAGAGGGGCGTGGTGTGTGGTGTGGTGTGGCGGGTACGGGGGTATGCCAGACACAAAACAGCTTAGGCCTACGAGAATGGCACGCATGTCTGCGTTGTTGTCTGGCGCTCTCCTAGGCGAGTGGTGGACAGGCCAAAAACCGAACCAGATTGGAGCAGGCGCAGATCGGATTTGATCGTGACAAAAAAGTTCAATTCGAAAGCGATTTTTTTGGGCCGGGTGGCCGGGCAACATCAGGTGTGCGTGTGAGCTGGCCAACAGCAGTTCTTTAAGAGAGAGAGCGATAGAGAGGGAGACAGCCAGACATGGGGCACGCACCCAGTTGCCAGCATCGTCGTCGTCGTCGATTGTTGAAAGGTGTGTGCGTCGTCGTCGAGCTCGAGATCAGCCTTCGAAACTAGCACAAAGCAGCGCCGCGCCCAACAGCAGCAGCAGCAGCAGCACTCAAACAGCTAACTGCAACCCCCTCAAGTCCGGCTTTGACTGCAACTGCAACATCAACTGTGGCGACTCCCCAACTTGCCACTGCAACAATGTTTTTCATTTTTTTTTTATTTGTATTGCCAATGGGACAATTTTGGCCATTATCACTAATTTTGAACGGTGCTCGGTGTTTGCCTTGTTAGGCGTCGCAGTCGACACCAACGCGGACTGCAACTGCGGCGTCGACTGCGCTGCCGACGGAGACATGCACAGTTTTGCGTAATCAAAAATTGTAGCGCGTCGAGTACTTTCAATTAAGCTATTGAATAATTCGAGCGCGTGTCTGTCGCTTGAGTGAATGTTGTGTAGAGGGTGCCAGTAGGGGCGGTGCTTGCGCCTACACTCAAAAAAACAAATATTCAGTTTTCCTATGCTCAGAAATAATTTGAAAATATGGCCAAACATTTTTCTGAAAATTAGAAAGTTGTTGCCATAAATCGAAATACCAAAACAATTGTTTTTTCTTCAGAAATATTTTCTATTTAGAATTAAATATGGTTTTAGAAAGCAAAAATCTTCAATTTTAGAAATACACTTGCTGAATAATAAGCCGCGGAAAACTTGGCGATGTGTGGCGAATTTAAAAAATACAAAGTGATTTTTTGAGTGCATCTGTGGGAGTTTGAGATTGTTAGTATTCAAATTGAGTAAAAGGATTGAGTTAGGCCATCGATATTAGATATATAAGCAATAGTACTAAAAATCAGTAGGCCTTTGAGCAGTCAAAAGAGTCCATTGAAATGACTCAGCAACTTAAGTTAATCGTTGTTTAAAAGATAATCAAAGCTTTCAAAGAATTTGTGGAAATCAATAAATATAGATCCTTAAATTCCTTGAAAAGTGCAAAAGTCAATTGGAAATAAATCAAATTTGCATATCACATGCATATCTGAAACAACTTATTTGCAACACAAGCCATTTGTCATCGCAGTTTGCCCCGACTCAATATATATATATATATATATACATATATATATGGTCGATTATCCATAACCAGGTGTCCCAACAATTAGGCGTGTCGTTGTTGTTCTCTTTGGCTAACTGGATATATATTTATGTGATTTATGACTTTGGACAGACAATAACTTATCTACAAGCTAAGATCAGCTATGATGGAGCACAGCTGTTTGTTGGTTTTCCTAGCCGAGGAATGGTGCGGGTCCAACAGCCGCCGGTAGAGCGGGACGGCCAGCGACCACCGGCACTGGAATTGGGCCACGTTGCACCACCGCATTGAAGCCATTGATGGGATCGGCGGTGTAGAAAACAGTACGCAACAAACCATCAGCATCCACAACCGAATAGGAGCCCTTGACCACATCGCCATCGCGCACCTCCTGCTGACTCTTGCTGTCGCCCGTAATGGCATCCTGCACATTGTAGGCGTAGGCATATTGAGGATGCGGATCAATCTCGGTGTTCACCGGCACCAGGGCGCACTCGATGACGGCAACCAGAGCGCAGCTGATGATGATCGACTGCAAGACGGAGAGAAGTTCTCACTTGGATATCCTGGACTTTGTTTCATTCCGTTTTGCAATCTTACCTTGAGAAGGGCCATGTCGTTTTGATTTGATTAATGGTTTTGAACTATGAATGTGGGTGGCTTGACTGCACTTTCTTGACTGTCTCTGGGTGCTGTGTGGTGCTTGGTTATAAGCACTTGGTTATCGTCTAGGTTGGTGTCAGGTGCCCTGTGGCAACCACTGCCAAAAGTGAGCCAATACCTGATGCAATAATGTGCTATACAAGTCGGAAGGGAATCCACAAAATATTTCCTCAATGGACGTGCCAACAATTCCGTTGCAGCCCCGCTTGCACAACTCATTCCCCCCATATGACAATCATAACTTTAGCTGAGGCACGTGAGCTGCATTAATAGCTTCCCAGCTTTGGTGCGTCTTGAGGTCGGACCTGCCCCAACACCCATGTGAATTATGACTAAGCATTCAACCTTCGAAGAAGTAAGCATATGAGTGTATTCACCTTGGAGCTGGCATGCGATTATGAGTTAGGAAGTTATCCTATCCGTAGGACTTCTTCTCTGCAGTACACCCTCTCTGTAGGACTTGCAATGTGTAAGTTATCCTCCCAGTAGGATTTCCCATCCCATAATTCCGTCATCAATAATCAAAAACAGTTTTTGACTTTTGTTTTGTACCGAAACTTTTATTCAGTAGATGCAGATAAATCACTAGATAAATTGGCCAATAACCGTTTCCCAAGTATCCCTAAGATCTAAGTTCGTTTTCTTCTCCAGCGACTATTGGTTAACATAGTTTTGGGAACATGAAACGGAGTTGACTTTCAACTGGAGGACAGCACGCACGTAAATGTTGTTTCGGAGTAGAAAGATTTGATTGATATGAAGGACTATAATACTAGAACTATTCAACAACGGTATGAGGGGTGAAATCCAATGAAATTTGCCGGGCGATCGCTTCTAGTAGTGTCCAACAGACAGACCATAGGCGGGTGCAGCATATGCAGGTGCAGCGTATGCGGGTGCAGCGTATCCAATCTTGGTGATAGCGGGCAAAGCGGCCACAGCCAGGGCGGGCTTAGCGACAACGGCGACGCCCTTCTTCTCGACGACGGCATTGAAACCATTGATCTTGTCGGCAGTGTAGGTCACCTTGCGAATGGTGCCATCGGGTTCGGCCAGCGAGTAACTGCCATGGACGACGCCATTGACGAGCGTCTCCTCCTGCTGCTTGGAATCGCCAGTCTTGTGATCCGTAACGCCATACGAGAAGCTATACTGTGGATTCGGATCGTAGGGCTCGGCAACGGCAACCTTGGCCAATTGAAGAGCCGGTGCGGCAGCCACATAAGTAGGCGCCGCCAGGAGCTTGGGCGCCGCATACGAGATGGATGGGCCAGCGATCAGCGACGGACCATAACTATCAATGGGTAGGGCCAGCGCCACGGACAGCGCCAGTCCAAGCACACACACAGACTGCGGCATCAAATGGAAAATGAGCAAAGTAATCCTACAGAGATTGGATGGATTCAACCTTACCTGAATGAACATGCTGAAGGATTGTGTTTGTGGTTTGTTTTGACTGCGTGTCTGCACGGCAAGAACTCAACTCGATTGTGAGATGCATTTTCCGCGAGTTCTTCCGTTTTATATTCGAAGTCGCGCGGCGCGTTTAACCATTTGTGGCAGCCACATCCCCTCCAGCGCCACGGAACACCTCTCCGCCTGCAACTCCTCGCTAATCAGCGGCGAAACAGGCAGCAGCTAATGGCAAGTGACAATTTGGCTGTGATTGGCTACTCACTTCTTGGAATCTCGATCTCAGATTCGCACCAGAGCCCGATGCACATGCTCGATCTCGATCTCTAAGCTCTTGCTCTTCTAGTGCAATTTCATGTTTTGTCGGGCACATTTCATCATTTACGAGTTTTTTTTGTTTGTCAATGGTTGGCCATACTGCGTGAGTGGCCAAGAGACTTGTTTCCCCCCGCCTACCGCCTGCTGCAAGCCAGCCTCGAGTAAACCAGATCTGGGGCCAATTCTCAGGTTCTCTGTTAACGTTTTGTCTGATGTAATAGTGCGAATCATTTGGCTAACGTCCAGTTTGCTGCTGGGCCAAAATTGAAAAAACGAAAATGAAAACGAGACCGCTGCCATTCAACGCACCAACCACCCCCCCGCACTGCACCACTGCACCACACAAATGTAACTGTGTGGTGCGAGCTGCTTTGCTTGGCCATTCGGCTCGTTTAATTAGAAATCTAAAATGGAAGCAATTGATCAAAGGGGGGGCTGCACGCAATTGGACGGTGGTAAAGCAACTACGCACAGTGGAATTCACACGCAAACACACTTAAACACACACACACACACACTCTCGCACACACACACACTTGCGCCCACATTTGCTAATGCAGAAATGCAGTCCAAACAGCTGACCTTGCCACAGTTGCCAACAAAACAGTTTGGCTATGATTCAAAAACTTAACTTAATCACAAGCTGCATGAAGCCCCCAAAACCACACCCCCACCACCCCCACCCTGCAACTGCTCCCACTCGTAACTGCAAGCCACTGATTTTGGGCAGACTTCTTTTTACGACCGTCTAATGAGATTAAATTCAGCTGAAATCATTTCCTTTAAATTCGAGAGATTTTTTTGGCGGTTCACATGTAAAGTTTCTCATCTCGCATTTTAAAAAAACCAAACTTCCGTAACTAAAACTGAGTTCCAAAAAAAAAAAAAAAAAAAATAATAGCCCGAAAATCGATATATCGGTGTATGGGCACAGGTCGAAACTTCAAAATGCCATAACTTCGTCAAAACTCAACTGATTTTAAAAAGCAAGGGCTTTTTGATCATAGTTTTGCCCATAAATCAATCGTACATTCAAAGCTAAAAATGAAATTTGAGGTCCGAAGACAAGTAAAAATAATGGCCCGAAAATCGATGTATCGATATATGGGCATAGATCGAAACTTCAAAATGCCATAACTTCGTCAAAACTCAACTGATTTTAAAAAGCAAGGGCTTTTTGATCATAGTTTTGCTCCTAAATCAATCGTACATTTAAAGTAAAAAATGAAATTTGGGGTCGGAAGCCAAGTAAAAATTATAGCCTGAAAATCGATGTATCGATATATGGGCATAGATCGAAACTTCAAAATGCCATAACTTCGTCAAAACTCAACTGATTTTAAAAAGCAAGGGCTTTTTGATCATAGTTTTGCCCCTAAATCAATCGTACATTCAAAGCTAAAAATGAAATTTGAGGTCGGAAGACAAGTAAAAATAATAGCCCGAAAATCGATATATCGGTGTATGGGCATAGGTCGAAACTTCAAAATGCCATAACTTCGTCAAAACTCAACTGATTTTAAAAAGCAAGGGCTTTTTGATCATAGTTTTGCTCCTAAATCAATCGTACATTTAAAGTAAAAAATGAAATTTGGGGTCGGAAGCCAAGTAAAAATTATAGCCTGAAAATCGATGTATCGATATATGGGCATAGATCGAAACTTCAAAATGCCATAACTTCGTCAAAACTCAACTGATTTAAAAAAGCAAGGGCTTTTTGATCATAGTTTTGCCCCTAAATCAATCGTACATTTAAAGTAAAAAATGAAATTTGAGGTCGGAAGACAAGTAAAAATTATAGCCTGAAAATCGATATATCGGTGTATGGGCATAGGTCGAAACTTCAAAATGCCATAACTTCGTCAAAACTAAACTGATTTTAAAAATCAAGGGCTTTTTGATCATAGTTTTGCCTTTAAATCAATCGTACATTTAAAGTAAAAAATGAAATTTGAGGTCGGAAGACAAGTAAAAATCATAGCCTGAAAATCGATGTATCGATATATGGGCATAGATCGAAACTTCAAAATGCCATAACTTCGTCAAAACTCAACTGATTTTAAAAAGCAAGGGCTTTTTGATCATAGTTTTGCCCCTAAAGCAATCGTACATTTAAAGTTGAAAACGAAATTTGAGGTCGGAAGACAAGTAAAAATTATAGCCTGAAAATCGATGTATCGATATATGGGCATAGATCGAAACTTCAAAATGCCATAACTTCGTCAAAACTCAACTGATTTTAAAAAGCAAGAGCTTTTTGATCATAGTTTTGCCCCTTAATCAATCGTACATTTAAAGTTGAAAACGTGATTTGAGGTAGGAAGACAAGTAAAAATTATAGCCTGAAAATCTGGCAGCCCCTCTGGCCATGAATTATACAACTATAACAAGCTGTAAGATGCTTCATATCGATGTGCCAAACAACTCGTTGGGCCATGCTGATAAGCAAAATATGCAATTAGGCTAAATTAAAACTTAAACTTAAAACTTGAATTATTTAAGCCGTATTTTGAAACTGTTTAAACTTCTATGGAATTAATTTGATTTCAATTTTCGAATATATTATATAACCGATCCAAATAAAATCGATGTGAATGCTAAATCAAAATGTAGCAAATCAATTATAATCTTACAACTTAATTGCTTAACTATAACTATATTACTTTAATATTTCGTAACTCGAATTGACTTATTTCGTTTTATGGACTGCGAATTCGATAAGTAAAAGTCACCCAAACATGTATGTAGAACCAACTCAGAAACCACTCGTCCAATTTTGGTATCTTGACTTGCATTTTTTTTAACATTTTTTTTTTGCGATTGCTGTCAATTTTTGTCAGTTTCCGGTGACAACCGTTACGACCTGTGTTAACAGTTGGCTGTTAACTGAATGTGCGTCTTCAATGTGGCCAAGCAGTGAGCGGTGAGCGCTGCCAAGTCTTAACAAGTCGCAAGGTCGTCGACTGCATTTGGCAAAAGAGTCACGCCCCAAAAGCATTTTACAAGCATTTGAAATCGGGTCAAATCTGCACTAGCAGCTGGCTCTGAAATTGGGTTAAAATAAATCAACGACAGCAGCTACTTACTGATCCGCAATTGATGCGCATAACAAATACCTATCCACAATAATAAACCAGTTTCAAACACGTAAGAGAAAACAACACGTGTGGGTGTAGTACGGATGGACTGACTGACTGACTGACTGACTGACTGACTGATTGATTGACTGACTGACTGACTCACTGACCGACTGATTGACCAACTGACTACCCCTCTCGCTTTCTATTTGAAACTTTCCACTTGCCACTTGTCGCATCTATCGATTAACGCTTATCGATTGGTGTTGCTGTCATTTTAAGATCACTTTCATTTATCTAAGTTGCCCAACTGTGTGTCTTAATCCGTACGATTAATCAAAGTTCTCTTTACGGCATTCAATTTAATGGCGTTGATTAAGTTTCTCATGTGTGTGTAAAAGAAAATTAAAGTAATGCCATTGAATGGCAGCTGCATGACAATTACCAAAGCCCAAAAGCAAACAAAAATCGCATTCACTTTCGTAGCCATGGAACAGACTCGGATTCGGATTGAAAAAAACAAAAAACGAAAAACTTGGACAAATATGGTGCTACGTGCCACGAATTTGGATCAACGGGCAGACGCAGCCATGTTGCTTTGGGAGTACGGCTCGGCTTGACTTGGCTTGGCTTAAGTGCCGTCCGTTGGAATACCGAATGCAAATTTCTGCTAATGAATCTCGTCGCCCCCTGGCATATAAAAGTCAGCGTTTTTTTGGTAATGGCATGTCAGTTCATTTTTGATAACCGACGGTGACAATCCAATAAACCCACCCCCAAGCCACACAATGAATCCTTTGACGGTAAGTCTAAACTCGGAGCATAAATGGGAATTCTAATTGTTCTTTGCGTTCGCGTTTGCAGCTTGTTGCAGTCCTTTCCACCATGGCGCTATCGGCTCAGGCGCATTCGGCTGCGCTGAACTATGCAGCACCGTTGGCTGCTGCACCACTGGCTGCCGCTCCCTACTTTGCATCGGCTCCACTGCGGTATGCAGCTCCAGCTGCGTACTCTGCACCACTTGGCTATGCTGCGGCGCCAGCTGCCTACTCTGCACCACTCGGCTTTGCTGCTGCTGCCCCGTACACCGCGCCCATCGGCTACTCTGCTCCCTTGGTGCAGAAGACCTACGCCGCTGCTCCATTTGCTGCTCCTCTGGCTGCCGGTCCATTTGCTGACCCAGTTGCCGCTCCTCTGGCTGCTGCTCCTTTCGCTGCTGCTCCTTTCGCTGCTGCTCCTTTCGCTGCTCGTCTGGCTGCCCCAGTTGCCGCTCCTCTGGCTGCTCCAATTGCTGCTCCTTTGGCCGCTCCAGTTGCTGCTCCTCTGGCTGCTGCTCCCGTTGCCGCTCCTCTGGCTGCCGCACCTTTTGCCGCTCCCATTGCCGCACCACTTGCTGCTCCAGTTGCGCCCGTGCTTGCCAGGACTGAGGTCGTCGATGCTTACCCACAGTACAGGTTCGCTTATGATGTTCAGGATACGCTGACCGGCGATTCCAAGACCCAGGAGGAGACCCGTGATGGCGATGTCGTTCGTGGCTCCTACTCGCTGATTGAGGCCGATGGCTCTCGTCGCATTGTCAGCTACTATGCCGATGACATCAATGGCTTCAATGCCGTCGTCCAGAAGGATGTTCCCGTTGTCGCCGCTCCCGTTCCAGTTGCTCCCGTTGTGGCCAAGCTGAGGACCTTTGCTGCTGCCCCCGTTGTCGCACCAGCTCCAGTGCTTGCCAACACCTTCTCCGCTCCCATCGTTGCCTAAAGCGGAGCCAGAGGCGGAGTACTTAGTGGGAGGCGTGTCGTCATAGCTTGCGCTTTTGTGTGAAATGGAATGCATTCAGTTTGACAAAGGATTTTCATTTGTACATATTCGATTAATCATTGTCGTGCTAAAAAAATAACTTTCATCGCAAAACCCAAAATTAATTAAAGAATAAATGTTGCACCTACAAAATTTGTGATTCCAAAATTCGAATCTGGTTGTTTTCATTTGATTTACTTGCTCCTAAATATATTTATAGTGGATCACTGTCACTTGCTAAGGTCGTTCCTTTGTTCTTGCAGAGAGCTGGCCGAGGAGTTTTGGAAGTTATCGCCGCATGAGAATGTGGCACGCATGCGTCTCAAGTTGGAGCCACAGCTGTATCCCAACAAGCACGAGAATGCCGCCAATCTGCGTGACAATGCGACCAATGCCTACGACACAAAGTGAGCAAGCTCCTTGTGAAGCTGCATGCCTCTAAAATCACTTGCACTCTATCACTATTTGTCCTCCAGAGAAATATCCGAATTTGATTCAACCATTAAGAATGCTGTTGTGCGTGACTTCCTCGCCGATGATGAGAGCTCGCAGCTGGAGGAGGAGCTGCGTCAGTTAATTGATACGCAGTCGCAGCAGGATGCAGCATTGGAGAAGCTAGTCATGTCGCAGGACTGTGAGCTGATAACGCTAATGACCAAGGTCAAGGGTCGCATTGAGGTCAATCAAAGTGTGTTCACCTTTGTGGATCTGAGTCCAGCCTCCGAGTATGGGTCCAAGCATGATTTCAGGTGAGCCACAGAAACATGGAAGATTACTTGGTATGTTTCCTTAAAGTTGTCTTTTTCGCAGATTCTCCATCAACAAAATTCGGGAGGTTCATCTGCGCAAATATAATCTGAGACGCAGCGCTCTGGAGATCTTTCTGATAGATCAGACGAGCTACTTTCTCAACTTTACGACCAAGGTGAGATTCGATGATAACTGAATAACATTTCCATTACTTACTTATCATTATGTCTTCTCAGACGCGTAACAAGGTCTTTACCAAAATCGTCGGTCTTCCCTTACCAAATATCCTGTATGGTTCCGGTCGCTCACCGCCCGAGTTGTTGAGGGCTTCTGGTCTTACCCAGCGTTGGGTCAATCGTGAAATATCCAATTTTGAGTACTTGATGTACCTAAACACCATTGCTGGTAAGCCATGAATATCCTCTTGGCTACACTTAAGCCTGAACACTCCGATATCGTTGCTTTCAGGCCGCTCGTATAACGATCTCAGTCAGTATCCCGTCTTCCCCTGGATCCTAGCTGACTACACCAGTGACGTGCTGGATCTAACCGATCCTCGTTCTTTTCGTGACTTGTCCAAGCCAATTGGATGCGTAAGTCTCTTCTAAAATAATAAAGGGTTATTTATTAATCAGTTTTCTTCCTCTTAATAGATCAATCCCAAGAACGAAGCTGAGGTTCGCAGCAAATACGACTCCTTTGAGGATCCCTCGGGTGCCATACCAAAGTTCCACTATGGAACACACTACTCCAACTCTGCCGGCGTGCTGCACTATCTGCTGCGCGTTGAACCCTTCACATCGCTCCATGTGGACCTACAAAGTGGCCGCTTCGATGTGGCAGATCGACAATTTCACTCCATACCGCAAACGTGGAAGCTATTAATGGACAATCCCAATGATGTCAAGGAGCTGATACCCGAGTTTTTCTACTTTCCTGAATTTTTGAAAAATATGAACAAGTGTGTAACTATTTTGAATAAGACCCATTTGCAAATTCTTATTCATTTATTTCTTCAGATTCGATTTGGGTCATTTGCAAATCACCAAGGAGAAGGTCGATGATGTCATTTTGCCTGCTTGGGCTACCAGTCCGGAGGAGTTCATTGCCATACATCGCCGAGCACTGGAATCCGAATATGTTAGCAAGCATCTGCATCAGTGGATCGACCTCATCTTTGGCTACAAGCAAAAGGGTTCCCGCGCAGTGGAGGCCCTAAATGTGTTCTACTATTGCTCCTATGAGGGTGCCGTGGATCTGGACAAAATCACCAATACTATTGAACGGGAGGCTGTTGAGGGTGCGTAGTCATTAGCTTCTTTAGCTATTTCAGTTATATAATTCAACGTTTGCTCTCCAGGCATGATCAATAACTTTGGCCAGGTGCCATCGCAGCTGATGCGTGAACCACATCCTCGCCGACTCACCCAAGATGAGACTGCACTGAAACTAGTCCGCGCCGAGTTGCGACGACCCGATTTCACCCAGTTCCTGGACAAGGTGGTGCAGTACTATTGCGAACTATCCACGCCCAAGGATCCCATTGTGTACCTGAGTCCACCACGCAGTCCGCCACGCTCCTTCCTACAGCTGAGTCCCGATGTGCTCGTCAGCGTTTCGAAGGGCTGCATATTGGGCTGCAATTCGTGGATGTCGTTTGACAAGGAGCAAGGATTTCTGCTGGAAATCGATGCAACTACAACAAATCTGAAGTAAGGTGTCTCTCTGGCTTAAGTCGTAGCTCATTTCTGATAAATTATTGTCTCTTATAGAAACCGTAAGCGTGTCTTTGGCCCGTTTCACTCCTCGCTGCCGCCGCACTCGCAGAACTTTGCTGTCAGCACCGATGGCAAATTGCTGTATGCCGGCGGCATTTGGGATAATGCGTTGCGCGTCTACAATCTGAACAAGGGCAAAACGGTGGCCTCGGTTACCCGTCATCTGGATATCATTACCTGCCTGGCGCTGGATAATTGTGGCTCCTATCTGGTCACCGGATCGCGCGACTGCACCTCCATTGTGTGGAGCATACAGAGCAATCAGCAGGGCGGCTCGGCTACCAGCAACATTCCAGTGCACGCTCTGACAGGTCAATCCCATCTGCAGGCCATCACCCAGCTGAATACACAGAATAGCTACTCCCCGAAGCCCTTAACCGTGCTCTATGGCCACGATGATGCGGTAGCCAGTGTGGCCATCTATACGGAGCTGGATCTCGTTGTATCGGGTTCGCTGGTGAGTCTTATTGTTAAATATACAAGCTCAACAGTCAGCTAACTGCCACTTTATCGACAGGATGGCACTGTGAATGTTTACACCCTGCAGGAGGGTCAATTTGTGCGCACCTTGAAGCCCATCGGCTGCACCGAGTCCTGTGTGCAAATCTCCTTTGTCACCGTTTCATATCATGGTAAGTGTCAGCAGCTGAAAGTATGCAATGAATTTTACAGGCAACTGTTAAAAAGTATGCTACAATTTTGTTGTAAGTGAAGGCACTTTTGGTTTTATGCACTTTGAAGGCCGGTTTACACACGCTGGCAGCGCTGCCAAATATTTGACTATTTTTTAAAGCGGAACGAGAAATCACGTGCCTCTTATCTGGTGGCAAGGTTGGTGATCTCAATGGGTTGCACAGAGAGAGAATATTGAATTTTATGCAACTTTAGACACGAGCGAATAGTCCCTAGCGAAAAGTGTCTGGCAGGGCATCTGGCAGATGTTCGCACATATCTGGCAGCACTTGTTGCCAGTGTGTGTAAGCCCACCTTTAGATAAGAGGCTTCCGTTCGCATTCGATAGGGGCGGGGTAGCATTGAACTGGCCCTTTATCGCCATGGCACTCCAGCACTCACGTGCGATTAGAACTCAAGGAGGTCTAACGATCCGCTCCGATTTGTGCGTGCCGGGCAAACAATTTAATCAGTGCAGCGTGCTTATCACCAGCCAGCCAATTGCCACACACTTCTATCACGTGACACGGTTAGCTCGACCCTGTCTGCTTTTCTATCTTTCGAGTCGCTCGACGTTTTTTTTCCATTCGTCATAGTTTCAATGTGTAATAATGATAAAAACTGACACTTTTTGAATAGGCTAGTACTTGAAATTCCCTAGCTAAAAGACTCAATTAATCAGCAGTCAAATTTAAATTGAATTCCAAATATTTTTAATTATCATAATGCCCTTTCAAGTGTAAGACTCAATTCCCGTTGAACAAATCAATTTATTCTTTACACTGCATATTTAGCGCAATCGCTTAAATACTTAATAAAATATTTATAAGCTATAAATAAATTTAGTAGATACTTTAGACTATACTATAAACGGAATCTATAAATTTGCCAGTCAGGCCTCTTATCGAGCGGGACTGAGTGTATATAATATATTATAAATCATCCGATTATTATTTTGCAATATCCGGCAAGCAAGTTAAACCAGAAAGTACTCGCAAAAACCCAACCTATATTATATGCACTCATTAAGTATTTAACGAAATTGTTTTAAAATATTTATAAATCAAATCATTTATTCAGTCGTTGTTATTTTATTTTTTTGCCTCTTAAAGCACTTTTTTATTGCGTTCTTTCCGAGCTCAATTAACAAGGGTTTAATTAAATGTCGAACTTTGCCGTTGCTGCCTCCCTGACTCCCTGACTCCCTCTCTCTCTCTCTGTTGAGGGGGGGCTGCTTATCAGTTCTCGAGCTCAAATATGCGCATTCATACACACACACACACATGCACACACTCACACTCACACTCGAGCATAATTAATGGAATCAATTTAAAAGCGAACAAGTCGTCCCGCAATCGCATCACAGTCACACGACCCGACGACCGCCTTCAATTCTTAGCACCACAACCCCATCCCCACACCCTTCCCTTCGCCACACCACACCACACCACACCACCCCCGTGCCGTCCTTCATAAACCCCATGACCAAGCAGTGGTGTGCGTAGCACTTGAGAATGCCGACAAAATAGTGATTAAGTTGGAGAATGAAAGACAGAGCGATACCCTAGATAAACTAGAGAGGAGAAATTTGAAGAAGAGAAGCAAGCAAAGTGAGTGACTAAGAGAGCAAGCGAGCCAGCGTGTGTGTGTGAGAGAGACGGAGAGATGGACTTGGAGTCTCTCTTCAAATACTTGTGCTGATTGGTAAACGGATAAATATCAGGCATGAGTACTTGATGGGATCTGCCTCTGATATACATTTCTATATGTCATTATACCCTTTCAAGCATATTGAGTGCTTAGAGGGTATACACTATAAGTAAACACTCATTCATGACATTTTGATTATTTTTTTGATGCTACAAAATTTTATGAAATAGTTTGTAGTAAATCTCGGCGAGGGGGCCTTAACTGACTGACTGTACTCTCGTATGTGTGTGTGCGTGAGTGTGTGTGAGTGTGTGTGTGTGCGTGAGTGCGTGAGTGTGTGTATGGGGACTCTAAAGAAACGAGAAAACAAATAAGAAAAATATGTGTCGCAGATTTGGAATGGGAATTTTTTTGAATGAATGCAAATGTCGCAATTGGCAAGACTGAGACTGAAGACTGAGAAACGGAAAATTTTGAGCACAATTTGAGGAAGCAGAGAGCAGAGAGCAGCCATTAAAATTAGCCAGTTTATTTGATGATTATTTCTAGTTTCTACAAAAACATGTGGAAGCAGCCAGCGACTCGGGCACGATGCCATTCAAAAAAAGTGTGCTTGACACGATCTACAAACTGAAGATCGAGTCATGGGGGCACTGGCACCGGACTCCAACTTCCTCTCGCTCCCTCTCCCTGCCGTCCCTCTCTCGTCAATCAGTCAGTCGGTTGGTCTGTCTGTGCAGAGTAGTTCTGCAGCATTTGGAACGGGTTTTCAATCAATTTCATTGGCATTGCTCGCAGTGATAAGCACAACTACGCATCGCATTTAATCAGCGCTGCTTCTCTTCTCATCTCGCTTGTTGGGTTGGCTATCTTATGAAGCGTGTCATAATTTAAAATTCCATACGCTCGGCGGCGCGCTTCTTAGCTTGCTGCAGGTTATCATCGAGCTGAGCTGTGCTGGCACAAGTGGGCCGGACGCGGACCACACGCACAAATGTGGTGTGGTGTGGCCTATTCGTAATTTCCATTCCAAACTGCGTAGAACAACTCAACAACTCGACAACGATTCCAACTCTCTATGCGACGCAGCGCATACTGCACCCTGCCCCACATTCCGCAATCTTAATCACAGTCGTTCGGCTCCTGATAAGATAGAGCCTACATTGGAGATGCAACATTGCACGAGAATGCCATGTCGCGTCTCAATTCAAAGTTTATTGGCATTTGTGGCAATCTTGATTCACGATTGTCATGCTTGTCATTCATGTCATGCACGGACTGACGTCAGCATACTGAACTCGATCTTATACATATAATTATAATTGATTATGAAGTGAAGAACCCCATAAATAGAATCAAAAGCTGATTCGTTGTAGCCATGCCTCAATCGAGCTGTCTTTTGCAAATTGACTTTATTTAAAAGCTATTTTAATGAAACTCGAAATAGCTACGATCACTATACTATATAGCTGGTGTAGGCACTATAGATCCCATTAAAATTGTTTAATGAAGTTATGGAACAGGTAGATGGAATCATCTTCGACCCCATTATATGTATCTGTATTTGCTTAGCATCAATAGATGAGTCACAACATAAAGTTAGTATCCATTAGTCTACCTAACTTAATTTTAAAGCTATCTTGATCAAACTTGGTATAATTCCGTCCTATTGCTGCAGGCAGTACAGATCTGATCACTACATCCTATAGCTGTTAAACTAACTAGCAAAACTCTTTTTAAGTTATACATTTAACTAAGCCAAACACTCTTCACAGGTCACATTGCCTTCAGCGCCTTGGACGACACATCGCATTCGGTGCACGTGTATAGCATCAATGGGGCCAGTCTGGGCTCCAAATATGTCTCGGGACGTGTGACCGGACTCGTTTGTGCCTCGGATTATCTTGTGGTTGCTGATGATGCCGGGGACATAACCATGAGTCGTCTGCACGGGTGAGTGGCATCTTTTACTATTTACTAATTGTATTTTCCAAGTGTATAATTTGTTTTTTTCCTTCCCCCTCAAAGACTGAAGCCCGTCTTTGACATTCCGCTACATGTGCCCATACAAACCGTGGTCGTTACTCCGGGCAATACGCATATTTTGGCGCCATTGCGCGATGGGCGCCTCGCTGTGGTTGCCGTCCAGCTGCCCACTGGCAACAGCAAGAAGCATTCCGTGCTGAATGTCTAAGGAGCCGGAGAGAAGCCAACCAAGTCTCACCCTGCCAGGCCGTCAATTCAGCTACTTTCCCTTTTAATATCGAACAGAGAATAACAAGCAATACTTTTGTCCAGTTTTTAGCATTGTTAATTGAAGAATCCCCAGCAATATTTTCCTGATTTGCTTTGTGTCGTATTTGTTTTTTATATATATATATTTGTATTTATTTATTTTTCATGTCGTTACGTGCCAAAAAAAAAAAGAAAAGCAAATGGCCAAAAAAGCAGGCCAAACATCTTGAGTAGTATTTTTTTATGTTGTGCTTCAGTTCGCTTGAAATATATATATTTTGGACTAATGTATCCAAAGATACGGTAAATTCCATTAGCATTAAGCAGAACATGTCGATCAGCAGCAGGTGATAGTTTTTCCTTATAAATGACATATATTATATCACCTATGTCGCCTCTTATTTAGTCGTATTTCATTTTAAACGGCAATTATTCACTTGGCAGGCATCTCCACCTCCTCCAGCAGTCCCGTCCATCCGTCCGTTCGTCCGTATGTCCAACGTGGGGCTTCGCGCGCGCCTTCCAATTAGCTTTGACAAATTCGAATAAATCATTTATCATTAGGCTTGCGCTGACGTTGGCTTTATATTACATTTATATATATAGATATATGTATATATATATAATTTATATATATATATATATAAATGTGTATATAAATTAGCACATAAGTGCCGTCATTCCACATTGGCCGAGCTGTGGCAAACTGGTTGCCGCCAAGTGGACTGGCTGGGTGTCCCCCCACCCCATTCCATTTGCTACCCACTCCTTTCCACACTTGGCGGTGACTCTTGATCACCCCCCCACCCCTGGCTCTCTTCCATATATCTCGAGCATCTGAGTCACGCGCGACTTTCAAATTGGCCCCAAAATCTGCCCGGCAACAGCAGCCAGAGAGGTGAGAGAGAGAGAGAGGGAGAGGTGTGTGGAGATCGAGTGAGTTGGCTGTGTGGCAGATCAACCCAGCCAGTCAAACTGGGACCAACAGTGCTTTTTGGCCACCAGATGCCGCTGCCAATTCAAAGCCGAAATAAAAGCAGAAAAGAAAAAAAGCTGAAAAAACTTTCGTTGCCAGCAAAAAAGATCAAGAAATTAAAAGCGAGACAAATCTCTGTAGTAGATCTACAAAAAAAAAATGTATCTGTAGCTGTATCTTCATCCAATACATTTCCAATTGACAAGCAAGTATTATCGCAGTATAATTAGAGTCCTCCGTCCACGTAGTCCCGACAAACAGATTCACAATGGGTTTCTTTGCCAAGAAATACCAATTGATGTCTCGCTTCTTTCATTCAATTTCTCTCACACAATTTGGCCAGTTGCCCAAAACCCTTTAAAATGCAAACTTACCTTTCGAATGAAATTCCAATGACAAGTGACAATATATATATATATATATATATATATACGTTCACATCGATCGATTTGTTGTATTCTCTACGACGCCTTCAACTTGTTAATGCGCACAATCAGAACGTAATATTAAATAGAGATTATCGTAACTCCCTACTCGTTGACAAGTCCAACTTATTATTTACCCATGAATTATGGCAACAATTTATATCGTTCTTCTATATAATACTAATACTTACTTACTATATACTTACTATATGCGTTGGCTCGTTATTTGTTACAAAGTGAAAAAATTTAAAGAATTTTTCTAGTTTAGCTGTAGATCCAAAATATTTGTAAAACAGTCAATAAAAAAAAATGTTGAAAACCAAAAAAAACCCATTGAAAATCGTTTGCATTTATTTTATTATTATTTTATTTGTATTACTCAAAAAACTAACACTTTAAATTAAATCCATATAATGTATATGTATATAATAATATAATAATAATTATAATAATAATAATAATAATCATCATATAAAAAAACCATAATTCAGTTCAATTAGCGCTTACAAAATAAAAAATATGATAGGTATCTCTTCGTATATGTAATGTATATGTGTGTGTGTGGTGTGTGTGTGTGTATAATATATATATAAAAACTGTTCTGTTAACCCAGTGAATACTTGTTGATGTTGTGTGAATGGTGTGTGAATGATGTCTGTTGTTCAATAAATTAATTGTTGCAATGGAAAACGATTTCTTTCGAGAATTGGTGGATTTTGTGGATTTGTGGATTTTGTGGATTTTTGGCTCATACCACAGATTAAGTAACGGCCAATTGATTACGTTAACTAGTGTGTGTGTGTGTGTGTGTTTGCCTGAATCGTTAGGAACAATCATTGCTACTTACATAACGATTAAATTGATTACCTGACGCACAAACTAAAACTAACAAATTAAAAACAAAAGTTTTGAGGAATTCGATGTGTTTTTTTTCTTTTGTTTGTGTTTGGAAATCCCTGCATTAAATTAGTATTCGACTTAAATGTAAAAAAAAAACACACAAAAAAAAAATAAAGTGGGATTAATTGGTAAAGAACATTAAAGTCTAAGCCGGCATTAGATTCTAGAGTTTCTTATAACTAATTTCATTTTTTTTTTGCCAAAGTTTTCTTTGATTGGTTTTTTTTTTTGTTGTTGTTTTTCTTCCCCTATTTTATATTTTCTTTACTTTTGTTTCACGCATCTTCAAAGGCATTTGATCTATCTAACTAACTAAAAATGTGGTTTTTATGTCAATCCAATAGCCTTGTGTGTGGAATCTTTAGTCTTGATCCTTCTGCAAATAAGCCAAGCAAAGGAAGGGAATCAAAGTTAGTACGAATTGAGATGGGATTGCTGTTTATAGGGAGATGGGAGTTGGATACTTACAAGTACGGGATAAACGAAGGTATCAGCCGAGTCGTGTCCGACGGCATTGTGAGCTATGCACTTGTAGTTGCCCATATCCTCCCATTTGAGATCGCTGATTAGCAGATCTCCGGTGGGCAGCACCTTGAAGCGATGGCTCTGCACGATTTCCTTGTCCTCGTTGCTCCTCCATGTGATCTTGGCGTGGGGGCGAGCATGCACCTTGCACGGCAGCATAATGGTCGATCCCATCAGATCCAGATGCGTTTTCTCCGTGTAGATGATGCGTGGCTTCTGCGGACCCTGGTACTGTTTCTCGGTAACGATCAGACCACCCAATTCCAGATCAGAATGCGACGGATGGACCACAGTGCTGGCATAGATGGTCTTGGAGCCAGTGCGTCCAATACAGGTATAGACTCTCGGCTCACTCAGCATATGATCGATGACATGCACCGATTTCACACGCACAATAGCCGCGGGCGCATTCTCCGTAATCGCATTCGACTCCAGGTCATCAATCTGCGCAGGGGGAATACAATGCAAATGAGCTATGCTCTCGAGGGGAAAGTGAGAGTGGGAGTGACTTACCTCAGAGCGTGGCATATGACCGACAATCCACTGAATGCTTGGCACCTGGGAGCCCATCATTTCGCAGGCAATCTCAATGGTGGCGCCAGCTGCTTGCTGCATCTTTGTGGGTGGCGTCTTGGTGAATTTCAGCCAATCGTCCGAGAAGGGACGGATACGACTGTGCTTGGACTGTGCCGGCTGTTGCTCCTCTTCGGCCTCAATGGAGTTGTCGGCATCGTTGTTCTCATTGTCCACAATGTCCACGGCGCGACTGTGGACCAGCGAGATGCTGCCAAAGAGCAGCAGCGCTATAGCGCATAGATTTAAGTTCATTTTCTGCGAATGCAAATAAGAAAAAACGAATCGAAATGAATTCTGGCTTAGTGATAAGGTATCAAAGTTTAAAGATCATCCGATTGCTGAATCTATATATATACATATGTATGTGGGTTAATAAACCCTCGATTATGTTGCATAAATTATATATATGTGTGTGTGTGTGTGTGTGTGCGTAAATGAAATGATCATTTCATAACACTTATCAGCGGAGTCCAAGTCCGGGCCAAGCTAAGTCCGAGGCCATAAATCGTAATGTCGGGGGACAGATACAGATGCTGATATAATGATGAGTAGGAGGTACGGCTAGCTGTACCTATTGCGAAACACTGTACTATAAGATAGGCAATCCTCCATTCAAAGAGGGAAATAGAGTTTGAGAGAGAGAGAGAGAGAGAGAGAGAGAGGTCGAGCTGAACGAAGAAGCGAACAACCCCCTTCTTGATCATACTCAACAGATCAGATGCCCCAATTCAACTAAATGGCCAATTTCACAACATCACGCGGTGGCCACACCTCAAAATAGAATATTCGATTATAAATGTTGAAGAAGGCAAGACAAAAGAAATGCTTACGTAGGCAGAGCGATAGGTGGATTAAGTGGTTTGAATATTTTATGTGTCGTCAGCACCACCCACGCGACATCTATCTAGAAATTATTATAGACCCCTAGTCCTCCTAATTAGTTGTTTCTACAGTCTAGACTCTTAACACTAAACGATTAATTATTCATTCATTGGGTTTTCTGACATTTTTCCATACATATATATATATTATGCATATTAGTGGATTCCGAGCACTTTTTTTGTGATTTTTTTTTTTTTTTTTGTATTGTGTATTGCTTGGCGAATGTTGCATCAGATTTTTGGTTTTTTTTCGATGCCCTTCGCAACGTGGGGGCTTTTTTCAACGCTTCCAAATTCGCTGAGTTCGCTGAATTTGTTCACGTTTTTTTTTTCTTCTTTTTGATTTAATTGAATTCTTGAGTTATGAGATCAGGTTGTCGTCTAGATTGGGGGTAGGGGTAGGGTTCGAGCGTTACTCACCTTTTGATTTGATTTCTTTTTTCTCTTCCGGTAAAAAATGTTTGCGATTTTCTGCCTAACGTACGGGCGTAAAACGTTTAAATTTCGCGTCTCTTGGTTCTCGTTCGATTCGCGAGCTAATCGACAGCTCTCTGTTATGTTATGAAGGAGTTTATCAGCTCTAAATTGTGTTCCGATCTCGACTGGGCTTTCTGATTGAAATTGAGCAGCAGCAATTGGCTTAGCACTGACATAGGTCCGACGGAATTTGCCGTCTTGATAGCCTTGCAGCTTACTGTTGGCGAAATCTTGAATGCGTTTCTGCCCGTCTACGCAAGTGCGTAACTTATGGTATCGGATCTTGTTGTTAGTCCGGCGGAGCGTGTTGAGCTGATGCTAAAAACTCAAAGCAGATCTTTACTTCTTGCACATTGGTCTCTCTAGTTTTGAGGATGGATTTTTTCTGCGTTTTTTGTTGGGGAGGATCAGCAATATAATAGCTCCTTTGGCTTCTTGGTTAGTTTGGCTTGTTGGGGATAATTGGTGCGGCAGTCGTTTGTAAACTCAGCACGGTTCATCGACATTACAAGTCAAGG
The DNA here is from genome assembly GCA_035044105.1 of Drosophila nr. perissopoda 5 BK-2023a. Taxonomy (NCBI): domain Eukaryota; kingdom Metazoa; phylum Arthropoda; class Insecta; order Diptera; family Drosophilidae; genus Drosophila; species Drosophila nr. perissopoda 5 BK-2023a. The sequence goes on from JAWNMK010000124.1 coordinate 10,554,333, forward strand.
TGTGTCAGCTACGGATTCGAATTTTTTGAACTCGCGTTTTGAATATATTTTCAACTTGATTCGGCTAAGAAACACGATGGCAGGCGAACGATTTGAAACGAAGGCAAGACAAAAAGAGCAAGTGACGACAAGCGCTTAAGTTGTGTTCAACAGCTGAAAACTGTAACAGAACTGAATCAAACACGGCGTTGTATTCGCTTATATATGCTGGCCAAGCGTCGAGCGTCGCTGCTCTGCTGTGCTGCTGCTGCTGCTCTGCTTTGCTCGCTGCCTTAACCGATTGTGCGGTTGCTCTCACTCTCTTCCACCCTCTCTCTCTCTTTCTCTATCTGTTTGATAGTGATGCAGCAGCGGATCGTGTGTGCGTGTGATTCTTAGCTAACATAGCATAGTCACCATATGCTGCTTCTTCTTCTTAGGCTAGAAGATGAGCATGCACAATTCACAAATGCAGCGCAGATCAATCCGAAACGAAACGGTTTTAAAACCGTTTAATTCGATTATCTAAAACTTGAAATTACTGTAACTCCTCATAACTAAAGCTCATAAGCTTTTGAACAGGTACAGTTTTATTTTGCTGCTTTTTTTCAATTCCCCACCTTCACAAATAGACTTTCAATTCGGACGAAATAGTTGCTTTACCCTTGACTCAATGCAAGTCGTGAGTTGCAACCAGTTGACAACAGCAAAAAAAAAAAGAAGGAAAAAAATAAATTCAAATGGAGCAATTCTTCTGCTCTACGTGCCCAGCGGCATGACTTTATATTTATTTTTTTTTTTTGCCTGCATATAGAAGGAATGGGAGGGGTGGGCAAGGTGCACTCACACGCACACACACACACACACACAGTCTCTCCATTAGTCGCTTGTTCGCCTGTCCAATCTCCCCACACACACCACACACACACACTCATTGCAATCAAGTCAGTTGCCAGTTGCCAGTTGCCAGTTTGTCTGCTGCGATCGTTCGCTTGAGGGCAGCAAACCACAATGTAAGCGGCACTGATTGCCCCGCGGCGGGTTGCAAGCGGGGGCCAACGTCGATTGGGAGCGGGTTTCAAACGGGGGCGGGTTACAAAGGGGGCAGGGGTGGTGTACAGCAGTGCCAATGCAGCCACAATGGCAGACAGACTGGCAGCAATTCAAGCAGATCGCGTGTTCGCTTTCCGTTGCCCGGTTACGTGCTGTGGATGTGGATGTGTTTCTTGGGGGGAGGGGCGGGGAGGGATGGCAGCTGGGGCAACTGGCTGGCTGTGCTCGTTGCTTGTTGCTGGGCGGCAGCCAGATCTGGGGCCCGGCTCGGCCCGGGTCGTGTTTTCCGTGAGGACTGGCAGTGACTAGTTTTACATACCCTGTAGACATTTAGAATAGTTTGATCTGGGGTATGCTATAGTTGAGCTTACGGTAGATATCACATAGTTTACTAACACTTCTTGACTCCTATGCCGGCTGTGCATCTGGGTTCCAATAGTTATGATTCTTTGTCCCTCGTTCTTTCTGTCGCAGATTTCCTCTTTATACTAATTCCTGTTCGGGCTGTGGGAATGCTCAGATCCAGATCCATTTAGATACATATAAATTCTTATAACAATCGGACAGTTCACACACACAAAACGTTTAATCCTAGAGTATGTGAAACAAGTGTGGCATTATTCAGCTGCTTGCAGGGTATGTGTCTAGTCTGTCACTTTGAGTGGTCTTTGGCGAGAATGTCGGCCGCATCAGCAACAGCATCAGCATTGACAGCGACAAGCGAGATGCAATTCTACAAGTAATATATTTATTGCACGTTACACAAATCCCAGTCCAACCGCAGCCAGCGAAGCCTGCCCGTTACCCCGCCACACCCCCCTCCCATTCGCCTCACCAACAGATTTGGCAGCTGGTTTCGGCTTGGCGGCGGCGAATTTCAATTGAATGAAATGAAAAATGTTGCAGGTGCTTTTGAGAATCAAGATTGTGTGTCTTGTGTCTCGTGCCTCTCACTTTGCCCTTAAGTTGACGGCACCTATCAAAGAAGAGACGGCGGGGTGCGGTTAACGTAACGTATCGTTGACGTAAGGGCCACTGAATTGAAATGGCCTTTTTTTTCTTTATCTTTAATAGATCGATCAATAGAGCGATCGGTTCAGGGTGGTTCATTTCCTATCGACAGTGGCAATCAACGCGAGATTCATTTAAGATTCCATTGACGTTCCAGGAAAGGCAACACGGATGCAATCGTTCACTACTAAACACAGGTATAAAGATACACAGCTCCATAGTTACAGATACATACATATACATTTGCTATAAATGAACTCCCGACATGGGGATATATACATATTCATAGAGTAGCGCACCGGCCGGTACCGCCAAGCAAAGCGATCGAACGATCGATCTCTCCATTTGGGCCATCAATTTATCACCTCGAAAAACAAAAGAAACAATTTCCTAGAAATCAGTTAAGGTCGAGGTCTGCTTAAAAGATCGCATGACGATCGTGCTATGATTGCTATCATCTTCAACATCATCATCATCATCATCATCATTATCGTCATCATTATCACCATATCAATTGCCAGCTACCAATTATTGCATCATGCAAAGTGCAGCGCATAATTGAATGAACCGGGCAGGTGCTGAAGTGGGGGCAGGATTGAGGGGCTAATATGGGAGAGACAGCAAAAAAATAAAAATAAAATTGGCTCGCTTCCGCTAATGGGTGTTACGAACCCGCTAAGAGCTCTCTTTTAGTCGTCGCTTGCGTTTGCATTTTTCTGCCAATTGACGTTTAGCAATACGGTCAACAGCACCGGAAGAAGAGGTAAGCGCAAAATTGTTGCCAACTTTAGAGAAGTTCATAAAAGCCAGCTTTTTATGCAAGCAACAAATTTAAATAACAAGCTGAAAAAAGTTTGCTTGTTATTAAAACTAGCTTCGGAAATTTTATTAATTATCTGCTAGTCTCAAAATCTCTTTTGAAAAAATGTGAAATTCTTACTAACAAATTACTTTTTCTGCTTTTATTTATTTCAAATTTAGTTTTCTTCAAATTTGCTATGCATTTCAAAAAAGCTAGATTTGGCGGGACTTGAGCGAAATTGGCAACAGTGGAAAGCACAGACAGATGCTGATAAACGGCTCATTCAAAGTCACCAAAGACAGATAGACAGACAGTCGGACAGGCAGACAAACTGTAGAGAGACATTCAATTCGGGGAAAGATAATGCAGCATGCAACTGCCAAGACCAGTCACACACACATACATACACACATATACACATATATATATAAATATACAGACAGACGCTGTTGTCATGCTGGCATGTGAATTGCATGTTGTACGAATCATGAATGTGTGTGTCCGAGTGAATACATAAATAGATACATAGACAGGTAGGTATATATATATATATATATATATGTATATATATGTATATACTCCACAACGGGTGACGACGTGAGAAAATTCATGTGCATGCCACAAGATTCTGTGCCGTTTTTCATTGGTTTTTATTGCTAGATAGTATTTTTCGACTTCGTCATTGAGGAAACTGCGCTTGGCAACAGGCTGAATGAACTTCGGGACCAGCGGACGACCTCGGGGCGCTGGAATTGGAGGAGAAGAAGAAGAGAGAGCATTCCCGACGGCGGCCTGTCATTTTACATTTTGGAAGTTACAGGCTTATTGTTAGTTTAGTCGTACAGTCGTGACTTGGCACTTTTTCCCGCTGAACTTGAATTGAATGCCAGCAAACGGTGAGCGTAACAAAAGTGAATTTCCCTTTCAAGTCTGTCGCTCTACAATACATATATGCATACAATACAATAGAAATGCATGCCACAAGATCTTTAGTTCTACGTATAACACAATCTAGCTGCTTTTATGAGCTGCAACCACAATTGTAATTGTAATTGTGCTTGCGATGGAAAATTTTTGAAACTTTTTTCTTTTTTTTTTGGGTCGATTCATATAAGTATGGAAAATTTTGTGTGGTGTAGTACGATAAATCGAAATGAATTCCAATTATCGCTAATTGTTGCGTTGCTAGACTAAAATTACAATAAACACTTGTCTGTGTCTGGAAATACGCTGATCGATCGCACTTCCTCATCAACTAACTCATTCATATTCATTTTTTGTCTGTGCTTTACATTTGTTGCCTGTGCTAATGTAATTTGTCAATTTACCTATGGAGTGTGCTATGCTCTCACACACACACACACCTGTATTTACTTTGAAATGTAAGCATGTGTGTGTGTTGTCTGCTTCTCTGTAATCTACTTCACTTGCATTCCTCACACATTGCATTGCGTGCGTGTGCTTGCGTGTGTGTATGTGTCCTGTCTCTGGTTACCTTTTGTGTGAGCAAGTCGAGCGCAGACGACCATCGACCACCATCGGAGAGTATCGACTCCGACTCTCGCCCAATTCAGTGCGACGATTGCATCAGCCAATTTCGACTCTGCACACGGCGACAATGTAGACAATGTAGAGTTAAGCCGCTGCGGGCAACTTTGGTGGAGAGTGTGACAAAGTGTGAAGACGAGCATCAGCCCTTGCCCTTGTTTCGCTCTCTCGCTCATTCACACTCTCTTGCTCACTTTGCGAGTGTGTGTGTGTGTTAGTTAAGCCGTTCTCAGATGAGTCAGATTATGCGTTTCGTTGCATGACAGGTGGCATGAAAAAATATAATAATAATAAAAAAAACACTGACGGGCTGGGATTCACGTAGACATCCCAGCTACGTCAGAGGAAACAATCAACCGACAATCTTAATCTATTCTAATTAGGTATTTAGTTAATTTATGAGGATCTCGATTTGCCGCATGCTCTAAATTCGCTGCGCAATCGGAATTACGCCTTTGCTTGCCACGCATAAATATAAAACAAACTATGGAATAGTTGGACTATGTAGAACGACTTGGAAATCAATTCGGAACTGAAAACAAAATCATTCGTTCTGAAGATCTCATGACGTGTGTAGATGTTTCTTTTCGTCGAAATTTACGCTATTATCAACGCAAATTTCATTAGAGCTTCAATAACAATTATGATTATACATACAAACAAATTGTTTTTATTTAGTGTATGAATGTGGAAAAAATAGTAATAAAAAAAGGGGGCTCGTTGCTACACACACACACACACACATATACACAAGCACACAGATAAACATCGAGGACAGGGCCGCTGCGCAATGGAAATCGAACCACACAAATGCCGCCGCTCAATTAACAGCTTCTCCTAATTGACAGCATACACACACGCACATCTTGCATACATATACAAATTTACATATACATTTTTCTCAACATTCATATATCCCCAATATATTTCTCGTTGTCTCCATAGCAAGCAGCATAATGGTCTCCATGCCTGTATGTGTGTGTGTTTGTGTGTGTGCGTCACGAAATTCGCCGCAGCCGCACTGGCAGTAGCACCCTTTGTTCCACTTGGGGGCTCGTCTCTCGCTCTGCTGCTGCTTGGCCAACGTCAAACGTGAGCAGCGACGCACATTGTGCAACACATTCACACACATACATACTTCTTTCCACACAGCAAAGCTTCCAGCAGTTTGCTCTTTGAGCGCGCTCTCGTTTTGTGTCTTTCGCTCTGTCTCTCTCTCTCTCTCTAGCTCTCACTGTCGATCAATGGCATGCTAATGCGGCGAATGCAAAATTGATTGCCAAAGCGAAATGCCGTTGATCCGCAAGCCTTCCACCTACCAGCCCCCAAGCTTGCACTCGCCCTCTTTTTCTCTGTCTCTCTCTGTCTATCTCTTTCTCTCGCTCTCTCCCATGCGTTCTGGCTAGCTGTGACGCATTTTGAAGTCGGTTTGATAATTCCATATGTGCATATTTCATTGCGCCTTCAATTTCAGATTTTTTGCTTAGGTTTTGCATTTGCTTTTCATTAAATGAATTGCAATTTATTACAAAGCGATCTGAATATTAATTGATTTTAAATTGATTTTGCGACTGCAACTACAACTACGATTGCGACTGCGTGACCAGCTCAACGTCGAATACCTCGGAGTGGACCAATTTCTGCGTGGATGTCGCGACGCGCACGTAGCCCAGTTCCAATTGGAGCCGACATGACACCAACCAGACCAAGTCACGCCATTTGCAAAGCTCAAATTAAAAATGTTGCTTTAGTTTTTTTCTTAGCCGGTTTTTGTTCATGCTTCACGCAGATAAAGGCATATTTCCGTTAATCTAAATAGCCTGACAACGGAAATCACTCAAAATAAATATTAATATACATATCTGTTTTCTTGTCATGATCCAGAAAAGGAAAACAAACAAAAATGCGTTTTAAGAAAACATTCAAGACAGACGCAGAGGCGGCATCGATTTTCAAGGATTTTTCGATGAGATCTTTAACCCATGACTTTCTCAATATTATCTCAGACTCAAGATGAATAAGCTGCAAGCTTAACTTTAAATGGTTTTAACTAAATCACGAGCTATAAAATTAACTATAATTTTATGGAATCACTTCCACTGAAATGGCAATTTGGATTTACCTTGCGGGAGCACAATAATCATTTGAATATGGTAATTGAACAAATTGTTCATTGCTCATTAAAAGCATTTGAATAATATATGGAAATTAAATTCAATTCGAATCTTATACGTCAGCCGAATTGTGAAATATACCTCTCAGAGTCAGCTTTATTCGTTAGAAAAAAGATAAATAAAGAAGGAAAAATGTTTCGTTTAGCACTATTATCAGTTATGTGATGAACTGATCCCCAATATACGATAGGCCTCGAAAATGCGCAAAAGCTAATTACACATATTGCTAAATGGATAGATGGATGGCTGGGTGGGTGGCTGATTGGATGGATAGGCACAGGTGTCAGGTGCCCAATGATGATTCAGTAGAACTGATAAAAAAAACTTAATTTTACGATGAATCGAATCGAGCGTCATACGAAATACGCCCATGATGTATGGCTATGCTAAAAATATACAATTATTCAAGCGATTTACTTGACGCTGATGAAGTGGAATATTTTACAAAATATTGAAAGTGAAACATATTTCTGTCAGTGTAATTAATTTGAGTTGCTTAGGTTCTAGGGCCTACCTGCATAATATTTTTGTTAGGCGGTTTTTGCCTTTTTCACAGCGGATTTTTCACGAGCTTTTCACTTGTCACTTGGCAAAATGTTTCTTTTATTATTTCTTATATATTCTTTTTTTTAATAAATTTCCTTTTTTGTTCTTGCTTGTTCTGTTTTCCGTTTTTTGCGTTGCGGTACGGTTCTGAGATGTGTGTGTCTCCGGCTAGTGTTGGGACTGTGTGTGGCAAAAGGTTGAGCATCCATGCTCTTTTATATATCGCCATCGCCTTTGCCGAATTCAACAAGTGTCGCCTCATTCGTCAAATTGGACTCCACTCGGCATTTTAACAGTTATAGGCTTCGCATGTCTTATTGGCATTGGTATTGGTATCGATGCTGCCGAGTATTTGTCGGCATCGTTCGTCGTCGGCATCGTTCTGCTCTCGTCGTCTGTTCGCTTGCTTGTATTGGTGAGTGTCGGCTTTTTCTTGCTGTTGTTGTTGCTCTGCTCCTTTTGATTGAAAAATTCAATGCAAATTTATTTGAATTAATTGTATTTCACATATTTAGCATTAAAATGCGTGCGCATTCATTTGCTGCTTTAGCCCCAATCCATAATTTGAAGTACAGTTGTTCACTTGAGCTGAGCACTTTACTTGAAATAGTTATAGGATCAAGATCGATGCGCAGTTTCACTTGACAAGCAGTAATTACTGTATCCGTTATACACTACACACTGAGCCTTTTAACTTTGTAATTAAGTTTGTAACACGCACGAAATATAAACATACATTTAGTTGATATGCTCAATTTTTGCCTATCCAATGGAGATGTGGATTATTATCTAAAGTCAAATCTCATAGAAAGTGTATATTGACTTCGGCTTTGCCTGGGTTATATTTGTTCTTTTGTGATTGACCCTTGTTAACTTTGAAGCTGGAATTCTTTGGTTCCCTTTTCTTTCTTTTTTTTGCAATTGGAAATCTGCGCATTTGATTTGCATGCTCAACGGCATCGATGCCATAACAGTTCCATCTGGGAAAGCCACTTCCGTTCCCAGATGACGTCGATGCGAATAGGTGAGCGCAACACTGCAGTCGGCGTAGCAGTTGCAGCGCTGCTGCTGCGCGACGATAGCCTGACAAAGTTCCTCTGTTTGTTCAGGAGTTAAGAGATGCAAATGCAAAAGTCGCAGACGTCACGTACTTTGCTCGGCCAAAGCTTTAACGGATCAATTTTACAGTTTAGAGCTGTGACTCAAGGCAAAAGCTAGAAATATGAAACTATTGACCAGGATGGCAGCGAATACACTGAAAAAATAGTTGTGTTGCTTAGATACTGTTGAGACTCCATCATTAATCTCATAAGATTATCAACTAGACCAGAAAAAATTCTATTGATTTTAAATATTTGGACTTTATGACAACTTAACCAATTTGCCAGCAGAATAGGAATTTGATTTTTCAAAATAGTATATTCAAAAAGAGAAGAAAGCGGTTTTCAAAATATATTTCAAGATTTTATGATTTTCTAAACAAGCTGCAAAGTCGCTCAAACAATTGCAGTTTCTAGAAGTTTCTGCAGTTTATTATTTTATTATTCTTTTTTTCGGACTGAATTTGAATTTTGCAGCTGTGGAAGCAAGCAGAAACTTAATTGATTCCGTGCCATAAATTGAAATGCACTCGCTGCTGCTGACTCAGTTGAAACCGTTAAATTCAAATGAGATTCGCCGTTTAAAGTTGTGCCAAGCACTGAGTGGAAAAGGGGTGGCAGATGGAGAGGGAGTTGGAGTTGGTAGTAGAGGTCCACGCAATAGGTGACATCTCTGACAGATAATTGCACAATCATCAAAATGAGTTGCTAATCAATGGCAACTGATGAGGTCCTTGCTTGGCTGCCTGGCAACAACTTAACTCAGTTCACCCGTCGTGCGTATCCTTCAACTAAATCTCCCTCCCCCACCCCTTGAGACTCTGCCCACGCGAGTCGCCTTATCCAATTTGGCCTGAACAGTGCATGTATATCTGGCAAATAGGGCTTCATTTGAATTGCCAGCTTGTCTCCAATGGGGAGACACGCCCACACGACAGGACAGCTCCAACTGTTCGACAGATGCCTAGATCTCTATATTTGGCCACCAGCCGTCATCTGTCATCTGCCATCATCATTATCATCATTATATCATCATCAACCAATCAGTAAGCAACATGGCGTAATTAAACAAGCATCAACAATTGGCATATTTTTCTTTTCCTTTTGCGGCGCAGTTATCTACAAATTAATTGAGTTAATCACATTTGAAATGTAGCTACATACATATTTACCTTTAAGCACTCTTAGAATCACTTTCAAGGAACAAAAAAATTTAAGTAGCACACTTTTAGGGACAGCATTTTCACCTTACTCTTTTTTTGGCATACATAGGTCAGTTTTGTTTTGCGTTACATTTTATATATTAATTAATTGCCCATAAAGTACATTTATTATAACTATTTTGTAAGAATATTTCTTAACTGCACAACATGTTAAAAGAAAATCTTTCCTACGCATATGACAGATAGAAAAATATATTTCAAAATAAATGAAAAGAACTAAATTGTAATTTGGCTTTTTATTTTGGTGATTTGTGGCTTCAGCGCAAGAAATTTCGATGTGATTGCAAGGTCGAACTCTGACAAAATAAAGCAAACATACTTTCAGGCTGAAAATTAAAATCCAAAGATAATTTTTAAAGCACACTTTTAAGGTGAGTGAAAAGTCAAAGACAATGACTAGGTGGCTGTCTTGGCTAAATTGCCGTCAGCTAAAAATTGCGGCATACGTTCAGGAGCTAATCTGCGGCAAAATAAAAAATACTATAACGCAGCCACATCTTTGCAGATTTGCAAAGGACATGGCGCATTAGAATCACAAGTAGCAAATGTATATATAGTGTCATCTAAGAACCCAAACAATTGTAAAAATGTAAATCCAGGACGAACGAGCACTTTCTTTTCGGAATGTGAATATAATAGACTTCTTTATTTGTGTTCATAAACTTAAAATAAATCACTTCATTGCGATTCAACTTATCAGATGCGTTATGCGTTTGAGTATAATACATAATTAACTGAAAATGTTTTCTGTTATAGTAATAATAATAATAATTGTAATAGTAGAGTATAATCCATTTACATTTTGGACTTCTTGCTGCTGTGTCCTTCGATGCCCAGATTGCAGCGCGAGGCGACATCCTGCACAGATGTCAATCCCGTCGTGCTCGTCGGCAGCGGACCACCAAATGCTGATGTTGACAGATTAGCGTTGCTGGGACGCTTGCGGGTCGGGGAATGGACGGGTGACTTTTGCTTGAGGCATTCGACATCGTTGAAGACGACCTGAGCACCACCGCCGCATGTGGGTATCACATTGCCCTTGTACAGTTTCGTCTCCACATCGCCATCGGTGTCCGCATCCTGCGAGACGAGGCAATATTTGGTGGCGCCATGTCCCGTCAGCTCCTTCATATCCGTCAACTTAGTGACAGACTTGCGATTCTTGAGATACGGCTGCATAATAGTGCCCAGTGGCACAGGATTGGCGGCACGATGCTCCAGCCACTTGTCGCCGGCGGAGCGCGAACGACGATGTCGATTGTTAGCAGCAGCCATGCCCTGCACGAACAAAATATACATGAGTCTCGATGGGGTTAGGAAGAAGAATTTGATTTGCTCACATGTCGTGGTGTGCAGTAGATATCCGTTCGTGTTGTTGCCGGCACCGAGGATTCGGTGCGTGCCGTGAAACCGCCGCGCTCCTTGTCGCTCAGTATATTCTCGGAGCTTTGGGAGCGCGCCAGACTGGGCACATCCTCCGACTGCAGTATGTTGGACACCAGACGCAACTTCTCATCCTTGATGCGCATGCGCTCCTGCATTTTGGCGCGTTGCTCGCGCAGCTTTAGATCGAACTCACGTTTATTCTTATCCGATTCGACAGCCAGCTTGGAGTTGTACTTCTTCTTCTGCTTCTCCTTCTCCTGTTCCTTTTGGGTGAGCATAAAGTCCTGATCGCTAAGCTTCTGGGTTAGCTCATGAATTTTGCGCTCCTGTTTGCTCACTGTATTGTTGAGCACATCGATGGAGCTCTCGTGAATGCGCACCTTGTTCTCCAGTGCGAGACTCCTTTCGCGCTCCTGCTTGTAGACGGCCTTCATGGAGGCCAACTCGGTGCGCAGCTGTAGATTATCCCGGTCCATGTTCATGAGCAACTGCCGAAAATTGTCACCTGCAAGGCAAGTAAGTTACCCGTAGCCAGTAAGGAATGGGTGTAATTCCAGCAGGACTCACTTTTAAGCTCCAAGTTGGCGCGCAATTTGCGGCGCTTCTCGATACGCTGCTCCAGATACTGCATTAGCTCCTGGATTTTACACTCCGTCTCGGGACTGTCCATTTGATAGTTGGGGAAATCCACGCCCAAACTGTAGACCAAACCCACATCCACATCCAGGTGCTTGGCCTCGGGAATGCCCAGCTCATTTAGATTGTTAACGGCGATCTTGAACAGTTTGTTGGCCTTGCGACGGCCGGGCGTTAAGCCCAGATCGGTTTTCATGGGCGTGGCACGCGCTATTTGCACCTCCTGCGTCATCTCCGCAAACTTCATCACTTGCTGTGGAGTGGAAATCAATCCAGATTAAGATAACAGAAGATATTCAAAGACAAACCATATTCTCATCGTAATCCTCCATGCGGGGATTGATGCACACAATCATCGAGACCTGCCCCTCTCCATCAAAGTAATTCTTGAACATGTGCGTGATCTTCGAGTCGCGATACGGTATCTTCTTGGGCGCCGTTCCACATCCAGCCGCCACCTGGTTCTCGCGCAGATATTCCAGACAGGTGCGCAACGTCATCAGGGAATTGTTGATGTTGCCCGCCTCGCGGAGACGCACGCCTGTATTTTTGGTGCGCGAGGAGCGTTCACTGCCCGCCAAATCCACCAGCGACAGCTGGCTGACGATTATCGTCTGCTTATCCTGCACCACACGCTCACCCTGACAATCGGTGGGCGCCTGGACGAGTCGAATATTGAACACGGAATGACTGCGACTCGATTCCGCATTTAGTATCGTGTTGCCCATGCGTTTGCGCTTCTGACCCATTTGGAACACCTCGAGCGCTTCCTCCACCGTCTTGACCTCCACCTCGGTGACGCCATGCACAAACATTTGATGATTGGCATCCTCGCGTATGATTTTACACTGCAAGGACCTGAAGCACAAATGGAATTGATAATGTATGAATGACAGAAAAAGAATAAGTTTTAATTGTGTGCTATTCGTTACTTCTGTATGCCTGAATCCTCGAGCAGATCGTACACACTGTTGTTGTACATCTCCACATACGTAATGAACACCGAGTACATATTATCCTCGTCCAGTGTGGTCAAAGGCGTTGGCTCCACAGAGGCCTGTGATGCTATCTCCGGATCAGAGTCCTTGCGGCGGAACGCAAATCGTCCTGCGCCAGCAAAACGTTGATTCATCTCATGCTGGCGCTCGAGCAGTGCATCCTCCTCCGTTAATATTTCAAAGCCATTCAACCGATCCGGCTTGAAGACAAACTTTTTAGCCTGATAATCTGAAATGCTCCGAAAGAGTAGATCCAAGCAACGAGGCATAACACCACGATGCCTTGCATTCCCTGTCATCGTATACGTCTTGCCACTGCCAGTGACGCCATATGTGAAGAGTAAACTATTGCGACCACGTATAAGATTCTCCACAAGTGGTTTCGCAACCGCAGCAAATACTTCCTGCTGCGTTGCTTCCGGCTGAAAGACGTGCTTGAAAATGTACTGTATTTCACGCTGGGCTCCAGGTGTCTGCTTGTGATGCAGCAGTTGATCCTGCGAACTGACCGCAATTGTTGTCGAATTCTTGACACGCATGCATGTCAAGTCGCCATCGGACTGAAGGGGACGTACTCGACAGAAAACATTGACCGGATCCTGCTGTTTGGCCGAGCTATCCTTGCGTTTCTCTGTGTGCGTTTGCGGCGGCGCCGATCGCGGAGTTTTCGGGACGCGCAACGGCGTACGTGACCTAATTTGAATTTGACGTTTCATTTCGCTAGCAACGCTTGTCAACACTATTCATACTTACATTGCTTTCATTTTGTTAATTTGTTTATTCGTTTACAGCCACTAGATTAATTTTTATATTTAGTTTTTTTCAGCAAAGAATCGTTAGCTTCAAATGCTTGCGCCCACAGAGACGCCACGCTTATGCTTCCTCTTCCTCTGACTTTTTGCGCTTGCAGCCGACTTCACGCTTCTCAAAATTGCGTAACAGGCACAGTGTTGTATTCTTTAATATATTATATTTTTCATCTATAATTTATTGTTGCTGGTGCAACTTGTCTTTAAATTTGTTCAAAATTAAATAGTTATAATTGTAGTAATATTAAAATTCGAGTTGCCATTAATAACCCATTTTAGCCATTGGTACAACTATGTTAATTAACATAGCTAGTTAAGAAGCAGAGAACTCAAGCAGACGTTAATTTCAAAATATTATTTTTTGTACTTTAGATTAAATGTAAATGCACATAAAATGTGTTATAATAATGAGAATAATTGCATTTGTGTGTAGATCACACGTTTCATTATAATAGCGAATAGTTTTCTATTGTTTGTTGAACTTGAAAACGGATAGCATATTACGCATGAGAGCGGGTCCATTCCAGTAGCCAGTTAACATTAGCTTCCAGTAGAGCAGCGGCATAAAGTCTTTCTTCATGATAAACATCGAATAGCGTTCTTTGTTCTGCGCGATTGGGAACGTTTCCAGCGGTTTCAGATCATAATCGAACTCCGCAAGAATGACGCTGTTATAGCCAGTAACTAGCGGACATGAAGCGTATCCATCATAGACATCGGTCAGAGGTTTGCCATTCAGAGCTGCGATCATATTACGATATACTACAGGCGACTGAGCAGCTAAAAAAAAAGTTATAGAAATTAACGAGTTATATAAGAATATAAAATTGTATATATGTATGTGTAGCTCACCTGCCGATGCGGCAGTCTTCGAATTGGGCGAACCGGCTGAGTCGCCAATAGCAAATATATTCTTGTATTTTGTGTGTTGCATCGTGCTTTTATCCACATCCACAAAGCCGGCTTCGTTGACCAGCTGCTTGCAACGGGTGAGCGCATCAGGAGCACTCATTGGCGGCACAGCATGCAACATGGAGTACTAGAGATCAAAATATTATTATATCTGAAATATATTTTCTGTACTACCTTCTCCTCAAAGTGTTCGCTGGGATTGTCCAGGTTCTCAAAAATCGCAATATCCTGTTCGGGTTTCACCTCAATGAGGTTGCGGCGCGTATTTACCGTTATGTTGCGCTTCTTCACAATGGGCCACAAAGCATCTGCATAGTGTTTAACACCGAAAAGCACAGGCAAAGCCGTGTTGTAAGTCATATTTATTTGATTACGTTTAGCCATCTGAAAGGATATTCGGTTAGAATTTAAACCAACTGGAAAAATGAGATGCTTACCTTGCGGAAATAGTGTTCAGCAATGTAGAGAATCTTCTGGGGTGCACCCGGGCACTTGACGGGCGACGAGGGAAATGTGAAAATGGCATTTCCACCATCGATATTACGCAGGCAATCGTATACTCTATCCACATATTTGGGTGAGTAAATCGAACAGACTTTGCCATTGGGTATGGCAAGGGCAGTCTCCAAACCGGGAATCTGTTGAGGAAGATATCAATTAATTTGAGGTTTTTCCTAGCCAAAAATGTAACTTACTTTATTGTAGTTCAACTGTAAGCCCGTTGCAATCAACAACATATCATATATAATACTATCTCCGCCGGATGTGGTCACCGTGTTGGTGTCCGGATTGAACTCGACGGCAGAGTCACGCAACCACTTGGCTTTCTTGGGCAGCACCTCTTCCATGGCCTTGTAAGAGTGCTCCAAACGCTTCATTCCCCCACCAATCAACGTGAACATCGGCTGATAATAATGTTTCTACGGGAAACCAGGCGTAAAGTGAAACTGGAGACACATTTCAATATCTATGTCGTTTACGTACATCGGCTGGCTCCAACACGATCACCTTGTTCCGACCTAGTCTAGATGAGAGCTTGGCGGCCATGGCACAGCCACCGGCACCACCACCCACCACCAGAACTTTACATCTACATAACGTCGAAAAAAATCGATAAATTCATTAATAAAGCCATTAACACCATTATCTAAATTACCATAAAATATATGAAAAAATAAGTATGGTAATATGTTATGTGGTCTACGTGTTTAATTCCCCGGCTTCTAATAATGCTAATTGTATTTATTTTTCTGTTACAGTACTGACTCGCCAATTAGAACTGCCAGCTATTATTGGTTAGACCCTAGATGATAGATAATGTCGGCCTGTATCGAAATTAGTTGATCTCTACTATTGATTATTAATTGTGGAAAAGTTGAACTTTCTTAATTTATAATTAGTTTTAATAGTTTCAGAAATCATTCGGAATTATTCGGAAGTATTCGCGAACTAAAGTCACAACCGAAACGGAATTGTTTACATTATCGAACGACAACTGTTGATTTAACACAAATGCAATTGTATGTGTGCAAGCAATACAAGCAAAAGCAAAACAAACATTCATTCATTTATACATATAGAAGCACACGCGCATCACTTTTCAATGTTTTACGATCCGAATTGGAAATGTCTTGTTTTTGGCATTTGGTCAAAAAAGAAAACAAATAAATAAAAAAAAACAAACTTACTCGTGCTTGTCAAAGAGCGTTTGAGACGATGAAATGTTGCGTTGCAAGAAGCGTTGGTTAAAGCCGCTTGTGGCCAGCAGTTTGGACTGCCTTAATGCCATTTTGGGTAAACAACTGTACGAAGTCATCGTAGGACTAAAGAAATTGTTTGGAGCATACAATCAGTTATGTATTTATTGATATATATATAGAGTCAAGCGCGAGATACGATCCGCGATTGGAACTTACTTCAACAACGGTCGTCTGTCGACTGCCTGGCTAACTGGGAGAGCAGGAGAGAAAGTGAAAGTAAAGCTTTTTTAAAGTTTGCTTATCACATAGCAAAATATACACCCAACGAAAAAGATTGGTATTAAACTGGTTAAACGGGCTTGAACAAAAAAAATTGTATTTCGCAAGAAACTGTTTGTGTTACAATAGAAGAAGCAGAAGATAAAAGTTCAAATTGAATTATGTCTATTCTCATTCATACACGTTTTTCTCTTTTTGTGCAAGCTTTAACCTTGAATGAGCTTTTTGGCTGCACATGCCGCATTTATCAAACACAAGCGAGCTTTATGCGCATAACAGCAAGAACAACTCTGAACAGCTGTTCAAAATGATTGTATTGCTAACTGTTGCACACAGTGAAGCGCTAAAATATATTAGCATTTTAAGTTCAACGATTATGCAATATATCAGAAGAGGGAACTGAATTTTGATTGGATGAGCCAATAAAAAGAAAACTGCAATACGAAATCACTAGTTAAAGTAAATCGGCAAAATCTATAAAGAAAACTAAATTCAATTGCCAATTGTTCTCAGTGAATGGAAACAGTAAACACTTTTAGAATTACTGCATTTATTGTTACGATTATTATGCCATAAAGTATTTCATAAATTATTGTATAGAGTAGATTCGCATACATATGCATGGCCATAGCTGTGTCCCCCTCCGGTCCACAACAAAAAAAAAACATCGCATTTTCTGACTGCATTCAGATTACAAATATATATATGCATTTATATATATATGTATATATATATATATATATGGATACCGAGTTATTGTGCTGGTGGCCGATACGCGATGCGTTGTTATCATTAAAGTGTTTGTTTGGTACAGAAATGATAAGAAACAAACAGAAAATCTCATGAAAATGTATTTCTTTGTTTTTGTTTTTTTTTTACTCTGGTTTAATTATTATTCCTGCGTTTATTCAGATTTATGCTTAAATTTGTAGATTAATTTCAATTACTAATAAATCAGTCTATAATTAAAATATTCGCTTAATGCTTTTGTGTGTGTGTGTGTGTGAGTGTGTGTATGGGTGTGTGTAAGTATATGTATGTGTGTGAGTGTGTGAGCTGCCCCGTAAAATGAGTATATACCACGGAATACTTAAATCTCTACAAACGACGACTCAGAAATAATTCTAAATTTGCAATTATTTGTTTTCAACTTATACAAAAAACATACAATTTGAACGGAGAGCTGCTCCCATTGTGGAAGAACAATTATAACAAAGCACATCTTAATCAAAAATATGTTTTCAATTCATACATATATATATATGTGTATGTGTGTGTGTGTTAGCATATTAAACAAAAAAAAAACACGGGGAATAGAAACAGAAACAGACAAAACAAGTTTAAAATCAAATGCTCTAATGGCAATATTAACATTAATCATCATTATAATCGTAATCATTTTAATCAATATATAAAGCTGTTTTTTTTTTCTTTCATTTTCATAAAGTATCCAGATTCATTCGAGACAGAACAGAACATGTGTGTATGTATGTATGTATGTATGTAAGAAGTATATGCAATAATACGTATATAGTAATGTTTATAATGTTAACTAACTTCCGACTAACTTCAATGCAATTTATATATATATATATATATCTATAAGAACTAAAGAGCAAAAAATTATGCTATGGTTGGAAAACAAATTTTGGCTATAAAGCAACGCGAATTGGAATCAAATTATAACATTTTACATTCGCGCTCACA
Organism: Drosophila nr. perissopoda 5 BK-2023a; assembly: GCA_035044105.1. Lineage (NCBI taxonomy): Eukaryota > Metazoa > Arthropoda > Insecta > Diptera > Drosophilidae > Drosophila > Drosophila nr. perissopoda 5 BK-2023a. The sequence goes on from JAWNMK010000124.1 coordinate 10,572,196, forward strand.
AACTCCCAAATGTTTAGTGTGTGTGTATATATATATGTGTGTGTATATATATAATATGTGTATGTGTGTATATGTGTGTGAGCAGCTGCATTTGTTGGCAAGGCAAGCGACGATAACAATCCGGATTATGGATTTCAGATAGAAGCGTCATCTCTGTGTGTTTATAAGTGTGTGTGTGTGTGTGTATGTGTTGGATGAGTGTCTGTGTGTGAGTGTGTGGGTGTGTGTGGAAATCGCCTCCGGCTGTTCGCTAAAGCTCTTTAGCGATTCCTGTGTTTCGCGTTTATCGTAACATAAAGTAGAGCGGCGCTCCTCTTCCTTCTACTGACAGGTTGCTGCAGCAAGTCGAGCTGATGGCGACACTGGAACTGGCATCGTCCCCGGCACCGTTCCTATGAGCACTTTACACAAGCGCCCTCCACATCAAAATCGAGCACCATCAGCTTGGTCTCCTCCGTGCCGTTCCGTGAGCCCACAGCGCAAATCAGCTTGGTGTCATTTGCCCTAAACGAAATAAACATGGATACATTAATAAATATATCTTTAAATATTTATATGAAGAATAAGAACCTTATGCGCCAGACAACGCCACCGGAACCACCCGAATCGAGCGCGACAAGATTACGTATAAAGTCGCCCGTTTTGACGTCCCACAGCTTGACGGTGCCATCATCGGAGCTGGTCACCACAAACCGTGAATTGAACTGCAGGCAGGTGACAGCGGACTGATGCTTATTGGGACCTGGAAATGGAAACAATAAGTCAACTTTTTGCTTAGCTAAGCTAAGGATTAACTCTTACCCGATAGCGTCTGCAGACACTGGCCCGTTGTTATGTCCCAGACTTTGACGGTGGAGTCCGCATTGCCCGAGACGAGTATGTTCTGGCGCAGCTCCATGCCCGAGGTGAGGCTCTGGTGGCCCATCAGCGTGTGCTTGCAATTGCCCGTCTCCACATCCCAAACGCGAATCGAGGTATCCAGTGAGCCAGAGACAACATGAAGGCCATCAAACTGAAATCGTGGAACGAGATTATAATTTTATAAATCATACATAGGCAGTTGAATACTACCTGCAAGGAGTAGACACGGTTGGTGTGTCCCTGCAACGTATGCAGGCATTCCTGTCGCTCCGGATGCCAGATCTTAACCATATAATCGTAGGCGCCGGACACAATTAGCTTTCCATCGTATTGCACACACCGCACAGCAGCCAGGTGACCCACCAGGACATGCAGACAGCTGCCGATCTCGATGTCCCAGACACGCAGTGTCGCATCCCGCGAACCACTGACCACTCTAAGAAGGGGCAACAATTACAACTCTGACTAGATATGACAAATTTAGACTCCAGACTTACTTGTTGCCATGAAGATGCATGCAACGCACAGTTGAGGTATGCCCTTGCAACGTGTGGACACAGGTGCCGCTATCCATATCCCACACCTTGAGCGTGCGATCCGTGCTGCCCGAGATGATTATATTGCCAGACATCTGGGAGGACCAAACGCCACCAGTGTGACCAACCAAGGTGCGAAGGCACTAGAGATTGACAGCATAGATTAGTTTAGATTCTTGTATGGCCAAGAGAGAGAGATTTAACTTTACCTTGCCATTAACAGCTGACCACACTTTGAGCGTGTTGTCGTCGGAGCCGGAAACGATGCGATTGCCGGAGAATTGCAGACAGGTGATGACATGATCGTCGTGACCCTTGAGCACCTTGGGTTTGCGCACCGGCCGCGATCGCCAGTTCATCTCGATGATGTGCTGGCGCATATAGGCTGCCTTCCACGGCGAAGCTATGGGTGGCATATTGCCGTCACGTCCACGCTTGGGACGATCACTGCGCGATTCGGTGAGGATCATCGCCTTGCGGCACTTCTCCTTCCACAGCAGATTGTCGTCGCACAGGAAACGCCAGCTGCGACAGGTTTGCGCCGCACGCAACAAATCCTTCGGCTCCAGATACGAGAGCACAAACAGTGCCAGCTCTCGGGGCAGCAGCGAGATGAAATCCCGCTGGAATTGCGGCTCGATGACCTTCATCATGTGACGCACTTGCGAGGGATCGCAATGATCGATCAGACGATCGACAGCCACAAGGCGTTCGGCATGGGACCAACGCTGGAATTGTGCCAACCATTGCGGCAGCTCTGGTGGCGGATTGTCCCGCGTGGGGATTAGAGCACGCGGCGTACGCCGACCCACTGCGGGTGAGCAGCTGCCCAGGATGGCACCCACTGCCGCCGCCGTCGTTGGCGTCATTCCGTGCAGCACGGTTGTGGAAGAGTTGGAGGAGCGTGGCGTCGACGCAAAATCATAGGCAATCCGTTTACGGCTATTATCGCCGGCACCGGCATGTCGACCACCACCATCGCCGCTGCCGCCGCCACCAGCCATGGAGTAATCACCATCGAGGTAGCGACTCTCGTTGTATTTGCGCTTGCGCTGCTGCTGATGGGAGCTGGTGTCGATCTTTTGAAAGGAGATGGACTCATCCTCCGTGGCGAACATGTGATAATTGTCCAAGCAGTCCGAGTCGCTGAGGCTGCCACTGCTGCCGCTGCGACTGCTCGTGAGTATGCTGTTCTGGCACGTGCAAATCTCCTCCAGATCCGAACAGTTGTTCTCCTCATCGCAATTACCCCAGGGCTCATCGGCACTAAAATCACCCGGTTCTACAATGCCGCCGCCGCCACCATTCCCATTGCCAGCGCTGTCGCCATTATTGTTGCTATTCTCCTCAACGACTACTTCGAGAATGACGTGATCGCTGGAGCCACGACGTGCTGCCGCCTCGCCGCGTCGACTGCGTGTGCGTACAGTGCCAACGGAGGCGGCACCAACCACACCGCCGCCGGCAGCTGCTGCTGCTAAGCCGCTGCGTGCCAGAAAACGCTCTTGAGTCTGGGCGCTGGCATTGACCTGCCTGGTGGCAGCTCGAGATGTGGGCGCTGCATAATGACAGCGTGCGGACGAGGTCGTTGATGTCGCCGATGTCGATGGCTGTGCATCCACATCCCCAACTGAACCGGTGCTGGCCGCAGAGCTGGCGGCGCACGCTGCCGCCGATGTGCGACTGCAGCCACTTTCCTGGCTGGTCTGCGAACCGACAGAGCTGAAGGATGTGGCTGCCAATGGCGCAGCTGCCGGCGCAGCGTCCTTGTCCATCTGGTGCTGGTGGTTTTCATTCGAGTTGATAGTGATCGTGTAGACATCGCTGCGATTGTTGTGTGTGGCGGAAGTGGACGCATTGTTGCTGCTGCTGTTGGCGGCGGAATTGGTGGTGGTGGGTTTCATAATCAGCACAATGGGCAGCTTGGAATTGGTGGTGGTGCTGCTGCTGCTGTTACTCTGGGAACTCTGGTCTCTAACGTTGCCGACTGCCGGCGGCGAAGCAGACGGAGGCGCTGCAGCACTGGCCAGCGATGAGCCCAAATTGAGTTTGGCAGTGGACTTGCTCAGGCGACTGTTTGTGTACTTCCGGCTGCTCGTCGGCGTCGTCGACAGATCCTTGTACGTGCACTAGGTAAGAGAAATGGAGCAAAAACAAAATGCCAATCAGTTGGTAAATTGATTATTAAATAACTGCTCTGTTTAACTACAAACGACAACGAATACTGCATTAAATTCTTTGTTAATCAAGATTCGATTAGATATGACCGTTAAAATGCCTCTAATCGGGTTTTCGACGTTAATTTGGAATCGAATTTAAAATTCTTTTTAAACAAAGACAAGAAGGTTTGAAAATAATTATTTTATTTATATCAGAAAGAGAAGAAAAGAGAGCTAGTCATCCTTCACCTTAATTAATGTTGAATTGATTTATTTCAATATTATTTCAAATTCTCGATTTAAAATTTGTTCAGTACATTTTTGTTACGCCTTAACCTTAGCCTATTATGATTTCTGCAGTGGCACTGGCAGTGGCCAGGCAGAGATCCACTGGGAAGCCCCTTCATAACCGACCAAGCGCAGTAAGCTGAATGAGGATCAACTTTCTGCAACTGGCGGAACTCATTTTTGATTTCAGTTTTCCACTAATAGTGTCAAGGAATGGGGAGAAGTATTCAAACCACGCCTAAGCTAACCTTGTAATTAAAATGGTATTATGTTCTTCAATTACCTTGCTATCCGAGGAGAAGGCGCGTCCTTGGCTGCTGCTGGGCCAATCATCGCTGCTGCCATTACCATTCCCATTGGGACTACCAACTGTAACTACACCTGCTCCGACTGCTGCAGCTGCACGATTGATCAGACTTAGATTGAGGCGATTCTTGTTCACCAGCGAACTGGTGCCGATTATAATGCCGCCGGTTAGTCGCTGTTCTCTCTCAAAGTCGCGCCGCTCTATTCGATCCATTGACTCGATGTCTGCCTTCGATAGAGACTGCGAATTGGCGCTGTTGGAGCTGGAGCTGAAATTGGAAATGGAGCCGGACCCGGCACTGGCACTGGCACTTGCATTGGGCGTGATGCTCATTTGCTTCAGCCGCACAGACATTTGTCTGTCGTGCAGTGAACTGGACGCTACATCAGCCGCCGTTCCCTGTGCGATCGGCTCAGACTTAACTAACACTCTGGTGCCGCCTGGCTGCTGCTGCTGCTCCTCCGCAGAAGCCTCCGCCTCGAACTCATCACTGAGACGCTTGGGCTTGCCAGCGAGGAGTTCGGATTGTGTAACATTGCCAACGGTGACATGGGTATGTGAGAGTGGCTCCTCCACAACGGGCGTCTCCAGGAATATTTTGGAGCCGTCTGCCGTCATAATGATGCCATCGCCGCCACCGTCATTCAATTGTGATGTATTAGGGCAGTCCAGTGGCATAGATTGTCCACCGTCAACATCATCGACATCGTCTTCGTCCTCATCAACAATTTCCTCTTCCTCCTCATCGAAATCATCGTCATCGTTTATAAGGCAAACAACGGGCGGCTCATCGTCAACAATATCATTATCATCATCGTTATAGAACACATGATCCTCGGAGGCGGCACTGCGGACACGGCCACGACCACGCCCATTCAGTGTATCGGAGGAAGAGCTATCGTCGACGGGTACAACAACATCATCGCCCACATCACTGGGGCTGGCAGCTGCTCCGGTGCTGGCTGGCAAGGAGTTGGAAGAGCTGATCTCGTATGTTTCTAGCACGCCCGTCTCATCATTGCTGGAGGACACATCGTCATCATCATCATCATCATCATCGAGCACTACGGCGAAGCCATGTTGCGAACTCAAAGTGACACAGTCCTCCACGTCTTCCCTCAATTTTGACATAGAACCCAATTCTTTAACCCTTAAGCTCGGTAATGTGCCGCCAGCTCCGCTGCTTCCCACCTGGCTAGTGCTTGGCTTTGGCTGACTTTGAGTTGCTAGTTGATGTTGAGGTGTTTGTGGCTTCGTCTCGCATCCAGTGCTTGCAGTGCTGCTCGTGCTGCTAAACTCCTCAGCACTCTCACAATTGATGCTAACAATTGCACATCCTTTATCCATAATACTATCACTATGCGCAGGAGAAACTCAATCTCTTCTCTTGCACTGCTCGCTTGCTGCTCTTGCTCACCTGCAAGTTATACATAGGAAAATAAATATATATAATGACAGGATTAAATAAAATGCCAAAGAACTAAAAGCAAATGACTACATTGATAACAAAGGCTTCCAAAAGCAGATATACTCAACAGTCAAACCACCATCTCCCATGGTCTGGAAAAAAATCCAGATATGGACGAATACAAAACTGTAGGATATTTTATTTCCTTTTTTCCACGATCTGATCGAAATTGTCTACATTTAATATATTAAATTCTAGGGATTTTTATCTCAATTTTTTTTGCTATTCACTATCCGAGCGAAATTTCCTCCAATACACATTTCGTATAGTTATTATAGTTTTGGTAATTTTACTTCCATTTTTTTCCACTTCCATTACATATTTTGCATACAAGACACTCTCAAGAGTAGACAACCAAAAAATATATCAAGTCCTTTTTAAACACTTTTAAATTTAGTAAGAATATCCATATTAACATTAAACTTACATTGAACAACAAAGATCATGTGAAGAGCACTCTTTTTATATTAAAAAAAAAAAACTAGTTGTAAGCTATCCTTTTTACCTACACACACAATACGACGAGTAGAAGGAGAAAAAAACGCCGCTAGGAACGAGCCGCTCTTGAGCTGCGCCAGCGAGGCTCTGTGAAAAATTCCCACGCAACGCGAAGCAAAAGGCAAAGAGGCAAACGGCAAAAGTAATAAGCACGATGAGATAGATGATCGTGTGCAGGCAGTTTTCAGTTATTGTCTGTTTCTGTCTCCCTCTCATCTTCACAAATGATGAGATGAACTGAGACTGAAACTGAGAATTGCAAAAAAAAAAAAAATCAAAAGAAAAGAAAAGCAGTGGGAAAAATGTTTGTAAAGCAGCAGCCGTCGTCGTCGTCTCAGTAATCAAAAACTCGCCGAAGGAAATCACAAAAGTGCATCGGCGGAGGAAGCTAAAACGGCGCGAAGTAGAATGGGCAAAGAAGATGAAACGGGTATTACAACAACAGCACACACACACAGGCACAGAATACATTCCCACAAACACACACATATACAGGCAGACAGATCAGCAGCAGCCCAGGCAGAAAAGGTAAAGGCATGCGATGACAAGAGCAAAAGTAACGGACGGAAGAAGAAGCAATAAAGATACACACCACCAACAACAGCAGCAGCAAAAACAACAACAACGATAGCGTACACCTTGCAATTTAAGCCGCTATCTGTATGCGCTCTCTGCTCCCTCTCTCTCTCGCTCATTAAAGTCGCCAGCTTTGACTGCGACTAGCATACGCGCTCTCACTCTCTCTCCCTCACTCTCGCCTCTGCAGCACAGCATCAATTTAACGCACACTAACATACACGCACACAGGCAGACAGAAAAGGGATCTCAGCAGGCCGAACAACAAAGACCGATCGCATAGGAATTTTCTCCACACACACACAGGCACACACGTGTATGTATGTGTATTTGTAGATCCTGTGTTGCATCACTCGTAAAGCAGATCAGATGTGCATGGGAATGTCGACGCAGTGTGTGAACCCTCAGCTCATCTCTCCTTCTCCCCTCCTCTATTGGCTGTTGACCTCTTGTGAAGGTTTAAGGGTCTGCTGCCTGCTTTTTGCTTCTTCATTTTGTGTCCGCTTTCACACGGCATTCGTTTTACCTGCGTAGTGTGCTGAGACACACACAAGGACCAATACTAATACCAATACCAGAATCTCATACTTTTGCCTTTCGTTTTCAAGGCTTTCATCATTTCATAATGAAAATTACATTAAAATTATCCACAAAAAAAATTGAAAACATAGTTAATAAATTAACTGAATTGTACTGGCCCTAACCCCACTTTTCTGCACCTGCATTGAGCGAGAGCCAGCCCCATAATTCGTGGAGCAAACAACAAAAGAAAAATGTGAACATTGTTGTACACACACACACAGACACACCAACACACTACGTCGGATGTCGTATGCATACACACACACACACACCTATACACAGAACAAATGTCACGACATGGATGAGAAAATGTATTTACTTTACCCCTAATATAGCTTTATTTTGCACTTTATACAACGGAATTCATGTATTTGGTGTTCACTCGACGTTTGCAGTTGCAATTTAGCCTAATTGCTTAACTATTTCATCCGTTTTACACTTTTTGCGTTTAGCTCACTCACACACAAACACACACACACACACTTACACAGACACACGCACACACATAAAAGCATTTGCCACTGAACACACGTTTAAGCGAATTTAGCACGTACGTTTCTTAGCCGTTTTCTTCAATGTGTCATCAGCTATCCAGTAAGAAAGTTTTGTTTAACCGTTTTAGCATTAATCGGATAACAAAAACAAAAATTCTTAAATTCAGACAGAAAAATAACTAAATGACTTGAGCTGCGCTGCCACTGAATGTTAGCAGCACCAAAGTATCGGGCCAAAGCATCGATATGTACTGTTGAATTGCAGAAGGTATCGATGTAAGCAGCTGCTGCATCCAGCGATATCATCATACCATTCATTCGATAAGAATTGTATCTGATCATTGATTTTTACTTAGCTTTCAATCGCTTTGAATAAAATTTTATAAACAAGTCTAACATGCAGATTCCACTATTTGCAAAGCGAATAATAGCACAAATATTGAATTTGCTAATGATGAACGGAGTTGAATAAGAAGAGTGCGGTTGCCAACCGCTCTCATCGATACATAGACCCGCCCGCATTCGATTGTTGACTGTTTAAACCAAGTTGGAGACCCATTTCACATTACAGTTTGGTTGCCGCGACATGTCAACGTCCGAGGGTGTTGGAGGCCTTGTGTCCCATTACCTTGAAAAAGGCATAGTGCTCATTATCGCCGATCTGCTCAGTTTGATAACAGTCTCCTCATGTCTGGTTATTAAAGTGCCACAGATTAACACAATACGAGCAAATGAATCTTCCAAAGGTAAAGAGCTTTTTTCCTACAGACTCCCACGCAAATTCCTAACTTTCTTTTCGTCTTTTTTATAGGCATCAGCGTCTTTGGACTATGCTTGGAGCTGTTCAGCTACACTGTGATGATATCCTACAATTATACATCCGGCTATGATTTCCTCTCCTACATGGAGTACCCTGTGCTGTTGCTGCAGGAATATGTGCTCATCTATTATGTTTTTAAATATCAGGATATGCTGGGCAAGCGTACACAAATCTTTGCCATCTTCTATGTAACAATTGCGACGCTTATCTATCTCAAGTTATTTCCCATTATCATCCTAACATTCCTGGTGGTGAGTAAGAAACAATATCGTTATCACTTATATAAATATAAAATGACAGCTGCGAAATTGATAAGAATTGATTGGAAGAGAAACAAAATATGTTCAACTAGATAACGAGTATTTCTGCGTTCAAACCAGTTTTCCTTTTTAACATAATTTAGCTATTTAAGTTATAGTGTTTTTCGGCAACTTGTTTATTTTGTTTACTGTTTATTTCCGTCAGCTAGAAGCTGGGAATAATGACGGGCTCTCAATCATTTCCCCAAGGTCATTTTAGTTTGTTGTAGCAAAATATATATTTGTGTTGCATCTATTTATAAAAATGTTGACGAATTGTCTTAAAAGCCATATGTGCGTAAGTATTTGTGTGTTTGTCTATATATATATATATATATATACAGGGCTCACTCGCTAAGTATAACTTCTAGATTAAAGAATTTGTATTTTTTGTGTTTCACTACATTTTTCTGCGATGCAATTTTAAACAATGAAAAATTTCAATTTACTTCGATTATGTAGTTTAAAATATTAAAAAAAATGTATTTTGTGTTTAAATTTTAAACCCTTGGCAATCTGACTACAAATTAAATTTTGTTTCTATCAAAATGTGTCTATTTTTATAATAATAAGAAAATCATTTGTAGAATTAATTAATCGAAAATTGTAAGACCAAATATTAGATTTTCTTGCAATTTTTACTTTGAACTTTAGAATTTAATTAAAAATTTGGTTTTATTTCTATTTATTTTCATATTAATGTGCTTCCATTGACAGCCCTTCTGCACACCGATCGGAGCTACCAGCAAAGTCCTGCAACTCTTGGCCATATTGCGCACAAAGGATGCCAGCTCGGTTAGCCGCACAACATGGGCCCTCTCCGCCTTCACCAACATGAGTAAGTATTCCAATCCAAGTCAGATGCACTTATATTAATCAAAATCCCCTCCACAGCCCGCATCTATACGGTTTATGTGCAGTCGCATGATGTGATGCTGCTTACCAATTTCCTGATTTCCACGTTCCTCAGCTCAGCCGTCTTCGCTGCTGCCTGCGTCTACAAGAAGAAGACCAAGAAGGAGTAGAGGACAATAATCACAGTGAACACACGGCTCAAAAATACTCAAAAAAGAACACGTCTTGTTATCAGTTATTTTTATGTAATTATATATATAAAGTTAATATCATTGGCATTTCTAATTAATAGCTGTATTGTGCTTATCTGGTCTTAACTGGTCTTAACTGTCCGCATAGTAAGCCACGGCGAGAGCGCCGACAACCGCCAGAAAGGCCAGTGCGCAGATGGCCCAGCGCTTCCAATCGATGTCGGATTTGGTTGGCTCCACATCGAGTGCCTTCCGCTCTTTGTGCTTACGCTTGCCAAACTTTTGTTCGAATTTCTCCAGCTCGAGACGATTCTTTTCCTCCTCCAGCCGCTGGCGGAGCTCCAGTTCTTGCTGCTCCACTGCCGCCGCTTTAGAGCGTTCCGCTTGGCAGTTGCCATCGCATTCCAAGGAAGTTTGACCCGCTCGATGCTTGTCACAGGCTATCTCCAGCTTGATGCGCTTGCAGGCACAAAAAATGCGTACCTTTTTGCGGCACAGCTCGGGATTGGGACACGGGCCGGGATGGCAGATGGCCAGGCAGCGATGGTCACAAGCAAACTGAGATTGAAAATGAATTTAAATTCAAATAAAAGCAGTCAAAAAAATGGCGAATTATATATACATTCTTGAGGCACCGATTGCCACAGCTGCACAGCTTCTGGCGGCGCTCCACAATCTGCTGCACAGATCCCTCCTGATTGAAGAACTCACTGCACTTGTAGACGACCTGATTGAGGCCACAGTGGCATTTGTTCTTCATCACAAAACTGCAGGGCGCACAGGGCGGCGGATGACAGCCCTTGGCACAGGCATGTGTGCAGCCGGCAGGACGTGGAATTGCGCATCCCTGCTCGCACTGAACACAGCCCGCCTGGTGCTGCATATCCATGGGATTGGGCACCGCATGACAGAAGAGCGCACAGCTGTGATTGCCACACTTCAAGCGGCGCGCACATTTGCGGGCGCAGGACGACGGCTTGGAGTTCCAGCACTGCCAGGTGGCCACCTCGTGACCACCAATGCAGGTGACGCTAACACCCTCCTCGCAACGCGGATGCGCCTCTGCGCGGTATTCATACTGAAAGTGGAGGAGGAAATATCCATCAGATATCCACACTCTAAAAATCTACACTAAAAAGATCAAATATATTTAAATTAATACCTTATTGGCATGCGGACGCACTGCATCCGCTGGCTTGAGCACGCGTATGGCTGCGTGGCAGCGAGCCTTGCAGATGTGTCCACAGCGGCTGGCATCATTTAACAGGCCACATGGCTGAGCACACGGTGGACACTCGCCCTTGTGGCAACGATGCCTGATGGCATGATGGCATTTAGGTGTGACGCTGGTACAGAGTGGAATGTTAAGCTTGAACTGAAAGTAATTGGAGGCAACCTCTGCCAACTCACCGACATAGCTCCTGGCAGGCAATGCGTGCGCTTTTCTCTCTGCCACAGGGCACACTACGCCGAGTCTTGCCACAGCGGCAATTGACCTGCGATGTCAGCTTGCAGGGATAACAGGGTCCATTGTGGCACACAGACTGACACTTGTGCTTGTTGCAGCTCAGCTGCTTGCCGCAGATCTTCTCGCACGGCGGACACTGATCCCCACAGCACTAAATGAAAGGAATTATCTGATTACCAACTGATGAGAATTTGGAGTGTGTTGCAGGTGGAACCTTTCGATTGCAGGCATGTTTGTTGCAGTCGCGCATCAGTTTGCATTTGGTTTCGCAGTTGAACTCCTTGGAGCAGGGCAGCTCCTTCTCGTGCAGACCACAACGACACTGCTTCTTGGTACGCACCAGGCACTAAACAAAAAATCTAAATCATAAATATATCTTTTGCAATTTGCGCATAGCTTACCAGGTTGCAAGGACCGCGATGGCAGCGTTGTGCACAGCTGTGCTTGCCACACGACAACAGCTTCTGGCAGGTGTCGCCACATGTTTCCAGCGCCTCGCTGCAGCCTCCAGTTTTCAACTATTGTAGATTTAATTGATTAATACAAAGTTAATCCAATTTATAGTTTCGCTTACGCTCTTGCCACAGGGGCAACTGCGCACGCCCAGGGGACACTCTCCGCCACAAGGCGCCGCATGACACACCTTGTCGCAGTTGTGCAGACCACAGGCAAAAGCAGCACCACAAATCTAAAAGTTAATAACCATAATTGTTGATATACTATCAGCTTTATCAGTTGTTATCTTTACATACATTTTTACACTTCCATTTGGGCTCCGCACAGTTGACAACTTTTTGCTCACGTTGGCAATCGCAGCGCTGGGCACTCTTGCTGCTGCAGGGCGGACACTGGCCAGGTGGATGGCATCTTTGGTTGCACTTGTGCTTGCCACACGACAACAGAGATTGGCACTGCGAATGTTGATTTTTGTATTTATTTTTAATTCGCATTTAATTCACTTACGTTTTGCTGGCACTGCCAATTTTTATCTATGCAGCGCACAGAGCGTGGCGCTGACTTGCCGCAGAGGCAGGAACTGTGCGCTAGTTGGGCGCACGGTGGACAGGGGCCGGGATGACAGAGTAGCTTGCAGTCGTGGCCACATTTCGGCTGCAACAGTTTGCCACAGATTTCGCCGCAGGAGTGCGGCACCAGAAATGGTTGCGCCTCCGGATTTACCTCTTTGCCGCAGAAGCATTCATATTGGGTGGGTCTATCCGAGGGCTGGTAATCCGTGCGACACTGTGGACAGCACCAGTGCAACGATTTCGGACGCTTGGGCGGCACAAACTCGCCGAGGTGATTGTAATGCCCCTGGCCGCCATTCTGCTGCTCTGCCTTGACCTTCATTTGCATGACGCTATCATTGGCCCAGCGCTGAATGCATCTCAGATGGAAGAAGCAATAGCATGATTTGCATGACCAAATCGACTCCACGCGCCGAATGCTGCCAATGCAAACGAGACATGTCGCCGCTCCGGAGTGCAGGGTATTCTCCAGAAAAGTAGCCGTACGATTGGCATTATTGTCGTTGCGTTTGCTCGTGTTATCCGGCGTGCTTTGATAATGCTTATAAAGCAGATCTAAATGCAACAAATCGCAATGAGCACGGACACGTCACAGACAAACATTTAGTAAGGAATTAATTAATTACCCAGTATATGTTTTTCATCCAATTCGCCTTCATCCTCTGAACTCGATGCGTATGCATCGACAAGCTTCTTTGCGGCTGCCAAATTTTTTGCCTGCGCTTTATTAAATTTTTCCATTTTTGCCGGTTAACAAGCAAAAAAAAACTACTGCTCTGAATTCCAAATTCTGGTGCCACGGAGAGGGAAACACAATCCAGGGCTGCAATTGAATCGAACTGAAATGTTAAGTTCAGTAGTGACAGGTTCCTATAATATTTTTTCTCGCCAGTGCTGCACAACGCTGTTTCTATTTCTATTTTCCTATTTGTGATTATGTGATTATATCGTTGCTTTTTTGTCAGTTAAAAATATAAATATAAATGAAATATTCAAAGACTTTCTTTTCAGTCACTCAGCAAAAATCTTTACTTGTGCAACTGTTAGGTAAATCGTTCACATTGCACAACGAGTCACGCGCTGATCTCTAGCAAAAAGTACCAGTTCATATTTGTATTGCGACTGTGTTGCCCCTACTTTCACAATACATTAGAAAAAAAGACTCATCTTTTCGGACGCAGACGCATAAAAGGAAAATAAAACAACTGCAAGATGAGTTTCTTTAATTACATTTTCGGGCCCAAATTGTACATGGAGTACAAGGGTGTGCCCGAGCCGCAGGTAAGCTGTTTACATATTGATGTCAGCGATTGCTCAATAAATTTTAACATTGCAGAGGAAAATCTATGAGCCCGGCGCAGTTGAAAAGTTTGGTGAACAAATATTATCAACGGTAGGTGTACGTGAGTGTGTGTGGGTCGCTATGTAAATATATATATATGTGTCTATATATATATATGTGTGCGTGGGTAGGGGATGTCAGTAGTTGAGTGTGAAGAAATTGATTTGTTTTTGTCGTCGTTGCCTGTTGCAGCTGTCGGTGGTGTGGTCCGTGAGTTATTACACGTCACCACTGATCTTCACATTCCTCTATCGACGCGGCTACTTCGCAGCGGATTCGATACCAACGCTGGCCAAGTTCACAACCAGCGTTGGACTCATCGTCATCATATCGATGTTTATGCGCGGCGTTGGCCGTCGGCAATCGCGTACTTATACAAACATGATAAATGCTCTGATGCTGGCCAAAACGAATAAATCATTGGATGCACTGCGTCGCTATGACATTGACTTTGCCGCCTGGCCAGTCGATTTCGATGTCAAAACCTTGGCTGGGTGAGTATGCACAAAATCTAAACTCCATTTATAATTGAAGTAATTTGCAATCCACAGCGATGCCAAGAAGCCTACAAATACGGTCAGTCCTCGTGGGGATTGGACCTTGGCAACACTGCCCTATGAGCTGATCGCCTATGTGGCCATACACACCTTTGGCCTGTCCATGATCTATCCCGGCTCCGTGAAGCTGCTGCAGAAATTCATGGGTATATGAATTTGGATATATATAGAAATCATTAATCCAATCCGATTCTTTTGCAGCACCTGCACTGATCTCAGGCCGTGCCAAACTAATTGAGGATGACAATGGCTTACGGTATAAGGTGAAAACGATTGATTCAAATGAAATCGATACGCTTTTCATTGATAATCGCAACGATAATGTTGGCAACGGCAAAACTCTAGTCATTTGCTCCGAAGGCAACGCTGGCTACTATGAGGTGGGCATAATGAGCACTCCGATTGCCTTGAAATACTCGGTGCTTGGCTGGAATCATCCGGGCTTTGCTGGCAGCTCGGGTGAACCCAAACCGGAACAGGATAAGAATGCCATCGATGCCGTTGTACTTTTTGCCCACAATCATCTGGGTTTTGCCATTGAGGATATTATACTCTATGGTTGGAGCATTGGCGGCTACAGCACATTGTGGGCGGCCTCCTTATACCCAGAGGTCAAGGGAGTGGTAAATGGATTGACAAGTTTTCCATATTTCCACATTGTAATTGTCGTCTGCCCTTAGGTCTTGGATGCCACTTTTGACGATCTGCTCCACTTAGCCACGCCTCGCATGCCCATTTCTTTTGGCGGAATTGTTCGCGTTGCTATACGTAAATACTGTAATCTGAACAATGCCGAGTTGGCAATGAAATACAATGGACCAATTTTGCTAATAAGACGCACGGAAGATGAGATCATTGCCGAGTGAGTGCTGAAACTTCCAGCTCTTATATAAATATATACATAATAATATTTGTATCCCACACAGAGACAATCGCATTGATACGAATCGTGGCAATTATTTAACGCTTTCCGTGCTCAAATATCGCTTTCCCAACTTGTTCAGTTCCACACAGTTGACGCGTGCGAAGGGATTGCTATCGAAACCATTGGAATCCTACAGTTATCCCATTGCCGAGGAGAAGCTCTGCATGACGCGCCTTATAACGTTTGCCTCCGACGAGGGTAAATCGTATCCCATGCTTATTGGTGCCGATTACAATGAGGAAACTCGCAGCCAAATGGCTGTATTTTTGGTGGGTAACCCGTATATGATTTACATGTCTATATGTAATTACATTTGTCGTTTATTTATGTTTCTTGTAGTTGCGCAAGTATTTACGTGATTACAACTCGACGCATTGCACACAGTTGCCGGGCGAGTTCTTTAGCATTCCCTGGGATATACCGATCGAACATGGATTCGTATTTACTTAAACTGAAGCCACACTTAAATATGGCTGAGAGTGAAAGGTGGTCGCAAAATGACGTTAGTTGTCGAGTATTTTGGAGTGTGCTTTTTGTTCGTGGCGGGGAGGGGGGCTTTTTAAGTTAAGATTTAGTGAAAATGGTTTAAGTCCTTTTTGCATTTTAACTGCTTAAATTAAATTATTACTTGGTCAAGCTGTTGTACAATACAATAACTGGTGTAAAATCGTCTTATACAAATACATATACAAAAAAAATAAAACACAAATACAAAATTAAATAAATGTCGCAAACCAATCACAGACATTGATAGCGATTAGCCCAATAAACGGCTTCGTTCGTTCGTTGGTGCAAAAATCTGTCTATTTCTCTAAATATTTCTATGGCTATTGCGTTAAATATATAATATTTTACAGCTGAGAACAGAGCACGCTCCACACTTAATTCCTATGAGTTCTTCTTGGAGCCACCAAAGCCAGAGAAACCCATTATGGCGGCCATATCGTCGGGCAGTCCAGCATTGAAATCTCCACTGTCTTCGGCCTTTCGTTTGCGCTCTTTTTTCTTCTCCTTTCTGTGCTCCTTGTAGCGATCCTCTTCCTCTTTGGCCTCGCGCAGTTTCTTGTCCAGCTCGTAGTCTTTTTGCTTCTCGGCCATTTTCTGTTTGTTCTGATTGAAGCGATCCTTCACCTGGTCAACGGTGCTGCGCTCCACTTTCATTGACATGCCCAGATTCCGCTGGTGCTTCTTGCCATTGATGTGGTCCAAAAAGTTGATCGAGTCTTTGACAACACAGTCGCATACATTGCAATAGTAGCCGCCGGATTGTGAGGTAGGTGTGTTTTTGTTAATCACAACACTTTTGCCCAATTTGCTGTCCAGATCTACCTTGTAGTCGCGCCGTTTAAGATTCTCCCGCTGCACAGGCTCTGTGGAATTTGGCAACCTTAACAAGTGGAATCGAATATCAAAATGCATTTCACTTCATACCTTCGTCTTTGGGATTCGCATTGTTGAGCAGACGATCCTGTGCCAATTTCTGGTACTCGTTCTTGTCCCATTTTCTGCGGTGGTCATCCGGTCGCATCGTCATTTTGTCTTAATTTCTCTTCGGTTCACGCAAAATATCCAAAAAGGTCAAATTTTTATTTCATTTAGTGCGATAACGAACGTTGTGTTGCGAAACAATCGATAGTTTTAATGATGCAGGGATGCATCAATGTTGAGCGGGTGAGTTGACTTTGATTTTCGATAACCAGTGAATATGTGTTATTGTCTCCTTTACAATTGCTGCAATTCTATAATCTTGAATTTTGCTTAATAAGCAGCAGGCAACAGAAATAATATTCAAAAAGATACATATACTGATAATGTCGATCCATAAAATCATTGCGCCGATAGTGTTTAGTGCACTGTGAAAAAGTGTCGCAAGCAATATGAAACATACTTATTTTAATTAAATCTCTGTTTAAAAGTTATTCAATAATAGATTATCTATTAAACTAATTATAAGAAATTATTAAAGTAGCATCACAGAATCGCAATTTTAAACTGCGGTTGAGTATCGAGTAGAAAATACCACCATAAATATCGATAAGAAATATAAATTTGACTATTGCCATTTTATTGATTTTTCGCCCCAAGTAAGAATTCGTTACACTGTAGCAAACAATACTTCGAGTCGCAATTCATTTAAAATCAAATTACTAAGTAGATAAAAAAGCAGTAAATAAAATTAATTAAGGATGGGCGCTGCGTTCTTCCCGTTGCTGTTTTTCACTGCCGTTTGGGGTGCTGTGGGCATTGGTATGCCAATTATGACACCGAAGGGACCACATCAGAACTTAATACGTTGCATTCTGATGCTGACTGCAGCTTGCTGCTGGCTGTTCTGGCTCTGTTGCTACATGGCTCAAATGAATCCACTGATTGGCCCGAGGCTGAAGCGGCATGCTGTGGCCATGATTGCGAAGTCATGGGGTAATAAGCTTGTAGAGGGCTAAAATATACTATGTATCTACACAAATTGCAGTTTATCTATGTGTTATTGTAAAATCTATGTTATTCGAATAAATTACCAAATATTGTACATTAAAAAAAGCAAATAAAAATTATTGTAATTTAATATAGGCTACAAAATTTAAATTTGGCGCTGGAGATCGTTGAGCTGGGGCTGCTAACCTGATCAAATTATAAAAGAGAGAGGGGCGACACACAGAGAGAGTAAGAGCCGTTGAGAGGTACGCCTGCGCAACGCATTTGACTCCCTTGACTGTGCACCGGGCTCATCCTCAACTCTCGCTCTCTCCCTCATTGAGCACGGCTCTTTTAGCTCGAGCTGAGATTCAAATTCCCATTGGATTCAGTTTTCTTTTAGCTGCGGTCGCGTCAAGTTCGCGTTGAAAATGTTTCTGCTGTTTTTGTGAAAAGCGATTAACGTGAGAATCTCTACCATCAAAATCAAAGATATTTTGTACCGAGAATAAACATAATAAAATATATCGAAAATAAATATCAGCACACACAAATGACTTCTAGCAGACTTCGATCAAATGGAATCACATTTCTGGACTAGACTTGGACTATAGCGAATACAATTTTATTGGTAAGCACATAGCAAAAATTCCACCTGATATTCATATACATATTTTGCATTTACGCCGAGATTCCTCTTGGGTGTAGTTAGTCGCTCCCTGCCCATAAACTAGTTAGAGACAGGCAATAAAACTAGAAAAAGTGGTCGCACTTAAAACCATTGAAGGTACAAAACTGGTTACATTACACTCCCAACCCAACGCAGAAGAAGTTGCAGCAAAAAAATACAACAACAAAAAATCCAACTTTTCAAGAGCAATAAAAACGATAAAAGAAAAATATTAAAGCCAGGCAGCAATAATCGCGCACAAAGCCAAGATATTATGGATGTTGAAATGAAAAATGGCAATAAAAGACGCACAGCGGCAAGCTACCAACACAATAAACCAAAGGAAATTAGAAAATGGTATAAGCCCAGCTAATAATAACAACAAAAAAAAGGGCGGCAAGAGTGAACAGCTAACTGCGGCATTCCAAACTCAACAATACCCTTGCAGACCGGAGGCGATTATACAAATAAAATTTATATGATTTTATACAGGACAGTGTTGAAATATAATGATAATTAAATTAGAAAAATGTAAGGATAGTCGAGGAAATAGATCGATAGATAGAATTCTGGAATTATTAATATAATTAATATACATGTGTAAATCAATTAGACTATTGATGATAATGGAGAATGTATTTAATGGGATCAATGATGAGTGCCTCAATACACGCCTTGCCACCAAATAATAGGGTATACAAAGCGAAACAAAAGAGATTTGCTTGCGCTTGCTTGGCGGTAGTGAGACAAAGCGTTAGAACAGAACTGGCCAAGAACAACAGGTGATCGTGATGGTGGCCGAGACGCAGAAACAATGATGGCCAAGAGTAGCCAAGAGAACGTTGGCAATATTCTTTCTTTGGTGCTTTGGTTTATGTGTCGCTAACCGTGCGCAATTACCACATTTATGAACTGGGCCAATTGACAGCGGGCAGAACCCCGTTGCACAGCATACAATGAGTGGAGTGGAGTCGTGGAGCAGTTGCGGAGTAGTAGTCGTTGCGAGAACACACAGCATATTATGTGCCATCTATCCATCCGCCAACACTCTGGCTGGATAGACCGGAGGTGATAGTATCTAGGCAATTTCTGACCGTTTTTGCATTTAGTAATTAAGGCCGGAAATTGATTTCATTTTGAACGGGAAGCGAGTCTCAAATCGATCCAATAATTTTCCGTACTTACGCAAAACATATTCAAACTGACTCATTAATGGTTTGCCGAAAAAAAATGTGAAAGTGGCTGAATCACAACTGATAATCAGCAGCAGTTGCAGCTGGACTTTAAGACAGGTTAACATTAGCCAAAACCAAAACCAAATCCAAAAACGAACAAAAAATTGTTGTTGACACAAAAAGTCGCCCATATTCGGTGCGAAAAGTGTCTCAGGTGTCAACGCTGTGGCAATTTTCATTTTCACTCGGAATCATTTTCACCAAATACTAAAACTGAACAATTTTCATTTTTTGGCGGAAGTGGATCAAAAGAGAAATACGCCAGTGGAAATAGAAATGTGACGCGCCAAATTTTCGCAAATAATAATAAATTATGTGCATATCTCGTTTAACGAGCGGCTTTATGAATAATTTTTCTTGTTTTATTATGTTATTATTTGGTTGATTTCGTTTCGTTTTCGGTCAAATTCTACATTTACGAGTTGATGAAACACTTTCGCTCGTTAAGACGAAAACTTTTGAGCTAAGGCCTTATGGCCATAATCCCCCCTCTCTCAACACTCTGACACTCTCATACCAATTCAGGTGGGGGGAGGTGGAGAAGAGGCACTCATTCTCATCATCGGCTTGAGGGCCGTGAAGAATCGCACATTGGCAAGAAATCAACAACATCATTATGAGGCCTCGCCTGGCCCAAATTACCATTGACAGCTCGTGGCTCTTAGCCACCTTCTCCCACTGCCCCCTTCTTCCTCTCCACTGTTTGATGGTCATCGGTGCCGCACGATTCTTGGTCGGACAACGACAACAATATAAAGATAACGATGGCGGCTCCCAGACTCAAATGACAGACTCGGACTCCGATTCGAACCGAGGCCCCTCGAGTGAAATAGAACATAACGCTAAACTACAACTAAATTGCGTTCAAATGGATGCAAAATCGCATCTAATGGGCTCTTCTCTTCTTTTGCGCCAGACCGAAGCGAACTCCATGTCTCCAACCAGTGTTGACAGATCACCGCAAAATAAAGCTAAATAGGCAACAAAGCTAAAAAAATAAAATGGAAAAAATATTATTAAATTTGATATGGCCAGCATAGTTAAACAATTAAAAATACCAAATAATATTTGCTACATAGTCGAATAGCATTATTCCAAAAATTCGCTAGCTAGAACTAGCTATTAAACGGCCAACACGGCAACACTGGAGTGAAAAGCGACCTCAAATGCGCAGCTCAAAGTCGATGTCTGAAATGCACTAAAGCAAATGCACTCTGTACGAATTTGCCAGGCGTATACACACAAAAAAAAAAAAAAATCATTCAAAGTGGAAAGAAGTAGAGAAAAAAAATGAAATGCATTCGGTCATCTGCGTGTCGTGCATTTTGATCGTGGCACTAATTGCGGTTGGAGCTGGAGTTTAAGTCTTTTGGTTCTTATCTCTGCGTGATTTGTGTTCGCTGCATACTAAGCAAACGCTCAGATTGAGTTATTTGCGTTCGTTGTGAACACTTCCTGTACACCGAGTTTTCCCCAAGATAGTTTAATTTCCATTTTTGATCGGTGGGTGTTTAGTTCTGGTTGATACAGCAATGTGGTTGAACCAAATTAACAACAAAATACCGGCTAAAATTTCATTATCTAAATACATTTATCTGGCAGCGCTTTACCAAAAAAAAAAAAAAAACCGTTTAGCGCACTCACTCAGACACTGCTTGCCAATAGCACTGTTAGCACTCAGCGTAACGGTTGCAATATTAGCAACAACAACAACAGCTGGAGTGACTCTGCAAATTCGATACACAATTCAGATTCCCGCGCATGAAATGGAGAATTTGTGGTACAGCCATTTTGTGATTTTGGAGTTGGGAAAAGAGCGCCTTGGCTTCCAGATTTGTTTAATTTTAATTACATATTTAGTTTGGTCGCCGCTTAGAGCGTAACGGTTAATGCTTAATGACACACCCCTCCCCAAAAAAATCATTCTTGGTACCCATTCGCATTCGCGTGTTTGTCAGCACCTATGACGGCGTTGCCGTACTGTCGTCATTATCATCAACGTCATCGCCGTCGCTTTCCGTTCGCTTGTCATCCAAAATGAAATGCACTTTTCCAAGTTCCGCCATATAACTAACGCCTTCTCGTCGTTCAGCGTTCGGCATTTCGTGTCGTTTACCAGCACTGCCAATGCTCATTGAGTCAGTTGCCTGTTCTGCTCTAGTAAGGCTTTCCAGGCAAATGCCGTTAGAATGATTATGAAATTGCAAAGCTGTTGGCTTTTTGTATTGCAAAAATATGCACATATTCATGGTGTTTATGTGAGTGAGTGTGTGTGTGCATCAATTTATTATATTATACAATTATATCCATTCATGAGTGCGTTCATCTCAGATTCCACATGCCGTCGGCGGCTGCTTCATTGTTGCGAACAGCTAAAGATTGCATAAATTTCAATAAATTTCAAGTTCCCCTCTTAATAAATCAGCCAATAATAATTATGACATCCCTAACAACAAATCATTTGTATGTGCAAAAAACAACAAATAAAGCGCACACAAAAATTACTTTCAAAATTTGGGAAACTTTTGTGTTTGTCAATGGTTTTGCTGCATTGTTGGGAGTGCTTCAATTTTTTTTTTACGATCTTCTAGTTTTTAACTGAGATGCGCTCAAAAATAAACTTTCCATTTCGCTGGCATGTTTTACTGTTTTTTTTTTTGTCTGTCTTCTGTTTTATTTTTATTTTTTTGATAAGCATTTCCAAATGTCCGAATGTTGTTCGCATTTCACTTTCTTTCGCCGCTGACACTTTGTGGGGCCATTATTATTGAAAGTGGATGTGCTTGATTATAATCTGGTCGAAGCATCGTATCTGCCCAGTTCACATGGAAATGCCAACGCATTTTTTCTTATTTTTTTTTTTATTATTATTATTGACGCCTCAAAAGCGCTCTTCTTGCTGAACAATGGTTATTTGGAGCACAGACAGGTTGCTGTCGCTGTTGCTTCCGTTAAATATTTGGCAGACAAAAATTCTCATCAATCATTCTTAGCTTTATTTTGTTGTTGTTGTTGTTGTTGTTGCATTGCTTTAACAGTTTCACCAATGGGAGAAAATCGGCTAATGCGAGAAATTTAATCAACTTATGCGTGGACGACGATGACGACGTCTGAATGCCTCCGAATTGTGACTGTGTCGAGAGTGTCTGACTCTTTTTCAGCTATTTTTTTCGTTGTTTTTTTTCACGCATATAAGTCAATTTGTTCTTTCTCCAAACAAAAAAAAAAAAACAAACACACACACATAGAGCAACAATTGGTCAGGTTTCCAGTTTCGGGTGCCAAGTGCCTGAGTCTTGGCTGTGTTTTTGGCTCTTGGCTGCTTGCTTATGGCTCTCCCGCTCCATGCGCAACTGGGTCAACGTCAACGTCAACCCAATGGCAATGGCAATGGCAGTGGCAATCCACTAGCCAGGCCTTTATTTTTTCTTAACTGCCAGCACTCACATATGTACATGTTTCTGTGTGTGTGTAAGCTAACTGTCTGTCAGTTTGGCCACACTCAACATACACATTCATGTGTGTGTGTGTGTGTGAGAGTGTGTTTTGTGTTGGTTAACACTAATTGTACTTATTTCTGCAAGTCGTACTTTGAATCATTTTCTGCTTCGACGCATACTTTTTATGTGCTCGCATATTATGCAAATTTTTTGTTCGTTGTGCAAAATGTGCCGTTTTATTAACTAAATAAATGATTTTTGCTTAGAAACTAATTAATGTCACAGGAAAAGAAATGCTAGATATAGAAAGGTACCGCAGAGAAATTTGTATACATATTTAAGCTGTTGATTTAAATAAATAAACCGGGGTTAAACTGTACCTAATGCCTGATGGCTTATAAGCATTACAAATTTAGACTTAAGTAAGTCTCTCTTTTAATAGTTGTTAGTCGTTATATTAAATCTAAAACTTAACTTTAACTAAAGAGGAGTTTGATAGATTCTCCCGGAAAAACAATTTTATTTTAAATATATTAAAAGTTTTCTGTAATCTATTAAGCTCGAGTCGAAGGCCTAGGTCAGTATTCGTTAATTATGCTTTGTAAATCATAATTATGTAAAATAAACAAAAAATACATTATAATTATCCAAAAAACCTCAAAACTGCACTTTTTCAGTTCGTTAATTTTAACCTTTCAGTAGTCTCAAGTCGTAGACCTCTCTCATTTTGTATATTAAATCTTTAACAGAGCTTTTCCAAAAATAAAGTTATTTATTTATTACATTTGGTTGTTGATTAAGTCTTTGATTAGTGCCTTTAAATGTGTATCTTTAAGCACACCAATTAGTTTCACCTAAAGAAGTTAAAACTGAAGCTGTAGCTGAAGCAGAAAACAAGCCAAAGATGAACTTTGGGCCAACAACAATAACCAAAAGCAGCAAGAGCAACGTGATCATCAAGCGCATTCCAAGGCAGAAGAACTTTTACTTTTGACAGTTCAGAGTCGAGCTCAAAACTCATAAAATCAACGATTTTGTTTGCTGCTGCTTCTTGTGGTATTCCAGGTATCCAACGCAAAGACTATTTTTACACACAGGTTTCTCTAGCTGAGTGTGTGTGTGTGTGTGTGTTTGTGTGTGCAAGCTTTGATTATACATGGTGGCAACATAAATAATACGTATGTATATGACTTGGTGGCACGAGCAATAACCCTGCCGAACCAAACCAAACCGAACCAAGGCAAGGCAAGGCAAAGCAAAAACCAAGCCATCCGATCTGATCCGATCCTATCCCCAGAACTGGTTTCTTTCGCTGATCTTCAGCTAGCGAGTACTTAAGGTGAAGTCAATTGGCTTTTGTTGTGGGCTGTTGGTTCTGCATTGTTGTTGTTTTTATTTTGTGTGTGTGTGTGTGTGTGTGTGTTGTTGTTGTAGTTTCCCGAGTGAAAAATTCCAAGATTGTTTTGAATTTGTATCTCTGTGTGTGGTGTTGGCTTGCTCGCTAGCGTTGCAAAGTGTCGGAGGTCTCTAATTAGATTTAGTTCAGCTTTAAAGAAAAGCTTTCGCTTTTTACGACTCTTGTCCAGCACTTGACTCTGTTCCATATACACCAATTATGACCAGATATCTGTGTATAAGTATGTGCATACACCTGTCTATTCGAGTTAATAAGTTATGCCTCGTTTTTATGGTAATGCCAAAGAAAGCATTCTTTTGGGGAGCTTGCTTTTAGGGGTATTTCAAATATGTAAAAACCTGTTGACAACTTGGCGCATAACAATTTTCCACTCGACGCTGTCATTCTTTTTCTTTTTCTTTTCCTTTTTTTTTTGTTGTTGTTGCTTTTTACTTTGGCGAAAAGTGAGAATTTTCGTTTTGGCTAATAGGATGGCGAAAACAGGACGGGCCGGTTTTTCGACCACCGGAAGTTTGGCGCCGCGAAAAGAGGCTGCTTTGTGGCACTGATGAAGCAATCAGCTCTAAGTTTTTGCAACTAGAAAGAAAGCAAAAAACGACTGCTTAACGAAAGTGAAGCATTTGGGAAATAAGTAATTATATCCACAAATACTCCATCGTATACCCCTTATAAGCGATTAGTTTAAAATCACTGACTAAAATGCCATCTCTTCTTTTTATAGATCAACCAATTCAGGCCCCTTAGCAGCAGCGACTACAACTTTAAGCCCCAAACATGGACACAGTTTATGGCACCAAGAAATACTTTCAGAGCTTGTCGGGTGTCAGTGATATATATCGAACGCAGACATGTCGACAAATGGTAAGTAGACATTAACTTCCTCGGCCATAAATCATTGTCGAAAAGCGGTTAACTGTTAAACAGCTCTACAATGAATTCCATATTAGAATCTAATTTACATGACACACACAAGAGCACAAAGAAACCCAAAGAATTGGGTTAAAAGTTAAAGCTGAGAAAAAGAGATCTTTTGATAAGCCATTAGACATTACGTAAAACCCACTGGGCATTGAATAAATGCATTTTTCTTTTTTACAAAAGTGAACTCAACAACTTATTTATTTAGTTTTGTTAGATGCTTTCGCAGTTGGTGTTGTTTGCATTTCCCATTCTACAAACAGACATCAAGTTAGTTATTAAGTCAAACAGTTTCAACAAGCGACGAGCGGACCAAAAGGTGAATGACTTTCTCTCCAAGATAGAGAGAGAGAGAGGGAGAGGGAGAGAGCAACAGATACGCACCAGAACAAACACAAAACAGCAGAAGCCGAAGAGAATCACAAGAGGGAGAGAAACTAACAAGAATTCGGCTAAAGACAGGCCAAAGCAAAACAGCTGTTGCGACAACAGGTTGTCAAATAGCTAACTGCAATGGCAACAAGTGCGACGGAGAGAGGGCAACCTTAAAGTTACACAAGGGGAGAGATGTGGAGAGAGAGTGAGAGCGGGACAGCGGGGTGTTGTTATATGCCCCTCAGCTAATGACTGTTAAAGCGAAATTAAAAAAAAAAAACTAACCAAATACACGAAAAAAAACAATTAAATTTCAGCTACCTTAAAATAAACTGTTCCAAGTAAGTTTAGATGAAAAAAAATGGACTGGGCCTTAATATTTGTGGTAACATATTCCAGGAATCCAACAGCATGAGTTTGATGATTTTAGGCATGAACTTGAAATAGTCTTATCAGTGAAAGATACTCTTTCTCGCATCAGGAAGAGTATACAAGTCCACAGTTCGCTTTTACAGCTATT
Source organism: Drosophila nr. perissopoda 5 BK-2023a (assembly GCA_035044105.1). NCBI lineage: Eukaryota > Metazoa > Arthropoda > Insecta > Diptera > Drosophilidae > Drosophila > Drosophila nr. perissopoda 5 BK-2023a. The sequence continues at coordinate 10,598,440 of JAWNMK010000124.1, forward strand.
CGCAAGGTCTTTAACCAGGCACTAACTGAGAAGAATTCTACAGAAGTCCAACTAAAATTAATTGCCACTGAAATTGTGACTTTTGACTTGATCTTATCAGTTAAGAGAACACTTTTTCGCATAAGGAAGAGTGTATAAGTCCACAGGTCGTATTTGCAGCTATTCGCCAGGTCTTTAGCCAGGTACTAACTGATCTTCATAGTGCAATGACTTACCAATTAACCATGTAATCCGCTGCCTTAAGCTGACTCTGACGGATGAGATGGCATTAATGAGCAAATCATGACAGCTCAGTTCAATTTCCTTAATGCCAGTTAAGTCTTACATAAGTTAAGAGTGTCTTCTCCCAAAGTGATTCTCACGCAAACCGTTAGAGCTGTAGTCAATTTAAATCAAAGCTCGTCTTAACCCTAATCAAATATGTGGCATCTTACTTAAGATCAAATTAAAAATCAAGCATTAATGAGAAAGTATCTGAAGGTCTAGCGGCTTTCGAGAAAGTTTCGCATTTGGCAATCGACTCATCTTCTTTGAGGGTTTTGATAATTTTCTAATTAGTTGCGATTAATTAAGATTCCTAACGCAGAATTGACCTGCTCTTAAAACACGCTTCCAATTCCAAATAGAAAAATTAACCAAAAATTATTTTCTATTTTTTGTATTTTTCTTCTTTCTCTTTTTCCGCGTTTAGAACACCTCCGATTACAATTATCAGAATACACTGGGACGGCGTTCCCAATTGGGCGCTTACTATCATATGAATAAGCAGCCCTCGTATACGAACGATCACAGCATTAATAGCCAGTATGGCTACAACACATGGGGCATCTGGCGGGATGGCCGGAATATAGCGCCCTCCACATTCTCGACCAAGACCCATACGCACTATCCAAAGAACCGATCCTTCTCGATCATACTTACCACGGCAGCGTTTATAGTCCTACTGGCTGTGATCTCTATTGCTGGATTGGCCTTCTACTTTAGCTCCATTAAGGCCACGCTGGAGGATCGTAAGTTTATCAATCAATATCGAATCGAATCTGGAAACGGGTTACTCATCACTCCAATTTCAGCTGTGCTCGGTTTTGAGGGTTCGTTTCGGATTGCCAAGGGCGATCTTTACTCCACGGGCTTGAGATACAACCACACCACGACCTACAAACAGAAGATTGAGTTTTACAAGCGCTTCGTGGAGCGTGCTTTGATGGACAATGGACTCCAACCGATGCGCACGGATGTCTGGGGCTTTGGAGAGGGTCCACTGATAAAGGTCTCCTTTCGCTTGTTCCTCGATGTGCGCAAGCTGCCACAGTAAGCAGTTCCCCTCTTCCCCTAACCCATTGATCCATTTGCTAATCTTTGTTGTGTATGTAGAAACATTCTCAGCGTAGAGGAGTACATAAAGGAGTCCCTGTTCTTGGAGACATCCGGTTCTAAATCACTATATCGCTCACTGCGTCTGGACACCGAATCTGTGGAGATTAAGCGCATTCTGGACGAGCAGGCGGTGCGCTCAGCAGCTATACTGAAGGAGGCAGTAAGTATATATATATTAGAGGATTAGTGTAGAGATCCCTGATAAAACCACATTCTCTGCACGCTTAGCAAACTGTGCCCACCAGCCAAACTCAGCTGGAGAAGCGACTGATGAAGAAGGGCTCTGCTGCTTCTGCTGCTCCGCCATTGCAAACGAAGCCACTGGGTTTGAGTACGCCTAAGCCACGGGGTCCACCCGCACGACTCCACTCGCCGGACGATGAGCCCGACATCGATGTGGAGAATGCGCCCGTCATTCAGGGCTCCTTTGAGGGTTCGTTTGAGATAACCAAAACGGATGCGGACATCGCACGCAAGAAGGCTTCACCCACGCGCTCCTATCATGCCAGCAGTCTGCCGCCCAAGACCATCTCGGTGACGCCCTACTCGCTGCGCGTCAAGCCCAAGAAGCCGAGCATCGAGAAGCTGACCACAATAACGCCGCAGACGCCAACGAGCAGCACCACCAGGCAAACCACAACAACGACAACCACAAGAAAGCCAACGACCAGAAAAACACGACCAACAACAACCACCACCACCACAACTACAACAACAACAACCACACAAAAACCCACCACAACCACCAGCACAACAACAACAACTACAGCAAAACCCACCACAACAACAACAACTTCAACAACCACAGCAAAACCCACGACCACCACTACAACCACAACAACTGCACCACCAGCGAGCAGTTCAACTCCTACCGCCACTACAACCACACCATTTACATATCCCACTGTCGCCCCCACCGTTGTGGTGCCCAAGCTGGACGCGAATCTGTTCACCACTTTTCCCATACTGGACACCCAACCCTGGCGACCCATGCATCGTGAGGTGCCCGAATTGATGCCCGGACCACCGCCAGCATTCCCCACCAAAACGCTGCCCGTGCTGGGTGCACCACCAGCCACTACACCCACAGTGAATCATATTCCACAGCGTCGCATTGATGAGCTGGAGTTGCCCTTCATTGGAGACAATCCGACGCCGCCCTCAGCTGCGATGCCAGCAATGCCGGGAGTTACTCTGGATCCGTATATGTCGAGCCATTTTATGCGGCTGCCGGATGGCAAACTGGAGAATCCCAGTCAGCAGGAGCAAGATATGATTTTCTATCACAACTTTGGCAGTCCCGTCTTTATGCCGGGCACTGAGAACATCGAGAGATTGGGGGGTGCACTGGTGGAGCCACATCCTTTGCCCGTTCCTCTCATCGATGATGTCATCATACCACCATTCCGGCCGATTAATCCCACGCTGGGCGGCATCAATAAGCTGCAGTTCAACATCGATGGCAGCAATGAGAGATTCGAGCATCTTGGCGGCGGTGTCATTGCCAAGAAGCAGGAGAATGGCACCACTGGTCAGGAGCCAATAATGGATGCACAGCCTCTGGAATCAACCACAACAAAGATAAGCTCCTCAACAGCAATAACTGTCAGTGGTTCGACGACGCCTCTCAAAATTGAGCTGAGTGGTGCACCGACACCTGCTTCGGTTGTGCCCGCCCAGAAAGTCACGGAAAGCTCTGTGCTCGCCGATACCATTGGCGAGTTCTTCATGGAGCTGCTAAAGCTGCCCAAGGAGGAGAACGTCACCACAACACCCGAGCCCGAAAAGATTGAGTCACGCATAGAACCGGAGGAAACGGAATTGGAACTGGAAGCGGAATCATCATTGGAATCCCAGAAACCAAAGCCCAACTTTATGAATCTAAAGGAGATTATTTTGCGTAGGAACTCAGCTGCCTCTTCCACCTCCCCAGCGCCTGAATCCACAACGACGACAACAAAAACAACAACAAAAAAAACAACGACAAGAACATCAACCACTGAGCTCCCAGCAACCACGAAAAGAAATCGGATACGTCCCAACAGTGATCGACCCACGATGATGGATGATTCCAACTTGTTTCCCTCGCACTCCAAATGGGAATTTGTGAATGGCTCCTCACCCTTGAATTTTGGTTACAACGGCAATATGCGAAAGGTGTTCAATAAAACACTTCAGGCTTGGGTCTCCGAGGATGTGGAGAAGACGGAGAATTTTACGCTGCACGACATCAAGACGCGGATTAACAATGCCAGCAATATACAGGATATATCGCTAATCTTTGACACACTGGCATCCAAGTTGGGCATCACGCCCAGTGTACCCATGAAATTTCCACCCTTTTCGCCCAACAAACTGAAGCATGGCCAGCGGAACGAGACCAACAAGGTGAAGCTGATGATCTCAACAACAACTACTCCATTGCCCCTAATGGAATCTAGTGTTAAGAACTTTGTGGAGCTGCCGCTGCAGCAGCGCGAACCCTTCATTAAGCCCATGTCAAGTTTTATGGACGATGGCTCCGATGAAGTTTTGGGCGCGGCAATCCCAGTTGTGGGCGAGGCAGAAGTGGAGGTAATCGATCCACTCAAGTACGAGGAGCTGCTGAAGACCTCACAATTTGCCGAGTCCACGTCCACGGAGCCGAGTCCGCATAAATTAGTCACCCTACTACCGGTCCGTTCCAATTCAGGCATTCGCACCTATAAACCATCCTCGGAGGAGTTCGATGTGGAGTCGTCGCAGCGCAGCCAAAGTCAAAGCGAGATCGTGACCGTATCCAGCAAGCCCAAGTCCAGCATACGTCGCAAGATCAACACGAACCAGAGCCGAAGATTTGGTCAACCCCCAGCGGATGCGGTGGTTAAGGGTGGCATCAAAGTCACAGTCAACAAATAAAGCAAGAACATTCTTCCAATTGAGATTAAGATTAAAAAGAAGAACAAAAAACAAAAAGCAAGCAAAAATCAGAATTTAGAATGTCGTCTATAAAATAATTATGTATAAGTAGTAAAATTTAAGTACTTAAAATTAAGTGATAGAAATTGGCGTGTACAAAATCTTGTTCGAAAATTGTTCATTAGCAGCTCCAGAGACAACGAACAATTTTGGAATGACAATTTCTGTAGTATTTTGCAATATTTTTGGTATTCCCTCTTTGCCAAACTTAAGGTTTTAAGTCTTTTTTTATTTAATGTATACGAAGCTGTTTACTTTTCCACAGAATAAAACTATTTCCTTTAGCTTCAGCTTATCCAATTAAGAAACAGATTTTATACATTATGAAAATAAGTTTAATGTTAGTCAAAAATTAAATATATAATGCAATAAGGTCGATCTTTGAATAAATTACGTGTCAATAACTGAGAATGTGTGTTTTTAAATAATCGTTATTTAGTCACTTATCGATAAGTTGCATGACAACGATAGGCATGCGCTTATTGATATCGTTGATGCAAGTGGCAGCCCTAATTTTGCATGTTTAGTTGGTCCACCCCTGGTTCCTGGCAACATTTCGCGGTTTTGGTTGTGAAAAAAGAAAACAAAAAATATTGGCTCAACATATACAAAACATTAAATAACAACAAGTATTCTAAACCAAACGTTACTCAATAATGGGTTGTGCTGAAAGCAAGGATGGCGAAGGCGAAGCCCAAAACAATAGGAATCGACCAAAATATCGCTCCTGCACAGATGTCATCTGGTTGACCATTTACATATTATTCTGGCTATTTCTGGTAAATATGCCAAGTAAATTTAAGTAAAAGTGTTGTGAATAACGCCCGTATACCCGACATGCCACAATTACACATATATCTACTCATTAAGAAAGTGAAAGCTGCGAAGATTAATCAGACCATGTGAGTTGTCGCTGTGTATTTGTGTTTTATACCTCACTATTGGGATGATGAGTGGAAGGAGGAGGAGGTGGAGATGGAGGGCAGTGAAGTGTAGACTGTGTGTCGTCATCGTCTAACATATGAGTGGAATTGCTAATTTAACTAATGACTGCCTCCGACCACAACGAATAATCCAGCTTTACTGTGTTTTTTTGCCCTTAGTTTCCCTTAAACATGAATACATAGATGGACATAAATTTATTGGCGTCCTTATTTTAAAATATGTTTGGACACGCTATTCCCTTGTCATTTATAAGGAATGCCGCTTGTCATATTAATGGCGTGGGCGTTGTCACTTTCACAGTAGCACCTATGCATGCATATATTATACGTATTTAAGTAGATTAGATCACTTTTTTTTATATCTATATCTGCTTTGATTTCGATTGCAGATTGTCATTGCTATATTTTCATTTGTTTTTGGCAACCCGTTGCGAGTTATCAATGGCTACGATTCCTTTGGCAACACCTGTGGCGTTAAGCATAATGAGAAATTTCAAAACTTTCCCCTGTCCGGCATGAATACCGTGGACAAGCCGGAGCTGTTATATTTTGATGTTAAGGAACTTAAGAAATCCTTAAAAATTTGTGTTAAAGCATGCCCGAAACGAACGCTGAATGAGCCGAAGGAGTTACAACAGTATTATAGCGAAACTGGATCGCAGTTCTGCAAATATGACTTTAATATGGCCGAACTGGGCAGACCTGGCATAGCTAAAGATGACAAAATCTTTGATACCCTCGGGCCATGCCCCCGTTTGCCCGTCTTCGAGAGGTATTTGTCATACAACATATTTGGCATACAGACTAAATACATCGTTCCTCCATTTCAGTTCCCCTGTACTCCATCGTTGTGTGCCCAATAAGTCCAGCAAAGAGGTCAAGGAAATGTACAATATGCTCAACAATTGGGATGTGGCTCAACAGTTTCTGAGTGATATTTACTCCACCTGGCATATTATTGCCGTAGTCTGTGCTGTTTCACTGCGTACGTTCCTCAGTCGTGAATAATTACTATTATTGATTCGAAATGAAATTAAATGTTATCTTTGTGCAGTCATCTCTATTGCCTTGGTGACCATGATGCATTGGTTGTCGCGCATTGTGTCCTGGCTGATTTGCGTGCTGGTAATTGTTGCAAGTATTGGATTAACCGCTGCACTCTGGTACGCCTACTACAGCATTCGCAACAAGTCGGCCAGCACGCAATACTCTCAGCTGGAGGAGTTCCTGCGCAATCAGCAGGCGGTGCTCACCCTTGCCGTGCTAGCCACAATCACCATGGTAGACTTTTGACAAACTATCCAATTATCATTATGCTTAATACTTGGTTATTTGCAGGTCATCCTTTTGGTCATCATATACTTCTTGAAGAACAAGCTTTCTGGCTTGGCTGCTCTTTTTGAGGAGGCTGGCGTTTGCATGATGAATCTGCCTGGCTTGTTGATTGCCCCGCTTTTGGCATTTTTGGTGCTCATCGCATTTCTGGCCTTTTGGGTCGTTGTCGTCATTTGTCTGGTCACAGCCACCACGCCCGATGAGAGTCCGATTGCTCCGTTTCACAGCTCACCCATGAATCCGCAAATGCCCGCCAATGCTACACTCTTGCTCAATCAGGCAGCAGCTGGAACCGATCAGCGAAGTAAGCAAACACTTAGATATATATATTGGTTATACCACAGCTACTTCAAATACCAGTCTCTACTCGAAGTAAACGACTAAAATAATCATTAACAGTTTAAAGCTTAGCGGTAAAAGCAACCAGCTTAAATTCATTGGACATTGGTCTTCAAAATACTTCAACTATTATTATTATTATTAATCCATTGCACATTTTTATATTTTCATTGATAACAAAAATAATTAACTGGTTTTTGAAATGTGTAAGTGATAAATCATCGCTCATTCTAAAATGTATGATGCATGCACTGAATTGATACTCTTCCTTTCTCAATCTTTATGTATGTATACACAATTTTTTAATCTTAATGTCTATAATATTTGATATAACTATTTATCTATTAACTTGTATATATATTTTGATGTCTTCCTATTTAAATTTGTAGTCTTGTATTATTGACTAATTGCTGCTTGCCCAATCCACAGCCATTCGCCGGATAGAGTATACTGATGCCGGTGCTCTGCGCAGCATGTTCTGGATCTATGTGGTGGGTCTCATTTGGACAGTGGAGTTCATCTTTGCCTGCCAGCAGTTTGCCTTGGCTGCTGCTGTTGCCTTCTGGTATTTCAGCAAGCCGACAACGACGCCAACCATCTACGCAATTGGCAAACTAATCAAATATCATTTGGGCACCGTTGCCAAGGGCTCCTTCATCATAACAATATTCAAAATACCGCGTCTCATCTTGACCTATCTCTATGCCAAGTGAGTTGCGATTATGGCTAAAGTATCTCCTCAATTTTAAGTGCATTTTTGTGTGCTTTGCAGACTGAAGAAGGGCGAGGATAAGGGCTCGGAGTGCGCTGCCTGCTGCTTGAAGTGTTGCATCTGCGGTTTCTGGCTGCTTGAGAAATTTATACGCTTTCTCAATCACAATGCCTACACTGTGGTCGCCATTGAGTCCATTAACTTTTGTCCAGCGGCTGGCATTGTACGTAAAATAGAAAATATCAAAATCAATTGAAAATATTCACTTTTTATATGTATTCACCAATTGCAGGCCTGGAACGCCATGGCCACCAATGCGCTGCAAGTGGCAACGATTAACAGCATTGGCGACTTTATACTGTTTTTGGGCAAAGTTGTGGTTGCCGCTCTTTCGGGCCTCATTGGCATCTTTATGCTGAAGGACAGGCCCGGTCTTAACTTCTATATGGCACCCGTCATACTGATTATCATATTCTCGTTCTTTATTGCCCACATTGTGCTCTCACTCTTTGAGGTATGTGCACCCAAATTATTGCTTGTAATTGTTATAAATAATTGAGCTGCTCTTCTTAGATGGTTGTGGACACCCTGTTCCTGTGTGTCTGTGAGGATAAAACGATTAATGGTCGCGCCGGCCGCTGGGCGCAAAGTAATTTGGCCAAACTTGTGGGCGAGGAGCCGCTGCAGCCCGGCGAGGAGCCACCAATCCAAGTGGTCGAAATGATGCCGATCAATAAACAACCGTTTAGCATAACGCGATTGCCACCAAGCGAAATCTCCCCAATGGCGGAGTAAATTCCAGACGCTTTCCCCTAATACAATTAATATTCCGTGTGCTCCCAAGATTATATTGATTAACTCATTACGAACGCACATCTCTCAGTTGATGGAACCAAGCTCGTGCCCTCCGTGTGAACAAACTCAACGTACAAACAACATAGTAAACGACATACATACATATACATACATACTTATATAACATATATAATCGCAATTTATGATATTTTTGTAAACATTAACAAAACTGAGGAAGCTGCTGCTATTGCAATTTGTAAACGTATTTATTAAACGTATTCATTTTTATATATTTATGTAAACATTAAAAGACTTAAACTTTTTTCGTACGTTTCACCTTTGCCTTTCGCTGCTTGATTACCTGCTGGACGGCCTTCATCTGCTTATCTTTAATCCTGTCGGTTAGAGCCGATTTTGGTGTCTTCTTCGTCTCGGCCTTCTTTTTGGCCATTTCTGCCAACAGTTTCGCCGTTTCCAGTGGATCCTCGTCATCGAATAGCTCCTCATTTTCCATACCCTCGTAAGCATTAACGGGACGCGTTGCCTCATGGTTTACCTTTTGCTCCACACGATTGACGTATCTATCCTTGGCCGATTTCTTGAGCATCTGTCGCTGCTTGGCGGGACTCACGTAATCGGGATTCTTCCAAATGGTTGTGCCCGTGAACGAGCCATCAAAGATCTTAACGGGATTCATGACATAGCGTGGACCCACTTCGGAGAGGCCACCATCTTCGGATAGAATTTGGAAATTCCTAAACCAGATGCGATTATCCAGATAGGTGAATGTGTACACATGGTCCACAAACGGTTGGCTCTTCGGATGATGATTGGGCACTGCAAATGTCTGCACAAACAGCTCCTTGAGCAACTTCAGGTGTGGCAACTCATCGAATTTGGCATCAAAGGAGAGCAGCGGACGCGAGCCTCGCAAGCAATTCCCGGTTAACTTCAACTCGGCCATTGTGTGTATGTTCTCGATGAGAAATTTGGCCGAGGGCCCAGTCGAAGCGACCGTATTCGATAGCCACATGTACAAATCCCGTTTGCGGCGTCCTTCGAACAGCATCGCCTTGTTGCAGTGCTTCATTTCGCACATCTCGTCGACCACCGACAGCGTCTTGGCGCGCTCCATTTTCGACTCGGCCCGATGATGGGGCATCAGTGTTTTGATGTCGCGCATCAGATGCCTGTCGCGGTGGCTAATACCACGTGCTGCAAACACCAAGACGCGCTGTTTGTTTATCCATTTCTCCTGCAGCGATTGACGAACAGTTGAGAAATATTGCTCAGTCACATTTAAGTAAATTCAAGTATTACCTTCTTGGGAATGACTTCATCTGATGGTCTTTGCGGTGGTAGAGGTAAATTCTCATCCAGCGGCACAATCTCTAGCTGCTCAACCTTCTTTTTCTTTTGGAATTTGCGACCCATTTGTTTAATTTCACTGTTTTAAAATGTCCACCGAGCCAAACAACGTGGAGTTGAAATGAAATAAATGGAGGGCTGCAAGAAAAGATATATCGATAAGTTATCGAACTGAGAACATAGTCGTTCATTTGAACCCCCATTTTATTTTAACTTCTTTGCCATAACAATAAACTTAAATCTAATAATATTTCGATTTATATTAATCTAGTTTTAATCATCACTATCGCAGCTTGGTTCCGGGCACTGGTTACAACGGCTTTCATTAATGCCATAGCCCGAACAGTGGCCGCCAACACACTCGCAGCATCCGTCGTGGAACCACCTGTAGCTGGCCGCACCTGTCTTCTGGCAGGTTTGTCGACACTTATTCCAAGATGTGCACTGGTCCAAATATAAAACCGTACAATTCCTCAACACTTTCTGCTCCTCCTCCGCCTCTCCCTCCTCGCCGTTTATGTCATTGCTATTGATTGGGAAGGTATGCACCTGCCATTCATATGTGTATCCATCGTTTGGTGAGGATGTTAATGCCTCGAATAATGCAGTTGCTCCCTCGAAATCTTCCACATGCGACTTCTTCGACATTTTAGCCATATCGCCACGTATTCGCTGGAAGTGGATCGCTATCGCTAGCATCATCAGTATTGCAACTGTTTGAATTGACTTCATTGTGAAGGACTTATTGCGACTAGCATCATTTCGATCAGTTGCTTTGCCTTTTTTCTGGCCTCCCACAAATATTGGCCTGTGTTAACAGAGCATCTGCGCGCCTACTTAAAAATTTGTGAATTCATGGCATTTGCCAAAAGCAGTGTTGCAAAGTGACGAGAGAAAGTAAAATTAGCAACAAAAAATAAACCGGCACACAATCGATATCTTTGTCGATTATTTATTCAGTGGTATACACAAATACTGCACTAAATATTCTGCCATTTTGTATTCGGCGTCTAGCCAGCAAAACAAAGAGAAGAAAAGAAAAACGGATAAGTAGCAATAATAATAAAAATAAAAACAATGTCAGATTATCGGTCTCAATCGCGCGGTGGTGGGCGCGGTCAAGATTATTCCAATGACGACGATCCGCCAATGTCGCGACTCTTTATCATATGCAACAAAGCGCATACCGAAGAAGATTTTCGCGAGGCCTTCGCACCCTACGGCGAAATTGAAGATATCTGGGTGGTTAAAGATAAGCACACACAGGAGAACAAGGGTATCGCATACGTAAAGTTCTCAAAAACCTCTGATGCCGCCAAGGCGCAAGAACAGATGAATGGTAAAACCATTGGGAAAACAGACAGAACCCTCAAAGTGCTGGTTGCCGCAAAGTAAGTGACCTGGCATATATTTTTTGCTCTCTCTCTCTTCTCTCTGGTCTTTCTTGCTGAGGTCAGCAATTTTTTTGTTTGTGTACTTTGTCTTGCAGTCGTAATCAAGGTTCGAATAAATCGGAAAACGAACAGGAGAAATATGTGCGACTCTTCATTGTGATTCCAAAGACAGCCACTGAGGATGACATACGGGATGAGTTTGCCCAGTGGGGTGAAGTGGAAACGGTCACAATAGTGCGCGAGAAGAACAATGGCAGTCCCAAAGGATTTGGTTATGTTCGGTTTACAAAGTACATTAAAATATAATCGTCGTTCTTTTGAATAATAATATTAATAACAAATCATTCCCATTGCAGATTCTACTATGCCGCTGTGGCTTTTGAGAATTGTTCAGCCAAATACAAAGCGGTGTTTGCCGAACCCAAGGGATCGACGCGCACACAGCGTGATCAGTATGGCCGTCTCCCCGATGATCCACCTGTATATTCGTCGGGACGTGGTGGTGGTGGTGGTGGTGGCGGCGGCAGCAGCGGCGGTGGTGGCGGCTCAAATTACAATGGTGGTGCCAGCAGTGGTGGTGGCGGTGGTGGTAGTAGTTTCAACAACGATTGGAATTCCTCGGTCAACAGCGATATGTCGGCCTTTTTGCGCATGCAGAATGTTCCAGTGCCCCAGCCCACATGCTTGGAGGTAACAGTTAGTAATTGTGTTAATCAGGATCAGCTGTGGCGTCTGTTTGACATCATACCCGGCTTGGATTACTGTCAAATTATGCGCGAACGTAAGTGATGATTTCATTGTCATTCGCACAAATCTAATTTACACATTTTTCTGTTCCTTTTTGTAGATGGCCCACGCACTAATGAAGCCGTAGTCGTCTATGATAATCCAGAAGCTGCCATTTATGCCAAGTAAAACAAGACATAACTTAATTAAATAATTAACAATGTAGAATATATATATATATATATTTTCTTTTACAGAGACAAGCTTCATGGTCTCGAATATCCGATGGGTGAGCGTATTATTGTTAAAGTGAATGGCATGAGCTCAGCTCGCATGGACACCTCCTTTATTGATAGTAAGTCAACGCCGATTCTCAAGTACTTAATCAACTTGTAATCCACTATTCACTGTTCTATTCACAGAGCGCACCAAAAAGGATGCCATTTGTAACGTGCCCTTGCCACCGACAGAGCCACTGGCATCGCCAGATGCACAAGTTGCCCAAAGGCTCTTCATTGTACTCGCTGCTGTAAGCTTCAAGAACATATATATATATATTTTCTTACGTATAATTCTTCGATTTTAGAATTTGCCACACTCAATACTGAAAAACATATTCTCCTGCTGGAAGGGACTGATCGATGTGTATTTGCTGCCCAACAAGAATTGCGGATACGTGAAATACTCGGAACGGGAAAGTGCACAAAAAGCCATTACCCTGTTAAACGGTGCCGAGATCTGTGGAACCAAAATAAAGGTTTGTATTGGAAATACTGCTAGAATAATATAATGCAAATGTAATGAAATGGAAAAATGCAGGTCATGGAAGCAACGGAACGAAGTGGTTCGGATGGTGATGATGGCGGCAGAAAGCGACTGCGTCGGAATTAAGTGTAAGTATTCCACTTATAATAACTGATTATGTGCGTATCTACAATATATTAATGTAGCCATAGTTGGAAATATGTTTTTGAAAACACCTGCTCTGAGGTAAGTTATTTTAGTGATTTTTAAAAAATTGAATTGTGACTGAACAGAAAGAATAAAAAGACTTATTGCATATAAATATATATTCAGACTGCTATTAGATACAACCGATTTGAACTTAAATCCAAGGCGCATTCAGCGATTTGACTGCCATAATGCCATCGACGATCGAACATAATAAAGCAAAACCATTTTTATCTTTCTATTTCCACAGACCCACTGACAACATTGTACTTAACAGAGAACATAAATGTACGAGTTAGTTTACTTTAAACAAGAAAAAAAAAACAAAAAACAAATAACAAATAACAAAAAAACAGATCAATTAAAAACAGTTCAACTGACGCAACAACAACCGCCCAAAAAACACTACGGAATCAACCAGTACCAGAACCACAATCACAACACAGAGCGAAACAGACACGGCAAACGGAAACAAGAAACAAGAATTACCAACCAACCAACCGTACAATTGACTTGTTCAAATGCGCTGTAGTACTGAGTAACCATATACTATATAATATTATATCTATATAGACCAGACTTAAACGGAGCCAACGAAACCGCAATGATTGCTAACAAAAAAAGAAAGAAACCAACCACTAACGGGACTATCGTATCTATGTAGCATTACCGTTTACTCAAAACTCAAAACCAAGAAACTAAATACATAAACGAACTCTTTGTACAATTTACTAACGTATTCCGACAAAGATAAGAACATATATATATATTAAAACAAGCTAAATTTCATATTCATATGTACGTATGACAGTATGACATAATTAAATTAAACACAACTTCTATGTAAAGCCTTCAATCGATATTAATAAAGGGAATTACCAAAAAAAAAAGTATAAAATCTCATGTTTTCCATTCGTTTTTCTATTTAAAAATAGTCTAAATATCTCTACTAATTGGGATAGTTTGTTTTCTGATCGGAGGAATCTTGGAAATCAACGGCTGCCAGACTATCGATTATAGCTTGTTATCGCTGAATTAAAATTATCGTATGTCAAGTTAATCGATTGCTAGCACTGACCGATAAGTACAAATGATTGTTGCATCCCTAGAAAAGTCAACAAACAGCTGTTCGCATAGTTGGCTGCCTTTTGTTTGGTTTGTGTAAAATTTTGTTGAAATATAATTTTTAACGCACGGAAAATAACAATATTATCCAAAAATGGATCCCGCGCTTCTACGGGAACGCGAAGCGTTCAAAAAGCGGGCGATGGCAACGCCAACGTAAGTTCCCCATTTTTAATAAATGGTAACAAAATTTCTACAATTGTTTCTTTGTATTCCCAGCGTTGAAAAGAAAAATAGAATTGAAAAAGCACCGCCACCGCCGAGCAGAGATGAATCCCAGAAAAAAATGCGACCACCAAATGCACCAAAGATGGATTCATCCACGTAGGTGCCCACTTCGGCTCACCTTAGCCCACTTATACGTGACACCCACTTAATTTGTCTTCTCCCATGCTGCTTGCAGGTATAAAACGATGTCGGGCAGCTCGCAATATCGATTTGGAGTCCTGGCGAAAATCGTGAAGTTCATGCGCACCCGCCACCAGGATGGCGATGATCATCCCTTGAGCATTGACGACATACTCGATGAAACCAACCAGCTCGACATTGGTCAATCAGTGAAAAGTGTAAGGAAGTGAAATAGTTAATACTCTAATCGAAATGGAGTAATTCCCAATTTCCATTTCGTTATAGTGGCTGGCTAGTGAGGCGCTTAATAACAATCCCAAAATTGAGTGCACACCCTGCGGCACCAAGTTCAGTTTCAAGCCCGTCTACAAAATCAAAGATGGAAAGAACCTAATCCGATTGCTCAAGCAGCATGATCTAAAAGGACTTGGCGGCATATTGATGGAGGACGTGCAAGAATCTCTGCCCCACTGTGAGAAGGTCTTGAAAAATCGCGCTGCCGAAATACTGTTCATAATACGTCCCATCGATAAGAAGAAAATATTGTTTTACAATGACAGAACCGCTAATTTTACAGTGAGCTTAAAAATAGATAAATGTTCATTTGGTTGCTTAATTAAATTAATTTATCTTTAGGTCGATGAAGAATTCCAAAAGCTTTGGCGTTCCGCCACTGTTGACGCCATGGACGATGCCAAAATTGATGAATACCTCGAAAAACAAGGTGTGACAATTAATGCGTTATCTAAAAATAACTCGTTTACTAACCCAATATGTGAATGTTTGCAGGCATACGTTCAATGCAGGACCATGGCCTTAAGAAGCCGATGCCCAAACGCAAGAAGGCGGCCAACAAAAAACGACAGTTCAAAAAGCCCAGAGACAACGAACATTTGGCTGATGTTCTGGAGACCTACGAGGACAATACCCTAACGCTGAAGGGCCCAAATCCCACATAGCAAGCAAACACTTATAAGTAGCTAATAAAAACTGATTATTATTGTACTATCTTTAAGGAATGTGAAATGAGTACAAAACATCCAATAAATTCACTCGAGATTATTTGGCGGTTATAAACTGATATATATATACTATGTATAATGTACTTCCAAATATACAACAGACTTGCAACGGGCAAAATGGCAAATCAATATTTATGGACAATTTTACTACCTTTCTTTCGATTCTTGTACATCTAAAGTACACTTGTCGGACTGGAATGATACTTAAAAGCAAATGCATGTAATCTCATTTATGTATAACATCGTATAACTGTATCTGTTTTGAGTGCCTGTTTGTGTGTGTATTGGCAATCGTAATCGATTTTTGAGTGCTGGCAAAGTCGATAAATTGGACGCGAAACAAAACATTGGCGTCAGTTGGCGCTGAAGAACACTCCAGTAAGGTTTGCTTAAATCGCGCGTATTAAAAGCAGTGGGGGCGGTTAGAAAGCTGAGCTGAGAAACCCGTTTTATTTCTTTGTAATTTATATTCCTTGGCCTAATTCGTGTGCAATAGTTTCACCTCAGTGGCAGTAAAACGTTGGCAAAATGACAGGTGCGGCGTTTATTGTCGTTGCGTTGTTGTTGGCCTTTGGCTTTGGCCCAGAATCTGGATACGCTTCGGGTACTGAGTAAGTAGAGTCTTTATAGGTTCAATTACATAAATTAACCGATTAATTACAACCTTTGACTGGTTTTGTTAATCGCAGTGATTTGATATACGGTTACGAGTGCCAGAGTGGAAAATGCCGCAAGGTCGAATTAACTGAGACGAATTTCGTCAAGGCAATTAGCCTGCCAGTTTGCAGGCTCTTCTGTGACAGCAGCATCGGCACCCTGTGGCCCAAACCCACTGGAGCCGTGCAGCTAGAGCCGCTGATGCGTCAGCTGGACATGTCCAACATTGAGTTCATAGTGCCAAGTGGTGTAACCAAAAAAGATAAACTATGGAAGAAAACGGAGCAGCGTTGGATGGACTTGCTGGAGGCAAAGATACCGAATCGCAAGATCCTCAAGGAGGGTGGCTATCAACTTACGGTTAGCATCAACACTGCAGATAATGGAGGAGCGCCTTCCAGACTCACCCTGGACACGAATGAGGGCTATACTCTGCGCATTGGCTCTGAAGGTGCTGGTCAAGTCTTGGCAAACATTACAGCTGACAATTTCTTTGGTGCTCGTCATGCCCTGGAAACGCTCAATCAATTGATTGTCTACGATGATATTAGACGCGAGGTCCAGGTGACGGCGAATGCCTCCATCACCGATAAGCCTGTCTATCCGTGGCGTGGATTGCTGCTGGACACCTCACGCAACTATTATTCCGTGAAGTCCATCAAGCGCACATTGGGTGAGCTATTTGGATGGGGAGCTGTAATAAATGCCCATTTATAAACCACTGATTTCCATTCCAGATGGCATGGCCATGGTGAAACTGAACACATTCCACTGGCACATCACGGACTCGCACAGCTTCCCGCTGGAAGTGAGCAAGCGACCGGAACTGTCCAAACTGGGCGCCTATACGCCCAGCAAGGTCTACACCCATGCCGATGTGGAGGATATAGTTGAGTGCACCCATCCAATCCTCAAAGAGCTGATCTTATGTAAAAAGGAATCCCTAATTTCAGGTGGAATATGGACGAGTGCGTGGCATACGTGTAATGCCCGAATTTGATAGTCCGGCGCATGTGGGCGAGGGATGGCAGCATAAGAATATGACCGCCTGCTTCAATGCACAGCCCTGGATGCAGTATTGCGTGGAGCCGCCCTGTGGACAGCTGGATCCCACAGTCGATGATATGTACAATGTGCTGGAGGACATATTCAGTGATATGTTCAAGCTGCACAATCCGGATGTGTTTCACATGGGCGGCGATGAAGTGTCCGTGTCCTGTTGGAACAGCAGTGAGACAATTCGCAACTGGATGCTGCAGCGTGGTTGGGGCCTGACCGAGGCGGATTTCATGCGCCTGTGGGGACACTATCAGGAGGAGGCACTCAAACGAGTTGATCGCGTGGCCAATTCAACAAATACACCGATTATCATGTGGACGAGCAAGCTCACCAATGAGCCCTACATCGATGACTATTTGAATCCATCACGTTATATAATTCAGATCTGGACAGAGGGCCATGACAAAGTGATTAAGAATATATTGAAACGTGGCTACCGCATCATCGTCTCCAACTATGATGCTTTGTACTTTGATTGCGGCGGTGCCGGTTGGGTGAGCGATGGCAACAACTGGTGCTCCCCCTACATTGGCTGGCAGAAGGTCTATGAGAATAGCCTGACCAAGATCGCCGGTGACTACGAGCATCATGTGTTGGGAGCCGAGGCAGCCATCTGGTCGGAGCAGATCGATGAGTACACACTGGACAATCGTTTCTGGCCACGCGCAAGTGCATTGGCCGAACGCCTGTGGTCCAATCCGAATGAGAACTGGCGTAAGGCGGAGTCGCGCCTGCTGTTGCATCGCGAACGTCTCGTGGAGAATGGCATTGGGGCGGAGGCACTGCAGCCGGAGTGGTGTCTGCAACACGAAAACGAGTGTCCCGTTGACGCGTATGCTCATTAGTTATTTTGCGCGTTTCCAACTCTGTCAATTGTGTACAATTGTTATATTTATACTTATAGATATGCCAAGCGCAACAAGAATGGGCTGCCCAGCTGCCTGCATCTGCTCCTCGTTGCCTTAATGCTTTGTGCCTGAAATAAATAAATACCAGTTGAGCAATCAAATTGCGAGTTGACTCGTCGTTTAATATTCTATATGAGATTATTTGATTTGTGTGTGTTTGTATGTATATCTTGCAATCCCGCAATCATATTTGTATAGTTGTCGTCTATGAATACAATGTTTGTGTATATATAATTTCTAAAATCAGCACAGCTGCCGAAAGTTGTACTGGGAATACACTTCACTCATTCCAATCTTCTTCGTTGCGACCAAATTTGTACACCAGGCTGGCAAACAAAATGAACACGTTTTGCAGAAGCAGCGCCACGCCCAGACTGGTGTCCTTTTTTTCTATAAGCAGAGATTGGGTTTCATTAGTAGTAAACAGAAATCTTGAAATGTGATATATATCTCAAGTACCGTTGGTTATGAAATTATCAACCATTACCCAAATGGCAGCAATGATGGACGCAAATCCAATCACGAAGCCAATGAGTAACCAGAATTTGGCAATCCTCGCTCCCGACTCCGATGTGTTATCTTCGGAAATCTACCAAACAAAATAACAAAAAAATAATGACTCATTTTCTTTGTACATAAATACGTACATACTTAGGCATAAGGAGAGTTACTCACATGTGCGTCTTTAACGGTATTCACCATGCAGAAGCTAATGGTGCCAAAAATGCCAATAAATACATGTCCTGTCGTTATTTGATGCTGGCCATCTCCAGCCATAGCATCGATTATTATCCACCACCCAGTGAAGAACTGTCAGCGGGAGCAAATTAATTATGGATTTGTCGCATTGCGTTTAGCATTTGGATTTGCTGGACTTACCAGCAAACCTGCCGCCAGGGCAGAGTTTCTGTTCCTCGATGTATCAGATGTGAACCATTCCTGAACATTTTCCACCAGACCCATTGTTTTTTTTTCAATAAGTAAATGTTTTGCCCGAAAAAAATAGCGACTTTTGTCTCCTAGAGATGCAACTATATACAATTTGAATCGAGTGTATCGAATCGAATGTATCGATTCAATTAATCGCTCAAATGTGATATGAACGGGTGTTGAAAGATCATTTTCTGTAGCCCTGCAGAAGCTGGCAACGCTAGTTCCAGAGCACGTGTGGTTGAGTCGACATAAACAAATTATGTCTATTAAAATGAAGAAAAAACCCGAAGAGACTGTAACTGACGAGGAGGAAAGCGTAGAAGAGGAAGCGGAAGATGAGACTGATGACGAAAGCGGTATGGATTTGGCAGCCAGCGCAACAGAATCGGATACAGATGATGATGCTGACGATTCGGATGAGGAGCAAATTGAAACTGTGGAAACCGAGACGCCGAAAAAATCGAGGGCCGAACTCATTGAGGAACAAATACACAGCAAATATGAACAGCTGAGGGGCACACGGCTATATGTGCGCTTTCCCAACAAGTTACCCCTAGACGAAGAAGAATTCAAGATGAAGGTAAAATCGCTGCATCCGCTGATATCGAAGGCAACAAAGCCACGACAAAAGCACGCGCGCTTTTGCCTTGCGGATTTTAGATCGAAAGAAGATCGTGATGCAGCCCTGGAGGACATAAGGAAATCAATTGATACTGATGATGCCTTCAAGGGTTTCTTTGTCTCACTGCCAAAAACCGATTCTGATGAGTTTGTCAACGAACTTGTTGCGCGCAAGCAGCAATCCATCGAGAAACGGAACACCAAAATTTTGTTGAAACGCGCCAGCAAACAAGTGCAACGCAAGGATATTTTTACATCCTCTGTGGTCATCACCAATCTGCCCAAGACGGTCTCGGTGGCTCAGGTGCGTCAGCTCTTCGAGAATGCCGTCGACATTCAAATCAAACCCGGCAGAGGTAAATCCCGTGACTTCAGTGCTGCTACTGTCACCTTGCCCACAACCTTTGAGGCGAGGAGTGCTGTAAAAAAGGATCTAAACATTGGTGGCACCAAACTCACCTTGCATTTCAATACCCGTCAGAAGAAACGGCGACCGAGGAAGAATAAGAGGAAGCGATCAGCGACTGGCGAAGATCAGCCCAAGAAGCACAAGAATAAGAAGGCGAAGCAGGCTGTAAGGGCTGAATAGAAATATCAATTTAAATATCAACTATTTAGAATAAATAAGCAGACAACACATAAATGCACTTTAAAAATATTTATATTTATTATTCAATAGATTCCGTTAAGCAATCGATAGCTGCATTTAACAGCTGAACTTGTTGCGCATGCTAAGAGTCGATTAATGTAATGGCAAGCAGCTGTGCTGTGTTCTGTTGCCGCTGACATGGCCGTGACTTTGAGCCACTGTTAAGTTGTGCTCGCTCCACATAACAGCTGAACACAGCAGAACAGTGAAAGTGGCCGGTCTGTGTCTATTTGTACTGAACTAGATGAACACGACTGTGCAGACTAGTTCGTTCATGGAGCTCAGTGAATCGCTCAGACGAACTAACGCGAACAAATTGGTACAACTCTATTTGTTTATAAAATCAAAATGGGATTGACGTGGCAGCGGTTGAGATTTAATGCATTTTTAAGCCTAGCGCTAATATCCCTTTGTGTGGTCATTAGGACAAATAACGCACAGGAAGCACAACAGCCATGGTACGAGAATTTACCAGCAGTCGCCATGGATTATAAGGTAATAACTCGAAATGTGTGAAAAATGCAAGCACAAATAAACAACAACAATATTTAAGTGGCACACGTTTACTTTTCTGGTTATTGTTATTGTTGTAAAAAAAAACAGGTGCACATTGACGCCGGTAAGGAGGACTGCTATCATCAATATGTGCAGGCAGGTGCCACTTTCTACGTATCCTTCAGTGTAAGTCTGCGAATTTTACAAACTGCCCGCGGCATATTTTTTAAATATCCTTATTTTCTTGCTCCTTTGGTTAGGTGGTGCGTGGTGGCGATGGCATGGCTGGCTTTGCTGTACGCAATCCTGCTGGCGACGTTGTGAAACCATATCAATGGCAGGCCACCGCTGACTACACAGATCAGGTCTCGCCGGGTGGTTATTATTCCGTTTGCATTGACAATCAGTTCTCACGATTTGCCAGCAAATTGGTTAATATTTATATCACGGTGGTCAAATACGATGCGTGGGACAAATACGCCAAGGAGATTGAGGAGCTGCAGCTGAATATGCAGAATTTCACTGCCTCCATTGGCAGCGTGGAGCGTAATATCAATGATATGCTTGGGTATCAGGCTCACAGCAGGCATCGCGAATCGAGAGATTTTGCCCTGCTCCAGGATAACAATTCTTATATACAATTGTTCTCGCTTAGCCAAATTGTCATCATTCTGATCACATGTTCCATACAGGTGGGCGAGGCTTAAACTAGCTTATACTATTCTTTACTCTTCATTTTTTAAATAATAATCTCCTTTTTGCAGGTATATTTTGTGCGTAAACTATTTGAAGTCAAGTCGAGCAGCAAGGGTCGTATATAGAGTTGCTTGAGATGCCCCCTAGGACTTGTGGCATTTGTTGCACAATAAGTTGTAAAAAATCAAAACAAAACATTGTAAAACTTTCTTTTCCCCTTTTTTATACACACAAAAACACACACTCATCATTCTTTATACTTTAATGTTGTAATTAATTTATAATTGGAAAACAGAACAACTGCGAACATTTACCAGACTACTACTACTACTATATATATATATTTTTGTCATTTGTATTATATATACAACTTAGGCGATAAAATGAAAATGTGTGAGTTTTATTTTAAATTAAATTAAAGTTTTATATTTTATATAAATGTATATGCATATGTTTGTATGTGTGTGTATGTATGTATGTGTGTATCCCTTTAGTGAAAGCTTTTTACTTTCGGGTTTGTGTCCAGACTAAACTCTTTTCTGTTTGTCCTTTTTAGCTTTTGATTAAACTGGAATTATTTTAATGGTATTTTTGCCGATTTTTAACCATATCTATGGTTAGCGTTGGGTGCTGAATAACCGGGCGCATCTAGCTCGGAAAAGATGCCTTCGCCCGTATCGCTGCCTGGTCTCAGAACACCCTCACTGCAAACAAAGTATTCATATATATTAATAAAAATAAATCTAAATTTATTTTTTTACCCAAAAGAGTTTCCTCCAAAGCGTCCCACGTTGCTCGTCTGATAATATCCATTATTATAGCGTTGAGCATTTAACACGTAGACAAACCCAAAGGTGCAAAGCAGAAATACACAAATATTTATGAGCTGCATTTCTATGAATTTATACGCTTATTCCACTATCAAGTCTTTGAAGAACACAACTTGCTACCGAATTGTTCGAGGTGCTATCACGTTATGGCTCTTTAATGAAAGTGACTGGCCCCTATTTATACCAGAGACTGGATTTCGACCGGTCTATTTACATATCTGGCAATCAGAACTAGTTTCAAATAATGACGATGTTTATTAAAAATTTTATTAATGGTATTATGACATTATAATGACACACATGAATATATATAAAGTACAGGAAAGTAAAACAACCTCAACTTGGCTAATGAAGCGAATAATATATTTGCAGAACTTGACAGGCTAAAATCAATCTAATCATGTAAATGTAAGTGCCATTCTTACATCATCTGGACCCAGTGTTCAGCGCATCATTAGAATGATGCTCAAGATCAAAGTTGGTAGTAGAACATAAATATAAATGTGTTATGTAACTAAATTTGTAAATTGACTGTAAAATAAATAAATATATATATATGTATGTATATATATGGACATATGTTTTATGTTTGCAGAATGCGTCACGTTTTTATTTATTCCAAAAGCAATTTAAAAAAAAATGCGAAATCAGACTGCAGCAGTGATGCAGCTGATAGCAGATTAATATGATTAATCGATTAACATAAATTGCAGACCTGAAAACTTCAAGAATATTTATACAAAATGTCAAGTGTCTGACTTAGACAGACGAACAGAACAGACAGACAAAGAGCAAAATATAATCTTCTATCTTTGGAACAGTTTAAGGTTAAACAAACATTATCCAAGATTCTAGCTGATATAGTCTCTGAGATCGGGCTGGCTATGTGATCGGAGAAGCTACTTTCTACCTTTTACATGCTTTTGTACAACTTCCGTGTACTCATTTCGCATTTGAAATAGGTTCAAATAAACCATAGCACTTGCTAAAATCAATGAATAAGATTAAATGGACAAGTTTTCCCCCAAACTAAAAATTGTAGCCAGAAAAAGCAAGTTTTTTAAGATTTAGACTAAGATTTTATTACTAAGCTGAGCTGAACCAGTTTTAAGCATTTTAGTTTAATTTTGTGAAAGACGAAGATAGACTTAGTTACTACTTTGTTTACTATTTTATAATAATATAATATAAAATATTATATTTTAATATTTGTAATAACACCTGTCAAAGCTGAGCTGCAGTTTGAAAACTTGTTTAATTTGAGTCATGCTCAAGCTAAGCTTCTTTTAATTGCATTTATTCCTTATCTATAGTCATTAACTTTTTATTTTAATCTTTAACTGTCCAACACATCACACACACACACACATACACACTCACATGTTAATTATATCCTTTATAAAAATTAAAAAGATATTATGTGTGCGCTTATCTCTCTTCGAGGCGATTTCTTAGCTATCCATTTTGTGTGGCAAAGGCTGCCTTAAAGTAGGCAGAGCGTAGCCGCAAATGATGCGAGTTGGCTTCAAACTAAGCGCCTAATGGCCCGCACACACTCACACACACACGAGCACACAGATAAGCGACTGTGTGTGTGTGCTTGGCTCTTTAACTGTTTTAAACGCCATTGTTAAAATATTGCTCATACGCACTTCCGCCCAAAATGGGGTCTTTTTGCTTGGACTAATGATGCCACACACACACACAGACACACACCAACACACACACACACCTAGCCACACAGTGCTGCCCAAGAACGTAGAGCAAGCAGACAGCCAGTGTGACACTCTGATGATATGAGATAGCTCCGCCCTCAATGCCAGATAAATGAATGAGCCCAACACACACACACACACACACACAGACAGTTGGAGGAAGGAGCGCGCGTGCGCACAAGGGTTGCTTATTTGTATGTATGGGGGTTGGGGGTGGGGAGCTGCTGCATCCTTGTGATATGCCCGGCTGATTACAGCGCCAAAATGTGGGAGGAGTATTGCTGCTGCTGCTGCTATTGTCGCCATCTTGAGAGCGCGCGCAGCAGATGATTTGTGGTGTGGACTAAGGGACTAAGGGACTAAAGGACTAAAGGACTAGGCAGCTGGCTGCAGGACATACACATTAACTTGGAGTGCGCGTTACCGTTACGACACGTCGCGGAACAGCAGCAGCTATAATAACGGCGCTATTGCGGTTAAGATTCGTCGGCCACACACACGTTGACACCCAGCCACAGGAAACAGCCGCTGACCAAACTGGGCCAGCGAGCGGGGCAACTGAGGCGCAACGCAACAAAAAATAAATTAAATATACAAACAAAAACAAAACTTGGACAAATACGCTTGTTGCTTGCCAAATGGCAAAGTAGGCGTGCCACACATCACACACACACACACACACACAGAGAGCGAGTGTGTTTTTGTTGTGTGCGGAAATTATTGAAATTTTTACTTTTGATTTTGTTTGGCGCGCAACGTGAACATGTTCAAAGGACGCGTTGTCCTTGCTGCCACCGTCGGCGTTTCGTTTGCCACTGACAAATTTACTTGCATATCCGTTGCAACAAAAACCACTGCAACTGCAACAACAACAGCAACAACAACAACAGCAACAAACTAAACAAACAATTTGCGTCGCGCATAGCCGTCGTTGCCTCAACGTTGCCACCCTCAACCCCACCTTCACTTGCCGCACATCCGACGCCATTTTGAACAATAATTTCATATCCGGTTTGCCAATTGCAACGGCAAAGAAACAAAAAACAAAAACCAAACTCAACATGCCGTAAATGCAACGCACTTGAGCAATATTTATTATTAAGTGACGAGTGTGTGTTGAGTGCAACTAGCAACAAAAAGTTATTCAAAGTGAGATTAATTTAAGTTAAGTTGAACTTGACACTTTTTGGATAAGCTCAAACACAGAAACCAGCATAATCCTGAGGTGAGCCAACAACTATTTTACAACTAAACTTTATTAAAGAGCACTTCTACCTAAGATGACTTATTATTTATTGTATATTGGTTAATATTTAACAAATTTAAACTTTGTTTATTATTTATTTGAAAAGAAATGAAAAAGAAGCCTTGAGAATTTACTTGAATAAAAATCATATTTAACTAGCTAGTTTAGACTTTAGTTCTAACAAAATCGGACATTTGAATCCAAATTTATTTGAAAATCGGTTCATTTTCGACAAAGTTATGGCTCTGAAAAGCCTTGACTAAGTCTTGGGTTTTTCACTGGAAGGTAGAAGAAAATATCTCCCATCTCATGAAGTATATATAAACTGGATCAACAACCAAAGCCGAGTCGATTTAGCCATGTGCGTTTGTCAGTCTGTGTGAACAAGCCGATCTCAGAGACTATTACAGCCATAAAATTGACATTTATAATAATTTATCTATAACTTTTCCCATTTGAGGAGTATTGATATAAAACGATTTCCGATAGTAGTAAAATGCCGTATTTTAAACATACATCTTTCCTGTCGTATACCTTGATATTACATTGATCATCTTTATTCCTATTTAAATATGAAAATTAACGAACAGAAATTGCAAGCATTTTCTCTACAATTATACAGAAATATCAAATGCAAACATACATATGTAAAACAAACAGATAAATCCAATATCTAAGTTAGGTTTTGGTATCAACTTAAGTGCAAAACTTTTAACTTAAGTTCTAACATCTAAATTGCTTAGCTTTGCATACCTGGAGTAATTTGTATGTCAAGTATTTCAAATTTAAAGGCAGATAAAATTGCTTCAATTTCGACAAAGTTATACTTCCAATTTATCCTATAGCTATAATATATACAATAATCTTCATGTTAGCACAAGATTAGCTGAAGATTAGTTACCCACTCAGATATTAAAATATACACAATAGAAAGAAACGATTTCTGCAACCGCCCGTTTTTTTTGGTGCTGTTATCAAAATCACATCTGCAGATATCATAAATTCAACTGCGTGTGAAATGGCCACGCCCCCTTCCCCGCTTTAGCAAACGAGAAGTGAAGCTGATAGGTAAATCTTACAAACCATTAAAGTGACGTGGCGCGTGTGTCCCCTCAGCCACCAGCTCATCCCCATCCTCCAGCTCATCGTCAGCGTCAGCGTCATGCTCATCCTGTTAATTAAAAGCTCTGCTCGGGCATTATGTCATTAGCCAGTTAGCCAAGTATATATCATAATATATATATATGTATATGCATAATATTGGCAGCAGCAGCTCAGCACACTTTGGCAATCTTGTTTTTTCTTTTTATTATGTTTTATGTGTGTACGCATCTTCAACAGTGGCAGAGGCACGCGTCGCATTCTGAGGCTGGCATAGTCGAAGCCGAAGCATCCTGGCACATCCTGGCGCGTATTTCCGGTGTGCGCGCGCTCAACTCAAATGCGATAGCTTCAAAATGGCTGCTTCGGCTTGCGTCCTTGTGTCCTTCTGCCTGCCAGCCTGTTTGGTCCACACTCGCAATTTGCGTGCAATGTTAACACAATGATAAATAATAATAAATAAGGCGTGTGCAGGCCGTACATAATGTCAGTCTGTCTCATCATAATACTCTCTCTCTATCTCTATCTCTGTCTCTTTCTCTAGATGCAACTCGACTCGACAGATAAGCAAATGTAGCTCTTGTTGCTGTTGTTCTTGTTGTGATATCAAGTTTTAAAGCTGCCACAAAGTGCGTTAGCATTTTAAAGCTACACTCAGCAACATGTTCTATCATTTGGTTAATAAAAACAATTGTTGATTTACGGCTGATATTACTAAGCCGACATATATATATTTTGGAAGGCGAAAAGTTTGACTTTTTTTAAGTCCCTTAGGACAAGTATATATCATATATAATTTAGCTATTTTTCCTTGTTTCAAATGAAAATAAATATCAAGAATGTCTATCTTAAACATGCGGAAGATAAAATGCCATTGCAAACTGAAGGAAAGCTTTAAAAATTATAAAAAAATTATCGGAATGTTCCTAAGGAATAAATATATAAAATATATATAGAATTTAGTCATCTTCATGTTTATGATTTTGTGTCAAAAAAGAAGTACAATAAAAAGTAAAACTGTTGAGTTTGGTTAGGAAAACTTCTCATACAATAACTTATCTAATGAACGATTATTTCTATGGCCCTTGGCTTAAATTTCAACAAGTTTCAGCATTGTTGCTCTTCTCCGTTTTCTCTGAGTGTAGAGTGAAGCGAGTGTTATTGTTGTTGTTGTTGTTGTCATGGCATAAATTTCGTTGGCATAAATCAAAATTCAGCAACTTCCGATGAAGGCAGTGTGCAAAAATTTGCATGGCATGCAACACATCCACACACACACACACACATACATATGTATATATATAGACACACACGTACACACACAATAAACAATAGCTGCTTGGTGGCCATTAGAAAGGCACGCTCAAATGGCTGCCGCCCACGCATAACGCTCATACGCAGCGTATGCCCCTGGCCAGAGCAGCGCCATAAATAACCAGAACAGAGATAATTATGCGTGTCCCTATTGAGTCGCTATTTCAACTGCTGCTAATTATGTTTACCAGCAGCTACGTATAGTGTGGCAAGTGCAGCACTTTGTTGCAACAGAAACAGTACATTTTAAAATTGCCGTCATTAATTGTGGACTGTTCTTGTTTTTGATTTATGCATATTATCACTCGCAGTTAGACACTCCAGGCTGGCATTAAAGCAAACGAGTATTGATTTAAATTCGAGTAGAGTCGGAAGTAGCTGAGCTTAAGTTTGACTAGAATATAAGTTTTCTTTAAATAACTCACTCTCTACTTTATAAATCGATCTTAAGTACATTTGATCATGCTTGGATATAGCGTATGTCAGTTAAAACACAATTTCTCTACAATTGAATCTTTTACTGCTGTCGAAAATCGACATAAATCGATAGTTATCTATTAAATGAAATAAACTTGCACTGCGTACGGTATGCAATCTGAAATAGAGACAGCTAAATGGAATGTTGGTCATGATCAAGAATAGTTAACAAAAGATATTTCCATAATTAAATTGACGTAAAAGTAGGCGTCCTGTTAGAAATCACAAATAAAAACCCAAAATTCGTATTAGTCAAAAAATTCGATTGGCCACTTAAAAATTAATAATTTTTCCTCTTTGTTAAAGAAATATTTATTTATTGGTTTTTTTGTATAGTTATTTATTACGAAAAATATAGAAAGTATTTCACTCACTTTGCTTTACGCTACTGTGCTTACTAAATATATATATAAAGTGTTACCTTAAGCACTGCTGACCCTCGAAATCCTCTTCACCCCAGAGTCAAGTGGAATCCATTGCTTAACCAACACGTAGCCGTTGACGGTTCGGAGGGTCGCGCCATGTACGAGAATTCGTGTTCGTATCAGACGGCGCTGGACTTGAAGCGGGTGTCGCCGCCCACGCTGGCCCAGGTGAAGACGGAGGACTGCCTGACGCTGGGCCAATGTTCGCCCGACTGGACCTCCTATCGCTTCCATCAGTCCACGTTTGAGCAGCTCAAGCAGAGCGTGGAAAAGGCCAAAGCAGCGCTCCAGGATCGCAGCAGTTTCTTTGGCGCCAGCAGCGCCTTCAGGTGGGTACAATAAACAGCAACAGATTGAAGTTGGAATTATATATAGACATATATATATATATATATTGATTCATATTCATTTTGATTCCATAGCGATATCTACTCCAGTCAGCGACTGACAGACTCGCTGGACACTTTGCCCGCCATGCAGAATGGAAGTGGAGCCGGCAATTGTCTCGGCCTGACACACAATGCGGGTGGAGGTGTGGGCGTTGGAGTGGGCGTCGGAGTGGGCGTGGGCGTACTCAACTACAATACGGTGAGCAGCAGCAGTGCAGGCGTGCAACGGCATCGCTTGGACACATTGCAGCCGCCCACGGGCTGCTCGCCGGTGGCCACGCAACACGGTGTCATCACGTCCAGCGCCGTCCAGCTGCCCGTCTCCTCCTTGGATGCGGTCAGCGCGCCCTCAGTGCCAGCTTCACACTCGGGATCCACAGCCGTCGTGCATGTGGATCACAAAGTTCGAACAGGTAGGACTAGGAATAAACTAGAAAAAAGCTGAAAAGTTGCACTCTATATATATATATTTTCTGAGTTATCCTTGGCCCCAAAAGTTTGGAGAATTTCTAAAATTCAGATCGATTTTTTTTCTGAGTGCAGATATTTGTTTTATTGAGATGAGTTACGATTTTTTCTATTCCCTTCCCAACATAAGGAATCTTATCTTTCCAATAATTTATAAATTAGATTTTTACTGCTATCGAAAATCGACTTATATCGATCATCATAATAATGAGTGCAGTTATCGATAAACAAGTTTCTCTAACATACTTTATCTGTTCATAGCTTTGAAGTTCTTTGAGGATTTCTGCTCATTATCCAATGTTTGTTTGATCTTTCGCTATTGATAATGAGTAACTCCAACTCGATCTAACTCTTATGCCCTATCATCTTATCTTATCTTTCCCATGAATATTTCTTGCCGCAGTCGATTTTTATCGATTATAGAGTCATTTGTCTTGCCTGGGAACTGTTTACCCTGCCCAACTCGATTATCAGTTGTGTATTTTCTGTTCCCATTCTGCTTTTAGAAGTTAGACCAAAATCATTTCAGTTTTTATAGTTAGAAATATTATCGCTTGACCATTGTTAGAGGAATATGTTTGAACATATGATATGGCTATACTCCCTCTGCCAAATGACATTCTAGCAGCTTGTTTTCGGCAATCGTGACTCCGTTGTTTTCCTTTTCGCCTAGTCGCAACCCACTGACCTTCTCGCTGTGGCTCTGCCACAAAATGTCAGCGAAATGGCGGAAAAACAAATCCTGCGCTTCCGGTCAAAAGCAAAGCTACAAACAGCCAAAAAAAAGAAGGAAAAAAACAATTGGTTCTTTTACAAAAGTGGCAAATTTCGCGTATTTATTTAAACACATCCAAACAGCATATGCTGACCAGCCACCCACACCACCCGCACCACTCACACCACGCAACCACTAACCGAACGCCGAAAATGTTTGCCACAATTTCATGGGCCAAAAAAGCGAGCCTTGGTCAGCAAGCGTCATGTACATAATTCTTGTTGTTGTAGCCAAAAAAAAAAAACAAAAAAAAAAACCGAAAACAAAAACAAAAAAGCCAAAAAAATTATAAAAACCTAAATTGAATTATCCATGTAAACGTCAAGGTCCTTGGGGTCCTTGCCTCCCATATTTGTTTTTTTATTATTTGTTTTTGGTGTTTTTCTTTTAGTATTTATCAATTTAAGCCGGCAAAACGGATGTGGCTTATAATGCGGCCAGGAGGCAGTTGCATGAATGGGGGGAATGTGGTTCTTGATATAAACATCAAAAATGCAATGTCCAAGGAATATCCATCGCGTGCCTGGCATGAATTTGTTATGCCGCCTCCGTTCTGGTTGTGTCCACAAAATATATCTATATCTTTTTATATAGAGGAGCACATTTCTTTTCCTTGGCTTGTTTTCAGTTTTCAATCGAGTATGAGGAGGGCAATTGTCGGTTTTGTTAAGCCGGAATTCAATATGACAGGCAAGCAGACGAGTCCTTTTTGCTCCCCTGGCTGCTTCCCTTGCTCCTCCCAAAAGTAACCGACTCCAGCACACAGTTTGAACGCGCTCAAGCACAAATATGAAATGAATCGTTTTGAGCTGCTTCTCTCTCTTCTCGCTCCTTATGAGTTTTGCTTCTTCTTTTCTGCCTTTCTGCTGCCTTCTTCTGCTCTGCTGCTGTCGCATAAAAGGACTTTGTCATGCGTAACTCATTATTTTTTGTTGCTCAAAAGCCTTTGGCTCACAAAAGCACATAAAAGATAATTACACTCCTTCAGCAAGGACCATGTGGACACTGAGATTATACGGAAAATACTGTCATTACTACCAGCACAGCCAAGATTTGGAGGAACTAAAGAAACTGTATAGTGATATATACTAAAATCAAGTTAGGGACAGCTATAAACAATGGATAACTTTCATATGGTTCCTTCTGATTTTCTTATTCATTTAATGGAATTAAAATTATTCAATTGTAGGTCAGCTTGTATATTATATCAATTGGGTGCCTATAATTCTGTCTTTATCGATAAACTGATATTATCGATAATCGGCTAATGAATTTGATCAGGAATATATATATCGGAACAGCTTCTACATCTTTATTAAACCCTTTTTCCCTTTAAGTTGAAGCAAGGAACATGCCCCTAATATCTGACTGTCCTCAGAGACTCAATTATGACACAGTCACGTTCCCAGGCGCTCAGCTCATGTTGAGACCATATCATATATGATATGTTGCACGGATATCAACATGATGATGATCTCTCCGCCATTTGACATTTCAATTGGTTGCGTTGCGAATTTGACGATGCGCTTATTGTTGTTTACATCAAACAAAGATTTACGGCAATTAAACATTGCTACGCTTGCTGTTGTTGTTGCTGGTTGTTGTTGCTTGTTGTTGCTGCTTGTTGTTGTTGCTGGTTGCTGGTCGGCTGTCTGAAGTGACAACCCTCGCGATTATATCCTTTGCGGTTCACAGGCTCTGTCCGGAGGGTGGCTGCTGAGCGGCGTTGCGTGTCAGTCTCGGCCGACGGCACCACGACTAGCTAAAGCTGGCAAAGGACTCCGCACAGTTACCAGCAACAGCAACAGCAGCAGCAGCGAACTACCAACCATAATTTGGGTAATAAATAAAAACGGGGCAGTTAGGTTTTTGATGCCGCCGCCGCCGTTGCTGACAATTATCTATGTTTGAGATTTATGACTTGGCCCATTTAGTTTAGGTCCTGGGACCATGCCGAATGGCGAAGCGTGTCGCGCTGAGTGTGCAAATTTCTGCTGCAATTAATATTCCGTTTGTTTTACTGTTTTTTTTTGTTGGTTTTATTGGTTGCAGAGAAATCAACGTTGGACTGTGCCACAACATCCTCGTCACATGCTGTCGTCGCCTCGTCCTCCTCCGCCGCCGCGTCCGTTTCCAGCAGCGAGCTGGGCAGGCACAGCACTGTGGGCAAGAGCAGCAGCAGCAGCAGCAGCAGCAACAACGGAGCTGTTTCAAACAATGCCAGCAATGCACTGTGTAAGTCGCACTTTCTACATTCTTACCACAACATTCTTAAGTCTTGCACACATTTGTCAAATGCCCGTTGAGCTTTGACAGCTTTCAGTCAGGACAGCAACCCCGGTGACAAAACCAGTTGCAGTCCACACAACAATAGAGGGCGCTGCTGCTACTGCAGCTAGAGCAGCAGAGTTCAGTTAAGTTTCGTTTGCTTTTGGGTGATATTTTGATTTAATATATATTTTGATTAATTTTTGACTATCATTTAGAATAGGACTAATATTTTTGCAAGTGAAAAACAGCAAGAACGACACACATATATTACATATACCCTTGAAGGGATAAACTTTGAGACAAACTCCCTGATAAATTGCTGGTAACTTATTAAGTTTCCGTCGTATAATTACATTTTATAGTTAAAGCTTGGAGTTGTTTTTATTTAAGCACAAATAATATAATAAACATGATGAACTCAGTTACCTCGAAACAATTTGAGGCGACTATTTTGTATCTCAATTGCAAGCACTACTTGACTTTGATGCCTCTTTCACTTCAGTTGAGACTGGTTCACATAATCTGGTACTTTACTGCACCTCACCCTCGTTGTCAGCAGGACACTCACTGCTACAGTGGGAAAATTGGCAAACAATCGTTAGGCTTTATGTGGAGTGCGGACTGTAGCTGATGTCCTTTGCTGCTGTTGCTGCCTTTGCTACTGTAAACATACAAAACGCAACAGTCAAAACAATTGTGAAGGCAGCGTTGATAATTTGACTCTTAAGTGCTCTTCAGCGCTAATCCTATTAAGCGTGTTGCTCACACACTCACACACACTTACCCACACTCACACACACACACACAATGACAGTACACACTCCATGGAAGAAGCAACCCCTGCTTGGACAGATAGCTCTCATCAGGCAGTCTCTGGTCGCAATCCAAACAACAATGAGGCTAATCGACAGATCATAAAATGATCAAAATGTTATGTGAAGCGCATTAGGGGCACGCGTCGGATAGGTTGATGGGTAAGGGAAGGGGGATGTTCCTTAAATTATGCAATAGAGGGGTTCCTGGTGAGAGCTGGTGAGAGTGAGTTGCAACAACTCGAGAGGCATGGCCAATTGAGCGGTGGCATAGATTTAAAATAAACAAGATGTGATTATTTGTAGTTGTTTGTTTTGTTTTCCAAATGCCATAACTTCGTCAAAACTCAACGTATCTTCAAAAGCGAGGGCTTTTTGATCATAGTTTTGCCCCTAAATCAATCGTACATTTAAAGTTGAAAACGAAATTTGAGGTCGGAAGACAAGTAAAAATTATAGCCTGAAAATCGATGTATTGGTATATGGGCATAGGCCGAAACTTCAAAATGCCATAACTTCGTCAAAACTCAATGTATCTTCAAAAGCGAGGGCTTGTTGATCATAGTTTTGCCCCTAAATCAATCGTACATTTAAAGTTGAAAACGAAATTTGAGGTCGGAAGACAAGTAAAAATTATAGCCTGAAAATCGATGTATTGGTATATGGGCATAGGCCGAAACTTCCAAATGCCATAACTTCGTCAAAACTCAACGTATCTTCAAAAGCGAGGGCTTGTTGATCATAGTTTTGCCCCTAAATCAATCGTACATTTAAAGTTGAAAACGAAATTTGAGGTCGGAAGACAAGTAAAAATTATAGCCTGAAAATCGTATTTTTGGATATATGGGCATAGGCCGAAACTTCAAAATGCCATAACTTCGTCAAAACTCATCTGATTTTAAAAAGCGAGGGCTTTTTGATCATAGTTTTGCCCCTAAATCAATCGTACATTTAAAGTTGAAAACGAAATTTGAGGTCGGAAGACAAGTAAAAATTATAGCCTGAAAATCGATGTATTGGTATATGGGCATAGGCCGAAACTTCCAAATGCCATAACTTCGTCAAAACTCAACGTATCTTCAAAAGCGAGGGCTTGTTGATCATAGTTTTGCCCCTAAATCAATCGTACATTTAAAGTTGAAAACGAAATTTGAGGTCGGAAGACAAGTAAAAATTATAGCCTGAAAATCGTATTTTTGGATATATGGGCATAGGCCGAAACTTCAAAATGCCATAACTTCGTCAAAACTCAACGTATCTTCAAAAGCGAGGGCTTTTTGATCATAGTTTTGCCCCTAAATCAATCGTACATTTAAAGTTGAAAGCGTAATTAATTTAAATATTTATTGACTGGAAATCCACCTCTCAGCTGAATTAGATTGTGACTGAATAGATTAACAGTTTTATTGGGGCTTGATTACCAATGCAGAGGATAAGGTATATTTATACCTGATCAGCACGAGAGATAGCCGAGACTATGTAGACATGTTCTTATGACCGTCTAAGCGAACTTATCCCTTGAATAAACTGGGCATATATAAATAATATAGTTGCCGACTGGATCGAATAATTATATTATTATGTCATAGCAACTATGGATCTTACGCTGATTTCTTATATGAAGAACTTATCGGTGCACCAAGTTATCTGCATCAAACTCAGCAATTATGCATTTTATCCTACTTCTAACACTTGAACAAAGAATCATCAGCGTTGGATTACTATATCATATAGCTTTAATCGGAACAATCCGTCGGCTTTTTATATAGGTATATGTATATGTCGGCAGTTTGACTCTAGTCTGCAAAATTATGAAATCTGTGAAATCGTTCTTGTTATATATGAAAGTAGAAAAAGTTCAAATACAGCAACAAAATTGGAGATAATAGTTTGAGATATTTATATTATATTCAATGTCTGCAATGTCTGCTTGTCATTAAAACTGAATGGTCACCAAATCAAACCACACATCTTCCCACACTCAACGTCTGCAACATTCTTAGTTCTTATAAGATATAAATATACTAGCATAAATATCTATACCAACTAGTTATCTCTGATATACATATGTTTAGAATAATAACCTCGACTTTAATTGCAATTCTAACATTTATTTAATTATAAATTTTACAAATTTTAAATGTCACATTTTGACATTCGCTTATCACTCACATCTCATCATCGAAATGTGTCCAACATAATCCCGCATAATCTGTGAGCATTTGAAGGCAACCCCTCACCCAGCCCATGCCACCCCCAAATGGCAGCACAGCGGGTGTTTAACTTGTGCCACGCCCACACACACACGACGCCCACAAAAACCTGCGCCACGTTGCCGCATTGTCCACATTGTGCCAATGTTGTGTAACCATATCGCCCTGCATCCACGCTCCCCCCCACAATCCACTCCCCGCCCCGCACCGCCCCGCCCAGCCCCTCTGCTGCGCCGTATGTTTTGCTCACTTCAAATTTAATTTCTGATTTCATTTGCGCACAGTTTGTATTTCTCGTTTAACTCTCGTTATATATGATTTTTTTTTTTGGTTTCTTCTCTGTCGTAATTGTTTCAGGCTGTGAAAATAAATTGAAAATTTTTGCTGCTGCCAACTGGCGCACTTTGCCAACACTGGCGCCAGCAGCAGGAGCAGTCTCCTCCTTCTTCTTCTTCTTCTTCCTTTTTCGCCTCGCCCTTTTTGACAGCTTTGCGCGCTGTCGCGTTTTGCGTTCAATTTATGCGCTCATCTTTTAAATGCTTAAATATTCAATTTTTTTTTTTGTTTAGCAAACTGCTAACTGAAAACAAAGTCAGAATGCGCTGGTCGAGAGTGCTCGACTTGGAGATACCCCGAATATTCCAATATAGTTGACTGATGAAAATTGAGTCTACAGCTTCATTTTTGGCACATTTCTACAGCATTTGCGAAACTTGATGCTACCCATTATAGTAATTTTTAATGGGTTTAGGGTATAAAAAGTAGAAAACAAATATATATATATATGAGACAATGACTTGGCCTGGTTCAGAAAAGTTCAAACTTTTTCACATGCCATCTATATATATATGTATATGTATGTGCGTGTGTGTGTGATTCCTATTGATGTCCAAATATTTTTATTCATGGCCCTTTTCGCGGTTCACTTAACTCCGAGTCGTCGTCATTATGGACAACCACCCTGGGATTTGTGCACGAGTTGCTCATAAATCAATTCATTGTTGTTATTGTTGTTTGCCCCGCCTACCTCCTTTTTTTTTGTTGCTGTGAACAAGAAAAAGACGCAGATAATGTTGATGATGACGGCAACAAGCTGGAAAATGTTGCTAATTTAGTTGTGCATTGATTTTGAGGCAAGAGATAACGACAACAAATTGGCCCAAAAGTAAAAGCAAACTATTGCAAGCAATTAGAAAGTATGCTAAAAGGCAGAGAGAGAAAGAGAGAAGGAGCAGGAGCGGGAGGGAACGTACTTTCAACAGGTCGCTTCCGTTGGCGGAGCATTGTGATTTATGCCGCTGAAAATGACCCGCTTCCGACATGGAATATCAAAAATCACGCGCAACTTTAGAGGCGACAACGAAAACAGGGACTATAAACTCTCTTCTGCTGCTTCTTGTTGTTGTTGTTCTTGTTGTTGTTGTTGTTGCTGTTGTTGCTGTTGTTGCTTTTGTCGTTTGCACCTCTACGCCGGAAACGGAGCGCAGCCAGAGCCGGAGGTGGCCGTGTCGAAGCGTCTCCGGTGGCCAAAGCGACTGCAATTTAGTTGTCAATTGAATTTATGAGGCAACCTTCCCCCCAATTCCCCCAATCCCCGCCTAACCCAACCAGTCTAGCAGTTCTCGACCTCAGCAATTTATTGTGTCGCAGTTTTTGATTGCGGCTGCTTCTTTTTTAAAACACTCTCATCCAAGCAGCTAGACGAAGAGCCTATTGATTTTGGCTGTTAAAGATATAGACCTGAAAATTTGTACCCTGCTACAAATAAAGCTTTAAGCTTATAACTGATAAAAGTAAATGTATCTAGATATATACTATTTATATAGCTGCTTGAGATAATATATAGCACAAATATATTTTTAGTCTGTCTTTGTCGGACTTTTTCTTTTCTATAAACGATTTTAAATAGCTTCTCAACTTGAAAGTGAACAACTATAACGCTAAAGAGCACGTCAGGAAATATACATATATATATATTGGCTAAGGAAGATTATATGTTGGTTGCAGACTGTTTTTACCCACTGTACCAGCCCCATTTATATAGTAATCACCTGTTTACAGCCGCTATAACACGCAGTGTATTAAAAAATCGGTTCACTTGGCAACTGTGCTCGCTTTCGCCAGTATCTCAAGTGACACAACTCAACCGTGAGAGGAGACAGCTCGAGAGAGGAAGGTAGAGAAGTGGGAGAGAGCGTGAGAGTCGCTGTTGGAGCGAGGGTCGCGGGTCGCACGACGAGTCAAACCACGCCGTAATTTATGGCCGCTGCTGGCACGTGAACCTCAACTTCAAACCTCAACCCCTTGCACCTTCCGTAGTTTGTCTGTTAATTGTTTGTTTGCTGTTTGTTGTCAATTTCGGGCCCTTTGAGTTCACAGTTCACAGTTCGCTTTTGGCGTGTGAATATGTTGGCTTTCAAAAAATGCTGTTTGGCATAAGTCAAATGTTCAGTTAACCGACGGTAATCGGAGTCGTGAATCGCACCACATGCACCACGTGCAGCATGCGCACCACACTCACCCTCCCCCTCCTTGTTCATTTCCATTTCCCAGCCGTTTCAATTGCGCAATTATAGCGCCCATTGTTTAGATAGACACCCAAAATAAAAAGGACACAAACAATATGCTTTTTTTTCGGCTTGTTCGTAATTTGTTTTGATGACAATTTTCACTTTTGGTTATTTGATTTTTGTGTTTTTTTTTGTTGTTGTTTTAAAGCGTGTTGTGCTTGGGAATAATTGCTGTGAACTATGGGAAGATTGGATTGATAAGATCATTTGATAAGTTGATTATGTGTACAAGTAAATGTTTGGCGTAGTTTAAAGTGACTTGGTATCTTTTTAAGTTTCTCACACTTAAGACATAACTTGTCTGCTTGTAATATAAAGCAGATAGTCTAACTAATTCATAGTAGACAGTCCACACTTGAATAGTAATAAAAGCAGAACTACATATATCAAATATATGTTCACATGCCTAATCCAACAATGGCAAGCGTCTTTCACTTTCAGCAAAGAGCAAAAGTTTCAGCCATTATTGCAGTCTCTGAAATAGCCTGATTTATGTATGTTGCCGCCCCTTTGATTAGCAATATATTGAAGCAAGCAAAAGTCTTGAAACCAGTCACAATTATGCATTGTATTTAAATGACCTCGTCTGGGTAGAGGGGCATTATCATATTATAAGAAATTATTCAACGCACTTAGAAATTGACAATAATTCCAAGCTCTCTGGATATGAGGGTAGAACTTGTTAGAAATCCTTTTCAAAGACTCATTATGATATATTTCTTGGGAATAATCTATTTTTTTTTTAATAAATATCAGCAGGAAGAATAATATTTTATGTGTTTATGAGATCTAGTGAAAAAGTAAATTAGGAAAATATGTTTTTAAGCAAGAAAATCGCTGTATGGCAAACTACTTTTCTTTTAAGCAAACTCTTAATGAGTTTTGCTCATTGTGGCGGCAACCATATGGAAGATATATACTTATATATATATGTTTTTATTTGTTAAGGCATTAGTTGGTATTCCACGCCCTTTTTGCTGCTGCTTATAATTTCTATTATTCCACAACGCATATTTCGCCAACAATAACAAAGCAGAAAAAAAGGACAACTCGCATTAAAAAAATCGCTGCAGGCGAAATGAGCAATCCGAGAGAGGGTGGAGGAGGGGGTGGGTGTGGAGAGACAGAGAGGGGGAGGAGTACATATTAAAGAGCCGCAACGGGTGTTGAGAAAGGAGCAATCACTCCAAGTCCCAAGTCCAAGTCCCATGTTCAAGTCCAAGTCAATGCAGCAGGCGCCTGTCATTCGCCTCTGGCAGGCCAGTCAGTCGGCCAGTTGGCCACGTGTCGTCTACCTCCCCTTCCCTTACCCCTCTCAACACCCGACCCCTGCCTCGTCGCGTGTTATATCATTCATACGTCATTAATGGCCACGTGTGTGCCAAAGGAGGGCGACAATGTTCTCTGTTGTTCTTGTTGCTGCTGTTGCTGCTGTTATTGTTGTAGTTTGTTTTTGTTGCATAGACACAGGCGCGCGTAATATTAGCAACATTCTCACTCTCTCTCTCACTCTTACCCTCTCTCTCTATCTCTTTCTCTTGCGCTGCTTTATTGAGCTTGAGAAAACAAATCGCAGTGTTGATTGCGTTTCTTATTAACAATCGCAAATGTTGTTGGTGGTTGCCCAAGCTAGACAATATGCTCCCTGTCCAACACACACACACCTCACCACTCCCCTTCAACCCCACCCGCACACCCCTGTCCCCTTTCCTTTTTCTCTCTCTCGTGTCATGTTTGTCTTGACGCTCCGTTGACTTCTCTGGCAAACAACAATTGGTTTTTGGGGCATGAGTTTTGTGGATGACGCATTTATAGTTTTTGGGCTCAAAGTTGTCAGTTTGGCTTTTTGTAGGCGTTGCTCGCTGGGCGACTTACAAACCGCGGCTTAAATAGCTTCGCCCCCCAGCCTCTCACACGCCCCTCAGAAAACGGAAATGGGGGTTGCTTGGAGAATGGCGGAAACCGTGGCACAAAAGGAATTAATTTAAAGTTTTGCCACAAGCGTGAAAATCTAATTACATAATGAATGCAATTAAAATACCAACTAAAATTTCGCACACCACCCACACACCCACACACAGATTGAGAGCAAGCCGAGCGACGCGATGGGGCAAACATTTTAGCCAAGTTAACTTCGTTTCAGCTTCCCTTGCGATGCCCTGCCCCTTTGCCTTTTGCGAAGGAACAGCAAATTGCTATTTAGTCATTTTAGATTCCATTAGCACTGGCTAGCACACACACACAAATACACACACACTAAATCACACACATTTGCACATACATTCAAAAATGTATAGCAGTTAATAGGGTCGTTTATAAAGTTAGGAATTGTTTTTTCTTAACTCGTTTCTTATAAACTTCAGCTCGAACTATGATATGTCATAACTTGGTCTAAACTTAATCTATTTTCAAATGGAAGCCATTGTTTTTTAAATTATAGAGACACAATTTTATTTGACCTCTAGATAAATTCCACATTTAAATTTGAAAACGTGATTCTGAGTCAAAACTAATGTAAAAATGCTTGCCCAAAAAATAACTCATAGGGTTTCAGGTTCCACAAGCCATAACTTTATTAAAACTGATCCGGTTTTAAAAGCATGATTTTTTAAAATTATTTTATAGCTTTCAGATTAATCCTAAATTGATCGATCGACACCGATATAAATTTTAGCTACACAGTTGCATGTTAGGTTACAGATGTTATGTTACAGTCTTAGTACTGTTAAACTGAAGGATGGCCTGCAAAGATTTTAAAATCTCTGGCCACCCTATGATTATGAAGTTTATAGAGTGACCCTCGTTGGCTGTGGGTGCATATGAGTTGGGTAAATGGCTGCCGTCAAACTCAAGTTGAAGTCGCCCCGAATAACTTTTATTAAATAACTGCTTGTCAAAGCAAGGCAATTGCAGCTCACACACACACACACACACACATTGCCTTGAGTTCGCAACTTTTTGCGAAAAGCGAAATTTGTTTTTAGCTGAACAAAAAAAATAAAGAAATAGTTGTATAAAAAGCTTTCGCTTTGAGTGAGCAGCTGCAATTTGTAAGTTGACGCCTGACGCCCTAAACGAAAAGCACCCACACACAGACACACACTCACACACAAAAGCACACGCAGACACACAGCCAGCGGCTATATTAGACTAAAAGTGTAAAATGAGTTTTGTGCGCTGGGCAAAAAGTAAAACAAAAACAATTTCAATGATCTCAAAAATTAATTAAGCCAGACAAA
This sequence comes from Drosophila nr. perissopoda 5 BK-2023a, assembly GCA_035044105.1. Classification (NCBI taxonomy): domain Eukaryota; kingdom Metazoa; phylum Arthropoda; class Insecta; order Diptera; family Drosophilidae; genus Drosophila; species Drosophila nr. perissopoda 5 BK-2023a. The sequence goes on from JAWNMK010000124.1 coordinate 10,639,697, forward strand.
AAGGGGCAATGAATTTGGGTGTGTGTGTGTGTACCTAATATTTTGCATAGCCTTGCAGCAGAGCTGGCAAAAAGTTGCACTTGAGCAGCTACAATGACGCAGACGTCGACGTTGACGGCGACTGCGACTGCGACGTTAACGACGCCAACCTTTTTGCAATCAGCGGGGCAACAACTATTGTCGATTTGAGGCGCACAACAAGCAGCTTGAATGACTGAACACAATCACACACACACACACCAATACACACACCAATACACACCAACACACACATAACCATACACCCCGTCCAATCGCACAATCATTGTTTTCAGGTGTTTACTCCTAGTCCCCACACGAGTCGAAGCCACCTACTCACACACACAATCACACAGGTACACACACTCATGCGCGGGCGTTTTGTGGGTGTAGCTTGGCTAAAATATGTAGGCGAACGAACGACGAAACGGTAATATCCTTGTGTTTGGTGGAAGGAAAAAGGAAGTGGATAATACATCCGTCCTTGTTGCTTCGTGTGTCACCCACTAAAAAGGCAGCGCCACTTCTCAGTTGCTGCTGCTGCTCCCGCTGCTGCTGTTGCCGCTGCTGTTGACGTTGCCAGGAGAGAGCGCCTCAGCGAGCGAGATTGCAATAGACACAAGCGTGCCAGCGAGAGCGAGAGAGAGAGATAGAGAGAGTGTGTTGCCTACAAGCTGAAAAGTTTTGCAGCTTGATTTCAAGTGGAAACGGTAAACTCCTACAAAATGAGCGAAAGAGAGAGGGAGAGAGGGAGAGGGAGAGAGAGAGAGAGTAATGCCTGTACAAATGATCGATAGTTGGTTAGTAATGCTACAGAATTTATACGAGTTGAATTTTGGATTTTTTTTATTTCCAAACATCGAACTGAAATTTCAAAGCACTTTCAAATTTTCTCAATTAAAAGCAAAAAATGTTTTGCGTTTGTCGAAAGCCATTTGCAAAAAGAGCTTTTACAGCGCAAGAGAGAGAGAGTGTGTATTGAGTGTATGTGTGTGTGTTGTGTTTGTGTGTACTGTGCTAGGCCACACCTTGTCTCAACGCTGATTGGTGCTGCAGTGGCAGAAAAAGGGGTGGTTTGCCGTGCTGTGTGTGTGTGTGGATTATAAACCAAGCATATCCTGGCGCGCATAAAGGACAACGGCAGCGACGTCGTTGTCAAACAGAGCCAGCAGCAGCACAGCCTGTCCCAGACAGATAGATACACAAAAGCAGCTACAGCAGCAGCAGCAGTGGCAGCAGCAGTGGCAGTGGCAGTGGCAGCATTAAACCACCCACTCAAAGCAGCGCAACCACCCCCAAGAAACACCACCACCACCCGCCCAGCCACTGGGCCTGAGCCTGCGCCCTTTCTCCGCGGGGGTGGGTTGCTTGGGTGGATTCCAGTTGGTGTTGCTACGCTTGCTGGGTTTGCTGGGCAAGTCAGCTCTCAGTTCAGGATATGCGCGATTTGATGACGACGGAATGAAATCAATTGTTACGCTGCCGTGCCACAGATCGGACGCAATCCGGTGTCACACTTCATTTTGATTCTCTGCTGCACAGTTTGTGAAAGTGATTTACGCTGCGTATACGCGATTGAGACACACACCAACACACACCCAGAGATTGACACATATAAATCAGTTGTAGTCCAAAGTGCATTGGTTAGCTCTACGTAACCGGAAGTGGAGGTGTCCGGTAAACGGTAACCGGTTCCGATCGTCACTTTTCCCGTTCCGTTTTCCGGCCGCTGACTTTTTTTGAAGCAATTCTCAATCGGCTTACGGATTGGAACAGCTCCCAGTAGCCCCATAAACTGTGTGTGTGTTATTAGTTTCCGACGCGACCAATAATTGAGTGAGCTTCAATTGTAACAAAAAGGAAAAAAAACCAATAAAAAAAATAAACAGGCGCCGGCTTTCAAAAGATTTAATAAAAAGCGGCGGTTTTAAGTCCGGCGGTTTCAAGTCCGGCGGTTGCCGACGCTGCTGCCGACACAATGCTCGACATCAAGTCGTCCGCTGATTATTTGTCACGCTCCACGGGCAGCTTTAGCAACTTCTCAATGCTCTTCGCAGGTGAGTGGGCAATGTGTGAGTCCAGCCGGCCACCAGCGGTCATTGGCAATCCCACGTGGAATCCAAGTAAATAAATAAATATGCATAAATCTGAATCAAAACTCAACTCTATTCTCCCTCCTTCCAACTCTTTGCTATATTTTATTTTTATATTTATTATATATTATATGTATATATATATTTTTCTATTTTTGCAGATTCCTCGTACAAATCGTCGTGGGGCTCCCACAGCTCCGCACAATCGCAAGGTGAGCTGAAAATGAAGTATATTAAAATCATTAAAGCTTTAATGATTTTAGAAAACGAGTGATTTTTAATCATAGTTATACAGTCAAAGTTGAATGAAAAGAGAAAACGTGATTCTGTTGAAAACACAAAAAAGTCATTTTGCAAGCGGTCTAAACTATCCAGTACGATAACTAATCCCATTTTCAAAAACCATTCGTTCATACTTAGATCTCTAGATTAATACTACATTCAAAGTTGGAAACACAATTCTGACTGAAAATAAATTTTCAAGTGAAAATTATGCCATCAAAGTTCTTCTAGTTCTACTTCTTCTAGGACTGAATCGATTGTCAATCCTATGACGATTTAAAGCAATATCAAGTGAAAACCTTATTCTTGATATACGATATATCAAATCAATACATTCATTTTGGACAAACACTTTGTAATTTATGCTTTTTTTTAGCCAGACATCAATCTGAAATTTAAATTCCCACTTTCTTTTTGCAAATAAGAAACAGTTCTTTCAAAAATATTAGATAGTAACTTTGATTGGAATAATTAATGCTACAAGTTCTTTGACTTTCGAATATTGAATTACAAGTTTCTTATATGATGCTAAACTCTTCAATCTTAACAATAATATGACCAATATAAGAAGTATTTGTTAATGAAGTATCGTTTGATCTCTCAGATTCATGTTGGTTTTTCAGTTGAGAGAAAATTGCTGCTCTGGAAGCATACTTTCTGCTCTTCACGATTCCTGATGCATGCCCCTCGAAATTTTATTTAATATGTTGTGCAACTTGTAAAAGTTTGAATGATGGCCAATCAAAAGAGATATGCTCAAAAAGTTTCAGCTACACTTTCCGAAAGCCCAAAAGTGAATATGAAAATTGTTAACCACAAGTCAAAAGCAAACCAAAAAGTACTTGAAAAACCAATAAATAAATATGTAAACACATGTTGTGCACACACTGATTAGCATGTACACACACACACACCCACACACACACACTACAGACAGAGAAGGGAAAGGATGCCCAATGAAGCATGCCAAATGGCATTCAATCTATCAATGGAAAAGTAAAATTGAAAAGGTGTTGCCTACACGTGTTGTTGTCCTGTCAGCAGACAGGCTTCCTTCAACTCCTTGTTGGTGTCAAATGAAGCGTATAGACACGCATTGAGGGGCTGTTGAATTGTGAGGGAGTAACCTGCTCATTAGTTGTAGTAGTTGGGAAAACACTTAATTGTAGTTACACTCAGCAAAAATTAAATTTTAGAACTTCGATTAAGTGGCCACAAAAAGGTCTCTCTCCTTATCCATCAGAATTTAAATGTCTAAAATTCCATGCTCAAAACTAGTCTTTGCAAATCATAATTACAGCTTGGCTTTTTCTGAAATTTAGAACAAATAATTCGAATTTTAAAGCTGTTAGCATTTGGCTACTTGATTTTCTACATATGTATTTCTACTTTTCATAAATGCTTTTGTTAATAATATAAAATATTTCTATAAAATATGTAAATCTCCATATTTAGAGCAAGCTTTTCTAATATATTTATTTATATACAAATTATTTCAAAATACAAGAAAAAACTTTCTAGTTTCCAGTGAGATTTTCAGTTTAGTGCGAATTTGATTTTGAACGTCGATTTTTGTTCTGAGTGTAGAAAAACACCCCACATCAAGTTCAGCGATCGGTTCTTCACAAATCTCAGGCAGTTTCAGCTTGACTGAATGTGTTCTTGCTGGCAGCTAAAGTTGTGCTTAACACCTAACTACACACCCAATCAAAACGCCCACCCACTCAGCCCATCCGCCACCTCCCCTTGCCGCACCTCATTCAAAATGCAATCGGGCATCTTTTGTGCTCTTCGCAGTTGAGTGGCCACACAAAAGCGTAAAAAACCAAAAAATCTCATATAGAAAAGTTCTCCACTCTCCACTCTCTTGCTCTTGCCTCTTTATCACTAGCTCTGCCTGCTCTTTCCATTTTTTATACTCTGTGCACAATGAGTGACAACGAAAACAACAGCGGGTGGTGTAGAACCACTCAGCCGAGGCCGAAGCCGAAGCCCGAGTCCTTTGGCTGCTGCCTGCGGCTTTAATTTGGTACGGAGCGTGAAGTTTGCCACAACTTTCAACGTTTTTGACACCCTTTCCCCTCGCTCCGCACTCCTCGCTCACATTTTAAATTGAATTGCCCGCGGCATTGTTTTGCTGCCACACAATCATATTCCATTAAAATAAAAGAGCCTGCCGCATTGCTCATATCACAGTCTCAGTCTCAGTCAGAGTCTCAGTCAGATTCTCAGTTCGCCTCTGGCTCTGATTTGGCTTTGATGACAGAACTATGATAATGTTTGGTGTGCTGCGGTTGAGTTGGTGTCATTTGATGCCTTTGATTGTGCACGAGAAGGGACAAGTGTCTAGGATAGCAGACAGACAACTCGTTGACTTTACGCCTGAGTGCCTCAGAATGAGATTTATTCCATACAGCAATTGTCAGCTGGCAATTAGCTAACGGATCGCATCCCTTAATAGGGATTTACTCAATGAGCCAAGAACCGCTTAAGATTAGACTGATTTCAAACTTGAAGAGCTGAAGATTTTGAATATATATTTGAGTTTGTACAGCATAAAATCCTAAAGCGTAACTTTAGTGATGGAAATTCTGAAATAATGCAGAAATCCAACACGCCTCTGTTTGATAAATGATCTTTAGTCTTAGATCCATTCCAACTATTATTAAAAAGGCAATATGTGTGGGCAATAATGTCACTAGCATTCAGGATGAAGACCTCTGAGTTGTGCTAGTTTCAGTCTGCTTAATGCCGCATAATCTTCCAGAATGTGTTCTCTGGGGTCTCTCACTCTATAAGTGACATCGTCAATCATTGAGATAATCATTATTCTCAAAGAGTTGTTCCTCACTCTATCAATCTATAGTTTGTTACAGTAGCCGATATTATTAGTTCATTTCATGCTTTTGATTTCATTTTTCATTTGAAATCATATTTGGACTAAATGGCAACTTTTCAACTTTTCAATTTCACTTTAATTATTAGTCAAGAAGAAATTCAATGTAAATAAATATAAGTAAATATAAAAATATCAAATTTCAACATATTTAATATATATATTTGATGTCCATTCGAAAAGTATTAAAATTGTATTCATTTCTCTTCTAGGCTACAGCTCGAATGCCTTGAGCATCAAACATGATCCGCACACACAACTACGGCAACCTGGTGAGTAATTTATCACAGTGTATTTATGGCTAGGTAAAAAACACAAACACGCTGAGTGGCATTCGATGTTTGATGTTGTTGCATCCATTAGAGGCATATTAAGAGAAGGTGCTTCAGCTCACGTGTGCCGCATTGTTTAGCCCAAATCCAAATATAAATAGAGTTTGCCTGTTTACCAACACTAATAAAGTTTGCGTCATCGAAATGTGGGCACGTTGCAAGAGTGGCACTCGAGTGTTTTTCGGGAGTGGGCTTTGAAACGAATACCACCACTCGTGACTCAAATGCAGTCGTCCACCACTCAAAAGTCGGAGTGTGCTTTAAAAAACCCCGCGCTGAAAAATACTGTCGCAAATCAAATCCTTAAATACGCCACTTCAAATGTAATGGGAACAAAAGTGCGCCACATTTGTATTCACATTCGCATTCGCATTCACATTCACATTCGTATTCGTCGCATTCGCATTATTCGAATTGAAGCGTAATGGAAACAATTGAAATACCATAAAGGATTCTCAATTAGAGCCTTGCCCAGACGCAAAGCCGAGAACTTGGCTTGCTTTCTGATTTTTTTTTTTTTTTGTGTTTTGTTTCTCCGTTTTTTTGTCGCTGTCAAATTTGACGGCCGTGAATGAATAAGACGCGTGCCAGCCGAGAGCGGTTGCCGTCGCTCCTGTTTACTCGGGGCATTAAATTGAGAACAATAGCCGGAGCCATGGCTAGCCAAGAGAAAACAATGCGCACTGATGCGGCAGCTACATGTATTTATATATATATATATATATATGTATATATGTATATATGTATATAAGCACTCTCAACAAAATTTACCCTAAACATCGGAAAAATATTTCTTAAAAAGAAACAAAAATAACTGTTCTGCTAAAAAGAAACAAATAATAACTGTTTTCCTAGACGGGTCAAGTAATTCCGCTTATGAGAAATACATATATCTCCACTATATTGTATAGGTTTTTTTTTAACAATTCTGATATTATGGTAGCTAAAGCATAATTGCCGAGTTTGGTTTCAATAACTTGATAAACAAAAAGTTTTCCTTCAAGCACTCATCTTTCGACTGATTGCTTCTGCGTCTATATAACATAGTTATACAATCCAATACTCTCTGCATGCAGCACTATAATTCTTTGAAGAATATATATATGTATGTATATATTGTGGAGATATCTTAATAAATGCGTTACAAGTAAAAATAATATAAAAGATACAAATTAAAATAAATTGTTTAAAAATATTAGTAATGCCAAAGCAAACACAAATCAGAACTATAAAATACTTACTTGACTTATTCTTAGTCTATATTTTGTCTATATGTTTTTAGCTCGAGTATAGCATATATGCTAGATATATGATATATATATATATATATATATATATATATATATGTTTTTCATCTGTACGATTACCGTTAACCTTTAGCTGTTGGTGCAGCGCCTGAGAGCTGTTCCAAGCTCTTAGCCGCATGCAGGAAACGCGCGCCGGATAATAAGTGAAATGGATATTCGGCTAGAAATCTTATGTGTGTGTGTGTGCGAGTGTGTGTGTGAGTGAGTGAGTGTGTGTGTGAGTGTGTGCTCGACAATCGCGCGCAAATGAACCACATTTTTCCTCATATATATGCATGTGTGAGTGCAGTTTTGGTAATGCATTTCATTTCAACAGCGGAAACGCAACTTGCTCACGTATATTTCTACATCTGCTTCCCCTGCATGATATATATATTAATATATATATGTATAGGTGTACATAATGTATTCCGTTTTGGCAGGTCCTTCATTAACATTTGCATACGAAAAAAACTAATGTCTTTGCCACCCCCTCTCACTCTCTCTCTGTCTCTTTCTAGATCCATATCAAATGTTTGGAGCCACCAGCAGCAGACTGGCCAGCTCAGGTGAGTGTGTAAAAATCACAAAAGCATAAAGATACAGGTGCTTAGATTAAGCTTGATTATATAAACCTCCGACTCCAGCTCCCGCCTCGCTATTCTCGTATCTGCGTGCATTTCATTATCATATCCATTTCTGGCCGAGATTCGGCTGGAAGTTAGTCACCCGCCACCACCGCCTCGAGTCCTGGCTTTGACTGCGCCCTAACAAATTAACCCATTGCATGCGAATACAGAAAAATGTTGAACACCCTTCGAAACTGGCTTTTCTAATTTATGCGAAAGGTGTTTTTTCGAAAATTTATTACCACTATTCGCGCGCCAAGCGCCTGCCAAAAGTGGGCGTGGCCAGGCAATTATTTTCTCTAACTTTAAGCGAGAGTTCAGCACGCGCCCAAAAAAGCCAACTGACTTTACAATATTATATCAAAAAGTAAAAAGCTGTGCACGCGTTTCAGAAAAAGGGTTAAAAGTAGGTGTTCTTTTATCGCTTATGATTAATTGTTCGCATAGAACACATAAATGGTCCCATCTATAAAAAAGAAGATTGAAAAATACAATGAGAAATGGATTTTTTGCTAAATGATATGATGAGAACTCGGACTGCACTTTTAACTTGTGTACATTTAATATATATTTATGTAGTCTACAATATTAACAGATATTTATTTAAAAAGACATTAGAGAGGTCGACCAAAAGAGGCTAAGGGATAATATGTATCTCTATAATATTAAAAGATAAATATTTCAAGAAGTTCAACTAAGTTAAACAAGTTAGAATGCTCTAGTTGACTAAAAGATATTCTTGACTGCTAAATAATTAAATGAAAACACTGATGAAATTTGTAAAGTTATTTGTCAGGGCATATTAAACACATTAATCACAATCCAAAATCTTAACAATTGTGTATTTGATTGCAATCGGTAATCGATTTGTATCGATAGTCGCATAACAGGCGCAGCTCTCACTAAAATGAATATTACAAATTTGAAGTCTATAGCTCTTATAGACTGCGAGATCGGCTGGGAATATGGTTAAATCGAATTGGCTTTTAATGCTGATCAAGAAAATAACTTAATTTTAACCATTTGCCCATTTCAAATGGCTTCAGGTAATAAAGAGCAATAATTTGCTTACAACAACAATGTTTAAATTTAAATTTCAATTTTCCACATGCTAAAAATGTTGCCTCATTGAAGTGAAACTTGCTCCATGCCCAGGCAACGAAAGTTTGTCGAATAAAATCAATAACTTTTATTGATCCTGCGGCAGGATGAGCTTTGCCGCCATTGTTGACCAATGCTGGCAGCACCCTCTCCTTACCCGCCCCCATTTAAGCCATACCTAGACTCCCCTCCGGCAGCTCCTCCCATTGGAAACGGCGGCCAAACATGGCGTTTGAACGGAATTAGCATAAAAACCCAGACGCCCAACATTTTCCGGCGCGACATTTACACGAACCGAGCGCCATTTCTCCCCGTTTCCCCAACCACACCCCCACGCCTACCTCTCTCTCTTTCTCTCTCTCTGTCTCTGTCTCTGTCTCTATTCCTGTGTTTTGTGTAACTGTCTCTTTCTGTGCTGTGTTTAGTTTAGCCCAAGTTACCAAGTTGGACGCTTGACTTCAACTTCAAGTTAATCGCAAAAGCTCACTGGGAAACAAACACACACACGCACACACACACATACACACACACGCACACTCAAACACACACATACAGAAGGAGCTGCGCTTTCGCTTTTTGGGTGGCAAAAATGCTGTTTTTGATTAATTATGGCTTCCTTTGGACACGGAACCGCTTTGTTAGCCAAGTCCGGTCTCAAGCTGTACTCTTGCCTCTTGCCACCTTGCCACCTTGCCTCATTTGCATGCAGTTGCAGCTTGCGCATGCAACCCAACCCAAAAAACAGAACAAACCTCAAAACTAGGCGTTTTTCGTCGTGACATAATTGCCAGCAACCACAAAACTTGTTTGTAATTAAATATAAAAAACCAAAATAAAAAACTTGCTGCTTCCAAGTGCAGCCTCAGTCAGCATGACATCAAAGCAAAAAAGCTCTTTAGGCTAATTACTTGGGCTTTTGGGCCTGTTCTTTCATAGTATTTCAAATTAACATTTTTTAGAGCCAAACTCAACGCCTTTGTTGCTAAATTGGCCATGCAATAAAATTGCATGCCAAAGGCAATAAGAGTTTACTCGATAAATAAATAAAATAAAAAGTAAATTTCAGAGAAATTGTCGTTCTGCTAGATAAATAAACATGGAAGATATCAATACGATTTTCTAAACGTTTTCGAAAGATTAGATTTGAACTTATCTTACGGCTAGAAAGTTATGTGTTTAAATAACGAAAAAATTTCGATAGTTTTTTTAATTTTAAGAACATTCTTTCTGCTGATAATTTAAAGATATTAGTTTGATATTTGACAAGAATATAACATTTTTCATTCATTAAAATTAGTTAAAACTAAATTATATTTCTTTCTAAAACACGCCTGCTTATTTTTCTTTATTCACGATAACTCTTCTTCTTCTTGGTGATCAACAGCGAAATCAATGTTAATTACATGTTAGATTACAGATGTTATGTTACAGTCTTAGTACTACAACACTAGTAGACTGTTACATGTTAGATTACAGATGTTATGTTACAGTCTTAGTACTTCATCACTGTTAACCTGTTACATATCAAATTCTGCATAAATTTTGGAAAGGAATAAGTTGAGCTAACAAAAACTTGACTGCATGTTAAGTTCATGTCCATTAGCAGTTCGTATCCTTGGAAGAGAGGACACCTTAGCCTATTGTTTTGACTTAATAGCATGTCAATTGTTGTGCCACGCCTTTGGATGCACACACACACACAGCACACACACTGGCATACACACCCACTGGCTGAGTTATCATTCATTGCTGTCATCATCGTCGTGATGGTCGTGTTGGCACTTAACACATTCTCTTGACCATGATTTGCAATTAACGCAATATTCATGACGTTCATTCTCACACTTGAGCAAACATCAACCACTGAAAGAAAACTCAACTTCAACTTCCCAGGATTGTCTGACAGGGTTTTTCATCCCCTGTGACTTGCTATCTGTGAGAGAGGAAGGGATATAGAGCGCGAGAGAGATAGAGAGAGACTTTGTCCCTGGGGCTGGGCCTAATTGCCAAATGATTAAGCGATTTATGATGTCTGCGTTGAATGCGTACCGAATTCCTCGCACAATGCGCAATAATAATTTTGTAAATGTTTTAGCACGCACAAAAGAAAATCAAAGTATTCTCATATAAGTATATATATATGTATATATATATATATATATATTGTATATTGAGCGTGACGACATTTGGGTTTTGATTTGTGCTGCTCAAAAGTCAAAGATCAACTGAAGATGCGCATTTTTGAAATGGTTCAGCGATTTCATGAATTGTATTTATCGTTAACTAATTGAGGCTTTGTATTTCTTGGTGTTTGTATTTGACATGTGCATGTTAAAGTTAACAGCCATTTAAATATGACGAGCTCATTTTGGATTATTCCCTCTGATTTCGGGCATAAGCTGGATAGTTTTGATATCTGTCTTACACTTAAATGCAATTATATATGCGTTGCCTTTGCCTTGGGCTATAACTCAACAGGAGAGTTCCCCTATTTATATTTATCGACTAAATATATATTTTGCCAGAAAGTTGCAAGTGGCAAGTACCAAGCACAGATGCCCCTCACGGTCAAGAGGTCATCGTCGTCGTCGTTGGCGTGTCGGAAATGCTTTATGGCACTTTTGCATGCCACAAAATGCTTAGTTTGGGGCCATAACCAGCCAAAGCAGTCAGAGTTACATAATTCCAAGACTGCCTTAAGGATATGCTCTTTTGACGGACATTTAGGCAGGCAAAACACTGGCATTAAAATGCTTTTATGTTTCTATTATATGCGAATATTTCAGTTTTGGATATATATAGATATATATTATTTCTATTTGCAGGCTCTGGACAGATACAATTATGGCAGTTCCTGCTCGAGCTGCTGTCGGACTCCAACAACGCCGCCTGCATCACCTGGGAGGGCACCAACGGCGAATTCAAGCTCACGGATCCCGACGAAGTCGCCCGTCGCTGGGGCGAACGCAAATCCAAACCGAATATGAATTACGACAAATTAAGTCGCGCCTTAAGGTTAGTTATTTTTAGTATTTATTTCTCTTTTTTGACAGCTGACAGATTTGTATTTAATTGGGGTTGTTTTCTGGTGCCAGCTAATTGGTCAAGGGCACCAGCCATAATCTCTCTATATATATCTATATAGTTTGTAAATGTGGGCATGTGTGCAATTTGTGCTAATCATTATCGATTGATTCAATTCGATTTGTTTGCTGATTAGCCGCTTTGATGACAATTCGCTCACAAAATGCGCAGAAAATTGATTGAAAATACCAAAAAAAAAGCAAGATAAGCGTGCATTTATCGACGGAAACCCCAAAAAATATATATATACAGAATCAAGTTCAGGAAATCAGACAGATATTGCTGCAAGTGCTACGCTTATGTAACTTGACAGGTGGGCGTGTCGCTTCAGCTCAAATTGTTTTCTGCTCTCATAAATGTAATCAGAGAACTAAACCCAATAAAAGTGAAATCTGTGCAATCGAATTGCTGGCAATATGATTGCCAAATGGGCTAATACAAACCCCCCCAAAAGTGCTTGCTGGACAACTGCTTAACGACTTAGATGTTTGCGTTTAGCTGCCAGAAACATATGCACAACTATTTAAATATTTGCGAAACGGTCAATTTGCTAAGCAAACATCAGCAGCAGCAGCAAAAACATTTTAAATATAATTCAACCCTTTTGCTCGAAAAGAGCTGTCAGTTGCAATCAGGCGAGGCATTGGCCAATGAGTGCCAATGAAGGAGATGCTGACAATTCAAGTGGAAGCATTCCCTGGCAGCCAATTTGCAGAGAGACACGAACCCACACACACACCACACACACATCACACACAAACTGCCACACACAGGCTCAAAATCAACATGTAAATAAATGTAAAAAAAGAGTGTTGAATAAGCGACAACAAAGAAAGCCTTTTGTTGCTGCTGCTGCTGTTGCTGCTGTTGATGATGATGATGTGCGGAAGCCTCGACACGTCCTATGACTGCCCGCCTGCCTGCCTGCCAGCCTATCTATCCATCTGTCTGTCCGTCGGCGTGTCTGTCTGTGTGTATTATCCTTTTGATACCCTTGAACCCATTAGAAATGGAATTGAGGGTATACTGAAGTTGAGCACTTGGAAGCACAAGCGAGCTGAATCTCAGAAGGCATATACCTTAAACCCGGGATTGTCTTTTCTCAACTTCTGGGCACATTTTTCCAAAATTTAGATAAATATTTTTTATTTTCAGGTATTTTTTTCATATGTGTGTACAACAAGCACGTTCTTGTCTTTTTTCAGAGTGTATAAATTGTAAATTTGGACTATAAGTTCTCGTATATTCCACGCAGTTAAAGTTTGAATTATTTGTATCGACAGCTGTCGCCGTTTCGCGAATATCGATACTGATCGATTTTCCGACAACACAGTTGCATTAACCTTATAATTGATATGTAACATATACCCAGACATAATGTTGAGCAACTTAAGATTGATTCAGAAACACAGAAACATACTGAAAGAATGACCAACAGCAAGCCAGCACATGTTTACAGGATATCTCAAAGTCGAGCTGTAATTTTATCTTATTTGCCACACTCAATTGAACGTCGTTTCTGCTTTCATGTGTGCTAAGAAATGTGAAGCGCTGCAAAGTATGCTGCACACACACACACATATATTGTGTGTGTTGGGTGTGAATTAAAAGTGGGCTGCCCCATGTGGGGATCCTTGCCACATGAAGACAAGCAAGGACAAGTGCTTTAATGCTTCATTTGCCTTGTTTATTCACAGCCAGCTGCCCTTTTGTTGTCCACACACAACACACACTGATAGCTAAATGGTTTTTACTTTAATCCTTTTTCGTCCCGCTGCTGTTTGTCCTTGCTTGATTGTGTGCTTTCATCAGCTATTGATTGGTTCTGATTGTTTGCCCAACAGAAAGAGAGAGATAGAGAGACAGACACAGATAGAGAGAGAGAGAGAAAGCCTTTTGTTGTTGGCCTTTTTAATTCTTGCCATTAATTGGCATAATTTATGGCCAACTGCAACCAAAAAAAAAAATATTGCATTGAAATTTAAATGAATTTTTATTCTTTCTTTTTTGTCTGCTGTCAAACAAAAGCGTGGAATTTAAAATTTGATATGCCCAATATAATATAAAAAAATCTGCGTAACTAAAGTGAATCATTAAAAAACTTAAAAATGATGAAACCATCCTGACTTTTTTGACTGCAAATAATATGCAGAAAATAATTAAATATTATTTAAAGGAAGCAAATATGTTTATCGATTTAAATGTGATTTCTATTTATCTGTAATTTATCCCTCCGTTTTTAAGGTATTTCGAAGATACATGGCAAATATCTGTCCCTTAGCTACAGGTAGTACATTTGTCTGATCGGATATCTAAACGATTTTGATGACATGATATAGATATAGTGAATAAATTTATTTCGAATAATTTTAGTTTTGTTTGATTTTGCTGCTGAATGCTGCAAACTGAATGTGTTTTCTGTAATGCCCAACTGGGGTAGTTCAGTCCAAGCAAATATAATGTCAGACAGTCATCTGTCTTGGTCACGGTTGTCCACTGCCCTGCCCCCATCTCCTGACCACTCCTCGCCTGAGGGAGGCCCGCCTGCTGGCTTCTGGCTGTCTGCCCAAACAATTTGGTTTTTGTGCTGTGCCACAAATATTTCTGTTGCTGCTTCTGTTTGAGCAAGGCGTTTGCCATTTAATTGCAGGGCACAGATTGAGGGCAAGTTGGAGGAGGAGCTGGAGGAGGAGGAGGAGGAGTAGACGTCACGGGGGGAGAAGAAGAAGTGTTGGCAAGACTCAACACTAAAATCGCTTAATGTCAGCAAATTAACTTAAAACGCATAAAGCGAGCATTATTTTGTAATTATTTATGGCACGGTCTTTTGTTTGACTTTCCCACCATAAAATACACATAAAAGCAACCCCCATTTGTAACAGTGTCTTCCAACTATCCCCATAGATACTACTATGACAAGAACATCATGACCAAGGTGCATGGCAAACGGTATGCGTACAAATTCGATTTCCAGGGCCTCGCAGCTGCCACACAGCCGGCGGCCAGTGATCCCACCTACAAGTATCAGAGCGACCTCTTTATGACCCCATATCATCACAGCGCCAAGCTCAGCTCCTTCATGAGTCCACATCATGGCATGACATCGTCATCAGGTAAGCAACAAATCAAATTACTTTTTCTTTTTTTTTTTTTTAATTTAGCAATTTAATTTAATATTGATCAACCTACTGAAAGGTTATAAAATATTGTTTTGAAGATTGAATACATAATAACGGGGAATTTAAATTAATAACATAAACAAATAATTGGTTTTAACATATTACAATATTACGTAACATCAAATGTAAGATTAAATATAACATTTATAGCACATTAACGAGAAATATTAACGCCCAACAGTCCAGAGGTCGCTGGTGTGGAGGCGCTTTAAGCGTCTACGGGTTGTATTCGACCCTAGTGACGAAGCCAATGGATTAATATGATTATGTAACCGGTCATTGTAACGACTTGTATGTCGGTTTATTTGACTAAAAACTGTCGGTACACAGAAGTCGTTGTGCAGCGTCAAATTGCTCACATAGGGTGGAGCACCAGAGATGTCTCTTAGGACCTTGTTCTGCAGAACTTGAATTTGATTAATCAGTTTTGCCCCTAAATCAATCGTACATTTAAAGTTAAAAATGAAATTTGAGGTCGGAGGACAAGTAAAAATTATAGCCTGAAAATCGATATATCGGTGTATGGGCATAGGTCGAAACTTCAAAATGCCATAACTTCGTCAAAACTCAACTGATTTTAAAAAGCAAGGGCTTTTTGATCATAGTTTTGCCTCTAAATCAATCGTACATTTAAAGTTAAAAATGAAATTTGAGGTCGGAAGACAAGTAAAAATTATAGCCTGAAAATCGATATATCGGTGTATGGGCATAGGTCGAAACTTCAAAATGCCATAACTTCGTCAAAACTCAACTGATTTTAAAAAGCAAGGGCTTTTTGATCATAGTTTTGCCCCTAAATCAATCGTACATTTAAAGTTAAAAATGAAATTTGAGGTCGGAAGACAAGTAAAAATTATAGCCTGAAAATGGAAATATCGATATATGGGCATAGGTCGAAACTTCAAAATGCCATAACTTCGTCAAAACTCAACTGATTTTAAAAAGCAAGGGCTTTTTGATCATAGTTTTGCCCCTTAATCAATCGTACATTTAAAGTTGAAAATGAAATTTTAGGTCGGAAGACAAGTAAAAATTATAGCCTGAAAATCGATATATCGGTGTATGGGCATAGGTCGAAACTTCAAAATGCCATAACTTCGTCAAAACTCAACTGATTTTAAAAAGCGAAGGCTTTTTGATCATAGTTTTGCCCCTAAATCAATCGTACATTTAAAGTTAAAAATGAAATTTGAGGTCGGAAGACAAGTAAAAATTATAGCCTGAAAATCGATATATCGGTGTATGGGCATAGGTCGAAACTTCAAAATGCCATAACTTCGTCAAAACTCAACTGATTTTAAAAAGCAAGGGCTTTTTGATCATAGTTTTGCCCCTAAATCAATCGTACATTTAAAGTTAAAAATGAAATTTGAGGTCGGAAGACAAGTAAAAATTATAGCCTGAAAATCGATATATCGGTGTATGGGCATAGGTCGAAACTTCAAAATGCCATAACTTCGTCAAAACTCAACTGATTTTAAAAAGCAAGGGCTTTTTGATCATAGTTTTGCCTCTAAATCAATCGTACATTTAAAGTTGAAAATGAAATTTGAGGTCGGAAGACAAGTAAAAATTATAGCCTGAAAATCGATATATCGGTGTATGGGCATAGGTCGAAACTTCAAAATGCCATAACTTCGTCAAAACTCAACTGATTTTAAAAAGCGAAGGCTTTTTGATCATAGTTTTGCCTCTAAATCAATCCTACATTTAAAGTTGAAAATGAAATTTGAGGTCGGAAGACAAGTAAAAATTATAGCCTGAATATCGATATATCGGTGTATGGGCATAGGTCGAAACTTCAAAATGCCATAACTTCGTCAAAACTCAACTGATTTTAAAAAGCAAAGGCTTTTTGATCATAGTTTTGCCCCTAAATCAATCGTACATTTAAAGTTGAAAACGAAATTTGAGGTCGGAAGACAAGTAAAAATTATAGCCTGAAAATGGATGTATCGATAGATGGGCATAGATCGAAACTTCAAAATGCCATAACTTCGTCAAAACTCAACTGATTTTAAAAAGCAAGGGCTTTTTGATAATAGTTTTGCCCCTTAATGAATCGTACATTTAAAGTTAAAAATGAATTTTTAGGTCGGAAGACAAGTAAAAATTATAGCCTGAAAATCGTCTTCTGCCGCGCAAGGCAAACATCACCCGATTCCGGCAGAGGTTGGAGCAGCTTGTCAACTTGAACATGGAGCTGAGTTCATCGGCTGATATAGACGACGCAGCGGAGTTATTCCTGCGTAATATTAACGCGGCGGCGGAATACTCCATGCTTGGCCAACTTCCTTGTTCGCCTCGCAGTCCAGATAAGCCTTTTTTTTTAGAAATCAAATTACTAATCAAAAATTGAGTAAAAGATTTATTTAGTTAAGTTTATGCCAAGCTTGGAATTAAATAACTTTTATGAAATTAGAGAAATGGATTTAAAATTGACTTAATTGGTTTTAATTCTACAAGGGATCAGTGAGAGCTGAAAGATCTGTGATCGGAGAGTATTCAACCGTAAGAAATGAGGTTCTGTTGCAGAAATTCGAAGCAGAGTTAGTTTCGACTTAAGTTTTCAGCCAAGTGTGCCTCTAAAAATACTTGAAAGCTATTTAATCCTTTTTGCACAAGCAGATTTTTCCATTTTCAGTCTTTACATATTTAAATTAATTAATTTTTAAATCTAAATCATTTCTAATTATTAACTCCAATCGATTTTTTTTGTATTTTTTTTGCAGCTTCGATATTTCCGACGGCAGCATCGTGGGGCAACTGGGGCAGTCCGGCGACGAATCTGTATCAGCCGCACTCGATGGGGCATGTGACGCCGTCGCATGTGGCGCCCCACCTCAGCTCCTATCCGCACTACGCATGACCATCATAATATGAGAGCAATGCCGGCGTCAGCAGTGCGGCAGGCAGCGCAGTTAGCGTTGGCGTTGGCGTTGGCAGCGGCGCTGGGCTGATGAGCGGCTTTGGCAGCACCACCAGCGGCAGCAGCAGCAGCAGCAACAACAACCTCAGCAGCAACAACACCACCACCGGCACCGGCAGCAGCACCACCAGCACCACCAACAACAATAGCAACAATAGCAATTTAAATGGATCCCAATCGCATCTTGCATCGAGCAATGCTTCACTCGAGTCGAGCCTCAGCCAGAATTTGGCAACGGCGCCATCGCATGCTAGCGCCGGCTTTGGACTCGGTGTCCATGGCATGAGCATGGGCGTCGGCGTTGGAGTGGGCGTGGGCGTGGGTGGCAGCAATTCAACATTGAACTCGCTTGTGGTCGGAAATCGTTTGATGAACAGCAGTTTGCCAACGCTGCTCAAATGATGCCACCTGGAGAAGTTCGGTCTGAGTCTGGGCGCTGGTCCGCCCCCACCGGTAGCCACGCCCGCCGCCGACTCTGGACTGGACGCCAGTGGATTGGCATATGCTACTCCAGCTCATGCCGGCAGCTATGGAGCCGGCAGTGGCCAGGAGCGTAGCCTCTACGATTATCTGGACATGAAGCAGGGCGAGCAGGCGCCGACGTTTTTACTCTAAGCTGTTAACAAGAAACCACCACCAGAGCAAGATGAAGATGAAGAAGAAGCAAATGTAGTAGCAGAGAAAGTAGAAAAATAAGAAAATGCAGCATATAGAAGTCCGATTCCAATCTGTATCCTTTTTGCAAAGGATATTCGATTTTAATCTTAGCAAAAGAACCAGAAAAAATTCGCAAAGAACAGAAACTTGTATATGTATGTGTGTGCTTGTGAGTGTGTGTGTGTGAGAGCGTGAGTGTGTGAGGCTACTCCAAATATATATATATATATATATATTTTAGTTATCGTTGTTGCTGTAAGTTGAACTCTTAACTCTAAACCCATATACATATGAGAATCAAAAACAACAAAAAGTTTTCCAAAAAAAAAAAACACAAAAATACTTGAAACAATTTGCGACATTTACCAAATTGTTCGAGTATAAAAATGCATGTAAGAAACTTGTACTCTCGCAATATATATATATATGTGTATATGTATAGGTATACATTATATATGTATGTATATTTCGATCTTTGAATTGTTGTTAGCACACTTGCCCCACTTGTTAATAGAAAGTGATAAGCAAATGTCTTAAAGGTTCATTCATTCTATGTATTTCTTCAATAACAAATAAAGCGTAGAAAATACGTCTAACTTAAATATCGATAAATATCGATAGTTTTCGCTTCATTAGTGTTTGTTGGCAGCGAACTGTAAATAAATACATATATATATATAGAATATACAGATTTAAGAATGCATATAACTAAGCGTTCTTTAGTTTTCCAGTTGATTTGATTTGATTATGATTAATAATATACCCTGTACCCCAAAAAAAAACATTGGGTATGTGCAGCGTTGACATCAAGAGGCTTTGAGAATTTGTCCCTTACCACGACAATTTGCAGGGTATTTGCTAGTCGAGCACTTTTGCTTAGAGCACTTTGTAATGTTTTTACTTTTTGTTTACAAACAGAATTTTGCAACACTTAAATAAAATAGAAAAACTTTTGGTTTTCTTTATCAGTTCGATATGGTTGACTGTGATAGTTGATTGTACAGTTAAAACTCTTGAATAATTTTTAAAAACAACATAAATACACATTAAACACATTAACTAACGGATAACCATAATAGAAGTCTCTAAAACCAAACTTCTCTGTGTATACATAAATATTTAGAAATTTTAGGCGAAAGTTTAATATTACAAAAAAAAACAGAAGAAAAATATATGAAAAAAAAAAATTATGAATACTTATAAATGTACTTATGTAATTTTTAAATGTGTGTGTAATTTGAGGTATGCAACTTTATGCAACATCTAAATGTATACAATTTTTAAATTCTGAATGTAACTTTACAACAAATATTATATATATATAACTAAGTAAAATAGATAACAACCACCACGCCCACATTGTGTGTCCCCCTTAAGAGTTAAGTTGAATTTAAGTGAAATACCTTCAAACCAAAAAAATAAACAAAAAAACAAACCCAATTCAAAAAGAAAAAGAAGAACAAGAAGAACAAAGCTCATTTCCCCTTTCATTATTCATTTATGATTTATTTACAGCAGTTACTAATTATTATTATAAAGCATTTGTTATATTATTCCTGGTTAAACCACTTGAACTCGTAGTGCTTCAAAGTGTTCTCAGCGGGCAGTGCGGCCTCATTGCCCTCCAGTTTGCGCCAGGTAACATGTGGCTGGAAGCCAAACTCGTTGGCAATGTACTCAACTGTATGCGCGATGGCATCGTCGCTAATTGCAAAGTAATTTCCTTGCTTATCGCCATTACGAGAGCCGGTCTCCTCGTGTCCGTTGTAATCCAAGAGATATTTGAATTTGTACAGATCGCCAGTGAGTCCTGCGGCCGCTCCTGTTTTGGTTGGTGTATTCGATTCTGTAAGAAATACGCTTGCTGCTGTTAAACTTAACGAATTTGCTGTGAGTCCTGGCTTACGTGGCGTGAAACTGCCGCTGCTTGGTCTTTGTTGTTGCGGATTATTTGCCAATGAAGTTGTCAGCCCTGCGGCGGCGGCATTGACAACTGCTGAATATGTTTCTAGCATTAATTTAAAATGAACGAATTGATTGGTGTCTGCACTTACATGGTTTGAAACCGGCTGAACTGCTGCTGCCCGTTGGTTGTTGTGAACCCTGCGACTGCTGCGTGTTCGTTGCTGCAGCGAATGTGTGTTAGTTGAGTTGAACCAATTGTTATGTTTTTAGACTTACATGGATTAGAACCGGCTAAGCTGCTGCTGCCTGTTGGTTGTTGTGAACCCTGCGACTGCTGCGTGTTCGTTGCTGTAACGGCAGCTGCGAATGTTTGTTAGTTAAGTTTAACGAATTGTTAGGTGTGTTGACTTACATGGCTTAAAACTGGGAGAGCTGTTGAATCCGGGTTGTTGCCCCGCGTTGCCAGCTGCTATGAATATAGAACGACATCAATTATCATATTCACGAACGATTTGTTGGGTGTCTCGACTTACCTGGCTTGAAACCTGGTGAGCTGCTGAATCCGGGTTGTTGTTTCGGCTGAACGAATGGTGGTTGACCTGGCTGAGCGACTGCGAATTGTGACGTTAGAAATTCAAATTAATCAAAAGTAATTAAGCCAAGTGAAATTGATTAATGTGTTATTTTACTTATTGGTTGCGTGTTGCTTGCGCTTTGTGTGTGTGCTGGTAATATTGTTTGTGTGTTTGTCTGTATAGCATTGGGTGGTGCACTCGAAACCTGTGCTGGTATTATTGATTGTGTGTTTGTCTGTGTGGCAGTGGGTGGTGCACTCGAGACGAACGTAGGAAATGAACTTGGTGATGCAGCCGTAATACGATTCCTTCTCGGCGGCGTGGGCGTTAATGCATTATCCTGCGGCAGGCCATTCACTACACCTGCCACGGCTTGTGCTACAGGAAGGGTGACTGTCTGCATTGTGGCCACCACATTGCCATTTATGCGCTGAGCAGTGTCTAAAGTTAGGGGTCGAATTGGAGCTGAAAATGTTGGCGGTCTCCTTGTCTGTTGTTCCAAATTAGAAGCTGCAAAATTGGGATTGAATGGGGTCGTGGTTGGCGGTCGGCTGGTGGTTGGGGGCCCAACTGTGGGTCTCGTTGGTCGCTGACCATTAACCTTGGCGATTTCCAGAGCCAAGGCTACGGCTCTTGCATTCTTCAGAATTTCGCTTTCCTGGGGAGCTGGAGTAGTTGTTGTTGCAGGAGTGCCAGCCGCTCCAGGTAAAATTGCAGGCGATGTCGTGGCAGCTGTGCCCTGATTGACTGGCCGAGTTGCCTGATCAATGATTGCTATTTGCAGTGCATCCACGTTGTCAAAAATCTGGTTTTGTGTTAGTGTCTGTGCTTGTGTGTTGGGTATTACTGTGAGCCTATTTCCGCTTCCGGCAGTGACCAACTTACCAAGCCCAGGAGGGCCGAGCGTCTGCGACAGCGTACGTATCTCAGTTTTGGGACGATTGCCGTTGCCTGCCACTGTGGATGATGGCTCAACTTTCGGTTCCGGCGGATTTTGATGCAGAAAACAGCCCGAACAGGCAGCCGTATTGAAACTGGGCCTCTGCGGCGCTGGAGTTACTTGCGTTCGCTGTGTCGTTGTTGCAATTGCAGCTGCGGGTTGCGATTCTGTGTGGGGCACACATAAAATTATAGTCGAAAGTGATAAATATACATATATACAGCTGGGAGACTGAGTATCACAACTTTGTATATATTAAAAGTGATCGCTTGCATTTATACTTGTTATCTTTTTAGGTATAGTTTATAAATAAATTGGAAATAAATTCTGATTGAAGTGATGAATTGAAATGTAAATCAAACCGAATCGAATTAATAGAAAGATTTCATTTGCTGTTAAGAAATCAGGGAATATAGAATTTCGATTAATAGTTTCATTTCCTGTTTGATTTCCTTATCTCAGCTTATAGGGTTTTCAAAGAACATCATATTTTGATACAACAAACCCAATTACAAGCGATCACCATTTATGTATTGCATTCTTTAGATTTGAATACTTACTGGCTTTGGGACCCGCATACGGATAGTTTTTCATAGATACAATGTGAAACTTGCCATTCTCATCGGTGGCATAAACAGTTACATGATAAATACCATCGGCAGTGATAAAGCCAAACTCGCCCATAACAATTCCATTCTCATCTACAAAGCAGGGTGGAAGAGGTGAACAATTTATTATGTGGATGTATTGAATATATGTAAATTCATTTATAACTTTCATTATTAAAGCTGAAATTAAACTGGTTGATTTGGTGGATATGTTTATGTTTATTTTTTATTTCATAGTTCAAACCAGCCAAACAGGCGCTCGATTTTCGTCTATAAAGATTAACATCTAATAATCTATGATTATGGTATGATAGGCATTTGTTTTGTCTTTTTTGTCTCTTGGGTTGAGGCACGCGCATTTTTTAGTTTGTTTGCATTGAGATTATTGAGATTATTTATGAGTGATAATCATTATGTTTAGCACATACAAAGCTTATCGGCATTTATATTCGTCTACATCCTGCTATAACCACCCACCTGTCTGTGAAGCATCTAGCTCAGTGTCAGTCTCAGTCTCAGAAGCTATCTTCCACATTTTGTGGCTTTTGAGTGGCTACTGAAACAAGTTTCGAACTTGAACTTATCGCGACGATCGCGTTTATTTAAACGTTTTTAAGGCTTGTTTCCTTTGTTTGCATTATTTTTATTTTAATGCCAATAATCCAACGTGACGTATTTATAGCCGTTTATTCTTTTTATTTCATTTCATTGTTTGTTATTAAAATGCGATACAAACCACAAAATTGAAACAAAATATCTATAGAAACAAGGGTTATTTAAATACCCTGAATCCATTAGGAATGCATTAAAATGGTATGCATAAAATGACAAAGAATATGTATACTTGATCAGCATCATCAGCTGAGTCAATTTAGTACCACCCGTCTGTCTGTCCGACCTTCTGTCTGTCTGCATAAACAATGCGGAGACTTCAAATATCAGTGGCATAAAAGTTCTTGTGTAGCTTTGGAATAGATTATGCAATTTAATACCCAGGCATATTATTGATAAGCTATACAAATTTCGTTCAGATCGCCGAATAAAGACAGATTTTTTTAACTTAAGAATATTTTCGTATTGAATAAACTACTCTTAGCTGTTATCATATTGTAGAAAAGACTATAAGATATCTCTTTTTGGTTGTAGGCATGCGTTAGTTGGCAGCAGTTGATTTTAGTTTTGAGATTGCCAGATTAAGGTATTATTACATATATGAAATCGAAAAAAAACACAGATTCTAGTAGCTGAAAAGTGAGTTGCCAATCGAACCCTGAATCCCTGATGAGTGTGGAAAGGCATTTAAGAGGAGGTTTAGCAATAAAACTAAAATAATGAATATATTGAGCAGCTGTGTGCAGGGTGTCTCACAGTCGACTAGAATATTTTAGCTGATTATAATACGCATATTCATTAGCTTTAAAAAATAATGAAATATAATGTATGTCTTCAATAAGCTAATTTTTAAATATATTTGTTTATATAATACTCTAAGGAGAAACTAAGTTCGAAAAATAAATAAAGAAGTTAAGAAGTTATACATGAAAATTCACTAAGAAAATCCCATAAAATAAGACGAAAATTGAATAAATAATGTTGCTCCCTAAAAGACAATGCACTTTATAGTACTAACCAGTTTTAGAAAATATGCATAAAATAATAATTTTGCCTGAGTTATTCACATCCCATTCGCAGTTGAGTGCCTTTTTTTTAATATTTATGTTTTCAACTCTGGCATTTTATAAGCTAGAATCCGAATATGAAACCGAAACCGAAACCGAAACCAATACCGAGAAGCATATGCTTATAAATATTGAAATGTTATCCGATTCGTTAAGACAACATTTAAATTGGTCTTAAAGAGTCAAAACCATAAATATGTCAAGAAGAAGACATCTCGCTATGGAAGTCATCGTCGCTACATGTTATGCTAATTATATGCGCCTCTTTAAGTTTTCTGAAAATTTTATTACCAATTCCTGATGGCCATAAACGAGGCAGCCACCATTGTATTGTAGTCGCCGTTGAGATTTCATTAATTGCCTAGCTGAGACTTGTAGAATTTGTAAAATGTTCAATTGATATTGACCCGCTGATGGGTGTCAACGGCAACTGCAAAAGCAATAGCAACAAACGTGTATTGTGAGCCATTGCAAAAGCAGTTGGGGCACTTGTGGCAGCAGTTGTGTGGCACACACCGGCAGCTGGGCCAGTTGCACAAAAGTCAAAAGTTATTGCCTTTTTTGTAGCCTGTGGCCAGACAGCTCTCAGCTGCTAATGATAAATGCAATGACGCATCTCAATTTGCATCTACACATCTCTAACGATGTCAATCAATTGCGCAATAACAATCAAAATGCCACCAAATCAAAATAAAAGTCCTTAGGCCCATCAACAAGTATGAATGCTCTAGTCGGGAGTAATCAAATGGGAGATGCCTTGCACACATGGTTTGCCTATTATATGCAAAACAAAAATCCGGCTGTGTAACTTGATACATGTGAAAATACGATTTTCTTCGGTGCTTCTCAACCGATCTTGATTATTGTTTATAGATAAATCAATATTATGGCAGGGTGCATACTTTATCGATTACAGAGATATGTCTTTAAAATTATAGCTTTTATTGCTACCGGAAATCGATTTGTATCCATATCCATGTGGTGCGAGCAGTTATTGTCAAAAAGAAATGAACTTTTACCAATTTTAAACGGATTCAAGGTTGTCTCAATAAAGTTAGAGTACATTAGTCGGTGTGCTTTGGCTACTTCTGACTGATGAAAGCTTCAACACTGAATGATTTCTTCATATATCCTTTAAGGATAATCTACAAATTCGTTTGTTACATTGGATTTAGTTCAGGATTCACGGCAGCCAGCCTTGATTATCCCCACACTAAAAAGCCCTCAAGCCTTAAACTCACCTCTCTTCTCTTGGCGATGCTGCTGCTCCTCAATGGTAAAGCCAAATTTGTAAGGACGCACCGTCGCAGAGAGGACACACTGGCTGCACAGCAGCAACAGCAGCTTAAATAAATGCAATAAATTAAAACACGCACTTCAAACGAACATTTAACACACACTTAAAAACTTACAACACAATTAATGGCTAATAATGTTTGGCGCATTTTTAAAAAATGTTAATCTCTTTTAATCGATTAAATCGTTAATTTATTTGACTAACACACGCCTGCGCGTTCTCGAATATTATTAATAATGTAATAAATTGCGTCACATTAATGCGTTGACAAATTCGGAGCAGAAGAGTTCAAGAATTCGACGCGTCTCTCGGCAAAAACGCTTGAGTGCTGAGCAAGCGACGAGTTGAAACACACCCAACGATGTTCCGCGACCAATTGACAAACTTAATAATATTTGGTAAACATTATAAAACATTAGACAAACGTCCGCACACACAGCTGGGATGAGCCAGCGGACCAGCCTCTGCCATTGCCTCTCTCTCCATGTGTGTGTGTGTGTGTTGTTTCATCTCTGTATAAGTATTTGAATTAGCATTGTGTGCTACTTGGCGTACGAGAGAACTAACCTGATACCCCTTAGAAAAACAAAAAAAAAAATTAGCCTGCTGCGCAACTTTCGACTATTTGATTAATTTAAGGAAGTGTCAGAAAATAAGCAATTTGTTTAGCAAATAAATCTTCAAGTATACTTGTTGCCGAGTCCTTTGATTTAAAATGCTACATTTAATTTTATAAATTAAATATTTCTTTCTATTACATTTCAATATTTTTTCATTTTTACTTTGAATGAATTATTTTTATATGAGTTGGACATAAGATATATTTTTAATCTATCATATTTTTAATGTTTTATCCTTGACGAATGATTTGATACATTTTCTACATGAAAGATTTGTTTTATACATAATGAATTATTTAAATTTAATAATTAATATAGTTAAATTCCGTCGCAGGGCATCAGCAAGTCGCCTATTAAATCAAACGCATATTAATCTAGTATAAATATTATTTAATTTATCACAAACTTGTCATTATGCTACTTATTTGCATAGCTCGTGGCAGTATGACTATATACATGAATCAGACAGCTATGTGACACCTTCGAAAATAAAAAATAAAATCATAAATTAAAAAAATGTGGGTTGACAACTTGCTCATCGCTCAACAGATTAAAGAATTCCCTGCACGGCATCAAGAGTTGCTTCCTCATAAATGGATTCTCAATTTGAAATATGAGCTGGTATCGATTGGCTGTCACTCAAAACGTTGTAAGTACCGTTGCAAGACCCGGAGCTAAGTTAATACAATGAGGAAGAATTGTTTTTACATCATCATTAATAAGCTGCATTGAGATATGCGTTTGCTTGCCGGATGCTGTGGTGCATATGTGGTGTTTCTCTCAGGTGTGCTGTCAGTTGTCATTTTCTTGTACATTGAATAATTACACTCAAGTTCAAGGAGTATGTTGGCACGCTCATGATTTGCATTTAAATTGAAAATTCTAACTACTACGAATTACTCATCCAAACACAGATAAGCAGCGCCGCTTTGCTGCTTTATAATTTGTGACTGCCTTAAAGTATGCAGCAAAATATTTCAAAGTGTTTGCCAAGTTTGTTGCCTAAGTCTTTTGATGCGCGCTTGACTAAGTTTTTGTGCCTAAAAGTAGAAAATCTTTTAGATATATTAGCAATGTATATTAAGCATTAGAAACATACTTTTAGGTATATGTATTTATAAAGATTGACAACTGCTCTATTTCACAGTGGTACAAAACAAATTATAATTTTGCTAGTTTTAAATACACTGAACTTATTGTAAATGGAAAAAAGTGTATTGAAGTTGTGCAAAGGTAATAAGACAGCTTGTCCGACTCTATTAAGTATATATGTATATATATTCCTGATCAGTATCAAAAGCCGAGTCGAATGAAAAATCCGATTTTAAAAATAGATAAAGATACAATTGTAAAGATAAAGTCTTCTCATTGACAATGCCAGCCAATATGTACTTTATACCTGATTTCATGGTATCTTCTAGTCGAGCTGTCTCGGCAAGAGCACTGTAACTTGTTTAGAGTGGTTTTGCACTAAAGTCTGACAGAGATTATTGCTTGATTTAAGCATATTGGCATATTAGTATATTAGCAAGGCAACTAACATAGATAATGTAGTGATCGAATAATAATTCTGCTCATTAATTCAACTCAATTCGCTTAGCATAACAAATTAAACAATAAAAACGTCTCCAACACCTTAGAGAACAGCTCATATATGGTCGAATAATAGTTAAACAAATGGCAGACAGAAGTTAGCACACAGCATTTGGCTGGTGATCTGGATAATGTTCCCCATGCAAGTGATATTGTTAAGTACTTTGGGGGATATTTAGACAGTTGACTCAGTTGAATGACCCACTTAACACTGAAGCACAAGCAGGTCAAAATATATATTTAAATAATATACTGGCTTTTATGTCCGTGTTCGCAGCTCAGGCTCGACATTAAAGTCGAGGCAGTCCTCAAGCCAGTCTGGACTTATGCAACGTAGCTATGGCGGATGGCGACTGCTGCCAATTGTCGAGATACGAAAATGAAAATCTAAGAAACATTGCAAGTGCTTCTCGGTGGAAAGCCACAGAGACTTCAATATAATTTATGTTTTAGACAAATACGTTAAATGTCTGATAAGATACATCGAATTGAAACTGTTTTAAGATAAATAACATATTAATTAGCTGAATATTTCTTGACTGACCAGAGTTGAATCGATCCTCTCATGACTTTAGACGAGAGGGAGGCAGGGAAATCGAAAAATAAGACTTAACTTGAAATGAGTTGTCCAAAAATATTTTATTGATATTATTGAATGCAATGTGGCTTAGATTAATAAAGTATTAAAACAAATACAATTCAATGATTTGTGAGTATTCAATAATTCAAGCTTCATGTTTATCGGAACATTTATATAAAGCTAAATTTTTAATGATCCAGTTTGGCTTCTTAAAAGATGAGTATCTAGGAAATCAAATATTATTCTCTGATATTGCAAAGAATTACTGACATTATTTGTAGTTTTTCGCTTATGGGATGGTTTCATATAGATATGTTTGCAAACTTTATTTTTATGAGCTTGAATATAAATGAGTCTATTTAAGAAACTCGCATTATTGATATAATATCAGCTATAAACTCAAATACATTATTATTCGCCTGGGCAGCAATTTGTATTCAAGTTTTTTTTTAACGGCTTGGAAAAATTGACGTCAGCAATGCAAATCAGAACTAGTTATATAGTTTGGGGCTATTTTTTATTTATGACTATGTTTTTGTCTGTTTGCCTAATTAATTTATGAAACGTTGATTTGTTTGAGCATCACTGAAAACATATTATATATATAGAGAGAGAGAGAGAGAGAAAGACTCAAGCAGAGACGATCTCCCACGTGCATGTGTATGTGTGTGTGCAAGAAATTAGCCTTCAAAGATTGGTTTCCCATTTTAAATCGTGCTCGCTAATTGCTTGCATACAATTTTTGAAGATGCACAGCTTTCATTATGTACCTATTAATTACAAAGAAAACAAAACAAAAACAACAGCAACAAAAGAAAAAAAAAACACGTTTATTCACACAAAAATTTGCAAATTTCGTTGATGATGCAAAATGAACGTGAAGGTCGCCAAAATCAAAAACAACAAAAAAAAAAAACGTAAAAAATACTCTTCGGATCAAGAGACAGAAGCCGATAACGGCAAACAAAACAAAAATACACGAACAATCTGGGATCCAGTTTGAGCAGCTGAGGCAGAAAACGTCGCCAGATCTTGCGTAATACTTTTCATTTCTTTTGGGGCCTAGAACGCGTTATGGAAATGGGGATTGTTGCATAATGTGTGCCATCAATGTACCGGGCTAGAAACGAGAACTGCCGGAATCCGGGTTCAAAAATCGATCACTTTCCTTTTTAGTCTGCTCTTGTTATTATATTTATTTATCTTTCTTCTTTTTTTTGTTGTTTTTTTTTGAGAATGTTCGCTTAAAGTAAGGCTTGTTGTGAAGCGTTTAGGACAATTGCTTGAAGGTGGGATGATAGCCAGTTTCATCGGCGGTGAAGGTAATCTCATATTTCTTGCCATCGGGTGCCGTCCAGGTGGTAGAGCCAGTAACATGCAAAGCGCCAGATTCTTCACCCGCTCCCGGTTGCAGAACCCCCTCCTCGTTGCGTGTTATGCCATTGCTGGTCTCATATCTGATGTGAAGCAAAACCGATTAGAGTCTGATCAGTTGATAGCTTACACTCTTGCCAAACTCACGCAAAAGAGTATTTGTCGACGCCATTGTTATCGCTCTCCAAACGAATTGTCTCTGCTTGTTGATCACCCTCACAAACGACACTACCCACAAGGCACACAATGGCAAATAACAGGGTATATCGCTGCATGTTTGAGTTACACTTGACTGACTGCACTTCACTGGCTCGTTGGCCGTAACGCAATTGGCTTTTATATGCCTCTTGGGTGCTAAAAGTTCTAGATGCCGCCACATCCTCTAATGCAAAAGCAAAAAAAAAGTGTATAAGCAAATGATGATAAAATTCAATACATTTTAATTATAGATTAACACATTTGAATTGTTTTGTCAGCTAAATGCATACAAAAATAATCATTCCTCACAACTAAAAGTCAAATGCTAAAAAGCAAAAAAGAAGAAGAGAAACAACAACAAACTCAGAGGCAAAGATGAAACAAAATCAAAAAATCACCTCACTGTAATTATTTAGCTATGATAAATGTATTGTCTGATCATAAAAAATAACTTTGACTTTCTACGACTTGAAGTGCGCATGACATAACATCAATTTAACATTGAGAATGTACATTAAGTAACTGGTATATACACATATGTATATGTATATATATATTTTGCATGCAAATAACAAAAAATAAAATAATTGAATAATAAGGTAATGGAGCATTGAAGCTCTATTGAAGAAGCTTCAATATTCAAAGTGAAGTTCAGCTGCTTGCAAAAGATACTTATTAAATTATATTAAAAACAAACAAAACACAAAAAAACAACAAAATTAAAAATTAGATTCAACATAAATTTTATTTGACAAAGAGAATACTGATTGTGATTTAGGCGCTTAAATATACATTTCGCACTGCTTAATTATGGGGCAAATGATCGCCCTGTGGCTGGAAGCCGTTCTCATCGGCAATATAGGTGATGGTGTAGGTCTGACCATCTGGAGCCACCCAGCTGTAGGAGCCACGCACGCTGAGCGCCTCCTGTTCGGTGCCCACGTTCTTCAGCTCCGCCTGCTCCTGGCGCGTAACTCCATCGCTCGTCTCGTAACTGCAGAACGGAAGTGTTAATATATACATATATAGATATATCCTTTGTTGGTATATTTTTCTTTATATTTCAATATATTTTATTTATATTTTTTTTACGCACCCAAAGTTGTAGCCGTCGGTGCCAATGTTTTCATTATCATAGCGCAAAATTGTTGCCTGCTGGGAGTCAGTCAAAGCCGCCGGCGCCGCATTTATGGAGGACACAAACACAAAGGCGCACAGGCCCAAAAGAACACAAGCGTTAATTGAATGCATATTCGATTACGAGCAAAAAGCGAGTCCTTGTTAGACAGGTTCAAAAATCACGACACGCTACCGTACTTGTCACAATTAAGCGCTAACGAATTATGTGGCACCCGCTAATGAGCTTCAACCTATTTATAGCAGTTCAGGCCAGAAAAACCATCCAAAGTGCTCCCACAGACACTTACACACACATACCACCACGCACACACACACACACAACTACACATACACACACCTAACAAATATAAGGTAGCTATAACAATCGCCTTTTAATGCACACTCAAATTATATAATTGTTTGACTTTGACTACGCATCTAGTTGTGCGTGTGTGTGCTTGTGTGTGTGTGTGCGTGTGTGTATGTAGATATGTCTTAAGCTTTTAATTGAACAAGCCACAAAAGCCATTAAGCGTTTGATGAACACTCAAAATCCCATTTCAATTGGCCGTCAAGTGGGTTCCTCTGATTCGTCTTCGGCTTCTGCCAGCAGCTGCCTGCTGCCTGCTGCCGCGTACACATATTTATCTATATCTCTGTGGATAATGATAATGAAGTTGAAGATGGGCAAGAGATGATAATGAAATGTGCTTGCAAACATTTGCGTAGTTGCGCTTGTTTGCCTATCTATGGCAATAGGTCAACGAGCTTACTTACCCATTAAAATCCGATTCGGAAGCAATACAGCCAGAACAAGAATTCATCTTTCAAAAATGTGAAGCACTTTAAACATAAAATAAATCGAGCTGCCCATAAAAAAAGAGAATAAAATTTTGTAATAAAACCAATAAGAAGTTGACACAATTTTATTTAGACGAAGCGATGCAACCTTCAAAAAGCGTTAAAAGTAAAGGCTGCTGTTGCTTACGGGCGGGGGTGGGAAGCCACTTGTTAAGTGAAGATGCGACACGAGATGGAAGCTGAACAGCTTCAGTATATTCAGGTGTATGTGTGTGTGTGTGTGTGTGTGTGTATATATAGGTGTTTATATGTTGATGACCTTAGTCAATAAAATAACTAGTAAATTAAGAAAGTGAGAGACTGTGGAATACCCTGTGACTTAACTAGGATCTGCGATCGGTTCGATATTCGATCTATATATATATATATGTCTATAATATATATAGCAAATCTTTGTCTTTTAAATACACTAGGAAAATCAGTAGCTCTCAATTTTAGAAAATAGCCCAGAAAAGTAGAATGTTTTTCTCGTCTTAAGAAATAATTTTTGAATATAAGAAAAAATAATAAATAATAATTACAATAAATAGAAAAGCCTGTCTAATTTTTTTTATTTATATTAACTGTTTTTCTACTTATACTTTCTGAATAATAAAAATAATAAACAAACATTAAACAACCGTTTTCAATGAGTACAGTCTATTGTAGAAACTGAACTGCGTTGCGCTAGGCTGGCGCCAATATCGATTGTGGCTGTGTTGAAACTGGGCGTATACTTAATGTGCAGCAGCGTATTCAATAGTCGCTGCTGCCCGCCTGCCTGCCACCCTCCCCGTGGCGTCCATCAATCAGCATTTAACGTAAGACTCAAAGTTGTCTGATTGTTTTGCAGTTACGATTGATAAATGAGTCGCTTGGCCAAAAAGATGCGCCCTTAATTGCCCAACAATGAGCTGGCCCACGTTGGCCAAGCTGCACTATTTTGCCCTTTAACTGAACAGAAATATTGAACCCAGTTATTGTTGTTACTGTGTTTCTTCAGTTATGATTATTCAGTGTTGCCATGCAGTTCTCACTTTCGTTTGTGTCTTTTGTGTGTGTGTTTTTTATTGAACCGGTTTGGCCCTGACCAGCTGACTGTGCTGCTAGCGCAGTTAAGAACGGGTTTAACTCTGAAAAGAATACATTTGAGTGGCGAAAATTTAGAAGACCACACTATCAAATCAGATCTACATAAGATTTTTGCATATATATTTATTTACAGACATATTTTAATACTTAAGCATGGCCAAAGATTGATCACGCAAGGTGGCGTGGCAAATGTTCACCCTGTGGCTGAAATCCATTCTCATCGGCCAGATAGTTCAGTTTATAGTGTATGCCATCGGGTCCAACCCATTTGACGCTACCTTGCACCGCAATTGCCTCCAGTTCGGTGCCGGCATTCTTTAACTCAGCCGTCTCTTGCCTTGAGATGCCATCACTTGTCTCGTAGCTGGTTTTTTTTTTGTCAAATGCATAATTTAATTAATGTTGATTAATTAACGACCTCGTCTGACTACCTACAAGAAGGCATAGCCATCGTTGTCAATATTGTCATATTCATATTTCAGTATTTGTGCATCGTTTCTGTTTCCGTTGTTGTTGTTGTTTTGCCCAATTTCCATTGTGCAACTGCAGATCCGCAAATTCCACACAGACACGATCAGCATTATGAGTATCTTTGGTCCGTTCATGACTATATAGCAAATCGATGTCAACTCTCCTGCAGCACTAGCTAACTGCGACTAATATCGATCGTGTGCAAAATCTTTGAATATCTGGTATTAGTACACGGAAAAAAAGAAAAAAAACCAGATCAAGTTTAATTAAATGTGATAAGATAGCGTTGCCTATGTATATCAAATGTCAAATATATGTATATATATATGTGTATGTATATATGTATATATATATATTGTTTCATTGAAATATTAAATAAATCATTTGTTAAGTTAATTGCAAAAATCAATATCGATTCAAAGAAATTGTATTTGGATTTGTAAACCATTTGTTAAGTCCAAGATAAACTGATTGTTATAACAAAAGATAATAATTTTGTATGCTTTGAGTATTTATTTTATTTTTTTTTATTAGTTTTTGGATATATATAAGTGCATAAGTACAAATGTGAAATGAAAGGCGAATGAATGACGAGAACCAGCCACAAACCAGCTACAAATGCGAATGAAAAAGTTCAAATGTTGCTGATGCTGCTGATATTTCTGAGATTTCAACAATTTGTTTTATCCGCTTTGGATTTCGGCATTTCACTTGCACTTGAGCTAAATACAATAAAACAAGTGACCCCATTTTGGCGAGACTCGAGATACGATCCATTGATTATGTATATGACCAATTCACGCATTGCGCTTTGTTTCTAGCAAATAATGGATGGGTGAGGTCTAGACGGTAATCAATCAAAGCCAATTGCCAACAGCCAGCAGGCAACAAGACAAACAGACAAACACACACACACACACACACACACACACACACATACACAAACACACACAGATACGGCACAGCAGCAATCAGCCAAGTTAAGTAATAAAGGTTGATTACAGGAAAACACAAACGGGTTTAGGTACATTTATGCCATGTATCTTTATTGTACTTCATTTGCCATTTTTTTATATCGATTTTTTGCACGTTTTTTTTTTGTAGTTTTTGCCATCTTTTGCAGGAGTATTTATGACTATAAATTGGCCGTTGAGCTGACAATTGGCATGCATTGAGTGCAAGTTCCTTGAGCGCAACACAAGTCCAAGTCCAATAAAACTCACCATGAATTACTCCTTTGTCGTTGCACTCGCTTTTGCTGTTGCCTGCATCTTTGCTGGCGTCCATGGAGCACCACCGGTATCGTCAGCAGCAGCGGAGGCACAGGTGCTCCGCTTCGATTCAGAAGTGCAACCGGAGAGCTATAAGTTTGCGTGAGTATTAATTCGGATCTGCCGGCAGACTGTGTCAAGGTCAAACTTAAACTGGTTTATCTCTTTCTCTTTCTCTCCCTCTCTCTCTCTCTCTCTCTCTGTCTGTCTTTCTTCGTCTCTCTCAATCTGCGCAGCGTTGAGACGAGCGATGGTAAAACACATCGGGAGGAGGGACAGCTGAAGAATGTGGGCACCGAGCACGAAGCCATCGCTGTGCGTGGCTTCTACACCTATGTCGGCGACGATGGACAGACCTACACCCTCAACTATGTCGCCGATGAGAATGGTTTCCAGCCGGAGGGCGCCCATCTGCCACGCGCCGTTCAATAAGAAGTATCCGTCCCAGTCACATGTTAACTAGGTTTAAGCGCTACTCAAACATTTTATACACGAAATAAAATTCAATATCAATAAACAGAAACTGCTACAATTTTCCAGCTTAATTTGAGTTGAGATTAACCATTTGTGTATCGAGTAACATTTATGAAACCGATGGCTTCAATATTTAATTTAATTAGAAACATTCAGACAGAAAAGTGGCTAAAGTCAAAACTATGAAAAAAAAAATACTTTCTAAAACTAAAATCGAATCTTGATTTAAGAAATTTCCATTCCACCCTCAACCTAAACTAAGATGTAAGATTATGAAAATATTGTTTTAAGAGTCTGTTTACTTATGAAAAGTTTTTCTTTCTTGGCTAAGCAATATTTTCCTGAATTAAAACCTTTGCTTGCTTTACAAGGAAAAGTATTTCCGATTGATTTTGCTATATATATCATCGGAAGAGTGGTTGTCGTACATAAGATGTATAAAGTGTATCCTTGATATTTGCTATCTAGCGTCTAAAAATCTATAAGCTCGACAGTTAGAAATCAAATTGTTGCAGGAATATAATCTATTTATTCATTTCAAATTCAATATCGATTCTTAGGCTGGAGGGGCGACTGGCAAATGAGCGCCCTGGGGCTGGAAACCGTTCTCATCGGCAATATAGTTGACGGTGTAGGTCTGACCATCAGCAGCAACGAATGAGAAAGATCCCTTGACGGCAATGGACTCATGATCGGTTCCCACGTTTTTCAGTACGCCAGATTCCTCAAACTTGGAACCATCGGAAGTCTCCGAACTGAAGTGAGTAGTAGTTTGTAAAGAAATGTGTGAGAAAAGTTTAGTTACTCTTTTTTAATTTTAATTACTTACTCAAAGCTGTAGCTTTCGGGCCCGACATCAGAATCCTGACGCACAATTCCAACATCAGTGGGCGCTGCCAGGGCGATGGCGAAGAGAGCGACGAAAACGATGAGGAACTTCATGTTGAGGGTTGTGTAGGGCGTTTGAGGATTCAAAGGTAACTATACTTAACTGGGCTGATCGTCAGCGTATTTATAGCAAATTTGGAGATGTCCATTTGACATATCAAAAATCAAGTAAGTATGTTTTAGTCGAGAGACCTCGACGAGGAGATACCCTGCCGTTGAAAACGTTACCTATGGTAAATCATGCACATCTTAGATATTCAATCGAATACCACCAAAATTGGCTCAAGTGCGTTTTATGTAGATATGTTTGCATGTTTGTTTATGTGAATGCACAAAACTCGTGTCTGTTACATACTTGTGCATAAATTCATTATACCTTTCCTATTCATTTTCTAAATTTTCAGTGTATTTTTAAATGTCAACCTGTGCATGTCGATTAACTGGTTTTATTGCAAATTTGGCAAAAGACAAACAAAATTTGGCGACACTTAAATAGCACAATATATGTTAATTTGATTTAATGATAAGATGTGTACCCTGTATTAAATTTCATTACGATAGTTCTAGTTTTAAGTAGACAGATAGGATAGCTCTCCTTGAAATGTATTCCTTAAACATTCAGAATGATTTGATTTCGAATATCCTTAAAGGTATAAATAATTATTGATTGAAAAATGAACAAAATGCGGATTATCTTCCTATTTCGAGTTTGGTTCTCTACAAAAACAGAACAGCACTGCAGAAATCTTAATTTAAGAACATATTCTTAGACTTACTTACTTTATTATAAAATGAACAAGATTGACTTAAGTTAGTTGTCTGCTTCTCATTTGCTAGAAATCATTCTTGATTTAAGTTTACAAACTTAGTTTGACATTAATACTTAAATTTTAAATTCCATTCCAGATGTGAATGTATTTCGAACGCAGTTTTTATTTGCGAAAGTTGTCTAAGAGGTGAATCAGGAAACAAGAGACCCTAATGACTTCGAACGAATCTGCATTATTATATAACCAACGCTGTTGCTTAAAACTTGAAGCAATAAGAACATAAATTTTAATAAGAAATTGAATAAAAACATGTTTTAATAAATATGGATGCACTAATAAATGCTTATGAATGCGTGCTATTGTATACCCTAAACTCATTGAAAATAGGTAAATGGGTATTATCAAGTTTTGCAAAAATATGTAACATGTAGAAGAAAGCATATTTGAGCCCATTACTAAACTGGCCATCTCTGTCTGTATGAATATTAGAATATATATATGGAGCTGGAGACTAGTATTATAAATTGTCATTTAACATTCTTAGATCAACTACAATTAATTCTATCGATAACTTCCTTTGCTTCCCAAATATTGATCAAAATCGTTTACTGATAGCAATTAATTATAAGTTATCGGGTATATACACTAACATAAAATTAATCCCCTGAATTTTTTATCTAGATCAGTTCTGAAACACGCCAGCCAACCTATAGTGATATTCACAAATTTATCCAGTAGAAAGCTGAAGCATTTTCTATATACATATATGCATTTTGGCGTGTTCGCTTAAATATCTATGACTAATGAAAGGTACAGGGTATCTCCTCGTCGAGGACGTCGATTTCGACGAGGCTTTCTTAATTGATGTTCGCTATGCCAAATGGACACCCCAAAGCTTACTATAAATACGCTGACGATCAGCCCAGTTAAGTATAGTTACCTTTGAATTCTCAAACGCACTACACAATCCTCAACATGAAGTTCCTCATCGTTTTCGTCGCTCTCTTCGCCGTCGCCCTGGCAGCGCCCGCTGAAGTTGAAATTCTGCGTCAGGTTTCTGATGTCGGGCCCGAAAGCTACAGCTTTGGGTAAGTAATTAAAATTAAAAAAGAGTAACTAAACTTTTCTCACACATTTCTTTACAAATTACTACTCACTTTAGTTTGGAGACTTCCGATGGTTCCAAGAGGGATGAATCTGGCGTACTGAACAACGCTGGAACCGATCATGAGTCCATTGCCGTCAAGGGATCTTTCTCATTCGTTGCTGCTGATGGTCAGACCTACACCGTCAACTATATTGCCGATGAGAACGGTTTCCAGCCCCAGGGCGCTCATTTGCCAGTCGCCCCTCCAGCCTAAGAAGCGATATTGAATTTGAAATGAATAAATAGACTATATTCCTGCACCAATTTGAATTTTAACTTTCGAGACAACAAACTTTCTGAACACGTTATTAATAAATTTGTTGGAAGCTTACTTTATTTGGGAACACACACTTGTTCAAAATGAGTGCGTTTTATCATTGGTCTAAGATTGTTGTTATCATTTTAAGTACGTCATTTGAACTTTGACATACTACATAAACATAAAAAAACTACTTTAAATCAGAAATATTTGTTTAGTTCAAATACAAAACATTTGAAAAGTAAAGTGAAACATTATTGTAATTTTTAAGAATACTGTCTTGATAATTCAATAAGACAAAGTTTTGGAACTGGGTTTAACATTTTTATTAATAAACGCAGAGTTCTCAGACCTTTGCATTTGTTAAGTGCGGATTGATGTGTAACGTGCAGAGCGAAGCGACTCCATTAAGCATATACATTCTTGATCAGTATCAACAATCCACAATCTCCATCTAGCGTATCTTCGAGACTATTCAAAATAAAGTTTTCTAAGAAGACAATTACAACCTAAGATAGGTAAAGACTTGGTTCTTGCTGCATTCAAATAGTAGAATGTGTTCC
The DNA here is from genome assembly GCA_035044105.1 of Drosophila nr. perissopoda 5 BK-2023a. Classification (NCBI taxonomy): domain Eukaryota; kingdom Metazoa; phylum Arthropoda; class Insecta; order Diptera; family Drosophilidae; genus Drosophila; species Drosophila nr. perissopoda 5 BK-2023a. Next base: position 10,678,446 of record JAWNMK010000124.1, read on the forward strand.
TAAATATGTGGATGCAAATATGAATTAAGAAAATAAGAAACTAGAAAATTTCGATACGTTTTGATATTCTCTTAGGAATATATTCATAATCTAAGATTGTTTTAACTCCATATCATTAGGGGTATGTGTGCATGTTGGCACTCGCTTTTCAATTATATAATATCTTGGCCTGAGATGGAAATTGAATTGTGGGTTTAATGGTTTAACTCAAAATGAGCACAACATAAACCGCACTAGTATTGAAAGCAGCACTTTTCCAAGCCAAGGTAGTAAATAACGTACTGCGACGATAAGTAGTCTGTTGCATAAATATCCGTTCGACAACTTAATATCAGGGAATAAATTTAAAATCAAACATTTTCCGAAATATAGTCTATTTATTTAATTCAAATTTAATATCACTTCTTATGCGACGGGAATATGAGCACCCTGGTGCAGGCAATATAGTTGACGGTGTAGGTCTGATCATCATCAGCCAACCATGAGTATGATCCTCTCACGGAAATAGCCTCTTCCTCAGTGCCAACATTCATAAGTTGACCTTCCTCATCCTTTTTGGTGCCATCGGACGTCTCCAGACTGTAGTAAGTAGTAGTTTAAAAAAATAAGGATCAGAAAATATAGTTACTCTCTGTAAATGCTGATTACGTACGAGTATTTGTAGCTTTTGGGTTGGACGTCAGATACTAGTCGCAAAACCTGGACATCATCAGCAGGCGCTGATCGTCTGTGTATTTATGGTCAATTTTGGAGGTATCTATTTGGCATAAACAAAAAACAAGTTAGAATTTTGTAGTCGAGAGAGATCGACTTTGAGATACCCTGAACCGAAGTATTTGGTCGCAATAATTTCTTAAATAATTTCAATAGATGCAATGAGATTGTTATGATTTTAATTACATCAGATGAAATATGTCAAATATGAATATGATAATCAGTAATTGGTAGACCCAAATAATTTCGAATAAGTAATGTGAATATTTATTTAATAATAATTTTTACTTATGAAGAGTTTTTGGTTTGGCTTTGACACAGATTTCAAAAGGGCATTAACTATTTTGGGTGTAGTTTACAAACACAGTTTCCGGCCAAGCATATCAAATGAAATAATTGACGACCAAAAGAAAAACAAATAAATATATATTTGACGTGTTTTCATTGAGTTTCGTTGGTGTAGAGTAAACGAGTGAATATTTGTGCATATATAGTAAATATATATGAGTACAAGGGAACACATGAGATTTGAAATCGTTTGATTGATTCATGAAAAATGCAAATTCGATAATAATTATCATGATGCTTAAGACAAACGTGGCAATCATAACGAAGCTGCGGCATTTCCTATGAACATCTGCGTTTTTATTTGCCTTAGAAGTTTTTTTTCTGTTGTTATTATCTGTGATTTGTTTTGTTGTTGATTTTTTTTCTTTATAGTGATAGAGTTGTTGGTGTGTTTTGAAGACAATTTGTTAGCTCCGATGTGTAATTAGTCATTTTTATTTTGGACAAACTCTTCTTAATTTAACGCATTGTTGTAGATTAGTAGTGGACATCATCATCATCGCTTCTTGGATTTCGGATATAAAAAGAGCGCGGATCGCCCAAACAGACAACAGAAATCAAGCAGCAGTTCAAATAGTTTGATCGTAAATCGCATCCATAAAGCAGCAATATGAAATTTACAATTGTTGTTGTGTTCGTTGCCTTCCTGGCGTGCATCATGGCCGCACCAGCCGTCGACAACCAACAGGTGGAAATCCAGCACTACCGGTCCGATGTCCAGCCCGATGGCTACACGTTCGAGTAAGTATCAGGCAATATTATCAGGACCTGTAATGCATATTCATATCGAACCATGCTCAAATCTGTTATGTTGCAGTTTTGAAACCAGCGATGGACAGAAGCACTCAGCGACGGGTGTTTTGAATAACATCGGATCGGAGAACGAATCGCTTGCTGTCACTGGATCCTACTCCTTCGTTGCTGATGATGGTCAGACCTACACCGTCAACTATATTGCCGATGAGAACGGTTTCCAGCCCCAGGGCGCCCATTTGCCTAATAATGGAATTGGCAACTAAATTGTTAAGCGAACCAAGAGCTGTTCTTTTTAAGTAGAGTTTGATTTTATATTTAATAAAAGACATGCAAGCATATTCAGAATCTCAAATGTCAAATTGAATGGAAGTTCAAAATATACAAGTTGACCTTCTAAGCAATGCCTATATCTAAAGCCAGATATTAGGTTGCTTTAAGCTGCTATCACACATTTAGAAATATGAGTTTGAACTGGAACAATAACTATGTATTAGAATCGCAAAAAGAACGGCTCCCAGCCTAGAGTCAACTACATACCAAAAGATCAGAAATAATTAGTTCAAATTCATTTTTAACGAACTGTAGATAGATACACATAGTTGAAAATGAGTTAGACAGAAAGGCAGGAAGGCTTTTTTCATATCAAATATAAAACCAACACAAAAAATACTATGACACCAAAAAAAAACTAGTAAGAATGCTGTAGTCGATCGACTACGATATACTAACAGGCTACTAGTGATATAGTACTAAGATCGATATCAATTGTGAGTTGACTTGAAGGATAAGAATAGTCAATTGTTGTGAATAAAGTAAAGAAAATGGGTGTGTTTCAGAAAGAAAGATAATTCAGTTTTGACTGCCACATGAAGTTGTGCAAAATTATGGAAAATGTAGAAGGAAGTCGGTCCTTCTGTATAAACTAATAGATCACAGAGGCCATAAGAGCTAGAGACCTCAACTTGGGAATGTAAATTCTCGTATACCATTTGAGCACAGACATACAACCAAGTAACAATCGGTAAAATTAAGTTGTTACGACTTCCATTTCAGTGTCTACGTGTCTATGAATTCAACAATTAAAAATCAATTAGTATCTGGAAAACAATCCATTTATTCATTTTAAATTTAATCGCTTCTTAGGCGACCTGAGGCAAATGAGCGCCCTGGGGCTGGAAACCGTTCTCATCGGCAATATAGTTGACGGTGTAGGTCTGACCATCATCACTAACGTATGAGAAAGATCCCTTGACGGAGATAGCCTCGTTTTCACTGCCAACATTCTTAAGTTGACCTTGCTCTTCCTTCTTGGTACCATCGGAAGTCTCCAAGCTGTTGTAAGTAATAGTTTAGAAGATAAGGATCAGAAAATATAGTTACTCTCTGTAAATGCGTATTACGTACGAGAAATTGTAGCCATCGGGTTGGACGTCAGAACTCAGTCTATTAACTGTAACGTCGTTATTGGGCGCTGCCATGGCGACGGCGAAGAGGGCGACGAAAACGATGAGGAACTTCATGTTTAGATATTGTGTAGCGCGTTTGAGGATTCAAAGGTAACTATACTTAACTGGGCTGATCGTCAGCGTATTTATAGCAAATTTGGAGATGTCGAATTGATACAACAAAAGCAAAGAAGCATCATAAAATTTTCGACAAACTAGTTTAGCATGAGCTTATGTGAAGTTTGGTTGACTAAAATGTATGCTTAAAATCGTAATAACTGATTTGGTAAATGAATATTAATTTAAACTTGAAATAAAGTATATGCGAATAAATGTATAAAATAGACTTATATCACACACACACAATCATATACATACATATATAGAAGAACAGACAGACATATAATAAAATATAATAATAATAATAAAATATATTTTGGTATAGCACCGTTGTTAAGCGCAATTTTGTGTATCAGTTATCAGTTTTACTTAGTTTTAAAAAGTGCTTAAGTTATCAAATGTATGTGCAACATAACAAAAATATTTTCATCTTGTTAGATTTCGATTACATCCACACAGCGCTTGCTGCAACAGATACGAACTGTCGTCATACACAAAATGAAACGCAAATCTTAATTAAAAACATTTTTATTCTAGAACGAAATTCCTTAGCTTATATATATAAATAGATTTTGATCTTTAGATCACGAAAGTGTTTCCAAATATGTGAATGATAATGTGCAGTAAAAAGATCGAGCACTGTTCAGTTATGAAAGGTTTTGCTCTTAAAGTAGGAATATATTCCTGCCTTAAAAATTTTGTTGTATCTCTATTTAAAAAAAAAACAATCTTGATTTGAGAATGACTTTCTTAAAGTGAGTACATCAAGACTTATGCTAAACAAGTGATAACGTTGCAATCGGGCTTAGCTACTGCGAAGTGTTCTGATACCATAAGTCCATTAGTATCATATCATAGAACAGGGTGGGTGTAGCAAAGAAATACCGATCCTTCAAGGAGATTCCTAGTAATCTACCATCATAGTTTGCATCTCAAAATGCGGCAGATACAGGTTTTTGGGGTGTTGAAAAAAGTTGTGTTCATACAGACGGACAGACAGCATGACAGACATTGCACAAGACCAATATAATATGATACCTTCTGTATTAGAGTATGTAAACAAAATGAACTCGTTTTGAAGAAGGCTTTTTACTAAAACGGAAGAATTGTTATGCATGGGGTGCTTTAATCACAAAGCTCCGAGTATTCTAGGCATTCGGCTGTCTATCAACTGAATATCGATGAATTCGACAATTAAAAATCAAATGGTATCGGGATAACAATCTATTTATTTATTTCAAATTTAATCGCTTCTTAGGCGGCCTGGGGCAAATGAGCGCCCTGGGGCTGGAAACCGTTCTCATCGGCAATATAGTTGACGGTGTAGGTCTGACCATCATCACTAACGTATGAGAAAGATCCCTTGACGGAGATAGCCTCGTTTTCACTGCCAACATTCTTAAGTTGACCTTGCTCTTCCTTCTTGGTACCATCGGAAGTCTCCAAGCTGTTGTAAGTAATAGTTTAGAAGATAAGGATCAGAAAATATAGTTACTCTCTGTAAATGCGTATTACGTACGAGAAATTGTAGCCATCGGGTTGGACGTCAGAACTCAGTCTATTAACTGTAACGTCGTTATTGGGCGCTGCCATGGCAACGGCGAAGAGGGCGACGAAAACGATGAGGAACTTCATGTTTAGATATTGTGTAGTGCGTTTGAGGCTTCAAAGGTAACTATACTTAACTGGGCTGATCGTCAGCGTATTTATAGCAAATTTGGAGATGTCGAATTGATACAACAAAAGCAAAGAAGCATCATAAAATTTTCGACAAACTAGTTTAGCATGAGCTTATGTGAAGTTTGGTTGACTAAAATGTATGCTTAAAATCGTAATAACTGATTTGGTAAATGAATATTAATTTAAACTTGAAATAAAGTATATGCGAATAAAAATATATATAAATGAATGACTACCTGTTGAGTAGACCTACATATCATAAAGAGACACGTATACATACACATATCAGAACAGACATACAATAAACATATAAGATTTTATGTATCAGTTTTACTTAATTTTAAAATTCTAAAAATATTTGAATATGATTGCCAAATGCAGAGCACGAGGACAATGAAAATGCTGACTCAGAGTGATACTTAATCAAATACCTACATTTTTTAAAAATGTCTCTTTTACAGCCTCTTTTTCAAGTTTCTTGTCAATTTTTCATAATGAGATCAATATATTGTAAGTTTTGGACGTAATTGAAAACATTTCTTTACTAGAATAAAAATCCTATAGTTAAATATTTAAACATCAATACAGATTTTTTTCTTAAATGAAAAATGTGTTCTTAATTATGTGAATGATAAGGATAAGTAAAAAGATTGAAGACAGGTTTGCTTTTAGAGTAGGAATATATTCCTGACTTAAACAGTTTTCATATCTCTATTTAAAGAAGCAATCTTGATATGAGAATGATTTAATACTTATTCAAAGTGAGTACGGTAAGACTTATACTAAAGAAAAAACGAACTTGTTCTGAAGAAGAATGTTCACTACAAAGGAAGATTGGTGGGGCTTAGGGCGCTTCAAGTTCAAAGCTCCGAAAGTTATATCTACAACTGAATATTTATAAATTCGACAATTGAAAATCAAAGATTAAGAAGATAAGTATAGAAAAGAGTAATTACTTTATCAAAATTCTAATTACTTACCCATATTTGTAGTTAAAAGGTTGGACATCAGATTCCAGTCTCAAAACCTCAACTTCCGCTGGTGCTGCCAGTGCGATGGCGAAGAGGGCGACGAAAACGATGAGGAACTTCATGTTTAGATATTTTGTAGTTTGTTTGAAGTTTCAATGGTAACTATACTTAACTGGGCTGACCGTCTGCGTGTCTATAGTCAATTTGTAGGTGTCCATTTAGCATAACAAAAGCAAAAAAAAAAAAACACCAAAAAATTTCGACAAGCTAGCTTATCATGAACTTATGTGAAGTTGGGTTGACTAAAATGCATGCTTAAAATCGTAACAATCGATTTAGTAGTAACATGAATATTAATTTAAACTTGAAATAAAGATATGCGAATAAATGTGTGTCTATAAATGGATGTCTGGCAGTTGAATAGACCTACATGTCACAGACATACAAATGAAAGAACAGACATAATATGAGCATATACATATATAATATTTAAAATACATTTTAGTTTGTATTATGGAGGGGCTTTAATAAACCTGTATATATATTTGCATATATGCAAAATGTTGCCGAAGCATTAACAAAGCATATTCTGACGTATCAATGTGATTAAGTATATACATATATGTATATACATATATTGCACAACTTTAGTATAACTTCTATAATTATTATTATAATCATATCCATAAATTGGAAAAAAAGTTTGATTTGGAGTCAAACTCAAAGAACGTTGTCAAACCTCAATTTATTTTAGTGGGTTCATTTTTGACTTCTCAACTTTACACCTCTGTGATACAGAGAGAAGCAGTTAAATTTGTAAGAACTTCCTGTTTCTCTATATATGTATACGGGATTCCGCAAATTTTAGTTGAGTGATATGTTTGATTTTCAATTATTTGTTTTCTCTTCAGGCTTTTGTGCACATTAAACAAAAGATCCCAGGGGCGACAAATTAACACATTTTGGCCTCAACATAGATAACCACGTACAAATAAAATCAGAAGTAAAATCCAAAATCAAAAATATAAACAAAATAATGTGTTAATTGGATAAGCTTTTGTTGCTCCATGCGGGCTGCGAGTATAAAAGCCAATTCAAATGGCAACTCCACAAGTGCAGTCCACAGTCCATCAACTCAATAGAAACATGAAGTGCGTTCCAGTCATCCTCTGTCTTGGCCTGTGCCTGGCCTGCTGCTTAGCAGCACCCGCAGCAGATGTGGAAACTGTGAAGAACACAGCCGATGTGAAGCCCGATGGCTACAATTTTGTGCTGGAGACGAGCGACGGCACCAAACGCACTGAGGATGCCATCCTCAAGAACATTGGCACAGAAAGCGAAGCCATTTCTGTGAAGGGTTCATACTCCTACCTGGGACCCGATGGCGTCACTTACACGGTCAACTTCGTGGCCGATGAGAACGGCTTCCAGCCCGAAGGTGCACACATACCACGCCCGTAAACCTCTAAGGGTTTTTTTAGTTTAAGTTTGTGTTTTTTTATAAAATAAATGAGAAGAAGCATTTTCGAAAATACCAGTCCTCTTAGGGGACAAAGGAGAAGAGATATGCAGAAAGGTCACGATTGAGATGCATCTGATTGAGGGAAGAATCATTTTCCATTAGACATAGTTTCTGAAATCCCACTGATTTCCTCTGGGTTCTTTCTGTTGATCCTGTTAATGTTAATGTAATAGTTCCAACAGACAATGAACAATCGCAATTTAGTCATAAAAAGTCAAATGTACTTATCAAAATTCAGTTTAATGCGATTAACAATTATAATGCACGACACTAGCTTCACTGACTGACTGACTGACTGACTGACTGACCGACTGATTGACCGACTGACTGATGCACAGCACAACTCTTAGAGGCTAAATATTAGTTAATCAAGTAGGTAATCCAGTGATTGATTGCTAATTACTTGGGTAGATGCGCACCCTCCGGCTGGAAGCCGTTCTCATCGGCCACAAAGTTAATGGTATATGTCTGTCCATCGGGTGCCACCCAGCTGACGGAGCCGCGCACCGAAAGGGATTCATTCTCTGTGCCGGCATTATTCACAGTCGCCTCCTCGGTGCGAGTGGTGCCATCGCTGAGCTTGTAGCTGAACTTGTAGCCACCAATGCCAATGTTATCCGACTCATATTCCAAAACCTCGACATCATTTTGGGGACGGGCACTGCAGCTGGCGGCGGCGAGCACCAGCAATCCAACGACTAGCATCTGTACAAAGGATTAAACAGTTAATCGGTTAATTGGTTAATTGGTCAATTGATCATTTCGATCCGTTGTCCGTTTACCATTTTGAACATCCTGTTTAGATTTTCTCTTGATTTGCGCTGCGTTTGAATAGACTCTTAAGCGTCCAATGGTGCTAATGCATCGGCTTCGCTGCATTTATATACCGCATTCACAGATTTTTGCCAACGTCATAAATTTTGCACAATTGTGGAAGAAGACATACTAGAGACATACATATACACACATACAGAAGTCGGCACTCGGCTCGCGGTCGTCCGGTAATGTATTTAATTTACCAACAGTCCAGCAACAGCAGCAGCCAGCCTCAAAGTCGCTGCGACAAGTAACATTTAACGCCAACCTCTGCCGCGATATTACCAAATCCGCATTCTGGCTTTATAGCTATCTCGTGCACTTGGCAATTATATAAAAAATAATTGATTAGAATTTATAAAAATTAAAAACCGCACAAAGATATTAAACTAAGCGAATTCAATAATAAGCATAGGATAAGTTAGTTGTACTTTGTGATTTAACAGAGATTTTCATTAAATTTAATTTGATTATTATTAATAATTATTTAAATATTAATCTTCTCTCTTCGCAGTGTATGTAAGATTCGTTGTGAAATAGTCATGTGGACGAATGTCAGTTTAATGAATGCGTAAATAGTTTGGCTTTTGTACAATATGTTAACTGCGTACTAGTTGATGGTTTATGGCTTAAGTTACTCGATGTGTTTGATGTTTAATATTTTCAGTCAAGCGGCTTGGCTGACCCAGCAACATTTAGCTGCACAGATCTCCAAAGATCTATCTGATTGAAGAACAGTGATGAAAAGACAACTGTTAAGCTGAGCTTGGGCCGCAAGTTCACATCAAAAGTCCGAAAATTCGACAAGAAGCGCTTCTCGCTGGCAAATCTCAAATCGAAGAGAAAAACCAGCAACTTGCTTGACTTTTGACATATGCAACGGCCTTTGAAACGTTATTCGATTGATGTACATATGCAGTGTGGTCGTAAAAACGACTTGCATATAGTTATCGTGTGTATTCAGCATTTTACGTATATTCATTTGGGTTTTTGTTTTGGTTTTTTTCCAATGTATTCCACCTTTGTTGACCGCTACGATGAAGAAGCTGCAAAATTGGCAATCAAGTTTCTTGGTGACCTTTTTCCAAAAATACTCAAAAAACTTAAGACTGTCATTCAGCCAGTTAGTTAGTCAGTTCAGTTATTTAGCCACAGGACATTCTCTCAACTCACAAACTGACATTGGCAATATACAATGATTACCTGTTCTAAAGCCCTTTGCCGACTTTAGCGCTATTAAAGTTACTTAACATAAAGTTACAAAGCTAAACTAAATAAAAAAAAGGGGAAATAAAATAATCTCCAATTAAAAAAATATATATTTTTGTGGTATTTTATTTGTGGATTCATAATTTTCGCATAAAAAAGCTAAAGTAGACGATTATTTCTAAATAGCTGACTTCCTATGATATATTCACTAAGTCTTCACTTAGATTAGTAATCGCGGCATAAGCGATAAGGAAGTTTATAACATGGCCTTGATTTGCTGCTTGCCAAATTGTACTAAATTAAAACGATGTTAAGAATATTTTCCAAGCTTGCAAGCTTAACAATGATTAGGTTGGAATAGGTTGGCTAAAATAGGAAAAGAAGCAACGTTTTTTTTTGGTAAAACATTCAATTTATTTAAAATTTAACATCGCTTCTTAGGCTGGAGGGGCGACGGGCAAATGAGCACCCTGGGGCTGGAAGCCGTTCTCATCGGCAATATAGGTGACGGTGTAGGTCTGACCATCATCACCAATGTATGAGAAAGTTCCCTGGACGGAGATAGCCTCATTTTCACTGCCAGCATTATTAAGTTGACCTTGCGCCTTTTCTTCAATACCATTGGATGTCGCGTAGCTGTAGCAGAATAAGGCAAGGATAAGCAAGTACTTCTTCATCTCCTGGTGATGATCATGACTTACGAATAGTTGAAGCCATCTGGTCTAACATCAGATGCCTCTTGGTTAGTCCGTGCTTCAGCATCGCCAGTGGGTGCTGCCAGGGCAACGGCGAAGAGGGCAACGAAGACGATCAGGAATTTCATGATGAGTTGTTGTGTAGCGCGTTTGAGGGTTCAAAGGTAACTATACTTAAGTGGACTGATCGTCTGCGTATTTATAGCTGCTGGTCTCTCAAAGTGGACAAGGGAGAGAAATAAAAACCAAACTAGTTTACTGCTGATGATGACCAAAAATTCACAACTTAAATTATATATGCATACATGTGTAAATACGTATATATATAACTTGTATGCAAACTACCATTAAAAATAACCAACTTGGCTTATGCAAATTAAAGGTGTCACTCGCCTTAGATTTAAAAGTTTTTTTTTACATAATCGAGATATTCTAAATACATGTCCCATATAACTGCTGTATGTATGTCAATCTTCAGAAAATACCATCATCACTTTTTTCCCATCTTCACTGTCCCTTTCCAGAGACACGCAAAAGATACAAATACAAGAAGCCGAACAGTTGTATCTCCAAAAGCAACGATTAAGATACTCGGCTTCTTCAAGGTCAGCGTCTGTCTGTCTGCATGTCTGACTGCGTGATCTGGCTGGCAACTGGCTCCATACGCACAGACCCAAACAGAGGTGGAGAGACTGAGAGTTGGAGTTACCGGTTGTACGACATCTTTTTTCGGTTTTATTTCTTGTTTTACTATGGCTTTGGCATCATCATCATTTTGTTTCGATATGGCCAGCCAAAATTAGCACTTGAGCGTTAATGGCAATATATTAAGACCACGTTTTTGTATTCGGCTACCCATCTTCCCATCTCCATAGGTCTCCACATGCATAGTTGCGTTTCTGCGAATTTCGATATGTAAATGCCACATTGCCATGGGGGCTCTTATAATTTGTTGATTTTTAATTACTTAACCGCAGAAGCGTCGCGAATAAATAATTCAATTAACTGCAGACCAGTTCAGTCCACGAAGCAGTCAAGCAGCCGACACGGTTGGTTGATTCGCCTAAATAAATCTATCAAGTCTATGCCTCAATCTATAGCATACTTTTAGTCGATACAAATAAATTGGATAGAAAAAAAACAGTTTTAGGTTATCCGATTCACTCAATTTGTTGAATATTTTCCAAGGCTGCAAGCCAAACCAATTTTTCATGTTTCGAACCTGCGTCTGACCTTTGGCTTTAGTTTGTGAACCTTTAACTCAATTGTTTCTTAATGTTAACTGGTAATATGAGGTAAAAATACAAATGTTAAATAAAAAAACATATATATCTCACTAAATAGTTTGTTTCAATACATATTCTACATTTTAAATATTATATTGAAAGACTTTAGTTTGGATATTTATATCATTTATCTACTAACCATATAGATTATGTTTTTACATTTTTCCTATTATAAACCTCTCTTTGACTCTTGCAAAATTTATGTCTCTATAGTTAATTATATATATATATATATATATTTATATATGGGGTTTACGTTCAATTTAATTTTGATCTGGCTTAAGAAACTTATTCACAATAATAAGCCATAGAACCCAATACAGTACAGTATTTTCAAGGAGTCTCGCTCATCCTTTACATCCTTGCTTGTTTTTTTTTTTCAATATTTTATTGAATTGCATTTAGTTTATAATACAAAAACGTAACACTTAAGCATAAACTAATTAGATATTAACTAAAACAGTAGTATTCCTTGAAATTCCGTAAAGAAACTAAACTGCAACTCAACCGGCCAACGATGATAGAGATTTGGGTGATAGTTTACGGTTCTTAAGACCCGGACGACGTGATGGTCTTCCATTACGAGCATAGTTATTGGCGTTCTTAAGATCTTCGGCTGAGGAGCGATCGTTGATCAGTTCGCCCATCTCATCGCGATGTGTGCCATTTGGAAGAGTGTAACTGAAATGATGAATGATGTTGATTATCTGACAATAATTGTTGATCGATTTCAATGAACTCACCCAAACTCGTAGCCCTGTCTAGTGGGTATATACCTAAACTGTTCGATAACCACATTGCCCAGTTGTATATCCAATACAGTGCCTGGTGCATATGAGGCAGAAGCACTCCACAGAACACTGGCCCACAACAGCAGCAGAGGCAGACATTTAATAACGCACCTGCCCAAACCCGAACTCGATTTATGTTGTTTCATATTGTGTGGTTCCACAGACGCAACCGTCGGCCCTCACAGTTAACAATGAATTGAAGCCATCAGCAGTAGCCATCATTGGCGCACATAATGAGCAAGCCAGCCAAATGAAACCCAGATACAAAAGCGCTGAGTAAGCCCAGTGGTGCAGGTAAGACGATTGCTTCATCCACCCGTCCAGTTCACATTTGCATTTGCATAAGGAAAGCAGCAAAATGAGAAAATCACAAAAAACAGAAACAAATTCAAATATCAGAAACCTACAAATCATTACACATGTTGCTGTTGGACATATTAAAACGAAACCAAAACACAAAAAAGGCCAGCTCCTCCGACACAGATAATGCCCTAACTTAACCGAGAGCTACACTGATTATACAGACTATATGAAGAGTCTATAACTTGGCTTGCAATAAATTTGTAAATACTTTGCACATATTTATAAATAGTTGTTACAGCAATGCTGACAAAGCTAATATGCCCACTACACACGTAATACCCTTCATTTCATTTCGGATTACGTGTTAAGCGTTTCTTATGGACTCATTAATCAAGCTGTCTCTTGGTTCAGCGTTGAGCTTTGAGCTTTAAGCTCAGCTTTGGCAACAACCAAATGAGACGAGCTTTTGATCCGCTCTTTGCAAACTGTACAAATTGTGATGATCGTAATACCCTCTAACTGATGAAAAAGCTTAATAGAGTCGATACATCGGTGTTAAGAAAGGCATTTTGAAGTTTCGACCTATGCCCTTACACCGATATATCGATTTTCGGGCTATAATTTTTACTTGTCTTCCGACCTCAAATTTCGTTTTCAACTTTAAATGTACGATTGATTTAGGGGCAAAACTATGATCAAAAAGCCCTCGCTTTTTAAAATCAGTAGAGTTTTGACGAAGTTGTGGCATTTTGAAGTTTCTACCTATGGACCTATGCCCATATACCGATTTTCGGGCTATAATTTTTTCTTGTCTTCCGACCTCAAATTTCGTTTTCAACTTTAAATGTACGATTGATTTAGGGGCAAAACTATGATCAAAAAGCCCTCGCTTTTTAAAATCAGTAGAGTTTTGACGAAGTTGTGGCATTTTGAAGTTTCTACCTATGGACCTATGCCCATATACCGATTTTCGGGCCTATAATTTTTTCTTGTCTTCCGACCTCAAATTTCGTTTTCAACTTTAAATGTACGATTGATTTAGGGGCAAAGCTATGATCAAAAAGCCCTCGCTTTTTAAAATCAGTAGAGTTTTGACGAAGTTGTGGCATTTTGAAGTTTCTACCTATGGACCTATGCCCATATACCGATTTTCGGGCTATAATTTTTACTTGTCTTCCGACCTCAAATTTCGTTTGCAACTTTAAATGTACGATTGATTTAGGGGCAAAACTATGATCAAAAAGCCCTCGCTTTTTAAAATCAGTAGAGTTTTGACGAAGTTGTGGCATTTTGAAGTTTCTACCTATGGACCTATGCCCATATACCGATTTTCGGGCTATAATTTTTACTTGTCTTCCGACCTCAAATTTCGTTTTCAACTTTAAATGTACGATTGATTTAGGGGCAAAACTATGATCAAAAAGCCCTCGCTTATTAAAATCAGTAGAGTTTTGACGAAGTTGTGGCATTTTGAAGTTTCGACCTATGGACCTATGCCCATATATCGATTTTCAGGCTATAAATTTTACTTGTCTTCCGACCTCAAATTTCGTTTTCAACTTTAAATGTACGATTGATTTAGGGGCAAAACTATGATCAAAAAGCCCTCGCTTTTTAACGTCAGATGAGTTTTGACGAAGTTATGGCATTTTGAAGTTTCGATCTATGGACCTATGCCCATATATCGATTTTCGGGCTATAATTTTTACTTGTCTTCCGACCTCAAATTTCGTTTTCAACTTTAAGCGTACGATTGATTTAGGGGCAAAACTATGATCAAAAAGCCCTTGCTTTTTAAAATCAGTTGAGTTTTGACGAAGTTATGGCATTTTGAAGTTTCGACCTATGCCCATATATCGATCTTTTGATTTTCAGGCTTTAATTTTTACTTGTCTTCCGACCTCAAATTTCGTTTTCAACTTTAAATGTACGATTGATTTAGGGGCAAAACTATGATCAAAAAGCCCTCGCTTTTTAAAATCAGTAGAGTTTTGACGAAGTTGAGGCATTTTGAAGTTTTAACCTATGCCCATATGGCGATTTTTTTTTTTTTTTTTTGACCAAGCAGCCATCAACATTTTAAAAATGATGAATGACAAAGAAATGTATATTCTTATAAATAATAATATATGTGCAATAGTAATTAAGAAATGGCTATGAAAATAAAAGTCAATATTTCACATATGATCGCTTTTTTCTTCGAGTTTTCGTATTTTTTCCCCACTCAAAATAACAGGCGAACAGAAATCCTTAGTTAAACGATTTGCCTGAAGAATAACCTCAAATACACGCTCTTCAAAGTATGCAACAATTTATTTTCAACCAAGCATTTAAATCGAACTGCCTAAAAGTATGCAACACATCTGATAGATCCTCCATCGGAGGACAACAAATGTTAAACTGATTTTTGGAAGTAGACGGAGTGCTAGGAGCTTGTTCCACCTCTGCCGCGGGTTGGCCTGGTATTGCAGTACCGCCAGGATTCGACCCAACTTAATAATAAATGAAATCATTATTGAATAAGATAACTGCTGACTTCTGACTTCCGAAATGTTGCATACTTTTAGGCAGTGCGATTTAAATGCTAAATTGAAAAGAAATGGTTGCATACTTTGATTTCCGAAGTGTAGCATACTTTTAGGCAGTTCGATTTAACTGCTGAATTGAAAAGAAATGGTTGCATACTTTGAAGAGCGTGTATTTGAGGTTATTCTCCGGGTAAATCGTTCAACTAAGCATTTCTGTTCGCCTGTTATTTTGAGTGGGGAAACAATAAGAAAATTCGATTTAAGTGCTGAGAAAAGAAATTGGATCATACTTTGAAGAGCGTGTATTTGAGGTTATTCTCCGGGTAAATCGTTCAACTAAGCATTTCTGTTCGCCTGTTATTTTGAGTGGGGAAACAATAAGAAAATTCGATTTAAGTGCTGAGAAAAGAAATTGTTGCATACTTTGAAGAGCGTATTTTCGAGGTTATTCTCCATGTAAATCGTTCAACTAAACATTTCTGTTCGCCTGTTATTTTGAGTGGGGAAAAATACGAGATTTTAGGTGGGAAGACAAGTTAAAACGATTTTCAGGCTAGAATTTTGACTTGTCTTCCGACCTCAAATTTCGTTTTCAACTTTAAATGTACGATTGATTTAGGGGCAAAACTATGATCAAGAAGCCCTTGCTTTTTAAAATGCGTTGAGTTTTGACGAAGTTATGGCATTTTGAAGTTTCGGCCTATGCCCATATACCGGGCTATAATTTTTACTTCCATCACTTCCCCACTCCCTGGAAGTGTGCTGTGATTGTGATGATTCCGAAACCTGGCAAGCCGGATAATCTAAGATTGTCGGCAGTAAGTGGCTTCCAGAGTGCCATTCCTGATCATCATTTTGGCTTTGGGCATCACCATGGTACACCAGAGCAACTTCATCGAGTAGTACAGCATGTCCTCGAGTCCTTGGAAAATAAGCAGTACAGCTTTTCGTCTTCCTGGATATCCGGCAAGCGTTTGATCGCGTATGGCATGATGGCCTGCTTTTTAAGCTTAAGTCCCTACTACCTTCGGCGCAGTATTTACTGCTCAGGTCCTACCTGCTTGGCCGTTCTTTTATGGTGGAAGTTAGGGGCGAGCGATCAAACATCCGCCGCATCGGAGCGGGTGTACCGCAGGGTAGTGTCCTTGGACCTGCCCTGTACACATTGTACACCGCGGACTTGCCGATTCCGGTAGCCAGAAACACGCTGCTTGCCACATACGCAGATGACACTGTGTTCCTCGCTAACTCCTCCACTGCTTGGAGAGCAGCAGCGGTTACGCAAAGATTCTTGGATGATTTTAGTACCTGGGCCAACCGGTGGAACATCTGTGTCAACGAGAACAAGTCTCAGCACTGTACGTTTGCGCTCAGGAGTGGTAACTGTCCATCCGTCCGACTCAACAACACGATCATACCTCAGGGGAACCATGTTCGCTACAATATTTTATAACCTTTCAGTAGGTTGATCAATATTAAATTAAATTGCTAAATTAAAAAAAAAAAAAAAAAAAAAGAATGTAACAGTCTAAGATAATCACAACTGCAAAGTAAACCCAACAATTGTTCAACAAATTAACTTCAGCAGTATAAAGAGATTTAATTTACAGTTTACGTAAACTTTCAGTTGCTTGTAAGAAGATAAAGACTTTAATCTGAATTTAGTTTAACATTGGAAATATATATAACAACTATATGCACAATATAAAAGTATAAAATATTTATTTGAAAAAATAGAAAAAGTTTAGCTTTCAGAACTCTCCTTGGTGGTTTTCACTTTATGAGCCGTTACATATGGCTGGAAACCATTCTTGTTGGCCTTGTAGAGCACCTGATATTCGTATCCATCGGCTGATATAAAGCTATAGCCGCCACGATATTCCACAGACTTTGGCGTCGACAGTTCGTTCGGCTCCAAATTGTTCTGCTTCTCAGCATTCGCTTTCACCTTGAACGTAATATCCTCCGAGCGACGATGGCCATTATCTGTCTGATAGCTGTACAGCAGTTAATCCAAAAGTTTGAAGAAGAACTCTATTTGAAGACTTACTTAAAATGCACCTCCTCCTGACGCTCTTCTTCATCAACGACAGCAGCAGCTATGGCCAGAAATAGCAGCAATAATCCGATCGGAAACTGTGCAAAGTATAGAAACCAAAAGAAGGCATTACAAATTTTAAAACTCTATCTTTTCCTTTTTCCATCTCAGTTAAATAACTAACCAATGACATTGTTCGTTAAGTATATCCTTTAATTAATAAATACAAAGTTTTTTTCGCAAGAGTACAATTTATTTTGCGCACTGATCGTCTTCGTTTCTTGTTGCCAACTAATAAAGCGGGCAAAAGTTAAGCAAATATTCTTTGCCAGCGGCTTAGATGAGCAAATCAGCAGAAATAAGTCTAAAAGATAATGAAAACAAATATCTAAACTGCCGGCCAGGCCGACTGAGAGAACGAGTGAGCCCGATGGCGTCATAGTTTATGGCCAAACTTATATTCTAGCCAACTTTTGTGTTAAGCCGAAACATCCACAACAATAACAATGTCAATAACAATGACAATAACAACACCAGGCAAGAAAGCTAACTAAAACATTTGAAGCGGATTCTTGTTTTGTGTTGTTAAATCTACGAAATTCATCCGTCTGGCTATTATTATAATTTTTTTTAATTACTGCTGTGTTCATTTAACAGCATTTCATCTTGTTAACTTGAAGGCTAAACTTATATTTATTGTGCAGATTATTGCAGATGTTTCTAAACTTAAGCAAAAGAGATTGTACCCTGGCTGAGGGTATTATAATATTTAGATCGGTCGTTTTTTATATGAAGGAAGGATATCAGTCAGTCAAATGGAGAAAAGCAAAAATATATAACTGCCAAAAGGAAGCATATCCAAGCCCATAAAGTACAAAGTGTAACAAATCATCATATATATATATATACAGCCAAGTAGAGTTAGCCATGTCCAACTGTTTGTAAGAACTGTTTGAGGAGACTTTAAGTTAAAAAGTTAATTTATTTTTAACGATAACTTTAACAAATCGATTTCCGATAGCAATAATATCAACAGTTTTCAATATATCGTCTTCCAATCGATTTATAAATTATTAATTAACAGACATATTATTAATCAACTGTAATAAAGTCATTATGTTTGGATAAGAAACATAGACCAAAACCTGCAAAAATAAGTTTAGAGTATGCCCCAGTCGAACCCACTCGACTAAAACATTCTAACTTGTTTTAATATGTTTTCAAATTTAAATCAAAAAGTACAGATTATACAGATACGTACACTGTACATTCCAACTGAACTCATATGAACATTGTGTGCAGGCTGTCAATGTGGGCTGCGGTTAATTAATCAAACGAGTCCGCAGCTAAATGTTTATTTAGCCGTGTTGAAAAACTTAATCTGAAGAACCCTCAGCTCGGCTCGAACTGTCGGCTAATTCGATGGCAGAAATGATGGCAATTAGATTGTTGCGCTCTGTCAAAATGCACTTTATGAATTTCAGATTTTGGCAAAATGCGGGCGCGAAATGTGCGCAATGGGTGCGTATCGAAATAATCAAGGGATGCAGATGAAAATGCAGATTGAGAGCAGGAGGTGATTGTGGCAAGGAGGAGGCAGAGGGCAGTGGGGAGGGACCGACAATTGTTGGTTTAAGCAGCCGGTGCAGTGCTTGGTGCGAGCTGCAAGGCGGGAGTGGTGGTTAGTTGGTGGTTAGGTGGTGGTTAGGTGGTTTTTGCTCGCTTTGTTGGTGGATGCTCTCGTCACTGGCAACAGCTGACGCTGGAACAGGTTCACAAAATCCACAGCGCCTGGGAATTCGTCAGCTGCGCGCCAGCACATTACAAGTAGGACAAGCTGCAAACAACATTGCCATTAGCTACCATGGCCATCGCCAGGGTTGCCACCCTCTGCCCCTTGCCTCTAATGCGGCAATATTAGCGGCATCACATCCACATACACATCCAGTCACAGTCACAACTTGCCTCGACGAGCATTGGCAAAAAGTTAATAGACGATTGACTAAAGCCGACAAACGTTGTCCTGTTGCCCTGTTGTCCTGGCCAGGGGCTTAGCACCCCCCTTGTTTTTTGGGACAGGCAAAGTGCATTAGAATTGCACACGAACAGGGAGGGGATTGCTTTTGCAGGTGTTGCCTGTGCGCCGTGCCTGATCCTTATCTGTTCTGCCCTCAAAGATTGCCTTTGAATTAAAAGTTTTGTTTGCGGCATGGCCGGTTTTGTTGTTTTTACCGATTAGCTGCAGCCTGGACAGATTCCATTCCATTTAATTTTTTTTTTTCCAATTTTAACAATTGTGCCACAT
Source organism: Drosophila nr. perissopoda 5 BK-2023a (assembly GCA_035044105.1). NCBI lineage: Eukaryota > Metazoa > Arthropoda > Insecta > Diptera > Drosophilidae > Drosophila > Drosophila nr. perissopoda 5 BK-2023a. Next base: position 10,697,973 of record JAWNMK010000124.1, read on the forward strand.
TCGATTTATTAGAATTTTATCATTTGTTAGCATTAACAATTAAAATTCAATTGTAATTTCGTCAAACGAAAAAAAATACATAATCTTAGATGAAGTTCCAAATGAGTGGAAGATACCTAGAAAAAAAATTATTTTACTGTAATTTTTCATTCTTCCACAAATAAATAAAAAAAAAAATGGGAAAATATATCAATTGTATTTTTTTTTTATAATTACGTATTTTAGTTATTCAATTTTGATCATTTCTTGCACTTTTGATATTAAATTTCATTATTATTATTTTATTTAATTTTCCTACAAATTTTTGTTGACTTTTAGAAAGTTATTTTGAATTTTGTGCAGTGTAATCGCATTGGCCCAGTTTTTGGTTTTCATTTTCAAATGCAATTTGATGTTACGCACGTGACTGGCCCACGGGTTCAACAGGTTGTGGTCAAAAGCAACTGTTGGCCATATATATAACGCCTGTGTCGGTCGATCAGATGCATCAGTGAGTGAACAGAATGAATCAGACAACATTGGGTGTATTGCTTGGCCTCATCGCTTGTGGCCTGATGTTGGTGCTTGGCCAGCCGGCGGGTTATCCGAGCTCTCGTCCACCAGCCACATATCTGCCAGCCAAGCCACCAGCACCTCCGGCACCACCAAAGAGCAGCTATGGCCCACCTAAGCCGCCACCAAAGCCACCTGCGCCTGCACCTAAACCCAAGCCAAAGCCACCGGCTCCACCACGAGACAGCTATGGACCACCACCCAGTAAGCCCGATCAACAATATTTACCGCCCAACGGCAATGGCAACGGCAACGGCAATGGCAATGGAGGAAATGGCGGTGCAGGTGGTGGAGGTGGTGAAGTTATTCCCATTATAAAGTTGGAATCGAAAGTGAATACGGATGGATCGTTTATGGTAAATAGAGTAGACTCAACTGTGGGCATCTGTTCACTTCTAATTGCTATTATTCCTTGTCCAGTACGAATACGAAACGGGCAATGGCATCAAGGCCGAGGAAATGGGCTATCTGAAGAATGCCGGCATCGAAGGAGAAGAGGCACAAACCGTGGAGGGTTCCTTCTCCTACACCTCTCCTGAGGGCGATAGCATCTCATTGACCTACATTGCTGATGAGAATGGCTTCCAGCCGATGGGCGAACATTTGCCAACGCCGCCACCCATTCCGCCAGAGATACAGGAGGCACTCGATCAAATAGCCGCCGGCGGAGGCTGTCATGGCTGCGATGACAATGAGACTGGCGACGGAGGAGGCGATGATGCAGCAGGCTACGTCTATCGCAGAAAGTAATTAAATATAAAATGGTAAATGGTAATAAAAGCAACTTTTCTAATAACCCAAAAGCAGGTCTTTTGGCCGACTTATTCAAAATAACAAGCAAACACCAAACGCCAAATTGGCTTGAACCAGGTGCCTGTGTGTGTGTCCTTGCCCGACCAATTGGCTGGCACACTTCATTCGAGGTCTGCACAACAACCTCCTCCCCTCTCTCTCTATCTCTCTGTCGCCCTAACCCAACCCCAACCCCGTCTGTCTGTGACTGTGTGACTGGCAACACATGTTTTTCGCTCTTGTCCTGTTGATCGCACAGCGTTCGCCATTGGCTTCGGGGGAGGGGAGAGGCTGCTGCCTTTTCAGAAATGATGAAAACATTAGTGTCGTAGCATATTTTGGCACTGCGCACAGGAGCGCATTCGACACGTGGCCAGTTGGGCCGCAACTGATGCACAGGTGCGTGCTATATCTGTACTTTGTTTTCATTACTTAAATGAAAATAAAAGTGATCGAAGATAGTCTGTGAAGTAGAACACAAATCAATAATTTATGCATTGAAAAAAAGAAAGAATTAATTGGCAAGATTTTTTTCAATCAACTAAATAATTAAAAAATAATAATTTATGCATTGAAAAAAAGAAATAACTAGCAAGAAAAATATATTAATTTTATTTTTAAATCAACTAAATTTATTTGTATCTGTTTAATTTAGTTTATAACCATAATGACAGACTTTTTAGAAACTTACTTTTAGGCAGTAAAGAATTGGGCCCGCTTCAGCCCGCTTACCGCTCGGGGCGAATGGAAAATCACGACCCACCCTAAACCACAAATAGTAAAACGATACACACCAAATATATTAAGGCATTATCAGATAGGGTGAAGGGGGAGGCGGTAGTTGGGTATGTCGTCAACTGCAAGAGGACAAGGGGACAAGGGGTGCGATGCCATTGACGAAAGCGAATGCGATTTGTATATGGTGGCATTACAGCAACAACAGCAACAGCAACAACAACAATACGTACAAGGACAACAAACGATCGTTTAATTTCAATTAAAAACATTTGCCTTGGCACAGCCTAAAAGCCAAAAAAAGGACCAATCTGATGATGATGATGGGTGAGGGGGGAGATGAGAGGATTAGGCAAAGGAATACGCACACTTGCTACGGGGCGTGCTTAGCTTGGCTTAGTGCTTTGGTGCCATGAGTACATGATGTTGCACTTGCTACCACTGCGCGAGTGGCAGGACCGGGAACGGGACCAGAACCAGGACACGCACCAGGACCAGGCAAAAAGGGATGCTAGGCCAGCTGCTTCGGCTGGTGGCGACTGCGAGTGCGAGTGCGAGAGTGAGATGGTCGCAAAGTGCGTAGCAATGTCAGCTAGAACGGGTACAGTGAGGCTGAGGCTGAGGCTGGGAATTCTTGCACTTGACGCCGCAGTGTTTTGACACTGCAAGCCGTAACAAATCCAAACAAGGATATACAGGATATATAGGGGAAGCTGCTGCTGTCGCTGCTGCTGCTGCTGTTGCTATTGCGTCGGTATAAAAGCAACGCATGGCTTCCAATTGGAACACAGAATCGAATTTGAACGCGAGCGATGCACACGACAGCTCAACTCGATAGCCTGGAGTTGGATGAGTCACCGCAGGCACAGGCGCAGCCACAGGTACAAGGACACAAGTGTCCCAACAGCATGATCTTTCGCATCGAGCAACTGTTGCCCGGCGCCACAACAACAACAACAACAGCAGCAACAGCAGCAATGGCAACAACCACAAACTCCACGAAGCGCACACGTCCGAATTTAAGGCCAGGTGTTTATACGGCCCAATATACGCCAAAGGACACGTGCTCGAGTGGAGTACCAACAGCGGCACTACTTAGCTGCATGGCCACGCCCACGCCAAGTGATGCCCATGTCCACTGCACCATGGCCAATGGGGAGTTGGCACTGTCTGCCACACTGCTACGCCAGATCAAGCTCTCTGAGGACATCTACAGCTTCAATGCACTGTTCGAGCTGCACGCAGGACAACTGCGCATTCGCCTCGTGCGCGATGTGGCGCGCGAGGATGAAGTGGTGGCCTGGTTTGACGAGGAGTTGGTCCTCCTAATGGGCATACCCTTTCTCACACCACTTAACATACAAGGTGAGATAATGTTAATTTAAAAAAAAAAAAACTGAATTACTCAAATTAAAATTAAAAAAAAAAGTAATAAAAAGAAATTTATATATATAAAAAATAATTTATAAAAAATAGAATTGATTTACTAAAAAAATTTTTAAAAAGTATTTTATTATTGTTATTAATTTCAGGCAACAATCGCTACACCTGTCACCTGTGCCATCTGACCTTTGAGACGCCGCATCCTTTAAAGATACACCTTGCTCTGGGTTGCGGTCGCAGCGTTATGGATCTGCTTTGGATGCGTTTACATTATGCACTGAAATCTGCGGCACGTGCCACCACCACAATAACACTCTCACCTACTCCGGCCACGTCCTCGACATCGTCAGCATCGCCCAACAGAACTCCGCCACCGCCAGCAGTTCCTCTTCCTCAGGTGACGTCCCCATCGCGTTTCTCCGCCTTTCGTCCTTTGGCAGCAATGCAATCGCTGACATTACCACTTGCTAGTCACTCGCAGCCCAGCTCCTACCTGCCCTCGATGGCGATGGGTGCACCGCTCTCTGCGCATCCAATGAATGCTGCCGCTCAGATCGAGGCCATCGTCAGCAATATGGGTGCCTCGAAGCAGGGACACCTGTGTATCTATTGTGGCAAGGTTTATTCCCGCAAGTATGGCCTGAAGATACACATTCGCACCCACACGGGCTTCAAGCCGCTCAAGTGCAAATTCTGTCTGCGACCCTTCGGCGATCCCAGCAATCTCAACAAACACGTTCGCCTCCATCTCCAATCCCAGCCCGGCGTCGGGGGCGAGGCGGAGTCAGAGGCGAGTTTTCAGTGTCAGATATGTCACAAGACGCTCGCACGCTCCAGGGATCTGCAGCGACATATGGAGACGCGACACCCTGGTGGATCAACCACAACAACCACCACTAGCAGCGCACCACCAACAACAACCACCACGACAACAGCAGCAGAGGCTGCGACAACAACAACAACAACAACAATGATGGCTGCCGCATTGCCCAATCACAGCTGATGAAGGCTTGGCAGCGTTTTATTTTTATTATTATAGCACTAGGCGTCCTGCTGTGATAAGTAGAAGAAGAGTTGTAAGAAATTTAACAGTTTATATATAATATAAATAAATTTTGAAATAAGTAATGGGATTGAAATCCCCTCTAAGTTAAGAATATATCTATAAAATATATGATTCGCAGTTTGTATTTTAACTTGTGTTTTTTTAATAAATAGTTGTCAGTAAACATATTTTTGAACTCATTTGGAAAGTGACTACCCATTGCCATTCAAGGATTTTCAAGATTCGGCAGCAAATTATAGTAATATCTGAAAATCCGCCATAACTTGCCGTATTCAAGTGTGTTTGGGTTCCCCGATAACTTGTGTGACCCTAAAAGTATGCCCCACTTTTTCCGATCGCAGGTAGCTTAGCCAACACCACAACCTAGTTTGTGTCACTGCTTTGTAACCTGCAAAGAAATCGATTTAGATTTGGTTGTGAGTAATTATGACCAACTTCTGATAACTTATTGAATGCTCTTTTAAAATAGAAAGTATAAATACAAAATTATATTTTAAAAAATAATAGATTCAAATTTTAAATGATCATCAATCTGTATATTTAAAAGAATCACGACTTTACCCAATTATCTAAAAACACCACTGACAATCTTCATCAGTTTTTGTAATACCTTTATTCAATTCAATTTCAAGACGTGTTCAAAGTGCATATCTATATTGAATAATGCACAAATCATATATGTAACTATACGATAATAAACGCAATTACTCACACATATATACATACATATGTGAGTAGAATATATAGAATGAATGCGTTTAGCATTCCGTTTCGAATACTCATTCACACCTCTGCATTCAGGCATATTAATTGGGGTACAGCAAAGCAAATCACAAGTTGTATTTTAGGTGTGTGCCAAAAGCAGATCGTACTTAACCACTATGTATGCATACGTATATATGTATGTGTGTGTGTGTGTGTGTGTGTGTGTGTTGTGTGCAGGTAGAAAAACTGTTGAGCAAAACATTTCTTGCGATCTAAAACAATCCACAATACAAGATTTATACATAGTGTAAAAAATGCGACGGTAAGTTAAGTTAATATGTAATATGTACGTAGTATAGATCGGAGCATAAAGTTAACTATATATTGTGGTGTTTCTTTCGATACTGGAACTAGTACATACATTAAGTTTGATAGTTTAGAACAAAATATTCTCGTTTTTAAACATTCTTTTCTTGTTTTTTTCGTATTTTTTTTTTAACAGTTTAAGGCACTACCTCAAGGAATATCTATTCCAGAGTGTCCCTTGGGGGTTGTTTCAAGTAGTTTGGTTTTCCGATACAAACTTAGTGTGTGGCATGGATGTTAATTCATATATAAGTATGCATGTCTGTCTGTATGTCTGTATGGGTGTGTGTGTGTGTATGTGTTTTGTATCACTCAAAAGCACTTAAATATAATATTTAAACTGTTATATATATATATATATGCATGTTGTTTTAGCTAATTATATTACTTAATTTTGGATATATGACGATACGTTTGTGTTGGCTTCAAAGTCTCTACTCGTTATATAAGGTTTATATTTTAGACACCGATCGTAAATTCTTAATACATATAATTAGGAATACATACATATACATTTATCTATGTATATATCTAGTTTGGGGGGGAAATATTGGAATTTTATTATTGCATTTGTAAAAATCGTAACATAAATTCTTATATGAAGCACACTTGGGTTCGGTTAACTGTTGATTACTAGTAATTATGGTTAGTATTACTTGATTAGTTTTTCTTTCTCGCATTAACAAAATATTATTTAGTTCATGTTAACAACATTTATTACAGTTACAGTTAATAAAAGTGTGAATGCATGAATTTTATTGGTTGTATATATGTATAATTTACTCGTATATATATATATATATATAGGTATATACATATATATATGAAGTTTGGTTGTATTACAGTTGTGTGCTCATCGTTGTTGTTCCCGCTGTTCTTTAAGTTTAGAGATTTTAAGAGTTTTTTTTTGTTTTTTGTTTTATCAAGCATTCTGTAATTTCGCTAACGCATTTTTCTTAATATTTAATATGGAATCTTTGTTCTCTTTTTTTCTTTTTTTTCGCTTTTTTTGGTTTTCAATGGGGAAACCTGGGTTTTAGTACTTTTTGGATTTTATTAACTTGGCTTAATTGAAATACTGAACTGCTGAACACACACAGACAAAAATGTACGTCAAGTTTATATGAATGTACAAATTTTGTTTGTTTTTGTTTTTCACTCTTAACTTTCATTAATTTAATATTAATATGTATGTATGTGTATGTACGAGTATAAGTGTTGTTTATTAGCAGTACTCAAAATGTTTTTTATTTGAAGACTTGAATGTTCACAATTGTTGTTAGTTTTTGTTTTGCATGACAAAACATTGGACGTTTGGTATTTTTTATTTATTTATTTTTTTTTTTTACTTTATTTATTTCTTAATGTTTAGTTTCAATTTGTATGCACTTCAACAAATTGCTTAAAGCTGCGCACAAGACTTTGTCTACACTTTCATTAATTTATATATATATATATATATATATATATATATATTTTAGTAAATCAGCTTAAATTCAAAATACTCTCAATATATATATATTTTTTTTGTTGTTTGTTTTGTTTTTTTCGTTTGTCCAAGTTGAATGCTTGCTTAATATTTAAAAGACACACAGTATGTAAGTAAAACTATCTCTACTTATAAGGTGTACAACAATGCCTCTTCATCATTCATCATGTTAACCATCATTATGTGCGATTGAATTCGACAGTTTGTTCATTGAAGTCTGATCTATGCATTATTAGGTAAGGCATTATGCACTTGGGAAGGATTCGGTTGCTCGTTGTTGGAAAAGAAAAACCAATAAAGTTTGGGGAAGACAACACAAGAACAATTGTAATATAAATAATATAATTTATAACTGAACAATTGCAACATCAATTTATACAATTAAATGAAGAAAAAAACTGTGATTTAAGTGAACTTTAAATGCCGAATGCCATTTTCTACATAATAATCAATAGACTCTTCTTCAATGAGACTTTATTGCAGTACTTATTGCTGTTTGTTTAATTTTAGAATGAGTGTGAGCAGTTGTGCGTATGTGTGTGTGTGTGTGTGTGTGTACGTGAAGGCCAACAAAATGGGTTTTTTCTCTTAATTAAGTTACAGTTCACAATTTGTTGAACTTAAATCTGTTTTTCTTGTTTTTCCATTTTTTTGTTTTGTTTTTCTTTTTATCAAATACCCTGCAACTTCTTTTATTTATCACAGTTTACATCAGAGATAGTTTAAACATGTTTTAATGTTTTTACTTTTTTACTTTTTTTTACTTTTTTGTTTTTTTCCATCTTGGTTTTTTCTTTATGCAAAAATAAAAGCAAGCGATTTGAAATTTGTGCAAGCATTTTGTATGGTATTTGTTTTTGGTTAGATCATACAATAGATTCTAATCATGCCAAGCCTCGATATTCATTTACCGTTGAACAAGATGCTGTTTCTTATGACTAAATTATATATATACTTTTTATGTTTTTATATTTTTTATAAATCAAATCCCAATGCAACTGTCTGGGTTTCTCTAGTAGTAATGTCTGTTGAGTGTGTGTGTGTGGGTGTGTGCGTGTGTGAATGTGTGTGCCATCGCAATCATTCAGTTTCACATGCGATCTGAGCTGAGCTGATATGTTGATATGTCCTCAACTATATCGACCTTTCGAGTGTTGTGTTGAATTTGATTTTTAATTTTATTTATATAAGTTTTTATGTATAACAATTAGTTTAAATTAAGCATGTGATGTATTTGTTATAGTATAATTAAAATTGTGTGTGAAATAAACATCAATTTTACTTTTCAAGTATTTTTTTTAATTTTTTATTTTTAACGTAATTATAATGTAATTATTTGGAAGCAAAAGATGGCATATCTGTTTATCATTTCGGTTTTCTTCAATTTGTTCATTTTTTCTTCGTTTTTTCTCTCTCTGTTTTTTGATTGCTGCTTACACAAACATTTACAAAACACAATTTGAAACAAACGCAAACGCAACAACGAAACTGTTTGAAATTACAATATTAATTACAATCGATATAGATATATATATATATATAAATAAATGTTAAAAAAATGTCTTCTTGGATCATTTGCATCATTCGATTGCTTTGATAAATAAAATGTATAAAAAGGGTTAATACATAAGTAGTATTAACCTTGGGTAGGTGTGTGTGTGTGAGTGTGTGTGGCAAATGCTTTTGTCGTTTATTTATTTATTTTTTTGTAGTTCTCAGTTTTTGTACTTTCGACGTTGAATACATTTTTTTGTTTGTTTTTTTGGTGAAACTATAAATTGGTACAACAAATAGAATGGCAAGCAGTATAAAATATACCTGCATACGTTTTGGGCTTGCAGCATGTGTGCATGTGTGTGTGAGTGTGTGTATAGAAAAGTTTTGATTATTTGGTTTTGCTTTGTTTCAAGAAATACATACAATAAATACAAATCTCCAATTAAGTAATACAAACAATAAACGTATATAGTACAACTAGCTCAAGATCAAGCTAAAAAACAATTACAAAATTATTTATTAGGTATACTTTCAGTAATGCTCATTTGTTGTCTTGAGAGTATTGAAATGTAGAGGAATCTAGAATCGAGTTTACAAACATATTTCAGCTTATATCATAATGAATAGGAAATTGGCAATACGGCGAGCGAGGAGTAGAAGGAATCAACAACATACTATCCACAATCTTTCATCAATCAGAATTCTTTTTGTTTTTTGTTGGGCGGGCTTTTGCTTAACTAATACACAAATTGTCTATATATACATATGTATATATATATAGTATATCAATGCTATATATTGGTAGTAGTTGTATATATATACATATATATATATATATTCAATTAGGTATTTCAATATGTATGCATGATTATGTATATGGGATGACCAAAAAGCAAATCAAAGGCTTTCTCTTTAAGTTGACATATTTTCGACATATTTTTATGCTATACACAAATTGCAGTTACAAATGTCGTCTTTGTGTGTTGGTGTGTGTTGTGTGTGTGTGTTGGTGCATGCTTATGTTGTCGTTGTGGCAATCTCAGCGTTGTTTGTTGCCGTCGCAGCTAAGCTTTCCGACTTCTTCTGCTGCTGCTCCGCCAACTGCTCCGATCCTGTTGTGATGTTGCAATCCCCGCGATCACCGCTGATGTTGCTGCTGTTGTTGTCGTTGTTGGCGTGGTTGCTGTAAAATTAAAATTAAAATTAAAAAATAAATAATAATAATAAAAAGGAATTTATTCATCAATGTCAAACGAAAGTGATATCAGATTTGAAAGCATAAAGATTACTGCTAAGGCTTCTCTTACTCTGACTTTGACTTGCAACTAAATGTATGTGGCATAGATCGGAGCATAAAGTTAACTATATATTGTGGTGGTTCTTTCGATACTGAAATTAGTACATACATTAAATCTAATAGTTATAAGCAAATCATCGTTTTTGACAGTTTAAGGCACTACCTCAAGGAATATCTATTCCAGAGTGTCCCTTGGGGGTTGTTTCAAGTAGTTTGGTTTTCCGATACAAACTTAGTGTGTGGCATGGATGTTAATTCATATATAAGTATGGTTGTGTGTGTGCGTGTGTGTGTTTTGTATCACTCAAAAGCACTTAAATATATTATTTAAACTGTTATATATATATATGCACATATGTTTTAGCTAGTTATATTACTTAATTTTGGATATATGACGATACGTTTGTGTAGGTTTCAAAGTCTCTACTCGTTTTATAAGGTTTACAACAGAAACTTATCGTTATATATCCAAAATTATAAAATCAGGAGTACATATATATATATATATAAATACATATATTATATTATATATTATTTTACACATCTACTGCGCTTACAATTCGTTTCCTTTGCTGGGTCCATTTGAAATTGTTGCAGGCTGATGTTGTTGTTGTTGTTGCTGCTGTTGTTGATCAGTTGCCATAGGCAACTGATTGTTGCCACCTAGCGGCTTGGTCCACATGCCCTCATCATCCTCGTAGTCATCCTCACCGTCGAGCAGCACCGACTGCAACCGACTCACAATCGATGTGGCAACAGGTGCAACAACAATGTCAGCCTTGGCTGCCTTCTCCACATTTGCATTGTTGTCGTACTCCGCTGCCTGCTGCTGATCCTCGAGATCCTTGGTTGTGGTTGTTGCATTATTTGGTGTTTGTTGTGGGTTGTTAGTTGTTGTTGTTGTTGCAGTCATGGACACATCGCCCTCCTCCTCTTCCTCCTCCTCGTTATGCCTTTGCTGCACCTGCTCCTCCTCCTCCTCCTCGTCGCTGTTGGTCGTGGGAGCTGCAAGGGGCAACTGCTGCTGGTGCTGTTGAGTTGCCGCTGGCCGAGTGTGTGGCATGCCCAGATCACTGTCGAAGGTGCTGAAATGTGCATCGAAATCGGCAAAGTTGTCGCTGTTGAATTCGGTGCCCCAGCTGCCAGTGCCAGTGTTGACGATGTTCGCATCCGCACCAACACCGACCGATATATCAGCGAATTGTACATCCATGTCCCAAGGATCGGCAGCCAGATTGTTGAGCGTCGTCGAATTCTTGGTGAACATACCATGACCATGACCAAGACCATCGCCACTGCTGCCACCATGCTGCTGCTGCTGATGCTCATCGTCGTTGTCGTCATCGTCGTCAATGTTGCTACCGAACTCAAATTGATTCTGATCGTTGTCCATTGTGAAGACAATGTCCTGCAGCGTATTATCCAGATCGCTGTAGCACACATTGCTGTACGATTGCGCGCCCGTGTCCCAGCTATTGGTGTCACCAATGGAGTTGCCAACATTATATTCATACTCCTCGTGCGGATTGCAATTGGCCAACAGTTTGTTCTGCTGCGCAACGGCCAACGTGAAGTCACCTTTGTCCGCATCGATCAGCGATTGCCACAGCTGCAGCTCGGATTCGTTGGCAAAACTGGTGGCAATCAAGGCAGCGATATGTTCAGACTCTGATATACAATTCGTTATGTGTCTAAGGATCTTAATCAGATGACCCATATAGCCCAGTCGTCGTCCCTTCTCAACCGATCTGCGTCAAAGAAAGATTAATTACAAACAGTTGCAAGAATGCGTGTGGCAGCGAGCCAAATTGAACTTACTGCGCCTCATCATTGTGCCGCCAATAATTGACCAGTTTAGACACCAGTTGGCAATCGACAATCAGCTGTGGAATATTGTTAAAATTGTTATTTAATTAGATTTTCATTATTATTGTTTAAATGCTTATCAGTTTTCTATAACTTGTGGGGATTCATGCACTGCGACCTGTCAGATCTATCCATCAACCCCAGCTCCTGCACGATTGCACGAATCTTTGTTGGATTGAGCTCAGTCAATGCATCCCCAAGATACTACATTTATTCCTAGCTACAGAATCTGCTAAGATGAGTATCCTAAGCCTTTTCTTTCTTTATGATTATAACCGCCCAAAAGACATTTGGCTTGACGGTGGCCAGGTGTCTCTGCCCAGCTCCGTTGTCGCCTCTGTCTTGCCGCGTCTCTGCAACTACTCACATATGTTTGCATCTCAGTGGGCGGGTTATTGTTTGGCGTTTTTGTCTTGTCCAGATCATTGAGCGTTGGCTGCGTTACCTCCGTTGGCGCCTTCAGTTCCGCATCAACATCAACAGCAGCAGCTGGAGTAGCAGGTACAGCAGCAGCAGCAGCCGGAGCAACAACATCAGTAGCAGCAGCAGTCTCCTCTACTACATCGCCATCAATGTGATTCTCCTGCATGGCGCTGATGGCGGTTGCTTCAGTCTCGATTGCAGCTGCAACTTCTGGAACTGCAGCTGCCGCAGCTGCAGCTGCAACTGCAACTGCTTCCTGTTGTGCAGCGGCTGCTTCGAATTCATTCCCGGACGATGTACGATCGTTGGAGAACATTGCCTCATCCTTATCGAATTCGCCGACCTTCACCTTCATTGCCGAGTCAAAGATGTAATCGTCGTGAAAGATATCGGTGCACTCAGTGGATGTGGTATTATTGTTGGACAGCTCATTATAGAACACCAAATTCATTGCCTTCTCCAATTCGCTGTGCAGGAAATTGTTCCAGCAGTATTCCTTGAAATAATTCAGCAACAAAGCAAAGTAGTCGGTGGCACAGATGCTAAATGAATGAATGAATTGCAACACAATTGTTCGATTAGCAATCAGAGTGAGGATTCAGAGCTGAGCACAACTTACGCCTGTTGAATGGTCTCGTGTTTCGTCTCCAGCAATGCGGTGAAGACGCGACAGACCTGAAGACGCGTCTTGCCAAATGGTGGCGACAATACCGCCGCCGTTGTCTCCAGACTCGGTTTCTGTAGGAGATTAATTGACAAGTTTTAAGTATAGACGTTAGGAATGGGAAGGAAGAGGAGAACAAACCGCGGGCGGATTCTTCAGAACATGCAAAAATTCGTGTAGGCGTGGCGCTATAACCGTAATCACAGTCTCCTGCACTTCCTGATGAAATTCACGCTCACGCTTCTGCAGCAAACGCTGGAGATCCGAGTTTGGCTCATCACTGTTAACCGATAAGAGATAAAGTTAAGCAGATATTGATAAAGATGGTGACGCAAGTGATGACTCACGTGAATGTAATGGGCGTGATAAGCGTAAGTACAACCGATATTCCTGATAAGATGGCGCTCTCTAGAGCGTTTGGTTCCAAAATCACATTTAACAAGGCTTCTATTGTCTGTGCGGATTCAATCGTGCGTAATATGGGATTGGAGCCATCGAATGCCGGCTCAAATGAATCGTTCTCCTGCTCCGTTTGACGCATCAGACGCCCCTGATGAATTAGATCACAGAAAAAGTCCGCAACATTTGCATGCTTATCGGTCTCTTGAGGATTACGCATTACTGCAATCAGTCTCTCAACAATTTTATCTTCAGTTAACCACTGCAAAATATCAAAAATAATAATGTTACAAAATTTTTTATAGCTTTTAGCTTATGGTATGGGCAAATATTTGTTGTAGAAATTATATGATTACTATATATTTTGTTACTTGCAATAGAATTGTGAACCGAGTGGAGAAATTAGCAAATGCTGATAATGGTTTTTAATTTATCATTTTGTAAATTCCACTACATATAATTTCAGACAGTTTACAATTATCTGGGAGCAAAAATTAAGTTCATTTATAATCAGGAAAGCATTTATAACTCAACATCTAATCTAATCTTTGATCTACATCTATTTATATTCCTCTTGTCTGTGGTTTACCTCGTATAGATTGCGCTTTAATTGACCACCATCGATGTCCTTCATCATTTGCATGATCAGATCGGGTATGACGGGTGTGTCAAAGTGTTTACAAATGAAATCCAAGAAGGTCTTCTGCGATTTAATATACTCCAAAAGTTGTAGGCACATATGTTGATACAAAAACCAATCTTGTTCAGGCTTTTTGGTGAAGAGCATGCTAAACGTTTTGCTAAAAAACGACGATAGCAATGGATTTAACGGTGGTTCCTTTTCCAGATATGAATACAGCAATTGCAGCGTATCCGCATCCGACAGCAGCTTCTCATCCAGGGACGGTAGGCCGCTAAATACATATATATATATACATATTTTTCTTATATATCTCATTTATATGTCTATATGTTATATATCTTACAGAGTGAGTATCTCGCAGGACATGTTTGCATAGCGAAAACGCTGAGCAATTGGCAAATCCTCGGCTGGTTCCGTTGTGATTAGCTCGACGAGTCGTCGTATTACATCCGGCCGTGTAATATAATTGACGAGATTCTTTTTCTGCGTTTTGCATTCCTGCAGTATATCCTCCTCGTCCAGAAATTCCTCTAGCGTCGAGCCCTAAGATACAAAATAATTATAATTTGTTGTTGTTTATTTGTTGCACATAGAGTCACACACACACACACACACACACATAGAGTTGGAAATACGGTCACACTGTTAACATAATAAACGCACCTCCTTCTCCAGCAGCGCCTCTATGTTCGCAGAGGGCGCATAACTCTTGTCCCAAAACATTTTTCGCACGTACGTCTTGGCGGTGACACTTTCGGGCTTGGCTTCAAGAAATGTGTAGCAATGTTGCTTTGTTTTTGTTTCTATTGTTTTGGCTTGTTGTTTAAGTATTAAGTGGTGTTTGAGCACTGTATATTAATAGGTATTTTTGTTGCTATTTTGCATGCACAGCACGGCTGTATTAGCACTTTTTTACAACGACTTTAATAATTTTTTCACCCAAAAATTGCGTTGCCACGCTGATGTAAAATGGGTTATGTTATGCTCAAAATGGCACTGTTGTACTCAATTTGGTCACGGCAGTGCTCAAAAGGGCAAAAATAGAGTTTGACGTTTACACGCAGAAATACCTGCTTATATGAACTGTTTGTAAAATGTTGCATATGCATTACTCTGTAAACACATTCAATGCAAATTTCTAATTAAACTTTGACAACAAATAATGAAAAATAAATTAAAATTGAGTGATCGAATTACGATCGTGTATAAATTACATACGATATCTGCCAGGGCTGCTTGAACAGTTTACAATTGTTATTATTTTTTTTTAGTATTTGTGCTTTTAGCTCGCACGGGCACATTGTGGCAACAAAGTCCGTGATTAAAAATTTGTCAATGTCGCCGAATTATTTACGATTTTGGCAATGCGCCAATGCAAAACACCAGAAATTATTAGTTAGTTGAGTTCGTTAATCGCCAAGAGCACAATGTACACGGTCAAATCGGAAATCTACGGGGAGACCAACTATCAGCCGGAACACAAAGAAGGCGGCAATATTCTGTCAAAATTTCGTTTTCGTTATCCTTCCGAAAATGAGCAGGATTCCAATGGTAAATTGAGCCACGACAAGGATGGAGATCTGAATGTGGCACGTGCGAGGCGTGGCCAAATCGAACTGGAGCATTCCGATGCCACCGAACTGAAACTGGTAGGTTTGCAGGTGTGGCGGGGAGCGCTGCTCCTGGCCGATTTCCTGTTCCATCAGCGCAGCGAGTTGGCCAACAAAACAATTATGGAGCTCGGTGCTGGCGTGGGATTGACCAGCATTGCAGCTGCTATACACAGCAGTGGGCAAGTCTATTGCACAGACGTAAATCTGGGCTGTATCCTCGATTTAATCCGCAGCAATGTTGAGCGCAATTCTAAACTGCTTCTGGGCAAAGTGTCTGTTCTGGAATATGATTTCCTGGCGCCCAAATCGCAGCTCAGCCAGGAGCTGCTGTCTGCCATTGATGCTAGCGATGTGATTATGGCAGGGGATGTCATCTACGAGGATTCGCTGACAGACGCCTTTGTCGCAGTCATCGAGCACATCTTCTCGAGAAATAGCGAGAAGCTCATCTTTATGGCCATGGAAAAGCGTTATGTCTTCACTCTGGAAGACTGCGATTCGGTGGCGCCGATGTACGAACATTTCCTCAGGCAGACGGCGCACAAGCCGTGGATCATGGACTCGATTCCATTGGACTTTCCGCAGTATTTCGAGTACGAACGGTGTCCCCAACTGATTCTCATGCGGATCAGGAGTCGTTGATGCCACGCTATGTATAATATAGACAAAAATCATTGTGATATATCTGTTTATCTGATTTATATGGAAATTAAAAAAAAGACCTTTGAGGCTAATATCTAAAAATAGGATTTATATCTCTCAATTGATATGTGTTCCTCATAAGTATAAATCTGGAAATCTGATTTATATTTCCGAATAGATATTTGATTTTTTTCATTTATAAATAAGAATTGTTCGATTTAATAGTTTTCGTATAAAAGGGTTCCATAAATACAGATGTGTAAATATCAAAAATGATACAAATAAGTAAGTATTCCATGAACACATCATTGTCATTACATTTATCATTACAAGTTCCCACTTTGTCTTTAAAAACTAATCCAGCAGGAATCCCATCCAGATCCAAATCTAAACTATGCTAAAAACCCTTAACCCAATTTTTGTGTTTTGTATTTGTCTCATTTCGGTCACAAGTCCTGCATGGCCAGGATAATGTTCTCCAGTGCCTGCCTGGCATCCGTGGCCGGAAAATGCTGGAGGACATTCAAGGCGGCTGCGGTATGCTTCGTCTGCAATGCTTTCGTCTTGGCCAGCGCCGGCCCCGCCACGATTGCCTTGTGAATCCGTTCGTAGTCAATGAGCTCCACCGATTTCTTGCCGGGCTCGAGCATGGCATACAAACTGGGATCGTGCTCGAGATGAAAGAGTACCGGTGCACTGACTAAACTGAACGTGGCATCCAGCGGCAGCGTCGGACACTGAAAGCTCTCGGCATCGAGGCAAGCCTGCCAGGCCAGCGCCAGATGCTTGCCAAAGCGATATGCATGCCGTTGCATCTCCTCGCTCTGGCCGGCCAGCTTGAGCGAGGCCTGGCAGGATTTGCCCAGCAGACTGCCAGCGTTGAGGATGTTGCGACACTCCCACTCTTGCTCCGGGTTGCCCAGAACCTGGGCTATGGGCATGGGTGTCATCACATCGTGCTCATTGAAGTCAACGCCAACGCTCAGCGAAGGACGCTGAAATGTTCCGGGCTTAAATGGCAACGGATTGTTCTGCTCGTCGCGTTCCCCAATGAACTCGGATTCGGAGAAATCGCGCACCGCCGACGAGATGAGCTCGACGACCTCCTGGTTGCGCAGATTCGCCAGCTCGGCGCTCGAATGGCCCAGCAAATAGTCACCAGTGAGCAGGCCAATCTTATTGCCAAACGACATATCATCATAGGTATTCACATCCTGACCAGCCTCCGTGCTCGACTGCAAATTGACAACGCTCTGCGGAAGATGAGGATTAGGAATCAGCAGCTGAGCAGTCAGGGTTTAACTTTGACTCACATTGTGCACCAGATGCGATATTCTGATCATTTCGGTGACTTCGGCGAGGGCGCGTTGCGAGTGCAGGACTCCAGCACTTTTATCCTGCTCCGCATCGGGTATGCTTGCCGCGTGTCCAGCTGCCTTGGACACCAGCAACACAATCAGACCCCAAGCTTGCATCGTGTTTTTGCCATTATAGAGCAGATATCTGTGTGGAAAGATGTGTCCAAGAGTTGATTACGATGATATATTTATTATTAATTTATGCTCACTTGGCTGTCTTCATTAGGGGATGCGCACTGCCCACCAGTTTGCGCAGGTGCAGCGCCACATTGGCAATCTCATCGCTGAGCAGCCAGCGCAGGCTGAGAAACGAGGTGGGATAGCCAACAATGCGTTCCGCTTCGCTCACCGCACGATTCCAGTCGTGGCGCGGCGGCGGCGTTGCTTGTTTGCTGCTCACCGTTGACGTAGCCGTCGCACGATGTTGAGTGAAAGTTGGCAGCAGTTGTAGAGCAGCAGGTGTAGCCTGTTGTAGCAACTGTGGCCTGGGCATCCGTCGCAAGAACTGTTGCATAATCAATTGCACGCCTGCTCTTTGCATCTTTGCAACTACAAAATTACACAAAGAAGTAACAATTAAATAAGGCTGCTAAATCGCTGCTACTGCTGAATGAATCTCTGCGCTCTGAGCTTGTCCCGTCCGTTAAATGTGGCTGTGGCTGTTGATTCGCCAACTGTTTTGAAAAGTGAAATCTCAACTCGGGCTTGGCTTCGGCGCTGGCGGCCCACTTTTACAGTTGGCGACGCGCCGCCAAAGCCAATAAACCGTTCTGTTTGTTTGCTCTTGACTGGCAAACGGGTTTTCAGTCGAGTATGCAGCCAGCCACCTGCCACCTGACGCCGCCGCACCATCGAACTTTATTTGTTTCGCTCACTTGCTCATTTGTTTTTGTTGTTTTGGCATTCCTCAGCGAAAACAGCTGTGCGTCTATCGATATATCGATTTGCACGATAGTTTGCGACAACATATTCGCATGCATCTTTACGAGTAAATTTGCACTTAACACAAGACTCATGTTAACTTTACCATGACTTAAGTTAATTCTTCCTCTGGCTGCAGTCTTGTTTTTTTTTACCATACTGTTAATGTTATCCAGTTATCCATTGTGGGTAAAACACATTCAACATTATATATTATAACATAAAAGCATTGCATACTTTTACATTTACCGTTGCTTTGGGCTTATCAATGTTCAAA
This sequence comes from Drosophila nr. perissopoda 5 BK-2023a, assembly GCA_035044105.1. NCBI lineage: Eukaryota > Metazoa > Arthropoda > Insecta > Diptera > Drosophilidae > Drosophila > Drosophila nr. perissopoda 5 BK-2023a. The sequence goes on from JAWNMK010000124.1 coordinate 10,716,661, forward strand.
TACCCAAAATCATTATCATTTCTGCTTTTATTGATAGGCAAAGCTTACTTCACTTTATCAGTATGTAAAAGGCCAAGCTATTGTCAATTACGTAGTCCACGCATTATAAATAAATAACAGTTCATAAAATGGTGCAAGTAACAAATAATAACAGAAGCAAGTGTAGAATTCATTTTTATTATTAATCATTACGCATGTGCAAAATATTTTACTATGAATGAAACTATTTTGGGCAAACACCCCTAAAATTAGCCCAAACCAGCAAAAAAAAAAGAAGCAACTCGTTTGTTTCACTCTCTCTCGCTCTCTGTTACTCTCTCATACGCTCTTTGAGGTTTCGCGCATCCTAGCTAACGGTTTATGTGTGTGTGAGTGAAAATGTGCTTAAAATCGAAATCGATAAATACGAAAAGCACACATCGCGTTAGTTATTTTTTTTGGTTGGACAAAACGGAAAACGAAAAACGGAATTACATTTGAATTGGTTGAAGAAATAATTTGAATTTTGCAAAATTTTGGTCGACAACTCGAGAGACACTCTCAGCTCTCGAGCATGTCCAAGAAAAGTGTTAGCACAATTAGAATTACACTGCAAACGTAGAAGAGAAAAGTTCGCTGTTCTCTGCTCGGAAAACGCAACCACAAATCGATATCAAGCAGGCCACCCAAGTGAAAATTCCCCTCATAGACTACTAAATCATTAATATTTCTACTTCTGATTATGTAAAAGTGCATTTGCATGTGTGCTTCTAAATGCAGCTAATTATCTAGTTGCTCAAACGCTAATCTATATCAATTATTATATAAGATATTTTTTATTTCTTGTTCGGTAAACCATTAACTTTAACCTTTTATTACACATCCACCCACCCAAAAATCGTGCTCATTTGCAGCTGCTTTAAGGTAATGTAAGGGCATTTTTGATTGGATTGTCTCGAGAAACAAGAAAATATAGCTTCAGCTTGATAACACAGTGCTAAGTAGCAAAGCTATCAATATGCAGCCGCCGCCGCGCAAGGTAAACTCTTCCTAAAAAAAATCCTCATCATATTTGATCTAATCCTAATATCGTACACAGTAATCGCTCGAAAACTAATTCACAATTCAAAAATTCCTGCTTGAAACTCAAAATTATATTTTTACACTACATGATAAAAAAATGGAGTAAAAAGCTTCTTCAAGTTAGAGTGCTAAAAAGTAAATTAATTTAAAATTCGACCAACTTTTTGTTCAAATTTAGAAAAGTGTTTCCAAAAGAAAGTAAAAAATATAGTAAAAACAAATTTTCAAAGTGGATGTTCTTAAATTTTCGAGGGATCACAGTACTCTCTATATATAAAGAATAAATACCTAAAAAAGTCCACATCATCATCATAATGCTAATAAAATTACCATTGCAGGGAAATTATGTGAAGTTCCTGAAGAATTTACACACAGAACAGGTGGCCAAGTTGCAGCTGAAGAATCAGCATGAGTGCGATCTCCTGGAGGATATTCGTCAATTCACAATTAAGCGATCCGCTATCGAGAAATCATATAGCGAGAATCTGCTCAAGATCTCATCGCAGTATCTCAATAAGAAAATTCCAAATATACCGGACATCAAAATGGACGGCATGGAGGAGCGCTGGTAAGTGACCAATAATAATCCCTTCATCCTAAAGGAGCAACAATTGATAATCTCTTTCTCACGCTTGAAGGAACATGTGGAGTGTTTGGCGCACCGTCTTGGAGGAGAACGAGAAACTGGCACGCGCTCGATTGGCCGCCATTGAGGTGTTCCAGCAACAGATTGCCGATGAGGCGAAGGTCCTGCGCGATTACAAGCTGGCCATTGCAAAGCGTTCGCTCTCCGGCATTGTCAACGTGCAGAAGGAGTTGCATTTGAGCGTTGGCGATGTGGACAAGACGAAGAAATCGTACTTCGATGAGGAGCACTGTGCCCACGATGTGCGCGACAAGGCCAAGGATATTGAGGAGAAACTGAAGAAGAAGAAGGGCTCCTTCTTCCAGTCGATCACATCGCTGCAGAAGAACAGCGCCCGTGTCACATCGCGCAAGGAGCTGCTCGAGGAGAAGTCATCGGGTGCACGCAACGATTATGTGCTCAGCTTGGCGGCAGCGAATGCTCATCAGAACCGTTATTTCACCGTCGACTTGCAGACGACGATGACCACCATGGAGAACTATGTCTTCGAGCGTGTCGCCGAATATCTAATGCTAATGGGGTATATAATATCTATATCCAAATCTATATCTATATATGTAACAAATCCTTAATCATTTCGTAGACGCACCGAGCTGCTGACCTGTTCGGCCACACAGAATAGTTTTGGCAAGATTCGGGATCAGGCCCAGCAGCTGACCCGGGAATACAATCTGCAGTGCTGCTATCTGTTCTACCCGGTGCTGAAGCAGCACATCCAATACGATTTCGAGTGTTGCGATAATGATCCGGTGCGAAAGGTGACAGCGGAACACGAATCCGCCGCTGAGACGCTCACCAAGGAGGCAAAGAATCTGGCGGGTCGTGTCGTTAAGGAGAACGCTTCTATACGGGAGTATGCCAAGAAGTTGGCCCTGTGCCAGTCGTTGAGGGATGCGGGCCAGCGTTCCGATCCCAATGATCCGAATGGACCGGATCTGGATACGAAAATCGATGAGTTCCGCGATCAGATCCGTCGCTCCGAAACGGAAAAGGCCAAGGCGGAGGCGTGTCTGCAGTGTCTGCGCGATGGTGGCATCAATGTGGACGAATGGGTGCAGGAGGCGGAAATTATGGGTGTTCAGGAGCTAACACGCTCCGCCAGCTCCATTTCGATGCGCACCGATGCCTCCGGCCAGGGTGAGAATCCCAGCTCTGATTCATTCTACGACAGCGACAAGGAGGAAGCAGCTGGCACCACCACAGGCACAGCTGCTGCTGCCTCCAAGCCCAAGCAGGAGCAACAGCTCTCACGGGATCGTACCTTCAGTGACAGCGATGAGGAGCCCGAGGAACGGGAGCGTCCACATCAAACAGTTGCGGCAGCAGCTCCTGCCAGCAGCGCCAGCGGCGGCGGCGGCTGGGACGATCCAACCGAGGTCAATTGGGAAGAGGCAGAAGATGACAAGGACGAACCCATTGTGCCTGAGCCCAAGGAGGCAATCTTCAAGTGCACCGCGCTGTACAGCTATACGGTGAGTAGGATTTATTTTTTTTATTTATTTTAATAATCTTAAATAATCTTAAAAATAATTTATTACTTATTTTATTATTTTTATTAACTTCTATATCCAATATTGATTCCGATATTGCCATTTCTCAGGCACAAAATCCCGACGAATTGACTATTGTGGAGAACGAGCAGCTGGAGGTTGTTGGCGAGGGCGACGGGGATGGCTGGCTGCGCGCACGTAATTATCGGGGCGAGGAGGGTTATGTGCCACACAATTATCTGGACATTGAGCAGGATGCAGCTGGTGGTGGTGGCTTTAATGGTAGTTCCGGCAATCAATTGCGCTCACAAATCTCATTCTCATCTGTCGATTATACTGTTGACAATGAAGATCAAACGGTGGACTCAATGCAATCGCCCGACCAGGTGTCTGTCATAATGGCGCCACAAAAGCGCATCAAGTCCGACATCGAGTGGTGCATTGCGCTCTACGACTACGATGCCACCGCCGAGGATGAGCTGACCTTCGAGGAGGGCGACAAGATCAAGATCATTACCAAGACCGCTCATGGCGTCGACGATGGCTGGTGGGAGGGTGAATTGGATGGTAAATTTGGCAATTTCCCTTCCCTGGTCGTCGAGGAGTGCGACGAGTTGGGCGAGCCCCTCAGCGATGGCGGCGATGAGTCACCGCCCCCAATGGCAGCGCCCAATTTTGCATTGCCACCAGCACCGGCACTGCCCCCAGAGTATGCCCACGAGCTGACGGACATTACTGAGGATATGTTCGGCTCTCAGGAAACAGTTGGTAAGAATCATCAAAAGAAATCAATTAGAAATGTTTTACGATCATAATATTATCATGTCTAAATATAATTTCATTTCACTTCTCTCGCCAGATGAGGATCGGGATAGCGGCTACATACCCAATGGTGCTGCAGTGCCCAACATGCCTCCGCCAGGTAATTGTCGTGGCCCTGGGCAATGTTCAAAGTGCCACAAAAACACGTTCGTCTCTTCGTCTCTCTCTCTCTCTCTATCTCTCTATCTCTCTCACTTTCTTTTATTACCTCTGAACTCTGTACACTCTTACATACATTATATATCACTAAATACTTCGATTTCACTATTATTTCACACAACCATTCGAAAGTACTGTTCTACAACCTGCTTCTATATTCTCTAGAGGTGCCTAAACTAAATTTTCCAGTGCAGCTAATACTACTACTACTACTAACCACCACTAACCACCAACTACCAACCACCAACTATCATCACAACCACCAACCAAAATCAACTCCACAACCATCACTGTAACTATTCTGTAAACCACTCTCTCCGTTGATGTGTTATCTCAAAAACCAAAAACCAAAAAAAAACAAAAACAAAAATAATTTTCTATGTGTCCTAAGCAAGACAAATGCGAAGCTAAGAACTAAACTACAAATTCTTTACAGTGTACTTTAGGCTGCTTAACAACGTGTCTCCTGTGTGTTGGTGTTTCCTGCTATGCCTACTAATTAATTACGATTTCAACGTGATTTTTCCATAATTCTTCTCATTTTTTTTTTTTCATTTTCCTAGCAAATAATTTGTGTTGTTTTTTTCTGTGTGTAATATTTGATGATGTCCCCAAATAATGATTATCGACTATATATAATCCAAAAGTTTTCTCTCTCTCTTTCTTCTAAATGTATTCAATTTCAAAATTTGTTGTAATTAATTCTGTATTTTTTGGGGGTTGCTCGAATACTGGTTTTAACATGCTTACATTTCTTTATTGTATATATTCAAATACGTTTTACTTTAGTAGATTGATTTATGAAAATAATATTTGAAAATTCTGCTCAAAATTGACCTTGTTGATTCTTGGGTCAAGCGAAACGTGTAAGACTTCTTTTGATGAGAGTGCGTGACTAGCAGATACCCTGTACTAAAGCTTAACATAATCTTACTCTATTATGAACGGTTATCTTTGTTATAAAGTTTTTTCCACTTCTTTAAAATTACTCTATCCACAATCGTTGTATACCAATTATTGGGTTGGGTTTCAAATAAATCCTATTTTAAGCCTCTTAAGTATTTGGAGCTCCTTTTTTTGCATCTGCCACATTTATTAGACTTACTTGGTGTCCGATCCTTAAGCTACTCCTCCAACCATCCTCAAAATAAACTCATTCAGTAAATTTATTTTTTTTATTTCTGGGATTATTGTACATAAAGCATGTGCATGCCATCCACTCAAACCCAAGAGATAAACCCCTAAGTGTTACCTATGTATTGATAATCGTAAGAATACCCCTTTTTGTATATAATTTACAATCCTTGATGCTAATTTCAGTTAACTCTTGGGCGTTTGCCAAGGTTGCCGATCATGTTCCTTTAATTGAGTCTCCCACTATAAGTTGATATTTCACCGCTCTCTACTCACTCGATAAAAAGGGTTCTTCAAAATGTGTATTATAATCAAACAAATATCGAACCATTTTGTCTAAGACAATTGTTTTTCTCTCCCTTATATTTAATGCTTACTCAGTGCTTATCCAAGAGCCTGGCCTGGAGGTAATTACTCACCCAAAATACCCCCAATAAAACCAAATCTGTATAAATATAAATATTTTTTGTAAATATTTCATTTATTTTAATATAAATTTGATTTTTAACTTAAGTTTTTTTAAGCAGAGATTAATCAAAGGATTTGTGTATTTTTCGATTGCAGGACGATTTTAGTGACGATGAGAAGCCGCCACCCTCGTTGCCGCCACCGCAGTTGATCCAACCGAAGGTCGAGGGCGCCAAGGGCACGGGCAAGGGAGGTGCGGGGGCGGTCACGGCGGCTTCAACTTCGAACACTTTGAACTTAGGTATGGCACAAATAATTGTTACCGCTGCAACCCCAATGGTTGAAGACGGTGCCGATAAATCTTTCCCACCAGTAGGAGAGAGCGACAATTCATCATCATCCTCTGCCAAGGATCAGCCCGTTGTGGATAAAAAGCCAGATATTGTTGCCCCAAAGCCGACTAAGGCTAAAGTGGCGGGAGCTGCTGTGGCCACGGCCAAAGAAGGTAATCGTATTCAATATAATCATGATGATGATGATGATCATGTTGACGATGATGATGGCGATCTGGTGGATGCCACTGTAAACATAACACTGACAGAGTATCCATCCATCCGTCCAGCAGAGGACCAGCAATCACTTTCGGACGGCACTGATTCGGCCAATGCGGATGTGCCCGTGCTGCAGGAGCCGGAGGAAGATCCATTTAATGAGAAATCGGCGAAAGGAGCTAAGCAATCCGCTGCAGCGGCTGATGCTGGCGGCGGCGGTGGATTTGAAGCCGATTTTGAGGCAAATTTCGATGCTAATTTCGATGATGCATTCGCCGGCGGCGGAGGAGGAGGAGGTGGTGGTGGTGGCGGCGGCGAGCAGTCTAGCGACCTGGATGTGAATTGTGAGACTCCGGCCGAGGATGTTATTGATGCACCCAAGCAGGTGGTGGGCGGACGCGCCAGTATACCAGAGGAATTGGACTCAAATCAATTGGCACGCCTGGAGAATCTGAAAGAGTCGAATGCTTAAGATCTGGCCCACTCCGTATCCAAAAGCTCCACCTGGTTACTTTAAATGTTGTTCGCTATACATTAGGCACACACACACACACACACACAACAGCAATGAGCACGATATAAATTCTATATATAGAGACTACCAACTCACAGCTGGACCAACCGAGAACCAGAATGAGAATCCATTTAAGGCAAGGCACTTCTCTTCGCACATGCACACAGATTGCTTCGATTCCTGAAGGATACAATGCAATCAATCGTAATTACAACGATGCCACTTGACAAAAACCAAATCCACCCTATGCATAAACAATATACATATACACACAAGGATGGATATTACCTTGTAGTTGAGATTGTATTGGTATTATGTACAAAATTGTAATCGTTGTTTAACGAGCCTCAGTCTCAGTCTCTGAAACGGATCTTTGAATATCAGCTAATAATCGAGCAATAACATATAATATATGTATGTGTATATATCTAAGCCAACTACATATAATAATTACGTATATAACTAGCAAAAAAAAACCTATGTTTTAAATGTGCTTAATTAACAGTAACGAGAAAACGGGAAACCAGCCAAAAAATATTTCAACTCCTAGTCAAATATTAAGATTATGTTGCAAGAAAAAGAAAAGAAGAAGAAGAAATACTCATTGTTAGCACTAGGAATTGTGCACACCATAGACGAATACCTTCCATCTGGTTTGCTTGAGAATATTATGTATTGTTGTAATGTACTGTTATATTGAAAGTCGACTTCAATTAGATGAGTTTAGTTCAAATTGATCTTGGTTGATTATCTTAATGTACTACCTGAAAATGCCTACTCAATTTTTGCGAATCATATATGGTTAAAAAGAAAAGAAAAAGAAAAAATACTCACAACAAACTGATTATATAGTGTGAACCAGCTCTAATTAGAGTTCATTTAAATAAATATGATATTAACAAACAAATTATTCAAATATACCGCAATTGTATTCTATGTTATTTTTTCGGTGAGGCAATTAAAGTTCATGTCATAAAAGAAAAACTTCTGTTTAAAGGACTAATAAATAAATTAACACTTAAAAAACGTAAGATAATTGACTCTTATTTTTTTTATTATTATTATAATTGGCGAAACCAGCACTGCGACCTATAAGGCCTATTGTGCCCCCTTTCTGAGCCTACAGCTCGAATGCCGGGATCTTTGTTGGGTTGAGGGATTCTATGTCCTTGGGCTTCCATTACATGCTTCCCTATGATGCTGCATCTTTTCCTGATTAAGGCGACGCATTCTGCTAGGATGTGCGTTGAGGATTCCTCCTCGTGTACATCGCTACCATAAATACCTAAGTTGGTTAGGTGACTTCTCAGTCTACAGTGTCCTGTCAATAGACCGGTGAGTATTCTGAGCCTGTTCTTCCTGATGGATATTACTTGCTTGAATCGCTTTTGATTGTAGCCACCTAAAATACTTCCGGGTTGTCCTGGTGCCTCTGCCCAACTCAGTTCTCGCCTCTGCCTGTCTTCGTCCCTGATTTGCAGCATTTGAAGTTTCGCCCTATGCCCATATATCGATTTTCAGGCTATAATTTTTACTTGTCTTCCAACCCAAAATCCCGTTTTCAACTTTAAATGTACGATTGATTAAGGGGCAACACTATGATCAAAAAGCCCTTGCTTTTTAAAATCAGTTGAGTTTTGACGAAGTTATGGCATTTTGAAGTTTCGATCTATGCCCATCTATCGATACATCAATTTTCAGGCTATAATTTTTACTTGTCTTCCGACCTCAAAATTCATTTTTAGCTTTGAATGTACGATTGATTTAGAGGCAAAACTATGATCAAAAAGCCCTTGCTTTTTAAAATCAGTTGAGTTTTGACGAAGTTATGGCATTTTGAAGTTTCGATCTATGCCCATATATCGATACATCCATTTTCAGGCTATAATTTTTACTTGTCTTCCGACCTCAAATTTCTTTTTTAACTTTGAATGTACGATTGATTTAGGGGCAAAACTATGATCAAAAAGCCCTTGCTTTTTAAAATCAGTTGAGTTTTGACGAAGTTATGGCATTTTGAAGTTTCGATCTATGCCCATATATCGATACATCGATTTTCAGGCTATAATTTTTACTTGTCTTCCGACCTCAAATTTCATTTTTAACTTTGAATGTACGATTGATTTAGGGGCAAAACTATGATCAAAAAGCCCTCGCTTTTTAAAATCAGTTGAGTTTTGACGAAGTTATGGCATTTTGAAGTTTCGATCTATGCCCATATGTATATCGATACATCCATTTTCAGGCTATAATTTTTACTTGGCTTCCGACCTCAAATTTCATTTTTAACTTTAAATGTACGATTGATTTAGGGGCAAAAATTTGATCAAAAAGACCTTGCTTTTTAAAATCAGTTGAGTTTTGACGAAGTTATGGCATTTTGAAGTTTCGATCTACGCCCATATATCGATACATCCATTTTCAGGCTATAATTTTTACTTGTCTTCCGACCTCAAATTTCATTTTTAACTTTGAATGTACGATTGATTTAGGGGCAAAACTATGATCAAAAAGCCCTTGCTTTTTAAAATCAGTAGAGTTTTGACGAAGTTATGGCATTTTGAAGTTTCGACCTATGCCCATATATCGATACATCGATTTTCAGGCTATAATTTTTACTTGTCTTCCGACCTCAAATTTCATTTTTAACTTTGAATGTACGATTGATTTAGGGGCAAAACTATGATCAAAAAGCCCTCGCTTTTTAAAATCAGTTGAGTTTTGACGAAGTTATGGCATTTTGAAGTTTCGACCTATGCCCATACACCGATACATCGATTTTCAGGCTATAATTTTTACTTGGCTTCCGACCTCAAATTTCATTTTTAACTTTAAATGTACGATTGATTTAGAGGCAAAACTATGATCAAAAAGCCCTCGCTTTTTAAAATCAGTAGAGTTTTGACGAAGTTATGGCATTTTGAAGTTTCGATCTACGCCCATATATCGATACATCCATTTTCAGGCTATAATTTTTACTTGTCTTCCGACCTCAAATTTCATTTTTAACTTTGAATGTACGATTGATTTAGGGGCAAAACTATGATCAAAAAGCCCTTGCTTTTTAAAATCAGTAGAGTTTTGACGAAGTTATGGCATTTTGAAGTTTCGACCTATGCCCATACACCGATACATCGATTTTCAGGCTATAATTTTTACTTGGCTTCCGACCTCAAATTTCATTTTTAACTTTAAATGTACGATTGATTTAGGGGCAAAACTATGATCAAAAAGACCTTGCTTTTTAAAATCAGTTGAGTTTTGACGAAGTTATGGCATTTTGAAGTTTCGATCTACGCCCATATATCGATACATCCATTTTCAGGCTATAATTTTTACTTGTCTTCCGACCTCAAATTTCATTTTTAACTTTAAATGTACGATTGATTTAGGGGCAAAACTATGATCAAAAAGCCCTCGCTTTTTAAAATCAGTTGAGTTTTGACGAAGTTATGGCATTTTGAAGTTTCGACCTATGCCCATACACCGATACATCGATTTTCAGGCTATAATTTTTACTTGGCTTCCGACCTCAAATTTCATTTTTAACTTTAAATGTACGATTGATTTAGGGGCAAAACTATGATCAAAAAGCCCTTGCTTTTTAAAATCAGTAGAGTTTTGACGAAGTTGTGGCATTTTGAAGTTTCGACCTATGGACCTATGCCCATATATCGATTTTCGGGCTATAATTTTTACTTGTCTTCCGACCTCAAATTTCGTTTTCAACTTTAAATGTACGATTGATTTAGGGGCAAAGCTATGATCAAAAAGCCCTTGCATTTTAAAATCAGTTGAGTTTTGACGAAGTTATGGCATTTTGAAGTTTCGATCTATGCCCATATATCGATACATCGATTTTCAGGCTATAATTTTTACTTGTCTTCCGACCTCAAATTTCATTTTTAACTTTGAATGTACGATTGATTTAGGGGCAAAACTATGATCAAAAAGCCCTTGCTTTTTAAAATCAGTTGAGTTTTGACGAAGTTATGGCATTTTGAAGTTTCGACCTATGCCCATATATCGGTATACCGATTTTCAGGCTATAATTTTTACTTGTCTTCCGACCTCAAAATTCGTTTTCAACTTTAAATGTACGATTGATTTAGGGGCAAAACTATGATCAAAAAGCCTTCGCTTTTGAAGATAAGTTGAGTTTTGACGAAGTTATGGCATTTTGAAGTTTCGACCTATGCCCATACACCGATATATCGAACAAGGTCCTAAGAGACATCTCTGGTGCTCCACCCTATGTGAGCAATTTGACGCTGCACAACGACTTCTGTGTACAGACAGTTTTTAGTCAAATAAACCGACATACAAGTCGTTACAATGACCGGTTACATAATCATATTAATCCATTGGCTTCGTCACTAGGGTCGAATACAACCCGCAGACGCTTAAAGCGCCTCCACACCAGCGACCTCTGGACTGTTGGGCGTTAATATTTTTCGATAATGTGCAATAAATGTTATATTTAATCTTACATTTGATGTTACGTAATATTGTAATATGTTAAAACCAATTATTTGTTTATGTTATTAATTTAAATTCCCCGTTATTATGTATTCAATCTTCAAAACAATATTTTATAACCTTTCAGTAGGTTGATCAATATTAAATTAAATTGAATTTCTTACAAATATCTTCAGTTTCGGAAGTTTTTCTATTTTCTAGAAAAAGCATTAAGAACTTGCCCATAGAATAAAATATCTTGTTTTTTAATTTTTTACATATCTTTATTCGTATTCGCTTCATTTGCAATATTATAATAATTATCTTTTTGGTTTGGATGTTTTTTTTTTTGCCCCATTGTCTTTATTTGACGCATTTCAGTTAGCATTCAACTTAATTTTATAGTTTTTCTTTTTTGTTTTTCTTTTTCATATTTTTTTGTTTTCTGTTCTTTCTGTAACATTTATTGCGTGTTTTTTATGTGTGTATTTATTTATTTATTTGATTTTTTTTTGTTTTTATACGCTATAGATATTTCATTATATTTTTCTTGTTTTTAGTTTTATTTATATAACGAAATTAACACAGTCAAAATTTGTGATCAGTGATCAATCATTACATACGCATTACGTTTTTTAAATTTATTTTGGTTTTTTTCATCTCATTTTATATTTGGTATTTTTGTTTTTCATCTCATTTTATATTTGGTATTTTTGTTTTTCATCTCATTTTATATTTGGTATTTTTGTTTTTAATCCGTTTTCAAACAGTTTTTTCGCATAATGCTTGCTTATCTACTATTTCGGGGTATTTATACTGGGTTGATTATTTTGAGCAACGGAAATGTGCGGAGTATATGATAAAAAAACAAAAAACAAAAAACAGATGTCCGATGAGAAAGTGACAGAGAGAGAAAAATTTGGGTTATTTTGAACATATAATTGACAAGAGGCTAGTGAAAAACCAAAGTTGAAGTCAATAATTCAAATGGAAATTATGATAAGAATTGACTGCTCCGTGGGAGTTGTTGTTGTTTTTTTGAATGTGGTGATAGCCATAACAAATATTCATTTATTGCAATTAGGAACTTCTTTAATGGACGGATAAAAACAAAAATTATAGATATTTTTTCGTAGCTGTGTCAAAGTTATTTCAAAATAATATACAACAAAAAAAGTTTTGGAAGTAAAGTTTTTTTGCAATCAGGCTTGTATAATATACATTTTTTTTTTAAATTTTTTTAAGGTTGCTGTTAACAATAATTGAGCAACAAATCAAATTAACAATTAGATAACAAGACTTAAGTTTCATTAATTATTATAAAATAATTTTATTTGTGCTCGCTTTGCAAAATGATGTGTTAACCGAAAGAGCGAAGCAATGTCGAAAGGGTGTACAACCATAAGTATGTATGTATGTGACTATGTGAGTATGTGTGTGTGAGTGTGTGTAGATGTATGTGTGTATCAGTTTCAATTGCAAATTTACTTTGTGCAAGTTTTCCAATTATCTCTCGTCCAGTATTTTTGGGATTACTGACTATTTTTTGCTCTCGTTTTCTACATCTTTCAATAACTATAATTGTTGTCTTAATCATATTTATTTTATTATATTATTTTGGGTTGCATTTAAAAAATGTTTGGTGCGATATTATGAATTGTGTGTTTGTATGTGTGAGTGTGGCTATGTGTGTGTGTGTGTTGTTGTGTGTTTGTGTAACTTGAACTAAATGCCTTAAGATTTTAACTGGTTTGCTTATCTAAATACTTTAGAATTTCATTTTTGAGACCATCATACATACATATATAATATATTGTACATACATTATAATACATATTTGATACATACACAATGTAATTATTACATCATGTACATACATGTACTCTCGTATATGTATAAATATAATTTCTCATATTCATTATTTTTGCTTGTTTTTTGTTTTCATCTTTATAAAACGCTGGTGTTGGTGCCGCCCTCTAAATAACGGCACCAAAAATGCTTTAAACATTTCATTGTTTTTTTTTTGGTTTTTTTTTTTTTGTTTTTTGTGTGTATATTTTTAAGGGCTTGTGTCATTATTTGTCCTAAATGCTTTGCCTCTTGTTTCTGTTTTTTAAATTTTTATAAATATTCTTAAATATGTCCATTAAAAAATTTCACTATAGCCAAACTAAAGTTTCTTCTTTTGTTTGTTGACAAATTATACCGTTAACTAGGTGTAGAGTAAAAAACGAATATGAAAAAGTAAATACGTTAACTTAGTTCATTAATTGTTGTCGTTATTTAGTTTGGTTTTACACATTTTTAAAAATTCTCAGCTATTTATGTGTTTTTTTTTCGTTTAAATATTTTTTTTTTACAACTAAAATGTTTTTGGAAATACGCTCCGAAACCGTTGAGCAGCTATTTGTTGTTGTTGTTGTTGTTGTTATCGTTTTTGCATAGAATTTAATTACATTTTACGTTTTACAGATAAACCTCATATATCGCTTATGCATTACTCATTTTGTTTTTGTTTCTCATTCAATTTATAAACATTTTGATTTAACTATTTTTTTTTTATTTAATTTTTGGTTTTGCGTTCGCTCGGTAATATAATTGAATTCCGACACCTGTATAGCTACAAAATATATATATAGTATATGCTCGCTATATACTTATATATATTTTTGTTTTATTTTTTTTTTTGTTTTTATCACCGATTTCACTTGATGTCGCATTGAGTTTTTATATCTTTTATTCTGCCTGATTCTAACTATATATGTATATAAGTGTACGCATTGAAAAAATGTGTTCCTAAGAATATGCTTTGCTGTTTTCACTGTTACATCTGCTACGTCTTCTTCTTCTTCGTCATGTTGCACGGCAAGTAAGTTTAAGTATTGTAAATCAATTGCAGTTGCTTTTTATATATCTCAAATCCATGTAGGTAAGTACTTGGGGCTCAACTGATCGTTTCGAAAAATCTACGTAAAAGTTCAATTCTTTTACTCAATGTGTGTGCGGGTGTGTGTTTGTGTGTGTGTGTGAGTGTATGTGTGTGTTTGTATGTCTAGAAAGTTAATAAAGTAATTTTCGCTTGTTCATTTTTGGTTGTTGTTGCTTAAAGATGCAGTAAATGTTGCTGTTGCTTGTTGGATTATTATTAGTTAGGTTATGTCGAGTAGTATGTGTTTTAGGTTAAGTGTGTGTGTACTTATAGGCCGTATAGGTATTTAGGGTAGAGCTGTCTGTTCCTTGTTGACTGTGTAGATATAGCTATTTGTCCTCCAACGTTATCTTATCTTCCTTCTCCCCTTCGTCCTCGTCCAACCTTATCGACAGTCTTGCGCCTAGAATTGTAATTTCCTTTGCTTTGCACTGCCCGTTTTCCACTTATTTATGGGAGTATTTTTGTTGTTGTATATAAAATTAATTGTTTGGTTTTTTTTTTGGTTTTGTTTGTTGGTTTACATATAAAAAACTCGTGCTACATATAGGTGCTTAAATACGTCATTGTTATTGTATATATGTATATATATATACTCATTGCATAAAGTACATCCATACTCATCCATATATATATATTATATATATGTGTGTGTGTGTGTGTGTGTGTGTGTGTGTTTGCTGCTGCATCTATATTAGATATATATGTGTGTGGTTGTGTGTGTGTGTCTATATAAATAACTATCATATATTATACATATACATAAATGATTAGATGTGGTGTATAACCTCAGCATTAGCTAACTGTACAAAAATCTTTAGCCTTAGATATAGTAGCACTTCAACTGCTTCTTCTTCTTCGTCGTCTTCTTCTTCTTCTTACCATAACTAGTTAAATAAAATTCATTGATATTTTTGCTTGTTTTCTTTTCTTTTTTTTTGTCATGGTATTCGTGATTTTTATTTTGGTATTGTGCTAGGTTTTGGTATTCAAACTAAATCTCACTTTTCAACTAAATAATCTTGAGGAACTTTACCAAAACGTCAAATATATGTTTGTATTAGTTTGTGTCTGTGTGTGTGTCTGTGTATGTGTGTGTGTGTGTGTATATAGTATATACTAAGCTTATTTAGATGGTGCATTTTTTTTATATATGTATGTAGTTATGTATCTGCTATATATTTATCGCTTTATTGACTGCTTGAACTTGTCTCGTGTCTCGAGTTGCTTTTAACTAGTTGTAAATTACATTAATTAATTAGCTAATTAATTACATTTTATTTCTCATTTGCGAAGTGTTGCTCCTACTTTGCGGTTTATTCTTCTTACTCAGGTTTATATACAAAATAAATCAATTAACTATCAACTATCGTCCTTTCGTTTAAACAACTATTTGTGATGCTTATTTTCTACGGTTTTTTAGGCAGTTTCATTCAATATTTTTGTGTTCAATATTTCTATTTATTTTTCTCAATTTCGTAACTCTTCTATTGATTTCACATTGGAATTCTCATTTTTCTTTTGTGCTATTAAAATATTTTGGTTTTTTTTTTATCTTGTTACTTTAATTATTGTGTTTCTTTTTTATACGATTTTTATGTGAAATTAAAATCATTTATTTAAACAAGAATTTTTTGTTTCATATTTCGTTCGCTTACAAAAAGTGCCTTTTAAAGTAATCCATAAGAATTTTGCTTTTATTTGTATAATTTTCATGTGCAAATTATTTAAAAAAAACCTTTTTGTTTTTAGAGCTTTTATGGTCGAGTAGATTTAAGTTTTTTAGTTTATTCGTTTTAAATTAATTGAATGAGTTGATTAATTTGAAAATTTGTTCTTTTTACTTTTTTCTCCTAAAAAATTTGGCCATTTTTCTTGGAAGCGCTAAAAAGTGGTCAGTTTTGAAAAATCAAGAAATATATATTTTTGGATATTACAGATGAAGTGCATATACATTTATATATATACATACATATAAGAATTTGGAGTGAAGGGGGGGTTTTAAAAACCATAAACTTAATTAAGTTTTTGCCTAAATTAAGGAAGACTTTTTGACTGTCTGCTTAAGGAAGGTAATGGCAAAGTAAGAAACGATTCAAAACAAATTCAAAATTAGTCCAATATATGTATGTTAAGTGTTTGGAAACTTTTTATAGGTTTTTTTTTTTTTGGATTTTCTATATATATTAACTTATGTCGATTGCAACGGGTGTGTTTTAAAGTTTTTGAATTATGTGAGTCTGAAATTAATTGTTGACTGTGCTATTTTTTCCATTTTTATATTTATAGTTTTCTTTTTTGTTTAATTTCTATGTTGCGTTATCTTTTTTAATGTATTTTTTTAAATATATGTTTTAATTTGCTTCGTCTTCCTCTTATACCTCGTTATACTCTACTATTTGCTATACTGCTGCTTTTGATTATTCATCGTGTTTGCTTATTCTTCTCCTTCCATCTCCATCTACTACTGCTTCTGCTTCTGCTCCTCCTTCTTATTTATGCTATGTATTTTTTGCGTAAATCTATTTAACAATATCCCTCTTTGCTCTCGTCCTTAATATGTGTTTGTCTTTGTGTTTCCTTTTGTTTATTCTCAATTAGTATTTAACAATAATATGTTTTGCCTTTTGCATTTTCATATCGCTAGTTAAAATTAGTTTTGGTTAATTTTTGTTTATGTTCGTTTTTTTTTTGTTTTTTGGTTTTTCCTCTTAATTTTCTTTTTTTTTTTGGTTGTTTTTCAGCGCCCTGCACAGTTTGACTCTCTTGTGCGCTGTTCTCTCGGCTGTCGTCTTCCTCCAGACTTATTCCTCCCCCAGCAGGACAAGATCATCGGCGACGACATCGCTGACGTGCAGATAGATAATCCAGTACATCAGATTGAAGCAGACAAAGCACACGGGAAACACAATGCGCGAGTATTTGTCAATATCCGAGGGTGTTATGCCCAGCAGCTTGTTGATATCCTGCGCGAGTAGTTCAAAATAAATAATCGGATTTTCTCTCTTTTATATCTTTTGTGATTACCTTTTTTACTTTGCCTGGATGCAGAAGGTGTGCGGGCACTGCTGCCTCTGGATCGCCGCCAGCATCTGGCGGACCGCCACCACCGCCACCGCCACCGGGTGGACCACCTGGACCGCCGCCTGGTGCTGGTCCTGGTCCATGGGATTGGGGTCCGCCACGGCCGCCATTTACCGTATTCTCCAGGGTGCCACCCTTGGAGTGTGCCTTGGGGTCGTGGACCTTGAATCTCACCTCCTGGAACAAGGGTCCCACTATCGAGCAACCGCGCGTACCAACGTTTTGTTGGATATTTGAAAAGCCGATTGGGCGGTTACTCACTGTTTGTTTTGGCGCATGCGGATGACCATGGCTGTGGGCATGATGACCATGCCCATGTCCATGCTCAGGACCGGGTCCGCCTCCGACATTCGGATTCGGATTGGCCTGCTGCTGCACACCATCGAGCTGTTGCTTTTTCTGCTCAGCTATCTTTTGGATCGCCATAAATCTTTGTTTTCGCATTTGAATTCGTTTTGCCATATAGCCGACGGTGGCGTATTCTACGATTGGCGATATGATATTGGATATTGGATACAGTTTTCGAATTGAATTGAATTGAATTGATTTGATTTGAATTGATTTGGATTGAATTGAATTGAATTGAATTGGTTTTGGTCAGTTCATATTTGTTTGAATGCAATTTTGATTGATAATGGTTTCCAAATCGGACGGTTTGGTTTGGTTTTGGTTTGATTTGGCGGTACGGAGGAAGGATTGATGCGGATGCATAAAATTTTGAATCAGGTCGCGTTCCACATGAGGTTTTTAGATGATTTGTTGTTGTTGTTGTTGATTGTTGAATATTTGGTGGTTGTTGTTATTGTTGTTATTGTAGTTGTAGTTGTTGTTGTTGGTTGTTGGTTGTTGTTGTTGTAGTTGTAGTCAATAGTTGAATGGTTGCACAGTTTTTTGTAATTTTGAAGTACGGAACGGTATGGAACGGTATGGGGGGAAAATGGAGCGATTTTTGGAACATATTAATTTTCATGGCATTCATTTGTAAATGTACGTACACATATACATATATATTTGTATATATAATATATTATTTATGCAAATATATATGATATATACATAAGTATAAAGAAACGAATTTGTGATATATGCAAATTTTGATACTATATATACTATATAGTAATTGTATGTATGTGTATGATTTGTTGTGGGAATATTAAATCAAAACTGGAAACCAGGTTTTGGGATAAAAGTACTACAGGTAATAAGTCAGAATAATGCAGTCGGATAAGTTCGCCGACTAGTAGATACACTGTACCATGATTAAGAGTAGATTTTTAGACTTGTTTTGTTCAATATGAAAATGCATTTTTATAGTTGATCAATAATAAATCATTATAATTTGATCAGAAATCGATTTGTAGAGTTGTATTTGATAGACATGGCTTCATCGATTATTGCTGCTGATCAAGAATATATATACTTTATGCACAACTTGAGGGTAGAAAAAGTGAAGGCAGACTGACAGCGAATATTTATATATATTTTTGGGTCGGAATTACGAATTCTATTTCAGGATACAGGGTATAAATAATCAACGTCACTTGTGTGTGTGTTTGTTGTTGTTGTTTGTTGGTTTGTTGTTTAGTTGATTGTTAACAAAAAAATTGAATCAATTTATATTCTGTTCGTTAGCAAAGCAACAAAAAACATGTGAAAAGCAAGTGTTTTGTGTGTGGTTGGTGTTAGATAGATAGATAGAGAGAGAGGTAAATACAGACACGAGAGAGATAGAGATAGAGAGAGAGAGAGAGAGAGAGAGAGAGAGAGAGCAATAAAGGTGTAACGGCTAAATGAGTGTGTGTGTGTGTGTGTGGCTGTTTACAAGTGTGTGTGTTTGTGTTAGTGTGTGTATTTCTGTGTGTGTGTGTGAGTGCTTGTCAGTATCTGTCTGTCTGCTGGCTGTTGTTGTTATTTTTTTTTTTGTGAAATGAGTGAACGAACAAAAAAAAAAAAAAACGTTAATTTGTAAGCCAAATGGTTTATGTAAAATTTTTTTTTTTATATATTCTGCAGTTGAGACCATCATTCAAGGAAAATGTTGATGTGCGTGCCTTAAATGCAAATTCATTGAACAGTCGCCTGGCGTAGGGGACACACATATTTCCAGCTTTTCGTTTCACCTCGATTTGAATATATATAATATATATATATGTATATATATATATTAATATATGTATGTATGTAGATATGTATTTATCCTTAAGCAGGTATGTATATATAATTGGTTCGCGACTTTGCTTAACATGCACAGAAGAGATCGAATACAAGTGGCATAAACAGGATCCTAAGATACAAGACTCATCGTACTGATTGTTTGGGGGGTATTTGTATTTTAGGGGTTAAATAATTTCATAGAACGAGTAACAAACGAGTTTACGTTTACTTACCGCTTTGTCTCTGAGAAGCGTTGTTGCTGTAAATGCATAGAATGAAACGGAAAGAGACCAATCTATCATATCTTACCTAACCTCAAGCTCATGTCGGATAAACATTTGGAGTCTGTCATGTCTGCGGCACACATTGAAGTGACGCAGACTTGACAAACCAAATGTTGTGCAATTTATGTGATTTTAGGTTGAGGTTTGAACGCTGTACAGACTGAATTTTGTTCATCTATGGAATGCCGGTACTTCGCCTTCTTCTTGGGACTCTATTTACAGTGTATTGTCTTTTTTTCTTCATATATCTTTTGTTTTTTTTTTTTATCTATATATATATTATTCAATTCAATCGCGACTCAAGCCAGGTGTGACGCAAGGCATGCTGGTATCATTTTTTTAATGCGCTCGGTTTTTTATTTTTTTTTTGCTCGTAGCCCTGGGCTGGAGATTTGAGGATCGTTGTGTTTGTTTTTTTTTGTCCAGATTTGATTTTCGATTTTTTATGATGATGGTATAATAAAGTAGCTTTAGTTTTCGTAGGCTTGCGTTTTGAGTGGAAGCTGGGCGTATATTAATATCTGGGTACCATTACAGGTTGAAAAATGTGTTCGCTCATGTGCATTTTTGCTATGCATTTATCATGATTCAAGAATTCTTTGGATTTTGCGTATTTTTCTTTTGTTTCATTTTTGTTTTGTTTTTTGGTTTTTTTTTTTTGTTTTTGTGGGGTGCTTGGAACACAATGTCAACCTGAGGCGGTTACATAGTAAATACGAGATTACGAGTAAAGCTAAAAGTCTAAAATAATTTGTAGCATATACTTTTTGGTTTTTGTTTTAGATTTTTTTTGGCAGAAGCATGCTTCGATTGTTTTCAAGTATTCTAAAAAAGCTCTGCATGTGTATTATCTAACAGTATTCAGTGCACTATCTGTGTGTGTAGGTGTTTTTGTAGGTGTGTGTGTGTGTGTGTGTGTGCAAAACTTTTCGCTTGGAAATTTTGTGCCCTTACAAAGGGAAGGCAGCGCGCGTATCTATGAATTTGCATACATTTTCTTTAGATGATAGTTGCATTGTTTCTTTGTATAGAAAAATTAACAATAACATACAAATACGAAAAAAGAGATTTTTTTTTTTTTTTTTTTTTGGATTTTTTTTTTTGCATTGTTGTTGACCTGAGTTGAGAGTTTTATATTGTAGGTAAAGTGTGAGTTGTTGCTTAAGATGTTAGGATTTTAAGAGAGAAAGTTAAAGTTAGAGCATTGAACTGGACTGTAGTATAATTGTTTGAAATATATTTTGTTAAAAAATTTTGAATAATATACATGGGAATACTTTGATTGCACCGAAAATATATTTCAAACTTATAAATACATAGTATATATTGTAAATATATATATTTATTTACTGAATTGTAAGTATGTATTCTT
The DNA here is from genome assembly GCA_035044105.1 of Drosophila nr. perissopoda 5 BK-2023a. Lineage (NCBI taxonomy): Eukaryota > Metazoa > Arthropoda > Insecta > Diptera > Drosophilidae > Drosophila > Drosophila nr. perissopoda 5 BK-2023a. The sequence continues at coordinate 10,737,728 of JAWNMK010000124.1, forward strand.
ACAATTTCAGCTACTTCCAGAGTTTTGATGAATTTGTAGAAATTGAATAGAGTTGGGAAAAGTAATTGAGCAATATAAAAACTACTCAAAAATTCGTGTTTTCCAACTTCAAGTAAATTACATCTAATTGAAGTTTAGTTTTTTTTTTTTTTTTTTTTCGTTTTGGTTTGCTGTAAAAATAAAAGACTGTTGGAGGAAAGTGTATTTGTCTCTGTGAAAAATAGCTGCAAAACGCTAAGCGAAGAACAGTGGCAAGAATGTGTTGTTGAAAGATTGTTGAAGATTGGCATTTTTTTGGCTGGTACTCGAGTGCCTTTGGCGCCAACAAAATGTGTGTGGAAATGAAATTAAATTAATGAAATACAGTACGTAATAAAGCAACACACATAAAATTCAGGGTATGTGTGTGTTAGTAGATGCTTGTGTAGTGCTGTGTGAAGAGTTATGGAATTATTTTGTATTCGCTACTTGATTGGTTTTGGTTTTTGGTGTTGGTAATTTTTCTTTTTTTTCTTTTTTTTTTTTTGGTTTTTTTTTTTTGGTGTTTGGTATTATTTTGATTGGATTGGTATTTTGGTATATGTTTTTCGCTAGATTTTGTTTACCCAGTAGACTGGCAAAGACCATAACGAAGCATGTTCCCAGATAGACGTCAATCGACTTGACGTATGAAATCTTTGGCAGCGCTGCATTTGTTGACGACATCAATGTGGTCATTGTCAACACGGTTGTCACACCGAGCGCCACACGCGCCGGCGTTGCATTGCGATTGAGCCAAAATGATACCCATGATATAATAACGATCAGTCCAGAGGGTATGTAGATTTGTATAAGATAATAGCCCATCGAGCGCACGAATTGTATTTCGCAGGCTAAACGCGAATAGTTGCCTATTTATTGTTATCATTATTATTATTGTATATATATATATATATTATATTTAATTAAATTGTTAATTATTTTCAGATTTTGAGTACCGAGCATACATATATGTAAAGAGAGAGAGAGAGAGAGAGAGAGAGTTGGGAGAGAAAGAGAAAAAAGAGAGCAGAGTGTAATAATTTTATTAGTGTATATTTCACTTATATTTTAAGGTTTATTTTTTGGTTTTTTTTTTTTCTTTCTTTTAAATCAATAATTTTTATATATTGGTAAGTTTTTTATCATAACAAAAGTGTAAAATTTGAAAATATAAATTGATAAATTGTACACAAAACGAATTAAGCAATGAGCGCATTGAACTGAGACGTTTTCCGTCGATAAATATTTGGAATAAAATATATTTAAATTGATGTGTTCTTGGATATAAGAAATATATTTGTGTATATGTATTTTTACTTTCAATACGAAACGAAAGTATAAAAAAGCAATTCAATATCTGAACATTATGATCAATGGGCTCTGCAATATTTATTGGTTATTGTTATTGTCAAAGTTTTGTTAGTGCCAAGTAATTTGGAATACTTAACGCTTGCTAAACTGCAAACTGGTTTCAGATTTACGATTTGTTAGGTTATGTAACTAAAATAATAATGAGCGAACACCTAATGAAATTGACTGTTTTGGACTAGAGACCAAAAAAAAACTCAAACATAAAAATTTTAAAATTATCGTTAGGAATGAGCAGAGAGAGACAGAGAGAGACAGAGAGAGATATAGGGCTAGCCTAAGGCCCAGAGGACGCAATTTGTTGGCCGCAAGAGTTTGTTATATAATAAATATTAGTATATATTTTTTTTTGTTGGTTTAAAAGGAAACTTTAATGATGAGAGCATGCTTGGGAGGGCGTCTTGTATTTTTTTTTATATATGTTTTATATATATATTTTTGTTATATATATTTTAGATATGTTTTTGCTTGCTTCTGCTAAATTTAATAAAAAAAATGTTTCTATATATTTTATTATAAAAGTTGAAACGTTCTAGTTTTCGATATTGATAATGTATTGCAGATTTTTTTTTGTGTATTTTTCTGTAATTTTTTACAATATATAATTGTGATTGTTGCTGTTTGGATTTATGCTAATGAATTTTCGATAGCGTTTTTTTTTCAATTTCGGCAAATAACTTTTTAATATGTATGTGACTAGGTAATAATGTATTTAGTCGTGTGGGTGTGTCTGTGTCTGTGTATGGCGATTTAAAAATATAATTAATATTAATGCCAGGCATAAGTCGAAAGAATGATTAGCTAAGTACAAAAGCCATATAAAGTTAAGCATCGCTATTATTATTTGTATTGGTGTTAAATAGTTGATATATAGGCGATATAAATGTATGTATTTATATATGTATATATATTTTACTTCATGATTTTGTGTTGACACAATTGCCACATAAGTCAAATTAAGTTATTATTTTTGTTGAAATACTTTGTTTTTTATTGATTTTAATTGCTATATTTGATTCGCTTGGCTCTGCCAATTATTTAATTTTGTTTATGATCTAATGACGAAATGATATGAGATCGAAATCAACGCCAACTGAATGTTAAATGATTTAAGTGAGTTTAAATGAATTACTAAATGAATAAATGACTAAATGAATAAATGAATAAAAGGTTCAACTAGCTTAACATGCATTATATTCTTGCGCTTATTGATTGATATGTGATTTTTTTTCTTTTCGTAAATACAAGTACAAGTCACTAAATGGCACCTAGGTTTTTGGATTTATTCATTTCCTATCGATTGGCCAAGAATGCTTTTGTTTATATATTTTGTCATTTGCCCTTGCAGTAGGATTTGAATACAGGCTTGAATGTTCTATGTTAACTCTAATATTTTTATAATTATCACTCTGAAATTTGGTAGAATAGTCAGGAACAAGAGAAACTATCGAACCGATGAAAATGTCTACTTTTTGGTAAATTTAAATGAACTTTAATCAAAAATCTAGACAAGATAAAGATCTCTGTTAATTCTATCCTAACTGTAAGGGCATTTAATATTCGGCATGCCGAAGTTACATTATCTTTCTTGCTTGCTGATATATAAATTTGAGCGTTAGTTAAATCGAAAGAAAGCAAAATAGTATTATGCTTAAGTACATGCATTTGTTTTAGTTTTGCTGCCATTTTCAGTTGTAGCCTCGGCAAAATTTGCACTAGAGTCGGCCCAATGTATATTTCTGTCGTTCTAGTTGGGATGAAGAGGAACGAGTGCTTTATAAACATGTTTTGGGCATTTAAATAATGATAAATGTTAAGGTAAAGCAAATCAACGAACTGAGGATGAAATAATAACACCGTTATACATATCGATAGGTAAACTCTATAGATATATATACATATCGATGGGTAGACTCTATAGATATCTATACATATCGATAGGTAGACTCTATAGATATATATACATATCGATAGGTAAACTCTATAGATATACACAAATATCGATAGGTAAACTCTATAGAAATGTATAACATGTGTATAAGAATGGGTACAAAGTCGTCATCATCATTCATCTGCACTATTTGTACATACATACATCATGTGTATGTATGTATATATATATGTATATGTAGTATGTAGGTAGTAAAGGTAAATATAAATAAGTATAAGTTTGTATAAAGTTAAAAGTAAAGTTTGAAAAAAATCGGTAACCGTCTACAGGTACCTGTGGTAAGACTGATCTCCATGGCTCTTTGACGATGACCCAAGACCTTAAATTGGGGTAGCGATACCTCGCTCGAGACACCAACCGAGTTAGGGCCTTCATTCCATTTATAGCGTATGTCACGCATCGTGTAGCCGACTATATATGTGTTTTTTTTTTTATATTAGATGTTGTTTCGATTTATATATCATTGTTGTTTCAATTTTATACAGTTTTTATTTGAGTGATATTCATTTTGGTTTTTCGATTTTTTTGTTGGCGCAGTTCGTTGTGGTTGTCGTTGTTGTTGTTGTTGTTGTTCATTTGACGAAAAATATGCACAAAACAAAAAATACATTTCGTGAGACTATTAATGATTGGCAAAAAAGGAATTTCATAGTAAAATTTATCAAATTTTTTTTTTGTCAGTTACATATTTGTTTTATATAAATTTTTGCTTTTTCTTTGTTTTTTTTTTTCTTTTTTTTTTGTTTTTTTCTTACGTTAATTAATAGTCTCATTCAGAACTTGTTGCTTGAAGTGTTGTTAAATATATTTTTTGATTTACATTATTATAGAAAGATATAGACGTTTGCTCATATATTACAATTTTATACAAAGGGGATTGGATTCATAATATAGGTATGCATATATAGAGAGCATTTCAACTAGACTTAAAGCTACTGTTTGTTCTTATTGGCAGTAGTTTTTTTTTGTTTTTTTTTTTGTTATTTTTGTATACAATAATTTGACTTAAGCACTTAAGATGGCAGAAATGGGTGCTCTTGTGTTTTCTGTATTTCTTTTTGCATATAGTATATAGTATATATATGCAGTATTTATATAATTATTTTTATATATATATTTTTAGTATATATCTTGTTGTTTGTTGTTGTTGGTTACACATGGTTTTTAGCCTACCCAAGCAAATGCGCTAAGAATGGACGGCAACTGGAAGTGGTATCGTTATTATAATTGAAAAGGAAAATGTTAGAAATAAGAAGAAGAGATTACGAATACTCGCAACGCCTAGCAACACTGGCTAACACACACACAAACACACAAGCTGGACTACAACTGCTGCGTACTGGCTAAAACAGTTAGTTAAACCGTTAAACCGATAAATTTGTTAAAATGGTTTAAATGATCAATCAAAATGAGGTAGGCACAACAGAGGTTAGTTAGTAGAGGACACTCGAAACACAATATATATATATATATATGTATGTATGCATGTATTAAGTTAGTATTTAGTAGAACACAAGGTTACAGTTAGCACTCGATATAGGTGAAACACAAAACTAAACAAAATGTGCATGTTGTTTGAGTATGTTTAATATATATATGGAAATATATATATATATATTTATGCGCTAAGAACCCTTTTTCTTACAAAAAGGAAATGAAAACTGAAGAAATCGATTACGAAATATATGAACGAAAACGAGAGAAAACAAAAAAAGTGTGTTTTTTGATAAAAATGTTTGTCACAACAAAGAAGATGTTTGTACTCTTTTTTTTTTTTTTTTTTTTTTGGTTTTTTGGAATGAATTTGTAATGTAGTATGGAGGGTACCTGTGGTTAGGTTTATTTCGGTCGCCCTCTGCCTGTGTCCCAAAACTCGGAACTGCGGTAGTTCGACCTCACTGCTCATGCCAACACTACTCAGTCCATCTCTCCAGAAATATCGGATATCTCGCATCGTGTAACCGACTGGATGTCGTTTTGTTGTTGTTGTTGTTGGTTGTAGTTGATTGTTGTTGATGTTGGTTAATTTGTTGCAAAAAGGGGGGCGGTAGGTAATTAATTATTGTAATTGTTGTTGTTTGTTTGTTTTTTGATTGTTGTTGTTTGCGGTTTTTTGTTGTTGTTGTTGTGGTGGTTGTTTTATATTTTGAATTTCAATGTATTTCTTAAGTATCTGCTTGTTGTTTACAAGTATCTTAAAATTATACTTTAAATTTTACTTCATAAAACTATGTTGGCCGATTTCTGTGGCGTGTCTTGACATTCGAGAATTTTCATAAATTGTATTTTTTATTTTTGTATTTACATTTGGGTTTGCATTTGTTGTGTGGCCTTTGGGTTAAAAGCGTGCTGTTGGATTTAATTGTTAAGGGATTCGTCTTTTCATAATGTACATTTCAATTAGTTTAAGAGATACTAAGATTAAGCACATATTTAGTTGAGTTTAAGTCGATCGATCATAATCAGGAGCCTTCTGCGGTTGCTGTAAATGAGAAGGCGACCGAAAAACCAACCAATCTTATGATTTCTATTTTGGTTTTTGTTTTTTTGTTTGCTGTGAATTTTGTTAGGGGCACATGGATGAAACATGAGAGTATAAGAGTTAAACGGTATAATGGTATGCTGCAGGATAAATCGTCGCAAAAAACCTTCCTCTTATATAAATATATATATTTCAAGTGAATTGCCGTCTGTGCAAAATGGCCAACATAAAAACTAGGCAACTACCAAACTAGGTACGCAGTAAAATTCTATTTACATCTATGTTTCCTAAGAAATAAAAAGTTTGAAGCTCTACTGAAACGAGAACGACTTGAGAAACCTCAAATCGAGCTTAAAATCCCACTGGCTGAGCAAATTTGGTTAAATATACATTATTTAACCCTGCTGCGATATTGATTGATTGTCCGTTGAATAGATTGCTTAGTTGTTACTGGTTTTGGTTAGGTGTGTGTACTCTGGGTTAAGTTAACTTACAATTTGCTTGTTTTGCGCGTTTTCAACATTGTTTTTCGTTTTCAATTTTCTGCCCACACTGAACAAACAGCGCGTGGCCTTGAGCTTAGTGGCCAAAATTTGGTGCTGATGCAATTAGCTATGGTCTTAATACATATTTCAGATGTTAACTAGGCTATTACTTGGCTAGACAGGGGTAAAAAAACACGAGTTGGCAAAGTTGGCAATCGAGCATTCGCCAACACTAAGCACATCGGCACTTTACTTTGGCCACTTGGGTTCGATTATTTGGTTAAGTGCTTCATATTCTGAATGAGTTCATTTCTTATCGATAAATATCGAAATATATATATAAGTACAAATACAATTTCAGTTTTGATTTCAAAATATATATTCTTTTTTTTTGATTTTTTTTTTGTTTGCCTTTTTTTCTTTTAATTAAAGATGATATTTTGAATGGAGAATAGTAAGAATAATCCTTAGTACTTACAGCTTTCGATTTCGATGTGACACAGTTGCCGATCCATTGGGAAATACTGCAGATTCATTGGACACGATGCGGTGATAGTCAATCTGAAAGTTTTTCATATTTTTTTTTCGTTTTTTTTTTTTTGTGATTAATGAGAAAAAGATTTCGATTAGTAAGCAGTTGAAAGAGTTTATGATGAACACAGCTAATGGATACAACAACTAAATAAGCAGAGGAGGAGCAAATAATTTACGACATTTAAGGTTAGGCGGGGGGGGGGTTGGGTAGTGGGGTCAAAGTTCATTTGTACTAGTATTAGTTGAAACAGAGCGAGTTCAATTGGATATGAGAGTTAACATTCATTATTAATAATAATTAACAACATTTGTATATTGTAAGTGAGAGAGTTGTTACGAGTGGCATTTTGGTTTTGGTTTTGGGTTTTTTGGTTTTTGGTAATAGTAGTAGATAGTGAGAGGCGAGTGGCTCTTACGCAGGGTTTAAATACAATGCATACTTGAGATAAGGTTAGTTAGTTTTTAGATTGATCTGTTGTCAGTCAGCACTTTGTATATGCTCGTTGCTTGGTTGCGATTTTGGACAGATTCTTGTTTATAGGTAGTAGAAAATTGTATGCCCAGTAGCTGCTACAGTAGCTACTGCGACCAGTGCAACCTTTTTGCGGTGTAAAAGACACATTAGACATGCAACTGGTATCCTCAATTCATCTTCTTGTTGCGAGGGGTAAGGCGGGAGGGGCGGAGGGATTTGTCTTTGCACACTTCATAAAGATATATCCTCATTGTTGAAATGTGCAAATAGATTTTGTTACTTTCGGAGTATTTCGCCAACTTTCTATCGCTTTCACTTCGCCAATTGAACTCACTTGATGGAAAACTCTTTTTTCATTTTGTTGAACTTTTCGTTTCATTTCGTTTTTTTGGTTTTTTGTTTTTTTTTTTGGTTTAGTAAATTACAACATCAATTTATACACACACATCAAAAATAGTACATAGTTGCAAAAAGGGTTGAAAAATAATTGGAACAAAAAATTCTTTAAGATTGTTAGTAAATAGTTTTTGAATTATTTGCATTACTTTGTTCATTAGACATATTTTTGTTTGGTTTTTTTTTTTTTTTTGGTTTTTGGTTTTATTATTAAGTAGATACACATACACATATAGATGGAAAAAATTTGAAAAATTGCATTTGAATTGGTTTTGCTTGGAGATAGTTGATTTTTACCTAATACTTCTTGTTATCGATCCAGAATGATGCACTCGAATGAACTCATTACTGGTTGTTGCAATGTGAAAATATGATTGTTTTTCATTTACAAAAAAGGTGTCAGGTACCCAAATATTTTTTATGAATTCTGATCCAACCGATAGTGTTTCTACACCAGGTCGTTTTCTATACGCTAAACGAGGATCGGTCCAAAATTGACGAAAGTAAAAATCCAATGTAAAGTCCTATAACGGGTGTTATACGAATATTTTGTCGAATATTCGAATACGTTTTCGATATCGATTTGTATAGATGGGAGCAAAAAGAGATGTTTGTTTCTTATTAGTAAAACTTGATAGCACTTTGAATAAATTAAGTATTATTATTTGTCAAAAATATAAGCATAAATGTTTCTTATGTATACATTTTTTTAAATGATAGTTTCAGAAAGTTTTAAGAATTGTAGAAATCAAGGAAATTTTCGCACAGATTGAAATATATTATTATCACATTATTTTCGATTAACATAAAACAACAAATGCGTTGTACAATACACACAAAGAAAACTTGTGATTAGAAACCGAAGCTTGAAATTTGTTTATAAACATCGTGCAACAATTTGTAAGCAAAATTAATAATCTCTGGGCTAAGGGGGAATTTTCTTCTTCTTTGTTTTTATTTATTATTATTTTTTTTTTTTTCGAGGGAGGTTTAAAACACACTTTAAAATTTTGTGGCATGCAAAAGTATAAAATTCACTTTAGTTTTTGGGAGCGTTTTGAAAATCAAAAACTAAAACTAATTAAACCGAAACGTAAACTTTAAGTCAAAAGTAACGGATTTGAATGGTAAATAAGCCTTTATATACAGTAAGCAGTTTGAAAAACCTCTCACAAATATTTGATTTGCTGTGATGTGAAGTAGTTTTAGAGATTTTCTGTTTTACTTGAGAAAAGACATAGTAAATGGTTGTAATATAAAAGTTTTGTTTTACTAACGGCGCTAAGGCGAGAACGACTGTAATTAGTTTTTCATTTGTACAGAAATAGAGCGAGATAGAGAGAGAGAGAGAGAGAGAGAGAGATAAAGAGATAGTTCTTAACTAGCTTGGCTTGGCTCTTTGTTGTCCTGCTGCTGCTGCTGCTGCTGTTTTTGGCAGTGCCATTTTAAAGCTAAAGCGCACTAAAGCGTACTAAGAAAAGGAAGCGGATAGGGAATAGGGTTATTTCATATATATATAGTAGAGTTCAGACCCTTTGAGCAGGCTGAGTTGTGGTATACGAGATATGTGTGTGTGTGTGTGTATATGTAGCTGTGTGTGTATTGTGTGTGGCTTGGATGGTTGATTTGACACACAAAATTCGTAGTTTGTGGCTGCGGTGAATCGGGTTAAGGAAACGTACAAAATAAAAGTGAACAATGCAAGTGTTATTCTTTACTTTCGAGTACTTTTGCGTACCTTTTGTTTTAAGCATTTTATCTAAAGTAGTTAATAATGAAAATTGCCCGCATCGCACTCGTGACATACTTGATGCAATTCTCAGTTGGTTAGATGATTTACAATCTAGCAGATTTGGTTTCCACTCGGTACAGGCACGCCAAACACAAAAACTTTCAATCGTATAGAGAAATTATAAAATGCGCAAATTAAAAGGGCTTAAGGTCTCTCCATATATGAAATAATAAAATACAGATATTTATTGCACGAATTACATAAATATACAGCAGCAAAACTCGAACGCGAGTCGACCTAAAAAAAAAATCAGTTTGCGAGGTTGAGTTTATTTACTTGTTTTTTTTTTCCATACCATTTACACAATTTACATAGCTGCAGGCAGATTTGTATCTGTGTTTTTCTATATGTAAATGTATCCGTTGCTGTATCTATATCTGTACCTGAAGCTGCATTTAGTATTGATTTGATTGTTACGTCACGTTTTGTTAATCATTACTGGGGTTGTTTGTTTCAGTTTGGTATCTGACGGATACGTTTTCATTTTCAATTTTCATTATTTGTAGTTGTACAAGTAAATTTTAAATTTCAACTGAAAAAACAATCAAATAAAAATTCTATGTTTATGCATGAGAGAAACCATAAAATTGTCGCTTGTTTTTTTTTCTTTATTGGAGCTTGTTGTTGCATTTGGGTCTTGTTTTGATATCTTGGTCTATCGTGTTGCTCGTGTACATGTTACTATTATGTTTAGCCACGTTTGTTTCGCATAAATTGATTGCTGTTGACTTAATGCCAGAAGCGGGCCAACAAAAAAAAAACAACACTAAAAATAAAAATAGAAAACGGTGCACGTGTCAATCCGATCAGCATTTTGTGCTCTACAGTAACTGCAGCAGTTGTAGTTGTAGCAGTGGTAGTGGTAGTAGTAGTGGTAGCCGTGTGCAGTTAGTGTGTCCGTGTTGTATATGTACAAAAAACAGTGAGTTCTCCTCGGGTGCTTGCAGTACAGTGTGACTGATTTTTTTATGGCTGTACCTTACGTGTTAGTTTTTTATCACTTGGGTGGTGGGCCAAATTGAATGATGTTGTCAATTCACCTTATGTAGGTGAGAATGAGTGGAAATTGTTGCTAAAAATGGAGCCAATTCAGATCAAATAAAAATTATAAAATTGTCTATATTCAGGTCAGAGTAAAGCTTCCATGAAGATGCCTTTTTTGTAGATAACATTTTTAATTCCAATTGTGTTTGTGTCTTGTGAACTAAAGTTTATAAAGTTGAACAGGAAAAGAGATGTTTTTCGAATCCTAATTGTCTCGTTTTAATTTCGAATTTAGTAAAAATTGAATAAGCGAAAAAATATGAAAAATGTAATTAATTTCTGTGGCTTTTTGAGACCTGTCGAAATGATTAAAATAAACACAGAAGTAACTTGTACACTTATATACTTTTTGCTATATATATATGTTGAGTATATATATGTATATCACATATGACATTGAGCTTTAATATATTGTACGAGTATGCTATATATTGCGTATATCATGTTACTCATATTCATATCCATATTCATAGTCATTCATATTGTTAACAAAAACGCATGCGCGCAGCCGATGTCGACAGGACTGCTGTGATTATCTTTTGCCCTTGGCCATAATAAAGTACGATTAATGAAAATTTCAAATTTAGTTATGCAAGTGTTCTTTTGTAGTCCAAGTAGGTGGTAAATGTGATCCGATTGGGTGTTGAAACAAATCAGCACGAGATGTGAGGCAAAATAATCTAAATATACACATCGAAAATAAGTAAGAGCGTTCAAGTCGAGAGAGCTCGACCCAGCTGTTAAACACATAGTAGGCTTGCTGCGTTTCTTAAGCGATTCTAATGAAATTGAGTTGCAGCAGTTGAATAAAATAAAATTGTGTGTTATGCTATCGGAAATGATTTTTAAAACGGAAGCAATTATCGATAAAATGAATTAAGCTTAATTTAAATTTTGAATAAAGTACAAAACGAAAGATTCTTAAGCCAATAATATAATTCGATAAAAAGGTGACTTTAAGAATAGCTTTTGCGTGAGCACCGAGAATATAAAAATTTGGAAAAATGCCTTAATATCAATATCTGAAAATTTTGAAAAGAAAATTTTGAAACATTTTCGACTTGCAATAATATTTACCAAAACCATAAAATGTGACATGTTTTATATGTTTTGACTGTACTTTATTTTGGCCCAATGGCAAATTTGACATTTGGCATCGCAAAACAATTATGAACACAACATTTATTTGGTAAAATTTGTAGAATATAAATGTTTAAATATAAGTTGATTATGTTTATATATATTTGGATAATGGGTATATATGCATTGAACATTTTCGCAATTTGCTTGATAATGTTCAAAAAACTGAATATTATGATCAAATTATAAATATATATATTAAGTGAATTGTGTGAAATGAAAAATGAACTAGAATATTGACACAAAAATGTGTGGGTTAAGCAAGATTATAGGCGAGAGTACAGACAGAGAGAGAGAGAGAGAGAGAGACAGAGAGAGAGTGAGAGAGAGCGAGAGAGAGAGATGGAGAGTTTGGTAGATAGTTGGCGGGTAGAGAATTGGTAGAGAGATAAATTAAGAAGAAGACATATGAATTTTTTTTGTTGATTTGTAAACTTTTGATTTATTTAAAATAAGAAACCAAAAAGTTTATTTTCTCTATTATTTTATGTATTTTTTTTTTTTTTTTTTGGTAATAATGTTTTATAGTTGGTATATGTACCATGAGAACTTCCGAAACCGAACTGATACTGAGGACATACATTGTGACGCCGACCTCCACAGGGGGACCTGCAACATATAGTATACACACACACACGGTTGAGGGGATTTTTTTTTCTATGTTTTGCATTATAATTGGTTTGTTGTTGTCGTTGTTTGTTGTTGTTGTAGTTAACCGTTTGATGTAGCTGTAGCTGTTGTTGTTGTAGTTCTTGTTTGTTGTTAGTGTAGAGCCCAAAAGTTATTAACTAAAATACGCACATACACACACACACACAGCGACAGAGAGGCAGACTTTTGGCTGGCACTGTCAAGTGACGACAATCTAACATAAAGTCAGACTTTTCAATGAACTGTTTTTTGTTTGTTTAATTTTCATTGGCAAAATTAAATATACAATTTAGTACAGTAGTGCGCGATTTTTACTATTTGCTTTTTTGTTGTTTTTTGCTACACATTTTCTAAAATTGTGCAAAGGGTTTTGTTGTTGTTGTTGTTGTTGCTGTCTTTTTGCACGCGCCGAATGAAAACCAAATCAGTTCGAGTTTTGTATTATTGCCAAAGCTATTTTGTTTTTAATATTATTTTTTTCAGTGTATTCGAATATTGATAAATCTAGCGAAACATATGAATACTACAGATTGTTGCTTATGTAAATATTTATTTTTGATTAGTTGCTGTGATAGCGGATTTAACACACCATTTGGAAAAGCTTTTTGAATTGTTCAGATATTGGCAGCTGCAAGTTAAGAAAAATGTATCTTAAAGCTTTGCATGATTTGTGTGTGATCCTATATAAAAAGAAGAAGAAGAAGACGAAAAACAAAATCCATAATGTGAACAGCAAGTTAGTTTTGCTTTTATTAATGTGGTTGTTGGGGAGACCAAAATGGGGTAAATTAATGTCATGAATTTTCTATGTCTTTGCTGGAGATTGTGTTCGTGGTAGGATGAAGGGGGAGGGGGGGGGTGGATTGGGTGGTGGGTGGTTGTAGTTGTGGTAGTAGAGAGAGCTTACTTTCTGTGCTGGACCAATTACAAAATGTACTCAAATTTGTCAACGACACATACACACAGAGAAACTCATTGTTCAAAATTGTACATACGAAATAAAAGAGTGAAGTCGTTATTTGCTGGGAAAAAGCATTGCCAATCTTTATAGTTAGGTTAGTTTGACGGTTGTAGTTGACAGATACTAAAATTTTTGATTACTGGCCTTACAGAAAATCAATGCAAGTTTTTCACAGCCTATCTTAAAAGACCTGTTTCGTTATGGCTCAAACCTAACTTGAGAAACCTATGAAAGATTAAGTTCAGCTAAGCTTTATCATAACAAAAAAAAAGAATCAAACATAACAAAAAGCCAGTAGATAGAAAACGAAAATAAAACTTCTAAAATTGTTCTACAAATTCAGTTTTATAACATAAAAAGAAGTGTATGTGTTTATATAGAGTATATATGTGTGTGTGTTTTTTTTCTTTTTTTTTTTAGTTTTCTTTGGAGGCAACAAACTTAAGCATTGTGTTGTACGAATTGAAAGATCAAAAGTAAAGTGAATATAGTAGTAAGGTAAAAATATAAACTCCAACAACAGAGACAGAGAATATATGCGAGAGAGAGACAGATATATAGAGAGAGAGAGAAAGAGCGCTTAACGTTAAGAGTTTTAAGGGTACAAGAGTCATTAATATTTGTACCATTTTCACTTCTGAGAGCGAGCTGATTGATAGCACATACATGGTGACTCCGACTTCGACAGGAGGTCCTAAAAGACACGTTACATTTGGTTGTTGGCATTGTTATTGTACAATATATAGTAGTAGATCAAAATAATGCTACAGTCGGTTTACAATGTATACTAGTTCAGCTAGTTTCAACTGAGAACCGTTCTACATTATATATATATATAAAGTTGTTGTGGTATTTTTGATAGTGCCCCCAACTTGCGTTACGTTCAAGTCGCCTAGTTAGTGTGGATAGCTAATCGTATTATTGAATATATATTGCAAATACTTACCACCATAATTGGGTCTTACTCTTTTGTCGTAACTAACACTAAAGGAGTCGAGTATAGCGGATATGTTTACGTCGCCCAACATGCTGCCGCCTCCAGTTCTGAAAGACACATAGAAAGCACAAGAAACACATATTAAAAATTCAATTTTTAGTCATGCATAAATTTGAAATTCAATCAGAATTTAATAATCGAGAAGTAGCCTTTAAAAATGTGATTTTAACACGTTTTGTTTGATTTCGAAATTTGATTTTAAATAGGCGAATTTAAAACTTACTAACTAAAAAACTTAAACTTACATATCCAACAAATTCTGATCAATAAGATAGAAAATTTGATTAGCGAGTGTAAATTTAGTCTTTACACTCGCTGAGACAGAGTCAGTCGCACTTGGCTATCAGAGTTAGCCATATACTTTATTGGCTGAAAGCAGATGCCTTCAGAGTGTTATCAACATTTTCACAACTTTATTAAGATGTCATTTTTAGCCATTTTTATGGCAACAGTGTATAAAAATGGATAAAATGGCAACAGCAGCGGCTGCAGCATATATATTTCTGAGCCTGCATATATTCATGTGTATGTGTGTGTGTGTGTGTGTGTGTGTGTGTGTGTGTGTGGCACATTTTCGTTATTTGGTATCAAGTGCACACATCCACGCAAAGTCAAACAGTCAAATGGGGTCCCAGCCACCCTGGCCACATACATATATTTATTTATGTGAATGCATGTATGTGCTTGTTTATATATATATACATATATATGGGTGAGTGTGTGTAAGTGTGCGCCTGTATATATTATTTATGGCAAGTCCCTGGCGCTGAAGACGCAAGCATGACTGTGTTTATTTGCGTCTATTCTGCGCTAAACTGTGCTATTAAAGCGCGTTTGTTGGCATTTTAACTGTCTCGCTTCTCGGATATACTCGAGTCTACACACATGTGAGTGTGTCTCTGTGTGTGTGTGTGTGTGCTTGTGAGTGTATACGCTGCTGCTGTTGTAGTGTGTGCGTCGTGAGTGAAATAACAATTTAATAAAAGTTACGCCTGCAAATAAACACACACAACATGAGCCACTTTTGTGTGCGCGCGCAGTTTTTGTATTTGTAATTTTATTTTTATTTTTATTTTTCCTGCTTTCGCATTTTCAAAATTTTGTAATTTTGTGCTTGGAGTCAATAATTATTATGGCTGAAATTGGTTTGGGGTTTTGAAGACAGCTGTGAACTGTAATCAAGCCACAGTTGGCCAGGCCAACAGGCACCCTTTCTCTTTCCCTCTCTCTCTCTCTCTCTCTCTCTCTCTGTATCTTCATCTCCCTCTCTCTCTATCTCTCTCTCTCTCTCTGTCTTTCTGACGCTCTCTCTCTTCTTTTCGGCTTTTGTGTATTCCAAACGTTTGGCGTTAAAGTCAAAGCTGACGAGAAAAAAATGCCAGCCTATTTATAAATATATATATATATATATATTTATATATATATATTTATATATATATAATGTATACAGAGCAGAGCAGAGCTGTTGTTGTTGTTGTTATTTCTGCGCAATGACCTGACAACAGTTGATATGCGGTTTGCCTTTGCCTTTTGTGGATAATGGAAAAGTTTTGACTGCTATTTGATTTGAGTTTAAGATGCCATAAGTATGAGTATTTACTGCGTACACCGATGCGTATGCGCGATATATTCCTTGTGTGTTTCTGTGCACATTACGATTTACCAAAAATTTATGAATTGTCATCAAAATGTTATCTTACGCATTGACAGCTTGGCGTACTTTACATATAATTTGGGGCGTGGCCAACGCGGCGTATACGTTTCAATATGCAAATGAGCTGTGGCAGGAAGCCAGCAGAACTAATTATAAGTACGCCACATTCTATCAAGCTATGTGTGCAGCCAGCGCCAGTCCATTGTGCATATGTTTGAGTTAGCTGTATCTGTGTGCTACTTGTTATTGAGTGCACTCGAAGCGGAATCCAAACATTTGCCTATTGAGATTCACAAATATGCTTGGCAGTATGTTAAGTAGTATTACTTGTGACCGAGAACACTTTGAGAACACTGTATTTCTTAATTCGATATTTTTTTACTTGTGTGTTATGCATTTATGCCAGAAGAAGCTAGCGTTAAGAACATAATGCGCTCTTTTCGTTGTCCAAATATTCATTAATCATTCACTTTCAACATCAAGTGCAGCGAATGCTTCCAAAAAAACTTAACTTGTTCGCTGATTTATGAATTGGTCTCTTTCTTTCTGTAGAATTGAAAAAGCCAACTTTTGCTCATAAGAAACTTGAGTTTTTTCAGTGCATTATTAATTTATGGCGCAAAAAGTGCACATTTAGCCCATGGTGTGTTGCATGCAGTAAGTGCGCTCATAAGTAGGCAACACTTTTTTCGCTGGCCAACACACTAAATTGTAAAAGTGGCTGCCACAAGTTTCAAAACCAGCAGCAGCAGCAACATCAACCGCATAATAAAAGTTGTAGCAGCCACAACAACAAGAGCAACAAATAGTGGTCGTAAGAAAGGAATGTCATGCGCATGAGAGAGGGAGAGAGAGAGAGAGGGGAGAGAGAGAGAGTTGCAGAGTAGTCCAAGCCCAAAACGTGTCGCCAAGTGTTATGCCAACACCAAGCGCCATATTAATGCGCTGGCCACAGTTTAGTTGTTGTCTTATCTGAAGCTGCTGTCCACATTGAATGTGTGTGTGTGTGTGTGTGTGCCTGTGGCAACGCCCCAACATTGCTTGCTGCGTAACTTCTGTTTGTAGCCCAGCAAAATGAAAATGTAAGAAATATCTTTGTTATTGTTTGGTTGCCGCTATTGTTGCTGCGATTGTTGCTACTGTTATTATTGTTGTTGTTGTTGCTGTTGTCATTGTCGTTGTCACTGTTGTTGTCGTTGAACGTTGTCATTTTTAGTGGCACTTTGAGTGCTGGCCCATTACGTATGCGCTGCGTTGGACACGCGCCATTGCATAAATTCAAGTGTTATGTTAAAACAAAGCGGAAATGCGAAAAACTGCTCGCAAAACATTATCTCGCTGGCAGTCAGCAGTCGGCCCACTTCCGCAACACCCCTACCCACCCCCCAACCACCCCATTGGCTTTTACACATCTTCAGTAAATGCGGAACACCCATGTCAGACAATGGCCTTCTTTTCTAGCTGGCAAACGCCAACGCCAGCGCCAAGATAAGCACAACTTGGCAAAGGCCTTTATTTTGCGCACTAAAACGCTTTTAGCTCTCTCTCTATAAGTGTGTGTGTGTTACTTTGTGTGTGTGTGTGTGTGTGTGTGTTTGGGTGACTCTGGACTTTACGCATCAACTCTGTGTATTCCCGCTTGTGACTAAGCGTTTTTTAATAAAGTGATAACTTGATGCCTGACGTTTCCTAAAAATAAACATATTGCGCAGCTCAAACTCGGCCACTCTGAAGCTTAAGCTAAAGCTGAAACTGAAACTGAAGCTGAAACAGCGGCAGGAAAATAAAGCGGATAAACATGTTATGAGTTTTGACCGCGCCCATGCCAAACACAATCAGCCAAAACACACATTTACTGGCACATAAAAAGCAAGATGTTATTTTTCCTTTTAATTTGATGCGTCTGTGTAAATTGCTTCGCTTATGCTGACAACATAAGCCCACCATTTTCCTGGCTGCTTATAATTTAGATAACTATATTTGGAATGAATTAAAGTAGCTTAAGGATTCCTCGCAAATAAGTATTTGAAATTAAGAAATTCGAAATGTGAACGCGCAAATAACTTCAGTGTCTAAATGTTGACTATGTTTACACAAAATGTTTGGCTTGCATTCCTTTGATGGAATCAAATTTCAGGTGCAATTGGTGTGGCTGCTAAAAGTGAGGTAAATGCATGGAAAAAGCTGCATTACTCTGACAAGTCCTTGACATTTTTGAAATGAACATCAACAGACAGGCAGCAAACAAAAACACAATCAAAGCAAATATTAGCGAGGCTAGCAAAAATTGTTGCTGGTCGAATTGCATTACGAGATATAAATTTGAAAAAAGGAGAAGGAAAAACACGGAATAGGAGAGCAGGGGAAAATGAATTGAAGTTGCCGTGTCTGGGCTTTATTAAATATTTGAAAAGCGAACAGAAAATGGCAACGGCTGGCTGAACTAAGACCCTCTACACTCGGGCCCAGGCTGAGGTTCAGGCTGGGCTGGCTGGCTGACTGGCTGACTGCCTGGCTGGCCTGGGCCCCTTTGTGGATATTCTCAATCATACTCAAAATGTGAAGGAACAACAATTTACGCTCAATGGCACTTGAGAGCTGGCGAGGAGCTGTTGTCGCAGCTGCTTCTGCTGCTGCTGCTGCTAGTGTCCTTTCTTGCTTTTTATACCCTTGCTGAGACCATGATAATTTGGTCGTTAACTGTGTAACATATTGAAAAATCCCCCCAATAGCTGCGACCTCATAAGTTTTATGTAATAGTGAGCATATCATCAGCTGAGCTGAGTCGATATGGACACATCCTCAGATGTAATTAGTTTCTGAATTTTAGAAAGGATTTTCTAGTTTTATAGAATTGAATTTCAGACAATAAAAATAACATATTTTTGGGATTGCCTTTCTAATTTTTAGAAATTCGTTTTTCGTATTTTTAGAAATTAATTCTAAAAGCAAAAAAAACTTTCTCGTTTTCTGTGCTGTGATTTCTGAGTGTCCTTTTTCAACTAACTATAAAGCTGATCATGTTTATCGACTCAGTCTTGCTGAATTAATATTGTTGAAACTTTGTTTAGATTTGTCGTTTTCCTGGCAGAGTATATAAGCTGCATTTTCTTGTCTGCTGGTGCAACCTGCCACACACACACACACACACTCGCACACACACATCAACAATGTTGTCATCTGGTCGGTGTTGCTTTGTCGCTGCCACTTCGGCATTATCTGCCATCAATAAATTCCAAGTGAAGTGCGCACTTGTGTGGCAAGTGCTGCACAACGGGGCACACAACGGGACAGCAGCGGCAACAGCAGGAGCAGCAGGAGCTGCTGCCGAGAGCGAGTCCGTGTCCGAGTCCTGACAGGAAGTTGAAGGGTCTAAAAGTGAGCAGCAGGCGGCTCGACTTTGTTTTCTTTTTTATTTTGTGCGAACAAATTGTGTCGTTGTGTTGCTTTGGCCTTTAACCTTTCCCAGAGTGTGTGTGTGTGTGTGTGCATGGCTATCATTTCTATGTGTGTGTATGTGTGTTGGGACGCCTGTGCAATGTTGCATGAAAAAGTGGCGCAAACTCAAACTCCAAATGCTGCCTGGCCCAAATAAGCAGCCAACTGTGCTAAAGTCGTGCCACTTTTGGCCACATTTCCACGACATTTGCCTTTACTTACGCCCATTTGTTGTTATTGTTGTGTGTTGTATGTTGTTTGTTGTTGTTGTTGACACACGCGATCGGCTAAGCCCATAAACGTGCATTTGTACGTCTCAGTTCCAGTTAAAGGCACTTTCGGAGTTTGGGGTCCTCTATTTTTTTTCACTTTATTTTTGATTTACTTAAATTGCCTGCTTGGCGGCTTATGCAAATATTTGCCCCCCCCACACTTTCCCACCTCACCGCTCGACCACCTCTTCCGCAAATATGCCCTAATGAGCGTTAACCCGAAAGGGAAAAGAAGAAGAGAGAAAAAACATTGGCAAATGCTACAATTTGTGTACATTTCCTTGCCTCAGTCGCTAATCAAATATGTCGCATGCACCTTTCAAAAACCAAATAAACCCCCACCACCACTCCCATCCCGCCCACCTACCATCGCCCTCTATTAACTTGGCTAGTCAGTAATTACAGGCTGGAGCGCCTGGCAGTTGTCATTTTTCAGTCCGTCGCATTTTAATAGCCGGCGCATGCAAATGTGACGATGACGAGCTTAATAAATTGCCAACATTTATTTTAAAAAAAAGCACTCGAGCTTATTTACTGTTGACCAGGTCAAAACAAGCTGTCACTGCACCTAATTAGCCCGCAACATTTCACTTTTCCCGCCCAGCCCCGTGCTGCCGAACACACTTTGTAGGCAACCTATTTTTAAATCATCATAAATTATCATGAACTATGACTCCATTGGGGCGAACGCATACACACACACACACACACATAAATAAACTGCGCACTGAAGTTGTGCAATGCAGTAAAATTACGCAAAAAAAAAGAATTTATTGTTATAATGTCCGACTAAAGTTTTTTCACTAAATTACACTTTTTTTGGCTAGCATTTTGATGCGGATTTTGGCCGATTATTTTGTTGCTGAATTTGTAAAATGCTAAAAGCCTATCTTCATGAAAATCTAATAAATTTAGGCAAGTTTATAACTGAGCAAAGATTTGCATCCCTAGAAGCATTTTCTTGGCCGTACAATCTTAACTTGAAAGTTGAGCCAGAATCGCATTAGAATCTTCTACTCTAAAATTGGACTAGAAGCAAAATCATTGCCAAAAATTCCAGGAATCAGTTTTGATCAAGTTATGATTGTGGCAAGATTTGACTTCTTCCTAGAGCATTTTTTAGGCTGCAATTTTTATATGAAAAACGAGCCTGGATCGGGGTTTCAACTGTAAATATGACAAAATTGTTGAGTTGAGTTATGATTATTAAGTTATGATTATGGAATGATGCATTTTTTGAGATTTATTATTTTATTATCATTTATTATTATTATTTTGTCGCGTTCTAAAATGTCGTAAAAATAGAGAGCTCCAATCATAATCCAAAATTCATTGACAAAGTTATGAAAATTTAAAATCATCGAAGATAATTTTCAATTGTCATTTGTCACGATTTTTAATAGAAAGCTTGAAAATTTATCAATTAATAATTTAAACTGACTTTATAAAAATTAAGGTAGATTACTTTTTGCTTATAGTCTTAAATGTAGAACATAATTTTTACTGAATTAATTTATATTATTTATAACTAGTATAAGATAAAAAAAGAAATGCGATTGTTAATTTGAATAGAGTCAGTATTCAGAACAATTCTAAATACAATCAAATATATATGAAAATTGCGATTGTTGATTGATGAGAGTCATTATGTTGAGCAATCAATCAACCCATCAATCAGCTGAAGTATATCAATTGTGACTTACGCGGATTGCACTGTGGCGCTCCTTCTGGGGTCCGTCTCCTGTACGATTAGCGCCATGTTGATGGCCAGCCAAATAGTTAACAGGGGTGTTCGGGTGCGGGGCGTCGGTTTTATTAATTTGTCCATTGCTGAATCACTCATGGTGGTGCAATTTGTTGTGTTGTGTTTTGTTGTGTTGTGTTAGTTGTTTGTTTGTTTGCTTGGTGCGTGACAAAGTCAAAAAGTTCTGGAAGGTAGAGTAATTGGTAGTCGAGGGTGCTGCGAGTATTGCTTAGTTAAAAATCTTTGTTTTCTTTGCTTATTTTTTTTGTTTTTCTTTTTTTTTTTAGTTGTTGCTTGGCATTAAAAACGAGTTTTGCTTGTCGGTATAAAGTAAGTTGTAGTTGATTTTATGTTTTTTTTTTTTTTAGTTACAGTTGCAGCAGTAATTAGTTAAGTAATGCTTCCGTTCTTCCTTCTCTTTCATCCGTTTCAGTTGAGTTCTCGCTCTTCTCGTCCCCTCTCAGTCAGTGATTTAGTTGGTTGTTTTTTATTTATTATTTTTTTTAGGCAGCGAGGCATTCAGTCAGTACATCAGTGCAGTCGTCGTGTAAGGTGTGTGTGTGTGTGTGTGTGTAGGTGTTGATTCCGGTCGTGCCCCTTCTTCCGTTCTATCCTTTCCCCTTTTGCGACTTTAATGTATGCGCTGCCAGTCCGAGATCGTTTGACTGCGCGGCCACACGAAACTCAGCCAGAAGAGCGACAGGACGAAGAGCATCAGAAGCTGGCACAACAGCACCGAGTCCGAGATCGCTTCTAGTTCAATGGCAGTGGGCAGATTCTCCTCCTCTCTGACAGCTGCTGTTGCTGGTGTCGTTGCTCTCGTTGTTGATGTTGTTGCTGTTGATGTTGGTCTGCTGCTCGCCCACATTAATTGCCAGCTACTTGCCTTCAAGCGGTGTCCTCAGCCAATCTCCTCTTTTCTCTTTCCCACCTTTTAATTACTTCTTTTGCTTGTTGCTGTTATTGTTGTTGTTGAGCCTTTTACGCTTGTATAAAATGCACATTTTATTTGCTGTTTGCTGCGTTTGCTGCTTAGGTCCTTTTCAGTATGCTGCTCATTGTTCTTATGTTACTGTCGTTCCGTTCGTCATCCAAATTGACGCTCCATTCCATAGTCCTGCTTATTGTTATTGTTGTTGTTCCACTGTGCCTTTATTGTCCGTTGCCTCTTGTTGTTGTAACCTGCGCTTCTTGTTGTTCTTGTTGCACGCCACTTGTCTCATTTTATTTGCTTCGTTTTGCAGATTGTTCGCTTGCTTGATTTGACTTTCGCCTTAACTTTTGACATGGTTTCTGCGATTTACTTTCATTTTGAATGTGTTCTTATTTTTTGCTTTATTATTATTATTTTGCTGTGCTTTTTTGTTAGTTTATATTAATTTGTCAACACTGAAATAATGAAAAATAGATTTTTGTTTTTATAAAATTCCAGAAAATGATTTTTTGTTGTTTTTAAACTTTTTTAAGTCGCATTAAAATGTGATCGAATTTATTGACTTTATGTTTGATTAGTATTTTTTGTTGGTATTTAAATAAATATTTTTAATTTTAGTATATTATTATTATTAATTTATTTTAACATTTTGCTGTTTATTAAATATTGTTTATTTTTTAATAATGCACATTTTGATTTTCATTTTTCTTTTCACTTGCCGAATTTATGCGTTTCAATTTTAAATTTTGATAGAGTTGGTTTTTTCAATATTACTCTAATTTTTATTGCGCATTTCTTAATATGTACATATATACATATATATATATATATATACACATATATATGCTAAGTTAAATTTGCAGCGTTTGTAAATTCTGAACTTGTACACTAAGCTGTCAAAGCAAAAGTTTCGAAATAAATCTAAGCACACATGCAAAGTACACTGACTGACACATAAACACACACGCACACTCACTCGCACAGCCAAAGCACACTGACACACATTCATATGCACGCACACACACACACGCACACTGAGGCTCTTTTGTATACTTGTGAATTTGTTTGGTTTTTGCCCACTTCTGCTTCAGCTTTCGTCTTCCGTTTAATTTTCTGCTTTTCGTCCGTTACATTTTCTCAGCTGCGCGTTTGAATGCCGTTTAAGCAGTGCAGGCAGCAATCGGGCCTAGACCGTTGACAGTTGGTTAGTGCCAGGCTTTAGCCAACATACAGAGAGAGCGAGAGCGAGAGCGAGCCAAGGCAGACAGAGAGAGAAAGAGAGAGAGTGCGTGCCAAAAATAGCCTGAGCCTCGAGCACTGAGAGAGAGCCTGTAAGTATAGAATGTCTGCAAAGGGACTCGTGCTCGCTCTCACTCTCTCTCTCTCTCTCTCTCTCTCTCTCTCTTCCTCTCTCTCTATCTCTCTCTCACTCGCTCTCAGGCTGTCGCTGTCTGTCTCTGGGTTTTTGCTGTCTGCCGTGCTGGTGCTTTGGGCCATGTTTTTGTTCCCTTTTGGACTTGGCTTTTGCAGAAATGTCACTGGCAAAACTGGCAACCCCGGCAGTTACACTCTGTTTAGCATAAACGCTTGCTACTTGGCTCCTGCCACACTAACTGCTGCTGCATGTGTGTGTGTGCGTATGTGTGTCTGTGTGTGTGTGTGTGTTGGGCCTTTTGCTTTTGTATTGCCTTGTGTGTTTGTGTTTTTCTTTTTAATTTTAGGTTTATTTTTTTCTAAGCGCTTTTGATTTGTATGCCGCTTTGGCTCCTTCCGGCGCTACCCCTGCCCCTAGTCCACCACCCCTCGAACCCTCCTCACTCAGCCCTCTTGTGACTCTATTGTAATATGGTTTTTTGTGCTTTTGCACATATCTCGTTAATTGGTTTTGTAGACGTATTTGGCTTTCCAAATTTTGCCTGCGTCGTTGCTTTGATTGCATTTTGTGGCAAAGGACTAAATTTCTAAATATTGTTTTGCTTCTTGTTATGTGTGAGTGTGTGTGTGTGTGTGTGTGTGGAAGGGTGGCGTTAAGGGGTGTAGTTGCCATGGCTTGCTGTTGTTCTTCAACTTGTCAAAGAGGCAATGCGAGCTAAGCTAAGTAAATTACATAAGCACACATATAAATATATATGTATTGTATTAAGTTTTGATTATAGTGATATGTATTCGTATATATATATATATATATATATATATATCTGCGAGATAATGCTCAGTTTCAATCTGAATTGGTATCTGGCTGTTTATTGTATGTGTGCGAGCTGAGTGCTGAGTGAGTTTTATTAATGAGTTTTACATATTTGATGACCTACAAAAGGGGCTTAAATATTCAGGCCTCATAACTTTGGACCCGTGCATATTTGATGGCTGCCAAACTTGGCAAATTACTTAATCAGATTTTATAGACATCTTCTAATTTTCGCAAGTTTTTAATGGGAGTAGAAGCATACTCAAAATTACTTTTTGAAAACAAGCCTGCTTATAAAAATGAATATATAATTGATCTAAATGAATGGAACCAAGTCCATTTTCTTACTTTGAGTCTGTTTAAGCTTGCATCAAGCTAAAATTCTAATTTTTAAGAGCACTTTCTTGATTTGAGTAGTTCTTAATTTTATTTAAGACTTTTTTTAAACACTTAAAATATTCCTTTTAAGCTTAAAAATTGGTTGAATCAAGATTCGCAAGATTTTCTCAGTGGTCAAGACTTAAGCAGCATTTGGCTCAGTGTGTCGAGTATCTCTATTATGGGCATGATTTACTTATCTTATAGGTATCAGACTGTCTGTGTGTGTGTGGGTGTGTGTTTGTGTGTGTGTGTGTGTATTAGTTAATATGTGGGTCTGCGCGTTTTTGGCAATTAAAAGCATATGCGGGCCGAGCCAGTGCCCCGCTTGCTGTCTCATCAGGCTAATCAACGAGCGACCAAGCCAGCAATTTACTTGAATTATAACAAAGCCAAGCCACCAAGAACTGCCTCAAAGGGGCATGCGGCAAAGGGGCAAGAGGGGGGCAAGTGGGGCAACAGCAACTTGAACGGAAAGGCGGCTGCCAAAAACGACGCACGAAGACGTCGACGAATTTTGACGTCGCGGTGCGATGCTCCTAACTTATGCAGAGTGCCCCACCACACATGCAAACAAAATGTATACACACACACACACTCACAAACACACACAAAGACACACACAGAAACAGGCGCACGTTGCAGCAGACTCCTTTTTGCCTATATAACTTTTGTATTTATTTAGGGTTTCTTTTCTTAGTTGTTGTTGTTGTTGTGCCTGGTTTGAGTGTGTTAGTGTGTTAGTGTATTAGCGTGAGAGTGCTACGTGTAATTGTGTGTGCGTGTGTGTATTTGTGTGTGATTTTTGTTTAAAGTCTTACAAGAGTAACCTTTTAATTTATATAATGTTTGTATATATTTTATTTTTGGATTTTGTTCAATATTTTAACAGGAATTTTGTTAAAGGGCCGTCGTTGTGCTTAGCTGTTACACATATACAGACATACACACACACACACAGATACGCACACGCACACGACGCGCTCTCTACACCAAGAAATATGCATAAAGTTGGCTTCGATTTTTGCAGCAACGCCTCTTTTCGCTTGACGGCAATTTTGAGAGCAAAACTTGATTTTGGTTTTCCATTTATATACGCCGTGTGATTTGTTTTGATTTTTGCATAATTTTTAGATTCGATTTGGGTACCAGTGGAAAATGTATCTATGTGGCTGGCTTGAGCTATTTTCTTGTATTATTTTTATTTTTTGATTTTATTTTAGTTAATTTTTTTTGCGCACAGCGCTGACACAGCGAGGACAACGTCTGAACTCAACTCGACACGGACACGGACTCGGACTTGCCACACGCTCGGCACCGGAGCTCGACTCGCTCGCTGAAAACGCTGGTGGCTCATTCGTGCCACACAGAACACGAACACAATGGCTGCACAAAATTTTCTGGGCGCGACCGAAGCACGAAGCACGAAGCCGAAACAGCAAACAGCAAACAGAAAACCGAAAGCGGATTCGCAGCCGAGCCCCGACAAAACCGGGCCGAAAGTTGCACGCTTCAGCTCTCAGTGGTGCGACGGGTGGGTGGTGGCGTGTGGCACGTAGGGATGTGCAGGGAAGGAGGCGAAAGGGAGCTGTGTAGCCGTTGTAAGTCCTTGTTATTGTTGGCTTTAAGCGCACGCTACTGTTTTTCGCTGCCGGGAAACGTTTTGGGCCTCTGCTTCTGTCTTCTGCCACTTCTCGCTCACAAATCAACATAAATCAACTAAATCGTCAGGATACACAGCAATTGCAATAGCGACAACAACAACAACAACAACAACAACAACAACAACATCAACAACAACAACACAGCGCCGGCGGCAGCTAAGGCTCTGCATTAGTAGATGTTTGCTGTCATATTTGTTGTTTTTGCTAAAGTAGTTTTTGCGCTGCTTGTTGAGATAGTGCATCGTGTGGCTGTCTCTATGTACACTTAAAAAAAATTTACCAAACTTGAAAATGGACTTGAGATGTGGAGAACTTATGCTGGTTATTAAAAAAATTTTTTAAATATATTTATATAAATGAAAAAGACTTGCAGCGACAATCCCAAAAAAAACGCTGAAAATTTGATATATGTTTTTTTTTTTTAATTTATTAAATTAAATAATAATTAAAGATAAAAATGCTGTCTTTGAAATATATATACTTTCTACTAATGCTATGATAAAGTATTTCGAATTTCTAAAGTTCAGTTATGTATTTTTTCTGAGTGAATGTAGTTCATTTAGTGTGGAGCTGGCACACTCGGCGTATGTGTTATGTACACAAATGTGGGCCAGGCTGTTGACAGGCTGTCTAAACTCGCTTTACAAATCAGTTTACATTAAAATGCTTGCTTAATATCAAATTACTAGCGCTTTAAATGCCTCACATTTTTTTATTTGATGTTTTTTAAAAGCTGTCTGACTTGAAAGTTTGTCAACTTAACTTTTACGATATGTTTTTTATGGCTGATTAGATTATAAAATGAAATGAAATAAAAAGTTTCAGCAAACATTTTCTAGATATTTTAAAATTATTTTTTATGGGTAATTAAATACTTTTAATTTATGTTTTATAATTTGGTTTGATTACTTCAGTTTTTGGTTAATAATTATAAAGATTGTATTCACTGAATCTCTTGAATAACATAGCTGCTTGAGCAGATAGTTAAGCTGAACACTTATGCGGTCAGTTTAGGGCCATAAACCAGGCCACAGCCTCCGGGACCAGTCAAGGAGGAGGCCTCCATTTGCCGAGGATGTCAACCAAGTTGACTTTTCAATGCGCACTGTTGATTTTTTAATAAGCATAAATTGTTGGCCAAGCCCAGTACAAGCCCGTTCCAGCTCATATACACACTCAAGCACACTAATACACACACATACACATTTATATTTATATATATGTATATATAGATATATGAGTATGTGTGTAGAGGGAGCAAATTGATTGAGTTTGCCGTTGTCATTTGTTGCTGTGGCTGCCCAAATTTATGAAAATGAAATACCAGAATTTTTACGCCTCGCACGTGTATCCGTATATATATATGTATGTATCTGTGTGTGCGTGTGTGTGTGTGCGACAGCGTCAAATTAATGAAACACATGCAGGCAGCGAACGTTTTGGGTAATTTGTCATTTCGACAAATTTTGAATTATTTAAGCGGAAATCTTCGCGCCCCGGCAAAGAAAAGCAAACAAAACAAATGCGCAAGTGATTTGTGATTGCGATATTGTGATTGCGACTGTGACTTCAGCTGTGATTGTGAACTGTGACAGATATGGATGGCCGACGAGCACGAGAGGTGTGCCAAATTGTGTCACGATTGTGAATTGAGTGTGCATGTAAAGTAAATGCTATATAACATATGAACTCTGACAGATGTCGATTTAAAACCAGTAAGAATTTCTAAGTCTAGGCAGCTATATTTAGAGATTGTAACGCAAATGCTATAGATAGAGATATAGGATATGAACTCTGAAAGATTTCGACATATAATTAGTAAGAATTTGCATGTCTAGAGAGCTCTACTTAGAGATTGTAAAACAAATGCTATATAGGATACGAACTCTGAAAGATTCCGACTTAAAGCCAGTAAGAATTTCAAAGTCGAGAGAGCTCAACTTAGGCATTATTTGGCTTGCTGGTATTAGTTGGTTTAATATGAAAATACGTTTTGGTAATCCGAACTTGACCAAATTAAAAACTTGATCTATAAAATAACGAATATAATTTTTTAAATATATTGTTTTTATTGCTATTGGAAATAGCTTCATATTTGCATTCAGTTATCGATAAAATAAAATAAGCTCTACTCAAGAATATATCTATTTAATGTTATTTGAAATATGTATTGTACACTTATTTTAAGCAACTAAATTGGAGCCTTTGTTATCACAATTGAATGGTCTTTGAAAACAGTTTTATTCTTACAAATATTTACATGTGTTCTTTTACCTCTGCGATACGCTGTTTGTTATCAATAATCAGTTTGATTTCGTATGCGAATCTATTTGATTTGGTATTTTTGCAGCTGTTGTTGTTGTTGTTGATGTTTTTCCATTTGTGGCAACGCTTTTCTAGTGTAACTAAAGCGTTCTGTAGCGTTTTTAGGTCGCCATGCAAAAATGTTGACTATATTTTGCGCTCATTTTTTATGTGGCCCCAAAAGTGTTTGGTGCTAAGTACGAGTTTTGTCGAAAAAGGTTGCTACCTGAATAGAAATGTAATTGTGTGCAATTGCCAGCAAGCAGACAAATGGCTAACACGCACACACATCACACACACACACACACATGTAACTACATATATAGTATGCTGTGCAATTTGCTTTTTGGCCATTTGTGTGTGCTGTTTTTATATGCCTCCAGTTTACGGCGAACAAAAAAAGACAAATACGTTAAATTACGTATACGTAGCTTTGCCTTTGGCTGGGCACAAGCTTGACTCCACTGCTGGTGCTGAATCTCGAATCTAAATTGCGCAATGTAGCATATTCATAAATGACAACCGAAAAGGGAGAGAAGCAAAAATAAAAATAAGAAACGAAGACTGCTAAGACACACACACAGAGCACACAAATTGAGCTAAAAATAAAATGTAAATAAATAATTTGCACTGCGTCATGTCAGAAATTTTAAACACATAATTAACAGCTTATTTAACCCTGTTGTGTGCTGTGGTGACTGCTGTTGCTGCTGCTGCTGCTGCTGGTGCTGCTCCTGCTGCTGCTGCTGCTGCGCCAGATTATTCTGCATGGTTGGACTGACAGCGGGGCTGGGATTGGGTAGGAGTTTGGTAGTTGAATCTAGGGAGTGACAGGCTTGTTGGGGCTGCAAAATTCATAAAAAGTTTTCTATGCTCGGGGCGCTCGCAGTGACAATCGAGGCCTGCACCAACAGCAACAATGCTAGTGGTGCCCCACCAGCACTGGGGGCAGCCAGGGCAATGATGACAACGGCAAAAACAACGACAGCAGCAACAGCAACAGCGACGACGACAAGTTCGAAACAAAAGCGAAACAAAAACAACAGCAACAGCGACTACAACATCAGCAATGGAGCAGCAAAGGAATTGCCTTGGCATACACACACACACACACACACACACACACACACACATACACACATAGACAGACAGACACATATATAAATATATACTCAGTTTTGAGCATCGGGAGCGAGAGCCTGCGCTAGAACACTTCTATCAGCCACACCATGCACAGTGGAACAATCTCCAAAATTCAAAACACTGAACTGAATTTTCAGAAAATTAAATATGTGAAAATATATATATATATGTGAAGGAAGTCACATACAGACAGGACAAATAGAAAGAAAGAGACAGAGAGAGAAAATGTCTTCCAATATTTTTAAATTTCTTGTATAAATTAAAATTCGAATTAATATTTTGATCTTTAGATCAATTTTGATAGCTATATCCATAAAATAACTGAAAAATAAATTCAAATAAATAAGAAACAAATTCCAAATATTTGCCAATTATTTAGTCTTCATATTATTCAACTAACAAAATACCATTTTTGATCAAAGAGCCCCATTGTATGTAGCAGCATTAAACAGCATAATTTGCCGCTTGTACGATGTGTGTGTGTCTTCTAGCCAGATATGGAGGCGTCAATAGGGCGTGTCTGAGCCCACCTAGATATCCAGCCAGCATGTGTTGTGCCATCTTTTAATGTGCCACACACTCAACGCCAATATCATTGACACCCCCCTTCCTGCGCACCCTAGTGTGCCATCAGCAGGAGCAGCTTGTGTTGGGTGTGGGCATGGCAGGGACATGGATGTGGGCCAGACACCACTAAGCATTGGACAAATGTGCAATATGCTGCGCTGCAACGGGAGCAAAAGAATTCCAAAATGTAAGCGACAAGAGCATTTTCTCGCTGTGTCAATGAAGCGAACATGAAAAAGCAGCAGAGGCGGCAGGCAAAAAATAACCATTTATTTTGGTTGACACATTTTGCTTTTGGCGCTGCCATT
Organism: Drosophila nr. perissopoda 5 BK-2023a; assembly: GCA_035044105.1. Lineage (NCBI taxonomy): Eukaryota > Metazoa > Arthropoda > Insecta > Diptera > Drosophilidae > Drosophila > Drosophila nr. perissopoda 5 BK-2023a. The sequence goes on from JAWNMK010000124.1 coordinate 10,768,619, forward strand.
GCTGACCCGCTCGGCGAGCAATTTAAAAAAAAAAAACAAAATGAATGCGAGACATAAACACAGCAACAATATGAGCAGCAGCAGGAGTAGGAGTAGGAGCAGGAGCAAGAGTAGGAGTAGGAGCAGGAGCAGGAGTAGGAAGTGAAGCAGCTGGCATCGCGTTAGAGAAAAGAGCAGGAAGTGCAAATGTTTCTTTCACTTTTCGCTTGATGTTTTTGTTGTTGTTGTTTGCATTTGCTTTTCCCTTTTTGCCTTTTGCCTGTTACTAAATTATTAGTGTGGCTTCACACACACACACACACACACACACACACTGACACACAGACACTCATGGAGTACTCGGTGCAAATGGCGCCTGTTTATTGTTGAACTTTTCGCTAGTTTCTGCTTGCTGCCTGCCATTTTGAATTTTTAAAGCAAGGGGACAAAAAGCGCTGCAGCCGAACACACACACACACAATCACACACACACACACACCTTTTAAAATTTTTGGGCATTTTTCGGTTTGTAGGCGCGGTCGCTGTCCTTTTGCTGTTGTTGCTGTTGTTGTTGGTAGGCGGCTTTTTGTGTTTGCAAGCGCGCAAATTGGCCAGCGCCTGTCACCGAAAGTAAGTTTTAACTCGGCTGGGCAAGGCTGCTGTGTGTGTCTGTGTGTGTGTGTGTGTGTGTGTGTGTGAACGGGGCGTATACATAATTTCGGCTGGGGCTGCATGAATTTTTGGACAACATGTAGTAAGAAGGTGGCCCAGGACCCAGGTAAAGCGGTAGCCCAAGAATGGCAACACTTATTATTGTTTGAGCAGCTACACCAACAACAACAACAACAACAGCAACAACTACAAAAACAACAATAACAACAACAAATGGAATATTTGTTGGCTGGCAGAGCGCAAGCGTTTGCCCGGGCATTTTCCGTAAATCTGAGAGACTTTCGCCAGCTGCTTGGATGCTGCTCTCTCTCTCGTTAGCTCTCTCAGGCTTGCTCTCTCACTTAAACCCTCTCTCTCTCCCTCTCTCTCTCTCTCGGCGAGACAGTCTCTCGCTCGCTGACTGTTTAACTTTCCATCACAAATGCCACAAATGTTGTGCGTTCTGTTTGCATTGTAGACTTGCGTCTTATATGTCTGCCGCTCACCTCTCTCTCTCACGCTCGGTTTCTCACACTCTCTCTCTCTCTCTCACTCTACCCCCCTTCTCGCTCACTCACTCACTTACTTTCTCTGTGTGTGATTTTTCTTACACCTCATGCGATACCAAACAAATTTTCCAGCGCCACGCACTCAACTTCATTTTTGTTGCAACCAAAAATATTTTGTTTTCAGCACAGAACCCCCCCGCACACACCCGCCCCCATGTGGCACAGCCCCCTCACACCAATCCA